>OZ012710.1:3363285-4827375 GCA_963942595.1 Cylloceria caligata
ATCGATAACTGCTTCTTTCAATCCATGGTTTCTCCAAGATGGTAAACATCTCGTATAAAACTAAAACTGCAATAATCCATCGCTAGGGTGATCCGTCTTTTCGGAAGTTGCGTTTTTTGTCTCGCACGCCCCCCCCCTTATTTTTTCCTTCCAACGAAAGAAAAATCTGTGAAAATTTTAAGCCCAATCCAATAAAGTTTACCCATTTGTCAAAGCGGTTGAAATTTAACATTGAGGAAAACGACATCTTGGGCTTCTTTAAATGTAGAACGAAAAAAAAATACACGAGGCTCACAAGATTTACAGATAAATATTGTTGTGAATCGAACGTGCTTACACTGAGTACGACGAAAAAATTCTCTTTCGAGTTATAGGTCTCCAATTTTGCATAAACTTACCACCGTATCTAAAGCCGACAGTGCGTCGTTTCTGAATCTACGCAAATTCATCCCCCAAACACAATAAAAACTAAACGAATAAAAGCAACCGTACCAAAAAAAAATTCAACTTAATGAAACCCTAATGCGGGTACATTACGTGTGATCGCATCTGTTTGGTGCATCCGCGAAAGAATCAAAGAAGCAAAGAAATATAAATATATTCCACCAAAAGCGATGGATGGAGCTTAAGCGATCGCCCAAAAGTTAAGCCGCTTCCAACCAACTCAAAATCAGTAACAATATAGCCGCCTTATCGGCCGGGGTTTTCACAATTTCTCTTGATCCTCGTGCAAATGCGATAGAGTAGTGCATTAGGAAAATGTGACTGTGAGCAACACTCTTAAGGAGTCTCACAAGAACTTGAAAGTTACCGAAGGGGGGTTAAAGCGATGGGATGGGCTCGTAAAAACCCCAAGAAATAATCAAATTTGAAAAATATAAATAGTTTCTGCTCACAAATGCGGGCACACGCACACGAACACACACGTGTGTCCGCAATTGCTGACAAAGGTGCCCCCCCCCCCAAATAAAACACGCATAAGCTGCATATTCAATGACAGTTTAATCATTTTTACACTCGTGTATTTAGAATTAAACCAAGAAAGACAATTAGAAAATTGCATTGCGTTTTTATTAATTTCGAGTTGTTAACAATATTTATGATGTACAACAAACTTATTAAAATGTATATGGTGTTAAATAAAACGTAGACGAGGTGTGTTAAAAAAATAACGAGAATTTTGTAATTTCACGTGTTGTATTAGTCCGATTCGCGCGATTTTTCCATTGTTGTGTTGGCAAACTTGTCTGAAAAGTTGCTGTACTGTGTTAGCCATATTGGATATTTAGTCTATGGTAAGCTGTCAAAAAGGTCACATATGTTTTGGTAGGATCAGCGATTTTGAAAATGGATCAGAGAATTTGTATTAAATTTTGCTATAAGAATAGAATAAACTGCAGCAAAGTTTTAGAAATGTTAAATATTGCTTTTGGCGAGTCTGCTATGAGTAAAACAAGGGTTTACGATTGGTATACGCGTTTCCAAGATGGCCGTGAAGACGTTCAAGATGACGAACGCCCTGGACGCCTCAACACATCACAAACCGATGAAAACGTGGAAAAAGTGAAAGAAATTATTATGAATTATCGCCGAATTACAATCAGCGAAGTAGCTGATGATGTTGGCATATTAATTGGCTCATATGCCATGAAATTTTTTCGGAGGTTTAGGTATGAAACGTGTGGCAACAAAATTTGTTCCAAAATTGTTCCATTCTCGAATGGAAATTGCTCAGGAGTCACTAAATGAAGTCAACAACGATGCAGAACTACCGAAACGTATCATAACAGGTGATGAAACATGGATTTACGGATATGACGTCGAAACTAAAGCTCAATCGTCCCAGTGGAGGCATTCTGGATCGCAAAGACCGAAAAAATATCGGCAAGTGCTGTCGAATGTAAATGTTATGGTCACTGTGTTCTTCCATTTTAACGGCATAATGCACCATGAGTTCTTGCGACGCAGTTTGCGTGAAGCAATCCGAAAAAACGCCCGGATTTGTAGCGAAACAATTCATGGCTTTCGCACCACGATAATGCGCGTGCTCACTCTTCATCGCTTGTTCGTGATTTTATGGCCAAAAACAAAACCCTGTGATAATGCCCCAGCCTCCATATTTGCCAAACATGGCTCCGTGTGATTTTTTTCTGTTCCCAAAAATAAAGAGAACCTTAAAGAGCCGTCGTTTTGCAAGCATAGATGAGATTAAAAACACATCGCTGAGAGAGCTAAAAGCTATCCCAAAGAACGAGTTCCAGAAGTGTTTCGGGGATTGGGAAAAGCGCTGGCATAAGTGTATAATATCTAATGGGGATTATTTTAAAAGGGATAACATTGTTGTAAACGAATAAATAAAATTACCAAAAAACCAAAATTTCCGTTATTTTTTTAACACACCTCGTACAGTCGACTCTTTGTAACTCAACGCTCTCCAGTAGCACATTTCCCCTCGATTCTCTCTGTAAGAAAAGCGCAAACAGGGTGGTTGTTACCCCCACTCACTTCTATTTACAAGTCACGCGCTTACTCGTACCCCTGCCGGACTCTGCCTTTAACCTCAAAATTTGCGCCTCAAATAGTGCTCTTTTTCTCACTTTATCGTGAGTGCTCCGAAGTTACGTACAGATGATCGATTATAGTAGGAATGACGGCCATCTTGTGGCATTTCGATATATACAACCGTGCTTCTCATACATTTTTTAAAAATACTTTTATCTTACTGAAATCTCACCTAATGTATATTTTAACGTTTCGTTAATTCGCAACAAATTTTTTCTATGATGGTATTTCTGGCGTGTCACAACTCGTATCTGAGTGAGCGCCGCCTCGATTCCTTCATTATCGATCTTTACAGGAAAAATTTCAAACAATCGAATCATTAATTTTTGTCTACTCTATTTGCGTCACTCACTCACTAAGAATCAATGAGACAACCGGGCTTGACGATTTTTTTATTCATAAAGAAATCGTGAAAAAATATCGCCACAGCCCGGAATCGAACCGGGAAGTCCAGAATTCTAGCCTGATACGTTACCAATTATGCCACCGTGACCTTATTTATTATTAATTAAGTATTTGTAATGCATCTTAATGCAGTAACCGTGTATACTAGTAAATATTTTAACTTTTCGTCAATCCCCGACAAATACACGCAAGAAATTCACCATCATAGAAATAATTACTCGAGGATTGACGCGAAACGTTAAAATATTTACTAGTATACACGGCCACTGCATTAAGATGGTTTACAAGTACTTAACTCACATAATATACATACAATCTAGGACAAAAATGTTGGTTTCGATACACAAAATTTGTGTACATTATACATGTGTTTGGAATAACGAAGGCCGCGTTTGTTTAGACGCAACAATCCCCGTGATCGCACACGTTTTTGCTCGTTCATTAAAGTACAATGCTCTGAAAAATTCTCTATGTAGGGTACAACGAAAAAAAAAACCTAAAATATCTAACCAGACAATAGAAAGACCGTCTCTCCTTCATCCAGTGGGGACGAATTTTCCTGTTACCGTTGTTTCTACAGATTGCAACTCAACACAGCTACGATTGTACACGCATCGACCGCGCACTGTTTATTTAAAACCGTACCAAGGCGAGGCTGTGTAGAGTCGTAATCTGTAGAAACGACGCGCTGCATCTAAAGCCTAAATATGAGATGAAGTTTAAGTTTTTATCTAAAGAATTTACCGAGTAACGCTACTTTTACAAAGATTGCTTCGTTAGTATCGAAGCTGCAGCTTTTTAATGATACTCGTTGCGAATGAGGGTCGAATTCGTGTGTTCTGACTTAAATCGTTTTTCTTTTTTTCGTCTCAATATAATCAGAAGAGAAAAGCGGATAACTGTTATCGTTAGACACATGTAGTATCCGGTTGTATTTTTAAAGCTTCTTCTTTGTGCATCTATCTCTGCAAATATCGATCGATATATTCCAGAAAAAAATGTATGTAATAGTCGCGTGATAGATTTAGCAGAAATAAACGAAAAATACGTAAAAGGGTAAAATGCGCGTATCAATTAATGAATCATAAACAACGTTGACTCTGCATCACCTTTATTTCGTTGCTCCCAATTGCTTACATTCTTTCTCACTCGCAATTCCCCCTGCCGCTGTTCCTTAGAATCAACGGGTATCCTATCCATTTCTATTACATTTTGACCTATTTATAATTTCGTTTCACGTATTGCAGCAAAAGAGAGCATCAACAAAGTGTATCTCCTCGTCAAACTGATATTAACGCGCCTCTCAGCAAGAAGCATTCTCTATAAACCGATGAATTTCTCTCTTTCTCTCACCCTCTCGTTTATTTTTGTTCGTATCTCCTTCGGGATACGTACTTTTACGAATACACTTTTATACATGTACGTTTTTCGAGTTACTTGGGTTCCTTAGGGGCCTGTGGGTGTCTGAGGATATAGGAGAGGGTTTCTCGAGTAGGCGTGGATCGGGAGTTATGGAATATAAGGATTTTCTCAAAGAGACGTGGGGGGGGGGGGGGGGGGTCGTGGGTAAAAGAGTGTGTTAATCTTCTAGGGAATTAAATTATAATTAGGAAATACGATTAAGATAATTCGTTAATAATTACGAAAAGAGAAAAACAAGAAAATACTACAGCAACTTTAATTGCTCTTGTCCTGACGTGACGCGACTCTTTGTGAACAATGATCGCGGAACAGTCGTCGAGTATGCAATATAATATATCGTTTCTCTTTTATTTACTTCTGTTTTTATTATTTATTTTCTTTTTCATTACTGACCTTCGCCGTATCGATTTGACTTCTCGTCATCAATCGTACGGCGAGTCAACGCCTCTCGACAAACCGTTCCTCGCACTTCCGAACATAGCTTCGACTCGTATTTCTTACTCGTGCAATAGAGATAAATATATAATAAAGCGTCACGTTCAGGTACTCGCCATATTCTCTCGTTTTACGGGGTGCCAAACGGGAGAAAAAGATTTTTTTTTAGTTTTTTTTTTTTTTTTCAAGTTTTAGATATACGAAATAACGGATAAATTTGTATATTCTCTTGAATAATTCATGGAAATCATTATTAACAAATCATAAATATAATAACCAACCGAAAATACAATCACTCGTACTATTTCGGTGTTGCCTCATTGTTAAAAAAAAGGGAAACAGATGAGGCACGAGGTATGCACATTTTTTAAATGTTTCCTTTCTTTCCTTTCCCATTTTGTTTTTAATATGGGGAAGATTAATTAATTAATTAATTAATTAAAATTCTCTAAATAAAGTGTTGTTATCTGTTTCGTCATAATCTCGCGATTCACTTTCTGCTTTTTTTTGTTTTTTTTTTGTTTTTGTTTTTTTTTTAATTGCTGGCTCCTACAAGTGGCAAGGGGGTTAGCCATGCCTCCTTGGGTTCATGCATAACAAATTCCACATGCCAAGAGGACCCCCCTGTCTTACGTTACAGTTTCGACTTCATCACATTCCCTTCACCTTCCGTTATTTATTCTTCTTTGTTGTCTTTTTTTTCTTCTTCTTCTTTTCCTTTATGATTCGAAATAATAACAGCTAAAACCCAACTTGGCAATCGCTCGACCCAGGAGTAACTTTTGTCGGCTGATCTACAAGGTCAATGGGCGTAAAGCTGCCAGTGGCCGACATTTCAAGTTGCTACTGTGTCTCCTGTAACAGATTACATACAAATCGGTTACCCGATCTCTCATACACAAGTACTTTTTCGTAGAAAGTTCTCTCTATCGACTCTAAATGTAAATCACTTAAGACTTTTTTTCTACTGAATTTCGACATTCTTCGTTTTTTTTTTAATGACGTGCTACTCCTCGATCAGTAAGAAAAACTGTGAATTGCGCGTCCCTATTCTACAGTTCATCGTTCTCGTCTTTTATCTGCATCTCTCTTGCCTGTATGGCGAGAGAGAATGACGACGTGTAGCTCGTATTGAATAATTTTTTTAAGAACTTGAGGAAATACGATGCGAAAAACAGTTGAAAATTGAAACTCCAAGGTTCATTCAACTTATAAAAAAAATGTAAAAGCCTCGAGTAGAAGGACTAAATGATCATGATGAAAAACAAAGTGTTTATCGACTCACCTCTTTCTGTCGTTGATCAACGGAAGGCCAGGCTGTACCCAACCGATTGCCTCCATAGCGAAGCTATCCTTGTCCATATCGCTGGACTCTCGTGTGATCGTTTCGTCACCATCGACCGAAGTATAATAAAAGTGATCCTCTTCAGCCACAATTCGGCGTTTGACCGGTGAGCGTATAGGCTCGGTCTGTACGCATTTGTCGCACTGACGCACACGAAATTTGAGAGTAAGATTCGTTGAAACCACTAGCGGAGGCGTGCGACCCTCCCGATACTCCATATAAGGGCTCTCGTCACCGGGAAGATAGAACAAGTGTCCTGAGTCCGAACGACGATACGCCACTCTTTCGACATTGTTGTTGACGGGAAACGTCGTACCATCGGCCCAGTGACCACCATCCTTTATAGGACGAAAGTGCGTGCGGGCGGATGTAAGCAAATCCTCGTCCGGCTCCTGAAGGTTCGTCACCTTTGGATTCGAGCGGGGCTCTTTTCTCGTGCCGATCGGCGTCTTGCGAGGCACGACTGGAAAGAAACAGCTACCGGTCGGCGGGCTATTGCTCAAGTTTACCAAATTGCTACCGAGACCCTTCCAGCACCATGTTCCATCTCCGATATAATCGGACCAGTTTAATTTGTACTCTGAAATCAGCAATTATTCATTGATTAATCAAATGGAAAAGAAAATTCGTTATCGATATTAATAATTCTGCGTTTGGAATCAATAGACTTCAACAGATTGAATCACACTGTTGAGAGTATGCGACAAATTTTTAAAGTGAACAAATATATATTTCTCGATTGACTTGATTGAAATCAAGGTTTTTAATTTTAGACTTTTTAGAAATAAAAAAATAAATAAAATGAATAAGCGGCAGAAATGGTTGAGAAAAGACAAGGACTCACCCGCTGTTCCGTCTTTGTTGCTGGTCTCGTTAACGTATTTTCCAACACCAATCAAATCAATGTCCCATGGAATAATCGGCGAGTCGTCGACGATAGATTCCTGGTAAGGTGTGTCCGCGGTAGATACACAATCGGATATCGGAAGAGTCAAGGGTATCTCTCCGGTGTCCACGGGCCAAAGTGGACCAGAGGGAATAGAGAGTGAGGGTGCAGCCCAAATGGAAGCTTTGTCCTGCCCGTTGCCTGATCCCGTGTCCCAAAGCGCTTCAAGGCTCTCGTCGAACTTGGCTTGCAGCTGTGCTAATCGTAGCTGATCAAGTTCCAATTCACGTTCTTTTTCGCGCTCGCGTTCCATTGATTTTGCGAAACCATAGGTTTCCTTGTCCTCTGATCGTCGAGCGTCGATAGTCTGCTGAAACAAGTAGAACAAGGATACAAATTTGAAATTTGCACATTGCTTTCTCATAATTCTCGATAACCCACAGAATCTCTTCTACGGGTAATGGTTATCTCAATTCTGGCTTCCTCCTAGAGGAAGTGATATTAAGTAAAATTGCAAATTTCATAAAGTTTGAACCCTTCAATCGATTCTCACCAAATTCAAGACTAAATATCCTCGTCCCCTAGCCAATTTGTGTGTCAAGTTTCAGTTTGATAGATGAAAATTTACGAAAGTTAGAGCAAAAATATTGGTTTTTTTTTCTCGAAAATTTGCAAAAACTCATGAGTCTATAAAATCTGAACGACTCGATCGATTTTTGCCAAGTTCAATACCGAATAAATTTATCCCCTAGCCTATTCTTGTAAAAAGTTTCAACTCCATAGCTAAAAATATACGAAAGTTGGAGCGCGTACATCCTTTTTTCGAAAAATTCAAACATTCATAAAATGAGACACCTGTTAGCTATTTCGGCGAAAATTGCTGCAAACTGAAGGAAGTCGCGACCCGGCCCTATGCAAAGCTTCAGGATGATCGAGAAACCCATTCCCGAGGTATATCCATTGCAATTTTTCAAGCTCATCCCACACACACAACACGCGCGTGCAGAAATTTTTTCTAAATATGATTTCTCAACATTTTTGGACTTTTTAAGTACCCTGATATCCAAATCTTGAGAACATTTTTTTTTCACTAAAACAGCTTCCTCTGCGACGAAGCAAAAATAGAAAGAATTATCGATAAAATATATTCGTTTACGGATAACTTAAATTTTCATTAACTTACGATAGACATTTTGGTTTTCTTTTGTCGAGCCTTGTTGCTTGTGTTCTTAAAATTGTTATTAAATCCGTGATTTTTAATATTATTATTATTGTTGGTGTTGCCAAAATACTTGTCCTTTTTGTTGGCAGACTTCTTCGGGGTGGCAGGTTGTAAGGCAGGAAACGCGGCGTAGTATCTGAGAGCTCTGTCTCGCGGGGTGAGCGACTCTAAAGATGTCTTTGGTTCTCCTTCAGTTTTTCTACATTCATCTTTATTACCGTTAGAGTCACCCCCCTCTAGGTCTCTCAGCTTGGCGCACAATTCATCGACCAATGATTCTACTCCACACTTCTGAAATATTCGAAATCCCTTTGATTGTTATTTGCGATAGAAATTTCGTCGAATGGATGACTCACATACGCCCCTCCCCCGACCCTTTATCGAGGGATGATACTACCCCGTCTCGACAAATAAGTGTACAGTCATACCCGGAGAGAACACCGTTAAAATGTTTACACGATTTCATAGAGAGACTGTCATCTACTTGAGATAAATGGTAGAAGTTTCATTTTTATTTTCAATGTTATTTACTATTTAAAAAAAAATGAAAACTCCGACAATTTTTTATTTTCGGATCTGGGGATTTTTTCATATGATCTAAATTTTTATAATTTTCATTTACCGATTGTTACGTCCGGGCTCACTATTTATTTTTTTATCACGTAACATCGATAACAAAAATTGCGTATTTTTTAGTGAAATTGGTGAAACTTGACGAACTTTGCGCTTGATAGTTAATAATAAATTCCGAAACAAATGTTTCAATTGCTTTATTATCCTTAACGAGAGCCAATTTCTGGTTAATATGGAAATGTATCTAAGCTCTATCCGTGTAGAGAACGCGTTATCATTCGAGAGGCAACCCGAAGCGATAGGTACCTGATCAGCCGCACTGGTCAGACATTGTACGACCGCGCGTCTCTGCTCTCTGTCTCCTTGCAGAGGTAGCCGTGCCCTGGGTCGGAGGCGGGTGCGACGTCCTCCACCACGTGAGTTACCCACAGCCTCGGCGAGAGGACTCAGGGCCGAGTCGGGGCGGCGCAACAGGCTGAGCACGAAGCGCGAGTACGCCACTGGGTCAATTCCCAATGCGTCCAAGCGTGATTCGAGCCACTGGCGCAACTCCTCCTCGGCCCTTGTACCGAATACCCCGCCTCCTCCGGGGGACGCCGCTATCCCGACCAGATGTAGTGCTGGATTCCTCATTCCCTCTGGGCCGATCTCCGCCTGAACCCATGAACTCTCACAAACTTCGCTGCCTTCGGGGTGATCATCTCTCTTCTATTAAAAAAACTGTCGCTCAATAAACTATTTTTTTTTTTCAAAATAAGTAAGTCTTTTCCGTTAATATCACAAAAATGCAGATCGAATGACGCTGTTTCTCTTACGGATAAGCGTTTGAGAACAAATAAACTAAATAAGAAAATCAGGTCACGCAAACTGCAATTTTCTTCATTTTTTTCTATTTCTAAAAATAAATCTAACCAAATTATTGTACTTACTTAGTTACGATTAAATCGTGTTTATTGTCCTTTTGCTTGAAATGTTTTGACTTTGCTGAAACCACCACCCCGTCTCTTACTTCCTTATTCGATACTTTGATTCTACTTTGGTATTTGAAATTGTTCCATCAAAATATTGCGTTATCTTCGGTAAATAAGGGTTTTAATAATTTTTTTTCTTTGTTTCTTTTATTTCAAGTTCTTGGTTCTTTTAGTTGATTTATATTGAATTAAAAAAAAAAAAAAATTTTAATACGTGTCGGTTTCAGGTCCACGGGTGGCGGATGTGTCGTCGTCGTCGTTGCGTGGATGGCAGGCCTTAGCGAAGGATATACGTAATCTCCTTCCCATTTTGACACTGCAAAACATTTGGATCTAGCCATCAGTCGATATAAACATAAATATAATTTTGTCATTGCGCGTACATAGCGCTGTATCCACGACTATTATAATCTAAACAGATTATTAGCGCTGTGTCTATCGTTGATCTTTATTAAATTTATATTATAATTATTAGAATAAAAAATTCTCTGTTCTGATTAATCTGCAAAAGTGTACGATCGTCTCTTATTTGGTCCAAACTAAAACAATGAACTTCCAACCGCATCTAGGTTTATCCGAAAGCTTGATTGAGGTCAGACTATTTGTAGTTTGATGTCGGCCACAATATCAAAGTACATGCATTTAAAAAAATAATAAAGCAGACGGCACGAAAGAAAAATCATTGATTATGCAAGTTAAACTGTTACGGCGAATCATAACAAAAATCCCATAAAAGGTAATAAAACTGGAAAATCGGTTCTCGCACCACTCCGCGATATATGTAACAGACTGTCTGTAAAAAGGAAAAAAAAAAAATAAAAAAGAAGAAGATGAAATTGTAACTAGCCACGTGAAACTGGGGCGAAACGGCACAAGCTTACGAAAATATTTATCAGTGAAATTTAAAAGGGGCAGTGCACAATTCTATAGAGAGAGTAATACAGCAGGAGGAGAAGCAGTAGCGGTAGCAGTATTAGCAACAGCAGCAGCAGCAGCAGCGTTAGCAGTAGCGGCAGTAGGGATGAGTAATGCACGACGCAATGGTTACCGAGCGATCCTCGAGTCAACCTTGCGAGCAGACATATTTGTGTCTGTCAAAAAACACTTTTCGTAGTACGACACGAAAATTCGAGTGTAGGCAAACACAAGGGGGTTTTGAGATAATAAATTAACGCGTAGTCCGACCGGGTAATGCAAATAACCTTGTCGATTGCGCTATGCGTTTCGCCCGAGTGATACGAGAGCCAGCGATAAAAGTAATGTCCCATGACGTTGCGAAACACACGAATTCCCGATGACTGATTATAGGATATTTATGATAGCGGTCACGATAAACGTTCAAACTCGAATCTCAACGACGTTAAGACAATTTTCGAAATACCTGCATGTCCCGAGAGATGATTTTCCACCCCGGCCTTTCTACACACCCCACTTGGTGAAAAACATGGCGGGCCACTAAGCCCGAGCCTCGCCTCCCTTCTTCCCAACTTGATGGCAGGGCCGTGACTAGAGACCCGCGATACCCAATGCATCGTTTAATTTTTCGTTGTTCCAACTCTTCCGTGATAAGTTTTAAACCCGTGCGAAGGTCACGTACGAGTTACACCGATGTAACGACGTCATCGATAAAATGTAGCGTGTCCAACCATGCACGAGCGTTTTAGTTGTTGCACAATTTCAAACACGAGTCTGATGCGCTTTTATATATCGAGACGCAATAATCGCGTAGACCAGGGGTCTCCAAACTACGGCCCGAGGGCCACATTCGGCCCGCGGACAGATTTTGGACTATTTCACTTTTTACCACCGGCAACAATGATAATATGGTTTTGGCCCTCGGAACTTACTGGAGTAATCAGTATGGCCCTAAGGCTGGAAAGTTTGGAGACCCCTGGCGTAGACGATTTCTCATTATATTCTCGGATATATATATATATATATATATATCTATATAAATAGTCTCGATTGGCGAATGCTTCGAGTGTTTCGCCTCGATTGTCCAGTCCCTAGTATGCATCGTGAGTCTGGACAGCCCTTGGCCCGGGGCTATTAATATCAATTATCTAGTTGGGTAATAAATAGATCATTTAACAGCAGAGATACCTATGGAACCCGCAAAGAGATCCTCTTTCTATTACGACACTTTTGTTTGGCAGCGCAAAAAACGATTGCCCGCGCGACTTTCCCGCGCGCGTCGACGTTTAAACGAGTGATAATGCACAATCGGAGTTTCCGATAAAATCGCTGCCTTCAAGATATCTTGAATGACGATTCTCTCATCTCTCTTGAACCTTTGATGGGTCAATGAAATGGACAGCCTAGCCACTTGATTATTTTCATTACTGCTACGATAGACGTTTTTTTTTTCAATCGTCAACGTTCGGTTCATTTGATATATAACAGTTGAAAGAGAACGATTGATTATTTCAATCTGTTTTTTTTTTGTCTTTATTTTTATAGACTATTAACGAATCTTTCGACCCAAACGCTCCTCCGTATGACTCAAATTTTATTAGCTTTGATATGGCAACATTGTTAAGTCAATAGAGATGAATGAAAAGAACATTTTACTTTTTCGTGACTCATTTTTTCATGCGTCTATGAAAAACTCAAGACGATGAGACACACTTTCATCATCGCTCAATCCCGAGTTCATTTGGTAGCAAAAATTGTTTAACTATTTTTTCAAAGATGCAGGATATGTTTCTGGAGAAAAACAAATTAGGTTAATGTTCATAACGAATGGACAAAGAAAAACCTAATTTGCTTTTATTCAGAAAACCTCCGGGAGTCTTGAAAAAATAGCAGTTTTAAATATCGATTGCGGTATGTCTTTCTTAAGGCGATACGTGACACACCCTCCTCGCGGTCATGACAGGCTCAGTCGGTATTAAAAACTGTTTAACCTATTTTTTCAAAGGTTCAGGATGTTTCTGGACAAAAACAAATTATGTTAATGTTCATAACGAATAGACGAAGAAATACCTCATTTGCGAGTATCCAGAAACGTTCAACACCCTTGAAAAAAAATAGATAAACAGTTTTATATATCGACTGCGGTATATCACATAATCTTAAGGTGATGTGTGATTGGTAACAAAAACTGTTATCTGAATTTCTTTGCTCCGACATATCAGTCGCGGCGGAGAAATGTAGGATTGCAAAATGAGTTTCTTTTGCACTCATACATATTGTACATCATCTTAAGGGATTTCCGACAGTTTTTTTCGTAATGAAAAATCCCCCACGTTTGTAACTATATTCTAACCTTGGAAGAAAATCACTAGACCCGTGAATATGGAAAAATTGCAACTTTATTTTTTTCATAATTATTTCCAGTTTGAAAAAAAAAATGTTTAATATTCGGAATTGGGAATTTTTTTTATATCATCACATCATTAAGTACAATCAATCGTGGATGAGTTTGAACAAATAAAACATTCTTTTTACTATAATCGGTGAACCTCCCCTCCGCCCTTCTAATCGTGCAAAATTATTGTCGGTAAGCGAGTGAAAAAAAACAGCAGTATCGTGTTGTTTTGTTTGTTTTTTTTTTTTATACAACAGCATTTGATACATACATACAATAAGTAGACAATTCATATTTTATTATTTGTTTTATAGGTAAGTATGAAGTATTCATATTTATAATTGTACATCTCGTCTCACTCACAATTCCGCAAGGTCATTGTAGAGTGGGAACGTCTACCCTTTCGTTTACGAACTCCCTAAATGAAACAAAAACGTATTTACTCGACAAATGTTTATCGAGTACGTTCCGAGTTTCATTTGGATAGATGGAATGGTATTTCCCCAAGGTATCAGCCAGGTCGGGTTTATCTTTAGCTAAGTGTTTTGTTTTTTTTTTCTTCTTAAAATCTCTTCATTTCGAGTGAGAAGTATTATAGCCTACATAGAGTAAGTGACGTACATCTGGGATCAGAACTTCCCAAATGTCACACGAGTTTAAGAAAGTAATTTATAATTCCGATCCGAATAAATGCATCACAGGCTCGAAGGATTCGCTGTTTTCATGAAGGATTCATAAATAGATTAGAGTTATTTATTTAAAGATAATCCTTGGTTTGTATTTTGTTTTGTTGTAGTAAAAGCTTGCGTTGAAGTCGCGCACAATGTTTAAAAAAATCGATTCGGTGCAGGTTTCGTGCAGTTAATTATATCCAATTTTTTAAGTCCACTCAAGTCAGAGCCCTACTTGCTAGTCACGTTAATGATTAGCAAATACTGTTCAAACTTTTACAGGCCGATTAATATTTTAACAGTATTAAATTTTCATTGTGCGTCGTCACCATCGTACAATAGAGAAATGCTGGGCATTTGCTATCGCAGAGCAAAAATATCCTTTGCAGCCGACTACTCTCGATATATCGATTGTACGAGCAGCAGCAGCAACAACAATAGATTTAAGTTTAACGTCGGTTGACCCACGGCCGGATACAAAAATTATTGGACTATGCTGTTTTTAATAATTTACGGCTTGCGCGTAAATCACAGCTGCTTGGAACCTACGGCTTTTTTCGGTGGAGGAGGAACACCCGGAGCTATTGGCGGAGTTCGAACGGAATCCACACCATCTTTCTCTTGTGTTAACAATGATTCTCTGCTCTCAACCACAGAAGTAGGCGAGCTAGCGACGGTTCGCTTGACATCGATTATCTCTTCGTCGAACTCCTCCTTTCCGGGTCCGGCTTCTTTCGTGACGGGTGTCGCGGGCACCTGAGACTTTACCAACACTTTTTCGCTCTCCTTCGTGTCCTTTGTGTCTTTGCTTTCCTTCTTCAAGGCTTTTTGGATCTGATCCTCCACCTCTAAAACCTCCTCCTTGTCCATCAGGTCTATCAATTCGTTGACTTGCTTCTTACTGAGTTTAACATCTTCCTTTCCGATTAACTCCACAACCTGTAAATAAAGATTTCATTGAATCGACGCGTCAGCCAACTAAATAATAATTTTATAATTATCAGCGAATCGAGATACACGATTAAAATGTATGATTTTGCTATTGTTTTACGTACCTTTAACACATCCTCAATCTTTATTGCACCGTCCCTGTCGTCATCGATTTTACCAAGAATCTCGGCTATGCGAGTCAACCGGAACTCGTCGGGTACGTTCTGAATTTGTTTAATAGCTGCGATGAGTTCGTCAATTCGCACCAATTCCTCGACTACCTTTGCGTCAGGTTTCTTTTCCGCCTCGAGAGCATCGATCTTCTCCTTAACTTGCTTCTCGGATTGCTCGAGTTCCAACAGAACAGCGTCCATCTTTCCGATCATCTTGTTCACCTTGGTGAATAGACGTTTAGCACCCTTCGATACCTTGATATCTTCGATATGCATCTGACCCGTCGCTTCTGCCTTCATTTGGTCAAGTTCCTGTATGTCCTCCTGGTACTCGGCCATCTCTACCTTCAACTCCTTCAACTCTTCCTTCTCTACAGACATTTTCTTTTTATCCTAAAAAAAAATGTGGAAATACGCGTGAGTCGACAAATTCGATGATTTACGAGACGCCGTAATATTGAAAAATTTAAGATTATGCAGCTGTTCCTAATAATCTCTTAGGTGTTGGCTTTTTTTTTTGTAAATAGTCCCTTTTCTTTTTGAACAATTTTTAAAAATCGAAATTCTATTTAATGTATGCATTCATTGACAAAAATCATCTTAATGATGCGATGAAGGCAACCGAAAGGAAATCTTATCGCCGGTGTCTCAATGAACAAAACTCACTTTGCCAATAGATTCGAGTGCTTGCTCCAGAACCTTGACGTCGTTCGTTGTGATTTCATCCTTTTTATTGTCAGTCGCAAACACAGTAGGTTGCGGTTCCACTTCGTCCTTCTTCTCTTGCCTCTCCTCCTCGATCTTGCGCTCCTCGAGCTTGATAATCTCGATGTTTGTCCTGTGATCGAGTTTGCCCTCTTTTTCACCGATCGCTCCCTTCGTACGCGCGAGTACGTCATCCGGCAATGCCGAAATAGTGGCCTTTAGTTTATCAGACATGGCCATCGTGTCGGGAACCATGAGCGCTCGGGACAGAAGCAAAAGGGACGATGGTACTTTCTTGTTTATGCTTAAATCTAACCACTGTGCCAGCTGGTTTTTCAACCGATTCTCCGGCATTCCATAGGCTCGCATGCCACGGGCTCGGCATGCCTGTTGCAGCTCCGCTCTCGTCAGAGTGTCCACTCCTTCTTTCTCAATCAACTATCGATAAACAAAATTCAATAAATTGCTTGAGAATTTCGAAACAAAAGATAAAAAATTCGATAAAAATGTAAAATGAAATTCATTAAGAGTTTTTTTTAGAAAGAAGTCTTTACCCTGTCGTCGGCAACGAGACTCCTCAGTCGCATTCGTAGCAGGAATCGCAAGAAGTTCGTAGTACCCAATGTTTGAACGTCGAGAACTCGACAGAGAGCTACAAGCTGAGGACGCGACAGAGAGTCTAATGTTATTTCATCTTCGAAGAGCTTGCTGAACTTCATTATCTCATTGTTCGAAGCAACAGCACCCGTTGAACGTAGTTTGTAGAAAAATTCGGAAAATTCTTTGGCCTTTGTGGACCTGTGATCCGACGACTGTACGGCCATGTCATCCAGCGTTTTTTGTAAAAACTTTGCCATCTCTATTTTCACCTGAATCCCGAAAGAGATAGAAAGAGAATGTAAGAGGGGGGATATTATATAATTCGTTGAAAAAGTCATTGATTACTGCTGTAATTACCTTCAATGCTTGTTTTAATTTATCCTCCTTGTCCATAGCAGTTTGGAAAGTCGATGGCAACATACCAGGGAAAAATTTTATTACCACCGGTAGTAGAAACTCCATAAACGGAACAATGATGAAGACTGAGAATGGAATCAATCTGAACATATCACCCGTCGTTTTCACCAGCTAAACAGAGTAATTTATCAAAATTATGTAAATTTAATGGGATTCGTGGCAAGGAATTGTCTATACGTAGAGAACTTTATTCGTCATCAAACATTTTTGTTAAGAACAATGATTGGAAAATCATTTACAGAGGAAACGAGCAACCGATATTGAATATCGACAGAGAAAATACGTTGATGTTCAATTAAATTGATAACTTCGGAGCATAAATTCTTCTTTGAATATTGCTTAAATAACTCTCTGACGATTCAGCGCGCTATCGATCTATCTGTACACACAATATTTTTATGAATTTATAATAAAATGAAATACGCACCAATCTGTGTTCTCTTCTACTGAGTTCGTGTCCCTTTACTATTCTCCAAATGAGTTTCGCTGATATTTTCATATCCAAACCAAGAAGTCTAAATCCATGATAGTAATGCACCAATTCCGCTTTGACTTTCTGCCACATTGTACGTTTTTCAACCACACGACGTTGGTCGATATCATTGGATAAAGCTTCGATGATTTTATCCTTTTCCTCCTTTTCCTCTTTAATACTTTTAACAGTACCTTCGACTTTGGAAGAAGGCTCCTGGCCTTTCCATGTCGTAGCAAAGTAAAAGTTACGTACCGGCGGATACCGATTATCCGCTGGAAGTAAACCAGCCAAAACAACATCCCTCGATCCAACAGTCGTTCTCGACTCTGTTTTTCTCTTGTAATAAGGTATCAGAATTCCCAATTTCTGACTTTCGCAGTACAGGGACTTTTGACAATAATATCCTGAAATAAAATTTACAAAATACAATTTTACTTTCAAAATTATCGTTACGACAAACAAATGTATGTTCTCTCTACAATGTTCATAGATGCAACAACTGTGAGTGACAAGTCAAAGAAACGCATTAGAGAAACATAATTATATTGCAGAAAAAAAAAGGATAACCTAATATCATTATTATTTGTATGAATAATAAAATGAAGTAACACAAGATACATTGCTGCACAATTCTAACAGATTTATGTCAGATTGTTTGAACTCACGCGTATTAATAGTTTAATAGTGCCATGTATATTTTTTTCCTTGTTACATAAACATACGATGTTGGTGGATATAGTACATGCATGCATGCTTTCCTCACATAATTTCATTAAGAACAAGCATATTTGAATTGTCACATTATGGAGCAATGATTAATACGTACGTCTGGCAATGCTGCCATTAACGGCTACCATAGCCTTTGTATATATCAAAGGATTCATCCTCGATTATTCGTATTTCGTTTCTTGTGTATAATTTCTTCACGGTCTTTCTTTGCAATTGGTATGCGGCACAGCGCAGCCATCACACAAATCTTTCGACAAACATGAAGACCGCGTACGATTTATCAGCTGGAAGTCATTGATACCAATTTTATATTTCCAGTATGACCGTCTCGTTGTGTTGGACAACGTGGTCTTGTGAACGCGTCACTGTGTCTCTTTCTCTCCTGCTTAGGACGACGTTGATATGAAACACGTGCTTTGTTCTTTTTCTTTTAATGGGTTACGAGTGCGATAACCATAAAGCAGTAAAGTATCTAAAATTAGAGTGTATTGACCACTCGTCGTGTTCTACTCGCAAATTTTCGTTAAAAATGTTATTTCTTGCCTCTCGCCGCTCTACAATGAGAACAAAGGTTTGCGATACGAAAACCAGCGGGTGCATACGATTGGTCGGTTGTATGCGAATATAGAGGAAGTAAACGTTTGTACAGTCCAATCGTTACTTCGTTAATGCAAAAAGCAAAAGTTCCATAGCCCACCATTGGTCGTAAAATGAGTTTCCTTTGTATCGCGATAACAGGAAATGAGTGTGAAGTTGCGAGTTAGGTTTGCATCGAGTGCTTCAATCAGAGTATTACATATTCGGTAGAGAATAATAAGCGTATGTAATTAGAAGCATAAGACGCAGTGAGCGGTAGGAGTTTCGCAAGGAAACATCTCAAAATCTTTGATACGAAATAACGAATTTGTAATGGCCTCGCATCATGTCGGCATGACGCAGCTACGAGAGAGAGTGGTTGGACGATGCCTTGTTTATTTCCGTAATTATCAGGTCCCAATGTGGTTGATTCTCGATAAAAGAGAGTTCGAGAGATCGGTTGTTGCAACAATAATGTGAAATTAAGAGAATAGTCACCGTTTAATAATTCCATATATCGAAAATAAAAGGAAAAATAAGGCGGTGCGCTGGTGATGTTACTGAAATTTTTGTGACGCGAGGTGGCAGAGATGTCTCTGATTGGCTGAAATACGTCTTCGATTGATCGTTCAACGTTGGTCGTGTGACCTTTTCCCATTTATGCTAAAACAAAAAAAGAAAAAAAAAGGGGAGGATATTTTTCTCACGGATCTCGTGGCAAAACAACAACAGACGTTGAGTGGCGCGGTGTGTGTATCGTTGGTTGACGTATAATCGCGCGTGCAGGTGTAGTAGCGCGTTACTCGTGCGCCAGTGTTGTACGACGTGATTATTAAAATCGTTGATATAAGCGAAAATAGAGAAACTCGAGTGTCCAATGATCTGGCAGTGCTGTACGGGAAATATATAAGCATCACTGACGAAAGTCATGGTCATCGGGCGATCGAGCAGCGAGGAATGTTAAAAGGGCTGCTGTGCGCTTATGCGATTCGTTAATATATCCAAGCGTATTACGAGGCTGCCTTTCTCTCGCTCCACGCGACTGAGCTTCGGTACTGTCCGCGATAGATAATTCGCGGAGATTGGAGCAGATTACGGTGCTGTCGTCTCGCACAACAAACGTGTTTTCGGTGCGGGAGTAACGCGCGCGCTTGTTTGCCTCTCTGTGATTGAGCACTTTGCACTGTCATTCAGCGATACGGAAACCAAGCGGAGAATAGTCGTCTTCCCACGCGGAAATAGCACTCTCGACGTGTATCGGGCAAACACGTGTGCGTGATTGCACCGTACAAGCATTTTGGCGTTTCCCGACCTCGGAAACATCATCGACTTCGACACACATCTGTTCTCCGACGGAATCGCAAAGCGCGTTGCTTTGTTTACAATTTATGTGTACGCCAAGTGTTTCGTAGTTTGTTTTTCTTTTACGAAACTGATAATATGACATAATACTCGATCCCACGTAAATAACGTGTTCTTTTTTTTTTTTTTTCGCGTATTCGCGTCCAAATATAACATTGACGCGAACGCAATCGCAGGTGTCTGACGCGGATGATAAAACAAAGAAAAATACGAATGAGCAGATTTCTCGTAATTGCGAGATAGTACAAGTTTTCGTTGGCGATACGGACATTGTCTCGGAAATGAGTGACTCGAGCTATTCCGAGTTTTTGGTAGATCCAGAAAGCAATAGCATGGACAGCGTCGTCAAACAAGAGTCGCCTCAGGACATGGGGCCATCCTCTGCGTCGGTTCCCATACCCGGCGGTCACCGAGGTACTCGAGGCGTCTACGATCAGTTGTCACCTTCGCCTCTTGCGGTCGCTTCACCCTGGGCCACCAGGCCCCTAGAGTCGCCTTTCAACATGGAATCCGACCAATTGGATATTTCCTTCAAAATGGATGACGATGATATATTTCAAGTCGACAAAGCTGATCTTATACAGGGACCTACGCTAGCTGAACTCAATGCCAATGATGACACTTTCTTGGCAGATCTCAATTTTGACGATTTGCTGCTGCCCGAGGAAAGACTCCAGTCTCTTAAAGTCGAAGTCGAACCGGCTCCTTCCGGCGGTTCTTTGTTTACTACGGTTGGCTCTTCTATTGCCTCCAGCAGCTTTCCGCAATCCAATGTCATGTATCGCAGTTGTCCACCATTTTCCCTCACTTCTGGATTCAATTTGATGAACGGCGGAGTTCTGATGGACAGTTTGGAAGCCATAAGTCCACCTGCTTATCTTAGTCCTGGCACGAGTAACATTGCAGGTATCGAACGCTAATTTGTATTTGAAAACATGGCGATCCTGTTCCTTTAAATATGTTCAGTTTGACTCTGTACCTATACCTCCATAATTGAAAAACAAAAAATCAATATTTGAATACGCTAATCGATGTGTGCAGAATTCTAAAAAATTTCAATAATTTTTGTTAAACGTAAAATGTGAAAAACAAATTTTTACGGAATTTTGTCAGGAATAACATGCTTTTTCAATCATTAACTAACTAAAAAAAATCTAAATTATCGCTGTTGTAATGTTGTGTCTGGTCTGAAACACAAATTTTTCTATTTACACATTAAAACAGGTTTTTCTGAATTGTCTTTTCTCACAGGTAGTTCGACTGCGAGCTCTTCAATATCTCCGCATCCGATAATAAGACCCGGTGGACAATCGACGCTTCACGAATTATTGATGAGAAAGGGCGAGACTCCGACAAACAGTCCGATGGTCAATCCCGCGGATACACCGACGATGGAAGTGTCGGGTGGAAAGTTAAAGTCATCGAGACTCTCGATGTCCGCACCTACGCAATCAATGGGATTGGAGCAGATTTGGTCGCGTCGAGAGCCGCGAAAACACTTGTTGAGTACCGGAAGTCTCGGTCTCGTCGAAGCCGGTTCGACGAGTAGTCTGAGCACAGGCGGTGCTCTCAGTCCGGATCCCTTGGGACATCTCGATCCTCTGAGTCACGACGAGGGCTACGAGGATAGCGACGATGACAGTGATCATTACGACGACTTTAGCAGTGACAATGGTAATATCTTGTACTAAGATAATTAGTTACAATTAATTATAATTCGTTTCATTGTGTACCGTCAGCTGACTGTACAGATAGACATTTTGTCGCTGATACTCAATTGACGTTCTTCGTTCAATTATCTTGATATTTATTTAGTAAAATTCTATACAAGCATTTTACAGTTTCCCTAGGAGTGGATTGCTAAAAAAATTGTTCCTCCGAGTAACGTTATTTTCGTGACGAATTAAACTCGGATTCTTTAGAAAGGAAAGAGCTCGATTTCTGATAATAATAGACACGAGAAGCCCTGAATGAAAAATAGAAGGAGATTTAGCGGAATATCGTAGTAGTTACTGCTTGTGTCAACTATTTATTCGGTGTATATTATTGAAATATATTAATATTTGTAGATAATTTGTTGAACAAAAGCTTCACTCGTGTAGTTTTAAAGACTGTGCTCCACTCTTACTAAATAATTATTATTCATGAAATTATGGGATAATAAAACGGTGTTTACTTGAAATCAACGTGAGATATCTCTGACTGATGAGCGGTCATTAAACTCGACATTGACATTACAGATAGCGGTGGGAGCGACGGCGAGGATCAAGGCAGTATTAAAGTCACCGGGGGTGGAGATTCGGTGCGTGAGAGGCATAGCAAGAAGGAAAAATATTTCTGGCAGTACAACGTTCAGGCAAAGGGACCAAAGGGTCAGAGATTAGTCGCGCGAGCGCGTTTGGAAGATCCGCACGTGCTGAACGAGGCAACTGACCCGGTTTTCAGTCCTCACTGCGCCCTGAGAGGCATAAAGCACAGCGGAAAAGCTCGAAAGGGCGACGGCAATGACCTCACGCCCAATCCTCGAAAACTCTTCAGTATAGGTCGCGAACTCGACAAACTCTCGCGCGTTATCAACGACATGACACCAGTCTCCGAACTACCGTTTCCCGCGAGGCCCAAAACGCGCAAGGAAAAAAATAAATTGGCCTCGCGGGCCTGTAGACTCAAGAAAAAAGCTCAGCACGAGGCTAACAAGATAAAACTTCATGGTCTAGAGCAAGAGCACAGTTAAGTAACGACTATGCTTTATCTTCTAAAGGAAATTCAATGTCGACGATTACTCAATGATCGTTCAATCTGTTTTAGGACGATTAATTTACGGCATAGCACAGATCAAACAGACTCTCGCGGCTAAATTAACGGAGTCGAACGCCGAGGGCCAGGACGAATTAACACGACAGTTGGACAAAGTCTGCAAAGTCGCAACGAGTAAGTATTCTTTTGTTTTGTAAATCTTACTTAAGCTCTTTATAAGAAAAAAAAGTTTCGGCAGGTTTCAAAATGGATGAAAACTAAATAAAACGAAAACGGTTTTTGCATTTAGTTAAAAAAAGAGAGATATTCTTTTACATGGAATTAACACTGAGTGAGTGAAACTGATAACAGCTATGTCTTTGTGTTGAATAACAGATTGCACAACTAGATAAATATGAAATTGAACCGGCAGCGGTGATTATATAACGAGCAAATGAGTTCATAAGTTTCATCCTTTTATTTTTATAACTTTATCTTGAACGATAATTATTAATTTAATCGTCACTTAAAATTTTTTATTTCAGAGGTGCGAATAGCGAATCACTCGACAGATTTCGTGAACAAAGTACTCGATAAAATGAGGGCAGGCGTTACGGACGGAGGTATCGATGACTTTTAGTGTAAACAACCTTACGTTGTTGATAAATCTTATTTTATTAAGTGTACAGAGAGTGAAAGACAAATCTATGCGTTTATATCGCGACAACTATATTTTTATCATTACGTGAACGATTCAGAGAGTTACTGTTAATTTATTGATTAATATTAATCACCAGTAGTATGTAATACGTTAGCTGCGAACGTTTCAATGCCTGGGAGAATCAGAGTATTTTATTTTTCTTTTTTTCGCCAGTTCGAAAAAAAAGTAAAAACCTACTAAATTCTATATCTTTTGCGGATTTTCCGTATTTTAAAGAGATTCCGATAATGCCGGGCTATTTTTTCTAATCGACGCTTTTGGGAATCGTCGCGACTCTCGTTTTACAACGACGATCGTTTAACCTAACAGAATTTAAGGTAGTCCTTTCATGCGCATGGTGATTAGGTGAGCATTTCAATATTTTTCTATGTTACAGCAAAAATATATACCGCATTACCTGTAAAATTTATCGTTCGGTCGCCGAACATTTCGATGAAATAATAATTTTCAAAAATTCAGCACGCGCTCTTATTGCAGAGTCGCATTGCGCGAACCATAACCACCTTCGTTGTACTTTTTTTTTTCGTCTTTGTCCATTAGATACAGTTTGAGATAAAAGACGAATATGTTTCTTGGAATATAAAAATTCTGTACAAGTAATCAGGAAAGCATGGTCATCGAACGTTTCGAAGTAAACTGATTATTCGAGCGGATTTAACGAGTTGCGTCAGGGCTTCCTCCGTCTGGCTGTGCCTGACCTTTACGCTGGAGTGCTCGCCTATCCCCTCATGACATCGCGAAAGGATTATAATTATAATAAAAATATACATGATAAGAAAGCATCTCTCTCGAGTATGGAGTAGTTAGCTGACTTGGTCTACCTCAGAATGATACGCTATACCTGCAACAAGAAAAACGTTTAAACTAGAAACTTTATTATCGATTTATATGAAAAATTTAAATATATATATAAACGTACATATATAATGCACAGATTATTTTACAGTAGAATAGAATTGTGTAGCTCTGGAAGCTGCGACAAGTTTTAAGCGATATAAACCTTCGTTTGATTTTTAAATATATTTTATTAATATATTCCATACATATACGTATAATCTTTGTAGTGGAATACAAAATATTGTATCGTTAATGATTTTTGCAACGATATCGTTGAGAAATAATGTCAATTAGAATTGCCTGTTACGGTATTTTCTTTTCGATAATTATCGACGATGAGGTAAAAATATCTTTGATCGTTTAGAAGTGGTAAAGGCGTCGGCTTAACGATATTGATAAGTGATAATATATTTTTTTTATAGCCCATCAATCCAACGACAATTAACCAATATGATCTATCTCTGTGCCAGATGAATTTTTATACTTTGATGATAAACTTTTCATACGCTCGACGAGACGTCGCGGAAATTCGCGTACGTAAAACGCTGCGTTGAATCATTATTTCCCGATGATACGAGATAATTGTAAATAAATAACAATTGTCTCTGAAGGAAATTAAATTTCCAATGCCATTCATACTCGCAATCACAGACACGTACTTTGTGCTAATTTGAAATTGTCGTTCTTATTTTTATTTATTTATTTGTGCCATCATTCAAAAACATTTTAATATTTTTATTAAAGTTACCATTTTAACAATTTGAAATAAATCTTTCTTTTTTTTTTTTCTTCTTTTTTTGTATAAATTAAAAGAAGTTACACATTTTTAACAAACTGCCATTGTCTCTATAACTCCAGGCGTTAATTTTTTATTCAATAATTTGTTATTTTTCCTTTTTCACGAAAATTCAACTGAAAGATAATGCAAAAAGAAATTAGCGAATAAATTGTTGTTTTTTTTTTTTATAGGCGTAGCAACGTGAATTACACAGAAATTTGATAAAGTAATAAATATTAAATACACTGAGGAATAAATAAAGAAGAAGAAAAACGATTTATTTCGAAATAGCGAGTGATACTTTCCTCTGTTTATAATTCACGAATCAAACCTATCTCGAACGTTTATGACGAATCATACCGTCCACAGTGTGACATATGTACAACTCATGAATAACTAATTATTCGTCTGTCTCATTTACTCATTTCTTCAATATAAGTTAGTAGAAAAAAATAATTGTTATCTCTATTTGTCATTCATGCTGAGCTATATACATAAGTTGATAGAATATTTTTTTTTAAAAAAGAAACCACAAAACAACGCAGGTACAAAGGTTTTTAGCTTTTTTTTTCTTTTTTTTTTCTCATCTATAAGCGTATATAGTGTGTAAATACAAGTTAATCGCGCTTTGGTTGAAGAATTCATTGAAAATATTTCGATTCCAACCAAACGTAATACTGTAAGTTCGTTTTTTTTTTTTTCATTATAAATTGTTATTAAAAAAATAGATATATTTAAAGATTAGGCAACATTGACGTCAGATCGCTATATATTTGAGCCGAAGCCTTTGTCAGAAGTGGATTAAACACTTGAAAAAAAAAAAAAAAAAAAAATGGGCAGGGCGGGGGAGGACGAAAATTTAAAAAATCTTGATAGAGGTATTATATTGTATTTTATTCACATTATATTCATATTAAATGTTCTATTGATACGCGTATAAATAAATTATACAACGTCTGTACAAGGCTATTTATGTATAATAAAATCGTGACAAATTGAATGTTAATCAAATAGAACAAAACGTGTCGTGCGCCAAGCATAACTATTTATCTACAACAATAATGCATATTGCAAAGTGGTATCGATTGGCGCATGGTAGTACGGCTTTGTGCATTTTTCGTTTGTTTTTATTTTTTCTTCAAATAATTCTGTCGAATCGTATCCCGTATACGCATTCTGTACGCATCGCAGCTCTATCGCAGTCTAATAATACCTCTCGTTCTAAGTGAAACGCTGGCGTATAACGTTGTGACAAACGTATTTATTATTTAAAAAATTTCATTTCATTGTTTATTTTATTTGACTTTTTTTTTTTCAGTAGCAATGAGCATGAGAATAAAAATGCAATGTATCGTCTAAATAAAATAAAAATGCAAATAGCTTCGTACGGTACTTATACTCGTTACTATTTCTTCGAGTTGACAATAATTCGTTAGCCCTCTCTCATTGTTGTTGACGTGATAACAGAATTATTATTAATTCAATCACAATCTTACAAATGTAATAACTACGTGACGTAGTTGCGCGACTAGATTAATTCGATGAACGATGAATGCTGGAAATGAGCAAACGTACGTTTATCGTATGATTACATTATTGCAACTTCGTCGTGCGCTGCATCGTGCATGAGAAATTCTCTTATTCCTTTCTTCGCAAATGACTCGTTTTTCAATTACTTTTAAAATCCATCGATTGATTATAATAATTTTTTTAAATATCAATTTCTCTTGATTAATCGAATTTTAACGATTTTCTTATTCTTTCTTTGGGTAACGAAAATGAATTATTTTCGTACTTTTTACAAAGAGCTTGACCAAGAGATAGATATTTAAAGAAATATCGCAACTGGTCGATTCTAGAAGTAATTATAGTATTGCGATCCTTGATCCATCTATAAAATCACATTTATCGTAGCTCTGTTTTACAATAAACGATCTATGCGCTAAACGTTCACATTTACAAGTAAATAGGCATCGATATGTACATCGCGCAAGAAGTCATCATTCGTATATACAAAATAGCGGATCCATGTGAAAAAAATGTCGGGGAAAAAAAAACTGCCGCTACGCATCTCACGATTTTACATTTATCCGACGATTTTCCAATAACACGAATTTTGTCAATTCGAATGCGATTTACTTGTCCTTTTCTTTCTCATCGAGCCAAAAAGGCTGTGTTCGAGGCTTAGCAGCCACTGGCAAGCTTTTAAAAAGCGCATGGACTGTCCGAAAAACAACGCGAGTTAGAAAATAAACCGACTCGTGCGCGGAGCTCCTTTCAGTCCGATGATTTTGTCATTGAATCGATATAATTGTTATGTGCAAAAAATAACGAACAACCGAAACGCCTCGGGCTCTTCAGCCGAGCGATATTCCCTGAATCCACGAGCTCAAATCACTCGTGTCCTCGCAACTCAAACTGAGCATTTGTTTTTCACTTATTCGCGAATCCAACAAACTTTGAGCGGCAGTTCTACCGGTGAGGTAAGCTCCGTGCACCGTGCTGTAGAAGGAAGAATGTGTGTGCTCTCCGGCGAAAGCTATTTGTATCTTTGTCGTGTTTTTTTGACTGTAGAGGGGATCCGCGAGAGTTTCAATGTCCAATTGACTAGCACCAACGGCCATGGCTGTGTAGGAACCTCTTGTGAACGGCTGGGAATGCCAAGACGTGCGCAAACATCCTTTCGGGACCGGAACGAAAGGATCGTTGAGAAATCGCCTGAGTATCTTCGTGCAGACTTCCGCGACTTCGGTTGTACTCAGTTTCTCCATATATTCTGCGGCTTTTCCCGATATCCAACCGAGAAGAAGCGTCTCGGATACTTTCGTGAACGAATAAATCTTGCGAAACCAAGTTTTACTCAAATCCTGTCGTTCCTCCTCTGTTAATCCCCGATCGTCCCACAGAAGCATCACCTCCGAGATTCCCGGATTGAGAAAAGGCCGCTCGTACTCGAGAAATATTTTGTCAACCGTTCCGAACATCAGTCGGTCTATGGCTTCCTGCTTGTATCTGGGTAGACTTGGCTCGAACAGCTCTGATGATTTCTCTTTTAAAACACCCAATGGCAAAGTGCATAATACTTGATCGGCGAGTATCGTTTCACCGTTTTCACAAATAATCTCAATGCGATCACTATTTTTACTATTGCTAGACTTTGAGGAAGCTTCGACGTCATTCGCAACAGCTCCATTTCTATTTGTATCTTGCCACCTGAAATTTTAGAGAAAAAAAACCAGCGATTAGCTCACTTTACTCTAGTTGATTATCACTTTTTTTTTAGGATGATCAACATGCAAAATAGCGTCAATCACGATGTTTCTTTAAGGTAAAGCTCGATACCGACGATTCACCTCAAAACTTTCAACAAATTTTTCTCGAACCCATATTTTTTTCAGAGACATCAGACGAGTGGGGCATACTGCGTAAATGTGGCATGAGGCCCAAAAAATTCTATATACAATATCAGAAAACCTGGGTCCAAGAACATTTTTTAACTCTTTCTCTAGAAATAATAATTCATGACTAGAACAAAATGTATTAATATGAAAAAAAAAAAAAAAAAAACAATGAATTAAACGTGTGCTGGATAAAAATATTTATATCCGGAGTACAGCTTTCGAATAAATAATTTATCATTTGTATCGTCCAAAGGATTATCCCATGAAAAAATAAATAGAATTGGCTTTTGTATAAAGGTATTTTATCCACTCGATCGCATTTTTTCATAATATACCTTATTTTTGTGACCACATGCTTCACCAGAATACGATCTTTGGGAATGTGCTTGGAGACTGGTTCGAGAATAGCGCTGTATCCGTCGGGCAGACTGATGTTACCCCCTTGAAGCTCAGCGTAAGATCCCATTTCCAAAAGATCCACCTCCTCCATACTATCACAGCCAGTAATACAAGTTTCTCTCTTCAACAAACAATCGAAAAGAAGCTGCCTTATTCTCCTCTTTTCAGGTGGCAATGAATTGAGATAGAGATCAGCTTCGAAGGCCACATGGCCTCCGACGCTGTTTATTCCATCGGGAGGACTGTAAGCGCTCAGAAAATACTCTTCGCATCTTCTCAAGAAACACACGTAAGCCTCGTAAATTTCTTGTAAAATTGGAAAGGGCAGTTGCTTGCCATCCTCCATAGCTGCCACAACTTTGTGAGGCTTTGGAATACTTATAATATTTATAAGTCCATTTGCCATTGCTAATTCGAACATTGGATTTCCCAAAACACCATGAATCCAGTTAGCCCCTAGTTCGACTTTATCTCCACCTGTTATAAAATTGATAATATTAGATGTAAAATTCTAATTTAAATGATTTTCGCAGGTTATTACTAATATATTTTTCAAATCAAGTACACACTCTATATAAAAACAGTTGAAAAATAGGCGGATTGATTAAAAGAAGCACTGTACGTTCAAAATAAACAAAACCAGTCGACGAACAGAGTATTTTAATCCTAAACATTTTTTTTATCATTGTGCAAATAAAAGCAACAATACTGTTAAAAAAAAATAAACATTACCAAACAAAGGCATTGATATCAATTTGAACAGACTATTTGTATCAAGATTTAAAAAACTATCTTCAAAGTTATAATTTCAATATCTACTGCAACAAATGAACAACAAATTATTGATCTTTTAAAAAGATGTCAAAGCTATACAATGCGAACTAGAGCAATAAAATTCGCTGTACGTTTCAAATCAACAATATCAGTGAAAGAACAGTGTTTAAATTCCTTAATAATAATAATAATATATTTAACAAGTCGCAAATAATAAAAAAACAATATTGTTAAAAAAATTAAACGATAACAGACCCGAATTGCCGTGTCAATTTGGTTATCCAACAATTTGTGTAACAATTAAAAAGATGACCTTCGAAGCTACAATTCAAATGCCTACTGCAAACAAATGATCAATAAATCATTGATCTTTTGAAAAGATGACGGAGCAACGAAAATAAAACAAATAAATTACATTTGTACAACACAGCTGAATAAAAACAATTAAAAGTTTTGTTCACTGTATTGTAAATATGTATTTATCGTCAAACAGCGTGAAAGCAACAATGTTGTGATAAAATATTGAATATCGCAAGATGGGGTTAAACGAAGACGTACCAATTTGCGTAGCGATAATACGTCCTCCGATGCGTCCTCGCGCTTCCAGTATAATAAAATCATTTTCGCTGTTTTTCAACAAGTGATTTGCCGCCGATAATCCGGCCATTCCACCTCCGATGATTAATATTTTGCAGGATTTTCGGTCATCCACCGACTCGCCCGTGGATGCCGCCATGTTCATGGCATAGCATATCACCTTGCGCGGTCTTGTGATTTGTGAACCTGTCAATCGCGCGCCACCGGTCGTTCGAGATTTTCATTCGAGTCCTCAGCGATTTTTTTTTTTTTATATCTTCGCCAAGCAATGGTTCGAGATAAACCACGATAATCGTATCAGACATATCATTCTAGCGACAAAAAAATGACCGCTTATAGCCGTTATCAATGTCCAGTTCGCGTTGCGATGTCACGATCATTCGAATAGTGCGATGCGACAAACAAAAGAAGAAAATAGATAAGTGCTTGGCGGCAATTCTGATCGCGCAGAGGCAAAGAGGAACTGCCCTCGCGCGGAGGTAAAGAGCGGCTGCGGTTAAGAATATGTATGTTCATATTCTTTGTCTGCAGTGCAGGTTGTCGTTACCTTCGATTGCATAAAAGAAAATATTACGAACAGCTGTTCAGACGACAGAGGTTATGTGCTCCCTGTCACAATGTCGAAAGACAACGGTAAAACGCGAAACATGAATGTCGAGGGTGAAAAAAACGAGCACTGGACACCAGGGCACACTGACAAAAAACACATTAGATTTCGGGCTGCTGGAAAATCACCGAAGAATCAAGTCACGAGAATCGAGGGAGTGAACTTTGATCAGGCTCGAACCCAACAATCTCAGCTGACAGATAAACACTGTCCTACCAAGAGACATGGTAATTGTCAGAGGCAATTAAGACTTTTTTTTTTCTTTTCTCAACATCTCACCTTCTGAGAGAGTTTTTCGTTGCTTCTCTTGTACAGCATAATGTTTATGAAATTTTCTTTCATTGAGATAAGCGACGGATGATGGACAGGGCTTGTGTGGCCATCAAAAAACACTGTAATACACGTATGGTGCTCGACTCAAATTGCTGCTACTTGATATTTTGTAATCATAGTTTACCGCTTCACTTATAATTTTATTTCCATCGATTATTTTTGTGTATGCACCTGTCCGTTGCAGTATACTTTAACGCTGATACGTCGTTTCACAAGTTTCAACGCATTTTTCTTAAATCTAGATTTTTTTATAGAAGAACGACAAGAGTGGCTCACCACGTGGAACTGACACGAAATGAGCCTTACAATTTTGATATTCTTTAAAACATCTGAATCCATGTAAACTGTGCCAGAAATTTTTAGCTTTGTCTTTCTAGTACTCATGGTTCCTGATAACGGTGCTAGATCGATAATGAGCCTTATCTTTAGGTTCTTTAGTAATTTGAAAAAATTAGTTATCGTTTGGACTCTGTAGTTTGTGTTTCTGAAATAATTATTGAAATAATGCCTACTTTGATTTATGAACAAGAACCAATAGTCGTTGTCTTATTCTCTCTCAAATTTAATTATATCGATTTAAGGAGTATCCCTTCTGGGATTTTTGCGTACCGAACTCACCAGGGGCTATCAGCTGGAGAATGACGAGGAAAGGTTCTCAGCAAGAAGAGAGAAGGTTTATTCCTTTATGAAAATTCCAAGAGAAGTTGAAAAGTTCATGACTTATGGATTTTTACAAGTAAGCATAATTACCGTTAATTTTTTAATATATTTTTCACACATTTTTTTATTACAAATTAAATTTTATTTTTCCAGTGTGCAGATTCATTCTTATTCGTGTATACATTTTTACCTCTAAGATTTTTAATGGCAATGTGGGCAATAATCACAAGGCCACTCGTGCACTTTTTAAGGTTGGTTGAAGAAATCTTTTTCTTCTCTTTTTACGATTATAACGGAATTTTTTGTTTGTGTCTTTATTGTATTTTTTTTTCCAGAGGAAATAAGTATAGTAACAAAAAATCAGAAAGATATTTGAGGCCAGCAGAAATGTGTGACCTTCTAAAAGGGATAGTAGTGGTAGGTTGTTGGGCTGTGACGTGTAATGTGGATACCTCTATGATGTATCATTTAGTCAAAAGTCAATCAGTCATAAAGCTCTATATCATCTACAATATGTTGGAAGTCGGCGATCGCCTTTTCAGTGCCTTTGGACAGGATACGATTGATGCTCTCTTATGGACTGCTACCGAACCGCGATCTCGTTCCCAATCAACTCACAGGCAGCATCTTGGGACACTGCCTCATCTGCTGTTTGCATTGACATATGTCCGTATCCTTTATAATCAATTTGAGTAAATACGTAGTAGAATGACTTTTCACATTCGGCCTTCGATATTCTTAAATAATCTTTTACGACATTGTCGGTGTGAAAAAAAAAATACATAACGTAGAGTCAAGTTATAATGTGGTTATTGGTAAACTTCCTTAATTAGAATCAAACAGTTCTACATAGTATACTTGTACTATTCCAAGCTACGACATTGAACGTAGCTATAAACAGCAGTAACAAAGCTCTCTTAACAATTATGATGTCCAATAACGTGAGTATTTCTTGGAGTATAAAGAAAGATTGCTTAGTAATTGTCTTTGAAAGAGAAACTGACTTTCGATTTTTTCAAAGTTCGTAGAATTGAAGGGTTCGGTCTTCAAAAAATTCGATAAAAATAATTTATTCCAATTGGCTTGCAACGACGTGAGGGAACGCTTTCACTTAACGATACTGCTTCTCGCCGTGAGCTTGCAAACGATGAAAGAGTACGCATGGCGCGCGGATCGCTTAGCCGTACTTCTACCCGATTGTGTATTGTTGCTTATTGCTGAGATGCTCGTCGATTGGGTAAGACATCCGTTCCTATCAAGTGAAATTAATAATTCTGCAGGTTTTTATACAAGTTTATAAAATTATTTCTCATGTTTATCCATTTACATCAATGTCCATCGAACCTTTACCCATTTATTTGCACCGCATTCATGAATTTTACTCAAACAGTTCGCAGCATTGTATTAAATCATTCTGTGCTAATTGATAAAAATATTTATTATAATTTCCCAGGTGAAGCATGCGTTTATCACGCGTTTCAACGAGCTGCGCTCAACAGTCTACCGAGATTATACAGTGAGTTTGGCTTACGACATGGCTCAGACGCGACAGGAAACGGCATTTTCCGATCCTTCCGATCTCGTGGCAAGACGCATGGGTTTCATACCGTTACCTCTGAGCGTAGCGATGGGCCGAGTGCTTTATACGACGCTCAACCCATCGGCTAAACCCGCTAACTTGATACTTCTATTTCTCGCCTACCTGATCTTGGTGGCTTTCCGAGTTCTCAACAGTTTAATCATTCTCGGAAAAGCTTGCGACTTGATATCGTCAAACACGAATAAAAATGATACGGAGGGAGCTTCGAAGCAATCGGCACAAGATTTCACTAGCAATGGGATGGATCTGACGGATCCGAATATCCCAATGGCTATACTATCGAACAGCGCGGTCAGTCTGGACAACGTTTGCCTCAATGACACTTTTGTGAAATCTGAGAAAACTGGAAAATCTGAAAAACAGAAATTAAACTCGGACGAGTGTAGTGCCTTTTCGAAACACGTCTCCAGAGCCGAGAGTGAACCGCTTCTACCTCAATGACAAATATGTAACTGGTTTGCGTAACAACACATGGATGTTATAGATTTTGTATTTATATTTAAAAAATGTACATAACGACACTGTATATACATGTCATAGCAATTAAGTAAATAAGTCTTAAACAACGGTGTCCTGCGTCAATGATATATATTTTATATAACGTACGTTAATCACTCTTGTTCACCTAATGCATTCTCCTAAGAATTTTTGCTTGTAGATCTCAATTTATATCTTTTTGTTATAAATTATTTATTTTGTTTTTTGTTTTCAGCTATTTTCATAATTAAATTGTAATGTATATTCTTGAAAATGAGCAATTTTTATTTACAAATTATCTTGTACCAATGGCCTTTACAATTGCAACTTTTTGAGAAGATTAATCATTGAATATTCAATTTAATTTATTTACAGCGTATTTAGTATATTTTTTAATTCACCGATGGTGAATGCAACGGTTGTATCGGACTTTTCTTTTATTTATAATTTGCTAATTATCGTAACATATTGCAATTTTAAAGAATAAGTTTTCTAATAATTTTTACAACAAAACTTTTATTCAGAATTATTTTTTATAAATAACAAATATATTACAAGATATACTTGATAATTAGAAGAAAAAAAAATTTAGAGTAGGTACAAAACTGCTATTGATCAGTTTTTGGACATCGTTGTTCGTAAAGCTAATTCGCTCGCCTATAAACACGAACGAACTTTCGTTGCGTTGCCAATTCCTATTGCAAAATTACGACGTTGATTATAGAAATGGAAAGTGTGTGGCTCGATATTTAGGCCACGAGAGCTATGCTATATGTTTTTCGCTTTCGGTAGCAAATAAAGGAAGGAAAAAATAAAAGACGAGACCGTTCAACGTGTAGAGTGGGGGATTGTTGGTGTCTGCTGATGTTGGCAACGAGTGCGCGCGGTGACTTCACAATTTACCAAGAGGACATTGAAGGACAACATGGCCGCCTGTTCTTTCGGGGGTATCGGATAGAGATTTGAAATTGGGAGTTTCTACCGCGGAGTCAACATCTTATTTTCCCGCATTAAAAGTAAGTACAAGTACGACTTTCTTTCCATATTTTTCAAGTATAAAAGCTCGACCATTGTTTCAAATATTACGTTTACGAACTATTCGAAAGCAAACGCGCGAAATAACCCTTTTTTTCGTTGACCCTTGGGAACCAGCTGTCACTCTTGCTCCCAGTGACAGAAAAACGGTAGCTGTTTACTGTTTTGATAAAGACGTTAAACGCGTTTAAAAAACACATAATTTATTCATTATATGCTCGTAATGTTTGCAAGCCATTCTAGTAAAAACTTTGCTCTTTACATCGCGCCAGTAGTAATCTCTCGTGTGTGTATATATAGGGAAGGAAATTGACACACGCGCGCATTCAGCTGTCAAAATAGTCACGTGACGTTCCCACTCTCGCACGTACACGTACACACACAGTCGTAAATTTGATATGTTTACATGTTTACAAACGATTGTACAATTCTGAGACTAAAAATGGTGTAGGAACTGGCCAAAGCTGATGTAATCATCATCAGTGTTTACTTGGCATCCATAAGTCAGAAGCTAACAAAGAGACATTTTTATTTGGCACTGTGTCTTTAAGCTTGTGCGCTATGTGACATATTTTTGTTTCAACTTTGTAAACGGAGATTATTATGTTTTATCACAGATATGGAGTCATTCTTGGGATTGTTCGACCCTGGGGAGGAGCGTAAGAAACAGAATGACGACTGGGACAGCTATCCTGACAAAGAACTTTCTGATCAGGACAGCTCTGGCATAGAGGAGGATAACGAAGATTGTTTACCTCCCGAGCCCGAACAGGGAAACATCGAGTACAAGCTCAAGCTGGTTAGTCCATCCAGTCAAAGATTCGAACATCTTGTGACGCAAATGAAATGGAGACTAAGAGAGGGACACGGAGAAGCCATATACCAAATTGGTAAATTCCATCATTTTATTTGAAAGATAGACCTATTACCTTCCTGTTGCTTCGGTACAAACGTCCTTAATCGATCGAGTATTAGTCAATAATGTTAGTGTTATGACAAATCCATAGGATTTAGATAACGACGGGGCCGATCGAGGCACATTCGCTCTGTGGCTATTCAATAATGTTAATATATACTTTGTCCTTAAATAAAAAGTTTACAAGAAATGTTTACAAAATACACAGATCGTATGATTTTAGATTTTGCTGTAAAGCTTTTGAAATAATTTTTGAACTTTACAATGGAAGAACGCAATTTGTTGATAATAAGTTAATTTCATAGGTGTAGAGGACAATGGACGACTGGCGGGTTTGTCTCGAGAGGAGATGAAAACGTCGCTGAAAACCCTGAGAGATATGGCGTCGAGACTGGGAGCTACAACGCGGGTACTACGAGAGCGGCTTGCCAATTCAAAGGGCAAGAAGAAGGATGATAACGAGAATTCGAATGCTGAGAGACGGGTGGCCGAGGTGCTAGTGAGAAAATTAAGAAAAGACGACAGGGAGGATCAAGAGAGCGTCATAGACTTGAGGCTGGCGGTTATCGGCGGGCAGGATGCAGGAAAGTCAACCCTCCTAGGTGAGAGGATTAACAGGCATCGTACAAGGTAGTGAGAGAAGCTTCAAATTCTAACGAAGAAATGTGTGTAGGAGTGCTGACGCAGGGTGAATTGGACAACGGCCGAGGGAGAGCGAGACTAAACATGCTACGTCATCTCCACGAGATTCGAACCGGACGAACGTCTTCCATATCGCACGAGATCATTGGTTTCGACGACGACGGACACGTCTTGAATTACGCGGAAATGACGACAGCTGAGGAAATATGCGAGCATGCTTCGAAAGTTGTCACGTTCATAGACCTTGCAGGACATCGTAAATATTTGCGAACGACGCTACTCGGATTGACAGGTATGAAGAAATGAATAAATCAATTTTTAACGAATCTTTATGTAACGATAAGTCTTGTATAAAAATCATGAGTAAATTATGTTTTCTGTGTTTATTTGCAATTCGATGAATTTCCTATTGAATTTATTTAAAATACCATTTTATTTTGTATGTAATTAATTTATCATTTAATGGATTTTCGTAGGTTATTCGCCTCATCACGTAATGCTCGTTATCGCTCCTCCTTTGAACGAAGCGGCCAAAGAGCACATGGCACTTTGCCTAGCCCTCAGACTACCCTTCTTCGTAGTCGTAACTAAAACCGATCTGGGACTTTGCGAGCCTAGTCAAACGCTCGGTCAACTAGAGAGTGCGGTGCGTTCTCAGGGATGCGCTAAGCAGCTCATCTTGTGTGGCAACAACAATAAAATACCGCAGGATTACGAGTCCAGTGCGATACCAGTGTTTACCGTCAGTTCTGTGACTGGTGACGGATTGGACGAGCTCACGAGGTTCATCAGAGACTTGTCGGCCACGGAATCTTCGCCTTCGGATTCGGAACCAGGTTCATGCCTGTTTCAGATTGACGAAACCTTCAGGTATCTCTCGCTAGGCATACCAAAGCTGTTGCAATAAAATTGCATTCACTTTGTAAATAAAAACAATTGATCTAACAAATCTGATAAAATCTAATTTAATAATCTGAAAAAAAAAATGTTTAATTAAAGGGTCGCCGGACTGTCCGATCCAGTATTAGGTGGATTGTTGGTGAAGGGAGCTATCGCGCCTGGCGCGCGTTTGCTCGTCGGTCCTCTGCCAGACGGAGAATTTAGTCCAGTGAAAGTGGTAAGTCTGCATCGCAACAAAGCGCCGTGCTGTCTGGTACGAGCATCGCAGAGCGCGAGCTTGACTCTTGCGCCATCGACAACGCGAGATCCGCCTCTGCCTCATCTTCGACCTGGGATGGTACTCGTTTCTCTGGGAGATCATCCTCAGGCTACTCTGTTCTTCCAGGTAACGTTATCATCCTTTCAATCCAATTTTTAATTCGTAGTCATAAATCAGGATGGACATTTCTGTCTTAGGGGATCGTTTTACTCTAGAAATTAGAAAAATACATCATTTTTGGGAATTAAAAAAAAACAATAAAACTAATAGATAATGAAAATTTTCCTTTTTTCCTTTTATATAGCCACTTTGGCAATAAAATATTATTGTCGCTCGTTGAGATACCGACGATAGCGCTTTGCGTGTAGAACATACTTCCAGATTTTACACCGATCGGCTCATCAGTTTTTTTTTACCCCCGTCAATTTAATATAATCTTCAACTACAAAACCATCTTCCCTATAATCACAATAATAATAATGATAATAATGATAATAATGATAATAATGACAATAATATTTTTTTACTACGTAAGTAGCTAAAGGAAAGTAAAAAAGAAAATGTTCAATATCCTTTACAGTTTACTTTAAAAAAATCTCATAAATTATATTTTTTTTGTAACTTCCCGTGTAGGCCGAGCCCTTAATTTTTGTAATTAACAGCGTTTGAATGATTGGGTGCTACATTTTGATTTTAGGCGACAGTTATAGTCGTCTATCACTCCACCGCTATCTATCCCGGATTCCAAGCAACCGTGCACGTTGGCAACGTTCGTCAAACTTGCGTCATGGAGGGCATAATGGATGCGAAAGATAGCGGAATGCAGACTAATGACACGGCGTCTGTATTATTCAGATTCGTCAGTCATCCTGAATATCTCCATGTGGGTATGAGACTGCTCTTCAGGGAAGGTCGTACAAAAGGTATCGGAAAGATTACCCAAGTTTTTCCGTTGATAGGTTCGCAAAATACTTCTCAATAAGCAAAGATGTTAACTCGACAAAAACAAAAAAAATCAATAATTATCGTTCCCCCAGAGAGTCATAAAAATGATTTTCTTAGTTATTTTATGAATAACGATTCCAGCGAGTCTGAAAAGCTTTGAGATATGACTCACGTTAGAAAATTAAATAGACACACCGCCGAATTAACGCAGAGCACGGTCAAATATTATATAATTTTCTATCGTTTTTTTTTTTCACGCAGAGATACATCGCTTCGTCTGCGAGTGCAAACTGTGTTTTAATGTTTTTTTTTTTTTTTTAGTACTAGATTTTGTGGATTATCTTTATTTGGACACCGTCTATTTCGTATGTATTATTATCGTACATACTGGACGAGCGAATTACCTTCTAACGTACGTCAACTTATAGATATAATCGGAATGCTGTTAATTAAAAAGCTTCACAAGCTCAATTCTCTTTGATCAACCTTATTTTGTGTTAATTACAAAATCAATTTTTCTTCTTAATTCCAACGAACATCATTAAGATAAAAAATTATGAATAATTCGCTATAATTATTTTAATAAATACGTATATACACAATCTATTGATTATAGATTATTATTTTTAAGCAATCCTTATCAATTGGAATGCAATTGGTAAGTGGATGAACGAAAATGTAGGTAAATCACTCGGCTTTATTAACTGTGAAAAAAGTTGACCTACGTAGACAAAAAAAGGGAAAAAACGTGAGTTCCATTTTTTTTTTTCATTTAAATACTGTTTGAGATCGGTCTCTTTTTATTTATAGAACGTAGAATATACTGATATTTATATCTCTCTATATTATAAAAATATATCGACGCCGCCGTCATCATGTGGAAGACTCGAGATTATACATTTTAAACCTTCACCCTTCTTAGATCTGAAGATAAATTTTCCTTGTGGAGGTGTAAAAGAAATGTAACATTTAAAAACCCTAATTTAACCCTCCATACGAATCATTATCTGGGGTTTAAGTAGATCCGAAGGAGGCTTTAAATGTATAAGTTCAATTGATGCACCCGTCGGCGGTAGCATCCCTTTATAATATAGAGAGATTTATTTAGCTTATACTGTTTATTACATAAACTGTACTTATAGTATTAATGTTCATCGTAGGTTTTGTCAGTGATAAATAACGTGCGTGTGTGTGTGTGCGTGTTTCGTGATGTAGAAGGAATGTTTCCGAGCTTTTGTCAGTAACGCAAAGGATACATATCCTCGTGTGGTAAAGCCGATGATTTTTGGACATGGTGTACACGGATACACAGCGAAAACTATTTTTTTAAATAAAACAAAACATGTCTGGAGTATCGAGAACAGGTATTAACGGCGACGCACCTACTGTGAAATAATGGCGATTTGTCGCACTGTCTACAAAAGTTGTTTTAAAAAGAGAAATCCTTATATTATATGAAATAATGAAGCATTAAATTAAAAACAAAATGAAGATAAACAAATACACTCTTGTCAACTGCATCGATGGTTATTGTTGGTGGTATTGAAAAAAAAAAGTAAGTTACAGGTATAAGCAATCCCGATCGACGTGTTGCGCAGCGAATTTTGACAATTAGAGGTAAATAATTTGTTGGAGTAACGCGCGAACGGCCTCTCGAGGATGCTTGGACTAGAGACGAGCAGTCATCCATTGATTTTCAAGCTTTGACTTGCTCAGGCCAGACATGCGACTCGATCCAGTCGAGGTACGAATAAACGGACGTGTACACCGCTGGAACAGGCCCCCCGCAACTCTGCCCGAAAGACGTCACACCGAGAACGCTGTGAGCCGTGTTGGTGATCATGAGCAAAGGACCACCGCTGTCACCCTGGCAGGCATCCGATCCCCTCGTCAAATTATTATCCACTGCGCATATCATGTGTTCGTCCAGACCCGAGGGAAGCTTACTAAATCCTACGTAGGACGTTGCACAAACATTCTTTGGCACCAAACTGCAAGTCATAAAAATCAAAGAAGTTTATTATGGAAGATCAAAGAAGGAGTCGCAATTCAGTTTTTCCATTTCTATGTCAGAACGATTGATGTTTTGCCAAGCTTTCGCTTCAGTTTTTTTTTCTTTGTTTCATTATCGTAATTTTTTTTTGCATGCGATTCAATCTTAATTCTTTTTCTTACGATGTTTCTAGATACAGCGTGTATAAAATACCTCAGTTTCGCGGTCTTCATCAACTTGTCGGAGGCCGCGACGTCGAGACTCGTCGCTCCGAAGCCGATAACGACCAAAGAAGCGTCTTCACCGATATCCGGATTCGGCAAGGATCTCGTCTGCAGGCATACGGGCTTAACGTTATTTGATATTCTCGCGGGTTTCGCTAGTCGTACCAGTGCGATGTCGTTGTAATTGACGCTGCGTTTATATTTTGGATGCGTTAATATGCGGCTCACAGCAATCTCTTGGGCATTCGGGTCTGTGGACTTGAGATCCTCGGATCCTACTCTCACCTTTTTTTAATCAGACAATTAATTTCATTAAATTTTTTAATACTTTAACAGGAAACGCGCTACAGGCTCCTTTCGTGTATCATGGATATCGCGTCTCACCCTGACAGGCACTCGATTGTTGATATTGCTGACGCAATGCGCTGCCGTAAGTACGTAGCGGGAGGAAATCAATGTACCACCGCAATTGTAAACGATAGGATCCTCTATCTCACCGTCCGTGTTCTCATAACCGAGGGCTGCCATGTAAGGAAATTCGCCAACGGCCGCTCTAGTGCCACCCAAAATGTGGAAAACCAATCCTCCGCCGTCATTTCCCGTTCGTTCAAGGCCATCTCCGCTGTTGGACGTCACTTCATTCTCGTATTCGTGGCAAGCTGCACATACATTTTTTTTATCTTTCATTCGAGTCGGGACAATCCGGAGTTAACTATTACCTCGAAACGTTTGAAGGAACTGAAAAACTCGTTTATCCTCGTTATATACATTGTTTACGTGCCCTGCTCGATGATTAATTTAAATTGTGAAGGATGTGAGAGCGAGGAAGGCGCTATACACAACTCTGATACTCTTACTCGCATAATTTAGACCAAACGTACGTAATCGTCAAATGATTACGAAAAACATTTTCAATATTTAACGTCTTTTAACTCGATAATAAACTAGGATACCTTTGCTTTGTGAATATTCGCTCTGGTCACAGAACGATATACGCTGTTTGTTGGCTGAAGGGGGAGTAAGGGTTTGCATTTTTGAAAAATCGATTTGTTTTTGTTGTCTTTTCTTATAGTTAAACATTTCAAGAATATAGTCTCAAAATTTGAAGTCGATCAGAGCAAAACTCTCGAAGTTATTGACTAGTTAGTCTCCTCTCGGAAAGACAGCGCGCAGCTGGCGAGCAGGTATACAGTTTATTCGCTTGGGGATCGTTCTGGCGTATCGTTCTGTTTCGAAAAATTGCTATTTAGTAAAGACAGGTAACTAAAGCCGTAAATATATATTTTATATGTGTATATTATGCACTGTATAATATTTTAAAAAGGGAGACGAGCGTCAGTTAATGTTGTACGTTCGATCGTGCGATCTTATTCTCAGTGATTTTATAATTTTGTCAAGATATTTTCTGTTAAAAAATGCCGAGAATATTTAAAGTTTCAAGAGATGACCGAAAAGGTACAGGAACTCATTTGTGCAGAACGAAAAAAAATCCAAAGAAACAAAATAAGGCTGAAGCTAATACGAAGAGTGCATTATCGAAAAAAAGAAAGTTGAATACCAGTGCGAGCGTACCAGAAGACGTTGAAAAACATTATAGAATCATCGATTTTTTGCTTGTTTTCTCAACAATTTCAAGTTTGGTTAAATGTGCTCACTTGGCTTTGAAATCCAGGTAAAATGTGCCAATTGTGATCCACGCTATATACCGTCAAGTGAGAAAATTTTAAACGCGTTTTTCTCAAAATCACTTTTTAAAAGTCCGTGTGCACTGCTATTTAAAAACTACATTACCGATTCATTTCAAACTTAATACACACTTTCTACATATAAAATACCTCCCCCAACATTAAGTTTTAGATTTTTTTTTTACATTAAGGGGGTTTACCACTTACAAAATAGCGGAATTTTTCGTAAAAAATAGCAGTTTTCACTTTAAATGACCACCAAAAATTTAAAAATGAAAGAAATAATAATCAGAGAACGTTGGGAGAGGAGGATTTAATGATACTTTGATTAAATTTTAATGGTTTTTTATTTTAGATAATTTCCAGCTGAGATACAGTGCATACCGCAAATCGTCTATTTCCAAAGACGTTCTTGAATAAGCTCCGTCACGGGCTTGTTTGTCGATATTTTCGCATAAAAAAATTACTGAGTGTTGTTGAGATGATACTCAATAATGTGCAAAAGATTTCAATAAGTTTGCTCAATCCATATTTCTAAAAAAAAATCGCAAAAAAGTGTTTTTTTTTCACACTAAAACCCTTAACTCGCCCCCCTGAAATTAAACCATTTTTAATTGAATGAACTCGCGATATTCTCTATTCACGAATACTCATTTTAGATCACGCGATCAGGGGATCCGGAAAACATTTCTCCAACTCCGCATTTGATACACGTTTTCTCGTAACGTAGCAAAGGATAATAAAGTATTTTAACAGGTGTCTCATGCCTGTTTTAAAAATAAATACTGCGTGGGAGTGGATACATCGAAGATGAAAGAATTACAATTGCCGAGAGTTACTCGGCGATTTTTTTCATATAGTTCGTAATAAAGATGCTCGTGGTCTGTTAGAAGGCGCGATTGTGCTGTACGCGTCGTCATCTATGATGAAAATTGATCTGTGCTTCGTCCGCCGGATTCATCCATCAAGTTTTATTTACGATGCAGCAGTAATTTCAATTAAACAATCGTTCGTGACGCTCGTGTCGATTAACGACTACAAATTCTCGTTAATCGTATACGCGTCGTCGCAATACCTTTTTTTGATAATTATTTATATATACGGAGGATTTAACGTCAAATCGACCTGGCTGCAACCTCATCTTCGGGGATTCTGTTGACAATTTTTTAAATATTGTTCTTACACCCCTAAAAGGCGTTTAGCTTGTTTTCGTAGATTTTTTTTCGGTGCATCTACTCAATTAACACGTTGAACGCTGCGTCACCCCAGATCTGGGTGACGGGATATGTTTTACGTGGGGGGCCTCGTAACGCTGGGCAATAAACATGTTAAGGCCAGTGTCACTCTGACAGAAAAGTGCGCGGATTGATTGGATAGCGTGGGTTTCCAAACGGGCAACATACGAGAGAGTTACACGTGTCGGAAGACTCCAAGCGTATACATTCTTGTAAGCCTAAGCTCTTTTAGTTTTACAATTTCTTGATAACTGAGTAAACAAAGTATTTCAGAGAGCGACTGTCACAAGTCAGTTCGATTTGGCGTAGAATATCACGTATGTATATATTCTACCAGGAAATAATATCCTTCCTCGTAACTATGCAATAACTGATTACGTATCAGGCAAATTACTCGGTGAACAAGGACACAATGAAAATCTATGCATATTCAATAGATTGGCCCGAAAAGAAGTTAATTTATTAGAATTTCCGGCAAGTTCGTAACGCGTGTTTTTCATTGATCTATCGATAATTTACGTATCGTCGAATTCCTCGATTATTAAGATTTTCCCGCAAAATTACAGTAATAATAATAATAATAATAATAATAATAATGAGTGTAGAATTATTATTTTTTTTAAATTACTACAATTATGCAAACCTGCATCTGCAGCACGAACGCCAATTTTGTCAGAAACGCTGACAGGGCAACAGACAATCTCGACAAAATTCTCGAAGCCACATCGGCCCATGGTGTCGCTCGTTCTTCGACCAGTCCGTACATCGGCGATTCTCGACGGACATTCCGGCAATTTTTTACACATACCGGTAGTACCGTTCTCCATCGTGCATTGACTTCCTTCTGGAAAAATACCATAAAAAATTGATGGAAATATCGTTGGATCGTTCCGCGTTTTTCTCTCTAATAACAAAATACACGCGTTTCCTGTATCTGTCGGTCAAGCGTTTCTCGAATTTGCCTGCGGCTCTACCGTCAAAGGTATATAACGATATATATATATATATACTCTCTTGATATTATAGAACCGCATCCGAATTCGAGAGACGCGCGTGTGATAGATTCAAAAAAAGTTTCAATATACCGGGTGGTCGATTTAACCAAAGACATTGAAATATCTCGAGAAATAAGCATCTTACGAAAACATGTCTCAGGGCAAAAGTTGATATTTTTGAGGAGGTAATTAATTCATAAAATTATACCGCCCTCCCCCCCCCCCCCCTTTAGATGAGGGCGGTGGGTAACTTTATAATCTTAAATGGGAAACCCCAACTTTTATTGCAGATTCGGATTTTACGCTACAAAATAAGTAAGTTTTGTCTGAAAGGTTTTTTTTTCGTTGGCGATAGATGGCGCTGTAATCGCAAAAATCAAATTGATCAAAATTTTTGAGAAAAATAAAATCAGGCATATTGAATTATTTTAAGAAACTACATGCAGCGTTACCCAAGAATAACGACGCGGAGGTAATGAAATTTTGTTCCCTCTGGAGTAATTGCAGGTGTGTCCCCTCGCCTCTTACCATCGACGTGCTTGTTCTTAGTGAGTCCTCTTGATTCTCGTTATTAATTTAAAGCTAGTGTTCGAAATGTCGAACTCAAACTTCGATGCACTATCACAAATATTAATTTTTCATCTGGGACATTTTTTCGTACGATGATTATTTTTCGAGATATTTCGAAGTCTTCGTTCAAAGTGACCACTCGGTATATACTAAAGACTGAGAACGTAAATAGCTCCAGGCAGATCAACCGCTTGTTGTTGTTCCTTCGTACCGCACACCTTTCAACGAAAGTACAATGACGCACCTATATGCAAACGCAAAGCGTATAAATTTTTTTTTCTTTTCCTTGAATATTTGAAGGATACGACCAGTATTCGCAACCGTCGTCAGCACCGATTGTGCAGCGATTGGCATTTTGTTAGGACACAAATACGTATCAGGAGCCAGAAATGATATGATTTAAAAGAAAAAAATAATTTCTTTTCTTAATCATCTGAGAAAATAAATGTAAATAATCATTTTGAAGGAAGAATTACTGTAATTGCAATATCAAATAAGTAAAAATAATTTATTTACATATTATCTTTTGCAGTAATTGTTAACGATCTTGTAAAAAAAAAAAAAAAAATGTTTTAATTTTCATTCGGCTCTGTTCAACCTCCTTTGTCACTGTCAGAACCAATATTTACATAGTTTTAAGTAAATTGCGTACAGAAAATAACGATTTTATACATTAGTTTGTCAACACGTGCCAGTTGTTTGCTTCAAATTAGCACAGATGATGCATAATTGACCCTTCAGTGTCAGCGAACTTTTTATCGGGAACAAACAACATCTGAACACACGGTATCTCTGTGTTTGTTGTTTTTTTTTCTGGAACAATGCGCCTACGTATAACATACAGAGTTACAACATATACATTTTCTTTTATACAATGAATGAAATTATGCACTTTAACGTGAGCTCTCTAAATTGTTTCGAATGTTTTATTTAACGATCGGTTCTCGTTATCCGGTTGATTCGATGACAGAATCCGTATGACGCATCAGTGAGTCAACCATATATGAAAGGTTAATAAAACAAATATTCTTTGATTTATTTTTGTACGTCAAATAGCGATGGATTAACTGGATATTGCATTCGTGTACTTATAAAAAAATATAAGTTACACTTTTAATAAATCAAATTATTTAATACGCGAGTGATAGGCCGTTCGATAAACTGACAATAGCTGTATCCAACATTTTAAAATTTGTTTAATTATTTTTTTTTTTTTTGTGAATATTGAATCAAACGACGCAGAACCAGTGATTGGTCACTTGTTAATTGCTTATTGGTCCAACGGATTGAAAAATATATAGAAGTATGCTAATAACTGATGCCGAAATCTTTACTTAGAATTGATATTCACTTTAATACCTAACACGCGCTTCCTCCTAACTCAATACAATACCAAAAATCACATATATTGAGATGGTTCGATGAGGAAAAAGAGAAACAGACCCCGCATATCGTTGAGCGATTCCGGAATAATTCCTATCGAAGCACGTGAACTCCGTGCCTAGTGACTCCTAACGGTAACGTGCAAGGCTGTAGGAAACAGCGGCTCCCGTAACGCCAGGGCGTATGTTCACGCACTTCCGCAATTTATTTTTTTAACTACCATGTTATTGTGATTAAGAGGAGGTTCAGGATCTTCCCTCGCGCTTTCTCGCGCTGCCTCTTTTGCACTCACGTGATTCTTATCGTGCTGGCTCTCTTGCATTCGTTCGATTTCGGTCAGTATATTGAGCTTCACCTTAAGGAAAGGCTCAATTCACGTGGTCGATTGACCGAGAATCCGCAATTACGAGATAAACGGAGCTAAAAAAGCGTTCAACTTATTTTTATCGAACCCTGATTTCCTAATAAATGTCGGACTTGCGTGGCTCGCTCCGTGCCGTATTCGAAGCGCGTCCGGTGTTTATTATTTATTATTTGTTTTAACTGACAAACGTTTGACCTGATTCCACCAGTCAATGCGCAACCGAGAATTAGCTCCGATTGTGATATCGCATCCCAGAAGGAATACGGGTTATCATCGAAAGTAGGCGCGTGTGTCACTGTCAGTGGAACACTCGACGTTCGCCATGAGAACAACTCATGCGTGCACTTGGAATTTGATATAAATTTAATGATTTCTTGCTAATTTGAAATTTTTAATATTTTTTTTTATCAATTACATTTATTAATGAAATGTTCATCAGCGAAAAAAAAAAAACAATTTTACGTTTTTACATAGGTCGATCGATTTTATGTTAATACTACACAGTCGTGTTATAAATCCTGTCAGTAATCGCTCTCTTTCTCTCTTACAACACATTCGTATATTTTTAAATCAATATTCAGTTAAAAATAATTTTCTTCATCTAAAAGTTAACTACTTTCTAACGATGCCTGTCTTTGATATACTATACAATAAACTGTATAGTAAGTTGACAATTCGAATGAGAGGAATATATAAGTGACATCAGCGCAGTGGTTAGCGCTCTTACTCGGTACCTGAACAATCCGGATTCGATCCCCGATGATCAATATATATTCTCTCTTCGATACTTCGGCAGGCCATCGTCACTACAATTCTACACAATTCCCCTAATTCTCTGTCCGGTCATCACACTTGATAACAGAAAAGATTCCAGAGTGGCCTTCCAAGGTTAACTTGATAGCAGATTAAAGTGATGCGCACACAATGACGTGCTATGAATGAAACATCGTTGAATATGAGGAATAACAAACAAAAAAATGTTTTTTAGTTAAAACGTTATTTACAGTTATTTCGAAATTAACGAAAATCGATAAATCAAACTATTTGACTGTCAATTATCAACAGCTATTTAAAAATAAATATATCCTTTTTCAACTTTGTATTAAAAATCAACTTATTACAAAGAATGTCGCATTTAATATTTATATTTAGAAAGCAAATCCATAATGAAATCACTGAGCTGAACTCAAAACACCGATTAGACAACGTCATACAGACAAGGTTTTTGTGCTTCAAGGTATATTTGAACTATACTTCTGTTATCACCCGCGAAAGTATTCGGCTTATACGTGTTTACCCGTGAATACATTTCTTCCATATCGCTATAAATGTGTGCTGGTACATCAGCGCGAAGCACTTACAATTCACTGGTATCAGGATAAGCGGGCATCTCCTAATATTACTTTTCTACGTGATAAGTACTCTACGATTATTGTTTTTAACACTAAATACGTATCGTTATGTATATATCTATCGAGTAATTACAATTATTATCTGGTATTGGATTGACGAAGACAAACGCTGCATAATTGTTTTACCGTAAAGTTCTTGGGCGTAACGATATCCGGATGCTTCGTTGACGATTAAGAGAATAACAGCGAGAGAATAATTAAAAAATGTGTTAAAATTCATATTACGGGACACTGGCATATTTAAAACACACTTTGCAATAGAAGAAATTACTTAAACTGCTTCGATGTGAATTAACGCGAGCCACGTTCGGATGCTAAATTATAAATAAAAATTAATTGACAAAAAAAAAATCAATATATTTCATAAAAACTTTTTAAGTTTGTCGCTGACGCGATTAGGAGAGTAGACTGAAAGACACGCGCCGGTCTCTCAGGGTTTTATCAAAGTCGAACGGGCAACGTGTTCACCGATATAGACTCGACGAACGAGTATATAACGGGGAAGAGATACACGCGATATATAATATGCGCAACCATATTTATCCACATACATACTAATGCAGACACGCCGACCAGTTGTAACCGCGATACGTGTGAACCGAGAGAGATAAGATGCTAATAAACACGCGAGCTTGTGGGTGTGTTGAAGGAAATCCCCCACAGGTCCTGTGAATTATTCAAGGGCGATGCACTTGCCAGGAATACCCGCGCACTTATCTATTTTTAGTCCTTCCTGCTTTAATCTAAATCTTTCTGATTTTCACTATCTATTTTGTCGTTAATTACTCATTAGTCGTTTTCTTTTATATTATTTTATTAATTACTAGTATCGTACCCGGCTTCGCCCAGGTTTATTTTTAATGACTCGACTGTTTACTGCTTCGCTAAAATGTGAATTCCATTTGAAAATTCATGTCAAACAAAAAGAGACATATCCGTTCACCGTATCATAGTAACCTTTTCTTTTTTTTAAAAGCGCAAGCTATACCTACTACGAAGAATAACTTTGCTTTTTAAAAAATTTAAATTAAACGTCAAAATTCAATAATACTCTTAGAAAATTCAAACGTCCGTAACTCCTTAAGGAATCAACTTGAAGAGCTGAAAATAGTTTCGTTGACCTAGAAATCAGGGGACCTTTCCAAAATGTCCAAGATCACCTTCCTAGCACGCTCCGTCTAGGAAGAGTTTAAGGGACGGAAATCCAAACTTTAAGAATTATAGTATAGATTATTCAATACTTTTGACGCTATGACACGCATTTATCGAAGGATAGTTGACGTATAGATTTATTGGGACCGATTGTTTCGATAAATAACTTTTTAAAACATGAAGTTTATTGTCTATAATGAAATGCCATTTTGTGAGGGATCCTTTCAATTCCGTGAGGCAATCGGAATGCAATAATGACACCAATCGTGAGTGTGCAAAGACATATTTCCGTATTACGTAGAGGATGCTTGCTTACTTTCCCTTAAGACATGGATGACGCATTGAAACGTCATAAGGATTTTCTTGAATCGATTGAATAAAGCGATGTGAGTCGTGAAAACATCGTCAGGAAGTTTCGAAATAATTTGGAGCGTCGCGTTTAAGTGTATTTTCGCTAAAGCACATAATCATAGCATACGGATCTATAAATTTTCAATGTTATCTACGTTAATTTGAAATTCAATTGAAAACAAAATAATTAAGTTTACACAGCTTAGTGTACATGAATTTTTACTTCATTTACCTAGTTTGTACATTCCAATCCCAGTGAGAAAATCGTGGTGTGACAGGTGCCGTCATGTACGTCCGCGCAAGGACGACATTGTGACGGCACGATTCTTTGGCAGCACACAGCGTGCCAATACGATTTCAGCAATTGTCGTGAAGCCCTACAACGTGCTGCAACATTGCAGACACAACCTGCCGTTCTGTCGGAATGTCGTGACGGCACGGAAGCAATCATGTGCGTACGTACACGACATCCATGTGTGGGATTTATATTTGATGTGCAGAGGATGGTGCATGTTACCCCATTCTACAAGGTGTTAGGTTGATTGGAGATTCCGCAGAGGCGGGATTATTTTATTCTTAACTTAGTTTACAATGTTTTTAAAACAGAAAGACCAATTTCTATTTGCGAAATGAACCAGCTATAAATGAGAAAGGTTTCCACGATGGATAAGCGTAATCGAGGGAAATCATTGCGCATTGAGCAAGCTTAAAACGGGGAATCGTCGACATGCGTTTTGTGTAGAGGAAGCCTAACTTTGGAATACACGTACTTCTGGGGCTTCTGGAACTTTTTATTAATTTTTTTAGTATGTTATCTTTCTTTGTTGTTAATTTTATTTTTGTTGTTATTTATCCATGCGAGGATAAGCTGTTTTTGTATCATGTTCCACTTTCGGATGCCTACGGACTCGTATCAGCCTATAGATAGCTTTATTATGCATAAAGCTATCGATTTATCTACTGTACCGTTACGCGGGATCGCTTTCTGCCGCCACCGTGTCGTCTCTCTGTGCCGTCACATTTCTATCTGGGATGACTTTTTATATTAATCATGTATAATGATTACTTATGATAATTTTAACAGTGCGTTTCATATATTCGTTATCCACCACATGTATTCATCTTCGCGCCTCTTTCCGTTGAAAGTTTCGTTCGTGCGCTAATGTTCTTGCGTTGTGCGCATCAAACTTAATCAAACTATTATTACAGGATCACCTTTTTATTATATAGAAACTATTAAATATATTTATTATAGAAAGTTTATAGTCAATATAAAAAAAAAGCTTCATTATCTGAAGAAAACGCATATTCCGAACATTTCTCACGTCCAATCTCAACAACGAAGATCGCATTTCTAATGTATCCTTTAAATGTACTAATGTTTTCTAAATCAATTGTTATTGTTGTTATTATTATTGTTGTAATGCTATAGATATTTTTCAATAGCCGTATTTATTTAATATTAATACCAATTGCTAGTCGAAATCTCGTGTAAATACTTTTTCAAGAGTTACAGTTTTCATGAGAGGATTTGAATATTCCCGCGGTAAGTAGCGCCTCCGCGACGCACAGGATCGAAAATCGCATTAAGATTTGATCGAGAGATCGTTTGCATCTGTTGTTGTTGGTTGTTGACTGTATCGACCGCTTTCTCGCAACAAGAAATTGTACACAGAAAATCTAACAATCTTTGCTGGATTGGAGAGCGCTCACGCATATAATCTTCACTCGGTAAAGATCTAGCTCCTTCTTCGTAGCTCAAATAGTGATGGTTTCGTAGGAATTTCACAGATAAAAGTACCCTCAACGTTTACTACTTTGCCTCCTTTGCTGACTGCTGACAGTACTCGTTATTTTCTCGTATCAGCCATATTCGCAGAGCGATTTTTGCAAAGACACTGTACGATTCACGATGGCAGAGACCAACGGAGCCGCCAATTCGAATGCTAAAAATGGAAATTTCATATGTGGCGTTGTCGAAGGTATTTCTAACTCGATTCAACAATGGATCACTAGGCAGCTGTTAGATTCTACAATTTTCTATCGTTCTCTACCTTTGCTTATTCTTTTTTATAGGTTTTTATGGTCGTCCTTGGACCACCGAGCAGCGTAAGGATTTATTTCAAAAGTAAGCGCGTACTTGTTTTGATTATACCAAAGTTTGGGGTATTATTCTCATAATACATATCTTGTCTGTTCGTAGACACAAGTGTATAAGTCGTAGTAGTAGGAATATTGCATCGTGTTGTACATGCGTACGTTTGTAATTTTGAGTCTGGCAAAGCTTGTAACAGGCACAACGAGCCATTAGCCAGAATCCTTTGGTCCTTAAATGATGAAGGATTTGGAATTTATGTAAAATACCTCTTGTTCGTAGTCTTGAAAGTATAATTATCATTTATATTCTTACAATTCTCAACAGAATGAAAAAATGGGGTATGGATTCTTATCTCTATGCTCCAAAGGATGACTACAAGCATCGAGCGTATTGGCGAGAATTGTATACAGTGGAAGAGGCGGAACATTTGACAGGGCTCATCGGTGCTGCACGAGAATCCGGTATCACTTTCTGCTATGCTCTGTCTCCAGGCCTCGATATCACTTATTCGAGCATCAAGGAAGTTACGGCTTTGAAGAGAAAGCTGGAACAAGTCAGTCAATTCGGCTGCACTGCTTTTGCTCTCCTATTCGATGACATAGAACCTGAGATGAGCGAGGCTGATAAAGAGGTTTTTCAGTCTTTTGCTCATGCACAAGTGAGTTATTTTACCACAAAAAAATATTTGACTGCGGCTATAGATTACATCGCCGATTACTTGAATTTATTTATTCATCTTAAGGCGATACTCGAGTCACGTGATCTATGGTCCGAGAATCCGCAAGTGCGAGAGAGCTAAATATTTTTAACACATTTTCTCAAACATACATTTTTTTTTATTAATATCGAATCTGTGGAGCTGACTCCGTACTATATTGGCGCCCTGACGTTCCTACTAAATTCTGGGCTTGAGAAATATGTGTTGAACGTATTGACGTGAATCGTTGGTATCGAGACTCGCATTAAAATAATTAAACTTTTGGTTTAAGTGAGGAGGGAAGATCAATGGATGTCACATGAAAAAACTTATTTTATATTCTTTTAAACGATAAAAAAATTCGTTTCAATAACCCCCTCGATTGATCGTTTCTAATGGTATTCTGATTGTATGAAAAAATCCCCAGATACGAATATAAAAAAATTGTGATAGTCATATATTTTTTAATAATAGAAGTTAATATTGAAAAAAATTGAACTTGGATCATTTTTTATATACAGATAAGGTAGACCTCTTGTGCAAAACAACCTTTCGTGCATTTTTAAAATGCAATTACGAAGTTTTAAAGATAAAATGAGATTTTTCCGCATGAAAAACTAACCAATTTCGCACTTGAAAATATAAATGAACGTGTGTTAACTGACATTTTACTGTCAATATTTGTTTACGTCAATTCAAAGTTTAATATAAAATTAAAAAGTTGGCATTACCGAACATTTCGAGTATAATTATAACTCAAAAGAAGTTATCGTCATCCAGAACTATCGGGTGTAGCGGGGACTAGTGGAAATGGTAGCCAAACTACTGTGTCTGGCTATCACAATATTTTCTATCCACTTTCTCTTCTGCTACGAAACAAATAGCCCTTGTTTAGACCCCAATTTCAATAATTTCGTGTGACAAATCATTATTAACGATACATATGTCAGAGATTATGAAACGACGGTCATGCTCTTCGATTGTTTACATAATTCTATAAAAGCGGCATCCTTGATACGACACCACTGCACGTTTAACCCAGAGTTAAATTACCAATTGTAAGTTACTATTAGAAATACAATCGATTTTGTTTATTAATACGAAGTATTTACGTATTTATTTTCGCTGTGATTAATCGAATATAAAAGATATTTAAAAATTATCATTTACCCTTTTTTTCGAGCAGTTAGTTTGAATTCGATTTTATAGTTGAAAACCGTTAAATTTTGCATTCATTTTCAACTTTACATAATATTTACCATTTGTTGATTAGACGGAAAAATATAGCGCTAATTTCATTTTATAATTAAAAAATGTTAAATTTTACACTAATTTTCAACTTTAGGTATATTGTTTTTCTAATGTCAAAGAGACTTTGTACAATTTCTGAATACGCATGAAAATAATGATTCTGGATCATGCAATCATTTTGACATTGTCTCTTAATTATTTGCATTATAATTTGAAAAAAAGAACGAAAGAAAATATTGACAACACGTTTCTGTTTATCTAGGTTTCCGTGACAAACGATATTTTTCAACATCTCGGACAGCCCACATTTCTTCTGTGTCCCACTCAGTATTGTGCAACTAGGGCAATGCCTAACGTTGCGACCTCCGAATATCTTAACACTTTGGGCAGCAAGTTGGCACAAGAAATAGATATAATGTGGACAGGACCAAAAGTAATATCGCGTCTATTGACGATTGAGTCTATCGAGGAAATAACTGAAGTTCTGAGACGTCCACCTGTTATCTGGGACAATTTGCACGCCAACGATTACGACCAGAAGCGTGTATTTCTCGGACCGTACTCCGGACGCTCGCCCGATTTAATTCCGAAACTTCGTGGAGTCCTCACGAATCCCAACTGCGAATACGGTGCTAATTTCGTTGCTATTCACACACTCGCGCAGTGGAGTCGTTGCAACGTCGACGGAAAACGGGATTTGACTTTAAGTACGTCTCCAAATAACTTTCTAAATTTTCTTGTACCATCCGAAAGTTTCGTACTCTCGTGACACACTTTCCCATGCAAACAAAGTCCGCACTCTTGCAAGTATCTTTATAAATATTGCATCAAGGTGCATCTGCATTCGTACTATATATAACTCGAAAGAGATTTATAGAATTTGATCGCACTATTTTCGAGAAATTGAATGATTTTTCCATATTTTCAGATGACACCGTCTCGGCCGATATAAAACTGGAAACAGAAACAGAGGACGGTGTGATCGGCGAGGATGTTCCCTCCACTCTGTCTGCTAATATGTATCACCCTCGACATGCCTTGAAAAACGCGATAAACGATTGGCTTCCGGAATTTAATAAAAAGCGCGCAGCCTGGGGTGTCATAGCGAAACCTCAACCCTGCGTTGCACCGACGATTCCCATTCCTATAATTCCTTCTGTAAATACCTGCATGAGTCTCACGACGACAACCAACACAACAGTCACGTCGTCACCGGCCCCGGTCGTTAATTCCAATCACCTTCAAGCCCTCGCTGAAGTGTGCTCGAGCGTAACGGGTTCTGACAGTTTCGTTCAACCGCTTCCCGGTCCCGTAATGAACTCACTCGTTTCCGAAACGAAAGTCGTGAGCGAGGCCGTGATCCCGATCATCGATACGGCGACGGGTAATAGTTTGATTTCCCAAGCACCTTCGTCCACCGAACCAATGGATTGCAACACCACTCCGAGCAACTCGCCGGCGCACGTTGCGAAAATCACGACCGAAGACGACGCTATGGTTGAAAATACATCGGTAAGCAGCGAGAATCTCGGTTAAGGGAATACGTTATCCCTTGGCCGCTAACGAAAACTGTAATGCAAATTTCTCTGTCACGATTGATTCTTCGAATAAAATAGGAGAACAGTGAACTGCGTCTTACAATTCTACAGTTCACCGTTCTCATTTTTTATCCGAAATATCAATCGTGGCAGAGATATTCGGGATGGGATTAATCTCTTAATCGTCTTAAGACGATGCGCTACATTAACTGAGCCATCATGAGTGACAGCGCCATTGGCAAACGAGAGAGTGAATAGTGAGAGAGAACGATGGAAACGTGTGGCACATCGCTTTAAGGAGAGATGAAACCTACTCAGCTGGTAACAAAAAATCTAATCTGAATTTCTTTGACACGGTTTTTCTGTCGGATAAAAACCGAGAACGTTGCTGTCCGCCTAACAGTTCTGCATGACGACGTTCTGGTCTTTTATCCGACATATCAACCGCGACGGAGAAATTTGGGATCGCCAGATTAGCTTTATCTCTATCTCTTGCATCCATACGTGTTCCACATCACCTTGAGGGAAGGCGAAACTCGCCGTCTCTTAGACACCAGTAGAGTGAAATGCTATTGTTTATAATTTTAGTTACCCACTGAGTAGGTTTCACCTCTCCTCAAGGCACAATCTAGATGAAACTTGGACGATTGTCAATCGTGCCGTACTCTGTTTTGTTGTACGAGACTAGTACAACCTAAATGTTGAGTTAGAAGTTGTTTCAATAATTGGTTGGGACTTTTAGCATGGACATCTATAAATAGAAAAACGTCAATTGCCGAAACTTCCTAATTAATGAATATAATTTGATTAAGACGTTCACGAGAAATGGAAATTCTAAAGTATTATCTGGATCCTCTCTTAAGGGAAGCCAGCCAAAAATCTGTAGATGCTTTTCAAAATAATATTTGTTTCTTTACAAATGAGATTTAACTATCTGGACTTTTGACATATTTCTTTTCTCGGCTGGCGCTAGACATGCAGCGGAGCTTCGGGAAGCATGCAAGTCGAGATCGATGGTACGTCGCCCACGATAAACGGCAGCCGAATGATCGTCGAGAACGACAACGACAATCACGACAATAACGTGGACACGATCGACGTCAAAGAGGAGGATAAATTGTTAACGCACGAGGATCTTTCCTTGCTGTGTGATCTTTTTTATTTGCCGTTTGAGCACGGCGGTCAAGGTATTCAGCTGCTGCAGGAATTCAACTGGCTTAAGAGTAACGCTCACGTTACTATATGTAAAGAGAACGACGAGAATCCCAACCGCAAAGCTGATGTAAGTTTTTATCTCGTCGCAAACTGAATAACGGGAAGTACAGGATCTGTAACAAACCTGCAGAGCAGAAACTTGCAAATTGCTTTCTCATTTTTTTTAACGTTTCACAAAGTGTCCTCCGTGAAGATAGATATTTTGATCAATTTTTTTACTTTCTCATAGAGGAACATTTGTGCACAATGTAAAAATGAGTAAGGAACTTGCACGTTTCTACTTTACAGTCTTTTTTTTATCTATTGTATACACCAGCTTAGCATAGCTCACTCCACAATTGCGAGAATAAGAATAATCAGATATTGAAAATACTTCAAAACTTCATAGAACGTGTTCTTTCTGAACAAACAAAATTGAAATTTACCAAGACCTTGGATCAAATTCATCTGTGATAATCGATTATAGTGCATTTATGTAGAGAATTGCAGCCACGTACATCGGAATTGACAAAAGTTAAAGTATTCGGAGATATATATTTTTTAATTTGAATTTTTATAAAATCGTAACCACTCGATCGATTCTCACTAATCGATATCCCAATAAATATAATAAAATTTGAATTCTTTGACCGATTTACGCTAAATTCAATCTCAAATCTCATTTAACGAATATTTGTTTACCAACTTTGAGTCCGATATTTAAAAACTTGCCCGAGCTAGAGTCGTAACACCGAAACACCGAACAAATCCACACAGACATTTTGTTTCAATGAACTTTTCACGATCTTTTGAACAATTTTGAGTATCCTGTTATGAAAATTTCGAGAAAATTTGAAATTGTACACAAAAACGAAACTTGCTCTACGCGAAAGCTGACTAAAAGAAAAACGAAAAAATCTTCATTACAGATTGACGAGTGGCATACTCGTGCGTCCAAGATGAATGAAATGTGCAGCGCCGTCAACAGGCTCTTCAAACGTCTTACGTATTGCAACAATCGTGAATTACTGTACGATCTTTATTCGTACGTTTGGGATATGCGAGGCGTTGTCTCGTTGTTAAATAGCTATGTAAAATGGCTGGGTAAGTCTGATTGGTACTATATCTCTATTTCAAAAGCAGCAATAGTTTCCTTGAGATCCAGTTTTTTTTTTAGACGATTACCTAAATATTTTAAATAATCAATTACTTACGAGCTGAAAATACAAAATCTGTGAAACATGATTGTAAGCTGGCATTGTGATATCATTAGCTAAATTTGAAGGAGAAAAAAATAATTACGTTTACATATCAAAGTACATTCATAGAAAAAAAATAATGAATCAGCGCGTAATCGCTTCGCCACAGATGAGTGCTGTTGTTCGTTATCCTCAAAAATATTATAATTTTATATACTTGCATTTCAGAAGAGAACTGTTACCGGGATTGGTAAGTTTCTATCCATCTTATATTTTGTAACTCTCTTCGATTAGAACCAATCGTTTGAATTTTTGTCAATAAAAAACTGTTTTACTAATGTTAATAATTATGGAATTATATTAAAAAATTGGAAATAATCGAACAGGGTGATTTAGTTGGTTTTACGTTGAAATTGTTACGTAAAAACATAAAACGCAGATGATATTTAATGTACCGATACTCAAATTCGTTGAATCAACGAAACAAAACGTAAAGCCAACTTCATTTACGTTGAAAAACGCGCGGCGCATCTTTTTATGTTTCGTTGAGTACCATCGCGTCCCATTCTCGTCGATTATCCTTGTTTTTCATGCGCATAATTTGGCGAATTGTTACTCGAGGGATTGTTAAATGCTTTTCTTCCAGTCTGTGTAATCGCGTGCTCGTTCATTTCTGCGCTTTAGGAATGAGCGAGACACGCCGCGCGATGCCGCATCGAGAAAGCCGCCATACAGAGTCAACATTTTATTCGTAGACGGTAGATAGCCAATGTACTTCTCTACTTAAAATAATTGCTTGTAAAATATAAGTAACGAGTCTAAAAGTTATTTTTCTAATGGGCGGCCTTCTGGAGTAGCAATTATGTTGTTAAGGCGTCTGTAAAATACCAGGAAACTGATCAACAGCAACTTCACCGAAGGCTACGAATGCTACTAACGAGTTATTCCTCTGTCAGCTACCGACATGCATAACGATTCTGTTTTTTCAGCGACAACCAGGAAGGAACTTATGTGTTTTTCGGTATAATTTTGTTTCGTTTAGGCCTTAGGCCTCGTAAAGACGTATCCACGTTGTGTTGACCGATATTTTCCTTCCTCGGTATTGAGAAAGAGAGAGATATAGACGGAGGAGTAACACTGGATTTCAAATATTTACTAATTTACATTTTATATGTTTTTGTTTTGTTAATAGCGTTTGGCAGATTCCCAGCAACGATGACAACTTTTACCCAAGGCAGCTACACATGTATGCGACTTAATTGGCTCTGAGTAACTCACAGCGATGCGCGCGCTTTATTAATATTTCCCAATAGTATTAACTTTGCGAAACGAATACTGTTCTGGTATCGAGATCTTTCTGTTTTTACTCTTTTGTTCAATACACAGAGCTCGCTACCGGTTGTATTCGTTCGTCAAAATGAATCCCCTGTCGAGCGCGTATATGCTAAGCGAATTCCCAAAAGTATCCTACGGCGCGCGTCCTGTTCTGCTTGAAATCTTCTACCGATTTAATTAAACCTTGGTAGAACAAAATTTAAGGGAGGCTTCGACCCTTTCGCTCTTTGTGGAAATTTCTCAGATTTTTAATATTACCTCTCTATGAAACTCTGTCAAATGTTGAGTTGACGATTCACGACCACTTTTTTAATCGTTTATTTTCAAAAAAATATCAAATGTTTATTTTAATATAGGATCATTAAGGTCAAATAAAAGATAAATATATAATATTGACTTAAATAAATATAAACGATTGCTCAATTGGTATTGCGAAAAAAATGTTATTCTTCTATACGTACAAAGCGTCTTTTCTAGTCTTGGAATTTCCTACAGAAGTCATGAAAGAAATAAATGCAAGAGCGAAAGGATTGAAATGGATGAAAATTTGTGAACTATATATTCTGAGAGTACCTGCAAAATATTTTTCTAAAAAGAAGTTGAAAAGACAAATCTGAAATTGTCTTTTTTTCATTCTATTGGAAGAATTAAATTTTTTATGTGATTTTTGTTTATCACATCGAAAAACTTATTTGTGAAATGATAATTTTGTTCGAAAAAGATTCGACATTGATTTCTGTTAGACCGTTTGTGTCACGATAAAATGATTTTCTTATGAAAGACGAATAACGAAATATTCGTGGACATGTGGTGCAATGAGCTTTGGAAAATATTTTAAACAAAGATATAAAAAGAAATAAAGAAAATGCAAGTCCATTGGTGGGTCGTGTTGAACAGCACAAACTCTCCGAACGTTTGTGAAAAGAATTTCTGTGCACAAATTTTCATTCTCCGATTTGGCGTATTTTCACAAAAAAACAAAACAAGAAAGAAAATAAAGAAGGCATTCGTAAACTCTTGATCCATTTGCCATCTCGAGAACGAACTAGGTCATTGTCGGTCAGCAAACGTTGTTTCGTGGTATGCTGGCAGGAGAGAGAACCACAGAAGACAGTAAGCAGATCAAGAATTGACAGCATTTGCTGCTTCTGCCGACCAGTTCACTGTATTTCCTCTATTTTACCCGACAATCCGTCGCACTAATTTATTTTGCTTAGTTCCAGACAAACACACAAACACACACACATACTCATTCTTTTCCAGGTGTAATACAAATTTTATTTCAGGCGCATTTTTGGCGTGACGAACCTTCTCTATCCTCCTCCAGACTCGAATTCTTTCCCAAGCCTCTCAAGAGTTTATGACGCGCGCGACTGATCGGTACGACATTCTAGTTTTGAGAAAGAATCAATCAAAAAATATAATGTTGGTCACCGATTGCGAATACGGAACGATGAAAATAGCTTTTCCTGTTTAAATTTTTCATATTTTACTCCTCACTTTGTCGTTATTAAAGTCGATTAAAAGGCTGCGAATTTCCATCGATCCGTTGAGCTACATTTGCATGTTGCAGAGAAAGCAAAAAATTTGTGAGTAAAGCGTAGGTGACTACGCGCGCGCGATTAATTAGATTAATGAGGAGCATAAGCGAGAGTCACAAGATCTAACGAATGTCAATGGTGTCACGGGGTAGGGTTCTCAAATGGCTGGAAGGAAACTTTCATGAGCGGAGACCAGGAGCCTTGGGTGTTCCGCGGTGGGCTTACTGCTGATCTACAGGTTCAATTTCCCTGTTTTAGAAGATACTTGTATATCAATTAAATCAATTGACTTATCCGACCAGATCGAATGACCGGTAATTTTCTTGGCGATTTCAGCGTTTGATACCAGTTGACAGCGGCAATGATTTATTCGTATACAAAGCTCCCGAAGTGCCAACCAGCAAGATATACACCATACGGCCTTTTATGCCGAGTGACGAGGATGCGGTCTACGCAGTTTGCAATAGAATAACTGGCGTCACGGGAACTTCCGCCGTAGCGGACAGGTATTTATTGTATAATTACAGAGAGACCAAGGTAAAAGTTCGATGACGTTTGGCAGCAACTATTAACTATTATATTAACTTGTAATGTTACATCGAAAGGCTCCAACATTATTCGTTCTTCACTCTTTTATAGTGAATAGCCATTCTAGTTCAAACATAAAAAATCTTAACCGGAAATTCATTCGAAAACTTTTGCAAACGTTTAAATTCCCAATTAAAGAGCAATCGGTATCCTATCGGCTAAACAAATTGTAGCAAATTGAAGGAATCGCTAAATATAATGAAAATTACTCATAACGGAAAACAAAATAAGTCTACAGAGTAAAATCTTTCACTCATTGTTGCTCGTTTTTTACAAACCGCAAGTTTGAAACCCGGTTTTAACCAATTATCGTAAATTCTTATCAATTACATTTCCGGATCTGACACACACGCATCCAGACGTATTTTCTTAATGTGATTTTTTAATGTTTTGTAACATTACGAACAGGCACGACACATGAAAATATCGAAAAAAAATTAACAAAACGTCCCACAAATGATACTCATGTAAATAATGGATATTTCAATAACTTGTAAAGTAATGAAATTTATTTTATAATCCGATATAAAAGAAAATTCGTGGAGCTTACGGTGAACATATTTTTCTATTAAAAATGACGAATCTCCGAAAATTTACTTTGGTCTGGCTTTTATAATTGTCCCAATGTTAATGTACAAGAATGAAATATAAAACGAATCCCGTTATCGACAGACTGGTCGGTGGTTACCTTACTCTCAGCCCCGAGCTTTGCATGGTCGTCGAGGACGATGATGGAATCATCGGATATGCCGTTGCTGCCTTGAACATTAAGTCTTACAATCAGAAAATGGCCGTATCTTGGATCCCGGAGTTGCAAGCAAAATATCCACTTGAGGAGATCACGAACGACGTGTCATCGAGTATTCAAGTGCGTATTTTATTTTCTTACAGTCACGTGTATTTGTATTACACTGTGTTACTCTAAAAAAAAAAAAGAAAGAAAGAAAAATTATTTAACCGTGAAACGCATTTAATCTCAGACTTGGAAAATTAATTATTTTTATCAGACCATTAATTTTCAGGAGGCAATACGGTATTTTCACTCGTTCACTACCGAGGTCCCGGAACAATTGTGTCGACAGCACGCTTCGCAGATCTACTGCTCTGTATTACCGACAGTGACAGATCAGTCGTTGCCCAAGCGATTGATCACCTGTATACTCGCCGCATTGAGAGCAAACGGTTTGTAAAGATTCTTTAACGCGTCTTGAAAAACAAAAAAAAACGACATCGTCTAATAAATATTTCAAACTTACATAGGCTCGTTCGGAGTACACACAACGATATCGTCGATGGACAAGGAGAGTCACGAGTTCTACAGCAAATTGGGCTTCGTTGATTTCAGTCAAGGCCAGGACGATACTCCGGGAGTCGTGACGATGTGTAGAAGCTTCTAACAGAGAGCAAATCCGTCGGTGATATTTGTCAACAAGGTATATCTCCTAGAACCGTTACCGGGCGAAACGGCAACGATTTAAAGTTGATACGCGAAGTAACAACAAACTTCGCAAGAAAATGCGGGACAAATATAGAAAAAAAAAAAGCAAACAAAAGTTTTTCGTATCTGAAATTTGCAAAATATGTGCCTCGTCGTATCTTTACGAGGTTGAAGATGTACAGTGCCCCGAAAAAACTGTGCAATATGAACTAACGAGTGTGATTATAGCCGACCTGAATTTACGAAACAATGGATAGTACCGGACGAGGTAAATTTTAGTCTCGGTGACGCCAAGTGGGACGTATAACATTCAATGATTCGCCCAACTTGAGCGGTCTAATATTTATCACGTACAATTCGTACACGTTTAAGAGAGAAAAACACACACGGAAACACATGTAATAATAAAAAATGATGATCGAAGATCTTAAGGAAAACAAAAAAAAAGATTAAACATTTCATTGTCATCTCTCTCTCGATTCCGTAATACATTCGAATAAATGATGTTATTCCGTAACTGCTGTTGCGTAAGGCTAGGATACATAAGCATACCAACATGAGCTGTATTTTTATCGAACGCGCTTGCTTAATGCGACTTTTATACTGATACATACATCCTGACGATGACTCTTTATTGCGAAAGTATCAACAGCTGTAACGAGTTCACTGGAAGATTATCTTATAATTTAACTCGAAATGATAACCGCCACGGAAAATCGGGTTGAATTTTTTTAAGCACAAGAATTAACAGTTTCTTCAAGTCACTCGTTTCACTGCACAAATGTTTTCTCGGCCGCATTTACATGAGAAAACATCAAATAAACTTCCCGGTGAGCTCGTTATCGTATTTTACATTCTAATGAATTGTATGGAACTCTTAATCTTACGATATAAATTGTGATCGTTATTGGTTTATTTAAATAAACGCGTAAAGACTGAAGACTATGTTGTAAAGTCACTTCACACCGAGCGTTCTGTCCCATATACAGTCAGAAATGTGAAAAGTTTTTAGTTAAAGTACGCAACATTTATTTCTTGTTTTTTTTTTTTGCAAAAAAAAAACTTAACTTCCAAGAGTCACGTTATTGTATTACATGACATTGCACGTAAAATATAAAAATGTTAACCGGTCTATTAAATTGATTCGCATAATTATTTATTTAATCCATTTATTTTATGTTTCATTAATATTTCTAATTTATTTAATATCCAATTCGTTTAAATAATAATGGATGGCGAAGGTTTATAGGGCTTGGTTTGCGGCAGCATCATCTCGGATCCTTCGAAAGGTACTGTCGTCCTCTCGTTGTATCGTCTCAGATTCTGAATTTCCTCTTGCATCTCTGAAAGCTGTAAAAAAAAAAAACAAACAAAAGTAAGAATGACTATGCGTGTCGTCCTTCGAACGAGATAAGAATTTGCACCTTTTTTATTTCTTTCGCCACGAGATTCTGTACCGTCCGGGGGCTCAGAGTCTCTGATTTCCTTGCATCTTTTAGCCGATTAAGCGATTCGTAGAGTTCGCTAATTTTTTTGTTGATATTTCTGAAATAGAATAAATCGTTAAGTCGTGGAGCGTTGAATTCTTTGCAGAGTAAAGTTACCTCGGTAATACGAATCCTCGTTTCCTCGATTTAGCTCCTGGTACCGGCATCTTGAATATCGCTCGGAAATCTTCGAGGTCTATTCCGAAAGGAATATCCTCTGCGAATACAGCATGGATGGTAATTCGATAATTAAACTTAAAGTACGATCGATGGACAATTAAAACGATGCGATACCTTCGGTTCTACTTGCTGCTTTGCTCATACTTTTCTCGTAGCTTCTTCGGTCTCGCCTCCAATCGCTCAAAGCATCTCGATCTCTGTTAAATCGTGCAATTGCTTTTAATATATTGGATTTGTCGCGACTATTCAACCGTTAAACTTTCGAGACATGAAAAAATATAAATTTACTTGATTTTCTGCAGTGCAATTGATTGTTTTGTAAGCATTTCCTTCACCTTAGCGATCCACAGTTGTCGCGCTTCCAGTTCCTCGTCGAACCCCCGATTCTCGCACCTGAGGAAAGGGTCAGGTGACATTTTAATTTTCTTTTATTTTATTTAACTGTATTCATAATTTATTGATTTGTTAACCATTTGATACCAAAATTTCAAATCAAAGTACACAAGTTCAATGATAATTTAAGATCGACGGGAACGCGGAGGGAACCAGCCCATAGTTCGTTTTTTAATTCCAAGATAATTTTCCAAGAACGCGAGCATTCGTTCAGGATCTTTCAGACGCATCGGGCGCAATTTTTCCATCGTTCTATCATTCGTAATAATGTCAAAAACTCTTTCTTTTCCCTTAATGTTGAAGCTCTCACGAAATGCACATTTCTTTGGATCGATCTTCGGCAATTTTATTTTTCTTGGCTCGATCATCGTACAGAGATCAACCTCAGCCGATATTTCTTTGTACGAGTCAGTAATTTCAGAAACGTTCTTTGCGCAAGTATCGCACAACACATTCACGATTTCTTTCCGGAGAGGCTGATCGCCATTCCGATACGAGGAATTCATTTTAAAGCTGCTGATCTCGTACCTATTGCTCGGTTCATAATTCCTGCTCTTCTCCCTCACAGAAATTTTCCTCGCGCCTTCGATAACGCGACCGGTCGAAGAGCTGCCAAAAACATGAGAAGACTTGGAGATCGTTTTCAAAATCGGTGGATCAGCGCAAAGAATGGTCGAAGGTTTGAGACTTCTGTCTCCTGCAATACAATTTTTATAATTTTTTTATACAACGTGCGTTACATCGCGTAATAATTTGCTGATTACTTTGAGGAGATTCAACTGCTTCATCCGGATTCAATTTGTTCCATTCGCATCGCAAACAATGTATCGTTGCTGCGAATCCAAGAGCCAGAATATCCGCTGGAGGAAATATCAGTGGATTTCGGCAAGTCTGAATGTCTTTTAAACTTGGAAGTAAACCTGTAAGTACATCGATAACGCGATACAATCTTCCGATTTGCTGAATAAAAAAAAGCGTTTTTTCTTATTTTATTAATACGCACACAGCTCTAGAGGAAGCTTTTCAAAGAGATTTCCTTCGAGTAGTATAGTCTCCAAGCAATTATGATATTTAATATTCTTCGGAAGATTCGAGAGTTCGTTATTCCTCACGTCGAACCATTGAAGAAGTTTCAGGCTTGAAAATAATTCCTCGGGGAGTGTCGTCAACGAATTATTCTCCAGATACAGCATCTAAAAGAGTGGCATCGAATTTTTAAACAAATAATTTATTTAAAACTCTGTAGAATCCACCGATCAATCGCTTACCCTCAAATTTGGTATATTCGCTAGTATATTGGTAGGAAATTCGCTGAGAGAAAGATTCGTTAGATCAAGAAAGACTCCGTTGCAAGATGGAAGTTTTCTTGGAGGTGATGGCGGTTTGGAAGAAACTGTTGGCGCTGCAATAGTCAAAAGACTCTTCTTCTTGATTTTCTTCTTCGTATGAATAGAGGAAATATCAGAAACATTGTCCGGAAGAATGTCTTCAAAGTGTCCCATGAAAGATTCGTTATGAATTACTTCGTCTTGCTCATCGTATCTTTCCAATTTGTTGGTCAGATCTTTGTCATCGAATATTTTATTTTCTTCGCTCGTTGGACGATCGTTTCGGCCATTGGACGTATTCACAAAAGCTTCGTATTCATTCGTATCGTTCTCTTCGTCGTCGAGGATATCGTCGTCCTGTATCGCACGCGAGGATCGAACGATTACAAATCCGGCGGAGTCTCCAAGATTTGAATTTTCTATTTCATCCTTCGCAGTCTGTAAATTGAATGACATAACAATTATTTTATTGACAATTAGAAATCTCGGAAGAAATCGGTCGTATTCGTCCCAATTGGAATTCCTCGTATCATATCATTCACTGTAATTTTAACTTTGATCAAATAGTTGAAAAGTTATTTTCATTTCTTCGTAAATAGATAATTTTTTTTTTTTCTATCTTAGAATTGTAATAAATGATCGATGAACTAAATAAAAAATATATTAAGATTATTATCAATTGATATTTTTTACCTCCGTGCTTGTGCCTTGACCGGAAGCCTGCACTTCCGTCGTTTCTCTTCTCGAAGGATCGCTCGAGTATGACCTCCGTTGATAATTATTCGGATCGTAAGTACCATCGTGGCTCGACAAGAATTTTTTATTTTTCGGATCAGCTCCATATCCATAATACTTTGATAGAATAAGTTGCGTAACATCAGCCATCGGGACTGTTATCGTAAATGCACTTCACGTGCATTGCAGAGAAAGAGAGTTGTTTTCCGATCGCCTAGGCGATGAGCTCGCTTTATTATTGATCGTACATTATTGTTATCCATCGAAGCATGACAGATAAGAAGTGTAATACATGAAAAAATCGAAAATTTATTATAAATGTAAGTGAATTATTTCCTAGTTAATAATAAAACGAAATAGATATTCCGTTGTAATTACTTTTAAGTTTTTGTTAATCCGGATCATTAATCGCGCTCATTGTATTTATCTCGCGGTGTTTGTATATTTTATAATTATTCGTCATCAAAACGTCAAACGATATATTGAATAATAATTTGTATTACGATTTGTTATCGATTCTTCATAGAAAAAAAATTGCGTAATGTTCGATAACAATATGAACGCGACGATAGAAATTTCTGTTGATCTTCCTCGCTCCAACGCGATCTAAAATATCGCTATCTCTCACTCGTACTCCTGGTAATTCTATCGGCATAATTATATCACCTTAAGGTGAGGCAAAATACTCACTCCACTTTGTACCACGTGACTCTCGTGTGCTCTTTTTCTCTCTCTTTCTCTCTGGCACTCGCGAGATCTCAATGGTGCTGTCTCTCTCACATTTGCAGTACGAAGCGAGTCTTTCGCTTGGCCTTAAGGGGAGGCAAAACATCCATGAGTATGGTGGACACGGCAGAGTGAAAGAGAAGCGGCGCATCTGTGTAAGTTGGAGGTTTCCCTTCGCCTTAAGACGAGGCGAAACCTCTGTATTTCACCTATCAGTGCGAAAGAGATAGACTAGCATAGCGTTCACGGCGGAGCGAAAGAGAAGCAGCACATCTGTGTATAAGTATGGAGGTTTGGCCTCGCCTTAAGGCGACGGAGTATACTGACTGAACCGCCATGAGTGCGAGTGAGATATCACCCTTGGCGATCGTGAGGGAGTGAGAGGTAACGACAGAAACGTGTAACGTATCGCGTTAGGATCGCGTGCCACAAATTTCTTTGGTTTCTTCCGCTCGTTCGCAATTACAAATGGTGCTTGTCACCTCATTTTCTCTTATAGAAAAACACATTGGCTTAAATAAAGTTTTTCCAAGTAAAAATTGATTAACTCGAAGTCCTCAGAAAGAAGTTTCGAAATATCATTAGCAGATCTTCTTATTATATTATTCTCTTGAAAATAATAAAAACAATATTATTTAAAGTCAGGCGGACAATACGTATAGCGGAGAAACGTTTGAAGGCCCCGCTTTTTAGACGATACGATACTACTTCCGGTATGTTAACTATCGAACTCCCGATTATCGAGTAACAAAAGTCGAGACTTCCGGTTTCGTAGAGAGCAAAGCGACGTGACTTACAGGGAGACAGAGAGAGAGAGAGAGAGAGAGAGAGAGAGAGAAAGAGTTGTTGTATTGAGCCCGTCGAACCCAGCGTGTTAGTGTTGCGCGTGTGTTTGCCATCGCCGAGCATCCCAAAGACGTGAGAGAAAAAAAGAAGTTCCCCTGTGAGTATTCCGACAATCGTAAGTAAATTTTGACAACTCTATCGTGTTCATAGAAAAAGTGACCTTGTTGGGTCAAACGTAAATGCTTTGCCCGGTTCTATTTCCTTGGAAATTCGAGAGTATTCGCAGTAGAATTTCAACTGTCGAGTGACGAGCAGTAAAGCTTTACGTTAGCAATCATGTTTCGAACCAAATGGTAACATTTTTTAAAATGTTTTTCTCGAATTTCCACGCTTTCGTCGTCCTTTCTTCTTCAGCGAAACACTGCAAACGGCTTTAAAAATATTTTTATTCTTCTTTCTCTTTTCCAGCAAAGAACACGACCACTCGGACTTTTATCAATTCTTGCAAATGGAGCCCACTCATAAAAATAACGACTGCTACTTTTTCTACTACTCTACGTGCACAAAGGTAAGCCACGAAACTTTTAAGCTTCATTCGTTGAACCTGCTTGGGCTGCTTTGTTTTTCTTGGCTTCTACAAATTATTCGAATATTCCATATTGCACGGAAACCTTGAGATTATTAAGGTTAGAATGGCCATATTGGAAGGGGAGATGGGGACGATCACCTGTAGACCTCTTACAGATGGAACAACTGGTTTTCTTAATTTACTTGGCTTTATCGACAATTTTCCTCGGCTTTTCTTCCATAGGATACCAATAATTGATATTGGATAGAGTTCCACGGCAAAATTTTTTAAATGCATATTACCAAAAGTATTTTTTCGTTTAGTACCGCAAATGAGAACTATCAAACCGATTTTGTATAAGAGCAACGGTGATTGCTTAATTTATGTTAAATTAATGAATAAAAAAAATATTTTACTTTTGTCGACAAACTTTTAATATACAAAATAGTGTATTGTAGTTTTAAAAATTTTTTTGTTACCGATCGCAGTATTCAACGTAGCGTGATGTAGCGGCTTGTTTTGTGGGAAATGATTATTTCAACATTCAATTTTTAGTTGATTCGTCGAGCATGAAACTCGGTCGAGTATACGATCGTCTGCACGATACAAAGATCCTGCGTGTACTCGCAGCATCGACGTTTGAGAGCACTGCGGGTATTCGGGAGCTTTTAGAAACCTTGATACAACTTTACTCAAACATTATTTTAATTGTATTTTGTTTTTTTTATTTTAGGGGGATAATTGTGCATTTAGACATGAGCCTTCGGCATTGGGTTGCGAGGTCATGTGCTCTTACTGGCAGCAAGGTAACTGCCTGAACGAGCATTGCAACTTCAGACACATGGAACTAAAGGTATATCGGCAAATACAAACAAAAGAAAATGTATTAAGCTCTTAAAAAGATTCAACGATTGGTAATTAATTTTATATATTAAAAAAAAAACAGAAAAATCGCAAGTCGATTCCCTGCTTCTGGGAAACACAACGCGGAGGCTGCAAAAAACCGCACTGTCCATTTTTGCATACGGGTGGTCGTGCGGCACCGAATCCCGATGCTGCAAATCCAATCAAGACTGCTGAGGTGACGTCGAAGCCAGTCACTCAGGAATGGTCGAATCGTCCAGGTAAGAAGGATGTCGCTGGGTCATTACTTTGATAAAATAGAAAGCGCATAATTAAATCGGATAGCTAAAGTCACCATCCTTCCGTAAGAATCGTTGAAACCATAGCGTTCAAATCAACCATCCGTATCGTTGTCGATCGATTTACGGGCGTTTCGAAGCCCTAGATAAATTTTTTGTAAAGCTGATAATTCGATTAACGTCACGTAAAATGAAAAATAAATAAATTATATAAACTTTTCGAGCCGACGGCTCGTCTCGATGCATTTGTAGATAACGTATCGTGCGGATGGTCGATTTTTCATCGGTGTTACATCAAAGATTGGAATAAAATATACCAAGATCTCGAAAACACTAAGATAGCCGATCGTTGAACGGAATAACAGATCTTTATGCGTAATTATTCCTCTATAGATGACGGAAAGTACGACGGAAGCGGCACCGAATCTGACCAAGGTCGGGGCAGCAGTGAGGCAGGGAGTTTCATCGGCAGTCCGGCTGTCGATCCTCTTATCGTCAACTTTGACGAAGGTATGAGGCTTTACTAGCCCCCCCGCCGCCCATCTTTCAACGTACACTACCTCACGCCAGGCACTCTATCCCTACCGTCTAGCCTACAAACCAACTTGAATCTCCGTAACACCTTGAGCATCCGGAACGGTCTCTCGATACCCACCGATATTCCCAGTAGCCTTAATATACCCGGTGGCACGAGCGGTGTACCGCGCCCTCTGAACGTATCGCAAATGAGCATACAGAGTTTGCAACCGAATCCCTGTCACCACGTGGCCCCGCAGTACGGTCATCAAGCGAATTTTCACAGTCACACACACTCACACGGACAGAATATCGCTCCGTTGCAAAATCAACCGTCATCATCGTCGCAGATACAGCGCAATCCGTACCCATCCTCACACACCGAACAAACGGCACAACCACAGAGATCGAGGTTTCCCTTTCCCTTTCTCCTACCCTCCTATCGAAGATACTGAGCAAAAAATGTGTAGGTCTAGATGGTTATATGGTTGGCGATAAACCACAAACAAACGAATTATCGAGCCTGGCGTTGAGCGTGCACCGTCGCATAATTATCGGAAAACGTCGAGAAATTCCAGCCCCTCTTACCGAAAACTTTCCGACACTCCCTCTCTCCCGTTCGAGCTGTGAACGGGGAGATCGTCAGGATCGTTGACCACCGACGATTCCGTCTTATTTGAATCATGGTCGGCAAAATCCACGAGCAATTCAAGAGAATCAAACAAAAGAAATCACGAAGCGTTTCGTGATTACCGAGTTTCACGCGCGTGTCCGGGACACGTCTCTTCGATCAAGAGAAAACTCGGCATTGGATATTTTCTCGTGACGAAAATATATCCAAGTTACGAATCGGATAAGGATTTATCTTGTCTCTAATTGCAGCTATTACTGAAAAGAAAAGAAAAAAAAAGAAAAGAAAATAATGGCTGAAATTGTATGTTTCGAGTATATCAAGATAGCTAGCAACTTCATCCTCGATATCGAGAACTTACGCTGGTTTCGTTCGTAACTCGAAAGCTTATCGTATAACACAACCAACGGGTTATTATTATTCGACTATTATTCTTCTCGTTTCACTTTTTCTATTTTTTTTTTTTTTCGTTGTTTTTTAGTTTTCAATTAATCGAACTGTCGTTGGTATTTTTTTTTCTGTTATCGTAGCATCGGCGTCTCTATACCCAAATCAAAAGAATCTTTCGAAATATAAATTTCTGTATCTCGAAAATATTTCATAGATCTAACGTATTAAACATTTAGTCACCTAGTCACCGCTCGGTACACGAACGATCGTATAAATCGTAGATTCAGGCTCTTGAGAAATCGATCCTAGAGAACTCGGCGATCGGTATGGGTGCCGAGTCATCTACGCGCAGCGAGTCACGTAGTTATTCAATTGAATCGTCGTTGCGCAGCTTTCGATGCAATTTTTGCAATTAAAAAGAAATAAGAAGAAGAAGAAGAAAAAAAAAAAGAAACAGCTATTCGTACGTCGTCACAAAAGCTTCGGAATGTACCGAGTTATTATTTCACGAATATTTCGACGATGTTGTATCCACGCGTAAACGCGGCCCCCACCTACAATTACGATTAGTCCTGAGAGCGACGCTATAAATAAACGGCGACACATACCTTGCAAGTAACGCTAACATGCCTTCATATGTTTTGGCTTTTTACACGATTTTTAGCAACCGTACGTGAAATAATGAAAGAAAGAAAAACAATCACGAAAGAATCACGAATAACAAAAATCGTTGGCGGGAGTAAAATTCTATGCGTTTTCGCGTGGCTGTATAAAAAAAAAAAACAAAAGAAACAAAAAAACAAACTATAATAAATGATAAACAGAAGAAAGAAAAATAACGTCGTCTCGTAATAAAATCTATTATATTATATTATCGGTTTTGGTATAGAGTAGTATTGAATTAAGTTAATTAGATGTGGGCATTGGCGAGGGGTTATAACAGTCGTCCACTACTAACGAGTTGAATTCGAATTTTTTTTTTTTTTCGACAAGTAGTTTGTCGTATACAAAAACGCTTGCGATTCGCCAAAATGCTGAAACATAAAAAGATTAAAAAATAAATAACAAAAAAGAAATGTTGGATTAATCAATCTATCGAAACTCGACGATAGTTCCGACTGACTTACACTCCACACGCACGCCTCACACCCCAAATAAATATAGCATTGCTTTTAACAGCATTTCATAATGTTTTCAGAAATGAAGGTGAAACGAAAACAAACAAACAAATAATAAAAAAAAAAAAAGAATTAAATAAATAATTAAATAGAATTGAAATTATATAGGAATAATAAAATCGGAGAGGGGAAGAGAGAAAAATCGATAGACCGTAGATATAAAATCATGGCTGAGTCTTCCCCACATTTTTCGTTATCCTCTCTTCATTACGCGTGCACGATTAGCAATTGTTGTTTTTTTTTTTTTTTTTTCCTTTTTGTTTAATTTAATTTTATTAAATAGGGAATTTGTAAATTATCAGCCACACATCACCGATAGATTATTGTCTTACGCGACACCGTCGAGTGGTAGATCGTTCAAGTGAATAACACCGAATTGTATACTAACCACACTTGTTCTCTCTTCTTCATCTCTCTTCTTCCTCCGCCTTTCTCCGTTGCGCTTTAAACATTTTTTCGCGACTCCGCACGATCGAATTAGCACAATAAGTCAGGAAAAATATCGGAGACAGGCCGACGGAAGAAAAGCCTTTTTTTTTTCTATCATATACTTCGTTCGTACGATAGTTAAAATATCGTTATTTGTTATTGCATTTCATAAATTTAATCAGCTTTAGCGAAAGTTCCCGCTCCTTACACTGGTCTTTCTCGGTTTACATCACAGTGTTTAAGATTTTTTTTTCTTCGTTTTACGCTGTTGGCGGTTTTTTTTTCCTTTTCCTTTTTCTTTTTTTTTTTTTTTTTTTTTTTCAATATATTTATCCCACGAAATCATAGTATTTCATCGAATGCACGTTGATAATCGGCGGTTGCGTTACACTGCGTGTACGCGCCCTTTCTCTCCACCCACCCACCCCCCTGTGTAATTTTTCGTACACGGCTCAATCGTGAATTATTTCTATTATTCCCTTTTGTCGTCCTGTGTGCAACGCTTCTGAGAGCGACACGAAGCGTCGATGTAAAGTTTGTAAAACCCTCGTAGTGGCATTTGCATTGGCTTTGAAAAGTTTTTTATGTTTTTTTTTTTCTTGGCTCGATAGTTGTAACTAGCGACGTGGTCAGACGCACAAGAGAAGAGTCGAAGAAACAAACAAAAGCAAAAAAAAAAGAATGAAAGAAAGAAAGTAATTTGAAAAAAAAAAAAAAAAACAAAAACAAAAACGTTCTAAAGTAAAATTAACGAATTTCCGATGCTAAACAATCCAGATAAAATGTTTTCCAACGTTACGAGGATTCGCGTTTACCATGTCGACTTAGCAATATCATAGTTTGGGGCAAATGTAACTGCCGTTGCGACGGTTCATCAAGATATTAAAACAAACGAAGATGATGGAAACAAAAAACAAAACAAAAAATATAAATTTAAACTAAAAAAAAAAAAATATTAATAATAATATATGAAAATGTCACTCGTGCTATCAAGAGATGTAACGATTAAAAAAAAAAGTAATAATAATAATAACAGAGCAAATCAGATCTGTGTATTATGTGTAAACGTATATCCCAGTATACGCATATGTGACAATATGTATGCGTGTATAGAAATTACGTACGCACACGTATGTGTAAAGAAAAACAAGAAAACAAAAAAAATTATATGAGAAAAAAATATAACACACACACACACACACACACACACACACACACACACACACACACACAAATTATCGAAGATACGCTGATACGCAATGCGCATTATTATATGATCGATGTAAGCGAATGAAAATTAATACTTGCGTTGAGATGATGTTTGAATTTCAATAAACTTCATACCACGAAAAAAAAAGACATATATATATATATATATAAGAGAACGACAATCAATGAGAATTAAATTAAGGAGATTTCGGGAACAACCCGCAACGCCCCCCCCCCCCCCCCCACGTTCATAGGATTCCGAAAAACCCTCTAATTTCTTACCATTTTCTAGCGCTTTAAAAAAAAACGAAAAAGAAAAGAAGAAACGATATTTCCCTTTCTGCATCCTTTTCTGGCGGGGAGAGAGTACAAAGTGGAAGAAAAAAAAAAGACGAAGCGCATGTAACAAACCTACTTTGACAGGATACAAGTGATTTCTATGGGTGTCAGGGTTTCTCTCTTTCTCTCTTACAAAACATTGGCTATGGGTATACGCTTTTATATTTGTTCTTAAGCGAACTCTAATTACATTCATTTTCATTCTTAATCTACTGACCAATCGCGTTCCAAGTGTTGGGGTTGTTTTGTTCGTTGTTTTTTTTTTTTTTGTAATATTCGTAATTCGTTTTTTTGTTTTTTTTTTTTTTGTAATATTTGACGATTTGTTCAATAATCACAAGTGGCGGGAAGTTATAGAATGATTTTTGTTGCTGTTGTTGTTTTTTTAGCCATCATTTTGTCATTTTTTTGCTTTTAAATCTTTAGAGAAATTTAGGAATTTTTTTATTGTAAATTTATATCTACTGTTAACAGTTGTTACGACAATTAATGATTTTTCCACAATTTTTACTTTCGATCGTCGTTGTAGAAACATCGAAATGTAAAATTGAGTTGACTGAATGTTGATTAATGACAACAATTGATAACAACGTTTCTCCACTTGTTTAATAAATAAAAAAAAAGCTCGTAAATCTATTATCTATAAGATATAAAATAAGATTTAATGACAAAATGGTTACGTTTGGAAAATTATTGGTCATTGCATCAATTTCGTCTCTTCGAAGAGTAATTCGCTCGACTATCTACCTTCTATTTGTTCTGCAATGAAACCCCCCCCCCCAGACCCACTGCAAGAGTATGTTTCAGGCTGGGCCGGTACTTCATCGATGCTCGGCCTGTCAACGAGTTAGAGGGTCTGCTATTTAGAAGAAGATTAACTAAGTATCGAGTCCTGGTGGTTTAAAAACAATGTTAATGAATCGATATCGTTGTCCGAAGAGAAGAGAGTCCCACAGAAAAAACACAGCAAGATTACACGGAATCCGAAAAGCTATAGATAGGAAGAATGAAACAAAAAATCCGAGTGAAAATTTGTAGATTGAGAGAGTAAGAGTGAGAGAGAGAGAGAGAAAGAGAGAGAGAAGGATTTGGAACGCTCTTCTGCCTGACATTATCACGAAACTAATGTTCTACTTCTGTTTCCACTTCTTTGAGAAAAAAAAAAAAACGAATAAACAAAATTGCGACAGAAAACGGGAGAGAGGGAGAAAAAAAAAACATGCAAATGCCGCAAACGAGAACTCGACGGTGCATCGCAAACTGTTGTACAGCGTCGGGACGAAATTTAACTAATCGGCTATTTCGATATTCTTCGTGTATTCTTGCAGAATCTGACAGCGAGAGCGCACCATCGCCCGTTAAGCCTCACACCGCGAGGGTACCATATTGCAAGACGTACGAGGAAATCAGGCTGGAGGAAATACAAGCTGAAAGCGCGGCTTACTACTCGTACGAACCGGACGACTACCTTGGCAGCGTTGGCGGTGGTAAGGAGAAGAGGGTTACATCCGTGCGAGCCGCGAGACGGACCGTCTCGGTTTATTCGCGCGAGAAGCCCGCTACCGTCGGAAATACCGCGACTATCACCACCGGAGAGACTTCGGCGTCTTCGGACTTCACGATTCTCACCCTCGCGGAGATACGACGTCGAAAAGCTGCTCAAATTACTGCGAAGGAGAGCAACGTATCTTCGATCGAAAATACCCCGAGGATATCACAGAGAAGAGAGACCCGGGAAATGAGCGGGAAAGATTCCGGGGATTTCTTGAGGGACGCGATTAAAACCCTCGCAGAACTCAAAGCAGCGAATATTAATAAAGTTGGTGCGACACTCTCGAGAAAACGTACATCGGATACCGCGGAATTGTATTCGAACGATGATGATAACGACCTTGGTAGGATTAACAAAATTAGCAAAGTACCACCCGTAAGACTTCATCGTTCTGCGAAAAGATTCGCGCGCTCCGACAGAATCTTCGACGCTACCGGCATATCGACCAATGAACATTTTTGTCAGACAGCGAGCAACGAAGATTCTTCAAATATTCACGGTGAAGAAATCGAAGTGAGACTGTGCGACAGTAGCACCTCGGATGATGCGCAATCGCTAATCGTATCGACGATTATGCCCGTTAATCTTCACGATAGCGACAATCATTTCGTTGCTTCTGTTACACCCGACGATCTTAAATTGGAACAATTTTGCGATACAAATTTGAGCGTCAACGACGATGAGTATCTGACGAGCGTCGATCCAGCGTCGGACGATATACTCAAGGACATTGACGCTTTGCTCAAAGAAAAATCTACCGTCTGAACGGTTAAACGAGATATTACACCAGATTTACGTATTTTGGAACGCGACGTGTGTCCCGGATAAACGGGGAAGAAAAAAAAATCGTCAATGTCGAACGAAGTTGTGGAACCACACTGAAGGTACCGTTGGAGCGACGCGCTTTGAATCTTGAGGAATCGGATTTGAGAAATCGCTACTGGCGCTTTTCCTCGGTACTCTATAGGTTTATGGAAAGTATAAAAAAAGATAAAGAAAATCTAAAAGTGTCAAGACTCGCATTGAACCGCAGTCGAATTGTATATAATTTTTTTTTAATAAGTGAAGCGCATTATGCCGATTGAAACAATCACACTTTCACTTTAAATTCCGTGGAATCACGAATCAATTATCGATGGAGACATTGAATATTTCGCTATTGAACACGGCGATACCAACGTTGCGCAAGGCCGTCCATGAAGAGCTCGAGATTTCTCTCTCTCCGTTGCGTCAAAACTAAGCTCGCGTTTGACGGTCGATCCGTGTGACTCATCGACGAAAATCGCGCGTCCATGAAACGTCGGTGTATCGAGTCGATGCACCTAAATTAATTTATCTGTAACCGCGCGTTGAAAATATTTGTAAATTAAAAGAAAATTTGGTAACCTTTTTTTCTTATCTTTTGTTTTTGTTTGTTTGTTTGTTTGTTTGTTTTTTTTTCAATGAACGAACTTCCGTTCGTCAATTTAACGCAACGATTTTGAATTATCGATAAAAGAAATATTGAAGAAAGAAAAAAAAATTTATAAATAATTTAAGCTTAATTAATTAATCAATTAATTAGCATAAATTATTATAATTATCATATAATTAAATTATTATATAATTAGCATGAATGAATTAATTAAATAATTTATTTATTTATGCATCTGTAAAATGAATTTAAAAAGACAATGATATCAAACGAATTTTTATTTTACATATATTTTCAAATGTGTGTACCGCGGTTAAACTCTAAGAGAGTTGACCACGCTTGAGACGATTTTGATATTTATTGAGAATATTTTCTTCTTTTCTTACTCGATGAAATATTCAAACTCACGAATTTTTTTCATCTCCACGATTCGTATCGCACGATTCACACGTTGTAATTATCTTAGCTGAATTTTATTCTCTTAATACTTCATTTTCAACGACGCTAAATGCCTTTTTAATGAATATACGTATACGCGGGAGACGAAACGTCTTTACTTCCTGCAGCGTGACATCTACAAACGAATTATTGTTCGGCCAAATATACGATTGTTACATTTTCGAATGTGTTATTTGCTTTTTTTTTTGTGCTTATCAATTGTTCCCACATCCTGTGATTTTATATTTTAACATCGATACCAACGAATCCTGTAGAAAGTCTTTGTGGTAGTTTGCGCTTGAGTATTAAGTATTGCGAATAGAATGAGAGTCGCATTGGTAAAATGTTGAAAGCCCATTGTTTGAATTTCGAAAAGAAATAATTGTAATACGATTTAGTATAATCGTACAAGTTGGCGTTTTTCGATTTGCTACACTCCGCCTGTCTCTCTCTGTTGTTTCTCTTGCTCTCCTTCGATAGATATAACGAGTGTATCGAATCGAAATCAACATTAGACAAATGTAACGTTGCATGCCTTGCATATGAGTAGACGATTCGAATGAGAGAAATGTATAGGTGATATCAGCACAATGGTAACGTACCTTTTACTCGGTACGTGAACAATCCGGGTTCGATCTTCGGTGATCATATTTTTTCTCTCTTCGATACTTCGGCAAATTCTCCGTCCGGTCATCACATGATGTTAGAAGTGTTCTGGTATACAAAAACACGTCATCGTACATACAAATTGTATAGATGGAGCATAAGAAGCCCAACGAGGCAGAGAAAAAAGGCCCAACGAGGCTCACATAAAAACTTAACGAAGTACACGCGTATTGCTTCATTACAATCGCATTACGCGATGCCCATCTCATCTGTAGAGTCGACGAAGACGACGAGTTCATTAAGCGATGATGTGTAATGATACCTGCCTTGCATATAAGTAGACGATTCGAATGAGAGGAATATGAAGGATGACATGAGCGTAGTGGTTAGCGCTCTTACTCAGTATTCAAACAATCCGGGTTTGATTCCCGGTGATGACCATTTATTTTCTCTCTTCGATACTTCGGCAGGCCATCGCCATTACCATTCTATACGCTTCCCTAAATTCTTCGTTCGGTCATCACATAAGTTTGGTGTATTTTTTAAATGATTGAGGACATTCGGTCTAACCGAAAGATTTGCGCAGGTAATAAATCATCGAAAAAGACGGTGATTTTCATAAATTTATCCATTTGGTACGGAAACAGCGTAGCTAATGGTCGCCTGCGCGATAACTTTTAAAATAATATATTTAATAATGTTGAAAATATGCTTAAGATAACATAAAAAAGTTATCATTCAGCCGCCATTAGGTCTTGTGTACCAAAAGGATGATAGTCTCTTACAAATTACCATTTTTTGTTAATTGGGCATCAGTGGTCCTGTTTTCATGACATAGCTATTATTGGTTTTAACGTGATAATTCTCGTTGCAACATTTGATAATGCCAATTTTCTTTAATATCATTTTAATCTTGGTTTAAGTTTTTGTACACATGTTCCTCTGTGCATTACTCATTGAATATATCCCAAAAAGAAATAGTGATTGCACGGCTGCGGTACTGAGCGGCACAGCGTGACGGCAGAACACAGTTTTCTATGGCTGCTTCTGATAACATTGTGCCGGAATTCTTGATATTAACGAGAGAATTTTCGTTGCAACATTCCGTAACCCCAATCTTTTATAATATCATTTTAATCATGGTTCAAGTTCTTGTACACATGTTCCGCTGTGCATTACTCATTGAATATATCCCAGAAAGATACGGCGATTGCATGGCTGCGATGCGGAGCGGCACAGCGTGCCACCACAACCCAGTTTTCTATGGCTGCTTCTGATAAAATTGTACCCGAATCCCTGATATTAACGAGATAATTCTCGTTGCAACATTCCGTAACCTCAATTTTCTCTAATTACTCATTGAATATATCCCAAAAAGAAACAATGATTGCACGGCTGCGGTACTGAGCGGCACAGCGTGACGGCAAAATCCAGTTTTCTATGGCTGCTTCTGATAACATTGTGCCGGCAACCTTGATTTTAACGTGAGAATTCTCGTTGCAACACTCGGTAAGTACAATTTTCTCTAATATCATTTTAATCTTGGTTCAAGGTCTTGTACACAAGTCCTATTCAATCGCTTCAGTATGTCATTGTACAAAATTGAAATCATAACGAAATAATTAGATAAAAATAAATAAATAAATGAAATATTGCACAGTCCATCAATTTAGCGATTTCAGTCATTTCTTTGACTTCGCTGTTAATCAATCCGTGATGAAATGTACAAAAATAAATTATTTTCGCATTTTCCAATAGTTTTTTTGTATATAAATTACCAGTTTAAATATCGTCAACTGAAATGTCAATTGAAACGTCAACACAAAGGATTAATGTACGTAACGGTCGATATTATTCCGAAGGGATAATTGACGAATATAGGATATCTTCGATTAAGTTCCTTTGACTTCACTCTTAATCGATCATCCGTGAAATTTACTAAATGAATTATTTTCGAATTTTTCAACAATATTTTCTTATTAAATAACCAGTTTAAAGATTATCGACTTGAATGTAATTTTGCGCAATGTACGAATCTCTCGTGCATCAAGGATTTATACGTACGTACCAGTCGATATTATTCTGGAGGGGCAATTGAAGAATTTAGGATATCTTCAATTAATTTCACACGCTATCTATATTTATTTATAATGTATAATTGTACGCTTAACATATCTGGCCTAAGAGAAATCACAATCGGTCCTCCCCAACCTCAACGACCGTCACTCCGCGACCTTGTACAATGGAGACATATATTTATATTTATATTTATATTTATATTTATATATAATATTTATACATAGCAAATCGACGCCGGGTAAGTAATTAATATTTGTGTTGTGCTAGCAATTATAATAATCAACTATCTTTTTATATGCAAAAAGACTGACGTGGAGATGGGGCAAGGGTTAGGGAAAACGCATGGCAAATTCATCGGCATCGTCGACCGGGCCGTTTCATGGCCTTCGTTCGTTACACGAATATATAAATATTACTTGTAATATCGACTTACGTGCTACGCTCTCCACGCAAATTACAATTCATTTATTCGTCATTTAACTAAACACCCGCTAGGCAATGATTTCTAAGGGACTTTCAGGGTTCGCGAATAGTTATACAGAAGACAATAATGAAACTTAACGATTCTCTCGTGAAATCGCGTCCTCCCGTATGCCGGTTCAGCGACAATAATTTTTAGTACGCGCACAAAAAGAGTTCGATGGTGCTTATTATCGTCGGCTTCGTCGATCGATCATCGTAAAACGATGGAAGAACTGATAGCGACTGACAATAATCGACGCACACGCGATCCTTTAGAGAGACTGGATGGTGGCAGTCAGTGTGGTTCCAGAGACTCAAAATCCCACCACAAATTTTCTTTATCCTTTTACTTATGCGACTCCCGGCCAGAGCCGATGATATAGTTTTGCGGTTTTTTTTTTTATACATAGTCACGAAGACCTCTTCCTCCAGCTCTTTGATCGGCCTCGGGCACGTCGAGGACCAATTGGCTCGGGTCTATGAGGTTGAGGTCGACGTTGACGACCACCACGGTCACTGGAGCCTCGGTGACCAATACTGAGCTGCCATATCCGGTGCCGGCTGCCCCGGTACCGCTATCGGCACGCTCACGCCCGGTGATATCAAGCCTGAAATCAGAATCACAAGCTCTCTTAGCAAACCTCATTGAGCCTCGAATTATCAGGAACAAGCGAGATAAGCGAGTAAGCGAGACTATCGAAGGTGTCATCGATTAGGAAAACTTATGATCTGTTGCACGATGAAGAAGGTGCGTGTTGATACATTGATAGAAGAATAACTCCGATACTCGGTGTGACAATCGAAGGGTATCCTCGACAATCTTGTTTTTTTTTTTTTCACAATATGGGAAAAATTACCAGACTTCGGGAATATCCTTCAATCGTAACGTTGGCTACAGGAATCGTTTCTCTATAAATAATTTAATTATGCCTAATTTCGAACGAAACTAAGTACAATTTAACACATCTGTTTTGTTATAATATAATATAAATAATAATACAAGTCAATATAATAATATAAAGAAGGGAATCATTAAGAAATATTTTATAACGTAACTCATGTGTTTATGTATAGCTGACAATTTGACTGATTCAGTTAATTTTTAGGGCCAAATCCAAAGAAATCTCACGCAAATTCGGACATTGCTCTTTCTATTTAAGAATATAAAATAATCCAACGATTCTATGAACAGGACTCGGCAATAATGTAAATAGAATGTAACGTAAATCTCGCGGTTTTCAAATTTGTTTCTTTGTTTTTTTTTTTTTCTCTTTTAAATTAATTTGTACGTGATCCATTACCGAGTAAAGGAGAGAGAGTCGAGCATTATAGATGAACTCTGATTCAATAGTGGTATCCACGAGCGTGATGATAGCCGAGTCCCACGATCGGCTAGAGCGCGAGCAGCGAGTGCAGTGAGTGCGGTAGACACTCACCGGTCGAGCTGGCATTCTGGTTGTACTGATTGAGACCCGCGGTGTGATAAGGCTGTGTCGGGCTGCACGTTGGTCTGGTTCCGTAACCAAGATGCAGAGGTTCGTAACTCGGTGGTCGTGCAACGCCGCACGAGTATCCATTGTCGCGTTGATGAAGACACGCACCGGGACTCGGGCCAACTGTCATGCCCACTGTCATGCCCATCGGGCCCATACCACCTCCGGAAGACAGCGAGGACATGCTGCTCGTGTGCTGCTGACTCTGTTGGCCGGACATTGAGAAGCTTGGCATCGAAGTCATCGGACTGAAAGAGAAAGATAAACATTGTATCGTACAATAAATTAAATCGTTAATATAAATAATCGAGAGTAAGTTGTTTCGTTAATCAAGTAAATCAAAGGACGAGGGAGTGTGCTCCATCGATTTCAGTAAGACGAAAAAAAAAAGAAAAAACTTGTTATTTTTTTATCGGTCATCAAAATCGACCGCGAACGATTCTTCGTAACGGTTTTCTAAACATCAAAAAATTTTAGGAGCTCCATTTTGTTTTAAATAGAAAATAATGTCGAACAAAATGGAATTTCTACCATTTTTTGTATTCGAATCTGGAAATTGTTTTTTAAATTAACGGAACATCGTTACGATCAATTGAAAAACACATATTTCTTGAAATCGATGGATCCCCTCAACTCGCCCCTATTCCATCATTAGTATTAATCAGTTTGTGTTTGCTTGTAATTATCGTCTTTAAGGAGGGTAGAACGATAGACTCGTGGGGGATAGTCCCTGTGACGTACGGGGTGCGGGGCAAGTAGTGTGGAAGCGAGAGCTCCGCTGTACGGAATCTCGATCGTGACGAGATAAAAGCTGAAAGATTTTATCTAGTCGTGCTAGCTCAAAAGCTAACGTAGACGGTGAATCGCTTTGAAAATTTCAAATACGTTTCCTGACGGTATCTTCTTTGCCGTTGATACGTTTATCGAACAAACATATTTCACGAAATTTTTCCAGTTGCAGTTTGAATGCCGTAAGCCAGTTACTTTACCATAAGAGCAATGTTAAATAACTTAAATGACTTAATCAATATCTCGGCAACGAAACGGTGAATCTCTTTCAAAATTTCCATACTTAAAAATTATGAATTAATCTATCTCAGATTTTCTATTCACGGTAAAATAATAAAAATCATCTGACACTCCGTTAAATGATAAAATATTTTTTAAAAGATGATATATCTAACCGTTTTGAAGATATTTTTTACGATTATATGACAAACCTACAAGAGAATTTGTTAAAATATTGTAGAGTAAGCTTGTCACCTGTACGAGTCTGGCATGCTCGGGATTCCCGGATAGACGGCAGTCGGCGCGAAGCCGTGGTGAATTCTCGGGGGCGAGGGTGGAGCTTGCGGGGGTGGTTGACCGCCGAGAATCCCCGAGGGTGGCGGTGGAGTCGGATGACCACCCACTAGACTTACTCCTCCGCCGTGCTGTTGCTGTTGTTGTTGTTGTTGTTGTTGTTGTTGTTGTTGCTGCTGCTGCTGCTGTTGCTGTTGTTGCTGCTGTTGCTGTTGCTGTTGCTGCTGGGGATTGTCCCTTCGTTGCGTACGAAGTTTCTCCTCTCGACGCCACTTTGCCCGACGATTCGAAAACCAGACCTGAGTTAGCGGAGAAAATATAGAGAGGTAGAAACAAGCTAACTGAATGTTTATTTTACGAATAGGATACCATTGTTATATATAGTTTTACAAATTAATATATTTTGATATCACTTTCGTGATATTTTACGCCTCAAAATATTTTAAAAAAATATTTTTAAATCATGTATTTCTCTTGTAATCAATATAATTAAACATATTATCAATTATAAAATGGTACATTTTCTTAGATAAATGGTAAATATTAAGCAATTATTATATACAAAGTTTATCATTTTACCAGTCGTGATCGTAGGTGCTTTTAAGATAGTTTTGATGTTACGCTAAAGTTATAGACCCTAGAGAGTAAATTATTCAATAACAATTGTATGCCGAATGTTGTAATAATAAACACGAATTATTTCAAGCTTTCACTGCTGCGTAATTATGTGACATGGCCGAATTGTCAAACAATTTATAATTATTAATTTTGATTTGACTCTGCTCAAGTTATGATTGTCATTAGATCGACAAACTAATCAGCAACGTGACAACGTTGTGACACGCGTCGTTCGTATACGATGTACGGCTGCGCGAACCGCGAAACGTGATTGCTCCATTAATGGCGCGACGTTTCGAAGCTACTCGTTTGTAAACGATACATGTGCTAATATTTGTGGTTATGTTTTTATTTTATCCGAGAAAAAAGTATGTATACGAAACCTGTCACTAAGGAGAATCACAGTGTTAAGTCTCAAGATGAAAAGCCAATGTTTATTTGGAAAATACATAAAGTATATCGTTTAATTAGAAATTTTTTAGCCGGAATATATGTCACTCGTAGAAAATTTATTGTTGCAAATACTTTTTTTCCTGAGGAATTATTATAATAAATTCCAATCATTGACTCCCGACCCCAAAAGAAGGGCTGTTGGGCGTTTTTATGTACATATCTATTATTTTCTGATAGTTTTTGTGCTTAAACATGATTCAATGGTAAGATAACATACGTATAGCGTGGTTCAGCCGGGCGTCTGCTACAACGCGCTGTTGCCAAACTCCCGCGCCATTTTTATACCGTAACGCGTACGTCAATCTGATCTATTCCCGTGTCCGTTAACGTGAAATAACTCCTCCAAATGTCCCGCGATCCGCTCTCTTTTTTTTAACGGGAAATATCCGTAATGTCTAACGAACGCGTGATGTATTTTTTATTTTATTAATCGCTCGCTTCGAGATATACAAATAATTCATCTGAAGTCGGGATTCGATCCTTCCTTCATAAGATCCCACACCGAAATGTCGATTTTGGACATTTTATTTCTCTTTTCGACAGCCCGTGTAACCAAACTTGAAATTTCGCTAACATCTCCGTAATAACTTAAAATTGAGTAGATAAGAAATTGAAATATCACCGTTCAAAACGATTTCACGGCAGAACAATCTTAATTAATAATGACATTCTTAATACTACATTTATAAAATCACTAAATAAATGTATAAAAATTACGAATGCTACAAAATCCTCGAAATTGTCATAAATTGTACACAGGCCACAACATTTTATTTATTTCAAAGTATATTTTACGGTGTATTATGTATTAATATATTTGAATAAATGAAATTAAACGAAATTTAATTATTTTCTAACAATTTAAAACTGTAAAAATTCAATTTATTTCCAATTGCGCGATGTACTTTTAATATATACATATAGTCACCTGTATCCGGGCTTCCGGTAGACCGATTTTTCCAGCCAACCGTTCTCTCGCGAACACATCAGGATAATGAGTTCTCTCAAATTCCTTCTCGAGGGCGTCAATTTGCTCGTTCGTAAAGCTCGTACGATTTCTCTGAAGCTTTCGCTTTAGACGTAAACGAGCCTGATCGTCGTCACCGCCGCCGGAAATGCTGCCGGCGTTACTGTTGTCACCACCACTGTTCGTCTCGTCCGAATGCGCTCCACCTTCCAATTCGGCTACTGCAACAGGATGATAAACAAATAAATTAAATATCTATTAATCGCATCGTGGAATATTACGAGCTTTCAAACGGCATGATGTTTATACTATTTCATGAGATTTTTGTTGAATAATCAACTAAAAGCTCGTCCATTTAATGGCGGCTTTAAGATTAACTTATTCGAATATACAATTGATCCTACAGTGGTCCGGTGGGATTCATTCGACTACAATCTGGCGGTATACGACGTCTCAAATCATTAAATAAAACTGGAAACTTCAGAGATTTGCCGCAGCTTTATGATTCTAAATTCTCGTATTGCATAAATTCATAAAAGTAAATGAATTTTTACAAAATGCAACTTCTACGTGGTTAGGGCGAAGGGTGGCGAATATTATAAAGTGAATTAACCTTTTGCACTACGTTGTCGTATTTGCGACATTAATGCCTCTATGCCCTACTAGGCTGGAGTGCAAAGGGTTAAATTGCAGAAGCATTATTAAAAAAAAAATTCCTTTAGGAACCAACGTTTGATATAATTAACAAAAAAAATAAGTCAACGGTGAACAATCAGTATTTTACACTACCCGTTGGTCAATCTATAAATTGCTTTTTCTCTGTCACATGTACAGTCTCTGGAAAAAATAATTCCATTGCTTTATACGTGCTGAGCCGCTCGGAATAAAGTGATGGAACGGAATGACGAAGAGGATACCAAAGAGACGGAGGCGGATCGGGCAAGCACAGAGGGTGGTTCTGGTTCTGGTGCGAGGGTAGATCGTAGCGAGTGCGTAGGGTACGATGTAACGGTAGCGACGGTGGCAGTGGCAGAGGTAGCGGAGGCAGAATCGGAGAGGCAGGCGTCTCCCTACCGCGGCAAACCTTATCGTCGGTTTCTGGGTGAGCGCGTCCGGGCGTCAGTGGGTTTTAGCTCGACGCCCGAGGAGAAGTCCGGGGTTGGTCGGGGGTGTCGGGGGGAGAGCGAAGAGAAGGTGAAACGGTGGAGTACGGAAGAACGGGTCGGGGAGAACGCGATAAGATTCCGAGCGTCCCGGCGTTGCCTTCGTCGTCGTCGTCGTCATCGTCGTCGACAACGACGACGACGACGGTGCAGGTGGCCGTGGCCAACCCTTGCACGGTACTCCTCTCTGTCAGCCACCGCGAAGAGAGACCAGACGGAGAGTCGCTCTCTCCGGTTCCTCCCCGTCGCTCTTGGTCTCGCGCACTCTGGCTGTCTCTCGCTTTCCCTCTATCCGCGAACGTCAAGGGTCTTTCGTTATGGCTCTCGATCTATCTCTATCTCGCTCTCGAGAACTTTGCGAGCGCCTCGGCACACTGTGGTAATGGAAACCTGATAACGACCCCCTTGGGTTGCCATCGGGCCTGGTTACCCGATAGGCGCTAGGTATACTCGCTATACCGAGCAACGTTGAGGAGGAAGGCTCGAAAGCTCGGAGGCATACAACCCCTCCTGAACTACCCTTCTCTCCACGTATTCGAGTATTTTTGGAAAGAATTCACGATCGTACCGGCAGTTTGCATCAGTCCTTGACCGTGCACCAACATTTTCTTCATTAAAATTCTTCACTTTGTCCTTTATAAATGAAAAAGATGACGAAGGAAACCCTTCGTGATTTTCCGCACTTTACCTTCTTTCGGAATATCGCACTCGATTTTTTTTTTCCATTCAAGTCGCCGAATTTCTTACATCGTTCCTTTCCACCGACGACCAACCCCATCAAAGTAACAAATCTATTGCAAATACACAATTCTATTGTAATGTTGTTAATACTACAATGACATTTTTTTTAACAGTACCGACGAGGCTTCGAAACTATTATTCGTTCGAACCTAGTAATCGATGAATATACAAGAAAGATCTCAAAGCTTAAGACCCATCATTGTCGAAACTCTGTAACTCCGCGCCCAAGAGAGATTTCTTCTTCGAGCTATATAACGCGTAACACGCTGTAACTCCTTCGTTTTCCACGAAGCATCCGTGAGATAAACCCTCGACACACGAGGTATATATAAGCGATGCGAGGATCCCGGCACCAGCCTCGGTGGTATATACGTTGGTTCGTTCAAGATATAAGCAACGTTCTCTTCTCTTTCTCGGGTTGTATACCCCTCCAAGAGAAACGTACTGGCAACCAGCCACGACGAAGGCAGTAAACTTGCTCGCGGATTACGAGCACCCGACACAGAGAGCAACTCTGCAGAGAAGTTCCCTCTTCTGTAGCCGCCAGGAACAGCACACCCCGCTTCCGCGCGTTCTCGCCGTTAAACGACGCTCGCGTTTCCACTCTTCTACGGCGTCTTGACTTTCTCTCTTTCTCTCTTGCTCTCGCTCTGCAATCTAGCGGCAAGCATGCCACATCGTAGGCGGCTGGAGACAAGCCGCTACGACCCTCGTGGTATCTGCTTCTCTGCCAGTCTATATACATATGTATACAGATATATAGTGCAGTATATGTAAAGTACACGGAGCACAGGTTGCAAGGATCTCTCGGATTTCTCGGTAAACGCGACGACGAGGATGAAGGGTGCCTCCTTAAGCAGCAATTAAAACCACCATTCCCCTCCGACAACTCGCGAAGCAAGTTCCGCTTCCTCGGTGGTTTCGCTGCTTTAGCTGATCCGTTGCAACTATATACAGTTCTCTACCTATATATAAAGTTTTCAAAGCCACGACTCGGAGTCGATGTGTCTCGAAGGTCTGCGTGTGTGTGCTTTGGCATAAGAAACTATACGGAAGGCAATAGTTGTGCATTTGAGTTCCAGGATCGAGAATTCACTGTTTATATTTATCGGACTTGTACCAAGATGACACTTCATTGATAATAACGAGTAAGATTGTCACCTTACATCGATTTTACGAAATTAAGATACCGAATAGGATCCATTGATTATACAGATTTAAGGATTAGAACTTTCAACAGAAGGCATTGTAATTTCAATAATTGTTATAATGAATATTTTATTTAGTTGTTCATCGGTCAACGAAATTTTAACAATGTTTTTCGCGACATTTTATGGTTAAGTTATTTCAAAAAGTAATTATACGAATGTCTTTTGAAATAATTAAGTTTAGCTCGATTGCAAACGTTTTACCGCGAATGTTCAAGAGTCGACGTGCACACGCGAAGAACTTTCGAATAGGCGTCGAGAGGCGCGTTCGGTGCCATTTTTACGACGAGCAGAAGGATCCTTGTTGTATTACTTTTTTTTTTTTTTTAAACGTTCGTCCCTCCCTTCCGGAGCGGGGATATAGAAGCACCGGCTGCGAGGTTGCTGGTACAATCTCTGCTTTGCGTGGTTCACGGCGGAGGGGACAAGAGCATCCCAGCAAAGCGGACCGGAGCGGAGCATGGAAGCGGTATCGGAAAGTCCAGTGCGACTGCTGCTGCACATCCTACTGTCCTCCCTCTCTCCTTACGGAGACATATCTTGCTTTCTCGACTAGCCGGATCACCAGGTTTCGCACACCGAGAGACTCAACGCGTTTTTCGCATTATCCGCCAACCGAGTAAGGTGCGAATCAGCGCATCAGCTCCGACCAGTCGGATCGCTCGAGCGTGATGGCGCTGGATAGAATTTGCCTTCTGGTTTAGATCGCAAAAATCTCCAGAAGCTTCTCGCTAGATGCCGAAAATTTACGTTAATTTTATTCAAAGAATAATAATAAATAAATAAATAAATAAATAAAAAAGCAAAAATATGTAAAGTGTGTGCACGTAGAGTAGAAAGAATAATAAAAAATAAAATGCGCTAGGGAAAATAGGAGAGAGAGAGAGAGATAGAAAAAGAGAGGCGTAAAAAGGCGTGACGGTCAAGTACGCGTATATATAGCTAGAGAGTCGGGCGTCAAAACGGCCAAAACGGTTAAAGAGTGACCGAAGCAGTCGTGCGGAAAGAATTCTGCTTGCTCGGTACGGTAGTATAGAAAGAGCGAAGCCGGCAAAGAGCTCGGAATGAAAGGGAGAAAGTGCGAGTGAGAGATTGCGGGAAGAAAATAAAAATAAAAGATCGACGACGACGACGAGTGGTGGCCTGGCGTACTTTTCTCGCGCGAGCTTTATATTAAATTCGATAATGGCCCGTCGTTGCACTTAGCTAAACGTCCGAGACTCGAAGCTCTATTGTTCCCCGACCCGAGAGTGCAACAATGGCGGTTGATTGCATTGTCAAGACGGTGAGAGGACCTCGTGTACTACTTATATAAATATATATAGTTATATTTATATACATTACTTCTCGGTACATAGTTTATTTCGAGTGCGAGAATTATTATGCGAGCTGGGCACGACTCGTGCGCGCTGGCCAACTCGACGCTGCAATTACTATAGAACACAACAGTAAGAGTATGTTATTCTATTATTTCTGTACAGTTGTGAGAGTACAGTCAAGAGTATTAAGTATGTATCGCGGATACAGCGGATGCAACTTTGAGAAGCACGCTTTTTTTTTTATTTTTTTTATTTTTTTTATTTTTTTTTTTTTTTTAGTTTTAGACAAGAAAATTGCAAGTCTTGGAAAAGATTGATAGATAAAAAGATTTTTTTTTACTCCCTAGGACACTCGACCTATAAAAAATTTCACGCTGAGCACAAATCCAATCATCGTTTATATGAAAACTTCATAACTCTACGGGAAGTTTACGTTATATACATTTACTTTTACATTTTTAGTCTTTACGTTTATAAGTTATAACGTTTTTAGGTTTTTACGTTTTTACGACTTTACGTTTCAACTGCATTTCAAACGTATTGATTCATGCGAATCACCCAATGACTTATAAAACTTTTAGAAACTCATGTAACGATGGAAAGGCAAAGATCTTTCGCTTCTAAGATATTAGTCCCTTGTAATATATAGTTATTAAAGTCAATATTACTTAAAGTACAGTGTACTTCCGGTATCCAAAAAAAAAAGCGTTTACTTGAATTGCTACTTATACCGATTGTACGATACTTCAAGTGCCAATCAAGTATCGCGTATACTTTCAGTACTTTACAACTATGATTAAAATGATCTTAAATAAATATCATCGAGATTCTTGAAAAGGACAGCCCAAGTAGAATATCTGTAGCGTTACAATCTATCGCGAATCGTGTTAAATATAACTCTTAACAGGGCCTTAGCAATGCCTGATCCGAACCGGATGTAACGCTATAAATATTCTACTAAGGATATTCTTCCAACCGATGAGACGTAAATAATATTGAAATATGATAATTCCAATGTTCATTAACTGAACTAAAAGAATATTCAAAAAATAACTTAGAGAAAAAGTTGATTTAACGAATTTAATTCCTTTTAAGGGACTCGAGAAGGAATACGAAGTTATGCACAACGATAAACCAATGGCGATTAATCGTCGCGAGTCCACGTGCCAACCATCGTGTGGAACGATAACTGCTGCAAAGCCACGAGTAGTAGCACAAGCGGTAAACCCCCGAGTTTCGAGTGATACACTCGACTCTTTTTCGCTCTCTTAAACCTGATCGATAGAGTCACGGTCAACAAGCCAGAATAAAAAAATAACGAAACAATGAACGCTCTTTTAAACTCTCGGTTACACTCTTGCGAAGAGTAAGTGAGAGAGAGAGGGAGAGAGAGAGAAATCGAGAAGTGGTTAATACATAGTTTCGGTACAGCGATAAAAATACAATTGCACAAGTACGTGGACTCGTGGATCGGGCAGCACGCGTTCATGCCAACTGCTCCTTTATGCGCTTATGATCCTGGTGTCAAGAGCCGATCGAAAAACGTATTATATCACTAAACGAACACAACTATACTAACACTACAACTACATATTAGAAAGAAGAAAAAAAAAATGAAATGGTGAATTATGAAGGGGATTTCCAAGTTCGTCGAGGCGTAAACGTCATTTTGGAAAATGGTTGTAACGCAGACCCTGAATTTACGAATATGCATTACGACTGCCGAATCAAAGGAAGACAGAGATAAAGAGAGAGGGAGAGAGAGAGAGCAGATGCATCGAATCCAACAATGTCACAAATGATACAGATGTTAAACTGTGTAAAAAGGGCCCTCGGTTCTCGAGACTTCTTTACGCGCTGTAGAAGATCGGTCGTGGTGCTCTGTCCCTCCCCCTTCGACAAAACGGTCGCTTATTATTATAAGGGTTGGCTAATAATGTGTAATGCGGAGAGAGAGAGAGAGAAAGAGAGAGAGAGAGAGATTTTCGCCTTCTCGTTGAAGTTTCCGTCGTTGTTACGCGCGAATGATGAGGCCTCCGCCTCTCCAGGGCCCTACGAGGAGCGGGGGAAGCCCCACCCCGGTTGATATACCTCTGATCGAGGAGCGCGTGCGTGCGATTGGGGCGCTTCCGTTCCGGTGTGACACCTCGCACCCTTGGTGCGAGGGGGCCAAGCGATTATCAATTCCCCGCGTGTACTTGGGACGGACGGAGACTGATAGAGAAGCTAGAAAAAACATAATGGGCGGCCATAGCGATTCGAGTTAGCAACGGCCATTATTCCAGGTATATTATTCTCTGGTATTGAGTGAGAATGAGGGCCGTGGAGCAAGAGAACGAAAGAATAAAGCGGATATCGAGGATGGGAGAGCGAGAGATTGAAGCGGACCGATTCGATAATTCTTTAATCCAGTGTGCGTACGCGTAACGCTGGTTAAAACGCGATTATATATGGTATGTATGCAGAAAATCTGTGGCAATGAATATAATCGGATGATACGAGTGGAGAAACAGCGATAATAATCGATACAAAGTTAACCATCGCTGCTCGTGGATTCTTCGCAACGTATTTTCGGTGTAGAGTCGGTGATGCGCGGTAGAAACTGAATGTTGGATAGCGAAATATCTCTGATGCAGCTTATCCCGTTCGAGAGAATTATCTATCGCGTGCTCCGAATCTCTCGGCACGCAGTGAAACGATTTGGTTGGTAGTAACGGACAGTAGCGATTTCCTATGGACGGGGAATGGAAAAAGCGCGTTACACGGTTGAAAATATTTCTTGATAAATTAATTTTTTCTTCATTCTTAAATTGACAATAAATATGAACTTTCTATTATCAATATTTGTCTGTTTTTTTTTTTTTTTTTTTTTCAATTTAAACTGTTATTCCGTTTTCATTATAATTGTGGTTCGATATAATAAATATTAAATTCGATATACGATTCTTTCGAATATCTCGAACAAGCGAATCGTAACGATGGAAACGAAATCTTAAGACGAAATATTGTAAAGTTCATTAGACGAGAGGGTCATAGGCGCATCGAACCGTATGACTCCGAATACACAAGGAGTTGCCGCTTCGAAGCTATATATAAGGGTTATTACGCGATTCATTTGTAACTCTCCCGCGCATATTCTCTGCCGAAGGGTAGCGAGAGCGATGAGCGACGATGGTGCGAGAGCAACGGAAGCCCGCTACCGCCGCGCTCTTCTGCTTTTCTCGTCTCGGTGTCTCGCACCAGGGTTCACTCGATTCTCCATGAATTCCACGACTCGCTCTACACCAAGAGCGAAGGCGAGTGGCACAATCCTCTTTGCCAACAAACGCTCGAACGAGTCCCGGGCGGTAACGCTGCAAATCTCCTTATGTGCGCAACTCAATCAAATTCCGTCGGCATTTACCCGCCGAAGCAGCCGTCCTGTCCGTACTTTTTCCTCCTTCCTTCCAGTTCTTTTCCAATTTTTACTTTATTCATCTCTTCTTTCGTCTTATTTATTTTCCTTCCTGTTCTCAATTTTTTTTTCTAAGAGTGGTTTGAGGTTCAAGGCCCAGTGTCGACTCTCTTTCTCTCTCTCTCTCTCTCTCTCTCTCTTCCACGACGAACCGTATCGCTATACTTTTGAACTTATTTCAACCCTCAACTCGAATTCCTCGACGATTTGTTCTCCATCGGTACAATTACAAGAGTTTCATGAATTTCTGTGATTTTTATATTCGTGTTCATCTTTTAACGACCACCATATGAGGTGAAATGATCTCGTAATGATTGAGCTTACGAATACTTTCCACGTAACGATAAAAGCTCAGTAATTTTTCCATTTCTTCCGACGCGTTTTGTAACGATTTCTGTGATTTTTATATTCACGTGAATCTTTTAACGACCATCATATTCAACGAAATGATCACATAATGATTGAGCTTATGAATACTTTCCACGTAGCGATAAATGCTCAGTAATTTTTTCATTTCTTCCGACGATTTTCTAGCCATTTTCGTGATTTTTATATTCACATGAATCTTCAAACGACCATCATATTCAACGAAATGATCACATAATGATTGAGCTTACGAATACTTTCCAAGTAACGATAAAAGCTCAGTAATTTCTCCATTTCTTCCAGCGGATAGAAAAAAAATAAAATAAAATAAAATAAAAAAAAGGTTCGTAATTGCTTCGTTAAAAAAATGTTAAAAAAATATTACGATTAAATTATTATTCAAATACAAGCAGATCAACGGAATCAACTTTTGCATTAATGTTATCGTATTTAAGATAGATATTTAAAATTATTATTCACGATTAATGTTAAAGATCAAATATGTTCAGTTATAAATTTTCGAAAAATTCACATACTTGTGCAGGCAATTGATACGTATCGCTTATGTTAGGCGCGTTGTAAACAAATGACGCATCGAAAGAGTTAAAGGGTGTGCGACAGTACAACCCACTGAATAATACAAGTAGAAGCAACTGCGAGGTCGTCCGTGACATAGCCTCGAGGCTCCTCGGTGGGTGGCGATCCCGCAACGACGAGCTCTCGCGGGCTCGCTATTACTTCCGGCCTCTTGAGTCGCGATGTACTTTTGCAAGTTTCGCGCCGGGAGAACTAACCCGCGCAGGGCACCACGGTATACCTACCCTTCCTTGTACCAAGAGAAGTGCGCGGAGTGAAAGGCCGAAGGAACATCAGCAGCAGCAGCAGCAGCAGCAGTAGCAGCCTCGCGGGGGTTGTACCACCCCCACGCGCCAAAGCACAGGCTCTCGTGCGCCACCAGACCCTTCTTAAACCCCTTTCCTTTCCGCTAGCTAGCTCGGTGGCTGCCTGGTGGCTGTACCGTTGAGCTTCGCGGTTAAGCTCCGTTTACGCCGCAAAGTTTCCCTTCCGATTAGCTCGCTGGCGAACATTGCGGCGCTACTTCCACGCTCTTCCTCCACTCTCGCACAGCAGGCACTTCTTACTCTTTCTCGCTTCCTCTTGCTACCGTTGCCCGACGGGAAACAACTAACGGCAATCCTGTATACATACGCGCGGCTTACGTTTACACTGCGGCAAACTAGTTTCTGTCATTGAAACACGAATAAATAGAATCTCGTATTACTCGTGATCGAACCATTGAGTTTGGTTAATAGCTGGAATTGATATTATCAATGTTTCGTCGTTCTCTTGAGATTTCAATGATCTTGGAAGTTCGGAGGCATCGGATTATATCATTGTACTTGAAAAGTTGGCTCTACATGCAAAGTAGTCATACACCGTTGGAACTAATAGTAAAATTGTACAATTATTTATAAATGTGAATATAAATTGAGCAAGCGAATCGTTTGATTTTTCAATCAACACACGGTAATAAAAAAGTTTGTTGGAACAGCAGGAACTTTGTTACGTAAATATACGAAGTAAGAATCTTGATTTCTACGCACAGTTTATTCATCGAAAACATATTATTATTATTATTTCAACACCTTAATGCGATGCACCTCGAGTGAATGAATTTTCCCTTGGTATTGTAGGGTTGCTTCTTGTTGCTAGTGAATTAAACGGACGAGGAGAGTCCAGAGTCTCAGCAACTCGGCTGTGTCAGTACGAAGAGGCTGAGGAGGTGCGAGAGCGCGCTAATATCTCGAGCAAACTTTGAGCCCGATGCACGGTTGGTTAAGCAGGCAAACATTGACTGACGGTACCCATCTCCACGTGCCTTCCGTGTCAGTTTAGGTACGTTCTCGCGGTGGCACCCACGACAGTTACTACTAATTCTCTGTGTTCATATACTTTCCCACCGTTGCAAAGGAATTGTTACTGCGAAACCTTATCGTTTGTCCATTAAAGATTTTTTTTTAAAAATCTATAATTTGTTAGATCTCTTATTTCGTCATAGGAAGAACCTTATCCTGATTATAATTACAGTGCGGATGTATGGTTTGGTGCTTTGTATTCGATAAAAGCAACAAGAGATGTAAGATCGGTTGAAAGAAAAGCAAAGTTTACTTATCAGAAAATAAAATTTAAAAAATTATAATCAATCACAACAATATTTTCAAATGATATTTAAACAAAATATCAAGTGATACTTCCTTTTCAACAGCGCCAAGCGCTCGAATATTATTCCGTCGGAACTTTCCGGACCTCCTGATGATTGCCTAAATGCCCGATCAGATCATTCGCACTTGGCAATCACGATCCAAATGTCTCCGAACGATTACAGTTGCAACGATCTCGTCACCCGTCGTACGTAGCCCTTGGACAGCCACGCGTACAACGACTGTCGAGAGTCTCGTCGATTTAAAGAAATACGAGCTGTCGCGTCACCCATTAGTTACGCCAGGCACGCGCCTCAATTATTAGGTCGGCCATTACGCTCAACGCATTGCGAAAGTTGTAGCAATGCCTCGCGTCTATATCACATCGATTACCCAAAGAAAAATTGACTAAACACCGTACAGGATCTCGTTCGAAACAACATAAATGTATTTTAACCAAAGGGCAAACAAAACAAAGAGAATCAAAAACAAAATGTCGTCCACCGTACGGCTTTTCCCGAAGGGAGGGTATCGCGAGGAGATGTCAAACGATTAAGGGCCAACGAATCAAGAGACCGCAACATTATATGGTCTGTAGTCAAGGTGTTTCGTAATGACAGGAAATACTTGGTTGCACACCGAAAAACGAACCAGGATAATGCGAAACGATAGATTGACCGGGTTTGCGCGGGGGTGGACCGATCGTGTGACACAACAAAATCGTACAAATGAGAGAAGAGGTCTGACCGTGAAAATAGTCGAGGGGTAAAGAGAGTCGCGGATGGAATGAGTTTCAATAAGAAAGGGCGAACCAGGAATTTTCGAGGGTTATCGGTGAATCCCCAAAGGGCCACTGATTGCAAACGAATTCGGCGACGGCGATACCGGCTATACAGGGTGAAGGCCCGTTTGCATTCGAAGAGGCCGCGAGTACGCTCAGGATATAGCAACGCTTTCTCCCCCTTCATAGACGATTAATCCAGTTTACATGCAGACACCGGCTAGCCCGGAGCTCGCCGACGGGAGAAAGAGAGTGCACCCAAGGGGGTAGTGGTCCTACGGGGCGTAAGCCGAGAATCCTCACAACCGTCCCTGCCCGCTTAGATATATTCAATTACCGGGATACTCGAACCTCCTGCCTCTTCTACACGATGTACGCGTTAGGTATATCTTATCCCCGTGGCATTGACCGGACTCGATATACGATTTCGATTTTATTTTTCCCTTTTACATGTTCTATTTTGTTTTCGTTATTTTGTCACTTGGGTATACAAAAATTATATTAGCCGACGTTCTATAAAAAATACTCGATCGTGACCGATGTTTGGAGTTATTGACACTTTGGAATTGACCGCTGGTTCATCGTTTCGATCAAATGTAAATCAATTCAAAAATTCTATTCAATCGATTGTTCGTTACGATAGTCCGATCATCTGAAATATTCTTAGATACCAATACAACAAATTGTTGAAAGTATACCATTATTTTTTTTTCAATACTATTTTGTACGAAAATAATATGAAACAAGTTGAATTATTTATATTCGGATATGGTGATTGTTTTATATGATCAAAATACTGTGACAATGAATCAATCGTACGTAATTTTTCATAAAACTTTTGTAACCGATAAAAAAAAAATAATAAAAACACGTTTGTTTCTAATAAAATCGGTGGTCCTTTTCTCTCTTTCTATCTGTAACGATCCGTAAAATAACGTTTTTCAAACGATAACTATGCCAGCATTAATATTTACAATCATTACATTCCACTTATACAATTGTAATTTTGAATAATTTTCCTCCAATCGGTAAAATTTTTAATAACCCTGAAATAACATCGTGGCAAATAGTTTGCTCTTAAGCGTTGCTCAGAAATATATACTTTTAATGGATTATTTAAGAGTGGTGATGAGAAGAAAGATGACGCGACGATGATGACGATGACTGCGGGGGACGCTAGTTGTTCCACAGCTTTAGGTTGACACCGGTTTTGACTCATAGAGGGAGGAAGTTAGAGAGAAATAGAGAACGAGAGAGAGAAAAAATGAGTGAGACAGAGGTTGAAAGGAGAGACAGAGGGAGAGAGTTAAGCCGGGAGAGCGGGGCAGGCTGCAGACACAGAACCACACTGCAGGAGCAGTAGCAGCGGTAACAGCAGCTAGCGGTAGCAGCGGAGAGCCTGGGCATAGCACGGCAAAAGCAAAAGCAGAAGGGAGACAGGCATCTCGCCCTTCTTTTGTCCCTGGGCTCGGGCCGATATTGAAATGGAGTCGTTTGAGTGTGAATAATTTGCTTTGCCGGCGAGCCGGAGCACCCCACCTCCCCTTCTTCGCTCGTTCTCTTCTCTATCCTGCTCTCACCCTCTATCATTTCGTCTCTCGACAGCCCTGACGTTAAACCGGAGGTCCGCAACATCAACCGATCGCCCTGCCACCAAGCTTTTTCCCTTGATTTTTCGATAAATTCTTCGACAGATTTTCCTTAAGATACGTGGTATCTTGTGGATTTAATGTTCCCGAAAAGCAGTAGGGCAACATTATTTAATTCGTAAATTTTATGAAATTTCTTAAACCCTTAAAAGGGGAATGTAAACAAGAGAGTAAAGAAGACATTAGAGAAATATCAAAGCGTAAAGAATTTTCTAGTACAAATAATATTTTTTTTTTATACGTTATACAAAAAATTAAGAGGACAGCCGAACAATAGATAAATATTTAGTTGATTGAACCTACATTTAATCGAGCGGACGAATTAAAGATTTTTTTGATTCAGTATTTAGTTCACCATCCGCGATCTTTGTTTTAGTTGATTCTGCCAAGTACTTCGGTCTATGAAATTTTATTATCTTCTGCTAAAATCTATTTGATCGTTAACATAAAACTGTAATAATTTATTAGACTTTAACTCATATCCTGTAGGGATCCTGTAGGCGGTAATAAAAGAAAAAACGAGTTAGGCATGTCATTCAGTTCCTGAGGAATGCAGAATGAAAAGAGAGAATAGCTGTTGTTGATTATTTGGCCAAAATGCAATTACCAAGTCTTCTAACATCATAGACAGCAAGGTCTATCGACGTTATTCTCAACGTGCACTCGTGTCCTATTTAATGAGTTCAGTCGCCTCGCTTATCCTCGTCGATAACCCCGTACGACTGGAGTTTGTCGTTGCGGAGGTGAAGATTACCAATTTGTACGGTGAATTATCGAACGCGTACTCGAGGAGTCACTGGCACGCGTCTCGATAGGATGCTGGTCATATTGGGTACACGCGAATTTATTAGCACGAATCGAGATACACGCGGTGTCGTGCGGCATTCGCGGCACAATAACGCAAAGAATGACTCTTCGCGTGGCTTCGTGAAGAGAATCCGAAATGTTGGAACGATGCGGAGAGCGTACGTAGATACTTTGACCTGCGGTACATCGTCGTACACGCACACCGTACTTACAGCCAGAGATACATACGCACACCGTCGTATTATAAGTTTTAGTATTCGGGTATCGGTGCGTTACGCGTGCCGTCCGGCTTTAAGGTACGTGTCTATGACGCTGCGAGCTCAAAATAACAACTCTTATGCTGTACGCGATTCTTAAGATATACGACACGATGCGGTAATCGTACGTGCATTCGATTGATACGCGAGGACGAACGAAGGCCAACCGGGCATTGAGTTAATTAATCATAGAAAACGCCCTTGCAGCTCCAAAGATTGCAAAGAAACATTAAAGCCGATTTTGGTATCCTCAAATTGTATTCAGAGAAATAAATATTAGAAATAAAATCATTTGTTTCATTTAGATTTTCATTTGAGGCAAAACTTGTCAAGTTGGTCACCCTACTTTTTAATATTCCCGAAAATAGTTAATAATTCGTTAAAACATTGTTCCGACTGAGCAACAAATTAAATGAATGATAATTATAGGTAAAAAGAATTAAATATTCACGGTAAGATATAACTTTTCTATTCTGCCTGAATGTTTGTTGGTTTCTGTACAAAATTTGTTGTTTGACTTGTTAAATTTTACGCGAGCTAGTGCGACGATATAAATTTTTTCGTGCAATTCGAAATAACATAACATTCGAATATTTTTATAGATTCGGCTGAGATTCAATCCCAAATGTACTTGAATCTATTTGTAAAGAATTATTGATGCTTCGAAACGACATTAAATTCAAAATACGTGAATCAATGTTGACAAAAGTTATACCAAACAAAGAGACGATTTCGCTTGAGCTGTGTGCCAAATTTTAGTTTGATCGGTCGAGTACTTAAGGAGATACAGATATTTGAATTTTTCAAGGTGATAAAACACACACAAACACGCGAGCGCGATTACATTTTTTCTAAATTCATTTTTTTCAACGTTTTTGACCATTTTGAATTTCCCGATATGAAAATGAAAAATAAATTTTAATGACAACAAAGCTTTCTCCAAGAGAAAGCAAAAAATAAAAATTTTGCCGTACCTATTGGAAGAATTTTTCAAACACTTGAAAGTCCATTAAGTCGAGCTTGAGGATAAGGTGCTAATGACGTCATTGACAGACATATCAACGTCTCTTTGCGATGAGCTAACTTGGCGATGCGACCTCGGGTTATTCAGTATTGTTTTAAGAGGGCCAATGTCACCGGAGATCGGGACATCAATCCAGGGCATGCTCGAAAGGGGGAGGTAGTGCTCGCCCGGTTGTACGGACATGAGGATACCACGAGAATTGTGACTAAAGAACTCTGGTATATAAGGAACTGTCAGTGGACAGTAGGATATCAGTCACTCGACATCAACACAGCAGAACAAACCATTCTCAAGAGAATCATGAAGGTACTTGCAGCATAAGCGTTTAAAATAATAACAATTGTGAGAGTTTGCGTGAGGTGAAAAAAGGGCAAGATTATAGCTTTGTTGAAACCAAATAAACTTTTAATCATTACTCTCAAAAATAATAATGTTTTTTTTTCACACAATCCATCACAGTAATAATGTTTTTTTTATTATACATTGAAGGATGAAAGAAAAATAATATAAATAAACGATTTAACGTTAATTACGAAGGTAACTTGACACTAAGTTGCATTTTCTAGGTCTCTATGTCAAAAATGATATTTTGGAATCAGCATTATTTGTTTTCTGCTAAATTGTGATAATTATGAGCAAAGAAATGGCACAGGGCATTTAAAATATTTGCATTGTTTAAATATGTTTGAATGAAATGAATACGTAACATCAATTTGTTCCGACATACGACAGGTATTTCTGAGTTTATCTCTCCTCGTCGCCCTGACACTGGCGGAGCCTCCAGTTTATCGTCAGCAGTCTCAAAACGAGAGGAACAAGTACTATTTTGCCCGTCAGCAACAGGAAGTCGAGATTCCAGCGGACACCGGGGCCGCTGCTCCTTATCAGCCATCCGGTTGGAAGCCGGATGGTCCAGCTTTTGAACTACCCCAGAAGCCACAACAGCAACAAGCTGCATCAGCGGCACCTCAGCAACAATACGGAGCATCTCAGACTGCGCCTCAGCAGCAATACGGAGCAGCTTTGGCACCCCAGCAGCAGTACGGAGCAGTTTCGGCATCCCAGCAGCAATACGGAACACCTTCCGCACCCCAGCGGCAATACGTAGTACCATCGGCATCCCAGCGGGAATATAACGGTTTCACTGGTTCCCAGAGACAGTTCTTGGAACGCGCACCTTCTCAGCAACAATATTCAGCACCGTCCGTACCTCAGCAGCAATTCGGAGGAGCGCCCGCGTCTCAGCAGCAATACGGAGCACCGTCGGCTTCTCAGCAAGGCTACGGAGCACCTTCGGCACCTCAGCAAGGCTACGGAGCACCTTCGGCACCTCAGCAAGGCTACGGAGCACCTTCGGCACCTCAGCAAGGCTACGGAACACCTTTGGCACCTCAGCAAGGCTACGGAGCACCTTCGGCCACTTACGGATTTTCGCAAGAAGTAACTACCACTGAAGAACCGACTTCAATCGACTCTGAGGAATCTACGACCCTTCCATCAGGCACTGAATCTCAGGTACGTAATAATATCATTAGCAAATAGTATCATTTTTATCAAATTGAGAGCCTATTCTCTTCATGGCTGAGCATCGTGTACGATCGAGTCTCCATCGATGCTGTTTTGTTAATGAGAAACCATAATTTCCAATTTATCATCACTAGAAAACCTCTCAATGCTTTTGGATTTGATAAATCTTGTTGAGGATTCATTCTGAACCATAAACTGACAGTACAATTGGATCGCCATTGATTATGCTTGTTTTGTTGCACCGTGATCAGTTGTTCAGCTAGTTTTTAATGTTTCTTACGAATCTGTTGTGATATTTATCATTAAAATGTTTTTTACGTCTCCAAAAGTGACGAAATGAAGATAAACAACGATATCAGAAGTGTGTTTTGTTTTTCTACAAGACACTCAACAGAAAAAAAAAAAACAACTCTTACCAATTGCCATCAATAACGTTGAGCACTCGCACACTTTTGGCATAGCCGATACACGTCCTCTCCCTTTCAAACTTTGCATCTCTTTCTCGTAGCCTCTACACTACCGATACCTTCCACACTCGTTCACCCGATCTGTTTGGAATTTAAATTGTCGTATCAATTCGTCTTTTTCCCCCATCTATTCACACGCGTTTGGTATTCACGACGTCGTTTACTTTCGATCACAGTGGCGGGGATTGTCGGATTGCGCGCGGTCCGTTGCCCTGCCCTGATGCCGATCGTCGAATTCGGTGTGCGGCCTCGACACGCTCCATCCATATACCTATACGTGCTGTTTGTTACGATGTATCGCAATTTAATTTTTTTTTACTCTCTCGTTTTAAGGCTGAGCCAGTCGATTCGGTAAACGAGTTGGACGAGGAGCCCGAGGTTGACGAGCAACAGAAACAGAGCGGCCAGTACTACGTGGCACTTCCCGATGGTCGTCTTCAGCGCATTCAGTACGTGAGCAGCCAGAATATCGATGCAATGAAGTACTTCGCGAGGATCCAAGCCGAGAACGTTGAGCCTCTTCGCGGATCGATCTACGCTTACAGGCCTCTCCAGAAACTCCAGTTCGCTCCGACCAATCTTCAAGTCGCTGTTCCCGATCCCTACGCACCGGCTACTCCCGTCGTTGCAATCCGCGAGAATATCAGAGCCGGAGGCAATCCCGCGAAAGCCGCACCGGAAAAACTGCAACCAGGCCAACAGCGGCAACCCTTGGCTGCCGAACTTCCCTACGGTAACTCCCCTGCCATTGTTGGACTCGCTGGTACCAACGGTGCACCCCTTAGCTCCTCGTACTCCACCTACACCGCCAACTATCAGACGCCCAATAACGAACAGAGATATCTCATTGCTTTCTAAATCAAGCGGTAACTTTTAATCATCGACGAATAACAGAGCTGCTAACACCTTCTCACGAGAACTAATTGTAATCCATTGCTCCTGTAAATATTGTGAACAAAATATTGTACAGAATTGAGTGAATAAAAAAAAATGTAGTAACCATAATAATGTAATTTTCGACTCTTTATTGAGATTTATTAAAATATATTCAGCGATCTAAGAGAGCGATGGCTGATTAATTAACAGACAAAGAGGATTGCCGCAAGTCGTAACACATGGTTTTGTAATTATTAGAGAAAATCAAGTAACAATTCAGTTAGAATCAGGCGATGGTACTAATTACGAGAAGAAATGCATCGTGACGTTCCATAGATCAACTATGTATCATCTGCTAACCGAATCTACAAAGATTAATATTTCATCTTTTAAATCCTATATGCAGAATAAAGTGTATAAAAAACCAATTTGTTCCTTCGTCGTATAATATAAAACGGGAATTTACGATTTTATTATCATCCCCCCGTAAAATTCAATCAATTCAATCCAATAAGTGTACGAATGCGAGAGAGCTCATACCGTGGCACGCGTTATGTGAATCGCACAAGAGTACGTACAGCGAGCGTCGACTGTACAACGTGTCAGAGTAGAATGTAGCATAGCCGAGGCTTCGTTCTCAGTCGGCACGCAGCACGCCGCCTTACCACAAAATTCCAGAAATTTAATATCGCTCTCACCAGCCGGCGCAAGAGGCAACACACACACACACACACACACACACACAATTACGTCTCATAAGTTTACTCTCTACCGGAGGATGGGAAAATTCGACGGATCCGTGAAGGTGATGCTGCTATTCCTGAGCTGCTGGTCCGCAAAATTCGATCCAACCCTCCAGGACGTTCCAACAAAACCCTCGCCTTTCGACCAATCTCTTCGCGCCTAGAATCTCTCGCGTCCTTTCGTCTCGATGGCAATCTACCGACTTGTACAAGAAAGCTTTTTGTTTTGTTTTAATACAAAAATAAAAGAAATATTTAACCCGTTTAACACGCACAAACGTGTATGTTCATTTGGAAATTAAATTGGAAAGATACAGTTCCTGGGGTTGAATTTCATTGTGTTAAATAATATAATTTTCAATTTAGCCAACGATATTTTAATTAAATATTTTTAATATTCGCTGGTAATAATATTTTTCTTCGAAAAATCTCCAATTAAAATGTTATTTGTATTTACTTAAGGGTTATTGAAAAATTGTATTTATCTTAAAGAAAAACAGTAAGAAAAATCTGTCTACACTTCATCACAGTGTGGTCGTGACTTTTCCTCATTTCTTTTCGTGAAGTTGCAGAATAATAGGATAACTAATTAATTCTTTTTAGTTTTTTTTACCCTCTCTTGTTACTCAATTCTCTTGAAAGTCTGTTGAACTTTTGCTGCTGTACATCCAGAGTGAATCAAGCACCAATTATTTAGTCCGATGGTCAGCTTGCGATGATGCAAGCAAGAAGGAAATTACGAGAGAGGGTCAGCCGTTATGATCGAACCAATTAATTCGAAGGAACTGACCGTTGCCTCGCGAGAGATACCGCAACGGTAGGAGAACATTCTCTTCCGCGTCTCTGTCCGTAGCTGTTACATCTTGATCGGCACCGACGGAACTTCCGAATCTTATCAAACGCTTCGAGGAAACTTGGATACTCTCCACGAGGTAACCACTTTTCGAAAACAAATTTTCCACAGTTTCTGATCAATCCCAGAAGGCTGCGATTGCAGCTACCGCAGGATATACCGGGCGATCCAAAAATAAGGTTCAAACATTTTTCTATTACAATTCCGAAATGTTTGTACTAATTTGAGGAATTGGACATAGTAAAAGTAACAACTACTAACTGTTGATCCATGCAAATATTTTTATAGTAATCGTAACTACATTTATTTAATTTGGTGGACTGTTTAATAATAATGCAATCCAATAGCTGCTAGAGCTTCCACACTTTCTCCGAGTGTAAGTCGGCATTAAAGTCGAAAGAAAAGTTTAACTATCGATGAATCATCATTATGAATTAAAAACAAATGTTGTAAACAATTTCATGTGGATCACCTTCAGCGACGACCCGATAAAATTTTGGACGCTTAATTATGAATCTTACAGTACAGTCGAAGGTATAGCTTTACACTTATAGAAGTATGAAGAATATTGAGCTCCAGGAGAGTCGAGCATCGCAGATGATTCTCGCGGTGTCGCCAGGAATAGCCAAGCTAGAGTTTCCAATTGGTTGAGCCAGTTCTCGAAGGAGATGGCTACGCACAGCCGGTGCACATGGTACCCGACTCCTCAAAGTCATCAGCCCTTTTCTACCTACTCAGTGTAACGTTGGTTCCTTAATTCTGAATCTTACAGTACAGTCGAAGGTATGGCTTTACAACTACAGGAGTATGAAGAATATTGAGCTCCAGGAGAGTCGAGCAACGCAGATGATTCTCGCGATGTCGCCAGGAATAGCCAAGCTAGAGTTTCCAATTGGTTGAGCCAGTTCTCGAAGGAGATGGCTACGCACAGCCGGTGCACATGGTACCCGACTCCTCAAAGTCACCAGCCCTTTTCTACCTACTCAGTGAAACGTTGGTTCCTTAATTCTGAATCTTACAGTACAGTCGAAGGTATGGCTTTACACCTATAGGAGTATGAAGAATATTGAGCTCCAGGAGAGTCGAGCAACGCAGATGATTCTCGCGGTGTCACCAGGAATAGCCAAGCTATAGTTTTCAATTGGTTGAACCAGTTCTCGAAGGAGTCAACGATGCACAGCTGGTGCACATGGTACCCGACTCCTCAAACTCATCAGCCCTTTTCTACCTACTCAGTAAAACGTTGGTTGCTTATTCTGAATCATCCAGTACAATCGAGTTTATAGCTACATACCTATAGATTCATGGAGAATACGGTGCTCCAGGAGAGTCGAGGATCGCAGATTACGCGAGCAGTGTTGCCGGGCAAAAGTTAGCTATAGCGTTCCCGATTGGTTAAGCCAGTACTTGAGCCAGCACAGTGGCGCACAGCCGGTGCAAACGGTATCCGAACCCTCGACGCCTCCAGCCTTTCGCTTCCTTCCTTCGAGCCTCATTCCCTCGGGATATTAATTTTTCCGGAAGTTACCTACCCGAGCACGCGCTACGCGGCTTCTGCACCGGCGATGGTATGCCAGAGCTCGTGACCCTCTCACGGGAACGGGAGAAAAACGAGAAGAAAGAACGAGATGAAAGTGGAAGGGAGGAAGAGAAAAAAAATGACGGAACAAGTGAACCTCGCTATTTTTCGCGGCATTTCATTTTAGGAAAATCTCCGATAAACTCATTGGGACCTGGGTGGGTGATGACATCACGGGTATGCACCCCGAACCCTCTGGCTTCCGTATCAGCGAGATTAAAAGCGTCGAATCTTTCTCTCCATCCATCGTCATTTTCTTTTTCCTAGATTCTCTGGACCCGCAGATGGTCCCATTAATTTTATTTCCTCTTATTTTTATCTCTCGACGATTCTTTTGCTTCTACTTTTCCGATTTCGCTATATTATCACACTCAGATTCTTCGCTCTTGCTCATTGTGTTGAGTATCGCGAATAATTCAGCAGCTGGTGAACTGATATTCAACGTGTTGTTGGATTTTCACTCGAGAGACTCGACTTTTTTACGGATAAAACAATAACGCCGTGAAACTTTATATCGTTTTTCCTCCTTTCGTATCATTTGATCGTGACTGAGTTGATTCTCATCTTCTCGACGTCAGTCCTTGGAACTAATTCTCGTTCCCCTTATACCGAATGCGGATTATGCGCTTCTCAGAACGGATGTACAAGAACAAGAACAACAAGAACAACAATAATTATAATAATAACAAATACCGCAATAGGACTTTTTAGAACTTTATGTCTCGTTAATTGCAAAATGTACAACAGGGTTAATTTTTTAAATACAACGTTCCTTTGTGCAAGATTCATACTGGCTCATTGCTGTTGGTTATTTGGACAAGACAATATATTAAATACCAAAAAGTTCATTGAAGTCGATTCTCCGCTTACGATAATAATAATGATAAGAATAATAAAGAAAAGAATCAAATTTCATGTATACATTCGATGATATCTATGTTATCGACGGATAGACTCGTTCAACTTCAAATGTTCAACGCCGCGAATGAAGTTTTGTGAGTGAAGATGAAGAAAAAAAAAACATCGAAGACAGGGGTGTGACATCTGGCGACGAGAAGAGAACGAGAACAAATCTGCCGAAACCGAGAGAAAGGAAAAGGAGTAAAGTGAGCAAGGGTTTCACGTTCTGCAGAGTCTGGGAGTCAATCTCGAACACGTAATCCGGAGGACGGATGTGTGCATGTGTGTGTGTGTGTGTGTGTGTGTGTGTGTGTGTGGCATCGCGAAGGGCTAACTTTCGCAAGGGTTGCTTCCCACACTCCCCTGAGTTCACGGACACCGGTCGTCTATTCCTCTTTCTCGTCTTCAGCTCGGCTCCGTTCTCATTCTCAATTACCTCCTCCACCTCCTCCTCCTCATTCTCCTTCTCGATCTCCAGCGGCGATCTCCTGTTGTTTCCACGTCTCGTTTGTTTCCGACTCGGTTGAAACCGAGGCCTAGATTAAGAAAATACACGGATGGCTCCCGGGGCGCATTCGCTCATGGATTGTGGGAACGCTCGCACGTAAACTCAGAAACCAATCGAAAAAAATCGTTCCCTCAAATGGTCTTCAATTCGCCAACGTGAATGATCCAATATAATTTATCACTTTTCTTAAGGGTAAATAAAATAAAAATAATCTTAAATAAATAAAAAGATTACAAGATAAAAAATGTAATTTGACAAACCAATTGGATCAATAATAATCATTTATTATTTAATTATTTTTTGTTAATCCAATTTATTTATTAAACTCCTTTTTCCAATCGGTAGTTATTTCATTTTTGTAAAATTATTTTTATTTCATCATGTTTTGAGTAATTCCGCGACACGCACGGCGATGAATGAGATATTCGAATTTGCAGCAAATGAAATTCTATTGGAGACTTGATAAAATATTTTTCAAAGAATATTATGCTCCGTTTATGATTGAGGACCCCCCGCGATCCTCCTTCTATTTCTACGTACCACACTTTTGCCCTCTCGTATTTTTCGTAGTTCTCGTCTCTTCCGATGTATATGGCACCTGCTTAACACGGCGCAGGCTTTTGTGATATGGGGGACCACCTCCTGGGAGCTCATATACAGTCTCATAGCAATGCCAACGAGAGCTATCCCATATGAACATCCGGGGGTCCCGGATGAGAGGACCAGCAACAGCGGTATACGTCGCGGAGCATGTCAATAACGCTCTCTGCGCTGTTCGTAAGCAAAGAGGGTTTCCAGCGGCACAATACAGTTGGTACACCAGCGAATTCAAGTCGCTCAAGCATATTATTCGCTCGTATATGTGAATACGTGGATGTACTACACCCTTTTCTTGTCGTCGTCGTCGTCGTCGTCATCGTCGTTGCCGTCGTCGTCGTTGTCGTCATCGTCGTTGTCGTCGTTGTCGTCGTTGTCGTCATCGTCTTTGTCGTCATCGTCGTTGTCGTCGTTGTCGTCGTCGTCATCGTCGTCATCGTCATCATCGTTGTCATCGTCGTTATCATCGTCATCGTCGTCGTCGTCGTCGTCGTCGTTGTCGTCGTTATCATCGTTATCGTCGTCGCACTGTGGCTTTGTCCATCGTACAGGAGTGCACTATGACTTCGTCTTTCGTTCTTTCGATCCCGATATTACGTGCAGGTATTGTAATGACTCGATTGATATCGAGTCGAATAAAATATGTAATATGACTCTCAGAAATTCTTCACATGAAAGTTTAAATTCCATTTTTTTTTACAATCAGTTTAAAAAGTTTTATTGCGATTAAGTTTGATGATGATACACGGTCTAGGTTTTCGAGGTTAGTCGAATAAACTAAAGATTTTTGGCATTTCCTTCTGTATAACTCGGTCGGGCACGAGTTTCTCTCTCGCACAACGCGTTCAGTACACAGCTCCTCTCGTCACACTTCCGTTCCTTCATCGCATTATTGTCAAAGATATCCTTAATACACATAATTATAGTTTAAGATTATAAACAAAAAGTCCAATAATTTAGATAAATAGATTATGTAACAGAAATTAAAAAAAAAAAATACATTAATGCGAATTAATACGAACGAGTTAAAGGTGTGGTGTGGTTCTAGTCATTTCATCGTCTAATGATTGTTGCAGAGCATCGATTGCCGTAACGAACTAAAATAATGTCCAAAATCGAGCATACGCCCCTGTTACTCCGAGTTCCCAGCTGAGGGGTTGCGAACGAAAAAGGCAAGAGACATACTTCGTGGCTCGTTCGATAGCCGTTATTTTGGTAACGCGGGACTATATATACAAAGAGCTTGGCGAAAAAAGCGAGTTGACGTAGGAAGTGAGTCGATAAAATGCACTCAAGAAGTCTCTCATGACTTGGGATGATCAGAGGGTGGAGCAAGCGATAAGGAAATCGTAATGACCAACGGGAGAGTACATTACCATATTATTATAATATAAAACAGGTCCTCCGCAGGGGCTCGATCGTATTTTTCATTTTCACATTCTAGGCGTTGTTTCAATTTTCTTGTCTTATTTGATTCAAAGCAATATATCAAGTGACACTTGATAATTAAAAAAGAATATCAATTACCATGCGAATATTGTATTATAATTGAAAAATGAAATTTGATTGGCATAATTTAAATTCAATTGATTCAACAAGATTCTAGTGCTATCGATCAAACAATTATTTCCTTAATCACTTTACCTTATGGCTAGTCGTAAAGTGATCGATAACCTTCTGGCTAGTCGTAAAGTGATCGATAACCTTCTGGCTTGTCATAAGGTGATTGATAAGCTTATGGCTAGTCGTAAGGTGATTGAAAACCTTATGGCTAGTCGTAAGGTGATTGAGAACCTTATGGCTAGTCGTAAAGTGATTGATAACCTTCTGGCTAGTCATAAGTTGATTGAGAACCTTCTGGCTAGTTATAATAAGGTTAATAATAAGGTTATAATGAGGTCTGGTTAGTTATCATAAGGTGATTGATAAGCTTATGGCTAGTCGTAAGGTGATTGAGAACCTTATGGCTAATCGTAAGATGATGGAAAACCTTATGGCTAGTCGTAAGGTGATTGAGAACCTTATGGCTAATCGTAAGATGATTGAGAACCTTATGGAGAGTCGTAAGGTGATTGAGATTTCAACTTATTCTTGTGAGAAAAAAAAAGATGAAAAAATTCCATTATAAACGTGAAAAAATAGGTTACCGTATTTGATTTATTTGTTAAAAGAGGACATATCGATTAATGAATGGTAATTTATTATTGTACACAAGATAATAATAATAATATCAAACAATAATGAATAAGTATCATGTGTAACGCTTTGAATATGTTCTCTTTTTATATGTCATCCCCGTTGGCTTTGAAATTTCGAGTCGCTCTTTTCGCGCATCTGATTATCCACTAATACCGAATGAAACCCACAATACGTTATTATAATATAAAGTACGGTAAGCGCGAGGGAGAGCGAGAGAAATCCACGAAAGCTCCCGTCGCGGCTTTCACGAAAGCCTCGATCGTTCGCATGTTACGAGTAGATTCCGCTTTGGTGATTTAGCGCGGAGAGCATCGCGGCAAAATATCGCGAGCAAAGCGGATTATGAGGATTGGATCCGAATGGATTACCGATAAATGCCACTCTCGGCTTGCAGGTTCGCCCCTGGAGGGAGTGACGCGCGAACGTTCGGTACACGTAGACTGGAAGGAAGAGGGTTGCACCGTCGGAAACGCGGACAACGAAGATAATGGAGCTTCGTCTATATATATATGTATATTGTGACTATGGATATAGATATTGGTAAGAATATCAGGAAGCTTCTTCTCAGCCAGCGAGATCTTTGACTTCGTTTCACAAATCAATATCCCAGCTGAGAAGTCTGTCAACGGTAAAAAATCCTTTGGTTTTATCAAAATAGAAAAAAAAAACTAGTTATATCGTCTATCGAATCAAGTGCATCGACTCTCGTAGCCGTAGGAAAATGCAAAATAGAGTATATAAATTATTGTTTTATCAATTGAAGAATCTCATAGCGTGAAATTAATACGTACGAATGTTTTTCTTTGGGTTAATTAATGTTAATGCTCCTTTACCGACGATGGACCAATTTTTATAGTCAGGGCCTCATCACCAATCACAACACAATTGAAACACTCCTGCATCGAGATGAGGTAGCCCCTCGACGCTTATAATTTAAGGAAAATGTAAAAGGTTGGAAAACCTTTTATCCTTTTTTTTCATTGTATAAGATTATACAATCGGAGTAAGAGGTTTTCCTTATATTGTTCGTATCGGGGATATTTACTTTAAAATACGGCAACATAGACGTAAAAGACGTCAGATTTAAGAGTCGAATTAGTGTCTTGGGTTCTACACCATTTAATTCCAGGGATCGTAATGAAATTTTTTATCTTATGAATGTTCGATACATCAAACTAGGATAATTGAATAATAGAATTTTCATACAATGATATCCGCATTGAGATACAATTAATTAGTATTTAGTTGGATGTAAAATAAAATTTAATTCAGCTAACTCGATATAGATGGTTTAACCTCACTCGTGATTTAATATGACGAAAAATCAGAGAACTTGAGCCAACTATATAATGCAATAGAACCAACCATATTCGGTTAACTCAATTAAAGTTGGTATAAGCCAACTGAATAAAGTTTGCTTCAACCGTACGATATCGTTGGTTAAAGTTCACCGTGAGTTTGCCGTATCCAACCTCAAGTGATATTGAGATATGAACTAAACTCAATTAAATTAACCTTTTGAGCCAATTGAATTGACTCGACTGATGTAAAAAAAAAAAAAAATTTCTCAGTGAGTCAATCGATTTTGGCTATTATTACATTTTTTGAAACCCTCGTCGTGGCTTCCGCAAGCCATAAAAATTGACCGCACGATATCCGGCCTCTCGCGAACAGCTCGGTCTGTCGCTAAGTGCGGTGTGCCTCTACACGCAATAAACGTCCATTATGTTTATCCTAGGAACTCACCGATTTCCAAGGTGGACAAACCCCTGTGTAATTTCCGCCACTCCTATTACACGTATCCCGCACGACTTTTCGATCTCGCGGCCACCTTGTAACGCTGATTTTTATCGGGCTCTGCGGAGTCGGCCGCGTTCTCGTTGTTGCGATCGTTTCGACGGATAATAAATACATCGAGGAACAAAGAACGCGACGGGAATACTATACCGTGTAAATATGGGTGGGGTGCAGGCTGCTCCTGCTCTTAGTATAAACTGGTACCAGTACGTAAAACACACACCGATTCTCATGTAACGTTGTAACGGTCCTACGAACCGATTTGCACCTATATACGTGCGTGCAGTCTGCTGTAGACCGTGTGCCTTCGACGAGATAGCGTCGTCGGATGACGATGACTCTGGTTGGTGGTATTTGGTAGTACGCGAGTCGGGTGGAGAGCACAGCTCGTGGTAACTCGATACTCGCTGGGAGGTCAGAGTAGATTGACGAACGCGATAAATCGGAGCTGGTGACACGCGGTGAACGACGCGATGCGACAACCCACTGACCTGCGAATCCAATGCATAGCTTCTCTCCGGGTGTAGCCTATGGCGACTCGCCCTCTCTCGTTGGTACGAAGTATCGCAGACGAAAAAATATATTACTTTGTAAATAATCGGTTTTCACATGCGGAGGATGTGTGGATAGCGGTTTGTACGCGGTGTAGGTGTCGTTGAGCACCGATGCGGCTCCGGAGATTATTCTCTCTGGCGTATCATCGTATCGGGAACGCAAAATTATTTCTACGTTTGTATCTTGATGTAACGATGCGTAACGTGACACAACGAGGGAAGTTTATTTAGCGGTTCACTTAATTATCGATGTACGGCCAAGCGGTCGATTATCATTGATCGAAAGAAATATTCGGTACTTTCCATCCCTTTCTCTGTTTTCTACAACCTTCGACTCTTCTTTTTTTATTATCCCTATTTGTTGTATTTGTTCTCAATGTTTATTAAAGGTCTCGGAAAACGATCGATGTATCACCGAGAGGTCGACTCTTTTTATTGGAAAGAAATACTTGGTTTTCCAAGTCTTTTTTTTTTTTCTCTTATTTCGCAACCTTCGACTCTTGTTTCCCCTCATTCCTATTTCCTGTATTTTTCTCTGTCTATTACAGAGTTCGCTGTACATACGTAACAACGGAAATGTACTGACAGAGGGAGAGAGAGAAAGAGAAAGGATACCGGCAGTGCCGAGAACATTGTCTCGATCAACGATAAAAGGTTTCGCATCGCGGTGAAACTCTGCGCGCGTATATATCCACCGTGCCGAAGAGACGGAAGATGAGAGAACGTGAAAACGCTGGAGAAAAGGCAAAGCTGAAGAGAGGAGAAAAAATAAATGTCGAGAAAGAAAGATTCAGCGCACGAGATATAAAGGTCGGACAATAATGGAAAGCCCCTGTGCACCCTGCTCCCTGAACAGCCGACGCATATCACCGCTACCGCGTCAGCACCGACAACGCTGAAGAAAGCCATTACATTGTTTTATCTCGATATCTGAGCCAGAGATCAACCAGAGATGAGCCGTGGAGCTAGTGTCCTCTTCTCTTCAAAGAAAACAATGGAATTGAGTAAAATAGCCGTCGAAAGGTCTTCGTAAAACCATGCGATACCCAAGTATATAATATCTCCGACCTGTAAAGCGTTCACCGTCAATCGAACGGTTTATCGTAAGCTCTTAAAGCATTAATTTCAAACAAAGCATGTTTGAGTTTAATGAATAAAAGAGAAAAAAAAATTTTCTCTTAACAAAAATGTCATTTTTCTTAAATTATGGCTTCAATTTTTTTTTATACCGATAACGTCTACGTAAAAAAAAATGTAATAAAAAATGTATTTTCACGTATTTGAAAAATAAAAAAATAGATTTTTATGAAATTTTTCATTTTTTACAATATTACTTCGTTTCTATCGAATTTATTTATCGAAATAACGATGGCCAATGGCATAACCACAATAAACAAAGAGAAAATCACTAACGCTCCTTGGTTATGTACCAATGACAATATTAACAATTGTGTTAAAGATAAATCTGTTACATCGGATTTATTTCATAGGGATTCTCCCATATTTTGAATATCTTTTATGAATTTTTTTTTTCAAGATACAGCTCAGGAGTTAACCTAGATAGCTTTTAAAATTCTAACAAGAAAAAAAAAGTAGTTACCCTTATCGCAGATATTTTCGTGACAAAGTATATGTTTTCAGGGCTCCAGGGTTACGAGCCTTGAAACATACGTTTGAGTACGAGATCCCTGAAGAATACGAAGAACGGAACGTCGTGTTTCTTGTGTTGATAGCAAGAATGTAGAAAGAACCATTATTCGAGTCCTAGGAATGCTCATTCACTGTATTTCCAGTGCTAGCAGCTTTTTCTTCTTTATCCATTTTTTTGTTGTTGTTACATATATTGCGCTCACGTGCGGAACCTCGGAGGTGAAAAAACAATGAGCAGGTACACGAGCGACCCGCACCCTTTCGTAGGGTCTCTCGATCACAAAACAGAGGCAGACGAGTCCACTGCTACTACACCATTGACTGCTGTGTCGTATCTATATGATATGCGATGTATGTACGGAGCCCTTTTCTCTGTTATTTTTTTATATCACGAGTCCTCTAGCGCAGACCTCCGCCTTTGCGTAAAATTTTTCTTTGCACGGTACTCAACAACGTCGTCGTTGACGACGTCCTCTCGAGTTACATTGAGCACAATGTAACCATGGAATCCATTGTCGATGTCACCAGACCACATTCCCGCGAGGAGGATCGGCAACAACAGCAACGACAGCAACAACAGCGTAAGAAGTATCTCCTGTCATCTCCCACGGGCGTTCACGACAGTGATGAACTACCAACGAATTCTTTTGGCGACGAAATATTCTTTTCGGTTAGTTTATAAACATTTTTTTTCGTAGTATTTCATCTTTTAGTTTGTTCTTCTATAATATTTTATTATTTAAACTTTGACGGTGTTATTTTAAAAGGAAATTATGTTAAAGTACATTCCTTCGTTGTGTCCACGATATTATTCCGATGGCGTTTGATCCAAGGTATGCCGCTGTTAATGTGGCAATTACGACTCGAAAATAAACCGTAGGTAGAGACGAGTTGGACTATGTTAAGAATTTATTATTCCGACAAAGTCTCGTGAAGAATAGACAATAAGAAGAATAAGGAAAAGCGTGTGTGTATATACACTGTGAGTCGCGCGGGCCGTGCGATGATTGCGACGTAATCTGCTTTGCTTTGCTTCTTTGGGGGGTTCGGCAATGCTCGAATCTGTAGGGATGGAAGTACGAGAGCTTGCCCGGGGCATCGTTGCGGCTCTCTTCTCGTCGACCCTATCATTTCGACGGAAACGAGTGAAGGGCGAAAGAGAGAGAGAGAGAGAGAGAGAAAAGGCAGACAACCGCTCCACCGGGTAAAGTGGAACAGAGACAGAGTCAATCGACCCTCGCGCGCAACCCCTCACGTAGAGGTTATCCTATAAACGGCGCCACCCCCGCATGGATAATCCGGCCCCCGGGGCCCGCGTGCGGTTGAGCGGTTGCAACAGTTACCATATTTGATTGTGCCCCTTTCCTCTGCGTTTCCACTACACTCCGCTGTCCCTCCGGAACACGCATTTGTACCAATCTGTCTATAGATATTATAGATCTTGTGTATCACGGAATAGAAATGGGTGATATAATCCAATGATAAAAATATTCAAACAGAATATTGATTCTAAATATAAATTCATTCTACTCAACATAATTATACATCGATAAAAATATTCGTTAAAATATATTGTAAAAAAGAAAAATGTTTCAACGTCTGTAAAATTGATTCTCAAAAATTGGTGAAAATACTTTTTTATTTTCTTTCAACGGTTATTTTGTCACAAATATAGAGAATAAATGTATTTTTGTGCGATCGGTATGATGAGATAATTCGATTTAACAAATTTGTAGCGCGAAAAAGAAAAATGTACGGTTACGATGAAAAATTTTACGGCGATACAGCTTCCTTTCGAATTAATAATAATGTTGATATTCAAGTTTCTTTCCAATATTGCTCTCCTTCGCCTCTGCCCTCTGCTTTTGACAAGAAATTTCGCACGATAAGGGTGTTCGCTCGGGGATGAGCGGAGATTTCTCAACTACTCGTTGCGAACAACCGTACCCCGTACACGCGCGCCCGCCGGCACGTTGAAAAATTCAAGCAAAGAAATTTGCGGTTGTTTGATCCACGCCGCCAAAGGGCTTCTGCATATGGGCGATACGGATAAACGCGGCCTCGTTCCCTCAGCCGCGAGAAAATAGTATAACAGAGGCGAAACGCGAAAGGTAGAGAGCAGAAAATAAAATAAAATTGTAAAAGAAAATGGTGAAAGCGTGACAGAGTAGCAGCAGTAGGGGTGTTGGTTCGAGGGGGTGGAGTCTCGATTGCGCAGCACAACGGAACCAGGGTTAGACTCGAGAGAATTGCACGTACACCATCAACCAGCGTCAGCGTTACAATTATTATTACCGAGCATACAATATAGAATCGCAAAGGAAACGAGAAACCGGAAACGCATTTGCGGGGATCGGGGGGCGGGGGGCTAGCACGCCCCGTTAATACCTATATGCTCGTTCGGTTGCCCTCTGTTTCCAAGTGATGGCTGCGGCTAAATGCATGGATACGCGTGTGGCAAACCGCGAGACAACCACCGCGAAATTACATTGATATTAGTATGATTTCGACCCTGCGGATTAATTAATTAAAACGCGAGAGTTACTTCACCCTCTCTCTCTCTCTCTCTCTCTGTGTGTGTATGTGTGTGTATGTGTATATGTGCTAGTGATGCGGTATGGTCTTCGGTCGGCCGTTTGCGCGCCTCGGGCTCTGCGATTGTGCATCTCTCTCGCATATACGTTCACCCTTTTGCTTTCCCTGCATCCATCTCACGCTGCCCCCGAGTACTAGCCTTGGGGGCAGAAAACGCGAGGGTGCAAGTGTGTCTATATATACACATACATATGTGTTTGCGTATGAACAAACGCGCCCTGTATTCTCTCTTGGGATCTCGCACGCAACGGCCATTGCGAGAGAACGGTCGGTTGGTCGGTTTTGCGGTTTCCAGTCGCTAAGCTCGCGCTTCCGACTGGCGCGTGTTCACCGACGCACTGTGTGTTTGTCGAGAGAAGATTTAAAAAAAAAAATATAAATAGAATACACAAGAGAAGCGTATCATGCTGTTGGGAGTGGTGAAAAAATGTTTATATACAATAGTCGGGGATTTTATTCTACGGTATTAATTCGAAAAACAATGTTCAGCAAGGATAAAAGTAGAAAATATTTTAACTTCGAAATTACTGTACGAAATACGATATCTGTACGCTCGGAGGAATTTTGATAGTTCTGGCAAATATTTATTGACAATTATTAATTGTTAATCCATGCGACTATTTTTTTACGAAAATCAATTAGAGGTAGTTACGGTTTTTATAAAAATAATCGCGTGGACTAAAAATTAATAGTTTATACTTTTAATAGTTATCGGTTACCAATGTTGTTATTATCTCATTGTAGCTACGGTGTTAAAATCGTGCTTTTCTTTTATTTATTACACTAGGAGAAGGATACTTGAATTTCAACTTTAAAGCAACGGAGAAAGTGCCCAAAGCGCGTGTACAAAAATTAATATATTTAATTCTGATTATTAAAATATATATAAAGAATTTTTTCCAACACGTAACGCTGTGATATATTTTGCGACATTGTGTGTAAATAAAAGAATATGGTTTTTACTTCGTAGAAGAAGCTATGCTATCATGATAAAAAAATTCTTCGAGATTGTGATGTCAGAGTACTTAAAAAGTCCCAAAACGTCGAGAAATCATTTTTTTTTAAATGTCCACGCGCGCGCGTGCGTGAGTGTGTGCGATGAGCTTCCAAAATTGCAATGGATACATTTCGAGAACGGGTTACTCGATAATCCTAAAGTTTTGCACACGGATTGGGTCGTAATCCTCGTTGGTTCGCTGCAATTTTCGTCCGAATCGTTAAGGGGTGTCTCATTTTATCATTGTTTAAATATTTCGAAAAAAAAAAAAGAAAGTACGTTCTCTAGCTTTCGTAAGTTTTTAGTTATCGAGTTAAAACTTTCTACAAGAATGTACCAGGGAACAAGGTTGTTAGGTATCGAATTTGCCAAGAATCGATCAAGGCGTTCAGACTTTATATAATCATGAAACTTTGTAATATTTCGTAAAAAAAATCTATTTTTTCTCTAACTTTCGTAAATTTTCATCCATCAGCTAAAAAATTAGCATACACGTTGGCCATGGTACAAAGCTACTTGATTTTGGAGTTTGGTGCGAAACAATTAAAGGATTTGAACTTAATTAAATTAACAATTTTATCAAATTTCCAATTTTATTGTAAATTTTAATACCACGTCCGCTATGAGGATGCAATAAGAAAATTGCAAACACGCCTTTTTTATTACAGGTGTATGTATAACATTGTAATCTTCGATAATTAAACTTTTCATATATCTTTTGTTTAATATTTAATGACGCGTTAGAATTTATTAAAAAATGTTTCTATAAAGATACTTCCACTGTACGTAAATTAATTTAAACTTAAATTTTTTTTCAATGGAGATCGTATTATATAAAAGATAGACTTACCTTTCTTCGCATGCAGTATCTCCGCAGGATCTGGAGGCAGTGCGGTGCAATGGCTCGGACTGAGACTCGGTTGTAGCGAGGAAAAGGGACTTCCCGCACCAGAAGGATACCTGGAAAGAAACAATGAAGGTAAAACTCGTTGTAGTATCCGTAGAGATGGGTATAACAACTTAATAAGCTTTTCCATTTTAGTTGTCTCGGATTAGCGATAATTTTCGACTGACAATGAAACAGACTTTGAGGATAAGACTGAAACATGTAAGTCTCTGAGAAGAATTATCTGGGTGAATGAATTTTGGACTTACCACGGTCTTGGCCAACCGGTCGTTTGGCCGTTGATTAACCTGAGTTTGTCGTAAACGCTCTCGGCTGGACTACCCGCGCCAACGCCGACTCCACCGACTCCCTGCTGTTGTTGCTGCTGTTGTTGTTGATGCTGATGCTGATGCTGCTGTCGTTGCTCCTTCTGCGCTGCCAAATTTCTCAATACCCTGTTTATCGATGATACCTGAAACGAGAAAAAAAAAATAAACACCACTTGAGAGAAATCATCGTGTGCAATTTTATTTTTGGTGATATTTGCAACGAAATTTACCATTTTTAGGTTAGGAATCATACCAATTATTGTCGAGTAATCAAAAATTGAAAGTAGAAATGCAAAAAAAAAAATGTCAATTCAAATAAAAAAGGGACGCAAACCAAAAAAGTTTTTACTTCCTCATAAATGAAACTTTTTTTTCTGTTTTAAAATCGACTCAAAATCATTTGAAACGTTCAGAAAAGTGTTCTAGAAAAAAAATTTCCGATGTTGGTTTATGCGTGTCAACGCATCGTTGCTTGTATCATTAATATTTTATAAACTTAATTTTTATTCTATTTTCAAAAATATAAAACAACGTAAAAACGCTAATCGCGCAAATTTCAAGTTATCGAAGTGATACTTTTTTCACAAGTGTAATTGCAATCAAAGTTGATTTCTATTGACAATGAATATCAAAAGTAACGAAATTTGACATTTTTTAACGCTCGATACGATCACTTGACAAATTTTAAGCGGATAACCGAGCGTATACAGTATTTAAAGAAAGTTTTGTTCAGCAGAACTCGAATACACATTGTATCTTCATTATTTTGTAGTTTTAACAAAATCGATCAACGTACATTCTCGGAAAGTTAACTTTGTTAAAAGTGGAAAATAATAAAGGAAGCAATGTGAAAATTTTGACTTTGCAATCATTTTTTTTATCTGCACGTACGATTGAAATGTCGTAAATCGTTCTTTGAGGTTTCTCGAGGTTTCAGGTAAAAGCTGCAGCTTCGTGATTTAATTTGAGATTAATTTCCAACCATAATCCTCGACTGACCATTTGGCGTACCGATCGATTTAAAAATCAGCACTTCGTCAAAGATACGCGAGTAAACAATTTAACAAAATCTAAATCATTTATTAATTTTTCCAAGAAGCAAGAGAGTTCAACGAAAGAAAGAAATGACTGATTTAAAAAAAAAAATTCATTCCCAGGAGAACGTAGTTGTAGAGCTAATAAATTCAACTTGACAAAATCTAGAATACAGAGGAAGGGAGACCCTTTAGCAGATTGCCATGAGTGCGGTGAGAATGCAACATATTACTCGTCCTATCGGATTTATTATATAAATACGTGTGCGAGCGGCGAGGGATCGAAGAGACAACGCAGAGGGATACACGAAGAAAGTAACTGCGCGTTATCGGAAATTGTAACTAGGTACTGCCCTATGTGAGCGCAGAATGCTCTCTACTCGATGAGACACGGCGCGAACAACGACGACGACGACGACGACGACGACGACGACGACGACGACGACGACGACGACGACGACGATGGGAGCCAGCTCCGGTAATTAAAACGATACGCGCTGCAGCACTGGGCGCGTGTTCCGCACCCGGGGAGTTAATTACCTCCGTCTTCAATTATTTCCGTCTCGCGCACCACTCCGAGGGGATTTTAGCGCTCGGAGTAGTTTCTGATCGGAGTAACACACCGCTGATGTTATGCACGAAAGGATATAAGGGGGTTTCATTGGTATAAACGTACGTATCCAACATCCGGGAACTATATCACACGAATCCCTTATCACCTGTCAGTATATCGGTACACTGGCTTCCCCGATGAATTTATTAATATCCAGACGTTCGGCTCCTACGGATTGATTACGGGGATTTGAGCAGCGTATACGGTTTACAACAACGTGTTGCGTGTTTGTGTACATTTTGATCTCACGACTGATGTGGTATATCTGAGAAATCGGTCTCCATTCAAGTGGAATATGTAGGTAATTTCATATCGGTAATAATGAAGCAATCATTTTATTTTTTACCAACGATAACGCTCATTTCCAGTGAGTTATAACTCGGAATATCATGATAATGAATGTTCTCGATATATCATGACATTCCAAGATATGGCTGATGGTAAATAAGTGTTCTAGTAAAAAAAAAAAGCAAATCAATAAATATAATTATAACTAAAAATACAATAACAAGTTTATAGATATTTTTTTATTTTACACGGAAAAAAAAGTAGTTGCGATAATCATTTGTAGCATACGCTGTGTCGCAAATTAGTTACAGAAACGAAATCGAAATAGTATTCACAGCTATTGACGATTGGTTAGTGAAAAATAGTATCGAAAGATCAACGACTTGATTCCTGTGAACAAATCACAGTGCTGTCGTCACCGCGAGCCGTTAAGTGGTACAACTAACGTCGACGGTAGTTTCGACAAGTATTTGGATTGTACCGGCAATTTACGAGTCGATTTTCATTACCGATCACTGTTCATCTATAACCAACCGTTTGGTACGCGTTACGAGTAAAACTTTTGACAAAGGCAAACGACGCCATTGTTTCAAGTGACAGGTGGTTGTGGATGAACCAGGGCTTGGAAAAAATATAAGTGAAGCGCATTGAATATATCTATTGACTTTCGTCTATGGAAACATCGCGACAAGTACGCGCCGGTTCTCGTCACCGTAAATAAATATAAATTTACGTATTAACCTGGTTTTTATTCGTACTACGGCGAATCGATGGACCGCACCGATCAACCGCTAACCTGAGGTTTCCATCTTGGTTGGTTATCGTTGTTACCGATATTTTATCAACGACATTATAGTTCCTTGAACCAACCGAGTAATTGGCGCTGTGCTAACTATTCCGGTTGATTGTCGAACCCAATGTGTCAGTTTGAACAATTACGTTATTCTTTCCGCGTAGATAATAAAAACAACTAAAAAGTAAAAATGATAATTTTTTAGGTAATCTAATCGCCAAAACGTTGATGTATCGAGGATAAACGTTTGCGATATCGAAAATTTATAGATGTCTTCATTTAGTTAAAATTTACTTGGTATAAAATGATATTTGTAATTTTCATTTATTCTTATCAAACCCGAGAGCAAGTCTACGAGAGGTAAAAAAAAAGTTTAATCCATAGAAAGCTACAGTCCTTGATATACTTTTGATCGTTACGCTCGAATGTTTTCTAAATATGATATCATATTTTAATTTCTTTTTATTATGTGGAATGATGAATACAACTACATTGATCGTCAGAATATTTTCTCCGACAGAGTTTATAGATTCGATAACGTAGAATCCACGGAGGGGAAAAGCGAAGAATTTTTCATGATTCGGATAAATCGCTTGCAACATTCTCACCTGCCAGCTGTGCGAGTGAGTATGTTTTAGATTCGTTGTATCACAGCTTATAACATATACCAACATACATAGATGTATCACTACGAGGAGGACGCACGGATTACGCGGTCGTGGGATTGGCCGTGGGAGATCCGTCGTTCCCTGGGGTGAAAGTCGGACGTCGAGCAGCCAGAGTTGTGTCAGGGGTCCCGCGACGTTGAAACGGTCTGACGTCACGGAACCCCATCGGGCAGCAGTCACCACCACCGTCGACGACGATCACCTACGAGTTCTCGTTCACCCTGGACGTCTCCTTTGAGACGCGATCGACCGTTCCTCGAATCTTAATCGCACGGAGTCAAAAATATTTGTAACCAAAATATTTGCACAGCTAAAAAAAAATGTAATCAAACATCTTTTTCTTGTAAAATATATTAAAATAGGTGACTAACTGATTATTCGAATACATTAAGCCATTCGGTTAATTCCGAAGACTAGTAATTTTTTTAAAAATGCATCGAAGAACAAAGAAACTGTAAATGATTTTCATTTATCATTTCCTTAATACAGAAGACGAATGACAGTCTTCGAAGAAACCCGTTAAAAGGATCGACAAATATTTTCCTTCTGTTAATAGACGTATCGATATATACAGGAGAGTGTCGGATAAAGTCGGTGCGGGTAGCAGGTATTATAATAGAAAATAAGAACGGTAGTGGCTTCGACTCTTCGAGTTTCACTCTCGTAACTCGTTGATCCCACCGGCACGTTGGCTGCGTGAGTGGATTGAGTCAAAGCTACGGGTTCCAGCTACAATACGAAGAGAGAAACTCTCGCTTCGGGTATACGAGAGGTGAACGAGTGAGAAAGAAATTTTAAGAGTGCGGGAGAACGCGCGATCGCGTACGACAATACCGATCCCTGAGGGAAGTGCCGAGGACCCGAATGTCAGTCAAACGACATTTGATCCTCGTCTGACATCGAGTGTCCAACTGTTCCGGTCGTTTTTCGTAAGCCGCAACCGGTATACTACTTTCTATACTATAGTGGAATTATAGTGGAGCACGCAGCATAGCTCATCGTATATACCGTCCTTCATCTCCTTTATTATTATTATTATTATTATTATTATTATTATTAATACTATCCTGACTATACGCTTAAACCACCGACAACGAGATGTGTCACGGCAACCGCACCGGTGCTACGTCGATCATTGTCGTTACGCGACGATCGCGGTGTACCATAATACACATCAAAAATCGATCCACACAATAGATCTGCTCGAGGTGACTCGCTCATTGTTGTCATTTATATGTCAGGCCACTTGCCACGTATCAGCGTCACCGGTAGGAGCTAATATATTTAGAGCCAGATCCTGAGTATGCGTATGTACTCGGTGCTACAGAAATTCTCAGCTTCCTTCTGCCTTGAACCATAGAGCTCTCTTACCATTTGTTTGTCAAATGTACGACACTCGAAAATATAATTCTCAATTATATTCTTCTAGAAAGATAGAAAATATTATTAATCTTGTTATTAAAAATAATCGTACTGTACTGAGTAATAAATTGTCAAGAATTATTATTATTAAAAGTATAAAAACAATACGGAGGAGATAAAAAAAAATTTGTTCTCTTTTGAATCTGTTTTCTTTTTATACGATATTAGCATGAAACGTAAAATATTGAGACGTCGAGCGCGATACCGCGATTGGGAATTATAAGAAGATGGGCGCGTGTGACAATGGGGGTATTAGCAGCAGTTGAATAGAATTGTCATAACATTGTTTGCGCGTGTCGCTTATGTTGATTAATGTGTAATTATTACATAAAACGTGACGCGTTAAGACGTCGAGTGTAATACCACGATGGGGAATGATGAGAAGATGCGCGCCTGTCACAAAGAGGATAACAACAAAACTGGATACAGACGTCACAATGTTGTATACGCATGACGTCCGATTCTTCAAAGTGATCTATATTTATTTGGTAAAGATAAGATTACTTTGAAAATAAGAAACAGAATATTTTGTTTATATCGTAATTAAAAGCAATTGTATGTTATACTAAAGAATAATAAATCGAAGATTATTTTAGAAAGTATTAAAACAATACAGAGAAAAGAAAAACTCTTGCTCCCTTCCAGGTGTCTGTTTTCATTTTACGATATTAGCATAAAACGTGAAGCGTTAAGACGTCGAGTGTAATAGCACGATGGGGAATGATGAGAAGATGCGCGCATGTCACAAAGAGGACAACAACAACTGGATACATACGTCACAATCTTGTATACGCATGACGTCCGATTTTTCAAAGTTATCTATATTTATTTGGTAAAGATACGATTACTTTGAAAATAAGAAACAGAATATTTTGTTTATATCGTAATTAAAAGCAATTGTATGTTATACTAAAGAATAATAAATCGAAGATTATTTTAGAAAGTATTAAAAAATATACAGAAAAGAGAAAATCTTTTGCTTCCCTCTAGGTGTCTGTTTTCTTTTTACGATATTATCATGAGACGTCAAATGTTAAGACGTCGTGCGTATTACAACGATGTGAAATGATGAAAAGATGGACGCGCGTGATAAAGAGGGTAACGACAACCGGATACGGACGTCGTAATATTGTACACGCGTCACGTCAAAACAAAGTGATCCATATTTATTTGAGAGAAATAAGATTACTTTAGAAAGAGAATATTTCGTTAATATTATAATTAAAAACAATTGTATATTATACTAAATAATAATGAATCAAAAGTTATTCTAGAAAGTATAAAAAAAAATACAGAAAAGATAAAAACTTTTGCTTCCCTTTGATTCTCTGTTTTATCTTTACGATTGTACCATAAAACGTGAAGCGTCAAGACGTCGAGTTTAATACCACGATGGGGGATGATGACGAGGTGGTCGCATGTGACAAAGAAGGTTGCAGTTGCCGGATAGAGATGTCATAATATTGTCTACGCGTGACGTCCATGTAGCAATGCGTGTATCTTTGAATCCGGATTTGTACGTAGTACGAGCTTACTCACTTTGTATCGTTCGCGAAGGGTGCGTGCACGATACGTGGACCAAGTATACAAGGGGTGGTTCGAAAAGTCGTGGGTGAATAACGGAAGAGCATACGAGGGTGTGTACAACACTTCTCTCACTCTTTCTCTCTATAGCTCACTTCCGTTCGCGTCGTCAGGGGGGCTCTCTTCGAATAAATCTCCGCGTGGCTAGCTCTCCTGCGCATAAGCCGATGGCATTCGCGTTTTTATTATGAAAGAATTTTCTCAAGTGTCTCAGGGTATAATCGAATACTGCTCTCGAATAGATACAATCGTGCAGCATATATTTACTCTTAATGAATACGACTTTCGATGAAATATCATAAATTATTGAGAACCATTTATAAATAACAATAAACACTGATTTAACGTGACGCGCTTAAACTTTTTCAAATACTTCACCGAGACACATGTTTAAGTAAAAGTGATTTAATAATGACACTCGGATATGTTATATATAACACTTGATTGATATATATCTACTTTTGAGATTGACGCGCACCAACGTGAAGATACTTTGATCGCAGCTTACATACAATGTATTGATATTGTTAAGGCTGTCGCGTGTGTAAAAGAGGGACACGAGTTCGGAATTATAAATGAGATCGACGGGGGTGCTATGATATACCGACACGTGCTAGCTATATAGATTCCGGTGGAACCTCGGTTTACGTTGAAACATTGAAAGCTATCATTATCGGATCCTTTCGAACGACGTGACGAATTTTATTAGCATTTTTATTTTTTATATTCTCGTCGAAACTGTTATTTTCGCGTTCGAGCCTCGATCAATAAATTTATGTTAGGAAAATAAAAAAGAGTTAAATATTTAAATTACAAGAGAGCATCTTTAACATTTTTCGTCATAAACTATTATTATTGACAATATCGTAATAATTATAATGATATTAATAATATAATTAATAATATTATATTATTCAATAATTAATCATTATTTGTAGAGAAGACTGGGACGCTATTTGATGCAGTTTGGGCTTTTTCAATTTTTCATTTCGTTACGTAACGAACGATCGTTCCTTCGCACGCTCACGGATATACAAGGAAAACAATTGTTATGTCACGTTAACAAAATGTGCTTTAGTGACAGTGACTTTTTGTTTCTGCAGCAAAATCATAAGTACGGACAACATCAACAAAATGCTACGCGAGAGTAATTGGTTTTGCTATCACGACAAACATTTTTTTTTTTTTTTCATTACTGCAACCAGTTTGAATCTAATATATCGGAGAATAAAGATCGGTAGATAAATTTGACGTCAGAAGGTTGAGTACAAGGTTGTATTACTCGAATGTTCCATGTAAAATTTTTTTTTCCACTTGATAAAAATAAAAACACGCTGCATATTGGAATATTTTATTGAATTTTTGAAAAACTTGAGAAACATTAAAATTCCTTCGCACACGCCTTAACATATTTTTGCAAAAAATTGTTTTGTCACTTTAACAAAATGTGCTTTAGTGACAGTGATCTTTTGTTTCTGCAGCAAAATCACAAGTACGGGCAAGAAAAACAAAGTGATTACGCGGGATTAATTCGTTTTGCTATCACGGCAAACATTTTTTTTTTTCATTACTGCAGCCAGTTTGAATCTAATATATCGGAGAAGAAAGATCGGTAGATAAATTTGACGTCAGAAGGTTGAGTACAAGGCTATATTACTCGAATGTTCCACGTACAAATTTTTTTTCCACTTGATTAAAATAAAAACACACTGCATTTTGGAATATTTCAGTTAATATAATCGATGCGTCAAGTAAACCTTGCATCGATTTGTTTCAATCTCCACTGTTATAATTTATTAATTCTTATTAATCATCGGTCGAGTTGCATAAAATTATTGTTGAGTAACACGCAACGATCTATTCACCGGTTGATTCTTAAGGCGTTGAATACACACTGGTGTGTCGGGGTTGAAACACTTTATGACTGATTTACAATTTCGACCCTCGATACATACATTTTTACTGGTGTACGTTAAATTGGCGTTACGTAAAAAATTACAGACGAGAAGCAAAGAGAACGAGGAAGAAAATAAAAAGCAATTTCTCGGCGATCATTCCCAATTACGTTCGTAACGAATTCTAGTGCAAACTGCCAACGCTTTTGAACCTTTTGCGTTACGGTGAGAGCCACGCGCCGTTGCGATGGGGTGACGCGGGTTTTGCGCGCGTTACAAATCCCAGCACCCCTCGAAATGCGTCCTCGTCATCGTCAGTTCCAAGAGCGGTAGCAACATCAGTGGTAGTCAAGCCGAGTGTATATAAGCGTTAATATAAAAGAGTCTGTGTCGCCCCACGCCGTGGGAAATGCTGACGTTTTAGGCCATAGGAAAAAACATCTCGTGACACGCGTGCGTTCTGGGTGACAGCTTCATCGCGCCTGACGACAAAACGACGAACGATGACACACGCTCACGCGCTCGGACTGTTACAACGTACTTAACGTGATCTGATAACACTCGCGTTCACCTTTTTTGTCATTTTCATTTGAACCCCTTGAGCCAGGCGCATGTCACACACGTTCCAGAGGCTCAATATACACTTTAATATGTATACGACACGTATGTGTTCACTTGAATTGGATCATGGCCTATTTTCGTTGCCTGGAATGAAATTCAAGTGTCAAATCGATGACTCGTTTATTGTAGGAGCTAAAAAAATATATATAACGAAATAAAGCGCAAATAAGACTGATAAAATATCATTTTAAAAAGCTACATCTAACGCGGAAGAATAAATCAATCGATTAATGATAAATAAATTTAATTGTTCGATTTTCTCATGTACCTCGAGGCTGAAATAATATCTTCGTCGACAATTTACAAAATTCTTTATATACCGATGAGTTTTTGCAAAATGAAGAATTCTCTTGTCGGCTAATTTCAACATCTCAACAGAGCTTCGCTATGGAAAAAATTATTCCCTCTGTTATTGCTAACACGAGAGCACAAAGCTCGACAATATAATTTACTCAATTGTGATCCGACGCTACGTACATCACTTTGTCGCGTAAGAATGCAGATGAGAAAATATGTGAAAGGAAAAAAAAAAACGAGAGACATCATTCATCGAGGGTGTACATGTTACACTGGAATTCCAGGGCGTACAAGGGTCTATGCTTCCGGGTTGTCCGTCCCCGTGTAACTGACTGTCGTCGTACAACGCTAGACTGAGAAGACCACATCGAGAATAAGAGTCTTTCTCTCGCTCACCGACACCAGGAGGCACCAAACCAAAGCTGGTGTACGACACGACGAGAAAATTCACCGTTTGTCCCTGGTCTCGAGGAAGGTAAACGGGGTTGTTGCCGGTGTGTTGGTCGTCGGGGGTCCCGAGATACAAATTACATTTAAATAGAACTCGTGGAACGTGCGGTATTCGCAATTTGAGAGCCGAGAAGGAGTGCGAGAAGGTGCCCTGGTGCGGTGATGGAGGGAGGAAAGAGAGACGGTAAGGGAGAGTAGGTGGATGAAATGCCGCGTGGCGATGCCAGAGTCGGAGGATCACGGTGTAGAGACGAGGAAAAGCAAGAGAAAGAGAAATAGAAGGGTGTGCTATGCTTGGTATCGTGTAGAGAGCCAACGGAATCGCGGGGGATGGTCGCGTGAGCTCACCCCCCTCCTCCCCCCGAGTATATATAGTCTCTCACTGGGCTCGATGCCGCACGTATAATCACAGCTTTTAATCTGGTGCTTCTGCCGGCGGAACGGTCGAGGGTGGTTTTCGGTGGTCCATATAACGCTGTATATAGAGATATAGATGTAAGCGCGGAAGAAAAGGGCTCGGCAGGGTGCAGAGAGATAGAGAAAAAGAGATATATCGAGGGGCAGGAGGGACGGAAGAGAGAGAGAGAGTACCGAGGGCATAGCGGTATTTAGCAGCACGCCGCGGGGGTTCCCCTTACTAGAAAATAACGCGGGGGTGGAGGGCGAACGAGAGCGAAGCTGCGCCACGCGTCGGCCGTTATTGCCTCTTATACGACGGTGAGAAGGAGAGCAAAGGCTGGATACCCTTGGCTGGAGAGCGTATCAACCGCTACTCGCACATACCGCGATGATATATATATATATATAGGGTTGTTTGCGGAGAGATGGCCATACATTTTTTTCAAAGATACGATCGACTGTCTTAATCGGTAACGTTAAACATTAAAGGTTTTGGCATTAACAATTGACTTTGTTATACATTATTCTTTAGTGACGTGCGAAAAAAATGCATTAATCAATGCGCAAAATGATTTTAGGTTTTATTTTAAGAAATATAGCCATCTTGGCTACCGCAACCGGGGTATGAATTGGTCATGATAAAATAAGAGCCCATGAAAATGGTTACCGCAAGTTCAGAGGTTTATGTATTCATTGATATAACACGAGGCAAATCTCCAACCTTGTGAATGTTTCAGACTTCGATCAAAGGAAATACGTTGATAATTGGGGACATCAATCGGATATCTAGAGCAGTTTTGTAGCGTTTCGCAATGCTATTCGGGTGGCTAACTAACCCGGAATCACCGTAGTTGTAGCGAAGAGGACAGGGAAGCGAACGGGGAGTCCCCGTCGGGCAATTTGGCATTCAGGCTCTCTGTGGTCGAGAGAGTCCTTTCTCACCACCGAGGATTCGCCGAATAAATGGAAGAAATAGCGTCAGAAGTGGAATCGAGAAGAGAAGACGGAAGAGTTACTCGAGCAAAAGATGAATAAAATGAATATATCGGGTTAAGGAAATTGAAGATATCTGTGAGAATGAAATCGGCTAATCATCAAAGAACTTACATTAACTCTCTGAACTGTCGTAGGAACGACGATACTAACGAAAGAAAAGGCCCGCTGACCGTCGACTCGCGTAAACGATCGCTCGGTTGAATTCGTTCAACCGCGGGCGGATAAAAAGGCCAGTTATAAAATAAATAAAATTTAAAATATAGCAGCGAGTGAGTCGAGACGAAGGAATCTCGGTGAAGCGTGCGAAGGAGAGAAGGGTTCCGCGTGGTATCTTGGTCCTCGTCTTTCGATCGATCGAGGTCCTCTGCAACGTTTCTCTGTTATTTGTCGGTTGACGCTCCTGCTGCCGTGAGAGAAAAGAAAGAAGCGAGGAGAAACATCAGCGAAAGATCTTTGCGAGATAGGCGCGGGCGTGCCTTCCATCGGAGTGGAGAGGACGGTAAAGCAGGAGAAGGAAAAAAAAAAAAAAAACTAAAGACAAAAAGACGCGTCTCGATCGCATCCTTCCCTCGTCGTTCGTCGTCATTCGCTTCCAAAAACAATGCGATGCCCCAGGGCACGAGACACGTAAGACGATACGCCGTCGTCTTCTCTCTGCGACGAGAAGACACTTCTACGGGCCGATCTTTCTCGATATCGAAGTACGTATATCGATGGTATATCAGATATATGTATGGCCACTGCGAAGAGAGCGTGCTCGAGCTCGCTCCGTTGATCATCAAATCAGACAACTGACCGCGAGTGGCTTGTCCGATGTTTGAACCGCCGTTAAAAACGCAAAGTCCGTCACAAGGGTTTCTAACGTAAAATATAATGTGAGAATATTTCTCTTGATTGCAAAATTAATAATATATGTTTGAAAAATATTTTTTAATTGTACGAAAATATATATTTATTAACTTTGACAGAGCGATCGATTTTTATTTTGAAAATGCATTGTTTCTTATAATTTTTTTTAACATTGTTCACTTAAAAATTGTATATATTTGCATTATCCTTTGTAAAAATTGCCAAACGACAAATTTTTAATTTAAATACTAAAAACTTTTATAAAAAATATTACTTCTGTATGGAAATGCACAATAGATCGTTCTTCCGGAGTTTCTTCCAAAGGTTGATTCTTCTAAAGGTTTGATTCATCGAAACGAGAGTGACAAAATACTGGATAGACTATGGTCCTCGGATCTACTGGAATTAATCCAACGACGCATTTATTCTCCTGGGTGGTAGGTTTAGTGTCTCTGGGTGTTTGTCTCTTGGTCGTATGATCGCTGATTAAAACGGCTCCGGCGGTTCCGTCTAGGCAACAGGGAAATAGAAGAGCTCGTCGTGAATGAGAGGAAAGAAGAAAAAGAGGCGAGTGTGTGGAGAGATTCGCGCAGGGATGTCGTGCCGGTGGCACTGGTGCTGCTTCTGGAAGTGTCGGGTAAGAAACGCGCGAGGGAAAGAGAAAAGTGAGAGCAGCGAGTCTCGAAGCAGCCAGAGAACGGAAAAAGGAGATGGAGGGAAGAAAAAGTGCCGGAGGAAGAAACTATAGTCTCGAAGGAAGAGGAAGAAGGCTGGTGCCTCGAGCAGGGGTTGGGTGTACTATACAGTGGAAGTCGACGGTGCTGGTTCGGTGAGAAATACATAATGCAGTAGCCGGACGTCTCCGACACCCCCTAACTCACCCTTGGTGCTCGGAGCTAGCAGGAAAGCAGCGCGGCAAGCGCAGGGATCGTGCGACGAGCCCGCGAAGCAAGAGGAAGGACGCCAGAAGCATCAGCAGCAGCAGCAGCAGCAGAAGCAGCAGTGGCACAGGACCCGGCGAACCGCGAGCAACGCAAGGACGAAGGGGGTGCATTGATTTACGCGGGTAGAACCGGCAAAGGGTGTCGCTGGCTCGCTTCTCTCGCTCCATCCAACGATAGAAATGCTCCTGGAGCCGCGCGGACGTGGGGCCAACAATTCACTCGCCTCGGGTTTCTAAGCCCATCCATTACGTTGCCGGCATTGTTGCGGTTACTTTAGCACGTCTATCGAATTCACCGCCGGCAACGTGCCCAACGAATGTGCTATACGACGTTGACTACGAAAACGATGCGTTCGATAGATCACAACTGAAGTATCTCCGATGCATTTTTTCTAAAATACACTTTGACTCGTGATTCCGGCGACATATTACACTTTAACGCACAATTAAGTTGCTAACTTGACGAAGCGCTGCGTTATATCCTGTGTTGCTCGCGGTCCATCGAAGATTAAAATTTCAGTGTTTTTGCAAATGTTCTTTGCGCCTAAAAATTTTACGATTTAACTCTCACGGATGATATTTTTTACCGTAGAAGATAAGAGAGTAAAAAAAAGTTTCTTTCACAAGATGACACGTTGACCCGAAATCGCTTATTTCAGGGCGTGTCCTTGCCGGTTACCGAGCAGCTTTTGGTGAGAGATCGCAAGGGTTGCTCGGGCACAGCTTGTATACACAGGCGATCGTACAGGGTTCTCTTAAGGGGTCGGTCACGCTGACCATTTACGCCTGTACGAATAAGTGGGTAAACGCGATAGCTGGGAGACTATTAATTATCATGGTAGACCCTCGGTACTGTGTAGTTTGAGGGTGACTCGATGGTTCGTCCTGCGGTCCTGCGATGGGTGACTTTAAAATTTTCACTGATGGGACCGTGGTAACAAACTTTCGCAACAGAACGAACCGGCAGAGATACGGGGTACCGCACGTATATCGTTGATATAACGTAGGAGAGGATACCTGTATCGGGAGAAATGGAAACCGAGTGCTTGGACCAAGTACAGGGGAGAGCGGACTACTCGCGGAGCATCGTCATGAAACTCGACGACGACGACGACGACACAGCGAGTGTATGATCGTTCGTATCGGGATGGCTGACTCGACAAATGTAATCTCACTCGACAGTGGTGCTTCGAGAACTATGTATTTATTGGAAACCACTAAATTCTGAAATCATAAATCTATTCCGAATCAACGAGATTATAATTATTCACGAGAACTTGATTTTTCAAAAGTTTCATTCAAGGCGATCGGTAACTTCCGCGCACTTCTGATAAAAAAAATTATTGAATCATCGCTGAGATATTGTTCATTCTGGTCTCTATGTTGTACATACGATCCAATGTTTTAATATTTAAACAAAAAAATTAAATGCCGAGATCTCTGTACCATTCGAACGACGGATAAGTAAAACTTCGCGTAACATGAAGAAGATACGCGTACGTCGTTTTCTTCTTTTAAAACTTAAAATCGGTGTGATCTTAAAAAGAAATGTTTGGAGCTTCATTTACAATTTAATAAAAAATTTGTTAAACTCAACCACATGAATTTTGAGATATAAATGTCAAAAGTTAAGGTATTTAGCAAGGATGATAAGACGACAAATAAAAACTACCATTCGTACAGTATAAAATATAAATACTTCCAGAGTTTTTTTATAGGGAAAAAGTTTTTGCAACGTAATCATTCAAATTATAGTGACACATTGAAAAAGAAGAAAAAAAAACACAAATCTGTTGGTGCACATTGATTTTTAAAAAGTATTACGTGTTAAATGATACTCATACGTTGCTGCGCCAATCGCGCTGCTGTCAACGTTCGTGTACTCTGAGGTTATGTACGATTTTTTTGTTGACTTAAAAATTGCAATATTGACAATTAACGCTGCCAATTATTCTACAAATATTATTTTATACTTTGAATGATAAAATAACCGTTTCAAACATATTTATTTAAATGCCGAAACTCTTGTGATGTCGTGTCGATAAATTCTTATCAGATGCATCTAATCGGTAGCCAAATAGATAATTCTTAGAGACAAATTATATTTACTCCCCGCCCGTAAAAGAATGATATTTATTTTGGTTAACCTGTAAACACAATTGTCAAATAATGCTTGTTCAATCGTAAAATGACTTCACGATAGGTGACATGTATCTTTAATATAAATATTAAAAGACATCCAAAGATTTTGCTATTTTAATGGATAAAAGTGTTGAATTATCCGTGAAAGGAAGATTAAAATGATGAAAGAATTTCAGTAAGAATAGAAGATGTTTTGACATGAGTTGCTGCATATATAGAGAGAACCACTGCCCGTGACCAGTGACGCGAGTAAACCAATAATGCGACCATCGCGCCCCTGTTGCCAGATTTAAATCCGATGTGCTGACATGTAAACGTCACGGATCTGGTACATTCGCGGGACATTTCGCGGATCTATTCATCCGGGCATCGCGCGTCAGAGTGATGACAAGTTATAGCTGTGTTATACGTATATCATTGATCCTCTGGCACTGTATTTTTCTTTTCTCTCTCGGTAAAGGTGAAATCGCTCGTCCGCAATCTTTCAACAACAATGAATTCGTTGATTTCTCTCGTAAGTATCGTTCCAATAATTTTAATTGACATTTTTAATAATTAAAATTACAATTCTAGGGAAGCTTTTAATGAGAACTTTGTTACTCGACGACCTAGGATTTCGATAATGATTCGACTGTCATCTAATTTTCGTTGATAGGATAAGAGAAGAGACAACGGAATTGAAAATGAAATACATAACGACATGGTAAGGAAAGTCGCTCGCCTCGTGCAGATACCTTGGCTGCTAAGGTTGGTGAACAGCTTGCTAAAGTTGGTACAGAGAAAGAAAGCGAAGAAAAGCGAAACGCGAAGATTGCGCTGTGAGATTGTCGGGGGAAGAAAACGGGAGAGAAGAGAGAGCGAGAGAGAGAGAGGTATACCAAGCATACCCAATTTGATGGCATTACAATAACGCGGGTAATGTCTGAGAATAATGAAATTTCCCCCCAATCACCACGACTCGCTTGGAATATGTTCTCCCGTAGCTACGGCAGCGTTTTCGTGTACCATCGCGTTGAATCCATCCTCTTCCTCGGCTCTTTCCTCTCGGCGTGTCACCCTCCGTTCATCTCGACGCTCTTGCTCGTCCTCCCGATCTTCGGCTTCATTGGCTGTCTCTCACTTTCTTTCATCGATCCTCTCTGCTTTCATTTTCTAGTTTTCTTTATCATCCTTCGCTCGTATTCCAGCGGAAGCTTTGTCCCTCGAGCGTGTATTCGCACGCTTTACGTCAATTTATTCGCGTAACTCTGTCTGTCTTCGAGGGAACGAAAAAAAAAATTTTTATCTAATACGAGCACGTGTGAGAGAATATTGACAAATCTCTGTACATGGGAAAAAGATAATTAATTAAAAATGTGATTCTTCAGTACTTTAAGGTGCATTTAATGCAATTATGTTGCATTATTATTCACATACGGAGCTGCGGTTTACTTTTATTAAACTTTTTATACACACCGCACCGAACATCTAATTAATTTAGCTAATTATTGAGATGAAATCGTAGAGATCCTCATTTTGGAACATAATTTATATCAAAGATTTAAAGAAGTTGCATAGTAGGAAAAAATAATTCTAAGTAACGACGGCATCTCTATTATTTATAAACGTTAATGTTACTCTCATAAAGAATAACAATTTATTACAGTGCCTACCCTGCATAGAATATTTCATTGAAATCGATTGAATCTCATTAAATGGACAGACATCCCATTGAAAACTAATCCGTTCCAATCAGTTTCTATATGTGCAATGTTCTCCGAATCGGCTAAAGATGTCTTAATAGAACCGGTTACACAGATTCTGTGGATCGTAACCAATACTTTTGTCCTAGATTGTATATATTGGGTGAGATTTCAGAAAGATAAGTGCGTTTTGAAAAAAATTTATAAGAAGCATATATATATCGAATGTATATATCGAATTATCTCAAGATGGCTGTCATTCCTACTATTATCGATCATTCGTACCTAACTTCAGAGCACTCATGGTGAAGCGAGAGAAAGAGCATGTTCACTCAATATTTGTATCTATATTTTATTCAATAGCATGTAAATTGTAATAAGTTTGTTGTACATCAGAGATGTTAACAACTAGAAATTAATAAGAATGAAACGCAATTAGAAAATTGCATCCATCTTTGTTAAAAAAAAAAAAAAAAATCTTATTTAATTTTAACCGTTCTAACGATTTCGATCAAATTTAATCCTCGTGTCCCTTTCACTCTATTGAACAACTGTAGACATTAATTTTATACAGATATAATTGATTTTACTTCAAACTTGTGTATTAAATTGGATATACCGGTTAAGATGTAAATATTATCGACATAGATATATTAATTTCCATAAAGAAAAGCTTTACAATAAATGTCTTTATATCGAAGACACTTGACTCAACGAGCATACAAGAATAGTACGAAATTATTTTTTAATCAATTTCAAACTTTCTGTGCAAATGTTTTCCTCGGTGCTTACCGATCGTATGTACTGTGTGCACTTCGAGTGCAGATCGTCACGCCTCGACTGTTGCGAATACGGAAATACGTTCCACGCGATAATAAATTCCTCTCGGTAGTCGGCGGTGTGCTACTACGTAATGGAATATTACACGGGCCATTAAAGAAACGTTAATCTTGGCCACAACAAGAGTTCTCGAGAGGTAGAAAGAAAGAGGGAGAAAGAGAGAGAGAGAGAGAGAGAGAGAGAGAGAGAGAGAGAGAGAGAGAGAGAGAGAGAGAGAGAGAGAGAGAAGCCGGAAAGGCGCACGGGATGCTCGAATCTCCGGCGGATTAAGCGTGACGCTTTGATCCTTTTCGTGCTGGCGCCCTCCGGGTAAATTCCCCAAACCAGCATTAGCACGCTTCCTCTTTCTCTCCTCTCTTCCGACTACTATACGACTACCTTCTATATCGTCAGCTCTCGTAATGCTGAAGGGTACCCGCGCAATTTGTTAAAACAGCTTCGGTTCCCACTCACTCTTTCTCCTCACTATCGCATTTCATGCAATTTAATAAAAAGAAGATTTTACCGATGGAGACAAAATTAAAGGAACAGTGGAAAGAGAAAAATTCAATCTTGATACTTTGTTAAAAAAAAAGAATAAAGATATATAAAACTGAAAAAAAAAAAGTGATGAAGATACTTTTTCGTAAAAATCGTATTTGGTGAGAAAAATATAGTTTAAATCAGCGTTATCCCAAAAACGCCCTAACATTTTGGCGAACGAACGAGAATATTATGGAAAATGGCTCCTCCTCGCGATACCATGGCATCCTTGAGGGGTAGCTACCCTTCAGGAGGATTCCACGACGACGAGGGCGATGGGAACCCTCGCGTACCTACTCCACGAAGCCATTACAAGAGGCGCGAGGAATAGACGCGGAGGCTTGCCCGAGATGCTGAAGCGGGGATGTTGCAGAGGGGTTTAAGAAAGACGAAGAATAAAAAAAGAAGAGTGGAACGAAGGAAGGCAGACTCAGGGCGAGCGACCCTCGTATATTTCACTTTTTACGTTAAGCAAGTCGAGAGCCCCTTTTAGTCACCGTTTATTGGACGCATGCAAATAACCATGGCAACGGGAGCTGCTCTCGACAGCATTCTACTCGTGGAGACCACCATGACACCTTCGCTCCCTTATAAAATTACTGAGGAAGCTCCTTTCTGTTAAGACATCAAAAAATTTACTAAAGAAAGATGTATCCTAACGAAATCGGCGCGATACTCGGTAGATGCTGAGCAGACCGGTCGATCGTGTACCAAGTTTACATATTATTGCGATTCACACGTCACATTGCGCTCTTATCACCTTTCTCTCATTCTTGGAACAATTATTTCACTATCGCTCTAGCCGGCACTAGTCTCGGCGCATACCGGTAAGTTATTTACATTTTCCAACAAAAATTGGAGCAAATCTATGTAAATGCATCCAGCATATACCGAGCATAAACGGACAAATCGGTTGACGATACGCTGGGATCTCTTCCGGCCGCTATACGCAAATTCAAATTTCGCATGGTTCACGGCAAACTTAATTCATTATCATTTTGCGTCTAAAAAGTTTCACAAAATGTAGATGCTGACAACAGAAAAAAAACAAGGAAGATTCATTCGATGACTATTTATAGATTTATTTACGTTTATTAATATATTTTAGTATGAAATATAAATGGTACTTACGCTTGGTATGTTGTCGTTCGTACATACACCCTCTTGAAGCAATCGATCTCTGATCTCCCATGCGAATATCGAAGGGCACTCGCTCTTGTAAAGGGAGATTTTTCCTACGACCTCGGCAGTCGCGACTCTCGGCTTGCTACCGCCTATCGCTCGGGGTCTTATCGAGCCAGTCTCATAGTACCTGCAACAATAATAATTTGCGGTTCAATTCAGTAGGGGTACATGCTTAAATATAGCAAGGAAGTCCCATTTGGATAATATTTTACGCTTAAAATAAACACTTACGCGAATAAAAATTAAGTTTTTTCACTCGAATTATCGATTATTAATTTCGTACTGTTAACGATCGTTGAAATCAACGTATAAAATACTCCAATTACTCGCTAATCAATAAAAAAAATTGTAATGAGAATGAATATGAAAAAAAAAAATTTGTAGATCAATTTTAATTCTTTATTATTCCAATGGAATCCTTTTAATTGAAATAATTATCGCCAAGACTATCTCGAACGACAGTCAACATAAAATGATAAATTTCTTTTTAACATATTTCCTTGATTAATTAAAAATTCCAATTGCTATCGAGTGCATATTAAAATCTAAAGCTCAAGGCTTTTTCTCGATATAATTAATTCGACGGTTTAGAATCGAAGGACGCCCGGTACTCGGTCGTTATCCAAGTATTTGTCTTCTCGTGTTTAGAAACACGGTACACGGTACAGCGCAGCAATGGCGTTCAGCCAATCGAGCTAATGCGTCAAGATTAAGTGCGTTATTACGTAACCTCGTAAAGGAATGCAGGGCGCGCGAGCCTCAACACTCAAAGCTACGAGAATACGACGAGAAACCGGAGGAGAGTCAGCCGCACCACGCGTGGTTCGCATTCCTGCGGCGCGTCTACACGTTTCACTCGCTGCGATACCTCAAGCTCTCTGTTTCTTTTAAAAAAATTTTATTTATGTCTACGAGACTAATGTACATAACTAATTTTTGCTTTTATAAGCTTGCAGTATTTCAACCAACCTGCCAAGGATCTTTGAGACGCAACCGTTGCTGACCTGGAGGATCCTCGAGATGTCGCATGGCCTGGCACCCGAGTGCGCCAGCTCGACGATCTTTTGCCTCGTCGAATCCGGCAACGGACGACCCCCGACGAAGACACCACCCAGTTGATTCACACCGCTGTGACCTGAAATCAAAAAATCTTATTGATTACATATATATATAATTATCTTGTCGAATATTTTTTTTACATATATTAATATAATATATCATTTTTACAAAATAGCGTCAAGATTCATTAATTATCCTCGACGATTATTATCATTACGGGGGACTCGCGAAATAATTTTTTTTTGGTTATGAATAATCGGTCGAACAAATTGAAAACCAAAGTATTTGAATCTTTTCATTTCGTGAGATTCTCTTGAAACAAAAATGGATAATTTTTAAGTATCTCAAATTAAACGGAACGGAAAAATAATTGAAGTCGATTCGACATTCTCACAGTACACAATGAATTTCGAAAAAAATCTCACATCGGTAAATCACTTTTTTTCAAGTTCTATATTTTTTTTATTATTATTTTTTGGGTGTGTCGTGAGTCCGGAGAATAAAAAAAGAATGAATCAATGTAATATTGTAGCTACGAGAGGTAAGAAGATGCGAAGCTGATGGGCGGTGCGAACTTTTGGATGCTTGACCAACCCTCCTACTTCTTTTCAACGCGGCATTAATACATAACATTGACTACACAATACAAGTTGCGACTTTTTTTTATCGTCTCTCTGTCAATGGATCGACAGAATGGTCTCCGCGTACGAAGCCCATAGATCACACAAGTATTTTTCGCCCGGTTGTCAAGACCCAAGTTTGTTCCTTTTCTTTCTCAGGATCGCACTAGGCATATACCTAGTCTGTTAAAGTCAAAAGTTGCTGCAGTGAAGAGCAACCTCCAGAGTTTCAAGATTCTCTCGTTGGCCCTGACTGAGCTAAAACTTCAACGTCGAATCTGTCGTAGATAACCCCGGCTCATTGTGTCGGTGACAAGTTAAACTCGCGCTCAAGAATTTCACCGCACCAGCGTCACCGTTTCTCGGTCTATTCGAAAGGACGACCGAGTCTTCTTATTCCACGATGCTTTTTTTATTGATGCATCTTCGAATGCGATATACACATTTGCTACAAATATACGGAGGGTTCTAAGGTTAGCAGTGATGTCACGGTTAAAGCCACGCCTGTCTCTCAAACCGCGAAACATTGAGAATGATTTTACAATGATTCACAAATTTTACGCTTGATCGTTTTAGAATTTTAAAGCGGGAATTAACAACCCGAAGAATATACCTCTGGTACTTAAAATTTATTAAGTTAATCGTTTTATTTTATCAGTTATTAGATAAACTATGGAATCTGAGATATTTTTTTGTCATTGAGCCTGTCGTAGCTTTACGTTGATAAGATTACTCGAATATTTACCGATCGGTTCTCAAAGAGAAATTTTTATTAAAAAACGACAATATCATCGAGATATCCCGACGTAATAATCGGAAATTATAAACTGACTTCAAAATAACGTACCGCGTATCCTTGAAACGATTAAAAAAACTCGTATAAAAAGAATCTGAAGAAAAATATTCTGAAATAAAAAAATTCTAGTATCGATGTCCAGATCCTGACGGCTAAGCATCTGGAGGGGGGAGAGAAAGGAGGGGAACCACTTTCTCGCTATAAATGTTTCTGACACGAAAACTGCCAAAATATGATTTAAAATAAAAAAAGAAAAAAATATTTTCACCACATATTCACATAATTAATAAAACGTGTAGCTTGCTTGATTGAAATATTTACACAATCATAAAAAAACGCTAATAACCTTAGCAGTCCGAAAAAAAAACGTTTTCAATCCATCAATGCTTACAGGGGATACGTATTTCCACTTAGATATTATTTTATACGTAATAATTTTTAGGATCATCATGATAAAGAGCTCTCCCCTAGTGCAGAAACTATATCTATGTCCCGAAACAAATTTTGCTACCAAAGCTGACCAAGAAATAAATACGTTGACCAATGGGATAATTATAATCCAAAAGATAAATATAAATTAAATAACTTGTTTATGCTTTAAAAAAACATGCGAAAATCGTGATGAACCGAATTATATTATATTTCAATATAAAATGTATAAAAAATATCCTTCAAAGGGTTAAATATAATTGGGAGGGTCTCAAAATTCTTGGTAAATGGTCCATTCGCCTACACATTTATGTTAAACTGAAAACACGTGTATATACGGAACCCAATAAAGTTTATTTTCTCCTCCTACTACTACTACTATAATTGGGGAGTAGAGATCGTCTAATACGTAGTTTCCTCGTTCGTAGAGAGCCCGACTAAATATATTGCCCACAGGGAGGGGAATATACAGAAGCTTCGAAAGGCAAAAAAAAAACTGTATTCCCTGTATAATCGATGATGTTCGTCCCTCACGCACGATTGAACTCTTTCTCGGTAGTAAGCGCAGGGGAGATGTTACTAATAGGCGTGCAAGCTGCATATACCGATGCTTCAACTATAATGCGAGAAAATGTAGAAGCGTGTCGCAGGAACTGCTCATAAATTTCGAGAGGATCGAAAGATCACGGTGTCTCGCGTGAGTCTGTTATTCGTGAGAGTGAGTATTTTTCCTTGTATCCAAATATTTCTTGAACGGACCGGTATTATTTGTAAGGTACAGTTTAACAAGATCATCGAAATGCCGTAAAAAATTGCACAAAATTCAATCTCTTTAAGAGTATTGAGATATTCTATAAAAATGTTGAGCATTTGGTAATTTCTATTTGAAAATTTGGTACATCAGTTGGTAGAGCTAGCTTCGATAAATTGTAAACGAGAAACGAATTCGCAATATTGTATACAATTATAAAAAGTTATTAGAAAGTTAGATTTATCGTTTATCTCGAAAGAAACTCGTAGAAACGACGATTAACTAGTTTGTGAGTACGAAGTAAAATTGGAATCGTATCGATAAAATTTTCACCTATATTACCACGTGTCTGATGTAAAAGAGTAATGGAATATACCAAAGTACATGCGCGTCGTGAAAAATTCTCGTAAATAACTTGATTAAAGTGCCAAACAAGTAGTTTCCACGCTTAATTTATAAAGAAAAGCTCGACTGTCAAATTCCATCGAAATGTGAAAATGAAATAAAAATAAAGCAGCAAAACAATGTAAGAGGGTAAAATAAAACATCAACAAGTTTCAAACATTAAAGAATGAGAACATTAGAGAATCGTAACGCGTGTTTGTTATTATTATCCTATATTTAAAACGTTTAAAGAGCTGGTAAAAGAGTGTCGAGCTCGAACAAATCGTTTCGTTGAATGGGACGCGTTAACGACTAATAATGACTCGTGCAAATATAACGCGAGTCTCTTTCTCTATCGCACTGACTGCGTATACAATTTCAACTAATAGGAGGGAGAAAGGAAGACAGAGTTTGTTCTTGTGCCAAAGCAGTGCGAATATAAGCAACATCCATAATACGTACATAGGTATAATGTCGTCTATTGTGCGACCAAGTCCCGGTAAATACAGGAAGGTATAACATGGCGCGGGGGAATACAGACCGAGGCGAAATAATAAAGGAAAAGGGGAGCTCTCTCGTATAGCATATCAGCATACGATGGACTTGCACTATAGGGCAGAGTAAGCGACAGCAGCAGCAGCAGCAGCAGCACGTAAGGCTGTGTTAATGCTACGTAATACACTGTACGCACTCACGCGCTATACACAATTGCATACACCATGTATGCGCGGCTCGTTATATCGCGTAGCGGCAGCCACGGTGTAACACGAATAAGAGGGGTGTGCTCTCGCACGTCGAGTGCCCATTGAGCACCTACGTGCTTTGATATTGTAACGTTTGTATTAAATATCAGTCGGGTTGAACTCTCGTAGTTCTGTCTGTCTGTCTGTTTCTCTCTCTCTCTCTTGTGTATTAGGACTTCATTAGCTTCAATTGGCGAAGTCCCTCGATCTACCCCCTATAATTTATTTTTTTTTGCCATAGCGGTACACGATTTTATTCTTAGAGTTAAAGTTATACCAATTTGCAACCGATTCGTACAATGCCTCTGAAAATTGATAAACCATTTTAACGTTTGTATTAAATATCAGTCGGGTTGAACTCTCGCAGTTATTTCTCCCTTATTTCTCTCTCTCTCTCTCTCTCTGTTGTGTATTAGGACTTCATTAGCTTCAAATAACGGAGCCCCTCGATTCACCCCCTATCATTTACACATTTTGCCATAGCGGTATTCGATTTTATACTCGAAGCTCTACAGCTGTATAAATTTTTAACCGATTTGTACAATATTCACTGCCACTGTAAATTGATAAATAACTTTAACGTTTGTATTATATATCACAATTTGGACTAACAAAAACCTCTTGATTCATTACTGTTTTATAATCCTTCTCGTTATAGCAACGCTTCATTTCACTCAGAGCGATGGTTGTATCCATTTTCAATCAATTCGTACAATATTCGCTCTCACTGAAATATTATAAATATTTTAACGATTTTATTAAATAACAAAGAATGTGTACAAAATTGGATAAATAGATTTACGCGAGTGATATCCTTACAGCATTTTTTAAATAAACTTAAAAGATCCTAAGCACGTGAATTATTAACGTACATGTTGTTTATTAATTATAATTATTGATTATATATATATATATATATTGACTTAACGTATTACAAGCTAAAATCCTATTATGCCATGAGTTTCTATGTAAAAAGAATTTGGACTTTGGGTACTTGGCAAGTTAATAAAATATAGTAAACCATCGTTTCTTTGTACAATATTCATGTCACCGTACACAAACTCAGAATCTAGGTTATATGCCTGCGGGAAAAAAGTCGATGGAAGAAAATGCCGGTTAGTTATTAAAAATCTGTGTTTTCCCGTTAACATTGAGAATCGCACGGATGAAAGCTGACAAAAATAATATATTTAAACACGATTATGGTTCCCGGGTCACCAAAATTTTACTAATTTTGTGAGTTAATCTTAATGAAGATATTTCGTATAAAAAAAAGCATTAATTTTGCCTCCCCCTCCATCCCCCAAACCCCAGCGGAGCCGTGTCTCTTCGAAACACGAAGTATCCTGATGAATAACATGCGATTATTCATTCGGATGTCGGACGTGAAGCCACTCCGTAAAATACTTTGAGTTTGTATTTTTAATCCTATGAATCCTATATCCATATTATTTTTATACCCACAAGTAGGGAAAATTGATGTTAATAACGTTTCTTTATGGGCTAACATCTTCTTTTCTGTATGGTCAATGTGAATATTACCAAATTTGATCCAAATTAACTTTTGAAAAGTACGATCGAGTATCCTTTTAACTCTCAATTGCCCGTAGAGCAAAAAGATACAAATATTCGTTTCATTGGCATGGCGCGAATATGGTAGTTTTCACGTGTCCGATGTTTTCCAAATCGTCTAAAGATGTTTTAACAGAATTGGGTAACACAGATTCTGTGCATCGTAGTCTCCATTTTTGTCCCAGATTGTGTACATTAGGTGGAATTTCAGAATGTACAAAAGTGTTTTAAAAAAAAAATGTATGAGAAGCACGGTTGTATATATCGAAATACCACAAAATGGCCGTCATTCCTACTATAATCGTTTATCCGTACCGAACTTCAGAGCGCTCACGATAGAGTGAGAGAAAGAGCACGTGGAATTCAGTCAATATTTCTATAAATATTGTATACAACAACATATAAATTTTAATAAGTTTGTTGTACATCAGAGATGTCGTTAACAATTAGAACTTAATAACAATGCAACGCCATTTTCTAATCGATTATAATAAAAAATGATGACAACTTAATACTTTTCTAATTATTGTTGTTGCTTTAATTTTATATCTAAGAGTACAAAAATGATTGAGCGATTAAATAAAATTGAGTTACAGTTCAAAAAAGTATAGTAATTATAAAAATATTTAACAATTATAAAAATGCTATAGAAAGTCACATTGAACTATCTTTAAAAAGTATGAAATAAAAATTAATAAAAACTTATAAAAACTTGATATTTACAATTGAATTTGAAAAATATTAATTTTTTAAGAATACACAGTCAAGTCAGATGGTGTTTTCAGCTAAACAGCCGTAAATTTAATGCCAGTCATCTTTTTGTAATAAGCCAGTGGTTAATTATTTATAAACTTTCTCGACTGTCAGGGACGAAATAAAATTTTTATTTTTATGTACGATTATCTATTGAATTAAAAAAAAAAAAATTCGTGACACCCTTTTATAATATATTATTATTATTATTATTATTATCTATAGAAAAATATCAGTTAAATATTATTTTGATTATTTTTATAGTGTATTTTACAAGGATTTATAATTAGATATTATCATCGAGGTTTATGAAACTCGCATAAAGGCTCTACTGGCGAGGTGTACCACGTAAAGTGATTAACGTTAAATGTACCGTTGTAAAACACGGCATGGAAGTAGTGTAAAAATGGTAACGAACGATGCGCAAAGTTAGCCCGGGGGCACGGAAGCGATCACCGTTCGTACCAAGAGCGACGTGTGTCGTTGTGTATCGAGTCTGCAGCGGGTGTACGACACGGTGTATGTAACGTACGAGAGACACGGTGTAAATTCACGAAGCACGACATAGACGATAAAATCCGTAGGGTGGATAAGCACTTCGGCGTGATACGTACGATCGATCGTGTAGTACACAGGTACGTTCTGTACATAAATCCCTACGAGCTATCCGTGAGGTCTTGTTGCCGGTGTCGTAGCCGATGCTCCGGCAAAGCTCGTTTATAAATAACCGTTCAGTTCGCGATCATATCCCGATTTCTGTGTTGTAGCTGGCTAGTGGCATCAGTCTCGCTACTGCCAATCGCCGAGAGTAGCGAGGATAGAAGGAAAAGAATCAAAAAAGAGCTGCGCGAAGAGACGAGAGGAGATAGCGTTGAGGCGATCCTGGGGGAAGAGAAGAATCTTGTGCGCTTACAAACGAGCGACAGAGCCTCGCTGACGCTTTGGCTGAGACGGCACATTCATCATCCCCCTCGATTCGTATCCAGCTATAAGTGTGCGTAAGTGTGAGCGAGAATGCGCGCAAGGACCGATATCATGGATAGCTTTCTTCCAGGCGGTCCTGACGCTTTATCAAACGAGATAATCGATTGGGATGGTCGCGCGAAAGAAATCGCTATCGCTTGTGACGCCTACGGATATCCGATTAACCGTTTCTGACTCGACAACCTCGCCGATCTCGTCGTTTTGTTTCCAAGTATCGACCGATTGTTACTTCTTATTTGAAAATGCTAAGAAGAAGAAATATTTTTTTTTTATTGTAACTTAAGATTTTATGCGTGACCTCAAATAATTGTAAAAGGAAGCAACGTTTGTCATTTTTTAAAAATTTGTGCATAGAAAGGTTAAATGAAAACAGACTACACCGAACGCGTTAGTCGGTTAGCGAGAAAGAAGCGTATGTCGTGTAACTGAGCTAAATGAGATAAATTCCTAAAGTCATTCGTTTGTCCGACGAATCTCAAAGACTGAACCGTCAATCATTTTCAAATTTGAACAGAAACTGTACCGGAGTATCTCTTCCGGTCCGTTAGTTATTTATTTCGATTATTTCCTCGAGTTTATACGTAAAATTCCGTAACTTTGATCATAACTTTGCTAATTAAAAAACTAGACCGTTAATATTAATTTTTGAAAAAATTATCAAAAATTCACCGTATTTTGTTCTACAAACTAGTTGAGTTGCAATCCGATCGAACATAATATAACTTTTACACAAATATCCTTAACATACAAAACGGTTGTCGATTTAATGAAATTTTGCTTTGGTACACAACGAGCGATAGCCAAAGTTTTATTTGTTAAATTTTGACTCGCCGGCTTCGACAAAAGGAGACTGTTTTTTTTTTTTTTTTTTTTTTCTTATTCTTTGCTCGTCGATCTCTTTAAGATGTTATTGCCGTGTATTTGACCTACCCAGGATTTTCATTTTGGGAAGAAAGCGAGGGAACAGAAAAGCTGTACACGGGGAAGGTAACACAAGGGCAATAAGAGTGGTTAACGTCGATGATGATCGGTGACCAGGGTTCGCCTTAAGGCGCGGAGAAAGAGAACAAGATCCAAAGCTAAAACCCTGCACAGTGAGCTCGTTGAGAGAGCCAACTCACCGTCTCAATCGTCGTCCCTTTCGGAGAAGTGCTTCCGGCGAAATGAATGAGTGAGACGACGACCCCTCTCTGTGCCCGAGCTATTCGCATTTCGTCGCACTCTATATATCTGAAGGCTGTGAGAAGCTGCTGAGAGCTAAGGGCACGACTGAACCGCGACCAATTCAGAGATTCCCACTTGCTTCGAGTGCCGTGTCGTTTCAGTCCCGACGGGAGGATCAACCACAAAATTTTCGCTAAACTTGCCAGTAGATAACAAAACAAAAAAAAAAAGAGCAATAATCTCTCAATAAGTTGAGTCACGATATAATCACGAAATATTTTAAATATCAAAGCCCATTATTAATTCTTTGTTCGTCCCCCGAATGGTTTTGTAATATTTTGAACAAGGATATTAAAAGAGAACCTTGAACATTTTCCACCTTTCACAAAGTTTTCTCTAATACGAGGAAGGAAAAATTGATAAGCGCAGAGGTAGCTTTGTCAAATATGAAAGACAACAAGGATGCAACAAGCAAGGTTTTGCGTTGCATCGTAGTTTTTATTATATCTTCTTGAAATTTTAATTTAAAAAACTTTGAAACAAGCAATCGATCCGAAGTGGAACAACGTCGTTGTCGAATTTTTCACAAACAAATTTCATCGTGGAAAAATAATGCATCGTCCTTTGACGTGAAAAAGCCAAAAAATGATAGAAACTTCCTAGTATATATTTCCTTGGAGATAGAGTCCGGAAAGTATACACATAAAGTAGAAGCAATAACTCTCGTCGTGAATGAACTACTCGCCGCGAAGACATCGGATTCCCGGGTACATATAACATAATGCTCTCACTTTACTCCGGCGCTACCGTCGGCTTGAGGGGGTAATTTATGAGATTGGCCAGATGCAGGCCCGGTCTCGGGACCGGGCCGTCGACAAGTTGTTGTATACGCTATGGGGCATCCGATGATATTTCTGCTGTTCCTTGTAGGTAGATGTATGTAGTACTACTTCACTTCTCCGCAGTCAGTGAGAGATGCGAGACGAAAACGGCACCTTTTCTATACTTTGGTACCGACCTACCGTGTAACACGTTATACGCGGGGCGATGGCATGCTCCCGCGCGTAGCCCATTTTGTCGGTGAAATTGTTCGATGCAAAGGGTCTCTCTCTTTATCCGTCTCTCAATTCTTTCTTCTTTTTGACGTCCTCGTTTTTTTTTCCCCTCAGCTCTCGAGATTTTTCCCAGTCTCCGAGATCTTCCAGCTTCGTCTCGGTCTTTAGCGTGGTCCAAGTGTCGAGTGTATCGAGACGCCCCGTAGGTGACATGACGAGGGTCAGCTCTTCGTTTGACCGCCAGGTGAACGTGGGAGCGAGAGAGGGAAACAGAGTCGGAAGACAGAAACACGCATAACACTGGCGGAAGATCCTCGAAGAAAAAAAAAGATGAAGAAAAACGCTAACAACAATAACAATAATGGCATCATTGTTGTGGACATGTTTTCAAAATGAGGAAATATTTCTATTTCGGCTCGTTGCTCGCCGGAGGTGTATATTCGTCGAGGGTTGTTGCACACCGACCGGTTAGAGAGATACCAATATAGAAGGAACTGCATCGGTTTGTGGCCCCCCCGGTCTAACACAATGAGCTCGAGTATTTGTTGGTGTTTGTACCCAATCTGCCGCGTGCTTTGACCGCTTCTCAAATATTTTTTTCTTCTTCTCTCTGCCTGTTTCGCTCTTCCGAATATACATGTGCTCTTGGGGTTGATATCTCTTTTTATTTCTCTCTCTATCTCTCGTCCTCTCTCATTCTCGTCCCTTGCCGATTCTTTCTTGTGTCCCCGGAAAATCTGCTCGATGCTACACAGTTATTAGCGTTATTAATGGCCTGCCATTGAGAGGATTCGACATCGCGCACTGAAGAGTCTCTCGACCCTTCTCAAACGACAGAACCAAATACTTTCATACACATATTGTACCCGAATTTGTATTATGATGTATGAAATAGGTTTCTTCTCTCGATTCTGAATGTCGTTAACGGTCGTCGAGAATTCACTTAGAGTTGGAATTGAGTACAGGGGACACCAAAGTCACTTATTGTTTTCAATACTGAATAAATGTACACAAATCTACGTGTGATGAATTTAATTTGTATTAAATAATTAATGACGATTGAAAGCCGACATAAATAAATAAAAAATTAATTGTACAAAGTTACTGACATCTCTGATATTGTATGTGCGGGATAATAATTTCCATACACGTCGTTAAACTCACTTTTGACCTTCCCGCTATCTCAATACCATTCCAACGATATAAATCTATCCGATCTATACAAAGTCCGAGTTCCCCATAATTTGGAACTGTATCATCGGGGTACTTTGAATAAAACACCCCTCGTGTATCCGTACATCAATGAACTGTCGTTGAGGGCAGATACGAAGATGTCGGAGAGTCGGAGAACCCGAGTTAGGGCCATTGGGCGTTAGAACCACACCGGTTCCTCTTCCGGATCGAATTATCCAATTATCCGAGGTTTTCGAGCACGGGGACGAGCCGAGGGGTCCGGGGAATGGAGAACAAGCGGTAGCGAGTCTGAGCGAGACAGATCGGAGTGAGCAACCTGTGCGCGAGGCAGGAACGGTAGAGACAGCCAGCATGGCTCTCGGTAGCCAGGTTGCCGAAAATAGCAAGCGCCCCCGGGTTTCCATCTCTATCCCTCGATTTCTACGTGTGTGGAGAAGGTAGTTGCGCGTACCTCCATGGGTACGCGGACGGGGTTGGTTAGCCGGTGCCTCTACCGCTGCTGGCTTGCTGGCTGGCAAACTGGCAGACTGACTGGCTGGCTGGCTGGCTGGCTGGCTGGCAGCACGAGGCGGTCGTGGTCCAAAGCGAGACTGGACAAAGAGCTCGTAAACGCGTTATTCCGCGCCAACGGATCTGTCAGAGCCGCTTCTCCGGGTGCACTACGTGGAAAAGGTCTGTCCACAGATCCAACAGCGGTGAAACGCGCGGCAGCGCCAGAACGCTACGTCGGTCTCGGGGCAACCGGGCACATCGACGTCCACATCAGCATCTCCGCTCCCTCTATCTCTCGGTGGTTCTGCTCGCTCGTTCCTGTCGTACACACAACTCCACGCGCGAGTCGCAGAGCGAGAACATATAGTTTGTTTGTTCTACACAAGGATACCTGTCCGTCGATACGTGTCTGGAAGGCAGAGTGATACGTATGTTGGATAAGTTCCCCAAGTATCCGAAACCTCCTGGCGAAGACGAAGGCCAACGCCAGATTTTCGAGCGACCTGGAATTCCAACGAGAAAACTTCCGGACGGCGAGATCCTCGACGAATTACGTTCATCGTTTATTTACTTTTTTCATTGCATAGATTTTTTTCGTCGAAACGATGAAACTCGATGACCGAAATGATCGGACTCGATCTCAATGTCAATTTCAAATACGGATCTTAGTTTTTGCATTATTTGTTCAGTAACATAGTTCTAGACCTTTCGGTCTTTATCCATTCAGCTTAGACAAATAGTTTAAGCAGTCGGTAAAGATCGATTCAACGATGCACGTCTTTTCGCACAGCAAATACATGCGGTTTCATAAATACATAAACCCTTTATAGGCGTTTAGGAAAAGTCGACCGTCCCTTCATGCGCTAAGTATAATTCTTAAGGTAAAATTTGTGTTAATTGGTAAGCGATAATGCATTAAGGTTACTTTCATAGCAGAGAAAACGATTTGGTATCGCAAAAGAAAAATTTTGCGACATCATTTTGAGAAGAAACGAAATAATTTTGTTCATTGAAAGAATGTTTGATTGAAATGAATGTTCCGTTCGATCGACTAAATATTGGTTCAATCAACTGAACATTTAGTTTGCCACTCGCAACTGCACATTCACTCGATTTTGCCAAATTTTTCTCCGAGTGTTCATATATTTGGTTTTCAGTTAGGTCATGGACCGAGTGTTTATCACAATTGATAGTATTTCAAAGTTCCTAGGAATGCTGTTCGACAAAGGGTTAATTATAATCCCTGAACTACTGATCAAATTGATATATTAAATGATTATTGCGCAGTAAATAAAGATAAATAATTTGTTTTCAAATAATGGTGCAACCATCACGTTTTTTCAAGAGCATGCTAACTGGATTTTCCCAATTTCATCATCATCCAAACGAAACGAGGGTAGCGAGGAAAAGGGAAACGCACGAGCACAGCGAGTTCGCTAGTCCTAGGCTCTTTGCAATTTCTACTTTTTTTTTTCTTCTCCCTGCGCCAACTGGTTGATGGCCTCGTGCATCGGTCAAAGGCCGATCGTCGAATGCACAAAAGGGAACATGTGTTGCCCGTGTAATCCGTACAGTGTACCGATCGATCCAAATTCTTACGTCCGTCCAATTCATCGTACAGACAGCAGGCACTTTTTTTCCTCTTTATCCCATTGGTGAATTCGATATAATTCTCCGATCTTCCAAAATCCTCGATTTTTGTGTTCTTTCTGGATTTTCCTATTGGCAAGCTATTAAATAAATGCGGGAATGGGGGAGAGGGGGGTTTAGTGAGTCGAAGGAAGATATCGAGGGGAGCGTAACCGAGGATCGGGCATGGAGGAATAGAACGGTGACTATATATATGTAAGAAATAGAGAAGAAATAAGGTCGCGGGCACGGGGCTTCTCTTAATAGGGGCACAATCGGTCGCGATCACACAAGGTGCGCGCGGGTCTCCACAATGACATCGACGTCGCGGCGGCGGAACGCATTGTGGTTGCGCTACGGGCGCGTTACACCGTGTCCCATAGCCATACACATACGGGCTATATGGCGCTACGAGCACGGGTTCCCATGGGACAGAGAGAGCCACGGTAGTGGGTCGTTGTCGGGCTCGCGCCACGGGGGGACAGTTTTCGACATAATTAGAGCTGGTATCGGAATGATCAGCCTGTAGCTGTGGGAATGAAATGAAATGGAGTGGCACTGCTGTTCCTCTGGAACGGTATGCACCCCTGGGACTCCTACGACGACCCCAGAACGTCTCGTCCCACAGAGACTGGTGGTCTGTATACGTTCATTATTCGATGGGGGATCTTCCGACGAAGTGCATGGGCACTTTCAGCAGCGGTCAGTGACGCGTTAAATGGATTGAGTATTTTTTTAAATACTATGCGTAATCGACGGGTCATTATAAATAATCTTTCAAAGTAACAAATGTTACTTTAAATATTATTCTTCATAGTTTGTTAAAGACAGTTAAAGTTTCTGTAATGTCATTTTGATAAGTTAATTTTCTGTTAAATTTATGGACAAAGTATCTTGAAAAGAAAACTAACGATCACTAATTTTCTTTGTTACGTAAATATGTATAAAAAATCTTTTTTTGTTGATTCAAATATACATTCAATACGACAGATGTTGCATATTTGTGTCATAAAAAATGTCAACAAAAGTATCACATTAGAAAATAGTTACCCAGTTGGATTATATTTATAGCGCTTTCAATGAAAGATATTGAATATTGTGTCAGTGGAGTAGATCACTCGAGCATTTATCGAAGCAAAAAGTGGAGCTTCGAGAACTCGGAAGCATCACTGAATGGGTTGTAGCGATGTACCGAGAGAGGGGTAATCCCACAGGAGAGGTGTCACGAAGCGGTAAGTACACAGGGGAACGAGAGAGTTATTACAGAGCTTGAAAGTAACGTATCGGAGGATACATGTACTCGCAACCGTATTTCGTATCGTTCTTGTTATAAAAAAAAAATGAAAATGTGGGTCGCGTTCTCTGTGTTCCGGTGGTGATTCTCGCTTGGCTCCACGCTCTCCTCTCCAGTTGCTCTCGGTCGCCTCTGCGTCTCCCAACCCGCTGATGCTTTCGAGAAGAGTACAAGCTCCGGTGGCAAAACCATTCCCGCAGTTTTCTCGTGCCAGTGGTTTGTACCTGGTAACCCGCTCGAGGCAGGTGTGCGGGTGGAATCGTTATTATTGTGCGGGCACGAGAGGGACACGGTACACCCCCGAAGTGAAGGACCTCTCGAGAGATTCTTTTGAAACGGTTTTGCAAAGGCGACCACGACGCCATGAAACCATCACGTTTCAGAGCTTGATATACACACCGTGTGTACAATTATTTAAATAGGTTTAACCCAAAACAAGAGAAATTAACAAAAACTCGTGGTACTCGAGAGGAGAAGGTGGAAGTGGAATACCTCGAGAGGTGTGGGAAATGCTGGGTGATGTCGTTAAACTCTGAGTTCCGACGAGTATCGACGTCACCATTTTAACGAAATACTTCCTACGATCATTATAACGTACGACTAAAAGGTAAAAGGAGACGAGAGTCTTGTATCAACTGATTTGGGTACTTTTCGTATTCACAACAATTTATCGCAACTAAAATATTCTTCACACTACAAAAGGAGATATAATCTTAGTTATCTATTTAAAATAATTTGTTAATGTGTGTGTAGTTTTTATTTTTAATAAGAAAATTATTTTTCTTTTTTACATTAGAGAAAGGCTAAACGTTTTTACGTGTAAATACAATGTATCATAGGAAATTAAGCTATAACCGGGGTGGCCACAGGTCCCGCGTAGCGAAACAACTCTCGCAAAGGGCTCCCTTTTGAACACGAACGTGCTTCGTACCGTAACCAAAAGCGAGAGAACGATCGAGCCTTACTACACGAGGCTGCCCTATGTATATCGACATCGGAGTGCCCCGTGATATACAATGAGAGAAGCCCGATGTAATCTCCGGAAAACGTTTAGGGGAAAATTAGGTCGACAGTTGCCGGTGTACCCACGGGGTCACGAGCATACGTACACATGTCTCGTTGTATTACTTGTGTAACATGTAGAATCGTCTATGTTACATGTCTATACCCTCCATCTCTTACTCGGCTAACCCACGATTTGTCACAATATTTATTCGGCCACAGGAACGCCGCTGTTTCTGCAACTGTTTTTTTTTTCTTCTTTATTTTCTCGCCGATCTTTAGCTCGCTTTTATTTGTCTGGTTCCGAAATGGTGCCCGAGGGGAGAGAGAAATGATAGTTGTTTGTGTACTCCGTTCTGGTCCTTGCGGACGTCGCGATCTTTCGATCAAGGACCTCCCAGCCTGTACAGTCTCGCTAAAAGCGTACTTTATTCTGAATAATTGATCGCACAGGATAAATTGTACAATTGTTTGCTTCACCGTGCTCCGCTTACTTCCAAATAATCGAAAATATTAACGTATTACGTTAATTTCGGTAACTCGTTACGACGCAATGCTTAAGCTCTGACACTATCGCAACGTTATAGCTCAGGGCCACAACTTTAACAATGACAAAACTATCCTGCAGCATCGACAGACCGCATTTCGCAGAGAGAAACTTAAATACGCTTCACGTATACATTCCAAACAAAAAGTTTCATTCGATCATAATTTGTATACTTTGCGATAAGAGATAAATCTTTTAAAATATCAATCTTATCGAAGATACTGAAAATATTTATTTTTAATGATAGTAATGCGAAAAAGTTATTAATAAATAAGGTGAAAAAAAATTAAATAGTTTACTAAGTTATTAGAAAACTTAATGTTTTAACTTACGAAATTAATTTGTTGATTTTTTTCAATATATATTATTTTATAAAAGAATATTCTTGTATTGTTAATTTTGTCATTTATAACTTTGAAAAATTGTTGAAAAGCTGCGAATTTTGTATATTTTTTCTTACAAACATTTTATAGTTCGTAATTTAGTTCGTAAAGAGATTATTTTTAAAGTCACCGGATTAGTTTATGGTTGAGTTGTTCGATTAGAAGAGAAATTTAACAATTTACTTTGTGCAACATCTGCTTGGAAAGTTGGCTGTGTGTAGTGGTCGAAGTGGTCGATTAACGCACTTCCACTATCCGGATTACTTTACCGCACTAGTGCGGCAAAGTGCTACATTATTTCATTGTTTTAACTCTACCTACCAACGAGATGTCACGACCAGTGATTATATGCGAGGCGATAGAACCGTCATTACGCGTTACAAATAAATAATGGATAACCTAACACGACCAGTGAGACCACCAATTGCAATTTTACAAGGCTTTGCATAAAATATTGTACGTGACAGGTGTGCGAAGTAGCGAATCTGACTATCATGACTTGACAACATTCGCTTTATGGCTTATCTCACTTGACATAAGCGTTAAGCTCATGTTGCAACTTCACGATAGTCAAAAATGCGCCACTTTGCGAACTTGTGGCATAAATTACTATTATCAGTCTCAAGATTTTTAAATTGTAAAATAAATTAATGTAAAGTCATATGAAAGTTTGAATAAATTGTTTGTAGTTTGAAAACAAGGGTCTTAAAAGACACTCTTTCAACCCTTAACGAGCGTGCGGACTAACAGAATTCACAGGGTTGGACCTGTGCCATATTCCTGTGGCTGAGAATCCGATGCCAAAGCGTACGACGAGTTTACGCCAATTTCCTTACACCCGGAGGATATGATTGCGCCGAGCGCGGCATTTCATTGGTATCTTGATGCTAGAAACGCATTACACGGAACTAATATCCAACTGCGGAAAATCAGAGTTCTCTCAAGCCAGTTCCTACGACATATATCACGATAAACCGGAGGTACATATAATCCCTAAACTTTAGCGAGTACACGAGAAATATTCAGCAAATTTTCCAGCATCTCAGTGACGAAACGTTTTCTCAACTGTTGCGAAAGTATACGAGAAGCGATCCTTTTTGAAAAGCAAGTCTCGTCTCGTCGGTGTTGGCCAAGGGGTGGTTTTACCCTCGTTTCCGCTTTGCCATTGCAGATACACACGCCAATAGTTATTCCCGGCAGCTCTCGGTTCGCGGTTGAGAAAAACTTTGAAATACACGTTATATTCCGGACTCAGAGCCTCGAAGCGATGAAGGGAAAGAGAGGGAAAAGTGGGTGAGTGACGAAAGGTTCTCGAACGATAGATTTCTTTTTTTTTTTTCTCTCCCTTCGAACAGCTCGCATCTATGCACGAAAATATATTTCTCGTGTACGCGTGTGCGGTGTCTCACGTGCTATCGAAATCCTTCGAGATGCTCTCGCGGAGGAATCCGTATTTTAGAAGTCTCTTTTCCTCTCGATACGTCTCTCGCTCTGTCATCTTATCTTCTGCTCGTTCGATCTCGACTTCGCGTTACACACCCGTTAAAAATGCGTATACCTTACGTACTCGCACACGGTCGCTCTCACCAACGCGCACGCACACACCTCGTACGCATCTACTCCGGGTTGCCTGAAGAGGAAATTTCACAGTCGAATTCACCGGATGTAAGCTAGCACGGGGCGAACACGAACGCGGGTCTCGTCGTCCGAGTGTTGAAAAAAACTCGTCGCCCTTGACGTTCGGGTAGTATTATTTTTCGCTGGAAGTCGCACAATTCTTTGCATCTCCGTGACTGCATCTACAAAATGATATTCTCGATGAAATATGTTCGAGGATAAACTTTTTCTGTCTTCATAACGTCGCTACCAACAAGTAAAAATTGCCATCTAGTTCTAAAGAACGATTCGTTGCACGTTAATCTTGAAAAAAAAAAGATAAACACCTTAACGAATCCTGTATTTTGTAATAAAGATCAAATAGAAAATAAATAAGTCATCAAACTGTCAGGACTCACACGATGATTCTTTCAAAGCGATACGAAATCAAAATACTTAGGCACATTAGCAGTTTCTCTCTCACTCTGCCATGAATCGGTATTTAGTTATATCACTCTCGCAGCTACACATGTTTTGCATCGCCTTAAGATTATGCGTTACCCGTTGATCGATAAGAAAAAATGTAACCGAAAAAATGTCTCCGTGACGATTAATGCTTCGGATAAAAGATGAGAACGGTTAACTGTGTTTCACGATTCTACAAGTTCGTCATTCTCTTCTTTTATTCGAGCGATCAATCGTTACGGATAAATTCGCAATGAAAAAAATCTGCTATCTTTCTCGCACGTACACCGATCTGAGACAGACACGCGATCGCATGTAGCGCTACGTCCGAAAACAGCTCGGTCTGCATTTTAAGACCTCCTGTAATAATATAATATAAGTAATACGAGAAAGTTTAAGTGGAAAAAGAGCATAAAGACATTTTTGACGTCATCACGGCTCTGTATGCCTTTCGAGCTTCTCGTGCAGAAACACAGAAAGCAACATAGCCCTTGACTCTCGTAAAATTCGCGAGACGTGCACCCTGAATTTAACGCGTACATGTTATAAGAGGACTATAAGGAATGAGACGCGGTAGTAGGTATACGAGATGAGAGGGGTTGACCTTTGAAGCCGTCGAGATTTCTTAACGGAGCAGAGCGCTTCGTAGAGCATCCCCTTGGTAGCATCATCAGGAGCAGCGCATGAAGCGTAACAAGAAAATGAGAGAGAGAGAGAGAGAGAGAGAGAGAGAACGTCGGCATTTTTGTCACGAGTAGTTATACGAGAATTAATTGAATAAGAGTCGTTGAGGCGAGGTCTCGCCTCGAGAGACGACGACGACGACGACGACGACTGTCTCGCGGCGAGGATTCCACGAGAGAACCCTCGAGAGCGTGTACGACTTTGCATCGTCTCTGCTCCATAGTGCTCTGCACAGGCCCTCGTGTACATTGAGATCAAAAGAAACGTTGTCTGATGTTTAGCAAAGGTGTGACGAGAATGGTTCCACTCTTTTAGCATCGGATCTCACGGTAATGTTGCAAATTTTGTTAATGCGTAATAGGTACAATAATTTCTAAATGTTCAACTCTGTGTCATAGACACGTTCCTTTATTTTTTCTCACAAAACACTTTTAAATATTGTATGTTTCTAAAACTCACCCAAAAGCATAGTTTCAACATCGTCCAATGCTTTAAAACAGAAAAAAATTTAATCATTAACAACTATTTTAATATCTTGAGGAAATGGATGTTACAATTGTCCCGAAAAACATGTCAGCTATGAAAAATATTTCATTTTCTAATTCATAATTGTACACCGAGAGAATAAGCCTTAAGTAAATATCTTAAATAATTTTTTAAAGAATCTTGTACTGTTTCTCGTACTTGTACGACGCTCTTAATTTACCTCAGGTTGTAAACGAAATTTTTACAAAATAAAAATAGCCTTTAACGAATTTTTTTTTTAATTATCGATGTTTTACCAAAAAGAAGTATAAAAGAAAAAAAAGTTTATAACGCTCAATGAACTCAGAGAGACGTAGTTTCTCTGAGATATCTCTGTCGCTGTAAAAGACGATCCCGTGAGTTTCCTCGGTCTCGCGAGTTTGCAACATTGCCGAAGCCAGGGTGAAGGCACTCCGATAGAGGAGACGGACGTTGAGAGTGAGAGAGCGAAGAAACGCTTGCCGGTGGGGTTGCCATCCACTCGGAATTCAGAAACGATCAATGCCAGCGGGGATCCCGGTCTCCCGTTTTCCACCGCCCACAAGTTCCATCTCCTTCTATTTCTTCTGCCTTGTCTTCTCCTTTCTCGAGCGCATCGGCATCAGCAACTTCTCGATCCCCCTCCCGCACCCGATCGTTTCTCATTCTTATTTCGTTATTCCACCTCCGAAACGCCTGGTTGACGCTTCCCTCGCGTTTGAAAAAGCGCGGGGAGTATTCTCTCCCCTCCACGTTATTCGCGGTATATACGCTGCAGCAGTCTAACGTCACGCGACAGCAGAGAAAACGAGCGAGCTTTGATGTCACCGCAAACGCCAAGACCTTTTCACCACAAACTTTGAAACCCTCCCACCCCCCCTCCTCCCGTCAACTCGAGCGTTTACGTATTAAAATGATTCCCCTAGGTATTCAGTAGGTATTTTGTATACGATGAATAAAAAAGCACACGTGTCAAAAGATTCGATAATAAAATGGAAAACGACTGAGCATCGTTTCACGAAATTGAACAAAGGACATTTGTCCCACTAAATCGTATACATGGAACAATAGTCTAACGAAATAAATTAAATGTTCATTTTCATAATTGTCATTTACCACTATGCAATTAAACTACAAAAATAATGATTAACACGTGTAAATTTAAAGGAGTGGACCATTGAATGTAAAACCATATAAAAATTTTAATTGAAGATTCGGAACGAAGTGAAATATCATTATTGCGAATGAAGTAGAAGGAAAAAGAGCGATCGTTCGAGAGAAATAGAAGAGAATCGATTAGCTCTTTCTCTCTATCGTCGCGGCATGACGAAAGGGGTGAGAGAAGAAAAAGAGGGGATGGTTATATGGGCCAGCAGCGCCGGTAGAAGTAACAGCAGCGGCGTGTCGCGCCCATCGCGGTTGATTCGATGAGCTAACGCCAACTTAACGCTACACACCCCACTGGGCTGCACTCGGTCAGATAACTCGACGATTTTCAAGCGCCCTGCACCGGAGAATGATATCCATTGAGTTGCGGCCGCTTCGGCTTGCACTATTTGCAGCGGGTCTTGCTCCATCTATCTCCTCCTTCCGTTCCTCCCCAAGCTCCGCTCTCTGATTCTCTCCTCTCGCGATCTCCGCTCGAGAATGTTTATTCACTTGTGGATTCGAGTTCTCGCGTCCTGAATATCCTTGAAGTATCCCTTTTGCATATTTTTACACTTTTCAATGCGTCACTGTAGCAGCACGAAGAAAAAAAAATGTTTGCTGGGGTAGCAACAATGTTCTTGACGTTATTAATTTGACTACTTGATACAGGAACAAGAAAAGAACTTTGTTGTGGAAGCAAAAACGTTCGATCACAGCGATTCGCTACAACCGCAAAAAATAACGGTTACAAAATATTTTGTTATAGTAATAAAACTGCTTAGTTCCGTAAATAAATAAACTAAAATCAGTTTTTTCAATTCTTTATTCGTTCGCTATAACCCGCAGGCGTAGTTGATTCTCGTGATTAAATAAATCGCTGCATTAACAATAAATGTTAATGCGACGCTGTACCCGCACAAAGAAAAAAATTATGCAGGACTAACAGAAATGTTGTTACCGTTATTAATTTGAATACTTAATATAGGAACAACAAAAGCGGCTTGTTATGGAAGCAAAAAAACGTTCGACTGAAGAGATTCGCTGCTACAACAAAAATATTATTTTTATGGTATAACTGTTTCGAAACGGTTACTAAATATTTTGTTATAATAACAAAACAGTTTAGTTCCGCAATTAAATAAACTAACAACAGTTTCTTCAATTCTTTAATCGTTCGCTCTAACAGCGAGGCATAATTAATTCTCGTGGCTGAGTAAATTGCTGCGGTAACAAAAAAATGTTAATGCGCATAACTTCTGATACGTAGCAATATTTTTTAACTCCAGGAAAAAAGTCATCATAAGCAAAACATATGTTTTAAAGATGACAAAAGCATTTTTTTTACGTGCAGAAGTATTGTTGGCAAGATGAATATTTAATGTCTTTATTTTTATTTCACTCCGACTCGTTGCTTTACATGAAAATGGTATATTTGCTTAAGACGAAGAGATGATCTTAGACCTCAGTATATTTTTAATTTAGAATTATTTTTCAAGCATAAACCGAAATTGATGTAACGTCCAACATGCGTCTCATTCGTTACCGTGACTTGTTTCAGTTATTTAAATTTTTACAAATTATTCGTACACGTAATCGTCTCGGTAGAAAATAAAGTCTGTTATGCATAGTCTCATTTCCTTTCCTTTACTTTATTTTCCGTTTTTTTTTTTTTTTATTGTAGGTCCCTTAACCTCGGCGTCGAAAGAAAATGCGGGCGCGTGCGACGAGATGGTGATTTGCGCGACGGTGAACTTTAATCGCGATTGAGCTCGTGTGTGTGTGTGCGTGTGCGTGTGTGTATTTGTGTGTGTGTCGATGGTACTGGGCGACGGCGTCGTCGCCGACGACGTTGGGGTGCGGAAAGAGCGAATCACGTGGAAGAGGCGCGTAAGAGAATGGAAATCAATAGGTGAAGGCGAACACAGGGGCGAGCGAGCATACTCGGCTGTAGCAGCCGGCAGCTATCTCGCTGGTGAAGATTGCAGCGGGCGGGTCGAGAGTCACGACTCGAAGACGACGGAGTCGACGATCCCCAACACGCGAGCAGCAGTAGCCAGCCGTCGCCAACGCTTTAGAAAGCCTTCGAGACGACGCGAGAGTCCGCTATCGTTACGTTCACCCCCTTTCTGCTCTTTGCAGAAGGCAGCTCTGCCCCTGGCTCTTTGGAAGCTGCGAGGATCTGCTACTCGGACCGGGGGGTCCGAGGTGGTGCGAGAAGGGAGGACAACGCGTCACACGGGGGTGGCGTACGAACGGAACCGAAGGATGGAGCGGGAAAAGCGAGAGGATGGACCTCCATTCAGAACTAATGGGGTTAAACGCCTCGGCTCTTCAATCCTTGTCCATCCACCGAGCATCGGAGCAGGGATCGAACGATGGAGCTCGTTTTTAACTGAATATCAATTTTGTCTTAATATCGTATTCATGTAGATTAATTTTATGTAGAACTAATATGACTGTATCAATAAAATAAATTTATGTAACATTGTTAACAGTGCCAATACAAATTGTCAATACAAAAAAAAAAAAACAAAAAACAATTATTTACTTTATTCTGTACGTGTCGTTGTTACATACTTGGCTGTATATCAATCATATTTTTATATTGAATTAATATAGAATTATTAATATAGAATTATAATAGAATTTGAAAAATTCTATCAACATTATAACTTGACATACAATTTTTTAAAGAACATACGCCAAAAACGTTCGACTAATCAAACTAAAATGTATTACGGGTCTTGCAGCTTAATAATTGATATTTTTAAAATAAAGATTCTGTCTTAATATCGTATTCATGTAGAATTAATTTCATGTTAATAATGCCAACAAAAATGATCAATAATTCAAACAATTATTTACTTTCTTCTATCGTATTGCTGTTATATATTTAGCTGTCTATTAATCATTTTTTTATATTGAATATTATACAAATATATATTCAATAAATATTTTTAATATTCTATCAACGACGTAAAAAATTTTAAAGATACGCAAAAAACATTTCATGAATTTAACTAAAATGTATTATCGTTCTTGCAGCTTTATAATTAAAAAAAAAAAATTTAATCATTAATTACAAAGGCAACAGTGAAGTTTAATAAAAATGATATATTATGGAAAATTATTTTGTACTATAATATCGGTATAATCAATGTTATACGCTCTTTAGTAGCATATATTGTGACTTACCCTTATGTGCCATGTCGTCAGCGGTGACGGAGGCCAGGAGGCCGGTGGCGCCCGGCCATGGAGCGACCGCAGCCCCCAGCTGCTGCGAAGGCAGAATCTTTGGGCCTTTCGACGCTCACTGTGTCTCTGAAAAGATAAATACAAAATGTACAAAATTACAGTAACTGCGTATATATCGAACCTTCAATTAGATTTTTTTTGTAAGAAAGTAGAACATACAGCGATAGTTTCGAATATATGCTGAAAAAATCGTTTCAAATAAAAATTCGACGATATGTATGCGAAATTTATAAGAAGATACGCCGTTAGGTCTCTTCGTTATTTTATGTCAAACAGCAAATATCGTGTTTCTAAATAAACACGAATCTTCTGCGTTGATGCAACGATGACAGGATTACATAGAAGTATAAATCATACGCATCTCGTGAGGTTACACAAAACTGGGGTGAATCACCTAAGTTTAAACGGGGAATACTTTTTATTTAGCCAAACGAGATGCATAGGAATGACACTTCTATGTAACTCCCATAGCGTTTTCCACTGGTAAAACCGAGTGCACGTTTTAACATGCAAAATGTAAAAGATGCATGCCCTGAGTGCGTATACTTATCTCACTTGCTCTTATTCAGATAACTGGACACGGCGCACACTCGATGCACCAGTGGAAAGCGCCATGAGGTCGTTGTCAAAATCAGACAAGCGTTTGTCATCGCGTTTTCCACTGGTAAACTGGTACGGATTTTGATACGAGTGCAAGCGAACCAGAGAACTGGATATGGTGTCAATGCCATGATTATAGTGGAAAACGCTATGAATCTATCTACACGTGTCGCAGCTATACACGTCACGCAGCTGTTTCAATAACGAGACGCGACAAAGGAGATCATCATACTCTGTTTGTACAACCTTGTCTATGTATGCACTACTGCCTCGTTAGGATCTTATGATACAGTAATTATACGATTGAAATTTTCATCGTAGCTAAGTAGAACCACCTGTATCGCAGCACCAGAGTCAAAGTCACGAAAAAATCCACGTTGCGTCCTCGATAAACTTATAAATACGATAACTGGGGACCTTTCTTTAACAAAACTTCATTGGCCAAGGTTCAACAACGGCCCGACTAATTTGATAAGCTACTTGTCGGCAATGTTGGGCTAAGAAACCTCAGCTTAGGGCAACAGTTGTCGTAAAATAAGCGATAATTATCAAGCGTCGGTTGCTTTCGTAGTACATTGCAATAGAAAAATGACTCTAACTGGATAATTTCTTCAATTTAACGCTAACCGTTGCTCGAAATTGAGGTCATACGTTGTTATTGCAATTTGGACGACATATGCTCACGCATCTTGACGCCATGTTTTCAAAATGGCGTGCAGGAAGGTTCTGCAATGTTAACTTTAGGGATATGGCGAGACGAAAGATATTTGGGTGCGAGAGAAATGAAACTAAATGGCGCTTGACGGTGAAGCGAGAGAGAAACAGATAATACGCGCAAGTATGAGGTTTGCCCTCACTTTGTGTATATATGTTCGATACGTGCGCAATGACTTGTGGCGCTGCCGTGGTGGCTTGCAGCAGAGAAAACTCTAAGAGCCGAACCACAGGTTTATACGGGCGTGTATTGATTTATAATCTATTGTGCAATTGTTTTTCATCGTATTTATTCAATTAAAATTTGAATGAGCAAAGAATGAACATAAGAAGCATATTTATAGAAATAATCCTGTGCAATAACGACTCGTCTACTTTAAATGAATATTTTACATAATGAGGTAACGTCAAGTAGCGCTTGGTCGTTTTCTACGTTGAGTAGTGACAGACAAGCAAATTCAAACGGATCGAAACAAGTGTTACTCTTACTATTACAGAATTATTGTTCTCGTATTTAGATCATAGATGTCGCAATTAAAGCATGAATATGATATCAGAACCTACCACACAGATAAAGATTTTGAACCATCAATTTCCGGCATTGCTAAGAATATACCGAACGTCTACCGATGTACCAACAGAGGTTAAACAATATTTCGATCGTTGATTTGAAACGTAAAACCAAGAAGAAAGAAACTACAAATCGTGACTCAGAATTCACAAAAATACTATATTACTCATAGCATCCATCGCTATACGTAATTTCAATCGATTTTTAGTAAAGATATTTGATTACTTTCAGCGAAGTTCACGGCCCGTATATTTGGTTGTGAGCGTGAACTTTATTTCAAACCGATATCGAGAGTCAGCGTTCGTTGAGGCGTTATTTGGTACTTAAATCGGGTATTAGTGAGAGTGAGATATAAATAGATTATCGTTCACTAGCAAACTGCTTTAAATATTCTACAAAATCAGGGCATTGTTGTATCGTGCTCTCATTTTTGTATGAGATTCTATCATAGATTAGCTATTTATAAAAAAATGTTGGCCAGCAATTTTGACTTGATCGTTGAATAAAAAAAATCACAGCGTCTCTTCTATCCATGCAACCGAATGCTATCCGATGCGCCAATAGTACAAAACCGCAAGCAACGCCACTTGGTTTCGTGCGCGTAACGAAAAGGATTCGAGAAATAGTCTCATTAGAAACTTCTAGGGGTCGCTCTCGTGATTGTTGACAGTCAGCTATCCCCACTTCTCGCTCTCGTGCACATAGAGAAAACACACAGAGGTGAAGCGAGTGAACGAAAAACATTCAAGGCTTTCGAGTGTAGCAATTATCCTCGGCACACTCTTCCGGAAGATGTGAAAACTACTCGCGAATGTAACGCACATACATCGCTATACACAGAGTCACTCGAGATCCGTCGGTGCATGTGCGTCGAATATGCATGCGGCACAGAAGCCGAGCGAGACGGGAATGAGGGTTGCGAGAGCTCGACTACGTGCGATAATTAGTGCCTGAAGGGTGGCTGCGGTGCAAAGTTACAGGGTGTCCCATTAAAAAAAAAAAGCACACTGTATATTATTTGTCGCGTTCGTTCAGAGTCTCACTCCTGTAATACATTTCCACAGGGGAATTCTCACGATACCGCTAATTCGACGAATCTTCGTGTTCCATCCACGGATATTACTGCAACGCGGCGTATAACTGTTCCGCAAAGAAAACGCTTCCGCACTTCTAAATCACGAAATTCCTCGCGTTATTTCACCAAAGTTTGCGACGCTGCACAGCCTCGCTGCTACTTTAGGAGTGGAATTCCCCGACTTGAGAGAAGTTGGAGTTGCCTTGGCTGCAGTGGTAACAGTGTACTATCGTTTTCCGTGTGTTTATCTCATCCGAAAAACTTTTCGCAAGCAGCGCTTGCTGGGGCGGTTGAAATAGTTTTATTCAAGGTGAGAGAGCGGGACGCCGGTGTGATATATCTCACGACAGTAAACATATAGACGATGTAACGAGTGGAAGTAGAAGTAAACACGTTGTGCTGGTACATCGCGAGAATACGCCTTCGCGCGCGCGAGAGAGTGTATTGTGCAAGAGGATTACCTCGGATTATGCCCGACTGAGCGCAAACAGGATCGCGCCGGCTTGTGTTTACAAGACGCCAAGCTGTCGATTTACCGTACGCGCACGATCCCCGACGATTCTGACTCGGCTGGTCGCCAGCACGACCACAGCGAGATCGGGCTTCGCCGTAAGATCAGAGGCAGCCACCTTTGCACCAACTCGAACCGGTGTGTATCTAAGCAAACATCTATCGTTATCCGCGTGTCTCTCGAAGAGAGTCAAATCGAATCGTCACTCGGTTCGATTGACTCAACGAACACGCAGCGTCGCACGATCAAACGCGGTGAATCCGGTTTGTTTCTCATCTAGCTCCGATGATCACCGGTCTTTTTTTCGACTTGATATATAATATGCGTTGCATTGATTATCAGTTTGTACTTCAATATCGGAATAATCGTTATCGATTATCACTCTGTAAATTTTGCGACACATTCTTTACTTTACCGTTGTACCGAATAAAAGTTCATTTCATCCTTTTATTTTATTCTTCTACGTGTACGCTGGCTTTTTTTTTACGGAACGTGAACAATGTCTCGATATTCTGTAAGCAGTTATATATTTCGTGCACATTCAAGTACGTGTGCAGATACCGCTTAAGATTCATGAGAACGACTATCAGATGAAGAACCACCGGAAAGGACAAGTCTGGTTCATGGGTACCGTACGTTAAGAAATTTCTTACGAATTGAAAGCCCCTTTCTCTTGCTTCATCATCAGTTAAGCAGTAGAATTGTCTTTTCTTTGATAAACGTGACATTGATAAAGTACCTTTTCCATCCACCTAGTTTGCAGTCTTCATACTAAATAATGTAAATCTTATTTTTTATGTCCCACCGTGACTCTACCAGCTCTCCATTGTTATATTTAAATGATTATCATAATTTATAATACAATTAGTGCTTGTCGTACATCACAATCGTTCGACGATTGGGAAATCACAAGAGTGACCATGACATCACCGACATCTGGTGGATGAATTTTAATTACTCCATTCCAGTGGTCATAACATATGATTGAAGCCGTTGTTAACAATCGCAAAAGACTCCCTTACAAATATTTATTGTAATATTGTCCGTTTTTTGAAGATTGCAAACTTTCGACCGAGTGAGTTAAAGCGGCCATTTTTTTCCCTTGTGTTGATTCTCAATACAACAATACTTGTCTTGTAATTGGAAATTCATGCTTAAGGTAATCCCGTCGTGGTGACTCAGTCCATAGAATTTACGTAAAAAAATTGTATACTGTGCTTATCATATTATTTATTCTTCCTATGAAAATTCACGATCGGTTATCGATCTAATTAGAGAGAAAAAAATTATTAAAAGTAAGTGTTTTTCTTAAGGAAATCCCGAGATGACGTAGGAAAACCCAATTTTCGGTCGCTACAAAAATGTATATATCAGTAGAAATCCATAAGATATTTAAGAAAAATTAGATTTACATACTTTGAACTTGTAGCAATTAAAAAATACCGGAAAGAAATACGATTATCGGCCGAGTTTTAACGTTATATTGAGTTTAATTTGAGCTTCCGGTATCGGGTTTACTACGCCTCTGCGTCATGTCGCTACGATGAAGTAACGTGGCAACACTGCATCGGTTGGTTGTTGTCTTAACCCCGCTTCACCCGTTCCACCATCTTTCCATACTTTAATGTTTTGTCTTTTCAGAAGTCGACATTGTGTTAACAATTTTGACACATTGACATCGAAGAGGTTAAACCCGCGCGGTCGAGTAGAAAAATAAACAGATAGAAACAATGTTGCCAAATACCGATGTAGAAGCAATGTTGCAACCAAGAAATACTACGCGATTCGTTGAAATAACTATTTATTCATTTTTCTAATTATATACAAACATTCGATGAATTATTTAAACATGGAATTATTTATTTATTGAAAATTATTATTACTACGAGTGTCGAAAATAGAAATAAGTATAAGTATCGAGCTTAAGCAGTGGTACGACTTGCCTGTAGTGACAGGATTACCAACCCTTTATAATTGACACCGTCCGAAACCGTCCCGGACTGTGAAGAGCAGAGTGGGAGTAACGCGTTCTTATCGTAAAGCCGAAGATTGAGGTTATTCTTGTGACTTATAAAGGGTTAAGGCAACAAAGTTCGAAAATACGATTTATACTCTTAAAGACTAATTATTTTATTAGATCTTCGAATAATATAATTAGTCATTATTCATATATGAGTGATTCGAATGGAATAATATTTCTGGTATATAACATAGAGTTTACGAATATTTTTCATTCGAATTTCGTTTCAAATAGTTCTCCTCGGTAGTTTTGAAGATAAATTGATCGTCCCGCTGTGTCCTCGTTTCCCTTACTACAACGCTCAGTTGAAATGTTATTAAAAAAAATGTGGAATAGATTTTTTAACTTGATATCGAGACACCACCGCGACTCTTAATACAGACATTGGTTTCGATCGTCCCAGATACATAAATTAATCGACAGAGCAGTACAATCTATAGAATGCACTACTTCTTGGGTTTTTTTTTTTTACTGTTCATACATCGTTAGCGATTCTTCTCTTATCGAAAATTTACAAGGCGCGTTACCTCACCAAGTTATTGACTCAGTTGGCTCAATGCGAGACTTACTATTACAACCATAAGAGAATTATTAATTAGCGCATACGCTTATGTAAGTTGAAGGTTTATTTCGTGAGTGTTATTCAGTGGAGAGAATAGAAGGAAAGAGGATTCGCGCGAAACCGAGAAAGCGAATAGCAGTACACAATATTCCTGTACTTTAGTTAACACAGTACAAGGCATTCGTTGCTTCTGTGCAATGTAAGAGAGAGAGAGAGAGAGAGAGAAAGAGAGAGAGTGAGAACTCGAGGGGTTGACGGCGGAATATAATGAGGGAGCGGTAGAGCAGCGGAGGTGGCGGTTGCCGCCCCGGTGCGAGTCGCTTGTGTACCATTAACAGGGTTTCGCCGGAAATCTAAAGCATAATGTGCCTCGACGGCATAGCTACATCGTGGATATGGAACCTATTACCACAAAATACGCATAATGTATTACTACGAGAAGCAACCGTCACCATCCTCGTATCTTGTTCCGCTGAGTATATCCATCTATTATACGCGGTCCTCGCCTCTCGTGTCCCTCTCTCTCCCTTAATAAACTCAATTGCTGGCTCTTAGAATTATTATTCAGACGATTAATAGACTGGGATATATACGATTGTTTTTTTTTTTTTTTTTTTTTTTTTTTCAAAGATAAAACACTGCCAGAAAATCATCCCCCGTTCTGCAAGTCGATTGATTGAAACGTGCACTATACGCGCGACTCAGCAGGGCGCTCGATTCAATCCGTCGGGGATATTAGAATCCTTTATCAAATATCTTGGCTTCTGTGAGTATTCGAATCTTTTATACGATCATTCCAGTGTTGATGACGTGATTCTAGTTCAGGGTACGATGTATTAAATAAAATCAAATAAATTTAATTAAATATAATTGGACTGCAATGAAAATTTTATTTATCCTATCTTCTCTATATTACGAAACACTCTTGGATAATAGAAAAATACTTTTATCATGAAAAACTTTAATAATTGTGTTCTTGGTTTATCATTATAAATTGATAAAAGTGTCGATGTATTAAATTCATTTCACGAGATCTCTTCGAGACGAGAAACATAATGGCGCGAGCTGAAATATTTAAAAATTGTAAATTAATGACAAAACAAAAGAACCTTTTTTGTTTTTTTTTTTTTTTTTTTAATCACTGGATCATACAAGTACACGTCGTGTACATATTCTTGAATCGAAACTCTCTTAACCCTGTCTATCGATATCTGTGAAATTTCTTACATTAAATATTTATCAATTTTACAATTTCTTAATTTTTCTACCATGAATCAACCCCGACAAATTAATATCGCGATTCAATAGTCCCCCGAATGCTTACAAGAGTCACACAGATCAGAGGGATGAGGCAGATTCACGATGTAGGAGTACTTCCAGTGTACTTCGAGTATATTGCGAGCTCCACGCGTCGAACAAACTTATACAATGAACGTCGCGCAACACCACGGGGCGTCCGCACTTGTGCTTCTCGCTCTCGCATACGACAATTCAATACACACGCTATAATACAAACAATATATACGTACACACACTCACACATATATATATACTTCTCTGTCGAGATTCTGTTCGCTTCACGGATTTTACATGGCGAATCCATAGCCTATTGCCTAATTACGCTATAATACACCAAGGGATAGAAGTAAACGGAACAGAGAGAGAGAGAGAAAACAATGCGAGGGATACACGCTCCTCCCGCTATCTCTATCCGCTCTCGGAGCCAGCATTCAATCACATTCACACCGAGTTTCTAGTGGATCGCGACGTTACCGGGGGATCTCTCATTGTACCCCATATTGTACAGCACGGTAGACTTACAGGCTTTATACGCGATACAGAGACAAATCTTTGCAACGGAACTTAACATTTGCCAAGTACGGATGGTTCGACAGTTCTCGTGAACGATTTCCCAAGCACACCATTATCATATGATAATTTAACGCTCGTATTATCCCTTACGGATTCACAAACTCGACGTATGTCAACTCCGCTAAGGGATGAATAGTCTTACACAAAGGTTTCCCTCGTATTCAATAATAATATAGCCATAGAAATTATTTTGAAAGATAAGAAAATTTTTCGTCCACGATGAACGGTCGTCGTGAATTATAGAACTTTTTTTATTTTTTTTTATTTTTTCAAAACAGTTATTAAACGATGAAATGATATTACTAGGAAAATAAATAATATTGAATCTTGATTAATGTTAATTTAATAGAAACAATTGACCGATAAAATCTTATCAATTCGTTACATTTATTTTAAATAATTGAATTATCACAAAAACTTAATATTACGAATTAGATAAATTATTCAATCGTCACTGGAACTCGATTATGATTGTACTTTGCAATTATCTTTCAATTAACAAAATCCAATGAATTAAATTGAAATTATAAAAGATAAATTGTAGTTTCATCATTTTTATTTAAAGTTATTAAGTTGAACTTACCAAGATACTCCGTCGGCGGCCGACGGTCAGCTCCTCACTCGCACGTTGACTATCACCACTGAATTCGAGTTGATTTTCGCGCGCACACGTGATTACAGCTAAGCACACTGTCCTGTCTCTCGTAATTATTTTCTTATCTTCGAAAATTAACTTGATCTCGTTGTTGATCGTCACGATATCCAATCTTTCCACTAAATTTGGTTAATTTGTTTTTTTTTTAATTTCAATTCTCTCAAAGTCCTCTTGAATATCGTTGACAATTGTTGAAAATTCACGTACACCTTTCGGAGCTTTCTATCCGATCGTTCAATTTCTAAAATATCAAACTCTTTCGGTCTCTCATTAACTTTTTCAATCAGTCATATCGTAGCACGAATTGTATTAACCGATGATCCAGAATAATGGAATCCTCGTCAGCTACGATTTCCAACACTTGTGTTGTTCCATACGTTCGAAAAGTTACGTTACCGTTTACATAATACAACTGGAGCTTCGAGTGTTCCGGTTGTGTCACAGAGAGTACAATTCAGTTCCACGGGAATATAATATTACAACAACAGCAGATTTTAACGAAAATAAAAACGTGACGAGCAACGGTGGATGTCTTGTGGATCTGCAAGCCGAAGAAGCACGACGCTTCGGCACAGCTTCGACACGTCCACCTCGGCGAGGTTCTCGATAAGGAGTTACGGTTTGGCGGTCGGTGCCGTCGGTGCCAAGTCGCGTGGCTTTTTGCCGCTCATCGAGGTGTACCACACCGGAGCTAGCTACGGACCGGACCGAAAGCGCTAGCGCGCTCTGTGCTGCTGTTGTCTCGCTGCTGCAATGCCAGAGCTGTTACCATAATCTTTCTCTCTCTCTCTGTCTCTCTCTCTCTCAGTCTCTGGTTCAGTCCCACCCCCGATTGACTCGGTCCTCCTGCATCCCTCGTTCTATCTTTCTCACTCAGAAGCGGGGAGGAGGGTAGGGCGGTAGTAGCGGTAGTCGCGATGCCGAAGAGAACGGAGGGGACGAGATACCACCCGCGGAAGTCGAAGAGGTTGCGGGGATTTGGCGAGTACGCGGTAAACGTATAGCTCACGTATAGTCTTACACAAGTGTACGTGTATACTGGCTGATGTGCCACACGTTTCTCTTAGCCCTGCTATACACTTTTCCTCTCTCTCTCTCTCTCTCTCTCTCTCTCTCTCTCTCTCTCTCTCTCTCTCTCTCTTGCTCTCTCTTGCTCTCTCGTGTGTGCTCCGACTCTCACCAGTCGGGTCGTATTCGCAAACCCGTGTCGACGGGGGCAAATTTGTTAGGTAGTGGTACCGCCGACCAATGGGACAAGAACTCGACAACCCCACCGTCCGGGTAGAGGCCGTGGTAGGGATGCCGGCCCCCGCGATACGACATCATCGATTCTGAATGGTGGAAATGCTCAACGGTGCGGAAGGCACATTGGAGGGCGCTACCGCCTGTGGAAAACGAGATTTTCAAACGCATGCGCACGAGTTAAGGGCTACGAAAGGGATGATCGAGAGAGAAGTCACAACTACGCGCGGTACGAAAACCGAGAGTCGCGGATACACGACAGATGGGCACCGACCGTCGACGATCTCGGTGATCCTACCGATTGCTAACGCGATACATGGCAGCTCCTTTTTTTTTTTTCTGCTTTAGTCAACTGGAAGAATTCTTAGAGAAACTAAAAATGTGAGAGGGAACGAGAGAGAAGGTGGCGGATATTATGATATCCCGGGATCTATGGAACGATAACTTTCCAGTATTTTCAGAGCAGATGCTGGATCGATATGAAAGCTTCAATTTCGATACTCGCGTGAATATTTTCTGGAGCATCGACGTACGGAAACCAAGTGTCATCAGTTTTTATGCTACCGACGACGATGGTGCATTTCTTTATCCCTTTGAAATTCAATATTATATTCCATCTTTTTTTCTTTTCATTGTTAGTGCATGTCGACTCTACCAAATAAAAACTCCGCGTAGATCGTTATCGAACGATTTTTCTTATGTCCAATATAAAAAATATGTTAATCCTCCTTCATTAATAATAAATATATTCAATAATATGTTTAGCTTATAGACATTTTTGTCGGTTTATATATAAAAAAATTATTTCAACTATATTTTGGATACATTTGAAATATATTTTTACATTGCATATATTTTGTATACATTATAAAATATATCTGAGACGTAACACTTTTTCTTGAAATTATATACAATATCTTTTATATATTTTGTATGTACTTCATTTCCGGGGGGGCGGGGGGGGGGGGCTGGTTCAAGTTAGTTTCAGAATCATAAATTCCTTATCTCAAACTCTTTATCACGTTATTATCGCGAGTCATCAAATATCAGACGCAGATTGAAAACTGGGATTTTTCCACTAATTGCATCTCATAAGATTACCTAAAACACTAATTTGTTGGTTATTTAACATAAAAGGTGTTTATTCTCACCCTCTCACTCGGTTAAATACCAAATATCTTCCACATTAATAGAACTTTGATACGATTTACATATTGGAAGATTAAAGACGTAGATACGAAAATGTATTCTCGAATGCTTTACAATAACGTTATTCTATCTATTTTAAGCTCGTAGAATATCAAATTTGTTCACCCTCTTACGTAATAGACATTTTACATTAACTTCTGTACTCCAACAACATTTTATTTTCATTTTTAAGCAAGAGAGCAATCGATACACTTATAAAAATACGGTGTTAGAAGAAACTTTCGCGCGGTGTTCATACAAGTCAACACTGACAAACGATGTAAACGGTTGGTGTTGAATATCTGGTATCGATTTGCGTTATAACCTCAAAACATTTAACGCGTTTTACTTAAAAATAAGTAAACTCAATGGCATTTTTGGCACCAATCGCCTGTTACACCCACATTTTTTGACAATGTAAGAGATGTTATGGCTGGTAAACAATTTTTTGTCGTCACGCAGGTGGCACTAAGATGCGATTCGTTTAATTTGTCAGCAATTTTTATTTTAAAGATTCAACGAAATAATAATCCTTCGCCTTACACTCGTTTCCACGAGTATTTACTGGACAGATATAAAGCGTATACAGATATATATCCGTTAACATATATCTAATATATATATATAAATCCTGATGTACAGTCGCGTTACAGAGAGAGAGAGAGAGAAAGAGAAAGAGAGAACTCTGGAATTTTCGTTATTCGTCGAAAGTTGGGTTCCGCGAGCTGGCGAGGCATCGTGTCGCCTATGGAGGATATTAAAATATAATTGGCGTTTGTCCCCTTTGTGCAAAACGGTATCTAGTCACGCGTGGGGTGACCGTGGGTGTTATGTACGCCAGAGTGCGCTACGGGGGTGAGTCACCCTCTCTCGGGTCTCACCCTCTCGCGTACAATATCTCTCATCCTCTCTCTTCCACCGTCTCACTCTTTCTCTATGCGATGACTATAGTATGACTACAACGCGCTCTTGCCTACGAGTTTCTCGTCACGAGGGTAGTTGCATCCAACCCCTGTCACTTGCTCGTACGTCTACTACGGTTCTTTCATTCTCGGAGCACAGAATCCCCAGACTTTCGCTTCTCCGCGTCACCACCCCTGGTAGGATCTTCCTAGGTTGTTTCACACGAGTCGCTTCTCCTTTGCTTATATCCAAATCCATGAGCGTGTACGTTTTATCAATTTTTTTCGAGAGAAAAAGATAATGTAAATAACGAATGAAAAAAATCACTAAATTCAATGACGAGTAGAAAGACATTTATATATTTTAAACTGAGAATAAAAATATTGGTACCAATAATCATTTCATTCGTCTATCATTTTGTGTCATTTTAAAAAGCTGAAATCTAATAAATGATCATTAAACTATTGTCTCAGTGTGTGTTGAATTATTTAACACGAATCTCACACACATTATCTTCAATAATTTCTTTTTTTTTTTTAATTCAAAATCATGTCCCAACGTGAATTAATAATTTTAAACTGAATATTAATGGATAAGGATTAAATATCTCTCAAAAGAGGGCATTGCGAGTGTCAAATTTTGTCAAGGCCCTTCCGTTCTCGTACCGGTAACCTTCAATTTTGACACTAGAAGAGGAAAATTACGAAACATCCATTTTACGGAAGATCTAATTATCAAAGTAGCTAAATTTCTTTGAAGAAATTGTTTATTAGCGAGCTCTAGTCTATCGACCGTGTTAATGCGATGCGTAACACCCGTAGCGATAGTTTAATGAATTTATATAACGTCTTATCAACCGTAGTATATCGCTGGACGAATAACCTGACGAAAGCTGTCTGCAAGGTTGTTTAAGGTTCGATCTATCAATCAGGTGAACATATTCTATATTCTATTTCATCCGTCATTTGCGTCTGGTAATTAATTTGTAAGTTAATCACTTGCGGGGCCTTGAGGAGTTTCGTAAAAAATGTTACATTTCTTCGTTTACGACGTTACGATTTAAGATACAGTAAAAATAACCAGGGACCTTAAGTATGTCGGCACAACGAATGTTAATGGCAATAGTATAACGTTGCAAGGGTGTGGGGTACAATTTCCATACAAGGAGCGTGAGGCACTCGAGAACGTGCGGCCAATCTCGAAGAAGTCGATGCGGAGTGGCTATTCGATTCAAGAGTAACCGGTGACACGGAGGGTCCTCTTACAGAAATCGGGGGGTTAGTTTGTACACGAGTAGAGTGCCTTATATAGTAACGACTCTGAAGTTTCGCACGCTTATATTACACGGTGTATCGTATACACTCGTGGTTACTATACTTACCAAGTACACTAATACTGTTTATAGTTTGTATTAAGGTTTGTCGAGTGTACGGTGACCCGGAGCACCTTTGTATAGCTAATACACTCCAGAATCACCGTTCGAGAGGGCTCGATCAAGCTCACTCGGTTTCGCGCGCTCGCCCGTGTCTTTCGAGTATCCGACTTTATCCACTCTTGCAAACGATTACAGGATGTAGCCGGTGTACGTACCCTCACCCTTTCGTCGTCATCGTCGTCTCTGTAGTCGTCTTCGTCGTCGTAGTCGTTTGGTGTAACTGCGCGTTTGCTTTGGTAGAGATCGGGACAGAACAGGAAGGGAGAGATAGTCGAACGACGCGGGAGCATCAGGCACCGAACAGCCGGGGGAGGTCACGATGCGGAGCCGGCTTTAGGATATCCAGGAGGTGGAAGTAACGCGTTTCGATTTTGCGTTAGTTCAGCTACGCGTGAATCCAGCCAAGGTCAAGTCGTTACCCGTTTCCAAGCATCTACCGCCCGCGCTACGGCACACTCTTCCCTGTTCTCTCTCGGCTGGTTTGTACTCGACTGCACTACTACCGATACATTATCTACCACTACCACTGTACTATCGCCACACTCTGTACATCTACGTATATACCGATTGGAAGGAGACCCTTTTGTATCCCTTACGAATCGCGCGGAGTTGCTTCTTGAGAGACAAATTTCAGCGACGATATGTTAATATGCACAAAAGTGTTTACCACGCTCGTGCGATTATAATATCGAGGGTAATTATCTATTTTTAGAATGTTACGAAAATAACACGATCGGTTGAGCTTCATTTTGATTGTGAAGTTTATCAGGACTCCTCGATTTTATCGTCTTGACCGTTCCATTGTAATATATTGTCAGTTGTACGATCAATTGATTATGCACTAAACTAATCAAATTTATTAAGTAATAATTATTGTAAATCATTGAAATTATCTTCGTATTGTAATTGTATGTAACAAAATAATCGATCATCGATTTAGAAGCTTCGAATTCTCAGTGAAATATCGAATCTATAAAATATATATCTTTTTACTTTACCTCTATAAATATTCCTAAGTGATACAAAACATAATTTATATCAAGGAAAGAACAATGTTTATCACGATAATTGTTGGAGCATTGAAAACGTTCGATTAGTTAAATAACAGCTTTAAAAAATATTCAATTTACGTCTTAATTTCGATGATAGCTTATAGTTGGTTGATTCCCAGATTTTTCGTTCAATCTTATATGAGAAAAAAATAATAATTTCTAAGACATTACAACTTCTGCGTTTATACCAAAAACTTAATCTCTTATCTGTTCGACTATGCTAAATGGGTCTGAAGTCTGCTTTCTAATTGCCTGTTAACACTTGAGTATACAACGATCATTTGGTAACGTGATTCTTGGGGCAAAGATATTGAAAATTACCAATCTCTCTCTCTCTCTCTCTCTCTCTCTCTCTCTCTCTCTCTCTCTCTCTTACTCTCTCTATTATCTGAACATTTACGCATTTCGCGTTTTTTTTAAAATAAATCTCTTATCAATCATCACTGCCAACTCAACCTTAACATAGTAATTTAGTATTATAAGAAAAATGCCACGTAAAAGTATACATTGATGATGCAAAATACACGAATTTATTGCTGGTTTAACGTACCGATTTCATTATTAATCTTCGCTCACAAATTCAATTTGTTAAGTTAGGCAGAGAATCATATATTTATACAAGTTGCCGTCATATTATTGAATTATTTAGAATAAAAAATCTTATTATTTATAATTAACAAATGTTTAATTGAATATTATGCGACTGAAGATTTTCTTATGAATGCGTGAAAGATTGTATTATTTTAAAAGAATATACGCATTAAGGCTAAATCAGGTATGTAAGCTCATTCGTATGTGTAGCGAACATGATGTATTACTCAATTTTACCAATTTTACAGCACGAAGCATAACCTCTTTTAATAAATTAAAAAGAACCCCCAAGTTGTCTAAGATTAAAAGCGTTCGAATACCTCATCGTATGTCGATGACAAATATTTGCTTCCTCTCTTAGAAACTGTGTCATATCACTCATATCGTAGCTAATTTGAATATCAAGTCCCCGAATGTCGAAGGATACTAGAACGCGAGTGTCACATTGATTGCTCAGCGTTCGTGCGAGCACGATAACGTGGCGTGTACACTTCGAATGGATAACGTTGAAAATGAAGATGGCACTTGTAGGTCAGATTATTAAAATTTCGATACAACCGTGGTTTACCGAATATTTAAAATTGATACTTCGACGTATGACACAAAATAATGACAAATCCTTGCAGAAATTGTTGGATCAGTCGAATAAAAGTGACTCCGATCAGTAACAAAACTTAATTAATTTATATAAACTAATATCAATGATATTTAATCGATACATAGAAGCTATTCAAAAGGAAAGCAAAATCAGAGCAGCTTTCGATACCACCGTGGTTTACCGAATATTTTTAATTGATACTTCGACGTATGACACAAGAGAATGACAAATTATTGCAGAAAATTGTTGGTTCAATCGAACCAAAGTGACTTGAATCAGTAACGAAACTTAGTTAATTTCTATAAACAAATAAACTAATGTCAATGCTATTCAATTGATAAATACATCGTGTAGAAGTTATTCAAAAGGAAAGGAAAAGGAAAGCAACTCTGATGCGCAAATTATTAATCCCCAACGTCGAACATATTTAAACCTCCCCCACAAGCAACGATACCATAGAGTGCACGCTAAATAAAACGTGTTGCTAAGCGTGATAAATCAACACACGACATATTATATATTAAGTGTCTTGCACCAATTAGACTTGTTGAAATGATATAATTGCACTGTACCTTGGCAGTAAGAAAGCTAGCTGGGATACTTTGTAGTATTTTGGATAGAAAAGAGTATCCAGGTACGGTGTAATGTCACCGTGTCGCCACATCGTACAGAACACAATGTAACGACATTGTGTCGGCACGGTACTGGCACGCCATACTCCTCGCCGTTCTGGGCGGTGGCACGTGGATGTCACGTTGTGCCCTCGCTGTTCCCCGAATTCAAACTGTAGTAATACTGTAACGAAGCAATTTGATAATCAAATATTGGTTGTCGGTCTATTTTAATATTCAGTTAGGCGTCGTGTGCGCCTTATTCTCGCCACGATCGTTCTCTTCAAAGATAAATGTTTAAGTTTTATTGATTGCTTCGAGGTTAGGGGACAAGAGAATCGTTTCTTTTTTCTCTTTTCGGATATCCAAGGATTGTGTAATCACTGTGGCTAACGAATGGTCATAGAAATGAGTCACTGTACCACTAATTGTAAAGCAAGCTGGTGCCTATAGGCGCATAATGACGACACAGCGGCGTCACATTCGGACATACGTAACGTCACTACGCTGTCATATTTCTAATACACGCTTATGATATTAATACACGTAAATTGTATCGAACGAATGCGCGTACCACCCTCGACAGGACACTTTATCCAAATGTGTACACTTTGTTAAACAAAATCCCAGCGAGCAACACTTGTGTAGGCCCGGAATTTTTTTTTACAAATAGCAGTGTCTGCCGTTAGATGGCTTCAAAGATGAAGACAGCCTTGACGTTTCTCGCAAGTAATCGGCTGGCAAGTAATTCGGTAAGTTACTGTACAATACTCTAACTCCAACTTGCATTGCATACGAGTTTATAGATTTTCTTTGCCTATTCCGAAAGTCAAAATAAATCCAAAAGAGCTGTGAAAGTGTCAATAATAATTCCAAAAGTCTAGGAATCGAGACGATTACATTATGTCAATTACGAGGGCTAACATTCTTTTTGTATTCGACATATGGGTCGTACGTGACTCAAGTCTTAACGAATCAAGGATTCTGTAAGCCATGAATAAATGCTAGAGCACGGTTCTAGGTGTGTTGCAACGATACACGCGAAGCGTTGTTGTTGGATATCAATACGCAACAAAATGTATTAACAGCGACTACATTAACAAGACGCGTAAAGCGTGTTGAAGCAACACATTTGTTTCAAGATCGTTGCATAACAACCACAGAATACTTGATTGACGATAGCGAATTATGTATTACTTTTATAATTTAAGAAAAGTACATCGATTGTCTCCAAACTTTCTTAAGTTTTTTTTTTTATACGACGTATGTACTTAACCTCAACTGGATAAGCAAGTAGTAAAAAGACTACGTTAATCCACCGTTACTTACGAACTCGTCTATACTCGAATATCAAATACAAACAGTTCGTTAATATTAATATCGTGTTTAACGCACGTGATATTACATTAACGACTGACAAAAGGAAAGCAACTCTGATGCATGAAATATCAATCTTCGATATCGGAATTATGTTAACATTTCTATGAGGTTAATAATCTTATTTTCAATAATATCAGAGAGTCCATGAGATATAAATATCAGAATGATCGATTAAAAATAACGTAGAACCTGTATATTTTTTACTAGGGACTTTTACTTGCCCCTCGGGCAAAAAGACATCAAGCGTTATGAGTTTACCGTGGATCAATATATCTTACTTCGATTTTTATTATGATTTGGGAAAAGTGGATCGATTATCTTAAAAAATAAACTGAATTGAGGATTTGAGTGCATTTCTGTAGATGAATAATTGAAAATTTAATAAACGACTGTATATTAATTAATGAATTATATTATATTGGTTATCATTGTTAATATTAAATAAAAATTATTTGATATTGATTAAAAAATATAAAAGAATAACCTTTATTAAAAAATGACTTATAAACATTCTTTACAGAAGCAATCAGTTGAGAATAAAAAAAAAAGGTAAACAGGCAATGAGCATTCGCGTCGCGAATTAGGTCGGGCTAGTCGATTTACTGATATTTCTCGGTGAGTTCAATCGCGAACCGCAGGTAAGTCCGTCGGCGAGGTGGACAGGTGAGGGAAAGAGCGAAGAGAGCGAGGGAAAGACGGAGAAAGCGTATGTGCGACGAGTCAGTGAGTATAGAACAGAGAAGGAGAGAGAGAGAGAAAGATCCTAACTCATCTCGAGGGAATGAGAGAGTTGAAAGTAGAGAGCAGGGCGCAAAGCAAACAAATTAACAAGTAGGAGTCGCTTGTTTATTATTGGGTGGGGACAAACTAACCACGCCTTTGTCAAGCACGCCCTCCAATAGTATCTCCCACCAAACCCCCCCCCCCCCACTTAGACCGAAACTACCCCTGCAATACGACCCTCCCGCCGTGCTGTGAAACCACCGCTGCCAACAACATCACCTAATTCTCTCCCTCCTTCGTCTCATCCTCGTCCAAGCCGCACTTCGCCCTCCTTCTTCTGCCGTTGAGTTTTGCGGTGTTAGTGCTCACGTTTCGGAGAATGACGTCACACACGCCACGAGCGAACATGCAACAGGCGGCTACGGCTCGTTCCTCTCTACTCTCTGCTCCAGTCTGCTCGTTCGCGACGTTGAACGTGACAAACCGATTTGGGAACATCGACAATTCGGTACCGAATTCGAGAAAGAAAATAGTTATTCGGTTTTTCTTTCAGAGATATTAACGCACAGGGTTGGCATTAGTGGAACAAATAATCCACCAGTAATTAGCCAATTATTAAGGAGGACCAGGGTGGTTTGATCTATTGGAATTTATCGGTTTTTATTCATTTTTTACCTGTGTGGTAATTCATCGGTTTTCCTTAACGCATTACTCAGGTAGATATTACATTAATTTTAATCTCCTGTCTCTTGTAAATTTCTTAATGGAAATATTGTTCTTGGATTAAATTGTCATTTCATTGATGACATATCAAATAATGCATTTGGAAATATCAGCATAGTATATAGTTACTAGGAGAAAAATGTAGCGTTGTATGTTTCTATATTTTAAAAAAATTCTAACACGCATCAGCAATTATATCCTGTCAATTATTACACCGGTTTGGCATTCGAGAAATTGAAAATTTGTACGTTAATCCAGAGAGCTTTACGATTGTTTAAAGCTTCAAGGTGTTACAGGCGATTTGTGTGGACTTTTCACCAGTGTTGATCCATTTGGTGGTAATTTTAACAATTTTTACACTGTTTAATTCACAATAAAAAATTATTAGACACCAACTATTCAACACCGACCGTTGATACCAATCGCTAGAGTGGATTCATATCTCATATGAACACCGTGCGTGGATTAATGTTAAAATCGTATTTTTAACAGTGTATACAAATACACCGAGAGAAAAAGTTACATCGAATCAAAGAGATTTCATTGTAAACTTGGTCTATGAAACTGTTATTTGTCGTCAATGAAAAAATACATTTGAGTTAATACAATCTTTCATTTAATTGATCGCGAATTGTATTAAATGCGATGACATTGAATTAATGAAAATTGTATCGAAGCCTCCCAATAACTTTTATTCACTTGAATAAAATGGTAATTTATTGCTTTTTTTATTTAAAAATCGCGCGCATCATACGTGCGACACACGCGCACAATCACACACAATCAAAACAGCAAATAAATACTATAATGGTATTTTGGCATTAGAGGATACATATGTTTCGCATATCACCGCATTTTTCTTTTTATATTTCTATAAATAGGGCGTGACGCTCATCTATGATTGCATTATAGGTTATGTTCTATTTTTGCATACTTGCCGTACTAACCGAGGGAAGGTTCGAGGATCCGTTTAAGGTTAATTTATTATCGCATACCTTCGTATGTATAGTAACGTATTCGCGGATACCAGCCTCTAATCTAATCTAACGATTATTTTCGCCGGTTTTACGCTCTTGATACAACACTATTAGAAAAAAAAAATCCCGTATTCCGTGAATCAGCGACGCGCACGATGCCGTCAAATAAATATCTCTTCGAAATGTTGATTTCATATATATAATTCTATTGAATAAAATAAATCGTTACTTTATTAAGTATTATAAAATAAATGCTTACTCGAAGGCAATGAAACATCCTCATTGTGGTTCAAACGCATCACATGATTGGAATCAAGTAATTATTTTCATTGAATATGTAGTCATTTCGATGAAGAAAATTTGAATGCGCCGATTTATTCGAATCAATGAAATCTTTTCTCTCGGTGTATAAGATACGTCTTCTCTCGATAATAATTAATTTCAATATTTCTATTCTCGTCGATTGATAATTATATAGTTATGGATAATTCGTATTAATCCATAACTTGATGAATATTTCAGAGATTTGAAAACTCGTGATGGATCACTTGGTAACGGGTTGAGAATTTCAGTGTAACATGGAAATAGCAGATAATGTCACTGCGAGAGGATTCTCCGCATGACAAGTAGAGTGGATAAATGATTGTCGCAAACACCGAGTATGAGTAAGTGCGTTATACGCGAGAGAGACAGACGGATATAATGCGGAAGAGGCTAAAGGGGATCGTGAACACCAGTAGCAGCAAACGCTGTAGATGGCTCGTTGAATTGTAAATTATTACGGCAGATAGCCGTACGAGCGCGGAGAGAAATTCATACCCTGATGACGCAGCGTTAGTTCTGGTCATGCGATGATCAAAGGTAGCAGTAATGGCTCGTGAGATAGGATATCCCTGGCCAGTCCACGATCTACTCTATTTCGCCTAATATACTGCTGCTAGCAGTGGACTAAATGCTGACGCGTTATCACGAACCAAGTGCGAGAGAAAGCGAGACGAGCGATGGAGTCAACCATAAATTGTTCGAGCGCTGTATTCCGCGCGTATTCTCTAGTAGCTATATCAAGAGATACAGAGTATATAACAGGATAAAAGTAATGTGCTACTAGGTGGGAGTATGTTGTAATTATTATTCGAGTAAGCCCTCTAAAGGAAAAGATAAAAAAAGGTTATATTTGTGTAATGAAATTGACACCGGCTAATGGATACATCGAGCGATAACCATAATTGGATAATTCAATCGATTGTCAATTAATTAACTGTAAAATTAGAAATCACAAGACAGAATTATCAGCGAAGTGAGGTTGAGACAATGAAATTTTCTTGAACTAATGGAAATTAATTTGTCCCTCCAACATAAATCTCAAATATATGTGAGTTAACGAAGATTTTATCGAAATAATATATTTTAAATATAAATATTTGTTTTCTGAATAAAATATATATTAGCAAATATAATTGGCATTGATAACTTAATTATACAATTTTTTTTTTCTCGTGGAAATATAAGAAACATATACATTAAAAATATTTATTTATATTTCTGTATCGAGTCAAGTAAGCGCGTGGGATTGATTACGACGAAACAAACGGTTTGAATTAAGCTAACGATATCATGTAAAGTTATACCAATTACGGTAAGGTTAAAAAAAAGTAATTTCGGTTGACTCAACCTAAGTATCGTTGGCTCAACGATCATCTTGAGTTTCGTTTAATAAAATTGCATTTTATTCGATGCAATTTATTAGTTTATTCACTCGAATAACATTTTTTCTTTTTAATTTTAATTGAGTCGACACTTTGTCTAATTAAAGTTATCAAGTGTGCATTAAGAAACTGACTTCTTCGGTAGTAAATCTCCCCAACCTATAGATTGTCCAGTCAATAAATTTATCCCTCCCGCTGTCTCTCGTCATGTAACGGCATTTCATGCGTGTAAATCTTCTTAACCGTTATTATGTTCGCGAATACTACTGGGGGTATACGCGCATAACAAATGTTTGACGCGTGTTAACGCGCGCTTTCGTCTATGTACTATAATAATCACACGCAGAGAGTGAAAGAACGAGAGACAGAGAGAGAATTCTGTACGATGGCAGGGCATTCTGTGTTGCACAACGAAGCGAGAGTGTTCGCATACGGTCAGGTCGGTGCGCGCGAACGCGCTTTGCCTAAAAACCGTAATAAAGCCGAAAAGAAGCGTAAGCGACGGAGGGTAGAAGCATCGAGCGATACGCACATGCTCGACGGCGGCTCGGCGTATAATGTGGGGTGTTGTCAACATACCGTATAGAGTCTACCGCTATACGGTATGTTGACAGTAGTAGTAGTAGTAGTAGTAGTAGTAGTAGTAGTAGTAGTAGTAGTAGTAGTAGTAGTAGTAGTAGTAGTACGAGTAGTATTAGTAAGCGGTAGTATCGTACACGAAGAGAAAAAACCAGAGTGCCGAGAGCGTTATATACATCGGTCTTGTATGTACACACGGTACAGTACAGGCTCGCACACAGTATCGATATAATGGCGTTTATCCCCTGGTCGAAGGGTCGGGTCAGTCAGGTCAAGTGTGCGCACACTAATCATCGAGTTTCAAGTCTGGACCTTTTCTATCTCTCCTCCTCCTCCTCCTCTTATGTCTACACCAAACGGCGTCGATGCACCGGCAACATGCAAAATGTATGTATACTACAGAAGCGAATGCACAATAGATATATTCAAGTTAGTGTGTTACGGTGTCCAATGCTGTGACGCGTTGCCAGATGCTGTTGCACCGCAACGAACAAACTATTGGACGATTTTACGTTACGAATCGAATAAAATATCGACGATAACCGATAAAGTTGAAACAATATTACAAAATTAAGTTGATGTTATCATCATTTTTTTCCATACATGTAACTTATCTATATGAGATTTAATTACACGGAGTTATGCATTCGTCAATAGCAGAGATTTCTTACACTCGATTTATCGACACAGCACGAAGAACAATGATCAGTTTTGTCCGAATCAACTTTTGCACCAAAAAAAAACTGATAAAACTTGGATGAACCAACTAATTTATCAGTTCCTTCAACTATTATTAATTCTTTGGTGACATATTTGGTTCTGGCGATTCACTATTTTTCTCTGTACGAATTGATTTTTATACTTTTTTTAATATATATTTTTTATCAAAAATTTTAGATAGAAAAATTGTTGAAAAGATTAATAAATCCTGGACGTAATCGATAACACTTCGGAATCTCAGAATCGAATTGTGACAACACCATGATAACCCACTCGAAATTCCACGCACTTAAATAAGTACGTACAACTGACAAAGCTCGGATCACGCGAAAAGTGTTCGCCACAACTCAAACACCACGTGTACGTGATATAAAAACGGATTAAATACCTTTCGGTCTCCTAATTCGATTTTAATCCCCCGCAATCCCACGCGCGAACCAATCTTCCTACATGTATACAGTATCAACTCTATAAGTTCTCACTCTTTCTTTCGGCTACAGCTCTTTCATGGTATTGAGACTCTCTTGCGTTTTTCGCCCTTTTTCGAGTGCTCGAAAGGGATCCCACAACAGACTGGCTATAAGTACGTCGTCGAAAAGTCCTTATTGTCCCGCGACAACGACGAAAATCCTTCTCTTCCTTTCTCGAGAGTATAAATACATCGCAATAGGATGATGAAAAGTTGTTCTGATGGGAAAAAAAAATGTATATAACAGTAGCACTTCACAATACGTCGACTTATGCATTATTGTATACCTCAGGGCATTACCGCGATGAAGCGGAGCCACACGTTTTATTATTTTTTCTCCATCCGGGCTCCCACGAAATCCCACGAATTTATGTTAAAATTCTCAGGGATATCTAACGATTCAACTACGAAGACACTTGTACCGTACCTTGAAGGCGATTGGATGACGACTCATCTAGAAATATACGTAAAACGCGATATCAGAGAGTCGCTTACCAATTTCAGGGTGGTCCATTTCCCATCGTCCGTCATCTGCCACACGGTATAAGATATCCCGTAAACGCTTCGCTGGGTCATCCTATACTCTTCGTCGACGATGCCTCGATGACTAGGAGTCACTTGTAAGGGTGTACACACGTGCTGATGCGAAAACTGAAGTGATCGGAGTGTTGTGACGGTGATGAGGAAGTCTAGTGTTACTTGGCTCCTGGGTGGTTTCCAGGCTTATCTTGAATATAACTAAAACAATAGAATAAGTCAGAATACAATGTATTTTTATACACAATACTAGGTTTTTCAAATTACTATTTCATATTTTAAGCCTACAATTATTATTTTTATAAATAAAAGATAAATTAAGTTGCAAGAGAAAAAATAAGAAACAGTTGGTAACACGAAGATGTTTTTCAACTATACTTGAAACTTTGAAAGAATTCTCCATTTCAATATTAACTTAATATTTAATTTTTTATTCATTTCAATCAGTTTTGAAAAAGATAAAATAAAAATATTACAAAAGAAATATTTAACCGACGATTGACAAAGCCAGAAATTATTTTTATCGTTATCGCATCGATATTTCGATAACTACCGAGTTTTCACAGCTTTTTAAAAAAGTATTTTATCCCTGTCGATAAACACAAATCATTATTAATAGAATTTGTATATCAAATTTTGTTAAGGGGTTGGTCTACGGGTTTCAATTAATAGACAAAAACACCATTTTCTTTTCTTTTTCCGTCAAATAAATCGTATTAAATATTCCATGCAAATAATTGTTTGTTAATAGTGATCATGTACAAAGCATGATCAGAACATGATCATAGCGTGTAAATTTGAAATTTTTAAATGCAAAAAAAATTCATCAACTTTTCTCTATCCGGCTGTACCATCCGAAAATACAATAACTTTTTAAAGAGACTGAGGATCATGACCACTTTTGGCTTTAATACTCGACTGACAAAACAGCATTTTGGTATCGCATTGCAATACGCAAGTCCCTTTGATATTTTAGTTGGAATAATTTTTTAAAATATTATTTTAGTCCGCAGACTTCTTAATTTCATACAAATCATTAAAATTGCGTGTGTATTGATTCGCGGTATACACATTCGATAATGGAAATCGTACAGAATAAAAACAAGAAATTCTTTATCAGAGATGCTGGGGTTGTATATTAAGTAAAACGTTGTATGCAGCTCCCAAGAGAGCTGCGTATAATAAACAATGTGCTTCTATTTGTTCTTTAAAAATAAATAAATAAGTAAACAGCAAGGGAAACAACAAGTAAAAATTGACTAATTGCTACATGCCTACAGCACGTAAATCTATATAAGCAAAGTGTGTAAAAATTGAAATGTTTACATCGCATCCCCGTGATTCTTACCAATCGAAAGGAAAATGCGGAAATAACGATAATTGTATCCTACGGAATAAATAATAAAAAACCACGGAAATTTGAAATTAGCACATAGCTTCCTCGTGATTCTCGCCGACCCATCGACTCTTCTCTTCGGAGAATGTTTATCTCAATTCTGACTTTCTAATAGAGGAAGTGGTATTAAAAATTTCAATGAGATTGAAAATTTGATAAAATTGCAAATTTCATAAAGTTCACAAACCCCTTCGATCGATTCTCACCAAATTCAAAACCAAATAATCTTGTACCCTAGCCAATTTGTATATCAAATTTCAATTTGATCGATGGAAATTTACGAAAGTCAGAGGAAAAATAGATTTTTTTTCAAAAAATTACATAAAATCATGATTCTATAAAATCTGAACGCCTTGATCGATTCTTGACAATCTCAATACCGAAGAACCTTGTTCCTTGGCCTATACTTGTAGAAAGTTTTAACGCGACAACTAAAACCTTACGAAAGCCAGAGTACTTTCTTTTTTCCAAAAATTTTAACAATCATAAAATGAGACACTAGTTAGCGATTTGGGCGAAAAATGCAGCCAACCGACGAGAATTACGATCCGATCCGTGTGCAAAGTTTCAGGATTATCGAGTAACCCATTCTCGAGATATATCCATTTCAATTTTGTAAGCTCATCATACAAACACAAGCCAGCGCGCGCGCGTGCGCACGAATATACATTTTTTCCGAAATATGATTTCTCGACGATTTGGTAGTTCGACATAAAAATCTCGAAAAAAATGTTGTTCATGAAAATATAGTTTTCTTTATAGGGAAGTAAAAAAAACACCGATATCCGAATACAACAAACTATAGAAGTTTTATTTTTTACTTTCTTATGACGTATACGAAGTATCTTTATATCCTAGTATCAAATTGCCATAAAATGGGAACTTCTGTTCTCGATTTTGGCCAAATTCAATATGAAACATCCTTGAATATCACTTTATTTATGAAGAATGGACTAAGACGGGGACATTAGGTAAAACGTTGTATGCCCAAGCGTTGCGTGTATATCCGCAATACACACCGTGCACTTTTCACAAACACGATTCATTTTGTTCCTTAAAAAGAAAAAAGTTATAAAAATATTTAATTTATTTAATGTTAATAATGAACAACGAAAATGCAATGGTGAATTTTGTCACTAGCCTCTAGAGATTTATATTTTTCGATGGTCTGTTTGAGGTTAAACGGCGCGTAAAACGACATAATAATGGTATTTCACATTCTTGAACAGGGAAACACCAACGTATACCATCGTCCGTTCATAATTTTATTCTTTATTCGAATGTTATATTTGTTCTCACTTGTATTATGCAACGTAATATTGTTGCCTGTCATTGGTGATTCTTGTAATAAAGTAAACAGCTTTGAATTCAAGTTAAGTTGAATTTTCATTACATTCGGAGCGAGAGGAAAATATGCGGCCTTTCGCTTGTTTTCTCTGCTGCATTCTGTGGAGCAGAGTTGCATTCTGTGAAACAGCTTTCAACGTGGTCCCATCTTAAAAAGGGATGCTCCGACGGTAAGAGAAGTTGTCATCTCGGCATTGGTATTTTTTTTTTAAATATAACATAATATTGAAGAAAAAAAATGGAACTCTTTGTAAAATCTGTTACATTTGTATCCAAAGTTCTTTTTTACATTGTCATAACACCGTTACGAATAATAAATCGCATCGGGATTTGTAGCACAATATTCTATCGACGAAAAAAAATTAAACACGTTTTGTTGAACATTGAAGATTCTCTTGAATCAATTGATCGCACTCAAACGCACAACTTCGAATTTTTTATCAGCGAGCTAGTCGGAACTTGAGAAACATTCCAAAGCGTTACGACAGAAACCCACATTGATATTAATTAATTAATTGGAATATCAATGTATCGCTGACAGCAAAAGTCGATAATCAAGTGAGATGTATCACCATGAAAGGATTTAGTTTCCAGACTCTGGAAATCGGAATCGTGAAGAAAAGCGTGACAGCAGCAACGTTAGATTCATCACGCTCCACACGAAACCGCACACTATCATGGAAACGTCAATGAAAGCGTGTCCTCAAGATATATAATGCGACACGAAGTAGCAACGACAGCCCCTCGGGACAAACAAGTTTCCGTCACGTTCGTGCTTGGTACTGAGTAGCTGTGTACTACGTGTGCGGCTGATCGCCGAGTGATGGATAGCAATGTTCCAAACGATTAATTGAATCGGTTCGTTGGTTTCCCATAGTCGTTGCCCCGTTGGCTGGAATCCCCCAAAATCACACACATCATTTCGATTTCCTAAAACGTATATATATATAGCGTAAGCGCATCATTACATAAAATTTGAAGATTCACTTGTACCTTTGTAAAATTTTTAAATCCCACATTTTTCTGAATAATTATCTGAGAATAAAAAAAAAATGTGCAAAATTTGACATTTGGCCATTGCTTTCCAATGATTCTCTCTCACTGACAGATTCTCATCTGCGGGTAACGAGAGAAAGTGGTATTCAAATTTTGAATACCACTTGAATCCGCATTAAATACAACTTTTGAATATAATTGAAAGTATAGTAAAATTGCAAATTGCATTTAATTTAAACTCGTTTATCGATTCTCACTAAATTCAAAACCAAGTATTCTTGTATTCTAGTCAATTTGTATGTCACGTTTCAGTTTGATAGATGAAAATTTACGAAAGTTAGAGCAAAAATAGATGTTTTTTCGAAATATTATAACAATTCGATTCATCGACGATCGACTCTTGTCAAACTCAATAACGAACAACCTTGTCCCCTGGTCTATTCTTGTAGAAAGTTTTAACTCGATAGCTAAAAGTTTACGAAAGTTAGAGAGCGGATCTTCTTTTTTTTTTTTTTTAATTTTAACCAACCTAAAATGAGACACCCGTTAGCGATTTTGCCGAAAATTGCAGCAAACTGACGGGGATTACGACCCGATCCGTGTGCAAAGTTTCAGAATGATCGAGTAACCAGATCTCGACACATATCCATTGCATTACGCACACACACACACACGCGCGCGCTTGCACACACACGTACAGACGGACGAATGGACTGAAATTTTCTCTAAATATGATTTCTCAACGTTTTGCAACAACGTTTTGACGTCAAAATGTCGAGAAATTTTTTTTTTAACGAAAGCAAAGCAATGAAGTAATAAAGACAAATAAATATATGAAATACAACAAAAATTTATTATTAACGGGATGGAAAATCAATTGCTTAAATAAGTTATTTCAATGTTAAAAATTATTTTCACGGAAAATATGTAAATTTAATAAACTTCTCTGTTGCTGCATGATTGTCAAAGTAAATTGCACATACGAGTACTCTAAATATAACCTGATTTGTTGTTATATCGTCGTCGATAAATTTGAAGCGAAAACGAACTTGTGTATATCATTGAATGACTTTTCCAACGACTATTAAAATCAATGAATGAAATTCGGTCAACAAGCATGATTATCTCGAATCTCTCAATCTCTCAATCATCCCTCCAATATCCAGACTACAAAAGGCAACGATATTTCACGTCGTGGTTGTGATTCGCACCTAAAATACACACCGTAGTAGATTATGCGTTATAATAGTGCGTTAGAGCTGTCGTTGCAGTGTCCTCGACAACGATATACGCACGATGTATACAATCGTGGCGATGGGTGCCACGCCACTCGAAACGAATTTCGTCAGCGGGCCGCGACGAATTCGGTGACAAAAGTGATGTCTCCATCTCTCACGTTGGGAAACAAGGATGCGAGTGAGTGCGAAAGATGGAAAGGGACTACGAAAAAAAGAGAAAGACTACAGCCCCCACGTTTGGGGGGGTTCGACACGGGGACAGTGAACGAGTCGAGCACGGTCACGCCCACTCGGCCTTTGTACTAACAGAAAGAGAAAGAAAGAGATAAAGAGATAGAGAGATAGAGAGAGAGAGAGCCTCTGTACAATGATGGTAACGCGCATCCATACCGACGAGAGAGATTCATAGTCCGGCAGATAACGTCTCGTCATTTTGCACGCTCAATTCGAGGCATTTGTAAACGTAGATATACGAGTGTAACACGCTCGCGAGAACGCGATGCTGATGGAGGTTCAACGCGTCACTCTTATACTGTACTGTGCGAGAAATGGATGCGCTTAAGTATATATGTATATATATATGACGAGTAGCACGAGGTGCTCGTTTGTCTCGTTCGAATATAACAGGGACCCTCATTGTCGTCACTTTATTAGCATAAAACAACTATGTCAGAGAGATGCTGGGACGAACGGTCGATTAATTCTAGGAGTCGCGATGTAAGCGTCCGAAAGTCGCGGCGGAATCATAGGAGAGAGAGAGAAAAGAGGAGAGCGAGAGAGAGAGAGAGAGAGAGAGAGAAAGAAAGAAAGAGAAGAAAATCGACATAACGCGGAAGTTGAGTAGGCGTCGATCGTTCGGGTGGAAAATAAACCCCTGGATCACTGGATCGTTCGCTCTCACAGAAAGAGAGAAACATCGGTGGCCTAGACCTACAGAGGTTAAAGACCGTGATGAACGGCCGTGACAGTAAGACGCGCCGCTTGCTCAGAGACGTGGTTAAGTGGAAATAGATGCTGTAAATATTCTAAGACGGCTAGCTTCGTGAGTAAATCGAGTCGATCGAGAAAGAGATGGATAGAGATGGTGAGGAGAGAGGGGTGAGAGAGAGAGAGAGAGAGAGAGAGAGAGAGAGAGAGAGAGAGAGAGAGAGAGAGAGAGAGAGAGAGAGAGAGAGAGAGAGAGAGAGAGAGAGAGAGAGAGAGAGAGAGAGGAGAATGTAATCAGCGACGATGATCGTGAATCAACGCCAATGAAATTACGAAGAATCCAGATCCTGTTGATACCTTCGTTTACGTCTAGACGAAGAAGAAAATCACAGTGTCGTACTGAAACAACACTATAATCTTTTTTTTTTTATTTCACCCGTAACCAATCCATTGAAATTATATTCTTCATTAAATATACAATTTCGTCAGATATACGGAGTGACGCGGATTACAAAGAATTGAAGTCGAAACATTCGAAGCCTTTGGTTTTTCTTGCATCGAGAGAAAACTTGTTGACGAAGCGAAATGGATCCATATGAGCTAATCTGACGCGATTGGTTAAACTTAACCGAGAGATTAGGTTCCGTGAATCAAGTTTTATTCAATTGGTTCGATCGAATGATACGGTTGCCTGAAGTTGATCGTCAATCAACTCACCTACGTCAAATTAGCTCAACTGAAATCAGTTGTCTGGAAGTAAATTCAGTTGGCTCCATCTAAGATGTTATCTCACTGCAATCTCTCTTTAAATTATAATTTAATACAATATAGCGTTTATTATGATTACATATCATTAGTTGAGATAATTGGTCGGAGGATTAAAAGTGATTTAATCGCTTTTTTTCAGTAACTTTAATTTTTTTTTTTTTAATCATTAGGATTCAAGAAGCGTGCATTTATTATTTTTCTAACAAATGAAGAATCTAGGAGAATATGACATCCAACAAAATAGGTGGTACCGGTAGAATTCACGTGCGTAGAGATACATGCATAGATATTCGATTCAATTCCGAAGAAACATAGTCAGCCAGGCCTGATAATTATTCTAGACTTTCTCAAAGTTCTTGCTTCCTTCGTTTCTTCATTTCTAACTTCCTCAAATCTGTCGATACTAAAGATATCATCGTATAGATCAACCCTCGATTTCTTCGTATTTGAGCGGTCGGAAGAGGAAGTTGATTGGAGAGAGGAATCACACACGATAACGAACGATCCGAAACGCTTGATCGAGAGCACATCGTCAGAGGCAAACGAGCATTCGCGCTCAGAGATACGGCGATGGGACTTAACGTGTATTCAGGCACGATGGATTGCAGAAAACGCGGTTGGTGGTTCAGATCCACCCGGTCGTTTGCCAAGGGGGTGAGTCGCGTAGTGGGGGTCCCGATGCCTCATGGTCACGAGCGACGCAGGCTCGACGAGGAACCGCGTTGACGCGACGCACGTCGGTGTTTATGCGTGCGCGTGTGATTCGTGTTATCGCGAGGTATACAATAGTACAACGTATAGGCGGGAGAACATTGAAAGAGGCAGAGTGAGAGCAGGGTGAAAGGGAGAGACCGAGACAGAACTATCAGGGTTGCTTTCGCCGTGGCGAGGACGAGGTGGAAAAGGATGAGCCTCGGGGGCTTGCTCGAGGTCCACAGCAGCACGTGGGTGGCAGAGTTAGGTAGTCATGACGACCACAACGACCAATCATCCGGAAGTAACGCAGCCAGAGATAACTCTGCATCCAATCAGGTTTAGTCACAACGGGGGGGCGGAGGTGAACGGCGGGTTTCCTCGAGGAAAGGGGATGAAAACTCTCTCGCCACCGACGACGATGACTACGGCGTCACGATGAACGAGGATGGCTATGCGGTGGATCCTCTCACACGCGTATTAACTCGTAAACGAGGAATTTAAAAAATATTTTCACAACGTTTTATTATCGAGCAGATAAGCTGTAGACATTTTTCACTTTTGAAACTAGAATTGTGTGATTGGATGCTATCAAGCTACTTTTATAGATTACTACATTTAATTATAATATTACGTTTTAATATTTTGACGAGCGCTTCTGATTCTGAGACACGTGCATTGTATTATTATATTAACATTTTTTTCTCATTTTTTTTCATCCCCATGTACCCACCGATGGTTTAAATATTGGGGATCGAGTAACGGAAATTTCATAACTTTCGTTTCGTGGACAGTGAAAAACCAGATGAAAATAGACATCCCAATGGCGCGACTAAAACTGGCGCCATTTTTGCATTTCAAACTATCGCGTTGAGATGTCTATGCAGTTTCACGTGGTCCCCAATCTTATGTACATCTAAAATGAAAATTCATCAAATTTATAACATTTTTGTTAATATCTCTTTCACTTCCAGAAAAATATATTTTTTTAAATCTTGTGGTTTAGGAATTGCGAGATATTGCAAGAGGTAAAAATTAATTAAAATTATGAGATAGTGACGGATAATTTATTACAAACAAGTCACATAAAGTTTACTTTAAGAATAGCACGAGAGAGCGTTCATGACTTTTCGTCGTTTTCGATGTATCCGTCGTTGTGGTTCTCACTAAAAAACGACTAAAAAACATACGCGTCGTTGTATCTCGTAAACCGGCATCGTGCCGATAAGCAGCCATATAAAATAAATGGTAGCCCCATCCCCTCTTCACCCTCCATCCACCCACCCTATGCCATCACCAATATGCACCCAAGTCGCCCGAACATTTTTCACCTTTTATCAAAAACGCCACGTGTACTTGGTCGGTTCATGTTCGCGGCGATACTATAACCAGGGGCGCCGTCAACCCTCTTCTTACTGGTGCGTGGATATCGATAATACTTTGATAACATGATCGACTTGCTCGTATACACGCATGAACAAATCCTAATAAACAGGAACTAAACTTTCCAGAAACGAAAATTCAATCAATTTAAAATTGAATTAAAAAAAAATAGCTAAATGATAAATCTCAAACGACTAATTGTTTATTATTCAACTATTTTTGTTAATTCACTTTGTTCATTAAACTTACATTTTTCAGTTAGGAGCTTCTTCATTTTTTAAATAAAATTGTGTAATGACGAATGAGAATATAGTTATTAGTTATGCAATCCTCTGGTGTGAGATTATAGTAACTCGTAACCACACGGAAAGGAAAAAGTTGTTGGGAAAACTGACACTTTGGTTATGACCACGGTCTTACATACAGATCTTAAAACTCCGACGATTTGGCTAGTACGGATAATTTTTTTGTTTCTCGTAGCGGCCACAAGTTGGGCGCTGTTGCAAATCAGTGCCATGGAAGAAAGATGGAAACAGATTGTCGATCTCTTTTGAATAACCTAAGCGCATAAAGCCGTGTCGGTATGTCGTAATTTTTTTTTCTGATTTACAATTTAGTCTTAATCTTGATTCTTACTTCTTTTTCAATATCATGTAACATTCAATAACGTTGTATTTTTAAAACGGTTACTATAAGTAATCTTTACCTTTATCCTTCCTTTTTTCAAGTACTCTAGCTCCATTGCGCTTAGGTAAGTATTAATAATAACCCTTTCGTGACTTCATATTTTTTATTTCCAAGTATCTCGGCTTTGGTACAGCTGTAATTGTCAGCTATGATTCTCTAATGTACATTTTTCTATCAGTCGTTCGAAATTGTCCAATTAAATTGAGGATCAACGACTGTTCAACACATTCACGATTACAAATACAAATAACAACGAAAATAGTATTAATCGTACGCAGTTGATAGTTCAAGCACGACGTAATCACAGGAATAAATGGTTATGTTCATTACTCGCGCCCGTGACACCGATCTACTACAGCGCTCAACTTGTGGCGGCTTCGAGAAACAAAAAGTTATATTTAGCCGAGTTCTCCCACCACCAGAAATTTGAATGAATTTCACGACCGGTTAGTAAGATCGTGGTTACGACAAACAACCAGAATAGTTAGTATAGCGCCAACTACTCGGTTGGTTCAAGAAAATACAATGTCGTTGATAAAATATCGGTAGTAACGGTAACCAACCGTTATAGCAACCTCAGCTTACCGATTGGTTGATGCGATTCATCGGTTCGGCGTAATACGAAAAAAAAATCACGGTTAATACCGATAATTCTATTTATTTACAGTGATGAGGACCGGCACGTGCTTTGCGTGATGCTTCGATAGACGAAGATCATCTATTTGCAATATTTTACTGTATATTTACCAGTTATTCACGGTATTTCACTTTTATCTTTTCCAAGTCCTCGTCCATACACAACCATCTGTCACTTCGAACAATGGCGTCGTTCGCCTTCGTGATAAGCTTTACTCGTAGCACGTACCAACCGTTTGGATTATAGAAGGAAAGCGATTGGTAAAGGGAAACAACTCGTAGATTACCGATACGATCCAAATGCTTGTCGCAACTACCGCCGACGTTAGTTGCACCACCTGACGGTTCGTGGTGGCGACAGCAATTTAATACAAAAATCAAGTCGTTGGTATTCGGTATTATTTTTCGCTAACCAATCGAAAATAGTTAGGAATACTATTTCGATTTGGTTTCTGTAACTAATTCGCGACACAAAATATGCTGGAAATGTTTATCGCGACTTCTTTTTTTTTCCGTGTACCTAGCAGGTCGCGCGATGTGATGTGAAGTGAGGAACACTTAGACAGTTTTCGATAATGGTAGTCAATTCGATATTTACGAAAAAAAATGTTCATAATTTTTTTGAATATCATCAATCTACGTGAAACGACAACGTATGTCTAAATTAAAAAAAAAAAAACGATAACCGAGTCTCCATATCATAGAAGTGGCATGAAATTTGTCAAGAGATATTTAGCCGTTCTTACAAATATCAGTAACAAAATATCGAGGTGAGACTTGTAAGTCGACACTAAACATTTCTATCTTTCTATCCATTAAAATTAATAAAAACTATCATGTGCATTGAAACAAATTGAAATGATAATATTATAATAGAAGATACAAGAAGGTAAACGCTGAGAGTAAACGAGGCTCTGCTTCTCAAAGAAGGACAGCAGCAGTGTATAATGTCGATGACAAGCAAACGGGAATTCAAAAGACGAGAACAGGAAACCAAGTTACATATACAATGCAGAAGCTAGTGAGGCACAATGGAGAGAGTATGGGTTATCTTGGGTCGAAGGCTACCACCCTGTTTTGGCAGCGAGACGAGTGGTGAGAATCTTGTGCACCCGCACACCTCACCCTCTCGCTCCAAAGCGAGTGCGGGGTGATTGTATTAATTCAAGCCGAGGCTGCCTGAGCCTCCGGTCTCCTCGCCCGAGCTCAGCCAGCAGCGTTCTCAGTTCTAGGGCTGGGCTACATCGTCTCACACCTCCGGGAGTCGCCGCGTTGCCGCCGCTGCCACCCTCTTCCTCATGGTCCCCGGCAAAGCGCGCGACTTCCGGGGACAAACGAAGCGTGCGAGCATCGCGTATAATGAAGCGCGAGCTCGTTCGTTTTGTCGTTGGCTCCGTCTATGTGCACTCGGCTCTGTATTAAGAATATATATATATATATATATATATATATATATATATTATGTACGTGTAGAAGTGTAGTAGTTGCCATGATCTAGAGTGACTGCGGACTTCCTTCTCTTCTTTCTAAATTTTCTTGGCATATTCCACCTCTCGAAATTTACACAAACTCTTATGTTCACGGAAAGCAGGTTCCCTGCATGAGACATTGATTTGAACGTAAAATTATCTTCCTCTTTCAATTATCTTCATTACATTGATATTGTTCCTATTAGTATTTTTGAAAATAAGTTAACGATGAGTCGACGATTTCTTAAGCCCTTGTAAATAATACTTTTATCCGTCAAGCACGATTATTTAATTATATAAAATATCATTGACGTTTCGTTGTATCAATTTATTTTATAATCAATTTTTCGTTTCTGATATCATTTTCATTGCAGTAAAATCAAAAGCCTTGTTTTGTTTTTGTTTTTTTTTTTTTTTAAACACATAAGATAAATAATTAATTGTATTGCAGAAAATGATAAAATTCGTTGAACCTCAGGAACGCAGCAATGTCGAGAAATGATCTTTCACGTCCAATCATTCCTCGAACAGGTACAAAAGATTTTTTACTTTTCATCCAAGCGAAGAGATTCTTCCCACCGTCTTTCTTATAAACTCTTATATAGCATAGCCGTAAAGTCACCGTCGTTGTCGTGGTGGATAGAGCGTTGAACGTACAGTATGAAATCGCTATACGTACAGATGCAGTGTCGGTGTACGGAAAATAGAGATAGAGAGAAAGACGGAGAATTATAGTGTGGAAGGGGTTTCGGCGAGGCAAGCCGTTTAGCGATATTTCATGGGGTTCTCCAGTCCTCGTAGCGTATAAGGGTGGTTCCGCGCCGAAGTATTACCGGAGGCAGTCTTGCAGACTCGAGATAAGGGGAAACCCCGATGCCCGAGACGGTGTGAACGGCGGCTAAAGAAACCTCTGCTCTCCTTTCCTCGTCTACTATACCTATATCACTGATCTTACTCGTACTTCGAATTTCTCGGAAGATCTCGAAGGGGAACCAAGAGAGAAGAGCCGCGAGAGCAAGATCCTCTTCCCTTTCAGCTATTCTACTATACTGAACTCTCGTTACCACGCAGTCCTGGGTATAGGTACTTTCAAGATTCCTGTTATCCGTGACTAGATGAAACGACAAGAGAGTAGAGACGCGAACGACCTCCTTTTTTACTTTGTCTAATATCTCTCGCTTATCCATGGTTTGCATTCTCCAGCATATCCTTTTCCTCGGTTCCTTGGTATATACAAATGGATATCTTGGAACTTTTACCAATCGAACACTAACGATATATTGTTAACCCTTTGGTACTTGGTACGATAATAATTGTCTTCGCGTAGGTGACTCTTTGGTATACGGAAAGAAAAAAATTTGTTGAAAAATCTAATGAATGAGTACCGAAAGCAAAGCGGAATAGTCGGCACGGGATCAGCTTATAATCAGTTGGTTAAAGAGACTACAAAATCGTTTGTATACAAACCGGTCTACCGGTATTCTATATATAACGTATCGGTAGAAACGGTAACTATCTGAGGTTATAACCTCACTTTAACGGTTGGTTCGTGTGCAACCGATGAGTTCGGCGATGTCACGAACGTGAAGTTAGGTTATGTATTTGCAATGGCGCGAATCAACGATTATTTTGCGCGACGTTTCGATAATCAAAGATCAACTATTCACAATATTTCACTATTTATTTACGACATATATTGAAACTATAAATTGTTATCGCAATTACCTTTTTTTTTCTCGTATAGACCCTAAACGAAAAGAAATTATCGATTGCTCCAACCAATTGCTTGGTTAAATACACTCCAGGCAACCCATTTGATTGGGTCAACAAATTAGTCAGTTGCCAGCCAATTAAGATGACGGGCCAACAAATTTAATTGACAGGTCCAACCAATTGAGTAATTCAACTGTGCAGTTGGTTGGAGCAACAAAAGATGCATCCTCGTGTATAAACCGGGTAATTAAAATCTGTTGGTAAGAAACATTTTTTTCGAATAAATATTCTTTCCTCATCAATGAATTCTTGAGATTCTTTGGACTAACTTATAAAGAAACGTAAGCAATAAAATAAATAAATAAAACAAATGTTGACTGAATGCATCGGAAAAATTGAGAACTCGGTGTTAATCGATCAGAAAAAAAAAAGGAGAATCAAGGGTGGACGTGTACGTTGTCGCGAAGCAAAACCGAGATGCTCAGCAGGGAATGGACCACGCCGCTCGTACTACACGGCCGAGCAATTAGCGTTCGTTTAAGTGCACGTGTGCTCGCGACCAGCAAGGGCTAATCCCTTCGATTTGAGCTGTTAGTCCTTGGACCTCTGGTATAGCGGTGCTACCGGTGGACGCTATCGGCTCTCGCTTTTCTCTCTGTACCTTCCAATTAGTCTAGCGAACGAGCGAGTGAGCTTGCTAGACGAAAAAAGAAAACAGAAGAACCGCTTGGCGCGCTAAGCAGAGACACCCTCCCTGTCTCGTTACACAAACCCCTCGGAAATGAGAGACGGGGGCGCACGTGTCTTCGTGTTGCACGAACGACCACCGAGTTCGATGTATAACTATCATTACATCATCCCCTTATTGCGGATGGTACGCGGTACCTAAAGTCGGTCGCACACCAGGCGACAAACAGGTGTAAATAAATTTTATCGTTCTCTTCGACCCCTCGTCTTAATCCCCTTCACCGTACTCAATATTTAATGAGACGTTCAAGCATCATTTAAAATCGTAGTTTTACGAGCATTAATTTTCTTCCAGAAAATACTAATTGAAACTTGAAAAATAATTATATTTTATGCCAATATCGTACAAAGTAAAAAAGTACGAAAATTAATCGAACGTTTAAATATTCATGTAGAGAAATAATGATCTTGTAAAAACAGCTCATTTCGCAATTATAACGTTGCTCAATAAAACCATTAGACATCACTCGTTTCTCATACTCTCGTGCAATTAAAATCTACGCGAACGCTCTCGTGCAATAGAAATCTGCGTCAACACTCTCACGCTCACCAGCGTGTATTCCAGATGCTGCGAGATCCGTGTATCGTTCTCAATAAACTCCTTCTCCAATCTCAATCTCCGGGAGCATTCACCGTATTCTCGTAAGCATTTTTCCATCGAGAATCCTTGCCCTTATCTAGTTGAGTCACCAGCATCGAAACCCTACATAACTTGCAGAATAAAATTCTATTTTGTTGCAATATCGTGCAAGGTAAAATGTTTTAATTTTCATTATAAATTCTTTACCGCAATAAAGTTTCGAGAATTAAAGAATTATTTAAATAGTAACGTGTTAAGTAAATTGTGAAAATATTTTAGTCGAAGAATTTGGTGGTGCAGCCTCGGCGGTAAGAGTCTCGGGTTAAGTTTATCGAAATATAATTACGAGAGTCAGGAGGGAAATAGGGTCGGACGACGACTCCTTGGGTCGGTAGGAACAGGATCCCGTCAGGAGCTGCTGGGCGTTTTACCCGGCGTGCAACCCACCCGCTTAGCCTCACTCCCCTTGGAAGAGTTCCCGGCGGTAATGAACGCAGCCACCTTGAACTGGCAAACGGATGAACGGACAAGCAGGCAGGCACACTGGCAGACGCAAGAGCCAGAGGGTGCGACAGGGTTCTCCGTCGGTGATACTGCGACGCGCCCGTCACCAGTTGCCACTAAAAGGGGTTGTCCTCTCAGTGATGAAAGCAACCTTTCGAGTCCCTCTCTGTTTCGTATAACCATTCGTCGTCTCCGCTTTGGTTCCTTCTTCTCCTTTAACGGAGTGCGTGTGCCGGGAACCACCGAACCGTTGCCTCGGTGCTCTCACGCGATTATACATTATATCCTTTTCTGTTTCCTCCTTTGCTCCCTTGAAAAATCTCTGCAGCGACTTTCATCGTTGACATTGATAATGTGTCACGAATTTCTTTGGGTTTCCTCTTAATCTTTATCGCTGAAAAATTGTATTACAATCAATCGTTATCATCTCTATAGGGAGAAAAAGGCTTTGTTGCTCGAAACCGATGCATGATTTTAATTACGCTAAAGACGATTAATTTGGTTGAGCCCACAAATTTCATGGGTAGCAATTAATTACGGATTGATCGGTTGGCAACCAACTAATTTTAATATATGCAATATGTATAATAATATTACAGTTATAAATTCGGAGTGTTGAAAGCGATTGGTGTCAACTTTTGACCAGTGTTGACTCATTTGGTATTCATTTTTATATTTTTCACGGTATTTAATTCATACAAGCGATTGTGTTACAATCATTAAGCCCCACCTCAAAATCTACAACATATTTTTACAACATATATGTTCGGAATGAGTAGATGAAAATTAATAAATTGTATCAACAATCAATACAGATTTATACCACAAATATAATGGAAATATTTTATGACAGGTGTTGCGATGATGTATTAGCGAAGACCATAGAGCCTAAGTATCTAGAAATCAAACCAAATCCGCAAATAAAAGAAAAAACGAAAGAAATATATATATCAGTAACCCATGGTAGATAGAACGATTCATATAAATTTCAAAGTCAAACCGGAAGATTTTTTTCATCCGTACGAGTACCACAAATTCATTCAATCCGTAGTAAGCATGTCTTTAAAAAAGAATGTTTAAACTTGTGTATTTTAAAAAGAAAAACCAACCCCTCCATGCTTATGGACAATTTTAAAGATAAAAGTCTAACATTTTTAGGGCAATCAGTTTTAATTATTTGGAACAAATCTGTGGGGGCGGCCTGATTAAAATTCATCCAAACCACATATAAGGACCACACTAGTATATATACAGTCGAACCTGGATAAACGAGAATTATATAAATAAGAAATCTCCATGAGTGAGACTAATTGCCAAGTCCCGTCATGGGACCTGGTTAAGTGAAAAATCTCTAATAAGTGAGAAAATATGTCTGATCCCTTGAACTCTCGCTTATCCATTGTTCGACTGTACAATATAATAATATATAGAATAAAGATAACGTAGGAAGTGCAGATAAAAGATACAAAAACCTCTTAAATTAAATTTCTACTTACCCGTATTGTAAGTAATGAAATATGAGAAGTACACTCGAGAAAGTTCCACAGATCATTGCTATAAATCCAACTATCAATATAATACCAGGGAGAATCAATCGCCATTTGAATCTACCGAAATCGCCATATTGGCTCACAATGCAAAGAATCGAGGGAATTATTGTCCCTAGAGTAGCTATGCAAAGGGCGCCAACGAGACTAGTGAACAAATGGAGTTGAGGTACAGCGAGTGCCAAGATACCTGTAATCAATAATTTCTTTTTCTTTTATGCCGAATTGATTGATGATTGATTTTTTAAAAAAACTTGCAATTAATCGAACTTACACGTAACCGCGGTAACTCCAAAACGAACTACCAAATCCCAAAAAAAGGGACTTCCCTTGCAACCACCGTCTTTAATCGATGGGATTGCGTAATCTTGGTAGAGGATCGAAATAGGCATGTAACATTGCAAACCGTAAGAGAAATATATCGCCAACCCTTGCATTACAAGTGCAGTCAGTGTTCCTCTATAAAAAAAAAAAAGAGAGAAAGTATCGTTTTGAACGATTCTCCATTAGGTTATCCGAATGTTTAAATAAATTCTTTAATAATCGCATATAATAATTTTGTTTTATTTTATTAAAAATTTATGTTTCAATAGCGATAAACTTACAGATTTTGCTCGGGATGATTGCGAATAAAATTTCCCAGAGAATCTGAGCCCCATTTGGAGTAAACTACTGCGCCGACGATGACGTGCATGGCTGTCAGAAATGCCATTCCCCAATTCAATACACCGCAAGCTTTCGTGTAGTTCCATGGGTTTTTCATGCTGTGCTGTATCGCCAATACCTGGAGAAATATAATAATACAATTTTAATTATTAAGATATATTAATTTATAATAGTGCAAGACACTCGATTGAAAAGTAATTTAACCAGTCCTGGAGAGCACATGCTGAAGAAAGCAGTTCCAATGAATTTCGGATACGCCGTGACGTTATTCTCGATGAAAACCCATTGACCGTTTCCGTCTCTGATGGCGTAGACGATTCCGATAATCGCAGCGAAGATGATAAAAGCGTTAGCGATCATGGACATCGGTGCAAAATTATTTAAACCCCTGATCAAGTTCATCACGAGAAATAATGGGAATATTATAATTGCGTAATACGCTTGATTGATCGTCTTGTTCATGTCGAGACATTCTTGAACGACACCGGAAACGAAGACCACGTAGACTGCACCGATACCGATGTAACACGCGAGCATAGTCGTGTCGATTATCAGTCTGTTATCAAAGAATTTTCAATTACAATTAATCGAAGATAATCTTACTTTAAAAAACTTTTTGCTTATCTCACGGTTAGCCGAATTATAAAAGCAGTGGCCGATTCTGTAGAACAAGTAAAAATGAGATTCGTGCGATCTTAACATTTATCTCCTCTAATATTCTTCTTATATCTACTTTTATCACCATAATAAACCCATAACAAACACGAACACCTTCCACTTGTAATATTCTACTTGTGCAGGGATCGAGATGTCACAAGTTTCTTCGATCTCTATAAAATGTGCTAACGCTATTCTATGTTTACGTTATATTCTCTTTGTGTTTGATTTTTTTTCTAATTTTAAACGAGTATCTCATCATATTTCTCAAAAACGGGAACGAAAATTTGTTCTTAGATTTGATTAATTTTGATCTACATTCAGGATCGAAATGTCAAATACTTGGTGAGCTAAAGTCGCACATTATCACAGTGCGCACACTTCGCTTGATTCCACGATTAGTTAAATATTTTGTTATTTACAAAATATTCATTTAGCTTTGTCAAAAATACGAATATTGATACAACAAACATAAATGACGGTTACATTATCCGTTATTGTTAGCTCATAATATTTGAAGAATGATCGAATAGAAAGTTCGTATCTGAAGAATAAAGCACCCACGTTGCGAATTCCGGTGATATTCGATCCTTGAAAGCTCCCGAAGTGAGAGTGACCGACACCAGTTTGTCGTACGTGAGGGTTGGGCGTTTTACACGAGTGCACATCTTGTAATGAGTTTTCATGAGTAGTTGAAGGGAAACCGTGACAAGGATTCCCATGAGAATCGTCCCGAGAATTCCCAAAGACATTCCTACGCATGCGAAGGCATTGGGCATCGCAAAGAGGCCAGTGCCAGCGGCACTTTTCACCAGATTCGCCAGAGAACCAAAATCTCTGAGGACAAGGATTATTCCAACACTCAACCACGCTCTATTTATTTATTAATAGCTATTAATTATTAAGTTGAAGTGACATAACGCAGTGCGGTAATAAAAACATTTATATCGTGTTTATTTTAAGGGGACCGAACATCTTTGAGCAAAATCAAATGGGATCCCACTGTGGAAATAATAAAGAGAGTAGAATCATATTTCCTTTTTCTCAGAAATGTTCGGGACCTTTGAAAAAGCAACATCGCAGTTCTTGAAACTGACTGGGTACAGATTGGATAGGGAAGATGACGCGTCACTTCACCTTAATAGTTTTTCTATGATCTATTCTCTCGGAAAAATTCATACGAAACATATTTCTGCTTCTTTCGATGCTGATACGGATCGTAAGGTCCATCGACTTGTTCGACATCCTCCGTAATGCTCGAAGAGCGTTCGCGTAAGGGAATATCCTCGAACATCGTAGCCTTTGTTCTTTCAGTAGGACTCCTATGAGTACGATGATTTACGATGAATCGCGATATCTAATTGATAAACATAATGACATGACAGAAATATTAACCTAAACATATAATAAATCGTATAGAAGTAAATCGTCCTATAAACTCACTTTCAGATTAAAATGTTATGATGAAAATCTTGTGATCAAAGACTTAAAAGTATTTAGAGAATGCTTGTGAGATACATGGATTATCACAATATTATAGTCACATTGGTTATTCGTAAGCTTTTCTTGTCGGATAAAATTTTATGCGAAAAGATATTCCACGCAGTGTGTCTCTAGTTTGTTCATAGACGTCGTCTGATTATAACTCTCTTGGACATCCAGCGTTTTTTATTCTTATGGTTTCCAAGATCTCTCGATCACGAACACGACTCACTCTGCCATGAAAATGTACATGTCAAAGAACCTGACGACTGTTAAACTGTCATAACAAATGACGTAAAAATGAGGGCTCTGCGTGACGTGAGGTGATTTTTCGGGCGTGTAATGCGCTCTTCGAAGCGAGCTACGGAGACTGCATGTAATAGCATTACGAGGAAGAAGAGATCACCGTGTTATGAACGTGTGTATTTGTGTGATGTTGAAATTGTGGTACACAGACATCGCTAGATCCCGATCATCTCGGTCGGTTTGATCGGGTCGACCGAGTCCTCGGGTTGACCGACTTACCATGAGCCCGGACGAAACGAGGCCGGCAGGCCTGATATCACAGGATCCTACAGCTACTGTTTACTATACGTGTGCTATACACTTCGTTGTCGTCATCGTTGTTCGTCTATCCCGAGGGATTTAACGCCCGAGTCGTTCGAGCGACCTAGACTCTGCTCTCCCTCTTCCAACTGTATCCTCTGTAGGTCTCAACCTCCATTCGTCAATCGCTCTGCTACCCTCTTTCACTCGCGATATAAAGGGTAGGCGAGAGACGAGAACGAAGATGCTGGCCGTGCGTCGAGAACGATCGCCGGGGGCAATAAGTTGAAGAAATTTTAACGCACGTGGTACCAGGGTTCACTTACCCCGTCACGATCACTTTGAATCGGTATAATCGGAACAGCTGGATCGTTCGCGTTTGGTCTCCGTTGGTTGTCTCAAAAAATAAGTTAAGACGATCAATCGATTACGCTAATTCCGTTACAACTCAACGAAGATAAAGGCTTTGTTGCTTCAATCAATTTAATAGTTGTACGCTCCAGACGATTAATTTGATTGGGCTAATAATTTAATCGATTCCGTCAACACATTAGTCGTTTGGCAAACAATTAATTAGTTGGCGACCAATTGACTTGTTGGTCTAATCAAATTAATCGCTTCAAAGCGTTTCCAACCATGCAACAACAAAACATTTTTCTTCGAGTGCATACCATCTCGCGATAAGCTAATCGTCAATAGTTAGTATTAACTATTTTAAGTACTTCTGGCAATAAATCTATGAGTTGTGGCAATTAATTTTGGAGAGCTTGGGTAGAGAAAATTGAGAACGTTGCTGTCACAACCAATCTTTTTTTAAGATGTCTCAGTTGATACAGTGTTATCACGACTGCTACAATTTCAAAACAATTTTAAGCGTAAAATTATTAACAAAAAAAAATGTAGATCTTTTATATTCCAGATTATTAAAATTCTACATTTCCTTTCACACAAAGAAAGTATTTGATACAAGTAAAGAAATTTACTAAAATATATCATTTCGATTGTGCAAAGAACATATTCTCCTAAAAACCCACCTGCCATCAATGTCAATTGATCATACACAACTTGTGTGAAGAATTTTTCAGGATAATCTAAATTTTTTTAACGATACTGTACTGACAGGACTTTCTTAATTGACAGACTCGTTTTTCTACCCAATTCGAGGACTCCAAACGTGTCGAACCTCCAGTGTGGAAGAGAAGTAGGACACGCGAAAGAACTGTTGATGACGACGAATGAAGAAGAGGAGGAGTCGTGGGGCACACGTATGTAGTTGTTTAATGTAGAGGGGGGGGGGGCAGTCGAAGAGAGTATAACGAAAAATGAAGAGGTAGGGGAAACGGGACCGGAGAACCCACGGTGGACGTCATGCGGTGCGAGACTGTGACCAAATCCATGGATCCCATGCAGTGTTTACACTCGAGATGATGCCTCCTAATGCTAATACGGGAATACTCGCGTTAATGCGCTCGCGACTAGTTCCCGCTACTACTACGGGCTACGCGTACCACGCTGCCAGGTTTTCTTAATGCTCAATCGCAATCCAATGAAAAGTGTATGAATGGCAAGCGATTATTGAGTCGAACGGGCGCCCTCAATGTGTCCGTCGATGCGTCCGCGGTAACCCCGCTGCGTTAACCGCCATCGAACGAACCAAATGGTACAAATCCTTATTTTTTTTCTGCTGCTGCTGCTGTTGCTGCTGCTGTTGGGTACTGCATCTTCTCTTCTCGCTTTCTCTACTTTACGCTCACTCTTGTCTCACTCTAGTGACCAACGCCTTTTGGCCTCTAAACCAGAAATTGGTACCGCTCACTAAATTTCAAACAAAGATTCTTCATTTATATATCCCACACAATTTATTTAATATTAAATAAGCTTTATATTAAATAATTTCTTTAATTTATCTTCTGTATGTCGTTATAAAATTATAATGAAGTAAATACGACGTACAAAAATGATTGCTACTCTCTCTCTATTCTGACTACGATTAATTCTAAACGTAATGAACTAAAGAGTTAATGAAAGTGTATTTTACATTTATGAAGCAATGAACGTTAAATTATTGACAAGGTAAACAAGTAATTAATGTGCGTTTGAAAATGTCTGAGATACACAAACAAAAATTGTGTTCTCAATCATTTGATAGGGCTATTCGTATTTTCTAATTTATTTATTATCAACAAATCGAACATCAGGAAAAAAAATTTCACGAATCCTCTAGTAAACTAAGGCTAAATTTGAATAATAAGTGCTCCAAGCGATGGCATATTGAACGATTCAATATTTTTTAAAATAAAAGAGAATAAAAAATATAAATCGGGTTATTAACATCGAAAAATTGTGGAGGCCTCCGGGGATCGGTATACGGGCAACAGGATACGATATCTACAAGAGAAAATTCTGGCAATGACGTATCGACCGTATCGACTAGCCCGAGGCCTTATGGCAAACCAACCAATCGCGTATATTTCGCAGTTTATACGTGCAGAAGCAACAGCAGCAGTACCGAAAGCGTTCCGCACAAACGATTTTGTTTGCCGACACGTTCGCGTTCGGTTGAATTTTGAAGGATCGTTTTGGAGTCAGTGAGACGGTAGCAGACGCGACGACGTTGGTGCACATAGAAGCACGCCCCGTTATTGTGGCTCGAGCGAGTACCTCTCTCACCCATGCTCTTCAGAGCTTCGGATATGTCGCGTCTATGCCCTGCTGGAGGTCTACTTCTCCGGACTTTAGCCACGGACCCCGATGACAAAATGTACTGTTGCCCTATAAATATATATAAGTATAGCCCGAGGATCTCAGGTGATGCGTGCACGAATCGGAAGTTGCCGTCTCTACGGGAATTCCTGAATAGTCAAGCAGCCACAAATGTTAAAGCTTCTTTATTAGTTATTAATATTTATCATTGGTATTTATTCGTTGTAAATATAAGTCGAATACATCGCGAATGTACAAGACGAATGTTGATGAGGATCAAACGTAAGCCCCATTAAAAATTATATCGGTGCTATAAAAAACTATATGCAAAACATTAATATAAAATATAAACAAAAATGTTTGCATAAAATATTATGTTGAATAATGCAAAGATTTTCTACTTATTATGAAGCGAAACTTCTTTTTTCGCGGTACCGTAAGTTTCCATGTTCGGAAATAGGAACGTAACGAAAAGTGAAACGCTCAGGAGTCGGGGGGCGCGTTGTGTACAATGAGAGAACTCAACGCGGCAGTGGAGAAGGGGAATATTGAACGCCCCGCTCCTCGAGCAGCTAACCAACAGTGGAGCAAGTTTAGTGTGTTTCAATATTCGTTACGCGCGCACTCTCGGAAAAGCGTCAGTGAAGTGAAGCTACAGTGTTTCATTTGTCGTTATGCTTTAGTGTAAGTCATACTCATCTAAATTAATTCGTGTATTTTAGTATTGATAATTTGTATAAATATTTCTGATAGCGTTAGTGTGTTAGTGTTATTGAGAGTACTTAAAATAAATAATTATTTAATAATAATGTTGCTTGTATATACTCCAGAGGGTGCAGCTTTATTGAACAAAAGTTGGGATAAAATAAGAAATATATTCAGCGGTGATTTCAAGTTAAGTTTCCTTAGCCAAGCCGGAAGCACAACGACTAATTGATTTCTCAGACAACAAACTGAAATTGAAGCTGTATAATGATCGAACAATATCGACTACAAGATCTGAAACAACTATCGACGCAGTATTTTGTACATATTTAGATAAACTCCAATATCAAACTTGTGTGTCGTATTTAAGTAAACCCTTAATCTCATTTTTAGATTTGAATGAAGCTATGGACACTGGCGAACAAAGATACATTTTCAACTACAAATAAAGGGTGGTTAAATTGTAAGGGCCGATGTTGAATGTGAACCACACCTAAACGTCAAGTTTTTTTCTGCATTTCATTTGACATTTCTCAATTTCAGACTAACTCAATTTGAACCATGGAAAGATACACAATCGAGCAACGCGTTAAAGTTATTCAGGCTTATTATGAAAATGGGCGTTCAAATCAAAATGCATATCGTGCACTTCGTGATTTTTTCGGTCAATTTAATCGTCCAAATGTGCGTACAATCGGAAAAATCGTGCAAAAATTTGAGGAAACCGGGTCTGTAGGAGATATTAAAACACCAGTGCATGCTCGTACAGCTCGTACTGCAGAAAATATTGCTGCTCTTCGCGATAGTGTGGCTGAAGAGCCGTCCACCTCAACTCGTCGTCGTGCCCAACAATTGCACCTCTCACGCTCGTCGTTGATGAACATTATGCATAAAGACTTGCATTTACACGCTTATAAGGTGCAATTGACTCAAGAACTAAAGCCTCTTGACCATTCCAAACGTCGTCAATGGTCAGAATGGTGGCAAGAAATGGCAACAGTGGATGATCAATTTTCGAAGAAAATCATCTTCAGTGATGAGGCACATTTTCACCTCAGTAGATTCGTCAATAAGCAGAATTGCCGCATTTGGGCGAATCATAATCCAAGAGTGATTGTCGAAAAACCAATGCACCCACAAAGAGTGACTGTTTGGTGCGGTTTATGGGCTGGCGGCATCATCGGGCCGTATTTATTCCAAAATGAGGCCGGTCAGGCAGTTACTGTGAATGGTGTTCGCTATCGTGAGATGATAACGAACTTTTTATGGCCCGAATTGGAAGATATGGATGTGGGCGATATGTGGTTTCAACAGGACGGTGCCACTTGCCACACACCTAACGAAACAATGGCTCTTTTGCGCGACAAATTCAATGGTCGTGTTATCTCACGTGGTGGCGATGTCAATTGGCCGCCAAGATCATGTGATTTGACACCGTTGGACTTGTTTCTTTGGGGTTATTTGAAAGAAAAGGTGTACGTCGATAAGCCAGCAACAATTCAAGAGCTAAAGGATGAGATAATTCGGCACATTAACGGCATAGAACCTCAATTATGCCTAAGCGTCATCGAAAATTTGGACCATCGGATGGAGGTGTGCCGCCGAGGCCGCGGCGGCCATTTGGCCGATATTTTGTTCCATACATAATTGAACCATACCATATTATCATAATAAAAAGAATTGACAATAATTTCCTAAATAATTTGTGTTTTATTCAAAATCAACATCGGCCCTTAAAATTTAACCACCCTTTACCTTTAGAAATAATTCAATTTTTCAATTATTTGTTTAACCTATATATTTCCTATTCCTTTTTATCTTCGAAATTTCATTTCAACATGTTTTGTATATATTTTACTTATCTTAATTAAATAAATAACATTTTTTATTAACGGTGACACGAATAACGTGTCATGAAATCTACAATAGATAATTTTTTATTGAATGTTAACTGATTTTTTTGCAAATTAATTACGTTAATTGATTTTTATTATTGGGCTGTGCTCACACTGCAGCTAAGAATATCTACACCATCGGGATCGGCAACAGATGTTCCCAAAGATCGTGATATTCTCTCTAATGGCTCGGATGGTTCTTCGTTCCCCGTCTACTTCGTTACCCCGTGGAGACTACCAGTAGCCGCCAGTGACAAAGTACGATGTGGCTTTACTGTTTTCGGAGTCGATCGGAAGCTCGAGCACCCATTGGGCTCACACCCCGGAATAATTTAATGACGCCCACCCACCTTGGTTCCTCTACCCGTTGTAAATATACGCTCGAATACATATACAGCGTGTCATGCCGACAGCTTCTCATTCGTCGTACCGTCTCGTCATTCTTGGCATCACGCTGAGTACCGCGATTCGGAGACTGCTGCTGCTGCTGCTGCTGCTGCTGCCTCTTCTAAAAGTTCCACAATTAAACGCGTCGGTGACGTTCCTCGTTGTCGTCGTCAACGTCACCGAGAGACCCTTCGTCTACCGAATGAGTAACTACGACGCTGCGAGTCATCGGAATAAAATTTAACGCGAATAATGCATCCTCGCTGAATTATGATTGTTTTATTATTATTTTTTTTTCTTGACCATTTTCTATAATTGCTAGACGCTTTTTAATTAATAATTTAATCGTCATTCGTAGGTCAACTATGTCGTTAGACTAATCGTAAGAAATTAATTTTTAAAAAATAATAATAAAGATACAACTAACATTATATTTTTGTTTTCTAAAATATTTTTTGATTTTGGTTACCTAACTTGATATATCAATATATGAGTAAAAAATATAATTAATTGATATAATGATTGAAATAAAGTAATTTCAAGAAACTTTAATACTTTTTTAGTTCCTGATTTATCGTTCCACCCTTTTTCTTTTATTTTTTTTTATCGATCTACGCAACGTCCGCATAAACACAGCAAAATGCATTGTAGATCCAAGTGATCTTCTCTCGTCAAAACTTTACTTTCTTTTCTCTCTGCGGTTTTTGTATCCTTAAAAGATGATTTTTTGAAACAAAATTGGTTTCCGCATTTAAAAAATATGTTTCTTTTTTTTACATTTATGGACATAAATTTTGGATTATTATGGAAGTTAGAGCCATGCAAAGACGCTGGATGTCACTTGGATCCAAGGATGCAGAATCACGGACCAAAAACATGAATGTAACCGAGAGTTAAGCGAGATTTTTGGGTACTTGGGACACGATTGCTCGGAAAGCGTATGCCGCGCCCGCTTCTGCTTCCATACCTAAACGCGTCTGTCTGCCAGTGTGAGCCTACGAGAGAGAAACAAAACCCTTTCGCACCCTGCCCCATCCTATTCTGCAATTCCAACGCTTTCGCTCCGTGTTGTACGGTCAGCAGCGCATCATACTCGTATATAGTATATAGCATGAGAGGCCTCTGATGCTGTGGCGGTATTCACGAGAGTGTGAAAATGTTTTGCGATTCCGAAACCAGGCGTGTGCGGCTGTGTTCTGGCAGGTGGACGTGCAAAGCGCGTTACCGGAAGCCGCCCCGTTACTCCGATGTAGAGGGCGCGCGCGCGAGCGAACGAGCCGTGTATGCTGCGGACAGCAGGCCAGCCGCAAAAGCGGATTGCGGTGGGCATGGGGGATGTATTCAACGAAAATAAAAAAATAGAGAAAACGAATAACAGTCACGAGGATAAGAGAGAGAGAGAGAGAGAGAGAGAGAGTCGAAGGGGGACGGAGAGGGAGAGAGGCGAATGCTTGGTTAAGCGTGGCGCCGAGATCTGCGTTTATAGGTACCTGCTGTGTGCAGCAGGTATATTTCCATACGGCCTGCTCGGTATATAGCTCGTCGGAGATAGCGAAACTAGAGAGAAACGCGAAACAGTAGAGCACAGAGAAAACGTAGAGAGAGAAGCGGTTGTCGGCGTATATGTACGCCGGTAAATTCGAATCCTCGCCGACAGGCTTGTTCACTGAAATGACAAAACAAAACGATTACGTGCTCCCTGCAGGCGTACGGGAATAAAAGAACGAGTATCAAAATTCAAACGAGCGTCTCTTCGTGCACTATACTAAAATCAATTAAAGTCTGGCTCTGCTCTAAATACCTGTATACGTAGATTTCATTTAATTTTCATTTTAACACACAATATATAGCGAATATAACAGAGGTATATATAACAATGCGCATATGCCTGATTACTTGTTTCACCGCGAGAGCGTGGGGGTCGCGGGAGAATGTTAAGGGGGATTGGTGTGGTATGTGGAGGACGAGGGTTGAAAGAAAGACCGAGGGAGAAGTAAACCCGCGAGTTGCCAAGGAACGCCGAGGTGTGAGAGGGTTACTCCTCAACGAGTCGACTGCTATACGTTGCGTATAGAGGATGATTCAGAATAACTTTACAACTTTTTACTGGACGGTACCTGTAGGGAAATTGATTAAGACTGCAGGATTGATTTTAAAAAAAATTAAAGTTACAATAATCACAAAGTTATTGCTGGTGGATGTTTTCGTTGATATATTCGATTCAGTCCTGGAAAACTAATAATATTTCTTCGAGCTCAAAATTCATCGACAAAATATTTTTTTCTACTATGTCGCAATTGTGAAAACTAAATATATTTTTATTGGTGTGAAAACTTTAGAGTTGTATCGAATATGCAGGCATAAAATAATCATTCGATGTATTATCATCGATAATAAATCGACCAATAATTGATTACACGATATCTGCCGCATCGCACGCTTGAAAATATTTATAGTATAATAATTGGAAGGAATTGTTTCAATGAATTCTTTATACATTTATTCGAAATAATATTTTTATTTAAGTGAACTATTGAAAATATTTCAATTGGGCTTCACTGATTGAATGACAACGCCCAAGTCGCTCGTTAATTGTTTTAAATCGTCCTGTATAATTGTATATCCAGTGTAATCGTCGTATGTGCTATATACGAGTAAAGCTCGAAGCCAACCGTAACGAAGAGTCCAAAGGAACCGTCGGGACGATCAAAGGATCATCCCTCTCGGAGTATATCGGCGTCAAAGGAAGCCTTCGCGTGCCCTCGCGTTACTTTACTCTCTTATCTCTCTCTCTCTCTCTCTCTCTCTCTCTCTCTCTCTCTCGTTCTCTCTGTCTCTCACTGTACCTTCACTGTAAAGTATAACACGCATCAGTCCGACCGTTCTTGCACGCCACCCGCTTCTTCCCGACGCTCTGCCGTCCCCCTTGAGTGCGGCCAGTGAGGGAAAAGAGAGAATTTTGCAGCCTCAAACGCCGAACTATAGAATGGCGCGTTCGCACCCCCCAGAGTACGAGCAGACGACGTCCGACGCGTCGACGTACGGGGACCTTTATCGCGTGGGTGCACACACGAGCCGAGAGGCAACTCCTTCTTCGCAAAGTCCGAGCGAGACCGCGGTCACCCTCGTGCAACGAGACGCTACGCGTAGGTGACACTATGCAGGGTGCAATGATTGGCCTTTTAACAAGGATGAAATTAACAAGCTTGAAAAATGGGGAATAAAAAAAAAGTACACGAAGAGAATGAGTCTCTGGTAACAATTAACAACATAACTTGAGAAAAATTTCTAATAGTCGAATGGTAATATTTGTAGCGGTAGCATGTATCGACGGATGTTAAATTTTCTAATAATTTTTTATTCATATTCACGAGAATTATTTATAATTATATTCACTGAGAGAAAAACGTAGAAAAAAACAACATGAATCTGCAGTTGCAGGTGGCGAACCTAATTATTAGTTGATTGAAGGTTTCGGTTGATCAAAGAAACTAAACATTCTTTCAATTAAATATTTAATTGATCGAAAAAGGATTTCATTCGATTAACTAGATATTTTCTTCACCATTTGGAATCGAAGATTTACATGACTTTGCCAAGTCTTTCTCTCAGTGTAATCAGAATTATCGTTAAACCTCGCACTTGTTGGAAGGTAGCGACGTAGACTTACACTACCAGTTGAATATAACAGGTTTTCTTCGATAAATGGTAGCTTTTAAATCCCCCTCTCTGTGCAATAAAACTTATTTTCTCAAAATCTAAGTCGGTAGTTTTAGGTGAAAGTTGCAAAAATTGTAAATAAATAATCATCACCATTTATTCTGGATTAATTTTACATTTCGTTAGATAAAATAATAATTCATATAATAATAACAAAATGCAACGAACGTGGAGAAAAAAAAATCGTTTTTACCACCAACTTAGGCGCCAGAAAACTAAGAATAATCGGACAAACCAACAAGTTGATTAGGCAAACGACTAAGTTTATTGGGCCAACACACAATTTGATTATTGTTAGTTGTCTGGCGTCGAAATTCTCCCGGCAATTTGCTATTATTCTCCGTGTACATTTACCTAAATTACATAAATAATTCATAAATCTATCAACGATCAATAGAATTAAGAAAATTCATTGATATACATTATTTTTCAAGTATTTCTAAATATTTAAACGTCAAGTACAAATGACACAAATAATAAAACGCTATTAAGAAATGACCGAGCACTAATTGTCAACGTACATCTGTCTTTTTCAGTTCAACACATATTTTCAGTCTCATAAGCCGTTGACACGTGGAATGGATCAACCGGTCAACAGAACTGATGTTACGGCCAATGACTGCGTCGCTTATTTTACAATCGCCAAGTGACAGAAGCAGGACACAACAGCGGGAAGACGGTAAGGCGTTAGGGGTGATCACTCGCGCTTGTAAAATTCACTCCCTCCGAGGCAGAAGAGCTCATCCTTCGTTTCCTTTTAGTCGTCTGTGCGTCTCGCTTCTCAAAGCTCGCAGAAGTTCATCACGTACACCCCCCGCCCACCCCTCCTCCCCCTCCACCCCTTACACACACACTTGGCAGCACATGTATAAGCGCGTGGCGCTTACTTAGATGCTTTTACAGTGGTACGGTATGGAAGAGTTTGTCCGGGTGATGAAACGAGGTACAACGTCCTTTTAATACCCGCGATATTACGCAACGAACAATAATAACGCAAGGCTCCGGTGTGTACACGCTCCAGAACGCGCGTACGCTCTTTTTAAAATTATTCTGGGTACGAGAGCACGCACCTCACAGACATGTATGCATATGCAGTATTATAATATATTGTATACAGGATACCGCAACGAAGTGGACACCGGGGGTTTCTCTCTGGTCCCTTGTTTCCCCGTCGATGATTTTTATTGCCTCTCTGCATTGTCGGAGAATCGACGACGAGTCAAGCGTGATGCTCGCACTGCTTGGTAAACAAAAAAAAAACAAATTTTTTTAGATAAAGAGAAGAAGGCGGTACACGATCGGAAGGAAAAAAAAATAATAAGGAACCCTGTTACGTCTCGTCATACCATTTTTTTTCGCTGGAACCTGGGACGCGGGAGACTCCAGGGTGTCTCGTAGTCGTCGTGCACACTTCGAACTAGTTTCCGGACCCCCGTGGACCGCGGGAGACCATCGGGGGTCCGCCCGGCGCCGAAAGTTCACAACATTCCCGCTACAGAGAGTACGAATGGGTCCCTTGACTTTCTGGGCCCATTGGTACAAGCATACGAACGTACTCTGTAATTTGAAATCTTCTCATGGAATGTTAAAGCGCCGGTGCCCATTTCCATCGGAGCACCGCGTGAAACTCTTCTCCGTCGGATTGAGGAAGAAGCGAGCGAGCAAGCGAGCCAACGATCACGCCGCAACGCCTCCCTTCTCATACTCGCACTACAATGAGCCACAAACTCCGAAGAAATTCACCCTGCAATCATCAGGACAAAGTCAAACGTTCTCAGGCGACCAACAATGGAGCGAGGCGTTACTCGTCGGTTCATCGAATACAATGACATCATTACCGAACGAGTCTGACGTTACCTATACTCTCGAAAGTTCGCGTGTGTCGTATAACGAAAGCATTGGTGCTAAAAAAAAAAAAAGAGGGTAATTCGTGACCTAGCGGAGTATCTTCGTGCGCTCTTATTGATTACGGGAAGAATTTTATTTAGGGACATTCGATATATTCGGTTAATATTTATATTTCCTAATGTGCACGATACGATAATCGTTTTGTATAAATAAATTGATTGATTAATTCAAGACTAAGCTGTTGCTACAAGCAAATTAACTTACCCAAACAAGTCCCCCATTCATTCAATTGTAGCAATAAACAATATTTCTCCGTGTAAAACCATACTTGTTTTATAGAAATATTAAATGTTAATCATTAATCTGATTCTCGGCCTTGCGGTACAAGTTTGTACTGTTGACGAAACAAATTTCATATAAAACTATCGGGGAAATCGTCTGTATTATTTAAAATTCATAGTATATGTGGGCGATACAGAACGTCCGGGGTCGTTATCGGTTGGTTATCGCAACAGCGTTGGGTGTCGGCGTTGGGGAATCGTGTTTCGCCGTCGAACTGGCGCGAAAGCACCAACAACAACTCTACACTATGTATATAGTCAACGGTAGTGGCATAGGGGTGGTTTTTGCTTACTCTCTCTCTCTCTCTCTCTCTCTCTTGCTGTCTCTCTCCGGGTACATTATATTGGATCTGGCTATTGGGGTGCTATGCAGGCAACGTTACACCCTTTGCCAATCGCATCCCGTATCTATGCTCGACTGCGTGGTCCAGGCCTCGATAACATTGACAGGCCCCCTCCGCTCGATTATAATTCTGTAACATTAGTTAATACGCTGCTGCTGCTGCTGCTGCTGCTGCTGCTGCTGCTGATCCTGTACAATCCTGGCAGCAACATCATAGGACATGCGGCTGGCCGAGCGCGTACAAACGCATTCAGAAATCGGAACAGTACCCGCAGTTTTCTTCTCTCGAAGCAACGCGATCCCCCTTTGCGTTCCCTTACACAGCTTTTCAACTAACCCGTCACTCGCTGCCATCAGGCTCTGTGGATCCCGATAAGGCGCAACTTTAAAGATGTATCTCAACGAGACCTTTTTCAATTTTTTAAACTCAAATTGCTATATCTAACAAAAATATGTCTCAGGCATTATTTATGATAATAAAATTTATATTTGCCTACATGATTTTTGAGATTGACATTTTTAAAATTGAGGCGTAGGTTACGTGACGATAAATGAAAGCTACCATTCATACAGTATAATATTAAGGTAGTTCTACTGTGGTTATATGTAGTCATAGACCCTGGAGTCTATATTATTCAATAACAAATTTATGTTGAATGTTGTGATAATAAGCACGAATAATTGGAAGCTTTCACTGCGGCGTAATTATGTGGTGTGGCCGAATTAACGAATGATTTATAATTATTAATGTTGATTTGACTCTGAGTTATGATTATCATTAGGTCGACAAACTAATCAGCAACGTGAAAACATCGTACCACGCATCGTTCGTGTACGATGTACGGTTGAGTGATCCACGAAACGCGATTGTCCGATTGCTGGTGCGGTGTTTTGAAGATAATTGTTTGGCCACGTGATACATGTGCTAATATCTGAGGTTATGTTTTTGTTTTATCCGAGAAAAAAGTATGTATACGAAACCTGTCACTACTGAGAATCACAACGTAAAGTCTCAAGATAAAAAGCCAATGTAAATTTGGAAAATACATAAAGTATATCGTTTAATTAGAAATTTTTTTGGCCGGAATATTTTTTCGTGAGGAATTATTATAATAAATTTCAATCATTGACTCCCGAAGCCAAAAGAAGGAGTGTTAGGCGGTTTTATGTACATATCTATTATTTTCGGATAGTTTTTGTCCTTATGCATTGTTCATTGATATGATAACGTACGTTTAGTTTGGTTCAGTCTGGCACCAGCTTAAACGCACTGTTGCCAAATTTCCGCACCATTATGGTACCGTAACGTGTACGTCAATCTGATCTATTTCCGTGTCTGTTAACGTGAAATAACTTTCCCGCGACCTCTCTCTTTTTTTAACAATAAATATCCGTAATGTCTAACAAACGCGTGATGCATTTTTTACTCCAAACAGGAGCATGGGTTTCACTGGAACATGGCGCGAATATATATGCCAGTCTCTCTACGTGTGATGTTCTCCGAATCGGCTAAAGATGTCTTAACGAAACCGAGTACACAGATTCTGTGTTCATCGTAACCTCCATTTTTGTCCTAGATTGTATATATTGGATAAGATTTCAGAAAGATAAAAGCGTTTAAAAAAATGTATAAGAAATACGTTTGTATGCAACGAAATGCCACAAGATGGCCGTCACTCCTACTATAATCGTTCATATGTACCTAACTTCAGAGCGCTCACGGCGAAGTATGAGACCGTTTAGTCAATATTATGTAAATTTTAATAAATTTGTTGCACATCAGAGTTGTCATTAGCAACTAGAAATTAATAAAAACGTAACGCAATATTCAAATCGCGTTTGTTGATTTTATTCTTAATACACGAGCGTAAAAAATGATTGAATAATAAAATAAAGATAAATTATTAAAGATTGTTACAACTTTAGACTTTTTTAATTATCTTTGTTGCTTTAATCTAAATACAAGCGTACAAAAATGATTGAGCGATTAAATAAAATAGAATTATTTAAAATTACTTAGCTGTTTTAGTTTTAAATAATATAATAACTTAAAAAATATATCGCAATTATAAAAATACTGTAAAAAGTCACATTGAACTAATATTAAAAATTATGAAATAAATCAAATGAAACATTTTTTTTAATCCCGACTGCAAATAACTATAATAAACAGGACTTTAGCTTTAAAAAGTTTTCATATGAAAATAAATATAAAAAGGATAAAATGACTTCCAATGTCATTTTAGTTAACTTCATATTTAAATGAGAATAATTCATTTACCGCTATAACTATAGTCGGGAGACGTCTCCTAAAATTGTAACCATCTTTTACATATCAAGAAACATGCTAGCGTCTAGACTTTAAATAAAAAAAACAATTATATATGATATGGACGTTTTCTAATGCAAAAGAAGACGTCTCCCGACTGTAATGACAACGATAAATGAATAATTCTAATTTAAATATGAACTAAAATTACATCCAAAGTTATTTCATCCTTTTTAGATTTATTTTCATAAGAAAATTTTTTAAAACTAAAGTCCGATTTAAAATAATTATTTGCATTCGGGAGTATTAAAAATTTTCAATTTTTTTTTCTATACATATAAAGTAACCGTTTCAATATTATTATTTTAATCCCAAAATTATTATTATCTTATTTTTATACATTTTTTATAAAGAAAATTGTACATCAACGAAATTTAAAGAATCGAAATAATGTTCCACTTTGTTGATTTTTGTTTTGTTTACAGCAGATCGAGATTATTTAAAAATCCGTTTTGTTTTTTTTTTTTCTAACCTTTAAACACAGTTGTTAAATGTTGCATATTTATTTGTCAAATGATTGAACGGTATGTGTCATATCATCTTAAGCAAATTTAAATAAAAGCTTCTTCAAAAAGAAATATTCTCGTGTGTTCTCATTACTTATTATATGTGTCATGCGATGTAGCAGAGTGTGTGGCATTCAAGACGCTGATGATCATCGACGAGATAAATCTTGACGAGGGAGAGGATGCTTATAGGGTAGATTCCCCAGTAGATCTAATAATAATGCGATCGTACATACTGCATGGACGGCACGCGTCATGCACCCTTATCCCAAGATCTTAAATACTCGAGCGTGTGTTAGTTACGAATCGTGATCTCATTGACTCTCCAAATAATCTTGTCGATATCGTAGATCCTTATTGCAAGGAAGTAATCGAAGCTCGTGATATTTCCTACCGTGGAGAACTCGTGAAATATTTATTTAACGATTTTCTCAAACTAAAAAATTCTAAACAGTCAAATGACCGAAACGTGCGAAAAATTACCTGAAAATGCTGTATTTGGAATGCCATTGGGTTTTCATTCACCGTCGTGTTACAGTAATACGTATATAATAATAACAAACCTCGTGCTATCCAGTTTCCAGAAGTAACTTTGACGTCGACGACTAACGGGGTTGTTCGTAACATTTCTCGCAAAGACGATCTCTGGGGAGAGTGAGAACGGAATGGAAGCAGAGGCGAAACAGTCGGTGGGGTTTATACGGTTCGGGACAGGCGACGGTGGTCTGGACTCCCGTTAGTTGGCTTGTCAAAGTAGCGACGTACTGACATCTCTATTATCACATGTACGGCGGAGAGATTCTGGCGTAAGGGGAGAAGCGAAGTGTGCGTCAGTTCTCGCTGTACGAGTACGGCAGAGCCGGAGTTACTGGAAACGAAGGACACCGTATGGGGAAATACTGGTGAGAGTTTGCGATGAGAGATGGTCGAAACGAAAAACAGAAGAGGATACGTGTACGAGGATAGTGGAAAGCATACCAGTCGTTTGCACATACGAACGCGTGCCACCGAGATAACGCATCTCTCGATGATAATCCCCCTTCTTTCTGGTAACATCCCCGGGGTACGTGGTACAACATGCGTACGGCATGTGGCACTGTTTGGAATCTCCCGAATGCATTCTCGCATATACTTACTGTTACTTCTCGGAAGTTACCCCTCGATATTTTTGACACTCCTGTAAGATACTTTTTGATTTCTCATAGAGGGACTTTTGTTTTCATTAAAATGTTTGTTTTGCGTTATTCAATGTCAGAATACTCAAGATTGTCTCAAATTTTCGGAAAAATGTTTTAGAAAAATATGTCTGAACGTATGTGTGTGTGTGTGTGTGTGTGTATGCGATGAAGTTCCAACATTGAATAATCTATTCGTTATAAGCAATGCCATACTATTAAAGCGATTGAATAGGACTCAGGGTACTCATGGTGGCCAGAGTTCGTATTTTTTTTTCTGAAGTTACAGAATCATTATTTTCTAGTGCATCGTAAAATTAAATTGTTATGTGCAGTCGCGTTAAAATATTTTCCTCTACGACAAGTTTAAAAATTAAATTTTATGTATTTCCAAAAGCAAACTATAAGGCCGAGCAGCGAAAGACGTGACAACGTTTATTGCAAAGAATTTGTCAGAATCAAGTTAACCTTAAATTAAAAACAAAAGTATGAACCAATAATCAATTTTTATTATTTTGTTTTATAAAGGTATTTTTTTCCATCAACGCAGTTACGACTAAAGTTATCTTACGAAAGCTTATGTAGCACGAATATTAACATACTTTGATATCAATAAAATCAAAAATATTTTGGCTCGTATCACGGTACGTAAAAATACAACGGCACTCCAGCAAAATTTGCCAAATTACGCCGTCCGCGGCGCCATTAGGCTCTCCATACATAGCGAATAACTGTAGAACCGTACAGCGATCGGGTTAAAATTCCGAACAAAAGTGAAGCGGTAAGCCCTCTTTGATTGATAAGACTAACCAACGCGTTTGTAGTTTCAACTATCAACGCTAACTAATTATGATGCACAGAGAAAAACAAGAGTTTTTGCTCCAACCAACTGCCTAGTTCAATAGATTCCAGCCGAATATATTTAGTGGGAAGAACCAATTCATCGGTTGGCAACCAACTAATTCGTTGACGCAATCGTTTAATATGTTAGCCCAACGAAATTAACTACCCGGAGAGTAACCTCGGAGATCGTTTGTACCAATAAATAATTAATTTTATTAATATTTACAATAACTTTATCGCGGTAGAACGGGATATTGCTGTTGTTAAATTATGAGGGCTGTTGGTTAAGTATATCCCAAAAGAAGTTAGATAGCTCGACTCTTGAAGAGTCTCTCTGCTTGTCCTTTCATTTTTCATCTGGTTTACTCGAATCCTCTCGTTTGACCATTCAAGTCGTGCATATACCTAGTGGTTGGTTTTCGTTAAGAGTACGTTAAGGGTACCTATATACATCTCGAGGGAGTCGAAGAGTCGTGCAAAGAGCGGTGCAGTCGATGCCGTGCTTTTTGGCTGTGAAGTAACAGAAGCGGAACGATGAGGAAAAGCGGGGGGTCCTCATTCAGTGCCGCGCGAGTTCGAGTGGTGAATGGAATCGCTGCTCTCGCAACCGGGACACGAGACCGAGAGCCAAAGCTAAAGCATATTGTACACCGGTACATCGAGATTTTGTGTATATCTATATACGTTGCTTGACACTGAAGCAGGGAGAGCTCGACTGACCGTGGACAGCAACTTCCGGTCAGCCGGTACAAATAATTTCGTTACTTTGCCACAAAATTGGATTAGTCGAGTTCGTTATACGGATCAGACCCGAAAACTGGGAGCTCTGTACACTTTGACGCAGGGGTGTCGCATTGTCGTGATTTCTCGAATTTCACGAACCCCCAAAGTTCAGCTCTCGAGAAGAGTGAAATATTTACTTCATATTCGACGACGAGACCGATTTTTCCATCTGAATTCACATCAGACGAGACGTACGGTAAACGACTCAAGAGGCAAATAAAAATATAAGTCGAAGAAGAATCATTATTTCGATTTTCACGATTATGAGCGTGCTTGAGAGGTGAAGGAGCTCGAAGAAAACTCAACTACCTTTAAAAGTACTTGAAATTATTCCATTTTTTCGGAAGAAAAGGATATGAAGACTGATCGTGCTGAGTTTGCGGTAAGGAGAAAGAGAGTTTGGGGTATGTTTAGCTCTCCGAAGAAGCCAGAATGAAAATTAGGATAAAGTAGATAGAGGGCGTGAACAGGGGGAACAGCAACAGTGAGGGGAGTCACCTAACCAAGGGATTACGAGAGATTCTGAAGGGATCACCAATTTCGGAATTGTTGGAGTGCGTAAGGGCATTCGGAAAAGCAGCCAAGTTGACAACTAGGATGCTAGACAGAGATAGAGAGAGAGGAAGAAGGGATAGAAATACTGAAAAAATTTTAAGGATGAGGAATATTTAGAGAAACTACGATAGCAGGAAATAGTAAAGCAGGGAATAGTATAAGCAGATAAGTTGAGGTACAAAGTTTAGAGTCATTTGATATAAATATACAATTGTTAAGTCCCTAACCTAACTGAGACAACGTTGAAGGGACTGGAGAATCACTAGTTTCGATGATTATTTATATCACAAACTGGTAACCGAAGTTTCATCTGAGTCGTTATAGCGCTGTTATCACATTGCGATCTATCTTTATTCTCACTATAATCGTACAATTGTGGTGCGTCAATATATTCGCCGGTTGTTGTTAATCATTTGTTAGCCCAAGCAACCTAATCGCCTGGTAATATGAGCATAAAGCAATTAGTTGCATAGCAGTTTATTTACCGAGTCTCGTAGTGGTCAAGCGATTGACATTAGATGCCTAACGAGACACTCGATCGCAACCGCGATACAATTCTGTAAAATATTGCTCCGAGTGCGCTCGGGATGCAATCTTAAGATAGCCTCTTTATGTATTATTTTATTGAATAAGAAAAAAGACAGATGCTTCAAGCTATCAAAGAGCAAGATAATGGACGAGATTTCACAAGTTAAAAACTTTTGAAATATCGTAATACGGATGTGAATTTAGCACAGAATAATTTCTTTTCCCAGAATAAATTCGGCAAATGTTCCGACGAATTCAATTTTTGTCTAATAAATAGTGCCCTTGGAATCCTTCCAACGATCTTTTTTTCAGTTTACCCCGGCCACTCCTATACATAAATATGTTACGGTGATTGAACACGACGATGATTGTGAAACGCGACAATGTCTCAGCGTGCTGACTTCGTATCTCGTTCTTTGGCCAAGGAATTTTGATCAGGCTTACGACAAGCTTTTAATATCGCATGTATATAAAAAGTATAAACTCGTTACTGTAAAGATGAGGGACGTGGACGAGTAGTGGGAACGGAAAGTACGCAAGAGGATAATAAGAAAGGAGAGGGTACCTATACAGAATCACGCCCTGATTCTTCGTCGTTGTTGTCTCGGTATAGTCGTCGTCACCGCGGTTGTCCAAGGGGTAGGTTGGAGGGCGAGTGAGAGTCGAGGACAGCCCACGTGGGGTGCCCAAAGATCCTAGATACGCTCGCGGCCCCCGTGGGGGTCTCTCTTAATTATAAAGCTTATGAATAATAATTGTCGTGTAGTTGGACCAACATTGTGACTGCATGTTTTCCCGTAACGCCCCTGTCTGTGTCGTTCACCGCGGGTACCCTTTCTTCGTGTTTGCACCGCCGTGGGACCGAACTTCTTATTAACTGCGATCACGCTCGACGATCGACGAGTTTCGATCGCTCACAGAGCCAAAGATGTCTGATTCTTTCTCTTTATTCTATTTTCGTATATGTACGTACCCCTTTCTTATTTTTCGGTCTAGCGTGCGCGTTCCCCGTCAACGTCCCTTGCGGAGAGCGATACATTTTTGTTTTTTTTTAGCTTTTTTCATGGGGTAGTTCGATAGGTACCGCAGTACATTTGCTCCATCAGTTTCTCGTCTTGCCACAGTTAACCCTTGAATATCGCACTGAGATCCGCCGACCATCGTCAAAGAATGGATTTCGCGTATATATTCGGAGCACGAGTGAAACCTCAAATGTTCAACCGTAAAATTTAGACGCGATCGGATGAAAATTTGATAAATATATCAAATACAATTGCAACAAAGTTAAATACTACGTGAGTCATGGAATGAACTACGGATAGTCTTATTAATTTCAACAGAATCATATTCTTTCGATTTTCAACGTCCATTGCCGACGCCCTTGTGTGCTATTTCGATCCCGCGAAAAAAAAAAGATTGGGATACCACCGAAAAAAAATTCTACGATTATACGTGTTTCAGACAGTTTTCCGATGGTACGAAACAATGGCATTTGATTAGATGGATGTTAGTTCGTGCGACATATATATTAGTGGAGTCAATCACGAATTATATTGTTAATTCGATCATTGATATGGTTGATCTAACCAACGTACTTGGTTAATTCAACTACTAAATTTATCGATCGTTTACAGTCGCGTATCGTCTATACCAATCAAGTTGATTGCTTTAATCAATCTTTTTTATGCTATTAATCCACTCGATTGTTGCAACCAACCGGCAACAGGTGAATCGTAGGTTATGCGAGCCATAAAAGGTACAAATATGATAGCATGGAATCCACAATTTCACAATTGACATAACTAATTCATAATAATTCGTATATATCATTTAATTGTACAAACGTAGCAGAACTCACGTTCAAATCGAGGAATTATGGCTGCGTGACCCCAAGCGGTCAGAGGTGGGGTCACTTTCAAATCTGATTCTGCCCATTTAAAGCAATTATCGTAACAATTTATATTTGTTTAACATAATATTTTAAGTCAATACTATTTGAAATATGATTGAAATTTAATTGCGCGAAATGTAAATCGTGTGAAACCGATGTGAGATACGTGGACATGAATAAAATAAAGCGTCTTGCTCGTTACTGGCGTCTTCTCATTCACGAATGACGACTGCGATAGAGCTAACCGACATTGTTAGGAGCGCCGACCAATTCAATTGGGAATATCCAGTTCTACCATATTATTTGCCTAAAGGGGGAAAAAATTAGTGATTTTCATTATTTTTTTTTTTAACGGAAAAATTTGTTCAAATTTTTTGAAACTTTGGGTACTGTTTATTGTGACTTTTCGCTATTACAATATATTTTTGTTTACAATTTTCCGAAACGGCTAAGGGATGGTACGGAGTTCTGAACGGGATGCAACGAATGTCGTAAGACTGCATACAGTTTAGCGTTGGTAGCGTTAATCTGAAAAAAAACCAACAAAGAATTTTATTTTATGAACACTAATACGGAGAATATGAACCAAAAAAAGTGAGAATCATTAAAAATTGATGAAATGGCACGCTATAAGACTAAAAATGTTTCATTTTTCGAAAAATTGTGTTGTATTTTGCCATAAAAAAGTGCTTTATTATTATTTTTTTACAAAAACATTTTCGTTCATATCGACGACAATACTATTAGAAAGATGTTTAAAGTTTTGATAAGTAAAAACTCTATGATTTTAATGACTTATCGACTGATCTACGATTCCTGCGTCATAAAATATTTCTTCAGCTTCTTCGAAAAGTTACTTTTCTTGCATTTGCTGTTATTTTCGGGCTTTTCGAGCGTCATTGAACAATAATGAGCTGCAGCGCTACTGAAGTACCAATCGTTTTTCATCAACGTCGTCATCGTATTCTTTGTATTTCTTTCCAACTACAATCTCCGAAGCATTCATAATTTGCTAAATTGAAGAATATCCTTCGTTGAATACTCCGGCGACGAAAAATTTGGCGATTTCGACAATGTTAAGCCCGGAATGAAAGTGTTTGAGAGCGAAGGGCAAACTTTTGAGTCGAAGCTTTCATTGACATTTTGCGTATGGACGCTCAAGAACCTTTGAAGTAGATCATCTTGCGACGAGTCTTCATAGATAAGGAAAATATACTTGCGTACATCTGGATGTAGCGGTGCAGGATGATTGAAAATTTCTTCTTTAGCTCGAACCTTTTGCCACTTGCACTCTCATCTCGTTGCGGACAGTACTCGTGTCTTGGATTGTCATCCGTGGAGCTCGTGTGGTACAAAGAGGCCATTGTAGCTTTTGTCATACCTTTGACTCTGTCGACATTTCTCCTAATGGCTAAACAACAGAATTTCGTCATGTCTTTAATGAGATTATCGGTTAATTTTCCTCTATCGCCAAGTTTAATTGTTTATTTTAGACTTTGGAGCCGAGTTCCCATTCCCTCATCTACGTGGCCGATACATTTATTTTACGTCACTGAAAAATCGTTATCGTACAGCTTTTAATCCAAAATTGCCGTGAAAGTTTTTGTGTCTCTGTCCCTAATATAATCGAGTCGAGTGTTCGAATATACCTGCTGCGTTCTTCGGCGCCGAGGGGAGATTAGTCAGGCTGTCGATCGGCTTAAAGGACTTGAAATTTTATTCTGGGACCTTGTATTTACATTCTTGAGATGTTATACTAACATTTTATGGAATAGAATATTCTTTGATTTGTTGAAGCCGATAAAAGTATCTCCTCCCTCAAGCTACGTTATTATACTAGAGAATTATCATTAATCAGGGTAACAATCATCGATTGTCGAGGTAGATTCTTGGTGGCCAATCCGAATACAATTTCTTGGTTATCCCAACCAATTGCGTTCGCTGTATGTTTCATTGAGGTATTCATTATGATATAGTAGAATTAATAATAATATTGCGAGGTTACGATAATAAACACAATGGTAAATCAGAACTAATGTGAACATAATCAATAAAAAATTGGTACTTTTAAGGAAACTTCGTATTGCATCCTTTGCATCCGTAGCATTCGTATTCATAGCGCGCAAACTTTTGCATCCTTCGTTAAAAGTAATTATATTTTTTTGTTAGTGACGAAAGAGTTAAATTTATAAAAAATTTAGTCACCGATGGTCTATATTATTATTTCGCATCACTATTAATGTACTTGTGTATATAGTGTAATCGTTGGAGCGCGAGAACGATTAAGCTTCCCACGTCTTGGGGAGCTCCGGAGTAAAATAGGGGAGGAATTCGAGTCTCGAAGTCAATTGTGACGATCGATTGCTTGGAGTTGGGGGGAGGGAGGGAGGCGATATAATTTGGGGTGAGTATACACGCGCGCACCCCTTCGATGCTGTCCTATTCTTCGAGTGAAAAACGTCAGGGTGAGGTAAAGAAAGAAGTTACGCTCGATCGAAACTCGATAGCCAAAATATTGGATTTGCCGGTGGTAGCGCGATTTGTTCGAAAAACTTAGAAAAAGGACGGTAAGAAGAGGGAGGAGGTTGAACGAGAAGAGCCAACAACCACGGCAGTCCCTTTGCTCTAAATGTCCGACGGCAAAGAATCGAACCCCGTTTTATTTTCTTCGTTTCCACGGAATACCGTACCACTGCTGATGCTGGTGGAAAGTCCGCCCTTTCGTCTCATCCGTGCAACCCCGGAAATCACGAGAATACCCGCGGTGTTGGTAGTTTCAATCGATTTTATTGCTTCCTCGTGGAGAAATCTTTGTTTTCATGAAAATATTATTTTTTCGAGACTTTTATGTCACTCAAAACGGTGTGAAACATTCTAAAAAGTGGTTTAGAAAAAATGGGGATATTTAGATTTTTCTAGCTTTTTCATTATTTTACTTTATTATTTAAAAGTATATGCACGCTCTGACTAACGTGGATTATCAGCAATTGCGGTAAATCGATCTTTATAGATAAAGTAACATTCTAGTATGTTTGCTACTGCATTTCGATAAAATCTACAAAGAGGTTCGTATTGAATGGAATTTTTTATGTTTCGAAAAATCCATGTTACCGATCTTTGCTGCAAATTTTAAACAATAAAACAAAAATATTATAACCAAATGAAGGAACATTTTAAAAAATTAATAATTGATAATAGCAGTTGACAGAACCACCACGATTTCTTCTAGTTTATGTATTGTAAGCCAAAAAAAAAAGTGGAATACATGAGGAACATTCCGAAATAAATCGACAGCTCTCACCTTTGAGATACATCAGGCCGCTTATCACAATTAATTCGAATTGTCCTCGTGTATTGAATATTCCAACACGTTACAAAATCCCCTGTCAGAGTCAAATTCGGTTCTGACCTAGTCGTACTCGAAATCCAAAGAAATCAAATACAGAGCGAAGGGTGAGGGAAGTTATCTTCATAACGAGAATCTCGGGGAGGGGATACGCGACCACTCGATTGCCTCTTGGTTATTACCTGTTAGTTAATTAACAAAGGTATGCGTCTCGATTTAATACTCGCATTCTGGTCACTGCACCATTTTGTAATCCAGAAAAAGTGGAATACACGAGGAACAATCCGATAAAAATGAGGAATGGATCGGGATTCGAACTCGGAATCTTCCGATTGTCAATCGACAGTTCTCACCACTGATTGTGAGCTACGTACGCCAGGCTCCTTATCACACTTGATTCGAATTGTCCTCATATATTGAATATTCCATCACGTTACAGTATACAATATCAATAATTAAAAACGCTACGATAAAGATGTTTTCCTGTTTCAAATCGTGATAGAGTTGTTTATTGCTTCGGAATTAATTAATGCTGCAGTTATGACTGAAATGATTCATTTTTAGATTTTCAAAGTGTTTAAGTATATCCCTCAGGCATGTGGTTAACGATTGATAAAAGTATTTCCTAATTTCTCTCTCTCTCTCTCTCTCTCTCTCATCCTCGGAACTCTTTTATTATTTCCCGAAGAGCATCCAGACGCTCTCAAAATCACATCCACTTCCGCAGCCTCGTTTTCGCGATGATTCTCTTCCGACCCGTGAGATTATTCGAAAGCCCGGAAGAGCATGTAATAGCTTCGCAATTCGACAATGACTTCCGGGTCACTCTCGCGAATGACGGGAGTTCCTGAAGTTAGTTTTACGAAAATTCCGACTTTGCTCTTGCAACTCGTTACTCCTTCTGGCATTATATCTTGCAAATACAATAGATAGCTATACACTTGTACTATGTATTCGTGTGTCTTCAGAGTCGCTTCTCTCCCCAGGTCTTTGCTTGCTCATCTTGATTTCTCGAGTTGCAATGTGCAAAAGCATCTTCGAATGAATTTCGGTAGGAAGGAAGAAAGAGAGAGAGAGAGAGAGAGAGAAGAGAGCGCGAAGACTGCCGGAGGCAGACGAGAGTATACAATAGCACGAGAGGAAAACCCGAGAGGGTGAGAATCGACAATAACTTCTCGACTCCAGCGTACAATTTAATTTTATGCAACGCTTGGCACGCCTCTTAGCGCGAGATATCCTTATAACGTTTAACTAGATTGTTATGATTGTTGTCCTCTATATATAGCCTTCTTCTCTCATTTCTCGAAGCTCAGGCGGGTTTCCCTTTTCGGGGCTACCTCTCGCTGTCTCCGTGCCGCTTGCAGTCCCTATCATATACCGTATCTATAGTTATAATTGTCCTAGCTTCAGTGCGGGATGTACCGTAGCTTCCCCCCCCCCCCCCCGTACCGTACCCCGTGTAAAATTAAGCTCAGGTCGCGTTCCACACCCGCGGAATCTCAACAAAGGTTCTCCGTAGCTCTGTACATGTGTATACAGTTGTATTTCCTGTAGAACTTTGTAACCCTCTCTTCCCTAACCTCTGCAATTACAACGAAAAGCTTATTATTATTATTATTTATACACTAGATCCGGTGTAATCCCAAAGTCCCCGAAACGTGACACAGTTTTTCTTCACCCTCGTGCAAATATCCAACTTCTGGATATAATAAGTAGGATACGAGTCTACCGATGAGGATAAATTAATTGAAAAAAAAAATCACATATCGTAAATAATCCCCGACAGATTGCATCCCTGATACCTGTCAAATGGGTTGACAGCTACGTCGTTTTAAACGATCTTGCTTTATGTTATTCAGAGAGTTAAAAGAAAACTTGTAATACAAGTTAAAATATGTAATATTGATAATAATGACGCCAGTGAATATTTGATTAATTAAGTTGAAGTCAATACAGGAAATGGTTATCGTTGTAATAATATTGTTTATATTAGGGATAAAGAAAAGAAAATTTCTTAAAATTGAAATCTTTTATAGTCCGTGAAATAATTATGATCGCTCAATATCAATTCATGAGTCATTGAACGCCGCAACCGTGGTCGGGTGAAAACAGTTGAGAATTCGAAGAATATTTAGGCCCGAAGGGGCACGGTATGACATTCATATTCTTGGCAGAGTCAGATCTCGAATCCTGATGTCGGTGGACCTGAGAGAGACAGAGAGAAAGAAAGCAAAAGGAGAGCAGAGGCAGCCGTCGTCGTAGCGGGGCTCGTGGAGTCCAGAAGGAGAAGAAGAGGAGAAGGGGGTTGGCAGTGAGCGCACGGCGGCGTCGAGGGCACTGGTGCAGACCAGCGGCTTACAGGGTGGAGGCACAAGCGTGGTATTCCAACCCTACGTACAGAGAGAGAGAGAGAGAGAGAGAGAGAGAGAGAGAGAGAGAGAACCAAGGGTTGCCGAGAGAGTCGCCGAGGCGCGTCTCGGGTTAAGGGAGAAAGGGAACTCGTACGAGAAACAAAACGACTGGTCGGAATAAACGAGAGAGAAAGAGAGAGAGAGAACGAGAGACCTTCCAGTTGCTCTCTATCGGTCCGTCGAGGCACCTTGAGGAAAGAGAGAAAGAAAGACCTTCCAGTTGCGCTCTCTTCGTCTGGCGAGGCACCTTGAGGAGAGAGATCGACTGCTTCGTTGTAATGCTGCTGCAGAAACCGTAGGGCTGTTTTTGGTACGTAGTACCTATACTCTATAGTACTATGGGCCCGGGTTGCGGAGGCGGCTCAAGAAAGACCTCTCAAGATATTTCTTATCCCAGCGCACGTAACCCTCTAACAAGCTAGCAAAGTTTACCAATAAATTGTATGACGGAAAGCGCGTCGGCGGAGAAGCGAAGCCACCGGAATATCCTATCATCGGGTAAACGTCTGCTATGTACATGTAGCGGTATACCACCCAGTGGATACCGTATACGTATAGATATATTGTTTTCTCTTTCCTTCTATCGAAAAGCCTTCCTCTATTCGTTCTTCGTTCCTAACGTTCACCGCGAATATTCGATTCCCAAAGGTACATGCACGATCTCGCGCCTCGTCTCAGCCTCGTATGTAATCTCGAAGGAAACGTTGAGGGTATCGTGCGTGCTATTCTCTACGAGTGGGAGACGGTAGAGTAACAAAATTTTTGGCAGACCGTAAGAAATACATTTTGTGCTCTGAATATCTTGGTGAGGTTGACATCCACTGATTTTTCTTATTTCTGGTACCAAAAATAATATTCAATGTTGAAATATCAAAGAATTATAATTGCACGGAAAACAATATTTATGATATTACGTTTTCTTGATAACCAATTGATTCTCTTCGGGCCATTTTGCAATTGATTTAATGAAAGTTTCGATAGTCTTAACAAAAATTTTCTCTCGTTTAAATATATTGAAATTTTGTACTCTTTGTTTTGTTACAGATTCGAAACTAACTTATCGACTTGTTTTTTTATTTTCTTAGATGTAGGTGACGAGCAAGAAACACAACGAGAGTTCTCCTCAGAATTTTTATTTCACTTGAAAATATTACAAAGTCACCGTTTAAACTTTTTCTGAATAAAATCGTTATATTAGTTACAATCTAATTTGTTATTATTAACTTGCTCCGATGATCAATGTTAATATCTTCTTATTACGTACGTGTTCTAAATTTTAACTCTCGTAAAATATTTTCAAGGCAACAAAATTTCAATTGCGATAAAATCCGAACCCTTTTAATCGATCTTCGATAAATTCAAACATAAAATGTGAATATTCATTTATTTTTGTCCAAGAATTTTCTTCAATTCATCAAAGTTTACGTGAGTCAGAGCGATAACATTTATTGTTCTTTCTAAATTTTGATTCTAAAGATTTCTAAAATTCTATAACCTTGTTGCAGCGTGGATCTATTTTAGTCCAATAGTAAAAAATATGCTACTAAAGAATTTTTCAAAAATACAAAACGCCATAGTATTCAAACCTTTGCGTCAATTTGTTCAATAATCAAACAATAAAAATAAGTGTCGATCTTTTACTTATGTTGCAAATTACAGTTCGATATCTCAAATCATTCTCAAGAGGTTCCAATTGTTCAAGATCTCAACATGGACGCACATCCGTAAGAATATTTTTTTCGAAACTACTCGACATTTCAAAATTATTTCGACCTGACGCGTTAAGTTAAAAAAAAAAAAAAAACAAGATGTTGATGAAAACAAAGCAACCTTTATCAAGTTGCAAAAAATATAAAATCGTCTTCCCTTCCAACTAAAGGAATGATCTATCACCTTTGTTTGAATAAATCTCCAATGTTTTAACATAGAACCGTACAGTGGTTTAAAAAGTAAAGCACTGTTCGTCCCAAACTTGGGACACTCGCGCCTCTTCGAGCGTGGTTGTACGTTACACGCTCGCCGATACTTAACAGTACAGAATAATACATCAGTTAGCAGTAGTAAACGCATATACGGTGACATAATGGGCCCGCGACTCATAATGGAGTCACATCGCATCGGTTACACAATCACAATACTAATCCGACATAATGGGACGACTAGCTCGACGTTATGTATAGAGAACTCGGTTCTGTCGGGGAATAGCGGGCACCCCGTGTCAGCCATACGTTCGCTATACTTGGATACACAGTGTGTTGTACAACCCATTCTCGATTCTAATACATATTCTCCATACTCGTACCATCCTGATACGAGGTACAGCTTTTGAAAAATCGCTACGAAATTAACCAACGCCATTGCCACTCGGTATACAGTTCGCCCTATATATATTCATACGAAAGCATCGGGGTGAATTATAGTCACTATTTTGACTTTGAATAATTATACGAGATCCGCAAAGAGGCTATAGTCAAACGGGATGCAAGCTGCGATGGAAAAAAAAAATATATATATTGAATATAAAAAATGAAATGAATTGGTATTAAAGTTGCATGGAGAAAAATGGTTAGCAGTCACAATAAACTAAATGGTCAATCATGCCCCTGGAAATAATTTGCTCCTGCCAACCGACTGAGTGGAAAACAAAAAATGTAATTTGATTAAGTATGCCGAGAGTTTCAATGAAAATGATTTGTATTTATTTAAATTGTCGTTGCACAGAGTAAAATGGTCAGTCGGTGGTTACAATCGACTAAATGGTTAATCGTGCCCTACGGGAAATGACTCGCTTGTGCCAACGGACTGACCGTAATGTCAAGAAATATATGTAGCTGTATGATTAAGTATATGCTCGATGTAAATTCGCTGAAGGAAAAAAAAACGACAACGCGTAACAAGAGCGTAGGTAAATAAAGTTTTAAATTTCCTTGAGACGGTACGGGGGTTCCCCGTGTGTCGGTGCCACGTGATATATCACTAACGTGTGGCAAGATAGGGGATGGTCTTCGTAGCGTTGGTTGCCGTTGGGGCACGGAAACTCCCGCTCTGCGCTCGACGTGGTAATAATATAAGGTTGCGATGGGGTAGGGAACGCGAGTAGAAGAGGTCGAGGCGCGCCTCCCGAGTCTGATATAAGTGCGAGCGTACTACTTCTCGCGATTCCCTGGACCAGCCTGAGCTGGAAAAGGGTGCCGACTGCACACCTCTCTCGTCGCACACACCGGAGCGTCTCGAGCAAGAGGACCAGAAGAGGAAGCTGAAAGCGAGCGAGTTCCACGGGTTATACGCCGAGAGAACGGGACTTAAATAACGCGAGTTTGGATTTATAGTAATACTTTTATGAAATAATGTTAGTGGCGGATATTAAGGCGGACACTGCTTCTGCTTCTGGTTGAAAGGCGAGGGAGAAAGAGAAAGAAAGAAAGAGAGAGAGAGAGAGAGAGAGAGAGAGAGAGAGAGAGAGAGAGAGAGAGAGAGAGAGCCAGCGTCTCTGGCTAAGCGCCATCCGGATTCTCCGCTTCCGGCGCTCCTCCTTTCCTCGTAATTCAAGGCTTCTCTCTGGTGTGTTGCCCCAGCTCCCAGAGTTTATCCACCAGTTTCATACCGTCTCCGTCCGACTCTGTTATACGGAGTACTCTTTCTCGAGTCCTCACACTATATTATAGGTACTAACTCGGTTCTACCGTACCGAAGAGCGTTGAGAAACTGAAACCGAGTTATATCGCGTAGTCTACTGATATAATTGTAACTAACATTGCGTTAACTTTCTATCCCAAAAGTAACTATCTGTATTTACGTTTATTATTCGTGTGCTTCGTTCTAAATATAAATGTCAAGGAACTTGCGATACGCACTGAAAGTAAAATTTTCTATATCTAATGAACGTTTTGTATCATTAAAGTTGACTTAGATATCATCAGTCGATGTATTTAAAAAAATTATATTCATGAAATATTTACCAGTTACTCGGTTGAATTTGTTTTTTTTTTCACGTTGGTCATATTTCTTTTAATAAAAGTAGTGAAATAATTTGAAAACATTATTGAATGATTCATACATATGGTTACGTTCACTGTAAGTAAATATTATTAAATAATGAACGTTAAACAAATTGTCGGCCAAACTGACAAATAATCGATATTTCAAAGTGGTAAGAATCTCGAATATTCTTAATAATTGTAACATGACGCATTTATTTTCAGCGTTTATGAAAAATACGAAATAAATGTCACCTTTTGAAACACTCTACTCGTACAGATATATCATTAAGATGAATATCACTAACGAGTGTCGAGTTATGATCCGCGGAGGCATTCGCACGAGGATATGACATCGCGGTGAGCCGTGTCTTTCCATTTAACGAGTTTCTCGATGTCATTCCAGTGGGAATCCCCGACGATGTATTTCTCCGTATCCACGGGAAAGGGTAATCTAACGGAGCGTGGATAACGTAAAATGCGCGCGTCAACGCGAGGTGCTTTCCGGATGGAGAGAATTCGTGTAAAATACGCAACGGATTGCTCGTTGATTAGCAAACGCGGCAATGGCGGAGTAGAGTACAAGCCGTAGGAAAAGGAGCAACTTAAATAATTATATATTGTTTCAAAGTATACGCTTTGGGATTCCGTATCTGTTTCTGATTATTAATTAATATGAACCGACGAGCACGACCCCGAAGCCTCTGATTACACATGAATGAGCACGCGCGGTCTTATTTCGCTTCGAGCAAACACCTGGCCGTGAGACAGATAATTTTTTTTACTTTATTCTTCTCCGATCAGTGTCTTGTGGGATAACGTAAAATAATTATTTATATCAATGTTAATACTTTTCATTTTTTTTACCCATTCGCCAGTTATCTCTTTCTTCAAGCAAGAAGTATTTGATAGAATTAAAAATCGTTGATTTGCTTCTCTGATGTACACTTAACATTTACCGATAACAAAAAAAAACATTTTTTTGAGACATTCCCGAAGATCATTGAATCGACGTTGGATTATTTTTTATAATGCTCTACCATTATTATACTCCTTGAAAAAATAATTAAAATTAGAGTCGGACCTGTCGATTTTGCTTGGATCACCTCGTACACGTGTAATGTGCATCGCTCAAAAATCCTATACATATGTCTAGGTACTCTTAATTGCTTGTAGAAGCACGGAGTGTTGCTATTGCTGTACGCAAAAGTACAGTAAAAGGGGCATCAGCGTGCAGACCTTCCCCTTGCGCCACTCCGACGAGAATTCGTATTCATACGTTGTGTAAAAGTGGAGAACGCGAGCGCGAGCACACGCCCCGCTCGCGTCGAGAGCATTAAAATTAATGAAACAGACGGAACACGTTTTAACGAAATGTATGTGGGCGATCGGGCGTAAGGGAACTCGGACATGGAGCTGCTGCTATTGCTGCTGTTGTTGAGAGCAACAGCCGCAGCAATGCCAGAACAAACCCCTAAGCCCCACCCCGTTTCCCAACAGGGTGGCTTTCGACGACGAAGAGTTACCGTTTGTACTCTACTAATCGACGTTCACTTATTTAGGCCCGAGAAAGATTTACAAATATTTGTTTTTCGCGTAGTAACATCGTTTATCATTTATCGAATCACATTGCTAATCAGAAAATAAAAAGTTAAAGGAATCGCATTAAGGTAGTACGAGCGGTGTAATGATTAGGTGGTGTAATGAGAGTTGAATAATGAAAATGTTGAAATCGCGCTATTTCAATTATGAAAAATATGTTAGATTGTGGAAAGTACTTTAATTAATTAAAGGGATTAAGTTTAATTTGACATTTGCACAAGATAATTTGATTTCATTTTTTACAAACTGTTAAATATTAAGGAGAATGGCTACTCAGCCAGTGATGAGAAATCAATGTCGCGTGATCCCGAATGTACATTATCGTACATTACGAGCTGGTTTATTTTAATAATTTCTTGATAACTGTGCAGACAACAAATTTTGATATTCAAGAATGTTCTTCCCAGAGATATAATCAATTGCATTTGGTTCCTTTTTCATTGCATTCGGACTATTTTTGATATATTTTTTATGATTTGTATTAGATATCGTATGATTAAGAGAAATAATAATTCGACAACAATGCAGACGATTTACTTGTCTTACGATTTACCCTTAAGACGTAAGAAAAGTGGAGGAGCTTACTATGTAAATGTGGCTGGGAGTGAGCCCCACAAATCCAACATTATTCGAAAGATGTCGACCTGAGAAAAATCTTTTGGAAATTTTTAGCTCCGTCACTATCGCACTTGCGGGTCCTCGGATCCAAAGTCGTAACTCGAGCCTCCCCTTAAGACGATAAAAGGGTAAAGTACTAGAAAATAAATGAGCTCGCAGAGACGAAGAGAGAGAGAGAGAGAGAGAGAGAGACAAGGGAAGAAAATTAAATCGGTAGATATCAATTTTGTGTGAATAATTAATTAAAATACCTTTTTAATCAATCTGATTAATAAAAACTTTGTAATTGATAATACGTTATTTTAAAAAAATCATTATCACCTTTCCTATGCTCTAAGATGAATTGATGAATAAATATGTTTTTTGTTTTGTTTTATTACACCATCGATATGTAGCAAAACGTAAAGTTTACGAGAGAATCGATCGATCGATAGCGTTAAATCGGTTCATGCACCAAACCACAGAACTTGGTAAGTATTCGGTTGCCAAAGGCCGAGATTTCCTCGAGTCTGCTTCAATTTCCGAGATACTCTTCCGCCTTGTGGTTTATCGCTGGATTGTCCGAACATTCTCTCGTGCGGCTTGTTGGCTCGAGCGAAGCCCGCCTTGCATCGCCGGTAAGGAGAACAAACGAGACGAGCAGAGACGATCGAGTTCTTAATTGAGAAACTTGACTCCGACGTTCCGAAGGAGAGCCTCGAGACGACCGAACGAGAGCGGAGTACGAGGATCTTTGAGAAGCGAAGGAACACCATCAGGCAGCTCGCGAAGAGGCCGAACGATACTTCCACCCACCGCGTACGAATATAAATTCGTCCATTATCCCTCCGATGATTAGTTAATGCGACGAGGGTAACTTTCCATGCTGTCTACTCGCTCGCTACCTTTCCTTTTCACGCATAATCGAGGTTCGGCTGTATAATTAATATTATTCGTGTTTATTCATACTGAATATCATTAAATTAAGGTCAAGTCTGACGGAAAATCACTCACGGAATTGCGAGAACACTATTGCGAACATAGCTGGACTGTAATGGAAGTATATCGTACTTGATTGGCACACCAAGTATTTGCGGTATAAGTGGTACTCAAAGAATTTTCGACTCGAATCGATACGGAGTATACAGTAATTTTCTTAGATAGGAAAAATATATTTCCACAGTTTTAAAGGTTCTTTCATAACGTCATTGATTAGGATGTTTGTAAAAAAAAAAAAGAAAAATGGTTATTTTTCACTTTCTCAACTAGTTGGTTTCGTTGTTGTTGAATTGACGTTAAAAAACGTAGAAAAAGTTAAGTTTTCGCGGCTCAAAAATAATATTTCTCATAGTTTTTTTCGGTACTTTCGCTAAAACAATGATTTTATAAGTAATAAGCATGAAATTAACGATGACAAACTCCTTAAAAGTTTTCTAAAAAAGACGATATGTGTTCCCTTATTTTGATTTTCTGATAATCTGACAAAAGTTAATTTTGCAAGATCTTAAGTGAACCAACGAAATTACATTTTATTCGTCTCGGCATCTTTATTTGTATGGACGTGACATGATTTTGAAAGTCGGCAAAACAAAAAAACCCCTTCGTGCATGCAAAAATGATGTAATTCGATGATCCGACTTCCATAAATTTGGAAAATACTTCAGAGTCATTGTAGACTCGTGAAACAAAAAAAAGAGTGGAACTGATAGTGGTAACTCCATCGAAATAAAGAAGTTATAATCTAAAAAGTAAACTCTGCACACTTCTTATATCGGTGTCCTGCCCTTGGCAGGATCAGGTACTTTGCGCTGGGCTCGGTCTCTCTGGTGCCCGTAGATGTTAGGAACCTACCCGCTGCCCAACTCCTGGACTTCTGGAGGAGGTCCAGGTAGGGATTATTGGTGGGAGGTTCCGAGCTAAAGGAAGGTACAATGGGCTATGTCTGCGTGCCTTTAATCCCCCATGATGATGATGATGATGATGATAATAATAACAATAATAAATAGTAAACCATACAAATTTTGGCAAATTTGAAGAAACTTTTTGTTAAATACGTCCGAACGCTGTCTTGAATGAAAAACGTAAAGTTCATTCGAACTTTGGATGAATGCGACTACCTTTTTACTTTGAAACGATAATTCGGTAGAAGATTTGAATTGATTCGATCAAATTTCGAGGTTTTATAGAACCCACAGTTGATACCGCTCCGGGCATCGCTCACTGTATCCTCCGTATCAATTACGATCGCCATATTTTCTTCGACTAAGCGTAATGTGCAAGTCTAAATTACCGACGAAAGGTTAAGGGAATCCTTAGGGAACAGGAGGAACGATAACCGCATGTGAATCTTACATTGTGAAGAATTAATTACCTATATTGATTAATTATACAATTGAAAAAATATATTCAAGTGTCGTACCACTTTGATTTCGTGTTTGGTACAGCCTGCAGCTTGTTCTTGTAATTATTAACGAGTTTGTTAAAATTAGCTTCCTCGGCGCTGGTCTTTTTCGAACCTTGCTTTGGCTGAAAGAAACAAACACGATGTATTCAATATTTTTTACACAAAAATATTAAGAAAAAATTATTGAAATGCGTTACCCTGATCTCCCTTCTCGATGCTTGTATATCTCGCTTCTTTGCTTTAAGTTTTTTTGCTTCCCGAACCTGCTTCTTTTCATTCTTACGAACTTTGTTGTGCAGTAGGGCTTGACTTTTTAGATTGAATTTCGATCTCATCTTTTGCTGACCGGGCTTGCCCTTTACACCCGAATACTCGTGATCATCGTCGTCCTTTAAAGCGCTGAGTACTTTGACTCGTTTCGAGGGCGGTTGGTCCTTTTTGTCTTCGGAGTTTTCGCGATTCCAGAGAGGATTGCGCTCTCGACTCTTAGCCACTCGACGCTGCTTCGCGTTCACCATAACGCGATTCTCAATCGAGAACGCGACTATCGGCCTCTGTTTTTAAATTATTTAATTAAACCTTTTATGGTATACGATGATGGCAACAAAAAAAAATTTAATGGATGCTCGCACACCTTTGTTTTCGAAAAAATGTTTGGATTGTTGTTTATACTTCTCAAAGCTTGGAGAGCGTCCTCGTGACTGGTGAAAGCAACAAATCCAAATTCCTTCGACTTGCCGACTCCTTTCTCGTCCACGTTCTTCAAATCGCGCATGACCCTTGCCTAAAAAACAAATGTTGCAGACAAATCGAACGATTTTTCGAACATTTGTCAATAATATAATTTTTTTTTAATTCTTACCTCTTGTATCACCGATTTTGAACCTCCGTGCTTCTTAAATATTTGTCTGAGTCGAGAATCTTCGAGTGTGACAGGTAAATTGTGCACGACGAGACGAACTCGCGAGACGAACATGTTGAGATTTCGTAGCATTTGCGATTTCCACTGCTCGAGCTGCAAACGTTTCGCCATATCTGTTGCGGATAACCCAACGGCAGCATGACTACCCGCTAAGATCACTGTAAACAAAATAATTAAAGACTTATAATACAGCTGACTTTTAATCCAACTGGTATTTAAATAAGAGCAATAAAAAATTTAATTGTTACATCCTAACGCGGATATTTTGACAATAAATTCCTCTCGGCGTTACGAACTTTTCGATTGCTTAATTCTAGTGCTTCGTAGCGGGCCACGCGCTTGTGTCAAACAACCGCACGAGGTACAAGGAAAGGCTCCTTCCGCGCGATAATCAATTCATCAAGACGTTGTTTCAAAAAATCAAACCAACGCACTTGCAGTACCTGGAAGTAATTATCAGTCTTTCGCGATGATTAATATCCGACGGAACTCACTGAAGAGTTCCTGTCAAATTAATAGAGTCTTGCCTCGTTCCTTTGCAACACGTAAATTATGTGTCTTTGGTTCTTCGCGTAAAAGACTTTCCACCCGAGGGAAATAGGAGTCAAAGTGTTGCGTGTGTGTGTTCGATTGCAATTCTATAAAGAGTGAGCAATGTATAGAATGAACGCAGTGTAACGCAAAAGAACTCAAATTGAAACATTGGATATTTATATTATCAACGGTAGCACAGCGTGTACAAGTGCATTCATCACCCGTAAATCCCGAGGAAGTCACCATACGCGCTGTCCGAGACGTTGTAATCTTTCACACTAAACCTTCAACGAAATACGTAAGTCAAACAATTTTTTCAATCACTTAATTGTATGATAATAACTTAAAGCTTAGAGTGGTCTACACTCTTTTTCCAACCGCGCAAACTGTGATCGTCGTGTACTCTGTACTTGTCAATTAACGAAACTTATATAAACAGCTTGATTCGATTACTCATAACTCTCCTTTCAAACCACCGCGTTATTTCTATTCCAAATATTACAGAAAATATATGCGCCAAGCGCTTCAATGGTGTCCAACATTAATAATATATCTATGCCCTCATAGTTTTACGATTGGACATAACAAAAATATCTTGCAGCACTTACCGCCTTCTTTAACGAGATACAAGTTCCTCGAATCTTTGACCTTCTGTACCTTTATGCCTTTAGTGTTTTGTACTGCGTTTCTATCGAGTGCTCGATGAGGATCGAGCACTTGTTCGTGCAATCGCAGTTCTGTACCCGCGGATAGACATTTTTCGGCATCTTCAACATTCTGAAATAAAAATGTCGCTTAATAAATTTCTTCTTTAAAGTTTATTTATAGATCAATCATTTATGAGATCAATCATCATAAATGATTGATCCTCCGTAGTCACTCAGTGCCATATCGACTGTATTGATTCCAATGTTGAAACTGCGATTAAATTAATGCCAATTGTCCACACGAAGTATTAAGAACAAATAATTACCCGGAATTTCACAAATGCAGTTCCTTTGGAATGTTCCGTTAGCGGATCCATGCATACGAGTGCATAGTAAACAGGTCCAAATTGCTCCATGCACTCTTTCAACTCTTCATTTTTTACTGCGAATGGAACGTTTTTTAAAAATACAGTCTTGCCTTCGCTCACGTCGTTGGAAATAACACGAGGTCGCGGTTTTCCTTTCTCTATAGATCCGCCATCTTTTTCATTCTCATCGTCGGTTTCCGATTCCACTTCTTTGATCGATTCATCGCTGTCCTCTTCCATCGGATTCGTATCTTCTTTTTTCACGTCATCTTCATCATCTTCGTCGTTCGCTTCACTCTCACTCTCTTCGTTCGTTTCCTTCAAATCATCGTCATCTTCCTCTTTAATTTCAATCTCTTCGATCTCCGACTTGACTTCAGGAAGCTTGTTAGTTTGATCGAATTTCGACTTCGGTAAAGCCCTGTCAACTATAATATCTCGACCCAGAAGAGGCTTCATGTTCGCATGATAAATCGCCTTTGCCGCATCTTGTACCAGTTGGTACTGAACGAAACCGCAACCCAACGGTTTACCATCGGGCCTCGTCAATATCTTTACTTCTTCTACGTTACCGTACTTGGCGAAATGCTCTTTCAGCGCTTCCTCGGTTACCTGAAATTTTTTTATGCCAAGTAATGCGATAAACCATGATCCAAAAATACTTAAAAAATCGTTTGCATACCTGGAAAGCCAAATTTCGAACAACTATCCTTGCGCGTTTCTGAGTTTTTAGCAGTTTTTGAACTTTTCTATGTTCCTTCTTTGATAAATTTTTCTTCTGCTTTTTCAATTTTATCTTCTCACTGCTTTTTTTAGTTTGCCCACTTTTCTCGTTATCTAACTCTTTTTCATCATCGTTGTCACATTCTTTATCATTTACCACTGAGCCCGATTCAGCTTCTGTGCTTTCTTCTTTTTCAGGTTTCTTGCCAATTTTCTCAGCGTATTTGGATTTTGAAATGGCCCAATCACTGCTTAAGGGTCTTCCTGTAGTACAAGAGCAATTAAAATAATTACTTTTATGGTATCACGGGTGATTATAGAGCCAGAACGATTATAACGTGTTTCATAAACCTCATTCACAATTATGACTGCATGTTTGACAAATTGTTTAACATCCAGCAATCTAACATTTGTTAAAACATATTAAATAAATAATTCAATTGGAATATTTCATTACTCTATGATTTATCATTATGGATAATATTCTAAATAATTATTTGAGACCTGCGTATTCGAGTGCTTCAAATGCTATAACTTTTATAATTAATAAAAATGTATTTATTTATTGGATATATCAACTGGTAAAATCTTTTTATCCAAGTAATAACAATATCATATATATAATCTATGATATAGGTTACGGTATGTGTAACCCAGAGAAAGTGGAATACACGAGAAACAATTCAAAGAAAATGCGTGGCATCTGGGCCAGGATTCAAACCCGGGACCTTGCAATTGTCAATGGTCAGCCATCACTACACTCAATTCTAATTGTCTTGAAATATTAAATATTCCACTGCGTTACAATACGTTATACATATGTATATATACATTTTAGAGTCATTCGTTTGTTTGGTTGTTTGACCCAAAACCTATAGAAATTAAAAACCGAAAAAAGACTCAAAGAGGAATACATTTAACAAGGGAAGGTCAGAATCCAAAAACTAAAAGGATTCGATCAACCTGTGTAATGTAGTTCGCAGATTTAGCACCATTGTCTCTAACAAATAAGAGTAACTAATATTCTTGGTCTTGTATAAATTCTGAATATCATTCGGATCGTGCATTGTAGTTAGAATAATCCATGACAATCTAGTTAAAGGAATATTATTTAGTTTCTATTTAAAATATTGTTTAGCCCAGCATTCTTTTTTAAATATTAGGTAACTGAGTATGTCAATCTAGAAAATAAGAAACAACGCCTACCGAGAAATTCTGTTTTGTTGGTATTGAAAATAGCTTTTGAAGCATCCTCGACCTTTTTAAATTGTACAAAACCACATCCGATCAGTTTGCCATCCGGACGCTTCAAAAGATCTATTTCTTCGATTTGTCCAAAAGGCTCGTACAACTTTCTGACATCTGCTTCCGTAACCTTAAAAAATTTGTAGAAAATTGAAACGTCGTTTGTACAAGATCTTTCTAATTATAACTTTTCTTTATAAATTACTTTAAACGAGAGATTGCGGACGACTATCCGAGCCTTCTTGTTCTGCACTTGAACGCTCTCGTCAGTATCCTCTTCCTTTTTGTCCTTCTTCGCTTGCCTCTTTTTATTCCGGTACGTCCATGATAATTTTTTCTCCTTCTTTCTGTCTCCACCTTCGAGAATCAATTTTTTAAAATACAATTTTATAAATATACTCAGTAAAATAACATTGAATATCATAAAACTCACCACCAACGAGTTTACCCATCGTTTCCAATATTTTGGTAAATTGATTTTTAGGTTAGATCAACGCATGCTCATAAATCTAACAACACGAATCTCAACTTCGTTCAACCTTGTCACTTTACGAATATTAATCTTGCGCACAAACTAGAAATTGTTGAAACAATTTTTTTTTTAATTCAACGACCGATATTATTTATTATTGATAAACATATCCCGGTCATCACACACATGCTTGCAATTTGATAATTCCGGGCATTTCGACCTAGTCAACTCAGCGGTTTAAGTTTGATACCGACAGTCCACCTCTAAAGGTTTCAACAAGATTTTATCGACCCAAGATTTTTGTGAGGACGTCATAAGAATGATGTTCATTACGTCAAGTGAGTACGAAGACAGCCAAACCTGCCAAACTACAAAATAGAAATTCATCAATAGACCTAGATCCGAGAAAAATGATAAATGTTTAGCTCTGCCCTTCCTGCACTTGATCAACTTGATCTTCCCCTTAAGACATGTCGTCTTTCTTTTCCGTATTGCCATGCGTGCGAGAAAGATAGCATAATTTTCCATTTCTCATCGCGAATTTCTCCGCCATGATTGATCTTTTGGCTGTAAATTAACAACAGTGAACTGTAGAATTGTAAGACGCAGTTCACCATTTTCCTCTTTCATTCGAATGATATACCGTGGTAGAGAAATTTGCATTACAGTTCTTGATACCGATCGAGTAGTACTAAATGACTTTGAGGGGAGTCGGGACATCCATGAGTGCGGAAGAGATAGAACTAAGTATAGCACTGACGGCTAAGTAAGAGAAAAGCGATAAATCATCGTAAGGGAGGGTTCGCCGCCACTTTTTACTTCGCCGGTAATAAAAACTGTAATCTCGTCTTTAACCGATAGATGAAGCGCGGTGGAGAAATTTAGAATCGCAAAATTATTATTCTATTTCTCTTCCACTTAAATATATTCCACATTACCTAAAGCGAGACGAATGACTCACTCCACGCTACTGGTGTGTGAGAGGAACAGTATCATAAGAATTACGCAAGTGCAAGAGAGAGGACTCTAGTTCTCACGTGGTACAAGGTGAAGTGAGTCGCGGCGAGGCGAAACCTCTGTACTTCATCTATGAGTGCGAAAGAGATAGGCTAGCATAGCGCTCACGGCGGAGTGAAAGAGAAGTAGCACATCTGTGTAAGTATGGAGGTTTTGCCTCGCCTTACGTAAAGTGTTACACGTTTCTGTCGTTCTCTCTCACTCCCTTACGATCGCCAATAGTTGTATCTCACTGGCACTCATAGCAGCTCAGTCGGTATACTTAATCTCCTTACGGTGATGTGTAACTCCTCAGTTGGTAACGAAATCTGTAATGCAACAATTTCTCTACCACAATTGATCTTTCATATAAAACTAAGGAAAATGGTGCAGACAGAAGGTAAACGAGAAATGGAAATGGATGTGGCAATTCTACAGTTTACCGTTCGCGTCTTTTATCCAAAAGATAAACCGTGAAGAAAAAATTCGTGTTGGTAAAACTCTGCTATTTCTCTTGCAAGTATGGCAATCCGAAAGAGACAGACGATATGTAGGCATCTTCATGCGATTGATTTCCGTCGCGCCACCGCGATCGCTGATAGCGTTATCTGACTCGCACTTAGAGCGTTTAAGGCGAGGCGAAACCTCTGTACTTCATCTATAAGTGCGAAAGAGATAGACTAACATAGAACTCACGGCGGAGTGAAAGAGAAGCAGCACATCCGTGTAAGTATGGAGGTTTCGCCTCGCTTTAAGTCGGTATAGCACATCGCCTTAAGGCTCTTTCTATCGCAACGAAAAAAACACAAGAAATATTCGACAATTGTGGGTGAGCCTTAAAAAGTAAAGCCAACAATTTTTTCGAATTTTCCGTTTCATTTTTCAATCTTTGAAATTATTCGCGTCTGATTTATTATCCTTTGAAACTTCAATTACATCGATATATGAGTTATATTAAAATTATATTTCATTGACGGTAAGAGTATCGTCGCGCGAAAACGTCGTGAGAGGAGAAAACGTTGTAATAAAGAAAAAAAAAAAAAATGCTGGCAGCACTGCGCGCAAGTGTACGCGAATGAATAAAGCGCATTCTCAAAATAATCTGTTGCTCACTTCGAGATTGAGAAATTCCTAAACGGCCGTAAAGACACGGCTGTCGGAATTCCTTTATTACGTGGTTATGTTTTTTCGTATTATCAATAATTCGCAAAGGTCTCTGTGCCTATCGGTAATTGTCAACGATCGGTGTTACCCCCGAGTTTATTTAGTAAGTGGGTGTGAACGAGCCTGGCCTAACGGGGACAACGATATTTGTGTGCGGTGTGTGAGAAACAAAAACGAATAATGAAAGAAAATAAAAAAAATAAATAAGATTCTATTAACGGTAAAAAAAATATGTTGCAGATGTGTATATGTTTGATCTGACAATCGACGGAAAATATGTCGGAATCGAGGGATCACCTTGTAGAACAGCTGGACTGCTACTCAGGTACAATGCTGGATATCGACAGCGATATCATTGACATATCATCAATCAACTTTGGCAATCATGATACGTGGTGAGTAATCTTGACAATAGAAAGAAAATTTATGTTGCAGCTTCCTCGTAGACTTATTGTAATTTGATTTTTTGTACCTGGTACCGGGTTAAGGTTGCAAACGTCGATTGAAAATCCTTCGGAGTACAGCGTCGACGACTTATACGCTTGGCTCAGAAGCGATGTCGAACAAGATTGCAATGATTCGCACGGTAACGACGGTAGGATTAATTACAGAGAACTTTTACAGTGTAAAGTACATTATTGCGCAGAGGATAGTAAGAACGGCGCTAATCGAATCGTTTATAATTGTTGTTTAGATAACAGGAGATCCATCGATACAAGAACATTCACAAGGCCCAAAAAGAGATTGGGACGGTCCAGCTTCGAATCCATCGTCGAGGTAACTTCACCCCTGGCATCCGACGTGTGGAAGCCTCGAACTTCGCCGAGTATCGGGACGAGGGTATAGAGTTTTTAATTTAATCGTCGAGCTTTTGGAAAATGTACGAAGGTCGACGACTTGTGATTACAAGTTTATTTTTAAGGAGGACAACGACGATGCGCAGTCTTACGGGGAGAAGAGAGATTCTACACCTTCGATGTTAAGGCTGTCAAACCCTGGAATCGACGGTCTCTGTTCGACAGATACCGCTCTGACTTCCGGTCAGGAGAGTCTCGAAGCTTTTCTGAACATGTCGCAATCCAAAGGAATAGATTCGTTTATAAATCTCGCTGAACCGGAATTCAGCGACGCTGTTATGAACATATCTCAACCTTCGCTTCTGTACTCATCGATGATGTCGATAACGCGAGACGATTTATCGCAAACGATAAATCAATCGTCAACAATTAATCAGTCGCAAATAATCCATCGAACGTCGAACGAGGATTCGCAAATTTTAACCGAATCGATGATGCAGTCGAGTATGTTCGGTGATGTGGCTGATGTTAATTTTAACGATACTTTTGCTAAGAACAGTGCTAACGTCACAGTTGTTGAAAATACGAGTTTTTGTAACTCGGACGATAGAACATTCGTCGCTGCACCTATCGCGTACTTGAAAGAACCTCTAAACGGTATTTTTAACAGCACCGATATGCTATCGGTGGACGCGACTTATCTGCCAAAAAAACTTGATGCGACGCTCACCGAAGATTTGACGTGGTCCAACGATCCTCACGCCTCTTATATAATAAACCATAAGTGCCAAATTCCAGATGCGAAATTCACAGTGAACGACACTAGTTTCGTCCTGAGAAAAGATACCCTGAACGACATTAGTTTCGTCGTGAGATCTGAAAAAGTAGACGCGAGTTACGTCATAACATCCGATCGAAATATCGAGAAAGATGCGACCTACAAGTTGGATATTCCACAACCCGGTGACCTGAACGATACTTTTAACGTGGAAAATTGCGATGCTGCTTTTGTAAACACATCATCGTTATCGCCGAGAAAATCCCCGATAAATTCCACTTTCAAAGCACCCGGAGTTTGGAACGATAGATTATCGATGAAATTAAACGTTCCGAATGCTGTTGATAAAAACGAGACCTTCAATGTGCAGCATTTCGACGCTATTTTTGAAAAAACACCATCGTCTCCGAGAAAATCGTCGGTGAATTCCACCTTCAAAGTAGCCGAAGCTACGAGCGATAAAATATCGATGAAATTAAACGTTCCGAATGCTGTTGATAAAAACGAGACCTTCAATGTGCAGCATTTCGACGCTATTTTTGAAAAAACACCATCGTCTCCGAGAAAATCGTCGGTGAATTCCACCTTCAAAGTAGCCGAAGCTACGAGCGATAAAATATCGATGAAATTAAACGTTCCGAATGCTGTTGATAAAAACGAGACCTTCAATGTGCAGCATTTCGACGCTATTTTTGAAAAAACACCATCGTCTCCGAGAAAATCGTCGGTGAATTCCACCTTCAAAGTAGCCGAAGCTACGAGCGATAAAATATCGATGAAATTAAACGTTCCGAATACTCTTGATAAGAACGATTCTTTCGAAGTGCAGAATTTTGACGCAACTTGCGAGAAGACACCTTCGTTATCTCCGCGAAAGTCATCGATAAATTCGACGTTTAAAGCGCCAACAGCACCGAGCGACGTGCCATCAATGACGAACGATCACACGATAAACGCCAAGTTGAAAGCGCCTACGCGTACAAAAATGGACACGGCTTACGAGCACAACCCCGAGGATTATTGCAACGACGTTCCACTCACCAATCGTTACAATACCTACCGCAAAGCTTCGGCTCCGGTGCACACGAGGAACGAAAATTATGCGACAAATAATTTGACTGTGAAATTATCGAACGAAACGGTTAATATTGGCGCTTCGCTCGAAAATTTAGACGCAACGTTCGGCAAACCATCGCTAAAAATTCCACGGAAATTGCACGCTCCTCAGGCGCTATCGAGGCTTCCGCAGTCATTGCAGAAATCGAATCCAAATCTCATATCGAATTCTCTAAAGACGGCGAATACGGTGGGACGCTCAGCGATACCGAACTTCGGATTTAGCAAACTAGCGCGGCCGAGCGCAGCTCGTAATGTCGAAAGTTCATTGACCAGCAAACTTTATGGACTAGGAAAGATGAAGAGCGAATCCGAGCAACGTCTCGAGGTTACGAGAAACGTGACGGACTTTCAGATTACCGGAACTGGCGGATCCACCGAGAGTATAGAAAGTACTCAGAGTACTCACAGCGCACCGGATTTCGACGACAGACTCAGCGTCTGTTCCGACAGCAGTCACACTTCCTACAGTATGAGAACGATGAATATAGAAAATTTACAGAAGGTCACTCGTATGAGGGAAGATTGTGAGTATCGTTTTCCACCCTATCGATCAAACCCTCAACGAAACAACACTTTATGCCGGGAACGAACAGCTTTGTCTAAATTTGTTTCCCTTTGACTCGTAAAAATTATAATTTAAAGCCAGGAATCCATTGATTACAATTCGAAAAATTCTTTTACACGATCGGAGCATCTTTGTCATCGTGTGGAAAAATCTTCAGTTCGGAATATAAAAAGTTGTAGTTGTATTTATTTTTTTAAACATTTTGTTTCCTTACAAAAAAAACTTTGTTTCAAAGGACGTACAGTAAAATTATTGCTATCTCTCGTGAACGTATTGCGATCTGAGAGAGCCTGACGGCGTGTGACACTTTAAGAGAAATGTTTTCATTTGTTGCCGTTGAAAAATGTTTAAAAATTATTTATATATACACACAAATCGTTGTCGTTGAGTGGTTCGATTCTCAGATTTTAACAAATTGTATACATCGATCGGTTACCATTCCAATGATGAGAAATTAATTACAATCGATATGAAATAATTAATGTTCAGGTTGTTTAGGTGCTAATTTAAATTCACCATTCAATCGTGCCAATGACAATCGACGTGAATATTTTACCAGTGTCCTTAATTTACTCGAATTTTACTACGTTTCCGTTACTTAAGAACGTTAGAGTATTTTTATTATTTTACCGAGAGTAAAAATCTGAGGTAGATTAATTCTTAAGTTAAAAGTATGGAAAATTTGAAAGAGATTCATCGTTTAGTTGCCGAGATATTGATTAGGCCATTTAAGCTATTTAACATTGCTCTTATGGTAAAGTCACAGGCTTACGGTATTCAAACTTCAACTGGAAAATTTTGGCAAATGATGTTTGTTCGATAAACGTATCAACGGCAAGAAGTTACCGTCAGGAAACGTACTTGAAAATTTCAAAGCGATTCACCGTCTACGTTAGGATTTGAGCTAGCACGACTAGAAAGAATCTTTTAGCTTTTATTTCGGCACGATCGAGATTTCGTACAGGGAACTTCTCTTTCCCACACTACATGCCCCGCGCATACCATTGGGCCTATTCCCCCCGAGCCTAGCGTTCTTACTCTCCTTAATTGTTATAAAAATATTGACATCAGATTTGAAACCTATATCGACGCCAAAACCAAGTCGGCGTGTTCTCGAGAATACTTGGGTCGAAGATACCGACGATCTACCTTCGCCTATCTTGAAAAACGGTCCCGAAACTTACGGAAACCGTGGTAGCTTGCCCAGAAATACGAATTCGGAGGTAAAGACGAGTTCGCCATTCCTGAGTCCCGTTGGATCTCTTCAAAACTTAACGATCAACGTAACTAAATCCATCAATGACAATAACGCGGAAGAGACGAAACTTTTGGCACCACGGAATGAACATATTACTACTAAAAGGATATCAGAGGTACCGACAGCATCTGAAATAACAGATACGCTTAAATATATTATTTTAAACTTATTTACCTTCTTCTAATTAATATTTATATCGTTTTTAGGCGACAGTTAAATCAGCAAGAAGCGCCGGAGAAAACAGAACCGGACTGAGGCCACCGGGTAGTTGGTCGTCCTCGAATCAGAGACCAGCCAGCGGTATACCGCGACCAGCATCTCGCATACCAGCTCCACGATCTCTTCGACCAGTCACAAAGTTAAATCAAGGTGATATAAAGAAAGGATGTCTATGAGATAAATAGAATTAACAAACATTTTTTTAACCAAGGGACATTGTAAATATAACGCGTTGAATAAACCTTCGCTAGGCTTGCCCTCACTGCCCGAGAAAGCGCCTATTTTTATATTACATATCGTTTGTAAATAATGTACGCTCCAAAAAAAAAAAAAAAAAAAGGAAAAAAAACTATAACTTTGGTATTTTCGAGGTCTTCATAAATCTCACGTTATTAAACAAACAAAAATCTATATCAATTCAGTATTAAAGATCTTCCGTGGAATAGTTGGTGTTGATTCGTCATTGTAATTTGTCGTTCCTTTCGCTCCGGGCATAATTTACATATGTTTTGATTTTTTTTTTAGACTCAGCTTATTATTCGATCGAATATAAATTGCATCAAGTGCATTGAATTCCTTTTAACACGTTATTTTCTGTGTATATTATGTCCTGTATTTTGTTTGTTTGTGATTTCGATGAAAAACTTTTTATTCAAATGAAATTAGTAATGATCGGGGATTAATTTTATCAAAATTATCATATAATTGCAGAGATTGCGATAAAATGAACGTGAATTTATTTGTGTGGGTATGTACAGAGTGAATGTGTGCGTGTATGTGTGCGCGTATGTATGCATATAATATGTAGCACGATCTAAAGCAAATGAATATAGAATGCTTAATATCACATGTTAAATTCAACAATTAATACAAATATTGTGAACTCGTCGATGCATAACAATAATCTCCTACCTATAAAAGCGTACATCCGTCCCAGTGCGAAACATAAACGACATATCCACTGTGAATAAGTAATCCGTAAACATATCAAGCTTATATCGGAAAGGTTGCGCGAGAAATTTTTAATAAGTTCGTTTTACGTTGAGATGATTACCGCTTGAATAAGAAAAAATCATAGAAATTGCTATTCTGACAAATTGAATGACAATTTAATAATAATAAAAAATACACTAATAATCCTAAATGCATAAATATAGTTGAATAATATTCAATTGAAGAAACAAAGATAAATTCTTTTTTTTTTTTTTTAATTTTAGATATATTGACGATTGAATTATTATAATTTTGTTAAAACAGCCATTTTATGATTTTTTATTCGAGTGGTACACAACTCTTGTTGTATGACGGATTCTCCGTTTTTATTACACATATTATTCGCATATTATAAGTCTTATCAAGCTTTTCTTTGACAACACGTAGCTATAAAATCAATTAAGCGCCGTTTCAACTGGTTGAGCAATGAAATTTTATGATGAAATGTTTGTCGAGGCACTAATATATATATATATATGTATTTTTTCAATTTCCAACGACATTTGCATATCGTCGGAGCAAACATCAGTCAGCTATTAAAGCTCTCGGTACAATATGATTAATAACAATAATAATAATAATAATAATTTACGCGTCAATTACGTGATACACTTGAGATAAACTTATATTTTATTGTGGAATTAAAAGAGAGAAAAAAAAAATAAAAGAAAAACAGGTTGTGGTATAGAAAGACATTTCTAAGTGACACGCGAACCAATGACAAAGTATCGTGCGATCCTATGTGTCGATCTCGAAAGGCGCTTAAGTACAGTTTACATAATTAACGCATCAACTTAATGCGAATTGGAGCAATTATTAGTCAGTTTCTTTTTCTTTTTGTTATAAAATGTAAATAATGGAACAAGATCGGTGGTGAATTCACATGGTTTATTTATAATGTCGTATTGAATCGGCTGTTGCAAACCCAAGTGCCTTTACTCTGCTCGATTACTCTAAATGCAGGTGAAACTGTTTCTTCTTTGTTTTATAAATTATATTTAACACACAGTTTTATAACTATCCTACGTTTATAGCCATTGATTATCTTTCGATTATAGTACTCGTGTTTTAGAATAAGTTTATAATAAATTATACTTTTAAACCAACGAACGAGCTTTCCTTCATTGTCTTCATTCAATATCCTGTGTGTCACATAAAAAATTTAAACAAATTCACAGGTACAAAATAATAATCCAGACGACGAAAGGAATTTTTTTTTTTTCTTATTATAATATACTTTGTATCCGATATTGTAAACAATTAGATCCATCGATAAACATTCTTACACACATACATTTAATGCACTGTATAATTATTTTAACTAACATTAACAGGTGGGCTGAAAAGTTCGTAGGCTAACATAGAAAAAATCTTTTTTTTTGATAAAATTTGATTTTATTATTCAATATAGTTACCTTCGAGGGCGATACAACGATTTTTTTTTTGTTTTATTTTTTTTTTACAGTTGATTTTCCTGGTGCAGAGTCCAAATAATGTTTATCAAGCCAAGCCTTGGCTTCAACAGTATTTTTCTTCGCCAAAAAGCAATGCTTTATTAACACACGAAATTCCTTTTTATCCATTTTTTCAAACTAACAAAAGTTGCTTCACTCAAAATGCTATATCTCACAAACTAATAGTGCGACAGCTGTCAAATTTATACACGTGTCTTTTGAAGGTTAGGGCTAACTAAAAATCATATGGATTTAATACTAGTAGCGCCATCTATGTGTCAGCCTACGAACTTTTCAGCCCACCTGGTATGGTAGACTAGACACACTCTATACGCTATTATGGAATGATTCTCGCTGTCAAAGATTATTCAATCAAAAAAATATGTCTCGTGGAGTTAGATTATATTTTGTTCGTTTTTTCTTTTTTTAATACGCGGTCTCAGCAGTGCCGAAACGGTGACTTACCCTGATCAGTATATTTTACAAACGACTTGGCGATTATCCGTTGAACGGTCGATAGGACGATATTTAACAAAAATTCATTTAACGTTAAAATTAAAAAAGAAAAATTATTTCATTATTTCTAATTATTAAAATACTTTAATCGTAACATTAGTTTTGCAAGTACAAATTGCTCATTTCTATCGAAATAATACTGTATTTGCTAGTTGCAATAGTCAGTTTCACGTGAATAATTGAACACACATATATATTTTTAATGTTCTCTCTCTCTCTCTCTCTCTCTCTCTCTCTTTCAATCACTCAAATTTATGAATTTTATGTTAGGAATGAATAATTTGTTCGACGATATTAAACATTACTGCGATGAATGTCTATATGCGAGTGATGAAATGATTACGAATGTCTAGTTGGACAATAGTTGGTGATTTAACGAAATGCGATAAAAGAAAAATGTCAGAAATGATAAATTGCGAATAATTAAGATTCGGTGAACGGCGAATAAAGCTTAACCTCTTGAAATTCCAATTATTGAGCAACGGATACACAGTATTGATCAATTATTATTTATAAATATCAACGAGAGTGTTGTCAGAATGCTACAACAACAACGCCCGGTTACTAGTTTATTCTTTTTCTTTTTTCAACAAGTGTTCTACGAAGGCACACTTTGAGATCGTAACGGTGTATAAATCTTGGATCTACGTAAGCTCATATATTATAACAGATCTTGTACAAATCCAGAGAGCTTTGATTTGAAGAGCTCACGCGTGTAACGTAAATATCGCGAGCACCACGAGTTACTTATGAAGTTGATTGTGCATTTTACAATGGGTGAGATAAATTGAGATTATATATCGTATATGAAAACGTAGTTGCACCGAGTGCGAGCATCTTGCGTCGAGTCAAGCGCTAACATGGAAACGAAGGAAATGTTATTTTCGGAATTAGATAAAATGTAAAAATTCATGAAAATGTATTTCACTGACGCATAAAAAGAAAACGTTCCGCACTCTATGAATGAAAAACAAACCAAGTTACGTCTCATTTGTACCGAATACCGACAGGCTCTCCGAACAACGCGGTGGAGAAGATACGTTACTCTTATTATTAACCGAGAAAAGTGAACACACGTATTCATTGCGATCGTATGCTCTCTAACTCCGCCCGTACCGGTGCTGAGTTACATTGCGATGATATTCTGCATCGTGTAAAGCTGCTCACATTATTTGATTGTCCAACGTTGAGCCCGACCATTAAGGACAAGCTACTAACTCTATATTTTAAATAGTATTTGAATATTCGACAGTGAGATGCATCTACTCACAGGCAAGCTTCCCGTCAAAGCTACTCAGCGCTATCGCAAATGCTTGCAGCGCGCACAGTGGAAATCGGTAGTCCATCGTGAAGACGTCCTCTGCCACACGGCCAAATTGCATAACTACGTAATCGACTGAAATTTATAGAAATATATTATTAACGTTTTCCCATAATATATGTAACGTGGACATTATATTTCACATAATTTAGTAACTAATATACTTCGTAAGGAGAATGACCAGCTGCATTGTAGTAAAATGACGGTTTGTTCGCTAATTTTATCAATAAACTCGGAAGAGGGGATACATCAATTTATCCGATTTAAATTATTTATTGAAGATAATTTAGTCCCATTTTGATTAGCCATCGAAACCTCTTAATGTGTGTTTGACCGATTACTCTCCTGCTCAAAAAAAAAGATTGTTTTTTACCAAAACGAATTGAAATCGATTGAATCGCCCAAATTGGAAGTTTAAGCGGTCAAATAACCATTTGTTCGCTAACGCGTTAAAACAAATTGATACAAATGTTGTAGACATTGGAAAAATCATTTTACCAATAAATTGAAAAGAACAGATGTACCAATTTATCCGTTTTCGTTGATTTATTAATGATAAGTCAGTCAAGGTTTAGTCCAATTTTTATAAGTTATCGAGACCTCTTAATGAGACCGATTACTCTCCTGCTTAGAAAAACATTGAATTCTACCAGAAGCAATTGAAATTGATTTAATCGCGTAAATTGGAAGCTTATGAGTATAAGCTGTAGGAATTGATAAAAAATTTCAAGTAGAGTCGCGACTATAACTGTTTTACGCTGTTTGCCTGCAGTTAAATTCAAAACATCCGTATGAAATATTCGATGAACCCCTTTATTCATCATCGCGTTGGAATCCTTACAATCCGATGTACAAATAACGACTTTGTTATCTGCGTCATCTAATCGTAAATGGCCTATTTATCTGATTGTATTGTCGAGAAAGCCATTTCACGCGATACGCTCAGTTAAATTATCGATTTTAGCATGGAAATATTTTGTAAAAAAGATCGGTTTAACAGGTTTGAGACTTGGCAACAGCAACGTTTTGCGCTCAATTTATATTTTTATTTTAATACCATCGAATACCAGATGCAGCTGATCAACCACCTTAATATGTATTATTTGTAAAAACATCGTTGGATCTTGTAGAAAAGAACTTAAGTCTGAACTCAGATATTCCAGATTTTTGTAATTACCAAAAAAGTATTAAATCGACGTATTAATTTGTTATTTCACTCACCGTTACCGTCATGAACTACTTGAAAGTTCTTGACCGAAGCTTGAGTAACACGTCCGTGAAAATTTAAAACGTAGGATTGCGTGTCATCGTTCCAGACAGGCGTTTTATTGTGTAATTCTATGAGGCTATCCATATTCTTCATCTTCCAACACTCTGCAACATTATACGATTTTTTTGTTAGTAAATCAAAGTAAATTTTTGGGATAATTTAGTGTGGCACTTACCGAGCAACGTCTCAGTGTCGTCGCGCGGGCAGACTTGTATTCTTTTTTGATCGGATGTCATTCCCGGTATGATAACCGTCATCTTTCGAGGTCCTTTAAATCCAAGAACATTCGTGTCATATACGACCGCAGCCAATTCTTGTCGCGGATTAGAGCGTTCCTCGCGTTTATCCTCCTTCATCAATGAAAAACCATTGTCGTAAACGGTGAATTGAGTTCCTAAGAGATTCGAGCGTAGCTTTCCCACGAAGGATTCAGCACCGCGTGATAAATCGGTCGGATCGGTTGAAATTAAATAATTACTCGTTGCGCTCTTTTTTCGCTTTCGGCCCGCCAATAGGAATACCTGATGAAAATGCAGTATTTCGAGTACAAGTTATGAAATATTGTTCATAGAGCAAATTCGATTTCAAAGGTTTCAAGGGTGATTCCTGACGTTTACCTTCTTTCCATAATCGCGCTCCAGATGCAAAAAATACGTTGGATATAAGCCTCGGTCCATACCTTTTCGATCGCGAGTTATTCGACACTTGTAATGCATTTTTTTGTTCGCCGGTTGCAAAACAAACTGCTCGACGTTGCCCTCGACGTTTCCCTCCAACTCTGGACTCTGAAAAACAATTGAATAATTAAAATAATATCTGACACTCGTGAACAAAAATCTCTAAATCAGAGATTAAAAAAAAAAGGGCAACAATTGACTTGAAAAATATTTAAGAATCGTAGACGAATACTGCCGGATGCTGCAAACGAAATGTTATTAATTTAACAATCAATAAATCAGATCTTTTCGATCTATTTGTATTCCCAAAGTGATTACCGAAGAATGATTTTCCCTGTTAATTATGACCATTTCAAGACCATCTGAAGGAGCGATTCTCAGCGGCGAGCGGCAAGAGAGAGCCTCGGACGACGTTCGCATATCCAAAGGAGACGATTCCTCGTCGGCGCAATCGCTGGTTTCCACACCCTCGTTGAAAGCTCCGTCGCCACTGATCTCTGTTATACAAAATGCAAAAATATAATTGAATCGTCCTCCAGCTATATCTAAATGCCATCTTCCCCCACCTGACAACTCCGTTTCCATAGTCTTGTTCTCTCTTGGTATTCCCATACTTTCATTGCTCGGTGACACAGTAAAATGCAATGGGCTGTCGTATCCTGTTTACAATATCAAAAACAAATAGTAGAGATACGTATATTCTAACGAACAAGAACAATGGAGCTTACCGTGAAGTTCTTTACTCGGATTCATCCACTTTGTCGAATGGCTCTTGAGTTGAGCACCCAGGACATTGGACGCCTGAACCATACCTCCTGCGCCGCTTTGTCTTTTCTGCTTCATTTTCTGAGCTATCAATTGTCTCTGTGCACATGATAAATCAATCTTATCTCTTCGTAAAATGAAACGAATATGACAAAGGGGTCGCATGACAATGGGGGGTCCATGGATTTTATTTCAACTCGAATTACGGTGTATTTTTTTTTTCTCATCCCATTCACGACAATCAATATGGCCTTACCTGTTGCTCAAGCTTCTGCTGTCTTAAATCTAGAGACGTCATTTTTTCACTCTATTGCGTTGACCGATGGACGTAAAGTATTATTTTTTTGTAGCCTCTGTAAAACGTGTAGAAAATTAGTTTGTTTACGTGAGGAGCACATTAGCCGTTGCCCGGGGTACCAAGGCAACCCAACGGCAACCGTCCGATCATTTCGGTGTTAGGCTTTGTTCACAATGACAATTGGCTTCCGGAACGACGAACTCGAGTGCTTCGAACTCCAGTTTCTTCAACGATATTTCCTAATGGTAAAAATAATGATCGGATTGTCCGAATGACGCTGAATATCTCGTCAAAGTAAAATATGTATGAATCTCTCGATATGGCCTCTGGGCCGTTTAGCTTGAATTTTAATATTTTTTTTTCATCGAGTTTCGATACCATTTCAGTATCGATAAATCGAAACCTCGACATCATTATAAAGAGGAATATGCGAGTGAGATAGCGCCATTCGCAATCTCTCTCGTTGAAGCGAGAGAAAATGATAGAAGCGTGTATAGCACTTTGCGTAATATTATGCGAAACATATATGCAAGGAAGGGTGTACAAGGTATAAGGTTATATATAGTTCTAGATATAGATCTAATCTTGCGATAACGAATTTCTCCGGCACCTTTGATTAGCCAAAACTTTATTTGCCATGTTCTAGAATAAAATACGAGAACGTCGTCCTGCATAATTATTAATTAAGGGCAACGTTCCCGGTTTTTATCCGACAGATCGATCGTAACAGAAAAATTCTGATTACAGTTTTTGTTATCAGCGGAGTAGTACACCACATACAAATGCCAGAAAGCGCCGCCACAGCATGACGCACACAAGCGCACGCCCGTGTACGTGTGATCGCCCGAGCTCGTGGAACATCGGACAATAGAAGGAGACAGACATATGACTGTCTGTCTCTTTCGCTCTCGCTCGGCTCGGGCTGCACGCGCTGCTACTGCTGCTAGAGCTCGGGCTGTCGCGCGATACATTTAACTCAGCTGAGACGAGCGCGTAACGTATGTTAATTTGCGCTCGATGATAATTCGAATCCACGCAGTGACAAATTTTTTTTTCAGTAATTATTGCATTTTACGATTAATTAATTATTGTTATTTTATATTTTACATAATTTTGCTATTTCTTGTTTTATTACGTATGTGATACTATACTATTGCTGCAAAGAATGAACTATAAAACGTAACGGTTGCTTAAAAAATTTGACACAACGAGAACTCGAACTGTCATCGGCCGCGGATGAGAGATATAACGCGCACGCTTCACTGATTATCGTTGTTAAGCTGTATTATCAAATTAAGATACCCAAATTTGATTGAAAGCTTCTGTAAACTAAAAATATAACAGTTAATCCAACCAACCGCGTTAACGATTGTTGGAAGAATTACCAAAAGAACGCAATCCACTCTTGGCCAACGTGTACGTTATTTTCTTCTTTAGTATATATATATGTTTGGCAATATACTTAATAATTTTTAACACGAATTAAATGAAAGCAACGTTATGTTCTTTTTAATTATATGCATGTGTTTGTTATTATAATATCGCATAAATGTACGACGTACATGTTGTTGCTCGACGGAAACCGCGAGAAGGTGGTGGTTTCTTCCATCATCAAGAAAATATTAATAATTGTTAATTACAATGAAGCAAATACGATAAAAAGAACGACTAAGTACGACCCAACAAAGACCAACTAACAGTAATAGAACACCAATCTTTTAATTTCCTACTCAACAGTGTAAATATAACGTGTATAAGTATCACGTATAACGTTGTGATTATAACGTATATTTAACATCACATTATCGAATAGGAAAGTATGACATTGATGCTATTACTCTTATTTGATGTTCGCTGGAAATTGTAATGTATATATACATTGAACTGGAATATATTCAAGTATCAATAAATGAAACAAACAATTATTACGATTCTGTCTACTCGTATTACCTGTTATTACTTAAAGTATCATGTAAGGTATAGTACGTGAAGTATGAACGCTTTATTCAATGTTAGTAATGAGAACTCTACCGTGCTCCTGCATAACTTTCCCCTTTCTATAAACTAACGTAAGAAAATATTAAATAATTGTTTGTTTTATTTACAATACCTTTGGTTCATCTAAAGCCTTTCAATATTTTTTTTTCGAACTCAGATACTTGCAGGGACGTCAGTAGAGTAGGATTGACTGCGTAAATGCGGCAGACAGTGAACTCCATGAATTGAAAATTTATCAGGAAAATCTAGGTTCGAAAAAATGTCTGTTTTGCTCTGTTTCACTTGCACTTGCGGATTCTTGGATGAGTGGTCACGTGACTTGAGCCTCCAAGTGCTAGCCTCTTCGTCATAACGCGTTGACCACGCGCGCGAATTTGTAGATGTAGAGTAGACGCGATGGCGGGCTCTAACAATTCTCGAGTCGAAGAATTGATAAGCTATTTCAAATCGCACAATAAAATAAAGGAACAACAAACGCATTCGGCAAAAGTTCATAGCGTTGGATGGAGTTGCGACGGAAAATATTTGGCATCTGGCTCGTTCGACAAGTGCGTCTGCATATTCTCGCTTGGTCCAGATCGTTTGGTTAGTATAACCTAACTTTTTTTCGGAGTAAACACACTTAATACTTGCCATCTACACAAGAATAATGATTTCTACATAACCTATATAAAAATAATGATGAAATTATAAGACTATAAAAAAAATTTCTTAAAAATGCTAGTTTAAAAAATACAACAATTCACTTGTGCAATGTTAAATATATTTTTTTAAATAATTGTAATTTGTTTTTCTATATTATCGATTTTACTAAATTTAAAAAATGGGATAATCGAAAAAATGTTCTTTCTGACAGATCTATCTTCCGTCTTATTTGTGCGTCGAAATGTTGCCAACAAAGTAAAGAAAAGCTTCTCACGTCATTGTTCCTTATCGATAAAACGTGTTCCTTGCCTTTAACTTGTTTTAAAGCGTATGTCGTCTTGTAAATTATATCGGATAACAAAATGATTTTTTTAGAAACAAGAAACAACGTTCAGAGGCCACGGAGGTAGCGTCGATCAGCTCTGTTGGCACGCATTCTGTCCGGATCTTCTTTCGACTGCGAGTGGCGACAAAACTGTCAGAATATGGGACACAAGGACGCAGAAATGCACTGCGAATATCAGTACCAGAGGAGAGAACATCAACATATCTTGGTCTCCGGATGGCAACACGATAGCCGTAGGCAACAAGGAAGATCTGGTTACCTTCATAGATGCCAGAGTTATGAAGATTCGAGCCGAAGAGCAGTTTAATTTTGAAGTCAACGAGATATCTTGGAACAAAGATTCGGACACGTTTTACTTGACGAATGGTCAAGGCTGTGTACATATACTTAGTTATCCGGATTTGGAACTTCTTCATGTAATCAAAGCTCACCCGGGCACCTGTATTTGCATCGAATTCGATCCAACTGGACGCTATTTTGCAACCGGTTCCGCAGACGCATTGGTATCCCTGTGGGATGCGGATGAATTATGTTGTTTGAGAACATTTTCGCGTCTCGAATGGCCCGTGAGGACGATATCATTCTCTTACGATGGCCAATTATTAGCCGCAGCATCCGAGGATTTGGTTATTGATATTGGTGAAGTACAAACCGGCGAGAAGATCGCTGACATTCCCGTTGAGGCAGCAACATTCACCGTAGCCTGGCATCCCAAACAGTACTTGTTAGCTTACGCGTGCGACGACAAGGACACTTACGACAGAAAGAGAGATGCGGGAAGTCTTAAGGTTTACGGATTTTCAAATGATTGAAAGACAAACATACTATCGGAATATCTGTACATATTTCATCATCATGTAAATTTTAATATACGTTGCAGAAGCAATTGCGATTCGCGCTGTTTCTGAGAAAATGCATCTTCTCGCAAATCAAACATTTGTATCATATTCTTTTATTTATTTTTTAGCTACGTTGTCCTTTGCGTAACATTTAGAACTTCAGGGATTATTTACTGAACGATGCACGGAATATTGAGTATTTTCATTTTTTATGTGCGTGATACGCGATGTACGATCTAATACATTTATTGATTCCATAGAAAAACATATTTTTTTCTTTCTTTAACTTTTTTTTAAAATCCAAGTCCAGTGTAAATACTAATTAACTATAAAACGTATCAACCATTTAATCTACCCGTAATTATCTTTATGAGATTAAAGTCATGGAAATTAAACGTAATTTATGTTAATTCTATAAATACGAAAAGAACTCGAATGTTTCTAAAACGATTTGAGCTATACATTTTTAAATTATATACCCCAAGTAAAATAATCAATTCTCATTAATGATTCTTGTCCAAATTTATACGTTTTCATATATTTTTAACAAACAACAAAAATTTCGGTCTTTTCAAATATTACGGCTATCGAGTCAAAATATTCTCCACAATAAAACGGTCAAAAATGTTTAGATAAAATTTGTTACATAGCAGTTGCATCGATGAGTAGAATTTTCTTATTTTAACCCTTTAATTACGGATAAACGTTACACGGATTATGTCAAATTGGCTAATTGACGCTCCAAGTCGTCAAAGCATTCCAAAATAATTTCGAGAGCCCCGTTAAAGTAATTCGTTGTATTTAAGAGAAAAAAAATGCATCCGTCTCTAAAGGGTTAAAAATAATAATTGCTTTATATTATCCCCAAAAGTAATTCGTAAACGGCACGTGGTACATATGCAGCTCCATCGATTATTTGTTCCGCGGTACTAGATATACACGTAAGCATATTTATTTGGTCAAACCAAGTGACGTGGTTGCTATGGTTTCACGACATTACTCAATTATTTGTATATTGCTTTTGCACCGAGTGACCACGCTGTTCTATCGAAATCTCTGTCTTTACGAGAATTCTTCGTTACTTTGAAAGATGGAGTACGCGAGTGCTGCAATACAGTTAGAACGTAAATATTTGCAAACTTCGACGGAGGAAGACATTGCCTCGTCCGACGATTCCGAAGTAAGCGTGGCTAATATGAATAGACACCGCGATAACGTGATATCCGCATTAGAGAACGAGTCCGAGGAAAAATCTTGTAGTACAAATATCGACGGAGAGAACGAAGTAGTTTCGGACGACGAGTACAGCGAAGATTCCATTTGTTCGAACGATTCTTGCAGAAACTCCGATATGACGAATGTAACACCGAGGTCATCTTTGAGCGCTGGTTCTCCACTAAATAGAACGATAAGTTTGGAATATCCTGTTAGACATCGTATATCAGAAATTGAACGAGGAGAAAGCACTCCACCTCGAGAAAGATTCGAAAGTGATGGAGAAAGCCTTCTAAGAATGTGCTCATCGGTAAATGACAATAGATATTTAATTAAAAACGAGACTCGTTTACCATCGATTCACGCGCGAACCCGAAGGAGAAACATGAGCTTCACAAACGCTGAAATGCGAAAGATCGAGCGGGAAAATCAATTTTTACTTAAGAAAATAATGGCTCAACAAAAACCTCAAAACAAATCGATGAGAGTTCAATCTGTACAACCGAAAGTCACCAGCTCAGCGATAAATCGAAGGAAATTGCAGAAGAAAATCGAGGAAGAGAATATGGTTAGTCGATAATTCTTCTTCGATTTGCTATCTTTAAAATTCCATCTAATTATAATTCAGTTGATTTATGATAATCGTTGTTAATTTTACTTAATATTTCGATACTGGATGGCAAAGTTATTTTACTTTTGAAAATGCATGTACCTTGTCAACTGTAGAAATCACATCGAATCTTCCAAATAGTTTTTTCGTTTCGTTACCTCTAGGAGATTCACATTTGAAAAAGTTTGACAACCTTTACTCAGTGTCAAATGAAGTCTTCGATTTGATGTATGACACAAATTGAATACCAAACTTGACTATCGTTAAATTTCTACTTATGTTTACCGACATTGATGACAAATTGATAATTCAACAGGTCGTCCTTCTCGATTAATGTAACGTTGCTTTCAGATGTTGCTGCGTAGAATACAAGGAGCTAAATCCTGCGCGATCTTCACAAATGCGACACCAGGTTATCGTGTAACTTCGCTGTAGAGTTTCGAAACCTTGAAATTGATGATTTTTGAGACTGGCATTGCCAATATACGTAACGTAGTTCTTTTAACGCGAACGATATACATACTTTATAGAATAAATTTAATAAATGACAATGTTTGATAATAATAAGAACGATGATGTACGAGGGCTTCATTTATTTCAACACAACAATTAGCAGTCTTACAAAGTAGGTACAGTTTCTGATTTATCTTTTTTTTTTTTTAGTGTAATCGTTTTTTTTTTTGGTCACATTTAAAATTCGTGCCTCACGTTATTCAAAAGAATTTGACTGTGTAATAAAAGTTAGTATGTCTCAGTTTTTTAATTTTATTTACTTTTTTTTCTCCACTTTCTAGTCATCTCGAAAGACAATCTTTCAAATAAATTGTTATTGCAATGTTCAATAGAGTTTAAGAAATCACATATTCACTTTTCAAATCGAAGTTATTAGAGTCGCAAAACTATGTGGTACGGATGCAGAAAAAAATATATATATCCGCTATCTCATTCGACGTTTTATCCTTCGAGGTCTCGTTCGAGCTTTCCGAATGAGTCAGAGTGTTATTATGTATTTACGTGAAGGAGGGAGTTAGACGAAACTAGTTTTCACCTCGATTTCGTCGCTAAATTTTAACTATCCAACCCTTGTGATTATCACAACAAACATCGTATGGTTTCCCAAACAGTCTTTATCACAAACGTACCTCCCGGCGTTATTCTTCGTCCTTCGTTTTCCATGGATTCGTCGACGAGGGTGTCCATATTGTGCTCAGAGATCGAAAAGGATCAAAACCTGATCGTTCCTGCGATTGAGAAATAAAATGAATTATATTATTATTATAGTTATTGTTATCATCATCATCAAATATTGTAATCGGTTTGGATGAAAGCGATTTGTTACCTGCGCATCTGATTCAGTGTGTTGAGAGGACGACGAAGGTTGCAGAGACGACGTGAGCGGAGGAGGCGGTGCTCCCCAAGGAGCGGCAGCCCAGACTCCACCCGTGTTGACTCCCCAAACTCCGCTACGCTCCTCACCTACGGCTCCCCTCGTGTACAATGGCTCCCAATTTGTTTTCACGGTCACCCAGTTATCTGTTATTTAATTCGTTTTGTATCAACGTTTAAGAGTAACATATTTTTTTGAAATTGGATATGCGAAGGAGGAATTTTAAATACCCTTAAGCGGTCCTGGGAGAGTACCCAATTTATCAACGTGTTTCGGTGTTTCCAAACGATATGTCGTCGTATTGTCAGACATCAAGTCAATCATTGGACTTTTGTCGTTCCACAATTGAGAACGCGTGTCTTCCTCGAGACTTTCCAGTTCAACGAGGGGTTCATCGGTATCCGGCAGATCGTCGTACGGCACCAATTCTGGTTCAAACTGAAAGGAATTTTTTATTTTGAGCATATCAGTGTATCGAATAGAGATCTTTAACAATTTTTCAATATATTCTCACGAAATATATCAAATTAGGAATAATTGATTCTGATTTAATTGATGAAATAGAAGAGGTTTATCAATCGATATTTACCGGTTGTTCCGCAAACGTATTGATGAAAAAGCTGTTTGACTGATGGGCCTGGGGCATCATCAACGTGTCCGTATTGTAAGAAGCTTCTCGTTCCAACGACATTCTACAAAAACGAGCAGGCATCATGGTCATTGGGTCCATTTCACCGAATCTCATCGGTGACTGGCATATCTCCTGAGCGTTCGGTCCATCCGTACATTCGGAACTCTTGTTTCTTCTGCCGAGATTCGTCGATAGTTCGTGTGAAAAGTCTCGACTCTTCGCAGGTTTACTTGATGTCGAGAACGCGGGTGAAATGCTTTCCGGGTTACGCGCTACTACATCACTGAATCGTGCTCGGTTCTCGCCCCAACAAGAGGGTGGCGGCGGTGGCATCGGCGATGGTATTCTCATTTGCGACGGTCGAATTTCTTCACGCTGCGTAGTCGAACCCGCCAAGTTCACCGCTGAAAACAAATTGAAGTACTCTCAATTATCATATTATATCAATACTTATGATGCATTGATTATTGCTTTTGTTGATTTCATTGAGAGTTTACATTTTAACAAATTTAATTTATAATATTTACATTTGACAATAATCTTTTCCGCCGAGCGACGTTTTTGCGAGCCCTTTTCCTTACGTGGTGGATTTTTGTTCTGTCGTGGCAATTTGTGTGACGTGCTTTCGGAATTTCGCGACTGATGATGGTGATGATGAAGGTGCTTTGTGCCGGATCTGTTGGTATTGGTTTTCCATCTGTTTGGATTGTCCTGTCTCTCTTTGTCGTAATCATCGTCGTCGCAGTCACCTTCATAATTATCTCTGTAGTCGATCGGAGCAACGGCTGGTATAGACTGAGGTTTGCTTTTCTTAGGTATGGGCTTTCGTTGTGTTTTCTCTGGTTTTGCGTACGTGAGTTCGCCGTCCTACAAAACAAAACGATTTTTTACATATTTCTTTCATTGAATATAATAAAAAATTAATTAAAGAATACAAATGATAATTAATTGGTGCACTCAAGATGCAGGTTCTTCCATGAGAATGAATATAATATGGGTACTTAATTTATTTATATGTTTAATACATAGTAATAAGTAGAATGTGTACGAAAAAGCAGGTGAGATAATTAACGAGAAGCAATAGTTAAAAATCGAGTGTTTCAACGTTAATTCTCATGGAAAAATTGCAATAGTCGGGCTTTCAACGAATAATACAGTCATTTAGCAATTATGTGTATAGGTAATTAATATTTTCATATATTTCCTGTTGTTTTACCGAATTTCGTAGATAAATTTCATGACGATTCAAGTAAATAGGAATTATATTTCTTGTCAATAAATACCAACCTTGTACGGCGCAGTATCATCGTGCATTGAGCTCTCGGTGGTAGTCGACGAGGTCTCCTCCTCCGAAAATTGTACTCCTTTTTGACTAGTGCTGGGTTCATATTTTTTGTACGAACTGTGATTGTTTTGTGATGTGGTTATGCTATTCGTTCGCTTTCTCTTCCCATCCGTCTTCGAATCTCTGGTATTGTTCGAATACCCGGAATCCAACTGTACATCATTTTCCACCGTCTTCGTCTCATCTTTCGTGGACGCTGTACTGCCAACTTTTCCCTTTCTACTTGCAGCTGGGCTTGATTTTGTCGACGAAGTTGCGGTAAACTTCTTTTCCGGTACAACTTGCATATCGGATGTTGCGTTTTCGGGCGGACAAATATTCTCCGCCGTAACGTCCGAAGCACTGTTCTGTCGTTTAGCATTTTTTTTCTTCGTCGTTAGCGTCGTCGTTCCATTTGTATCATTCATTCCCGAGGCATCAGTCGTTGATACAATGTCTTCGACTTTGCTCTTTTGAAAAACTGGCACTTCTTTGATCTCCGTATCCAATTTAAATCTCCTCTCTTCCTCGGCGGACCAGTCGGGAATCTTCAAACTCTTCGGCACCTCCTTCTCTTTGTTTCTTTTGACATTCATCAGAGACCAGTCAGGCAGAGTTTCTTCCTTGCGCGAGCTTTTTGCCTTTTCCTCGATCGCAGGTTTATCCTTCGTTGCAGCAGGTGATTGCGTCAACTGTCTGAGATCGAGGGGTGGCTGAACGGGACTCGAACGCGACAGAGTCGCGAGAGCGCCTCGCAGTATTCTGTCCGCCTCGAGGAATGAAACGGCGAGGATACACATGAACAATATACAGGAGAGACTTATCGCTGCGCATTGAACCGCGCGTTCCCAGGACGGCCTTATGAGTACCGCAGCGCAAGACTCCAACGTATGCGCCGGCACGGTCGTCAGAAGTGCCAAACGGACCATTCCATTCTCGTTGCTGTTTTCGGGGTCGGTGCTATCGGCGCCCAAACTAGTAAGTATCAAGAGTTCGCGCTCTATTCGCGAGAGTGTAAAATCTGGCGTGAACGCAATCTCGATTTTCTTGGTGGCGTTTGGACTGAGCTTGAAAGGACCGCAATTGAGAACCTTGAAACCGTAGCCCTCGCATAGCAAACCGCTGATGTAGAAACCGTAAATGTCTATTGGCAATTCACCGGTATTGCGGGCTGTAAACGATCGCTTCACTGTAAGATTTGGAACGGGATTCCGCCGCGATCTTTCACCTGTTATGGAAAAAGATACTTTTCAGTGTGAATTACTTTTAATTGTATAAATAATCTTCGAACTATGATTTATCTTATTAAATCGTACTTAAAAAGCGTCCTTTCGGTCGTTCAAACTGTCTTGTCTCTTCGCTACGGCAGGTTATGGCACTGGCTGCACTCGCACATAACAACTATACCGATGTCATACATTTTTCTTTGATCCATCAAATAATACCAATTCTGAGTTTCGAATTTTTTCACAATTTTTTGAACGCATTTCATAGCCAAACATACAATCGCTCGTACATGAGAGGTTAAGACCGGGTTGTTCCAACTTCTCGGTAGAGTTATCCGCTGGATATCCTATGCTAAACGTATAGGACTATCCGCCAGATAGGCTGATCGAGAGGTTAGAATAACCTGCCCTAAGCGAATTGAAAATGAGTTATAAACTATTGCTTCTATACATAAAGAATTAAACTTACGTTCACAATCTTTCAGATGCTTTTCCGCCAGTTCGAATAGAAGCGGCGTCGTTGAACCGGGTTTTCGATTGCCGAATTTAAATTGTGCGTGAGCACCTCGCCCCACTAATCGTATGACTTCGAGTATCGTCATGTTATTTCTGATATACAAAAGCCCCGAGGAGGATGTGGCTGAAGCGGGTGTATACGATAATCGTACAGTACGCGTTTCCCCGGGATTTAAATAAAGCGGGAGTGAATCTTGCGAAGTCGCAACATCCCACTGTCTCTCGAAGGATTCACGCTCACCCTCGTCCGCGTGAAACTTGAATTCTCCGTCTACCGTTGGCGAACAGTCTAGACAAATTGGCTTGAACCTAGTAAATAAATGATTAATTAATCAATTTGTTACATTATTATATTATTTAAGCGATCTTTGTGCCAAGTGCTTAAAAAAAAAGTTACAACTCACTTGCTCGGTAGAGAATGATATAATCTCATACCCTGAGGATAATTCCAATCCATTACCAATTGAAGGAGTAGAGGTTTCGTGCTGGGATTATGTAATTTAACGATTTTGTATGAAGTATTGCCGACTTGAGTCAACGGAAACGTCAAAAGGCTCTTATTTTTCAAGCTGTTCGAACCGACCAGTAGACTTGGCCAGTATTGCTTTATATTCACGTAGAACTTGTGTCCACGCACTTCCGTAGTATCCAAGCGCATAGTAACATTGTCCCAAGAACTGCTGCCGCCTGTCGCGTTCAAATATCGCGTAAATCGAGCGTTTAACAGATTGAGATCGGAATCGCGAGTGTGAGACGGCAGGTTCATTGTGTTCAACCATTGACTACCGGCTGAAATGAAATGATTTTATTCAACGTTCTAAAAGATAATTTGAACGTTACTGATTTTTAAATTACCACTAGTGTTCAACGATAGACCCAGATAACAATGCTGTTTACACGTTATCGATGGATCGATCCTGATCGCGCCAATATGATTTTCGCCCTTTGATATAACAGGCAGCGACGATTCCTCCAGAGGAATATACTTGATCCTAGTGTCCTTGTGAACAGGTGAGATAAACGTAACCTCCATAGGTCGCGCGAACGTAGAGTGTATTTTAACTTGCTGCAGGCAAATAGAACCCTGCGAAAGTCAGAAAAATATTATTTTCAACAGTTTCTTATTATTAAAACAAAATAAATAAATAAATAAATAAATAAATAACGTTAAAATTCTATTTGAGCAAAACGAAACTCAAATATTTTCAAAGTCTATTAGTCACTCGTTCCCTCACCGGAAAACAGTCGGTGAAAGTTAATTTCTTTAGAGATATCCTCCCATGGGCAACTCTCATGTAAACCGGCACAGTGAGACGCTCATAAGTGGTACGCACAAAGACATCACCGACTATCGTGTCTTCCTCGACCATTGGCGTTTTCACTTTTATCTTGAATATCGCCAGATATCCCGGTTTAATATTTTGCTAAAAATTTATAAAATTTTCGTTGATTCAAGGAACATTGCGTGTTTTTTTTTTCAGTTTTTGTTTGTTTTAAACTTGTTACGGTTTGTTCGCAAAAGGATCGTTGAGTACTCACGTTTCCCGTATGACTACAAACAGTGATGTTCCGAAAACCCTTGTTGAAGAGTTCGGTAGGACCATTTTGACAACCCATTAACTCGAGTACGGCGCCCGGCATATTGACGCCCCATCCATGCAACTCAATATTCACTGGATTTTGATTTTCTAGAGCAAATATCGCTTCGTTTTCCGTACCGCTACCAACCGTTCCAAAATTCATTGTACCCTTGTCGCTGTCTCTCTCGTCCGGTATTATTTTTCGCACTTTACCATCATAACTCAGTAGCGGAACTTCGGTCGTTGAAACGTTCGAGTAAATCAATATCGATGACTCCAATTTGACATTTTCACTTTTTTTCTCGCTGTTCAGTATTATCGAGAATATGTTAGCTCTTTGACCGGGTCTGAGAACTCTTGGATAGAAGTTCTTTATCTGTAAGATTGAATTATTACATTGTAATTGCTCTTGAAAATTTCCAACTAGTTTCGTCTTTTATATTTTTAAATATATTTCTTACACCGAAGAAAGATTTAGCTTCAGTGGGAAGCGACACGTTTGTGATAGCCAATGGTATTTTAAATCGATTAACAACGCTAAAATTTCGCGGCTGATTCAAGTGAGGTGAACAGTAGTGCGTTACTGTCGAATTAATCTCCAATCCACCTTGCAGCACTTCCGCGGACCAGGGTATCGCCAATTTTTGACTAGAACCACCTGGACCGATCCCCTTGATCATTAGTTTACCCTTAAAATGTTGCGTCTCCAAACCAGCTTTCCCTGCAAACGTAATTGATCAGAACCTAGAGAATCTTTTCCATAATAACGTTAATGTTCCACAGCAGGCGAACGGATACTGGCATCAATACTGTGACGAAGAGGCCGCATGAAATTATCATCTACAACTATCTCAGTGATACGAATTTGTTAAACAATCAATTGATCAACCTTGAAAAAAATGAACGCCTTCATTTTCAGTTTGAGTGAAACGTTTTGTGAAATTTGCTACATTAAATTTAACTGATGTACCTTCGATTGAATTACGTTTTACGGGTTTGTACGATAAGTTCTTAGTTTTAAAAAATTCAAGCAGAGTTTTCGTCGAGTGTCCGTTCGCCCACACACGACTGTGCTATAACTTACAGTCATAAACAAGTGTACCGACGTTAATCGGAACTTCCGTGTCACCCGGGATGACGACCGGCTCGAAATCTATTCTCAGAGCTTTCGACACGGGTGTGCTGATGATATTCTATAAATGAGAAATGAACGATTGATCACGGTGTATCGTCAAAAGGCTATGTAAAAGTATTTATTTTTGTTGCTGTCATGGCGTACCAAAACTTTGACGGGTTTCTTTGCAGAATTTCTCAAAGCGATAGGATAGTGAGTAGGCGAATGTAAAGAGCCACCCATTCCTAAGTTAATCGACGCTGAGCTTCCACCCCAATGGAGACCAGCTCCGCTACCAACTTCAACTTCCACCGCGACTACCATTATTTCAGCGCTATTGTTGACTTTAAATCTAAAAATTAGTGCAATAATAGAGATCTTAGTTTTCAGATACTTAGGATCGATAAGGAGGGATGGTTTCTTGATGAATTGATTATTAAGATAATTTTGTTACTTGCCTTACGTACGCGGTATGATTTTTTTCCATGTAAGCGTTGAAGTGTAATCTTATAACTGGTTTGGTTTGGTACGGTGGTATCTCCCATAACTCGCGAGGACCATCCGCTTCGCCTGATGGTAATTCTAATTGGAACTCGCCACCGCTACTGTATATTTCTATCACCTTTAAAAAATAAATATGTTTTTAATTGAGAAATTTATCTCTGCGATTAAATGTATTTGTTATTAATTATTTTGTTACCTGCATGGCTTCCGGATGAGGATTGTGCATATAAATAAGAGGCGTGAAAGACGCATTTAGTGGTAATTTGACACCGACGACGGGTCGTAGTCTGTAGGGACTACTTATGCTCGTACCTTTTACCTATAAGAAACGAAACACTGAAACCTGTTGTTTAACAATTATAATAACAAACTAGTAAAATAAATTCTATTAAGCCTTTATAATTTACAAGAATATCCCCACTTCTCGGCTCTGTCATAACAACGCTATACTCCCACTTTGTTCCTCATAGTCCCCTTCCGGGACGGTTTTGTGCGTTGTGATTTATAAAGGGTTAAGATTATGTGAAACATGTGGGTCCGAGAGGGATAAAACTGATATTGCAATCTCAAATTTCTTCGCTACAGTTGTATTATGGAATAAAATACGAATTGTTAAGTAAAGGACGACGTTCTTGGTTTTTATCTCACAGATCAAACGCGGTGGAGAAATTCGGGATCGTAAGATTAGTTCTTGCACTGATACATGTTCCACATCATCTTAAGACGATGTGGAACATGTATAATTTCGAGTCGAAGATGAGAACGCTGAACTATCAAGTTATAAGATGCAGTTCACTGTTCTCCTCTTTTTGTTGTATTTTCGTTGAAACTAAAATTAGTTTAAATTTATTTTTTATATATCACTTGGTATTTGAGCGTTCCATCGGAGGTGTGAATGAAGAGATGGCTATCGATCTCACCCTCCTCGCGTCCAAGAAACACGACGTTGAATGTCGTATTTCCCAAAGGTGGTATCACCTAGATTAGATTCATACATAAACGTATCAGCGACGCAGTGTCTCGAGACAACAAAACAGTCTTTCATTTTTGAGGATAAGAAACTCACTTTATCCTGAAAGAAAGATGAGTGAAAATGTTGCGTGCTTCCCGAGATTGAAGTTAAGTGGATCGTTCTATTGCCATCTCTGTTAAACAATGTCACAGTTTCCTGGTGCGGTACGCCGAGTTGTCTGCAATAAAGAAGTTGACGTTCAGACCAATTATCCGAATGGTGAAACGTGCAATAAGTCTATTTCTCTTTCTTTTTTTTAAACAAAAATCAATCAACCGTAATTATGTTATTTTGGCATAATAATAGTAATAATCGATATAAATTATTATTTATTTTCCAACATAAGAAAAAATACAATCGCAATGCAGTTTGTAGAAGGTTTTACCTCTCTTTGAAGTCGAGAATGTTCGGTTCGAACTGGATATACGATAACGTGCTTTGTACGTTTTTGTCGTCCGACGTGGAGTCCCTTAAAAAAATAATCAAATGCTGTTTAATTAAGTACATGAATACTTTATCCACGTATTAACAAAGTTGTTGGAGATTGAAAATAGGAAAGACACGAAATAAGGTAATAAACCCGCTCTATGCAACAAGACAAAGGCTGAATAATAAGTGTTAGTCCTCTAGAAAATTCAGAGTGCGCCAAGGCTATCATAAAAAGCTGCTTGAGCACCAGGCTCGACATCTGGTGTACGTCGCTTTTGGCAATGGGATACAAAGCAAGGTGAATCATTTGTTAAAGTATGCGACGTTTCACCAAAATCCTTGTCAAGTTCTCTAATTATAAAAAAAAATACATTTTTTCAAATATTAAACAATCGCTGCGGTAAATCAGGCACCTTTCCTATTTTCACTCACCCCGCTCGGTACGAGTTATGTTCTTACCCAGCCCCTTGGACCGAATTTGCAAAGCCCTGTAGAAAAAAAAAAGTAATTATCATTTTCCATTATGATTCTACAAAGATTTCATTTTATCGAATATTTACCTTGTGCATTGATATGGGTATGTTGTCCAAAAGATATTGAACGTCATTGTCATCCTGGACAAAAGCTGAAATAATAAATAATATTATAATATTCAAAGCTTCGATGACTTTTTAAATCAAAGTACTGAAAAAATTTGGACAATTCTTTAAACGATGTTTCAAGGAAAAAGAGACGGTAATAAAGACGATAAATTTGACGGTTGAGCTTCAATTTACAAAATCATCGACCAGTCACGATAGCCAAATCTCCTATTCCATTTACCTGCGGGTATTTCAAATATAAATTTATTAAATTCACAAATTTACAAAGTTTTGAAACCAACCGATATCAACCATGCAAAATGAATTCGATAAAAGTATCGATGCCATCCAAGGGATTAATAAAACATTAAATAAAAAATGTGTAATAAATAATTAAATAAGTGAATGAATTTTTTTTTTTTCACTTTTAGTAGTCGTTTCACTCGTGAATATCGCGAGATCTCCTTGACGTATCAAATACGCAGTGTCGATTCCAAGATCGCTCACGATACGCGGCGATTGAAGATTTTCTAGAAATTCAATACGATCCAATGTATATCTGAGTTTGTATCTATAGCGGAGTTATCGATACAGTTCTTAGCGTAGGAAAGATAGACACAACAAAATTTTTGGTTTATAATTTTTTTCTATAATATATTGCGTGTTCCGACTGAAAAATACATAATAGTTGTAATTTGAATTAAGAGGAAAACGGGATACCAAGTGTAAACATGGTCTAGTGGCAGGACAACAGACAAAAATAATAAAAACGGATGCCTCCGATGATGACAAGGTGTTATATGACCTTCAGTGAAATCAGAGAATTTTGGTTAACATCGAATTTGCTGTTAACATAACGCGATAATCTCAAGTCACGAGATATCGGTACAGAGATGACGATTGTTCGTCAGCGGCTGTGCACCAAAGCAATTATTCTCTCGATATTAAAGAAATCAAAACACAAGTGTTAGAATGGTTGGCTTACCATTGTTGTGACCGTGGAAAGACGGTCGTATTTGCAACGCTGATTCCAGAAATATTAGTAGAAACAAGTAATAACATACTTTTATCTCAACCATAATATTATTACGAACTTCGTTATTTCCTATTTTGTCTCTAACTTTGATGAAAAACCGTACTTGGCCATAGTTCTGCGCTATATCGAAGTTTCACAATATCGATTATGCTTCTATTGGATACCATCGTGGTTATAAATGTATGAGTACTCGCAATGTGTTAAACAGCTGCTGTATGTATGCGCACGCATACACTGCGGATGGCGCCAAACTTAAGGCCAGTTCATATGCCACTTGTAATTCCCTGTCTCGAATTTATTTTTTACCAAAGTGCGACGCAATAAAGCATCGAGACTCCGTTTATCAATTGATTCCTCGAATGTATCGACGAGAAAAATATTTTACGGAGTCTTTTGATCGGTCAATTATAAGTTGATTGACAAATTAAAAAAAAATTCAGGAGACCAGGCACGACAGTTTTTGAATACTCCGTCGGTAATTCGTATCATTGACGTCACATGTGTGGGAGTCTAATACAGAACACGCACGTGTTACGTACATCGGTTTTATACTAAAATTATCGAGATTACGCGGTATAAAAAATATAAAACCAATTAAAGAAATACTTGAAAATATCATGGAATTATGATTTTTATTCGAATAGAGATTTCCGAAATAGTTTGTTCTTGTACTTCCGGTCTTGAACCAACATACGCGAGCCACTTGCGGAGCGCTCGGGGTTCCACGGTTCCAGGCCCCAAGGTTCGACGTTGACGTATAAATAACGAAAAGACTTGTAGTTGTATAAGTAACTACAGCGCTTTATCCAGAGGTAAAACGTTCTTGGCCACAAGAGAGATATAATTAAATGGCGCTTCACAGCGGGTCGAAAGGAAATAGCTAACTCGAGTGGTGAAGTTTCGCTTCGCCTCGTGCTACGCCTTCATAGTCGATCGCAACAGCGACAAACGACGCATGCTAGACAAAGAGGCAACTTATTTAATCTGTTCTTGTTTATCGCAAGTGTCGCTTGTCACTGTCGCGCGTATGAAAATCTAGCATTAGTCTATATCATGCGATTGGAAGAAATTTCAGACCGGAAGTCGTTGGTGCGATCGTGCGCCCCGCGGAACCTCGAGCTAGCTTCACGTACTTCGTACCTCTGTTCGCAGCATTCGCGAACCGTGCAACGACCGGCTTGTCGCCCTTGTCGTCCGTTCATTCCGTGGTTTCTTCCCTTTCATTTCGGCTTCGTTGTTGAAAGGTAAGGACTTTCGTCGTATCATTTGAAATTTCATACTGTTCCGACGTAAAATTTTGCTGAAAACGCGGAGTTCGGTGAATGAAACGTTAGGGATTCGAATAATAATTTCGCGAGAGACGATCACGTTCGCGAAATTTATTAAACTCACGTTTTTCGGTCTCCCATGTGCACGAGAACCAGTCGTTTGAGTAAGCGAATTTTTTTTTTCTGTCTTTTTGACAGACGCCTTTACGAATCAGAATAAAAGGACAGCGACGCTCGTGACTAGGCTCGCTTATTGATTTCTCGATCGATTCTTTGTTCAATCGTGCTTCGTGAGTCGCCAATTATTTTTTACTTTCCGGAAACCTCGAGGAAGCTTGTACTACCTATCACTCGCTAATAACCTTCTCTCGGCGAGCATGGCGATTTTCAAATGTCGCTATTACGACGCGTCCGGTTAGCGTGTCACGCACGTATAATTGAGTTGCGATTTGTAAAATTAAGCTTGGCTTGGTACAATACTAGGGGACGGTCGTCTTCCTAATAACCGGAAGTCGAATTCGCGGTTAATGTAATTCATAAAGCTGTTTAGAATATTCAATTTGTTATCTGCTTCTCTTAATCTATAATCATCCCCTGTGACATTGAGGACCATGAAAATGTATATATGCAATATTTTATTTGCGTCGTATCTCCGATTGAGGAATATTCACATTTTTTAATGATGCGATTCGAGTCTATGGTCGAAGCTGAAAATAATTTTTGTAATTCATTGTAACTTTTTCTCGCTTTGTTATCGATATACGATATATCGAGTATTGATTTTAAACAGCTGTCGTTGCGAGCCATTGGAATCCCGGAATGTTATTTGAGATGTAATGAATATTTACAGAATTTATAAATTGAAGAAACAATTTTTATTCCATTTATCGACTAGTTCTATCATTGGACTTTTCAAATAATCTTTGGAAGATGAACTTAAAACGATAAAAATATTTTTACAGCCACGGCGCATCCCACAGAGCCTATCGCCATGGAATCTGTAGAGGACGACGACGATCATCAGACGCCGGTTCTGCCATCAGAGACGACCCGATCGGAAATACTCACAGCTCTCCAAGGCCTACATTTACAAGCCATGGGGGTAAATGCTCTCACTCTGTAAATAGATATAATTTTAAAAAAGGAGAATTTGTTTATATTTGACTAATTCGCGATTTTTACTCAAAAATAGCACAGCGCCCCTGTAAAACGTAGAATCAAGGCTATGAAACAGCTTCAGTTGACTACGTTGAATATAGAAGCCAAATTCTATGAAGAGGTTCATGCTCTCGAGTGCAAGTACAACAAGATGTGCGCTCCTGTGTACGAGAAGAGAAATCAAATAGCATCGGGTGTGTACGAGCCAACGGAAGCCGAATGCGTCTGGGATAGCGATGACGAAGATGTTAAAAATGATTCCAAAACGGGCGTGAAAATTGAGGAAGTCACTGAGAAAAAAGAAGAGTAAGTATAGAATCATCAAAATTTCCTGTAGATTTTTTAAAGAAATTAATTTATATCAATTTAATTTAATTTTTACGTATTTTTGTTATTTTTCTTTCTTTGTAGAGTAGAGAATGAAAACATCAAAGGAATTCCCGAGTTCTGGCTAACGATATTTAAGAATGTTGGAGTACTGGCTGAGATGGTGGAGGAACACGACGAGCCTATTCTCAAGCATCTCTACGACATCAAAGTTATTTTCCTTGAATCGAATCCAATGGTGAGAAATTGTCGCGGATGATTCTGAATCTTACGTCTTGTAAAACTGTATTTTTTAAATGTAGGGCTTTGTGCTCGAATTTCATTTTGAACCGAACGAATTCTTCTCCAACTCCGTGCTCACCAAAGAGTACATTATGAAGTGTAGTCCGGAGAAAAATGATCCGTTCAGCTTTGAAGGCCCCGAGATCTACAAGAGCAAAGTAAATAATATTTACAACGATGATTTAAATAAAATTGTGTAAAACTACCTGCTGACACTTGACAATGATTTAGGGATGCGTGATTGACTGGAAGAAGGGCAAGAACGTGACTGTCAAAACCATAAAGAAAAATCAGAAACACAAATCACGTGGGTCGATGCGCACTGTTACAAAAACCGTGCAAAATGACTCGTTCTTCAACTTTTTCTCACCTCCGATCGGTGAGTAATCGTGATTTTTCCTTATCTATTGTTGCTGTTGTTACCTTCAATTGTACTGAGAGAAAAAAAATTATATTGGCAACTATTAACTTTTAATCCAATCTACCATTTTTATAGTAACAGCAATTACCTTTCATTGGTTTCACCATAAAAATGTCGCTTGGACTAACAATTAATAGTTGTCGGAACTTGTACGATTTTTATTCCCAATGAGAATAATACGTCTCATTGGTTGTCATTCTCCTATGTACATTGTAAACCAAATGCGCGACTATTGTCATTTCAGTGCCCGAAGGTGCCGATGCAGATCTGGATGATGACACACAACGGCTTCTGACCAGTGACTTTGAGATCGGTCATTATATCAGAGAGCGTATCGTTCCTCGAGCTATCCTATACTTCACAGGTAATATAAACGCGTGCGCGACGCAAACGTTATATGAGGCCCGAAGTACAATCAAAGAAATTATATATTGATGGAATAATAATATTTTCAGGCGAAGGATTGGATGACGAAGGCGAAGAATACGAGGAGGAAGAGGGCGATGAAGATGAGGAGGATGATGATGACAGAGACGAAGACGACGACGAAGATGATGAAACAAATATGACCGTAACAAAAAGTGGGGGAGCTCCAAATAGGGCCGAGTGTAAGCAGCAGTAGATCTCTTTCAGAAATAAAGAACTCTCAATAAGTGACCACGCGCTAACGAGACACCGATTGCTGACCGATAATTGCCTGAATACTATCCCCTCATCCGTGGATCCGATATAAAAAAAGAAAGAAACCATGTAAAACAAGATCCGCTAATATCAATCGTGTATCTTCTTGTCCAGGTCAACCTTAGAAAAAAACACTTCAACATACCTAATATAATCCAATCCTTTGAATTTCTTCATTTTTGTACTATTGTTACGTTTATATGTCGAATGGAAGTAAGTTTAAATCTCTTTTTTTAAACGTATGTTAATCTAGTGAAAAAAAAAACAAATTTTGAGTAACTATTGAAGGATTTTTAATACAAAATGTTCTGAAAAAAAAAACAACCATGCGAATTTGTACTTCTATTTCCGATCTCTCGTCTTTACATTCGTGCGATGTAGTATTAATTTGAACGCTGAACGGTACGGATATGATTTTCTAAACCTACTTTGCTTCAAAATCTTTAATCCTTTACAAAAACTAATTCATTTTACTCGCAGTTGATTAATATTTTTGATAAAAACAAATTCAATTCCACTGAAGAGTTGATAGTCGAGGTGAGGTCGGATTTCTTTTTGTCTAAAATAATAACCCGATCCGATTAAATTGAATTATAATTTCTGTTGAGGAACGTGTGTCTCATCATTCCAAAAATACTCCTTGAATTGACAACATTCAATTACATTACATTTTCATCGTATGGTGATGTAGCGTTATTGAACATTACGACAGACCAAAAGAGAAATTAAGAAACGCGTGATACATTTCGTTAAAATAAATCGTCAGTGCAATGAGCAGCCTTCCACTATCTGCGTCGTATACGCAAATTTATGATTATCAGTTGTTATTCATGCCCATTCTTTTTTCTTTTACAAATTACATAAGTTACATGCATCAACGTCATGTAAACTGCGTCCAAAAGAAATTTTTAATAATAGTGCTAGGTAGTCCTTTGGTACTGCGCTCCATCTTTCGCATCCTGTTAGCATGTTTACTCGTTTAAAGTTGAAATAGTTACCGCGAGATGGAGTTGTTAATCAAGTCGCAACATGAGCTAACAAAGTAGTTAGGTTATGATTCTCTGCCGGATTTGATTGAGGCTAAGATGTTTGTATAATAATTAATTATCTTGACAATTGTTATTATAACATTAGATAGAATATCAGCAAAACGCTTTATCCCGAAGTGATAGAATTGATCGTCGTTGTTAATTTTCTTTATATTAAATCGTGTTATAAAAGGCTGCAATCTCTATCTGCCTGTTGTGATTCGACAAGCCGGAATATCTCGTATCAAAACGTGTAAATAAATAGATCAATAAATACAGCGAAAGATGCAGAGCCTCAGGAAATGCGTCCAAGGATTAACGTCGGTGTTTGTCATTAGACAACCGTTGAATGTTCTACCAAAAGCATTTCTCCCACCGGTTTCTATACATACATCATCGATATGCAAACATGAAGAGGGACCCAAAAAATTCTTAAGGTACAACAAGGTGGTATATCCTGTGCTAGGCCCTGATGAAGAGAAAAGACCAGCTGTGAGTAGTTGTCAATTAGTATTAATTGCAATATGGAAAAGACTATAAAAAATATTTTTACTCTTTCAGTATGTATGCCATTTGAAGTCCAACATAAAGTACAGTCCAAAAAAAATGTGGTACATCGCATGTTTGGTACGTGGAATGTCTGTGGACGAAGCTATCAAGCAGTTGACCTTTGTTGAAAAAAAAGGAGCAGCTTTTGTAAAAGAAACTATTCTAGAAGCTCAGAAATTGGCTGTAGAGAAACACAATGTAGAATTCAAGAGTAATCTCTGGGTTGGTGAGTACATATCATTTATTTTACTCTCTATGGATATTCGCATTAGATTCTTAGACGGTTTTTATGCATATATTAGTTTTAATATACAAATATGCAGTGATATTTAATGATTTAGGTAATAGAATCCCAGATAGGTGCATAACAGCACAATATGGCACTATGTATCGGTAAAACAGCTTTCTATGACCGTATCTGATTACACGGTTGCAACAAGCTGTGTCGTCTACTGTTATTAACAATGGTCATAGAAGATTGTATTCTCCTGGCATCGTGTTTCGGTCATCACGACACGTTTTTCTTATTGGTCTGTCAAATTGCTCTCAAACATATTTCTATTTCTAAGTTTGTGTGATCATTTATTTATTTATATCCTGCATGGGAACTAGTCCCTTTTACATAAATGTAATTGGGTGTAGTGCGAAGTTATTCATAAATTGTTATTATTCATTTATTGCATATTTTCCACTTGTATAACATAGTAAAAATCGGAAAACCTTTAGTCCTTACCTTCAGACGACCAACCGCAGTCACAGAATTATAGAAATAATCTAAAAGAATTATTACGTGGAAGATGAATCCGAAACATGTATGGGTTTAAGACAGATGGATCCTAAATTATCTGTTGGATAAAACACAAGAATGCTACCCTACAGAATTATAAAACGAAGAGTAACATTCTCGGCTCTTATCCGACAGATTGTCACAAGAAAATTCGGATTTGTTTATTGCCAACCGAATAGCATTTCATCTTGAGTAACATTTTTATCAACGTTCAATTAAATTTCAAACAAATATACAGGCGGTCCTGAGTGCAATGATAAAAGCATCGTTTATCGTTATCTTTTCTTTTTAATATTGCAATATACTTTATGTGGGGTAGATTTTCCTACATCTGTCGAGCGAATATCTTATCGTTACTGGAAATTAACATTATCGATTAAATGTTTCAGCCGAATCATTTTCATCCAAGGGTGTCGTCATCAAAGGCATAAGAAGACACGCAAGAATGCGATCTGGTGAAGTGCGTTACATGTATACCCACTACTTTGTCCGTTTGGAGGAAGGCAAACCACCAGAAAACTACTATCTACCGGTACCCAAGAACAAAGACGAACACATAGATGCTTGGCTGAAGCAGATGAGAATGCGAAAGGTCTACAATTCTTTGTAAACTTTTTTGTAATCTATACTAAGATTTAATAAACGGATAATTTACATAAATGTAGACGAAATACTCTCGATTTTTATGCATTTTTAAATTATTATTAACTCCAGCAACAGACACAATAGTTATGGCAATGATAGTAATCCATAGGTTGATAATTATGTGGCCAAAGATCGCTCGAGATAACAGCTTACAGCTTCAACTTGGTTCTTCTCCAGTGACGCCTTTTAGCGTTGTACCTGAAATCATAAAAAAAATGCACATAATTAGCGATTTAATATATTATTTAATGTTCTGAGTCAAGTTCTTGTGAGGTAGCAGAGGTATATCTTAAGGCAATGCGACACACCTTTCTCCTTGCTCACTCCGTATATAAAATCTGTTTACCTATTTTAGTAGGGGCAAATGGTGTTTCTGGACAAAAGTAAATTAAATCGATGGATGTAACGAAAGGACAAAGCGATACTTAATCTGCTTTTATCCAGAAATACCTAGCAGCCTTGGAAAAATAGGTAAACAGTTTTTGGTAGATTGCAGTATTTTTCATAGCGTTAAGGATATTTGTGCCAAAACTAGTTTTCTGATTATTTGCATTGGAGCTAAGTTAGTTTGTATAAATAAAAAAACTCAATTTGTGCTTAAAGTGCCACAATTTTATACAAGTAGTCAAGGAAACTGACTTCCAATGACAGAACAAAATAATTATCTCTACGCGCTTCTGTTACATCTCAATCAAAGCCTGAAAAAAACCTTAATCCAAACATGAAAATGATTGACGATTAAGTATTTCACACATCGAACAATCAAATAATGTTTGGCATCAATTTTCTTTCAGCCCAATCACACAGCGTACACTTTTCTCTCGCACATTGACTAATGTATACGGCATAGCCTCTTTCTCGGAATCCTTCGGCACATATAGCACAAATATCCTTAATAAACCGTTGTTTCAATCCGATTGATAGATTCCTTTGTTACATATTAAAAATTGAGATTACGAGAAACTTATCGATACGCGTCATATAAATGATTAATTCGGAGTTGTTCAGAGTAACTCTCGATCTTCCTAATGTCAATAAATTAATAAATCAAAAGCTTCTTTTGACCGTAGAAGTCAAAACGTTGCGATTTACATGCAAGTTAAAACATAACCTCACTTTCTGTAATTACCTTTGTCATACTTCATTGAATCAATGATATGGAATCATTTAAAGAATTTTTTTTCTTTACAACAGAAATATCTTAAATAAAAAGATAAATAAAAGTACATAAAATAAATAAAACTTACCGGATGGTGTTGCCAGTGCGCATTCTAACCCATTGCGGGATAGGCCTGTTTTGCTTTAGCTTTTTAGCAAGCTTTCGCTTGATAATGAACGTTTTGTGGGCCGACTGTAACACACAAGACAACGACATTAACTATCCTGCGATTGATCCACAAAGAATTAAACGAAATATCATGAGGATGCCACAGATTTAAATAGATTTTAATTCGATATGGAAAAAACCTACCATGTCGTCTCCGTGACAAAACGCAAAGAAGAAAAGTTTATGACAGTCGGCGCCGTCGGTGGCGGACGAACCACGAAGCGTTATGTACAACGTTCGTCAAATGATATATCCATCAGCGGTTATAACCTACCGGAAGTTAAATTATTTTTCCATTATCCGTTAAACGGGATGCTGTTTTGACCCCAAACCCGTTGTGTATTTAATTTCCATGCAAGAAAATATCTAATTGCAAAAGATAGTGTCAGACTGATAAAGAAAAGAGTATAATTATGATATTTTCACAATTTTTACCTAAAAGACATAATTCAAGTAAACAATTCACTAAAATGATGCGAGATAAAAATATGTAAAAGAAATTAAAAAATGAATACTAGCTAATATTCGAATTTCATTTAAATTTGATTAAGGTAGTGCTTTCATGAGAATGAGTATTAAATGAGTACCTTAATTTATTATTTTTTTAATATACAGTGATAAGGAGCATGTGTATGAAAAAAAGCAGATTAGATTACCGGAATTTTATAACAAATATGTTTTGCTAAAATTAAAGAGTCGCAGCGTTGTTGGATTTTGTGGAATAATCGAAATGGTCAGGCTTTCAATGAATAACATATGCATTTAACGATCAATTGCGTATATACCCTCGCGAACTCGGCCAACTTTATACAAACCCAATACCAACTGATTGATTAATGCAAAAAAACTAACCTCAAACCAACTGATTTCCAATCGTTCTGCTATGCGACGCGGTGGGAACTCGATATTAGTTCTAGTAAAACTAATCGTTAATGGGAATCTTGCCTCTGCTAAATGACGGTTAGAACTCGGTTTCTTTGAAATTAATTTATTGCACAAATCAACCTTTAGTCCGTTTCTATCGAAATCCAACGGAAATTCAACTGGAAACCAACCGAAGTATCAAAGTTTGAAAGAGTCCGGCGCACGTGTAATCAATATTCTTAAATATTTCCTTATGTTTCCGGATTTCGTGGATACAACAGAAAGAAATGCTTATCAAATATTTTCCTTTCCGATGTATAAAGTTAAATAAGCAATGGATCTAATCGATGATGCGATGCTTTGGTCGCATGTGTGTGGGGAAGCTGCGGCAAAGTTAGCGAAGCTTACATAAAGTTATGCGAAAAGATATTGCAAACATATAAAAACATTATCACACATTCATTGCTCCCAATTCGAAAAGAATAAAAAAAATATATCAACAGAAATTAGCATAAAACAAGACAACATAAGATTTTTCGATTTTATCTACTGGTCGTTCGGAGAGGTTACAACATTTTCAAAGGATGGAAAACATTTAGTGAATCTAAACTAAGGGCATTACAACAACTACTTTTTTTGTTAAAATGTAGACATGAAGATTTGACACCGAAACATTAAGACACGTCTAACATTAATAAGAGAACTTTTCATCTTTTAAAAAATGAGAATACTTTAGAAAAAATATTAAAACTAACGTATCGTAAAATCATCAACATAGAAATCAATGATTAAAATTTGTACATAAAATTATGCGAAAATAAATTGCAAACATATTAAAACATCATCACAAATTCATCGCTCCCAATTGAAAAAGAATAAAAAAAACATCGTCCAATGCCGAAGCTTCCCCATAACAATGGATCTAATTGCATATGCGTATTGTCATATTTATACGTCGTAAAAATGACGATTTGGACGTAAAAATGGAGTGCACTACTTTAATGATATTTTTCATATTAATAAATAATTTTATATTATTTATTCGTTTGGGTAAAATAATATTTTATATTGTTATAATTATTGGTAAGTTAAAATATCTTTATTTTCATTTACATCATGATAGACTGTTATTTGATTTGGTTTTACAAAAGGTCTACCTTAATTCAGTACAAAGGTAATACAAGACATTGTTGTTAGATTGAGAAAATGCGGAAATACAACAATTACCGATAAATTTTCTCCGTATATCCTATGGAATAAATAATAATAATGCGGGAAAATGAAAAATTTGCACATAGCTTCCTCGTGATTCTCGCTGACCCATAGATTCTCGTCAACGGGTAATGATTATCTCAACTATGACCTTCTCATAGAGAAAGTGGTATTAATATTTTTCAATAGAATTGAAAATTTCATCAAATTTAAACCTCTCAATCGATTCTCACCAAATTCAAAACCAAATATCCTTGTACCCTCACCAATTTGCATGTCGAGTATTAGTTTGTTGGATGATAATATACAAAAGTTGGAGGAAAAATAGATTTTTTTCGAAAAATTACAAAAATTCATTGTTCAATAAAACTAAATATCGAACAAATTTGTCCCCTGGCTTATTCTTGTAGAAAATTTCAGCTTGATAGCTAAAAATGTACGTAAGCTAGAGTGCGTACATCCTTTTTTTGAAAAATTGAAACAACTATAGAATGAGACACCAGTTAGCGATTTGGGCGAAAATTGCAGGAAATTGACGTGGATTGCGACCCGACCCGCTTACAAAGTTTCAAGATGATCGAGTATCTCGTTCTCGAGATATATCCATTGCAATTTCACAAGCTCATCACACACACGCACACGCACGCACGTACACGCACGTACACGCACACGCACGCACACATGCACACGCCGGCGCGAGACGCACATACACATGCGGACGCACGGATTGCGTGGGAATTGAAAGAATTTTAGATATTATTTCGACGTTTTTTGAAATAAATTTAATTTCTGGCTGTGTGTGATAATATTGGAGTTGAACAATTTACGTATTTGTACTTTAGGTTCATATCTATATTTAATATAAATATATCTAAATTGACGTAAAGAAAGATTAGAGCGCTTTGAATACGAGAAGCATCAGCATCTCCCAAGCTCTTAGTCACCCGGATGAAAAAGAGAAATATGTAAATTAACCGAATGCCTACGTTGGAGTCTTTCCACCTATAACCAGTTAACTCTCATTATGCATGCGCCTGGCATCATTTCATCCGGTACAATGACGCGCTCGAGAAATCATTCAGAAGGAATCCGTTCGGTGGTCGTGTGGCGGGGAACCTTCGATTGTTCGGAAGTTATTTCGATCTTTGTTTCAATCGAAAGTCATCGCCGATTTGGTGTCGTCGATGAATAACAGCATTTAATGAAAGGAAAAAAAAAAACGTTCGACGCTTTATAATAACGAAAAATCAATGTTCGTACAATATTCAAACGTAAACTTCGTAAATTTTTGATGAAAATCTAAAATTCCTAATTTCTCAAATTTTATTAAACGATAAGTCGTAACATCTTTCTCGAAGTGATTTAATTTGTTAAAACTGGTTCGCCGAGAATCCGCGAGTGACTCAAGTGTGGCAAGGACACGAAGAGTGTCCTGAAGTGTCATTTATAAAAAATAATCTGTCAACTTGGTGAGAAGTCGAAAGATTAATGATTGCGGGTGACTTTGAACGTCATGTTGTCGTTCGTAGTTGATGTATCGCGCGAGGAAATACCTCTGATGCCGTATGGAGACTAAAAAAATTATATTTTTTACCACCTCTTGTGGTGTTGGGGTTATGTACGATCTTAAGGATTCTTTTACAATATAATTTTTCACTAAATAATAATTAATATAAAAATCCTATTTTTAATAATATATCTTTGTGAATCATTTAAAACTTTGTATTATTTGTTTTTCGAATCTGATCCTGTCTTAAGGGGGGTGTGAGGGTTGTAAATAAATCGTAAGTGGTGCATCACTCTCGATATTTATTCTCGAGTCACGAGACATCTTTTACACTTAATTGCTAGCGATTCCCTGTTGAATGTGAAAAAAGAAATTCTATCGAGTAGAAGTAAAATTTTTATTTGATACAGAGTGTTACCCTTAAGGGCAATTGTAAAATATTCAAACAATGGTCGTTCCGATGGCAAAGTCTTTGATACAAAAGTTGTAGAGTCGCAGATAGAACGAGTGAAGCATCACTCAGAATCTTTTACCACACCCACTCTCCCCTTTCATGTTGACAACATATTAAATAAATAATTAGAAATGGCATATTCCAGTGAATGTTTCAAAGTATGCAATGGTTAGAAAATAAATATAATTTGTGATTTATATTAAGAAATTTAATTAAATAGACAAACATAATCTTTTCGAACGCCACCAAGAAGGTTATACAACGTACGTGCAACGTTAAAACATAAATTACTTCGAATTTTTATTAAAAATAAATAGTTACAAGTTTATTTAAAAAAATCGTATTATTCGACGTTTGAAAAACGATAGTTTGTCAAATTTTTCACGCAGTGATTTATCAAATTAAGCCTATTGCTCCGAGAACTCGTGAGTGACTAAAGTGTGACAAGGACGGGAAGAGCACAATACAAGTGTCGTTTAAAAAAAAACGCCTGTCAACGTGGGAAGAAGTCGAAGTTCAATGGCCAAGGACGAACTGATGCGAATGACATATTATCGTTCGGTGTTGATGTATCTCGCTCACGTGTTACCGAGTTGTTATACTAAACGTAACAAATAAAATAAAAAATTGAAACAGTGACGTTGGTTGGGTTGTAGCTCCGTGAATGGGAGGTTTGGGGATAAATTTGTCAAAGCGGTGGAATAAAAGGAGCGTAGAATACAAAATTCGCTCTGAGATTATGATCGTCGTTCGTAGGGTAAACTTGAGTTGTATGTAATAAAAAAAATTAAAAAATCAATCGACGAGTGAATTATAGCTCGTGCTGTTGATGCGCAATGCGGCAACATCCGGTTCTACTTGCGTTGATATTCGCAGTGATCGTGCTGGTCACGATTCTGACAGGAAGTTCTGCCGAAGACCCGGTAGTTAATACAGTCGTTCAACACCAAACATTACATGTCTCTGACGCGAATGACGGAGATTTGTCACAGCAACGTGCCGAAACATTCGTAAGTCATTAGTAACTCAATTGTAATTAAATTTCATAAGTATTTTTTGCAAAAGACATTTATACACTGAGAAAAAAAAAACAAACTTTTTAGTTGAAACCAACTGATTTTCCTCATAGGAAAGATGTATATTTGAAAAATAAACAATTTTTCTTTATAAAGGATATTCCAAAGCTTGGCGAAATACACGAAAGTACCTAAAGTACAAAGCACAAAGTACTTTAATCAAATACTTTTCGATGTACCTAGCAAAACTCAATACAGTGTATTTTTTATTGAGGGAAAAGGTGTAACAGAAACAATTAAAGCGTGCAGTGTAACAAGATATTACAAATGTTTATTTGGCTAAATAAACTGAACTTATCTATTTAATAATTTATTAGTTAGTCAACGGGCGATTCGTATATACACGGAAAATAAAATAAAAATAAAAATAATATAATTAATTTAAGAAATGAGAAGAAAACTTATTTGAATCTCACATACAATTTTAATAATAAGCTTTAGAATTGAAATTATAAGAAATTACTTGAATCGGGACTGATTTTGTGGAATTGGATCTACAGCACTGAAAAAGAAGAGTTTATAAAACCTTAAACCGTGAAAAGTTTTTGTATAAAAATTCATATACAGTTTTATTTAATTTAATTTAATATAAAAGTTTTAATTAAAATAAATACTCGGTATTATTGATTCTGTTAGAGTGAATGGAAAACTAAGATTGAGTCTAATGAACATCGGTTTAGCTTTTTAAATTCAATAAGATTTTGAATTTTTCGGGTTAATTATTTTTATACAAGATTATCATTATATATGAGAAATATATTCTAAATGATAAATTATGTGTATAATTATAAAAATTTTGAAATTAACCATTTAAAAAAATGATCGATTCATTAAATTTTACAAATTTCAACCCCATAAGTTAATATTTTTACTCAGTATGTAAATGAGTTTCTACATTAGCACGTTGCTTCCACTTTATGAGAAAGTATATCAAACAATTTTAGCTTCCTCATAAAAATGACTTTGTGAAATATGAACAATAGTGTGGAAACAATGTACAAGATGCTACTTTGCACCGTTCAACATCAAACATTACTCGTCTCTGACATCAATGACGGAGAATATGTCACAGCAACGCAACGTTACAAGTATTTTTTGCAATAGATATTTATACACTGAGGGAAAAAAATTATTTAATTGTAGCCAACTGAATTTACTGATGGGAGCGATGTATACTTGAAAAATATCAAGGCAACGGCCTGTTTAATCAGGAAACAATTAACATCGGTCTATAGAATCGTTGGAGAGGTTTCGTAGTTGATGTAAACTGATATAATTGTAACACGGTAGATTTGCATTGTCGTAGAGATATTTCCGGAATGGATTTTATTACGGTAGAGTTATTTCGTGGCAGAGATATTAATTTGTTCATTTCTGATAGAGTTGTGTTTTATTGTAGAAATATGTTTCGGAATGAAATGCTGGCAGAGACGTTTTCTAATCAAAAAATGAATGATAGATTTAAAAACTGTTTGTGCTAAGACGATGGAACTATTTTATATCGACTAAGACTTTCAGATCGAGTTGGTAGAGGGAGAAGGATACATCGCCGAGGAGCACGACGTGACTACCGAGGATGACTACATTCTTTCGATACACAGAATACCCGGTGGTCCAAGATCCCCCGTGGCTCACGGAAAACAACCAGTTTTACTAATTCATGGACTTTTCAGTGCCTCTGACATATGGGTTTTGCGAGGACCCGAGTACGATCTCGGTAAGAAATGTATTTTCGATTAGAACGATAAAGAAACAATGTTCAGTGATAATAATGTAATCCTTTTGTTGTTTACGTGAGTTTGTTGATTCGTGTTAAAGAAATAAAAGATCGTTTAATTTTATTAACGGTAAAAAAAAGTATTAAAAATATCATAAATATTATTTTTTCACGGTGTGTGTGTTGTTATCACGATTTTTGAAACAATTTAGATTCGAATTTAAGAAAATTGTACGATATCTTATTTTTTTAATAGAAAACAATGCGTTACATTCGAGTCTGGAGATTTTTTATAACAATTATATTTTATATTGATAACAAATATAGTAATAATTGAATTTTTTATCTGATCTTACGAATAAAAGAAATGAAAAAACACATCATTTACTAAGATCGGTGGACCCTCCTTAAGGAAACAAACCATTATTTTGACAATGATACATCAGAGATTTACTTTGATAATTGTAGTCAATGATATGACATAAAAATCCGTTTTTTAAATATAAGTTGTTGTTAAAATAGTAACGAAAAAAAAAATGGTTTATCGATTTATAATAAAGTAGTTTTTTTTAAGTTTGAGAATGTGTTTAAAAAAAAAAACAAATACATCATAATCGCTTTAGCGTACTTGTTGGTGGACAATGGATACGACGTATGGGCACTCAACTCGAGAGGAAATTATTACGGCAGGCGTCACAAATACCTTTCGTCCAAAGAATCCAAATTCTGGAGGTTCAGGTAAAACAAATTTAATAATCTATCCGGAAATTAATAAATTTATTACGTAGAATAATATAAAATTGTAGAGATAATATAATAAACGGAGAAAACTGGTTGATTGTGACATTTAATTACGGGGTTAAGGCGAGGCAAAACCTCCATACTTACATATATGTGCTGCTTCTCTTTCACTCCGACGTGTCCGCCATACTAGTTTTACCTTCTTCGCACTTATGGCTGGAGTTATAGGATTAGCCTCCCCTTAAGGAAAGGCAAAGCATTCATGAGTGCAAAAGAGGTAGAACTAGTATGGCGGACACGGTGAAGTGAAAGAGTAACAGCACATGTGTGTAAGTATGGAGGTTTTGTCACGCCTTAAGGGGATGCTGGAGTAGATTTTTTTACCGATTTTGGTCAGTAAAAATAGGCTATTTTGTAGTATACTCTGTGCATCGTCAATATGTTGCGGATATGCTTGAAATTGTAGAGGACTCTAATGTAAACGTAAACGCTTCGACGTCCGGTCGAATTTCGGTTGAAAAAGTGCAAAAAATGATAATAGTCGTATATTACTGACTCTTCAAAAATCCAATATGGCCATCCGAAATGTCAACAAGATCAATTTTGTAGGATATAAATCTTTCTGGAACTGACATACGTCAAACCGAACCGGACGTCGATTCTTTGAGGTTTTCCAAACATTTCGATATCGTCAAAAAGTCGATCACATTAAAGGCAATTAACGTAGAGTGTATACCGAGTTCACGTAGTCTGCCAACGACAATAGAGACGTTAATGTCTTTTGTGTAATCAACTTTTTGACGACATTGAAATGTTTGGAAAACCTCAAAGAATCGACGTCCGGCCCCGTTTCACATATGTGAGTTTCAAAAAGGTTTATATCCTACAAAACTGATGTCGTTGATATTTCGATCCGCCATATTGGATTTTTGAAGAGTCAGTAATATATGATTATTATCATTTTTTGCATGTTATCAATCGAAATTTGACCGGACGTCGAAACGTTTATGCTCATACTACAGTCCTGTACAAAATGTCAAGCATATCCGTAGATTACGAAATGGCCTGTTTTTACCAACCAGAGTCGGTAAAAAAATCTACTCGCGTCTTCAATATTTTTTTAGCAAATTTAATTCCTTATGACAATCAAACTACAGTTCGTTAACCAGTAGCTTGGTTAACGCAATCAAGTGAATTCGTTGAGACATATTTACCCACGAATTTGGTTATCGCGTCTAACCATTTTTCTACGTGAATATAATAAAATAACTTGTACGGATGTTTCAATTATATTAATCTTGTTGTGTTACAGTTGGCACGAATTTGGAATTTACGATACAGCAGCATCGTTAGATTACATTTTATCATTAACGGGAATGCCTAGCGTATCTCTCGTGGGATACTCGATGGGTAGTACAGTGGAATTGGTCATGCTTTCCGAAAGACCGGAGTACAACGATAAAGTGAATGTGGTTTTGACTTTCGCACCGGTCGCTATCCTTACCCATACTATACCTGGCCTCATTGCCACGACCGGTATTCGATATGGAAAGCAAATTGAGGTGAGCTGCTCGATTCAACCTTTATAAATATAATATAAAATGTCACTTCATTGATTGTTTTGTGCATATATTACATTAATATTATTATTCTACTAAATAGGAAGCTCTGCATCTCTTCGGCATGTTCGAGTTATTTCCGCGTAACGGTTTTGACCTCACGTACTACGGATCCTTCTGTCTACGACCTAGGGTTCAACCGATTTGCAAAATGCTCGCGTTTTACCTGTTGGGACTTACGAATTTGGAGGAGCTTGACACAGTAAGAAAATTGTTCATAATCGCAAGTCTGTCTAGTAATTAATTAAACTAATTAAATCTCTCTTCATTCAGCTGTTTAAATTCAATAAAATTTTGAATTTTTCGGGTTTATTATTTTTGTACAAGATTATTGTGTGATTGTATATATATATTATATATCATCTTAATTATGCGATTATCTATGAAATATATAATCTTAATGATAGATTATATATTATTATAAAAATTATGAAATTTACTATTTGAAAAAATTTATCGATTCGTTAAACATTATAATTTTTAACCACATAAGTTAATATACTTACTCAGTATGTAAATGAGTTTCTACATTAGCACGTTACTTCCTTATTATTGTTCATCTTTTACACAGATACCTTTATGAGGAAACTAAAATAGATCAACATACTTTTGATTATATATATCATCTTAATGATGTGATTATATATGAAATATATAATCTTAATGATAGATTATATATAATTATAAAAATGATAATATTTACCATTTGAAAAAAGTTATTCGTTAAATTTTACAAATTTCGTGCACATAAGTTAATATATTAAGACAGTATGTAAATTAGTTTAACATTAACACGTTACTTCCTTATTATTGTTCACTTTTCACACAGATTTCTCTATGACGAAGCTAAAATTCAACAACATACTTTCTCATAAAGATAACTTTGTGAAAGATGAACAAAACTGTGGAAGCAATATGCAATGTGCTACTTTGTACCGTTCATTAAAAAAATATTTGAAAGATGTTTTCCTTAAAATTATAGCTGAAAGAAAGTTTTAAACAACTCATAAATTTGTAGTAATCGTTACCGGATCCATAAAAGATTTTTAAATATTGAAAAAAAAATTATAGATTCAAGTTTTCGTGTACAGAGAGAGAGAGAGAGAGAGAGAGTAATGAAAACAGACGCGGATTGACAATAATTCAACGACTTGACGGAGAATCTTTTAAATGATATAATGAGCCACGATTTATAACAAATCTACAGATTTTAAAACGAATATTTAATAAAATTGTGAATGATATTAATAAAATATGTTTTATGTTATCGATACAGTCGATGTTACCGCGCCTGCTGAAACACTATCCGCAAAGCACCTCCGTCGAAACTTTGATGCATTACGCTCAAATCGCGATCAGCGGTAAGTTGTTCTACACTATGCGTTATAAGAATGGATAGAACCAGTAGAGTAAACCTGTACATATACAAAAAAAAAAAAGCATTACTAAGCGCAACGAATTTGCTTCGTGTAGGAAAGTTCAAGCAGTATGATTTTGGGCCGATGAACAATTATTTTCGCTACAAGAGTTTTGCTCCGCCGGAGTATCCACTGGAGAATATAACGGCACCCGTGATAGTCTATTACGGTCCAAACGATTCTTACTCGACGAAGGAGGTCAGACTTTCCTTTTATAATCGTAATATAACAAATTATTATACAAAATATTAATATTTATTTCTATCTTTACACGTGTATAGGACGTACAAGCTCTATTGAAGAAAATTTCAAGCGCCACTTCAAGAGAGATTCCTTATTCAAATTTCGGACACCTCGACTTTATTCTTTTCAATGAAACCAAGAAACTACTTTACAACGACGTTATTGAGTTATTGAACAGCTACAGGGATATGGACTTCGATCGACTTGAGAACAATCGTATCGCGTGACCGAATTTATTCAATCAAGAATACAGAATTTAAAAGAATATCGTGCCAATGATGGAATCAATAATAATGTACCTAATCGAGCAAAGTGATTCAATATATTATCGATACTGCGCTCTTTCGTTTTGTACCTCGAGCTCGATATTAAAGTTAAAGTCTGCAACACGATGTAAAATAAAATATAATTAAAAAAATCTGTATTTATCAATTTTTCTAAAATAAAAATTATCCATTAATTTCATCTGCTATCTTTTGCATCGTGTGGCAGACTTTCTGCTGTTTAGTTATTTAAAAAAAAAACCTGTGCTGTGACGATCGAACGATTTACTGTATTCATATAGAGTCATTGGCTTTCTTTTAATTTCTTCACCAGTTGAAAAAATAAATAAAATTGTAGGTTTAAGAAGATGATTAGGATCGTAGGGTGGTCAAGTTGGCATGGAATATCCTATACATAGTTATGGATTCTTTAATTCACTCCAGTTTTGTAAAAAAAAGCTTTGTCTGAAAATTACGAGAGGTGCATACATCTCTGATTTATTTAATAAATTTATCAGTCAAATGAATCGTTGAATTTAAACTCTTTAGTGACAGAAATCATTTTCTAATAATTCAAAGTTACTTACCTGACCGCGTGTTGAATTATTCAATGTAATTTTAAGCAATTTATCATAAAATTTATAACATTATTTGTATCTCATTTTACAAATATTTGCAGCTGTGTACTTATAATAGAAATCTTTTCGCGATCTTCGTTAATTGAAATCGAAAGTTATTCTTTCATAGTCAACAATTTCCGGACGAAACAGAGAAATTAATTGCATTTTCACTTAATTTTTTTCGATTTATATTAGATCGTTGGATTAGAATGTACGTTAAATAGTATTTTAGGCTTAATTTATGTTAAATAATAAATAAGATGGCCGAAATGACTCTGAATTTTGTTTAAAAATATTTGGTAATAGCTTGAATCGTTTGTACCTGTATCGAAGTGTCTATCGGCCGAATATAAAAAATAAGTGTTATCCACTCATTCGTGTTTTGAATCATCGCCAATATCTACGTGCGAACTATCTCATCGATTTTTTTACGAAGAAGTTCATTGTTTCGTACCAATATCTTTATAGACGATATCTCTTTTGACGAGTGAAACTGAACACCTGTCCTGTCTTTATCAGAAAAACGTGATAAGCTCGTTGTCCAACGAGGTTTATTAATGATAATAAATTCCAAAGTCTTTGTTAGCTAAAGTCACGAACGCTTTGGTACACTTAAAAAAACTGAGTCGACTCGATAAAATCGATGATTTCAAAATTTAAACATCCCGTTATTAGACATCCATTGATAGCTGAGAAACATGTGTTGCTCGGAGTTGGAAAATAATTTTTCTTACTGCTTTACAAAGCCATATGTATTTTTTCTCAACACTCAACACTGACGTTTATGAACGAAACACACGAAATAATGTAGCTCTAAAGATTTAGTTTCAATACACTGTTAAAAATACGGTGTTAATGAGAGACGAAACCTCCATACTTGGACGCGAAATACTCACACCTTCTCACACTGTCACATCCAATTTTTAGAGATTCTTTTCTTGCAGCACAATGAACGGCATTGATTAAAATATGGACAGTGAACTGCCTACACGTGAATCTTTGTTGTAATGCTAGTAAAATTGTTAAAATCTACGGTTTTTCTACGGTTAACCGGGTCTGAAGGCTCTGGTAGTAGAACGGAACTCTAGCGCTCTCTCGCGGCATTCATAGTTGGCAGGGTTTTCGGCCATGTTTCGTGGATGTTTTATCGAGAATAAAAACAGTTTTTTTTCGAGATTTCTCAGTTCATCGTATTTAAATCTCAATCGGAGTGGGCGTACCATGTGTGTTTTCGTGCTGGTTATGTGATAATACGTTTTATTATTTTTTGCGCTGAATTATTATGGATATTTGTTTTTTTATTCATTCGTGGCTGTAGATAATCATTTTAAGGTTAACTGGGAGACTTCGGACATGGCTAACCATAAAAGAAACGTACACTTTGACAATTCTACTAGCATTACAACAGAGATTCACGTAAGTACAGTCTACTGTCCAAATTTCATTGAATTCCGTTCAGTGTGTTACAAGAGAAGAATCTTGAAAATTTTGATGTGATGGTGTGAATGCTTCACCACCTATTAAAATTAACTCTTGCGCGATTTTCATACGCGTCTACACTGACGACTGGTGTCAACGACCGAAGTTCGATAGCTGGTGTCAATTTGCATTATAACCTCAAAAGTTTAAACGCGATTTACTTGAAAATAGGTGAATGCATTTCAATGACATTTTTTGATTATATTCGTTTCATAATTCTCTATTGATTGCTGATTATTGATTTTCATCGACTCATTCCGAACATATATACGTTGTAAATTTTGAGGTGGGACCTAATGATTACAACACAATCGTTTGTGGAAATTTAACACTGCAAAAATTGTTATAATTAATATCCAATGTGTCAACACTGGCTGAAAGTTTACATCAATCGCCTTTAACAACCCTGGATTTTCAACAGTGTAGATTTTGTTCCGAAAAGACATTAACAGAGCTTATTTTGCGATATTATAACAAATTTTTTTGAATCGATTGAATACAGATTCTATTTAGCTTATATTTTCTTCGTTTTAAATTACTATTTTCATTCGGGACATTTTATCGACGTTATTTTTTAGTTTATAGTGCAAAGTGAAGACAATTATGAGCTTCCCGCACAACTCTCATCTAACCTTTATTACTTCGGTTCATTTTCAGTTGGATCCTCATAGGATTTGTGAAAAAAATCAACGTCAAACGAACCGAGTTCCAACCGTCAGAGGTAGCAGAGGTAAGATTTCGATGAATGGTTGGTTTTACTTAAACTAACCAAGTTCCAACCATTATATATGGTGTTTTCTACTGGTGCACTGAGTGTGCTCCGTGTCCAATTTTCTGAACGCGAGCAAGAAAGATAAGTCTATACTCAGGACATACGTCTTCTATATCTTTGGACGTTAAAACGTACACTTATGTTTACGAGTAGAAAGTGCTAATAACAAAGTCCAGAGTTATGGATCGATGGTTGGTTTTACTAGAGCCAACAAAGTTCTTACCGTCACACATCAGAACGGATGGAAATCGGTTGGTTTGAGGTTGGTTTTATTGCACAAATCAACCAGTGAAATTGGGTCGGTAAAAAGTTGGGCAAGTCCGCGAGGATTGACAGTTACATAATATTATTAGAATATAAATCAGTGTTTGAAGATCAAAAGACGCGGTATAGCGTCACGGGCGCTAAGTTAAAAAGAAAAAAATTCATTTAACTTGTTGCTAATCAGAAATGGCAGCACCCTGAATTTACACAGGCTAATCTCTACATGTGTAGTTGTACACAAATTTTTGTGTATCAATCTTTACACGGCGAAAGTCTATCGATAATTAATTCGACGCACAAAACGTCTTTTCAGCAGTAATCGTCAGCACAGAATTCTACACCGTAATACTTGGAACACGATAAAACTCTGCATAACATCAGTTTGGCACGTGAAAGTTTGTATCGCAAAAGAGTTCGACACGGTAAAGTACTACACGAGGCACATGTACACCGATTTAGTGTATTTCTACACAGATCGTGTTCTGCACGAGTCATATTCGCACGTTGGCAAGTCAGAGAATATGTATACCGACTATTAGTCTTGGGTTAAATGCAATTAAGGTAAGATGGCAGCACGTGCGTATTCCAATTCAGCTGCCACAATGTTTTGCCAGGTCTCCATGGAGACTTCGTCTCCACGCGACTTTCAGTGAATGCTACAATTAGAGCCTTAACAGGTCGTGAAGTTTGAATCGGTAGGGTTCGACTGTAAAAATATATTTTTGCGTATACTTGAAGGGCTTCATGTTGACATGATTTACATTGGAGGAAGAGTGAAACGCGATGGTAATCACCCAATAAGTACATTTCAATTACAAATATTATATTTTGTTACATTATAAAAATATTCATAAGAGAAGAAATAATTATATTAAAAAAAAGAAAACATTCTCAACATTTCATTTTTTCCTCTCTCCTTCGCTTTTTTCTTGCTGTTGAACGATAAAATATCGGTTATTCTCCAGTTCATTGCCCCGTCAGGTTACTCAACGAAGTAATTACTTTACTTAGGACTGGATATTAGAGATCCTAAACACTTCAGGCTGTACGATTATGGCTGTTTGAAAGATCTTTTGATTTACAAATCTTTGTCGCGTTCTCAGTACCCGTTGTCCAAGATAATAGCACATGATGTCATTTACAATGGAGCCAATGATTAGCTTGCTCATTCAAAAGTGAGTTCTTCAATTGTTCATTTCATTTATCGTTTAGAATCAAAGCGACGAACCGGTATTACAAGAAGACAAAAGAAATTAATAACGAATATTTCAATGATGAAATAGCTCTTTTCTCAACAATTTCTACGGTACGTTTAGTGAAAAATTCTGTCAAACTCTGTATACAACAAAAAACGGTGATTTTGCGATGATAATATTAAACGACTTACCTCACGTGAATAATCAAGAGAAACGGATGCGTCTCAACGTTAAGTATTATTAAAAAATTCGAATGTTCTTTAAATAGTTTTTAAATGTTATTTCACTTCTCCGTGTCACTCGCTTAAATGGTGAACGGCAAAAATTACACGTACAATTAACTAACGCAATTATATGGTTCGGTGCACAAATTTCGCAAGCTGAAACAAGCTGCGTGCTGAAGGTCGTAGTTATCGACTTGGTCTAGAAGTCTATAAAGCATCGACTATTAGGTAAGTTTATTGAAGTTGTATGTAGCGATTAAGTGAGGTTTAAAATAAAGTAAAAAATGGTTGCTAAAAAACACTGTGTTAGGCCAAAAAAGTCGTTTTTTAACGATTTTTTTTCTGAAAAGAGATTTTATTTTATCAATACAAGAAGTATTAATAAATGTAGCAGTAGCTTTTAACTTTATATCGGCATTTTTTATGTTCAAAAAATATTTATTTACACTGCTCCTGTAGATGATCTTCTGGAGGTCCTCCAAAAAAAGGTGTCTGGCGATGAGCACGATATCTCCGGTTTGAATTATCTAAAATAAAAAAACCAAAAATATTCTATTAGTGGATAAATAAATCTAGGTATTGATCGAAGGAATAGTCGAAATTTTGATTTTTTACAAAATGGCGGCGAAAAGAAAAAATTCCAATTTTCGAACAAAAATTTTTCGTTGATAAAAATATAAATAATTATCGGAAATCTTATTCCTACGATCAATACCTGAAGAATATATCTGAGAAGGTTGCGTTAAAACTGCAGACCGATCGGTTGAGCCGTTTTTGAGAAATCGTGCTCACCGACTTTGAAAACACCGTTTTGAGAAAAACGCCTTCTAAGTTTCAAAAGTCGTTTACACATCGTTAAAAAAATGTCACAAATATGCATGTATCTCCAAGAATATTTGCCGGATCGATTTAAAATTTTCAGAGAATATACTCAAATATATGTACATTTCGAAAATGCAATAAAAAAATCGATTTTTTGAAATTTCCAACTGCGTATAACCCCTTACAGAGTTAACTTGACTAGCGAAGTGCCTTACGAAATTGACGTTATACATTTTTGTAATATTGTTTTCAAAAAAATGTCATTATAAAATACCTGATATAATACGTGCACTGAAAAAAATCAGTAATTCGTTCCATACATAAAGATTAAAACGCAAAGATTAAGTATAGACGAAAGCAAATACGGTTTGCAGCCGTATTTGCTTTCGTCTATAATTAGTAACGGCCGCTTACTCATTTATACTACGAGAAGAGTAAGAACATTGAGTAAACCCAAATTCTTTTCATATTTTCTACCGCACGTTAAGATCCGAGACTATTCTTCATAGTGTGGTTAGGACATGTCGACTACTTTGAATGTCCGTTTTTCGTAGTACAAACTATGTACAAGAAATAATAATTACACATTATACATGTGATTTCTTTTAAAAAATTTATGGTCGGCGGTTGGGGATAGCAAAAGTCTTCTCGTCCCTATTGGGGGTAAGTAAACGTTGGGTTGATGTATATTATTAAACAATCGTTCAAGATAGTAATAACTGATTACTTATTTGATTGTTTAGAATTAGCGAGTCCGATAAAGATTAAATTCATTTCCTCACCGTTTATTTTTATTTATCGTACTCATTTATTAATTCGATTTTCCGTTCGGCATGCAGCAGAAAAGATTAACAATTATGGGGGCATGGATGGCCGGTATTGGGCTCAGCTGTGTCGGTAGAGGGGACACTGACGAGTGTGTCTTTATTTCCTTTTATTTATCAAAATAATTCAAGTATCGGATCGAATCAACAATATTTTGAAATAGTAATGATAATGTTATACAGAGCTGTATAAAAAATAGTCTAATTTATTCTTATGACGGCAGAGAAAGCCATAACCTGTCGCGTCGACCATAAGGCCGATAGGGATCAAGAATAGGGACTTTAACTTTAACTTGCTGACAAACGAAAAAGTTGCCTAACGCAAGGATTGTGGCATTACTTGTATAAAAATCATTTAAAATACGAAATGCGTCAAAATTACGCGTCCCGCAAACCTAATGTTAAAACCGTATTAGCGTTAAGGTTTATACATAAAATAAATCTGACTGTAAACACGCCTTAATCTTTAAATGGCAAGAACTAGTAAACTTTTAGTTTTCTTAATTATTCTTTACTTCAAGAAGATACTTTGTACTCAAGATCACTGGTCATTAATATTAATTATTGTAGTGATTGTTTATAGTAATACAATTAAGGAATTTACCATTAGTCTCAACCGATGCGCAAACTTCCTTAATTCCTCATTCTCTTTATTGCACGTATCATTAATCAATTTTTTTTTTACACATTGTCGTTCCCACACAGTATATTAACGTTGTAGCTAAAAAAATTGTCGAATCTTGCGTAAAGGCACAAAACGATTGTGAAGCTACTGAATTACTTCTACTTTTTCTATGGGAATAGCATTCGCTCGACAGTTTACGATTATATATTTAAGCGTATGGAGCTTCTTGCCAGTCGTACGAACTTAAAGACCTGCACGTGCTCTCGACGGTTGAACGACTTGCGAAACCAGCGTACTCTACCTGGCTAGTAAAGGGTGATTTTTTAAGAGCTTGAGAACTTTTTTTTAAAAAAAAACGCATAAAATTTGCAAAATCTCATCGGTTCTTTATTTGAAACGTTAGATTGGTCCATGACATTTACTTTTTGAAGATAATTTCATTTAAATGTTGACCGCGGCTGCGTCTTAGGTGGTCCATTCGGAAAGTCCAATTTTGGGCAACTTTTTCGAGCATTTCGGCCGGAATAGCCCGAATTTCTTCGGAAATGTTGTCTTCCAAAACTGGAATAGTTGCTGGCTTATTTCTGTAGACTTTAGACTTGACGTAGCCCCACAAAAAATAGTCTAAAGGCGTCAAATCGCATGATCTTGGTGGCCAACTTACCGGGCCATTTCTTGAGATGAATTGTTCTCCGAAGTTTTCGCTCAAAATGGCCATAGAATCGCGAGCTGTGTGGCATGTAGCGCCATCTTGTTGAAACCACATGTCAACTAAGTTCAGTTCTTCCATTTTTGGCAACAAAAAGTTTGTTAGCATCGAACGATAGCGATCGCCATTCACCGTAACGTTGCGTCCAACAGCATCTTTGAAAAAATACGGTCCAATGATTCCACCAGCGTACAAACCACACCAAACAGTGCATTTTTCGGGATGCATGGGCAGTTCTTGAACGGCTTCTGGTTGCTCTTCACTCCAAATGCGGCAATTTTGCCTATTTACGTAGCCATTCAACCAGAAATGAGCCTCATCGCTGAACAAAATTTGTCGATAAAAAAGCGGACTTTCCGAATGGACCACCTAAGACGCAGCCGCGGTCAACATTTAAATGAAATTATCTTCAAAAAGTAAATGTCATGGACCAATCTAACGTTTCAAATAAAGAACCGATGAGATTTTGCAAATTTTATGCGTTTTTTTTTAAAAAAAAGTTCTCAAGCTCTTAAAAAATCACCCTTTATTATCCGAATGCTGAAAGTACGGTTTGCGATAACCGATTTGACTCGGCGAACTATCGAAATCGCAGCTTTTTTACTTGACGTGCAGTGATAACATATTTCCGCTTGTGTAGTCATTATTTATTTGTAAATAATTAAATGAACATGTTTTACGAAACTTTTTACCCTGAGGCACTGGCCTTATTAAGAATTTGTATATAAACGATGTGCATATCATTGCTGGCCTTAACTGTCCCCCCCGACCCCCCCCTAAGTATGTACACATGAGAGATTGATTTGCGTTGAAAGAACTTCATGAAAATTTCCCAGTTACGAGATATTTTTTTCTGCTTGATTGAGATGTTTCGAGATAAACTCTCTCTGGTGTTGCGACCTCTTTGCAGGTGAATTATTATGAAACTTGGTAGACTCGATAGATGCGTAATATGTCGTGTAGATGTTGGATAAAGATGTAGGGCAAGAGTGGTGAACATAGTATAATGCAATAATTTAGACCAGTGCGCGTTGACACATTATGCGGGCTCTTAAAAGTCTAAAACTTAATACGCTTACGTTTACTGATAATAGTGAGATAATTTCAGTGTTTTACCTTCGTCTCAATTAGATTTTAAAATGCCACACGCGTATTCATTGATTTTTTACGAGAAGATACATTTGTCGTATAATCGAGAAGATTGACATCCCAGAGTTGAATAACTTTTCTCGGGATTTCCCCATACTTTCCACACTCCGTGATAGGATCCAATTATAGTATGGCGAATCCTATTTCCACTAAAGCCAGTGATTTATATATGGGAATCCAAATCACTTCGTACAATGGACCACCTCCAATTTGATAGTACGAACTACCTTCTCGTTGCAGCGGTAAACTTGAATTTATTTCAAGAAACCTTGAAGTTCTGCAATAAAATTATGGGAGTAACGCACGCGGAAGTAGCGTGGCGGTCTTTACGTGTTAACTTACAGTGCAATTAAATTCCTAATAAGCCATACGCAAATGGATTCCATTGCACGAACGACGAATGCTCAGTTCTCGTATCTCAGAGAATCCGTTCGATTGATTGTGAATAAAATTTCATACGACTGATTATATTCCATACTTCTTTCTTTGTGACTCTACTGTACTCTTTGTCACGAGCATCCCCCATGGATAGTTATGCAGAGGAACCATAAGCAAAAATATATGTAAAATATCAAAGATTTTGCGCATACAACTTATGTAATATAAATTTTATGAGGAACATCTTTGATATTTTATCTACATAAATTTCCGCGCGGTAGACCACGTACAAAGACGGTAACCTTAGCACGATTTTTCGTCGGCCTTGTAACCGATTATTACATCAAAGAGATGAAATACCAATACTAGTAGTGAAACTCAAGCATATGTTAAAGTCGTTTGATAGAAATTGATGGATATGAATAAAAATGGACAAAAAGCGTATAAATCCAGATCAGGATGTTTATTTCGATCTAAACGATTTTTATTAATTTCTATCAATTTCTATTATAAATTGTGATCTCTGTGTTCACTGACTAGAAATATTTTACAGGAATAAAAATCTGTGTGAAAAACTGGAAACTCTGAAAAATTTCATGAACAAATGTTTTATTTATTTATTTAATTGATTTGTTTGATTTATTTTATATCCACAGGAAAATTCCATTACACAAAGATGCGGTATAATCCATTATACGAATATACAAAGGAACTGAACAAAAGTGTGTTATGCAAGGATGCGAAGGAGATTATTTATAAATGCAGAGTTCGGACAGACAAAACAGGTTAACGCGAAGGAGAGCTGATTAGCCTGACGTAAAATTACAGGTAAGATTTTGAAATTCAGCAAGCAAATACACTTTCTCTTCTCATTTGCGATGGTCAGTCTAGTCGCAAGTTGATAATTTATCGCCAATGAATAACATTTTGTTTAATAATAACTCTAGTTGCATTGTTTAAACCATTCGACATGGTTCGCGATGGTCAGTCTGGTTGCAAGTTGATAACTTATTGCCGATGAATAATATTTTGTTTAATATGACTTTAGTTTGGTTGTTTAAACCATTCGCCATGGTTCGCGATGGTTAATCTGGCTGAAAATTGATAATCTATCTCAAATGAATAATATTTTGTTTAATATAACTCTAGTTACATTGTTTAAACCATTCGATATGTTTCGCGATGGTCAGTCTGGTTGCAAGTTGATGATTTATCGCCGATCAATAATATTTTTGTTTAATATAATTCTAGTTATGTCGTTTAAACCATTCGACATTTTTATTAACTGTACATTAAAATTCTTATTAATCCTGGAGTCTTTGTCGGAAATACAATCTTTACTTAAAAAAAATATGACAACTTATCCTAAAGAAAATAAAGCCCTCTCCCCCCAAATCATATTCAATTATTTATTCCTTGGATCTCACGACAAGTTGTAGCGAAATAATCGCTGCAATAGTTCCTATTTAGATTATCTAAGTGCTAAATTTAAGGTGATGTGAAGAATCTCTTGGGAATAATACAGATTTATTTAAAAAATTATCAAATGTCAAGGGATTTTATTACTAAGAGTTTCTATTGCAAGTTTCTTGTTCGTAGATCAGTCTCAACTGGGTGAACAACCTGTCACTAATAAATCCATTGGATCTTCCAGTAGTAACAGTTATAGTAAATTATAGTAATAAAGTGGTATGATGCGTATGTTGGCATTTCCTGCAATGAAATATATGGGGTTGAACAAGTATAGTGTGCCAACTATACTTTGGCTATTTTCCTCTGTTCAGGAGGCCAATAACTTCACGATACATATTTCTAAAATAATGTGAATAATGAATTTTCTTTCATTGATCACCGATCCATTGAACATCGATTACCGATGAAAGAATCGTCATCACCTGTGAATATTTTCACGTGAAAGAATCTACGGTGTATCGAAAGAAGAGTATAGAAGGGATTTGAGAGGAAGGTAAGTAAAGTCGTGGTGGGAAAAAGAACGGACCGATCAATCGAAATTCGCAGTTTGAGTGTGGTAGCGTACATGGCAGGTGTAGTGCGGGTTTGTCGTATAAATGCTGAACGTTTGACGAGTCGAGGAGTCACTGTACCCGAGGATGCCGCCGCTACTTCTAACTGTCACTGCTCTAATCGTCTTCGATCTTCAAATGTCAGGAGCGCAGGGTTTTAGCGGCAGGAATCCAGACATTGACCTTAAGACAGTAAGTCCTGGTGGCTGGTGAGGTTCTTGGGGCGCTCACGGAGAGTATTGTCGTCGTACAGTGCATATACTCGGCCAACTGCGAAAATAATCAGAACGTGTTATCTTTCGAAATTACGAATAACTTGCTCTGGAATCAAAAGTGCTTCATGGAGAACTGAACACTAGGGCAGAGGACCTTGTATTTCTCGCCTTTGAAACGCGCGTTACACACAATGTGCAGTGCTTGAGATTCGGTGCAGGAAATCCAATCTATGCTCACTTGAGTATAATCAATTTGGCTGATAAGTTGTCGATTTGTAATATGCAGATTCAGCCGGTGCGCGGCTGATGGATTTGGGCTTACCGGATCACTGCGAATATTTGAGATGCCAGTTAATTTCTCTGAGTGTTACTTGTGAAGTTTTTGCGGCATTTTTATTACACGGGAGGGTTGTACGGGGTTCAAGCCACCCCACTTTAACAACACAGCGCGCTAAATATAATCAGATTTAAAAAAAGAAGGATGTTAAGTAAAATTTTGCAACTTGCTTCTTCATTATATTCCATTTTTTATAAAGTTACCTCTACGACTAACTATGTTTATCAATTTCGGCTTAAGTATTGCGGAATATCCGCTTTGCATCAATACCAGTCAACCTTGTTTGTAACTAGGTCGAAATTTTCAGTTTGGTAGTTTGAAATTTGCACAAGTTAGTGTGTTAAGTACAGAAGTTATTTAAATTAAATTCACCAAGATAAAAGGATAGCAACCGTTCTTCTGGCGTGCCAAATTTCAATCCTACAGTTCAATACTTTTTCTAGTTATAAACGATTAATTTTTTTATCTCTGGCACAATCACACAAACACGGGATGTTTTTTTAAAATCTCTTCGAACGTTTTAAATCATTTTAAGTATCTTGAGCACATTGATCTCTGAGAACATCTGTTGAATAAAAATAAATCAATGTTTGTTAATCACTGTCTTTGCATAAGAAAACAAAAAGAAAAAATAACAAATACATATAAAATAGTACAATTTGCCTTATTCAGTGTCAACATTCGGGTATTTTTCCAACTTGCAATTAGTTCGATAGGGATTTTAGTTGAAGGTATCATCGAGTGTCGTAGGAAGATAATATTTTAAATAGAAAATAAGAAATATTATTACAAATTATTTCGTCAATTTAATTGGTTTTCAATTTAAAATGAAACTCAATGTATATGATTGTTACGGTGTTTACAGGATGATAGGTAATATTGATATTAACACGATTTGAGCTACAAACATTAATTAGCAATTCAAACGTCCAATTAATACAAATAGAAAATAAATGAAAAAACATCTACTCAAAATACTTTTAAGGTTACGATACCGACACTTTATCTCAAAACTTTAAGCATATTTCTCTCGGTCACAGGTTTTAGTAGAAACATCGGAATAGTGCTGGGATTCATTGTGTAAACGTGACACGAGTTGAGCTCCACAATTTCAATGTTTTTCAGAAAATCTGACTCCGAGATAAAATGTACTAGACATCGTTAGGTCTGGCTCTCTTGCACTTTAGAGTCCTCATAGCATCATTCGGTAAAAAGCCTTCCCTTAATGGTATTTACATTAGTACTCAGGTAATTTATGACATTCATTGACATCTTTGCAGCCCGATCTTGCAGCGAAATACGGGTATCCTCTAGAGGTTCACAGGGTGACGACCGAGGACGGTTATCTATTGGAGATCCACCGAATTCCACATGGCAAAGAAACACGCGGACAAGAAGGAAGGTTGAGAAGAGGACCGATTTTACTTCAACATGGACTTGCTGGTAGTTCCGCTGACTGGGTCGTTACCGGTCCCGGCTCAGCTCTGGGTGAGTATTGCGTCTCGGGTTACGGCGGCGTTACATTGATTTTGAAAAGGAAAGGGACTAGAGTGAAAGAGTGAATAGTTTCTCAAGCACCAATGCTAAACTAATACGGAGGATTAGGTATCGCGTATTCAACATTACCGCTGATTTACTCTTACGCTCAGAGAAATCGTGGTATTTCTGGTCACTGTTAAGTGACAAGGATCGATGCCGGTCCATGCAAAAATTGTTATTAACTATTGTTTTAGTGAAGTCAATCGAAGGTACAGTTACGGTAACTATAAAGATATTTAAATGCTGAATCAACAATTATATTTGTCACTTTTAATAGTTGCCGATTCTAATTTTCTCTCAGATTACTCGGTGCGTCGAAGGTTTTGAGAAAATTATTGGTGCCGATGGTTACGCGTGTACTAATATTATACATAATATTATATTATTATAACACATTCGCTCGAAACTTTTTCGCGTTCGGGCTAAGCGAGCGGCATCTGTTCTGTACTGAATGGCACGAAAGAGAATGGCCTCGAGAATGAGAAATGTCGTTAACGTATGGAGCGTATACGGAACACCGAGTTGATTCTCAAACTTTTCGGTCACGCTTGCGACACTTGCCGGGTTTAATTTACGCGAGCGTGCAATCCATTCAGCACGAACAACGTCTGTACATTATACTCAACGACGAGTCTTATTATGATACTTTGCAATGTAATTGTACGATTTTCCACGATTGACCGCGTGGAACCTTCCAGCCAGGTGGACATTGGCTTTATCGTAGTCACATCCAATGAATATCTATTGTTTCTTCTTCAGCGTACATCCTGGCCGACGAGGGTTACGACGTCTGGTTGGGTAATAATCGCGGAAACATCTACTCCAGGCAAAACTTATTTCTTTCACCGCAAAATCGAACGTTCTGGGACTTTAGGTATATCAGTTGCTGCTTTTTTTTTTAAATTACAATAAGCATTCGGCTAATAATCGGCACAAGTAATTTATTCTTTTGTACAGTTAATTTTTTCTACCCACGTATATGAACGTTAAACTTTTTATATCAATCGGATAAACATTCTTCAAACTACAATGCTTTAAGAAATGCAATCTACTGTCGTATATCAATAAATCTTTATCAAATTATCGATTAATTATAACGTAAACTCGACAGCTTCCACGAGTTAGGTGTGTACGATCTGCCGGCGACGATAGACCACGTGCTAAAAGTTACCAAACGTCAAAGGCTTCTCTACATCGGGCATTCACAAGGTACGACCCAATTCTTGGTGATGACCTCGACGAGGCCGGAATACAACTCGAAGATCGCACTGGCTACTGGCCTCGCGCCCGCAGCCTTTACCGGCAACCTGCAGGGTCCGATTACACAACTCGCTAGACTGACGTACTTTGGTGTGGTAGGTCATGTTCGCGTGCATTTGTCTAAGTCCGCAATCTCTTCTTCCGTAGCGATACTTTTTTCGATCAATTTTCCTTTTGCAGACCTGGATCTCCCACATATCATTCATTGGATATATACGTAAGAACTTATAGTTCATTATGTCATATCGACAATGCTCTCGTAACCTTATTACAAAATAGATATTGCATAATTGACGTCGATTAATGGCTCGATATTACCATATTGCTATTTGTTTTAATATTATTTCGCTGTTGATATTATTTAATTATATTACGAAACATCATTAACGAACGACTGTTTCTTAAGAGGATGCGTTACATGTCGTATACCTCTGTCAGATTTCCATACTTTCATCCGTAAAATTAGTCGTAATGAAGAAATTTGCATTAGAGTTGTTGTCATCGACCGACAGATCGTTATTTTATTTTCATCGCCTATGACTGCATCATCGATCCAATTAAGAATTAATGAAGCATGAAAATCCGGCGATTTTTAATTCTAAAGAAAGTGTAAAGAAAAAAGATCTTTCATAACCCGAAGTCGAAACGGGAACCCCAGAATTCAGGCATTGCGCGTCATTAATTACGCTACCGTAGCCGCAAATAAATTGATTCAAGATTCCTCATTGTGCCAAACCGGCAATTTGTATGATAATAATTAATCCCGTCGTATTGATATTTCATGTAATCTTTACTATTAATTATCATGTTGCAGTGGGTCGGCGAAAAATTCGGATGGCCCGAGATGAACTCTAGATCGGCATGGGGAAAGTTTATCGCGAGTCTTTTGTGCCATAAAGGAATACCAACAAAATTTCTTTGCAGTAACATCCTCTTTTTGGTCTCTGGATTCAGCACCGACGAGTTAGATCTGGTGAGTTTTAATCAACCAACAATATTTCTGACATTACAAAATGACCGCTCTCGTTTATTTAAATTCGTTAAGGATGCTGGAAACGCTTCACACTTGTAAAATCAGTTTTCATACTTTTAAACCATTTGTACCATTTTTTTTTGTGGTTCAAGAGCCTGTTTTGGTTGGTAAGTAGAATAGTAGCGTGTGTGTGTTCTAAATACAGAAAAAAATGTATAGTCTTGTAAATTATAACAATCAGAAATCTCTATATTCCACTCATGAGTGCGAAAGAGACAGGCTGGTATGGCGCTCACGGTGGAATAAAAGAAACGCATCACATCTGTGTAAGTAAGGAGGTTTAGCCTCGATCTAAAACGATGTGCTACATGTTGTCGTTCTCTCTCAGATCGCTATGCATGGAAGAGAGATAGCAGAATTTTCCTACAGTGAATTTATCCGTCCCAAATGATAATTTGGATAAAAAATGAGATCGTTGAACTGTAGAATCGTAAGACGCAATTGACTGTTCTCCTCTTTTATTTAAAAGATCAATCGTGAGAGAGAAATTTGCATTACAGTTTTTGTTACCGACCGAGGGGTAGCACATCAGCTTAACACCCGGTGGAAATATCTAATTCCAGTGGAAATTGATTAATTAATTTTTTTAACTGTTTGAGCATCTTTCTATCAACAACCGAGGAAATAAAAGTAAAAATTGCCATAACTTTAAGCCTGATCGATATAGTTTCTTTGCAAAGATACATTTTATGAAAACGTAAAACGTGCTTCGATTGGAGAAAATCGCCGACTCTAAATTATTATTTTTCTAATATTCATTCTAATATTTCTTTCAACACAGTTTTGTGCTTTGAATTTTTATCGCAGACCAATCTCACGGTCATCATAGGCCACGTGCCTGCTGGGGCATCCTGGAAGCAGGTCGTCCACTTTGGTCAAGGTTACATGAATCCAGGTGAGGTCAAGTGTTGCATAATTTTATTGTATCTGTAGACCTTTAAGTATTCATTGAGTATTCATGACTCGTACTAATGAATTTATTTTCAGGAACGTTCAGAGCCTTCGACTACGTTGACAGAGATAAGAACTTGATGCTCTATGATTCTCCGATTCCACCAGATTACGCGCTAGACCGGATAACAGCTCCGATAGCTCTCTTCAGCAGCGACAATGACTGGCTTGCTACGCCAGAGGTATACGTTGATAACGAGAAGCGAATATTTTCTTTTGCTTCTTTTGTGTATCAAGATTAAGCGATTATGTCGATCAGTGTCTAGCGATGTGACACGATTGGGCCGATTTTCAATTGAATCGTTGTCTGATTATATATATTTTTTAATATTTAATTGTCACTCAAAATGATTTAAAACGTTTTTAGATCGAATTGTGTGAACGCCCGTGTGTCAATAGGTTCAGAACTAACAAAAAAAAGGAATGATAATAACCCCTATATAATATCATGAACAGAGAAAAAAAAACAAGTTACTTATTATTGCGAATTATTATCTGTGCGAACAAACAATTGCTGTGTAACTACGACACCACGTTGGTTGACACAACTAATCTTTTATTTCCGTGATTAACCAGAGCTTCGCTAAGTTGTTATCAAATATTAACATACGAATTAGGCTGTTAGTACACTTTAAGTCAAAACAAAACAAAACTGAACTGAAGCTGAGTAAGTTGGAAACAGATGTTTTGCTAAAAGATTTTTTTTTTTTTTACAATCATTCAGGACGTTGGGTTGCTGTGCTCAAAATTACGGAACGTCGTTCTAAACTACAAGGTACCGGCAAGCGGATTCAACCATTACGACTTTCTTTGGGGAAGGACAGCAAAGCAAATGATATTTGAGCCTGTTATTCGATTACTCAAAGATTATCAGTGATAACGAATATCTCTTAAAAGTTTTCAAGTGATTATTCCAATACCGTGCACCATGACGTAAAACAGTTCGTGTATCTAGTCAGAAACTATATAAGAGTAACGATATAGTATTATACAATAGTACGATCAGTATATGATCGAAATTGTTAGAAAACAAAAAAAGAAAGACAAATAAAAGTGACAACTATTAACCGTTGTTCCATGCGACAATTTATTTATTTACGATAACCGTCACTAAAGTTTATTATGGCAAAAAAAAGTTTATGTTAATATAAATATAGTTGAATGGACTAACAATTAATAGTTGTCATTCTCTAAGTGATGAAATATTGATCGATAACGAACCCGCGCCGAAAAAAATAGTCCCGAAAGGAATCTCGAATGGATCATTGTAGTCCCGGTGGGAGTTCAGCTGGACAATGGGATTTGATCCGATCCCATTGTCCAGTTGGACGCCCTTCGAGACTGCCCGGAATCTATGTTATCCATCAAATCCTATTGTCAAGCTGGACTTCCTCCGGGACTCCCCCCGGGACTACAATGATCCATCCGGTATTCCTTCCAGGACTATTTTTTTCTGCGCGGGAACATCTGTATTAAGAGGAAAAGAAGATATTATTTGCAGTAGTTCGACGAGTTTTCTCATTTTTGCTTCGGGATAATGTTGATATTATTACTGATAATTCAACAATTCTGAAACCACAATAAAATGGCAAATTATATTTTTTTGCCACGTAACCGGTGCTCCACTCTTACATTCGCACAGAGAAATACCATTGATTACAGATTAGATAATCGATCGAAGAGCCTTTGTGATTGTTCTCGATCTCGTTGATATCTGACGCTCTTGACGTGTCAACGTGTCCAATGAACTTTCTTGATATATCGGATTTGATACCGGATTTAGCTTTATTATGAAAAAATATTATTTGCTTACGAATTTTGGGTTAGGGGTTTAATTCGTTGACAATATTAATGACACTATTTTGGCAGAGATGAACGCGATACGTGAGAGCTCTTAATAGTTATTGATACTATTGTATCACATTTATTGAATAATGTCATATTTCATTAGATTTTTCTTTGACCCTCAACTATATCCTGATTTTTGGTTCATCGTTTCACATTCTTGGATCCAAGTGACCCAATTTTAACTGATCTGTCATTTGTTTGTTTTTGTTTTTTTTTTAAATAATATCATAATATATAGAATCCAAATATTAAAAGAAAGATTTTGATAATAAATCAAATAGTTATATCCACAAATGTAAAAAATAATTTTCGTTAAAATAAAAATGATATTTTTGCGACAAAAAAATTTAAAGACAAAAGTAAGTGGCGTTTCGAAAAGAGAAAAACATGAAGTTGACGAAAAATAAAACATTATGATGATAAGTGTCAAAAAGTATAATTATTTAAAAAATGTGAGTTTGGAGTATTTTTTATCTTAAGAAGGTTGAAGCACGAATTGAAAATATTCAGAATTGGCTGAAATAAAAATATCATATTAATGAATAATAATAAAATACGTGTGAAAAATTCCAGATTTTGTTGCTACGTACTTTTCCTATAATAAATTGTTGCTATTATGCGTTGACTCTTGTGGCAATATCGATACGATAACTTTTATATGAAAAAAAAGGAATCGAAAAATATTTAGCAATACATGCTAACAACATACCAATGGCAAGGTGGTACTATCCACAAACGTACATAAAAATTGTAAAGCAATTCACCGTCCAGGGTTTGAACTAGCACGACTGACGACGAATCTTTCAGCTTTTGTCTCGGCACGCTCGGGATTCCCCATAGCGGACCTCTCGCTCTGTCATTACCGACACCACACCGCGCGTGCCGCCCGCCGGGTCTATCACACCCCGAGTCTCGCGCTCTACCCCCCTTAAATGGCGACGTACCAAAAATTACAGACACAACTGAATTGCCAATATGCGGCGATCGATACAGGAAAGTACAAAGTCTTTTACGTAATTCCCTTAAAAACGATTGAACCCGGATCACTTAGATTTACGGACGTATAGTTGAGAATTAAGAAACGATAGAACTACTCGGATAGACGATGAATGTCAATGCAACAAGAGGCTATATCATAAAGGAAATCCAAATATTTTTCAAATTATGATAACGACCCACCCCCTTATTTGTTAAAAAGCTTACGACAAATGGAAACGATTGTCACTTTTGGTAACTTAACGATTCGTTACTGAAGTGTACACACTTACGGAAAGAAATGGAGTTGACGATATTACATCAAGACAATTGTAATCTTGTGGAGTCATTTTTACATGAATCGCGGTCGTTATGACTACAACTTATATTTGACACTCGCTGTTATCATATGCAACGTTGATTCTGTAGTAAAATATTTATAATGAAACTTACAAGCTAATGCAGTATTTGTGAATAAATTCAAAGTAAATTGTACTATTTATCTAACTTGCACAGGCTGAGGTGGAAGAATAACTAGTTAACTTATCCTTGTAACAGAAGATAGTTGCGTATATTACTATTGTAGGGTAGTACATTGAATCGTATATATGGGACAAGAAATATATTGTACTCTACTCAGTAGTAAAAAGTACCTATTGGACGAAATCAAAATTGCCATTGAGTGTAGTAAATATGCATTTCCGATGCTTGTCATCGTACGCATTGCGAAGCACGAGGCTGTCTCTCTCTCTCGCTCTCCCTCTCGTGTGTGTTGAATAAAATTATTCATCAAATTAAATGTAATATCAATATTACATTTGATTTTTATTACATGATATTATTACATTTTATACAACTATACCGCCATTTAGATCTATTTAATTGAACGGTAGTCAAATGGCGTAGTCGGTGGTGACAGTGTGTTAGGTTCGTAGTTAAAATTTTTTCCGCTAGCCAATGATTGCCGATGACAAAATATACCTAAAAAAACTAATTTCCGAATCAGAAAAATATGCTTTTGATTTACTTTTAATGACACGAATATATTTTATCGTCAATTTATTCTGTCGTAACAAAGGTTTTTCTCTCCGTGTGCATTTACCGTTGGTAGTGGCTTTAGGGATCACAATACAATCATGGTAAAAATTACCAGTGTAGGATAGTAACGATAATTAGACTTCGAACGTTATAAGTAACAATGATTTGGTATTTATTTTACTTCTGATGCTAGTTATAGTTACAATAGTGATTTTACAACAATTACGTAGTATTCTTAACTGGAGACCCTCACTGACGCATATAATCTCCATTAGTTGTATTTAAAATTACTACAATTGTTGTTCCTGATACTATTTTTTTCTTTCCGTATCAAATAGTACATATAATAATTTCATTATTTTTTTGTATACTAACGAGAACTATAAAATATAAATGTTCCATTAGGTAATTATTCGGCATAGCAGAGTTTACCTTACTCATTCGCTATGGAATCTTTTCTCAATGCATAAATATTCAATGACACATAAAGTTTAATGCTAAAGTATGTAATAAATATGATAAAAATACGAGTAATATGGATTCTTCTACATATTTTTATCTAAATATCATTATTTACGTGGAGAATAATTAGAATAATTGTTTTACTGAGAGTTTTTAATGTTCGTAGAGATATTCAAAATTAATCGTCATAATCTCACGATAATTATTCAATAATTTCCTCAAATACGAGTGAATTGTTTCATTTTTTCGACGGTGTTGAAAATAATAATAATAATAACAATAACAATAACAATAAGCAATGTTCAAATATGATGCGAAGGGTATTTTAATTACGATTCTCGTAAAACATAACGTTTGCACGATAATTTAGAATGACGAGAGTTCGTAAAATATTTTAGCATCTTTGCGAACGATTCTCCGTCTCCGTGTAAGATTTCACGTACACATATCATCGTCGGAAGTTCAATGACCTAGAATCGAGCCCGTTCTTTCATACGACTTTTACTTTCGAACGCTGCGTTATTACAGATGCAAGACACTGTCATCCGAAAGTCCTTTCACCTGCAACAAGTAGTCATGGTCAATACATTGCTATCCCAAGGAAGGAACAACGTAACAAGATAAAATAATGCGCTGCATATTCGTGAGCTGATGGAAGATTGTTCACCCCAAATAGAATAGATAGCGAGCTCATTAAGACAGAATAATATCTCTGCAACAATGTTTATATTCACTATCTGTATACAACACGTGTGATAGCTTCTCAAAGCTGTCACGAGAGAAAAGAAATATGACAATATCAATCGCATAGCAAATAATGCGGATGTTGGTAGCGGAAGGGACACTGCACGTTATCAAGATAAAAGATACACGATTCTTTTACTCTAACTTTAACGTTGTTGATAGATTTCATTGATTAAGTTTAATCTGAATGTACGAATGGTATATAAATTAATAAGTGAAGCTGTGATACATCAGTCAGGTCTTCACGATGACGGAAGTACCTCGAAAGTTACTGATTTTTGCAATTTTCGGGTTTGCGATTTGTAAAGCTTTAGTGGTACCGCCGATAGTCTCGAATGTGGATACAAATATCGACAACTTTGAGTACAATGAGGATGCGTATCTCGATCCTGTGAGTATTAACTATAAGGATAAAGCAAAGACATTTAAATTAAATATTTTTAAATACTTGGTATCGAGATGCTACCGCGTCCATTCATAAATATGAGGGTTTATGTATTAACGTAATCCTGTCGTGGTGGCTCAGTCCATTGGATTTACATAAAAAAATTGTGTGTTGTGCTTAATTTATTATTTATTCTTCCTACGAAAATTCAGGGTAGGTTATCGACTTAATTAGAGAAGAAAAATTATTATAAGTAGAAGTTTTTCGTAATGGAATTCCGAGGTGATGTAAGAAAATTCAATTTCCGGTCGCTACAAAAATGTATATATCAGTAGAAATCCATAAGATATTTTAAAAAAAATCAGATTTACATACTTTTAACCTGTAGCAATTCAAAGGTTCCGGAAAGAAATACGATTATCGGCCTAGTTTTTACGTTATATCGAGTTTAATTTGAGCTTCCGGCATCGCGTTTTTACTACGCATCTGCGTCATGTCGCTACGATGAAGTAACATGGCAACACCGCATCGGTTGGCTGTAGTCTTAACCCTACTTTACTCCTTCCAATATTTTTACGTATTTGAATGTTTTGTCTTTTCAGAAGTCGACATTGTTTTCACAGTTTTTATACATTGACATCGAAGAGGTTAAAGCCGCGTGGTTGAGTAGAAAAAGATACAGATAGAACCAATGTTGCCAAATAGCAACCGAGAAATACTACGCGAATCGTTGAAATAACTATTTTATCATTTTTCTAATTATATGCAAACATTCGATAAATGGTTTACACATTGAATAATTTATTCATTGAAAATTATTAGTTCTACGAGTGTCGAAAGTAGGAATAAGTATTAAAGCATATTAGCAGCGGTATGACTAGCGTGCACCAACAGGATTACCTTAAGATTAAATAAATAAATGAGGAATAATATAGTTATAATTAAAATTGACAGAGACAATTGATACAAAAGTATGGCTATCGCGGTGAAACACACAAGGTGACAACCGAGGATGGATATATATTGACGATGCACAGAATCACAGGTCCTAAGAGCAATAGTAGTCCGAACGGAAAGCAACCGGTTTTGTTAATACACGGAGTTCTCTCCAGTTCGGTTGATTGGATCATAGCTGGTCCGGAAATCGGTTTCGGTATGTCTCACGATCATAAGCTAATCATAAATATCGTCTTAGTGAATCTACCTGTGTAACAACGATACAACATTAATTTTGAAATATTCGTATGTCCTCTTCAGGATACATCCTGGCTGACGCTGGGTACGACGTTTGGTTGGGAAACGTCCGGGGCAATATTTTCTCCCGAAAGCATAGAAAATACTCGACCCTCGATAAGAAATATTGGCAATTCTCGTACGAACTTTTTTCCTTTACTTCATAAAGTCGAATTACAAAATTTCTGGTTTGGTAACATTGATGGTAATTGAATGCTCAACAAGATGAAATATTTATCATCACAGGTGGCACGAGATTGGAATTAGAGATCTTCCCGCGATGATAGATTACGTTCTAACAAAAACGGATAGAAAGGAACTCGTTTACGTTGGTCACAGTCAAGGTACCACAGCTTTCTGGGTAATGGCAGCAGAGCGTACCGAATATCAGAAAAAAGTTAAGGCGATGTTTGCTTTTGCCCCGGTTGCGTATCTCACGCACATCAGGAGTCCCTTCTACCAGATTGTCGCCAAACACAGCAGCAATATCGAAGTGAGAAGACTCTACGTGAAGAAATGAACAGTTTAGAAAGTTTCGGCTTGGAGATTTTGACGCATTGTTGTTCTTTTTAGCAAATGATGAGTCTTCTCGGTCACTACGAATTTGAACCGACGAACAAACTCTTGAGAGAAGTTACACAGTTAGTGTGCCACGAGGAATCTTGGTTTCAGCCATTCTGCACCAATGTCATCTTTCTCATTGCTGGTTTTGGATCCGATCAACTGAACAAAACGATGCTGCCAGCTATATTAGGTCACGTTCCTGCTGGATCATGCGTCAAACCATTCGCCCATTTTGGACAGGTGATCCATGCCCGTAAGTTTTTCTGCGTATCTCTGGAATCTTTATTTCACTCAAATTAATTCAGAATAAAAATTTTATGTTTCACTCTTAAGCACTGTGCTTTGCGGGTTAACGGAGTCTACGAGTCTTTGAAACACCAGTCTAATAAGTGGCTCGATTATGATTTTTGCAGGAAAGTTCCAACAGTACGATCACGGTAGTATAGAAAATCTGAAGAAATACAAACAACTTCGACCACCTACATACGATTTATCGAAAATTAAAGTCCCGGTATATATTCATTACTCCTCGAATGACTGGCTCGCACATCCAAAGGACGTTGATCGCTTGTTCAGAGAACTCGGCAATCCAATCGGCAAGTTCTGGGTACCTCATGAAAAATTCGGACACGTCGATTTTATTTGGGGAAAAGACTCGAAAAAGTTGTTCGCCGACAAGGTAGTTGGTCTGATGGAAAAATATAGAAACTGAAACGCGAAATGGTTCACGATTAACGAGACAAAACATGGATCCTCGCTATCCTACGCTATCTGTGATAATACGTATAATTATACATCGTATATGTAATTATAATAATAATCATGATAATATCAGTAATTCTTATCTGAAAAAGCAAAATTTAAAAAATGTAACATGGTATTAAAAAGATATTTTTATCCCAATTATAATTTATTTCATACCTTCGGAAGGTCTGGATTATTTCAAGTCCCATATGATGATAATGTGTATGATGAATTGCAATGAGACAAGTATTCAAATTATCCAACGAGATACGAGGGCCATTTGAAAAATTTCTGCCCTATTGACATAAAGTAACTGTAGAAAAAAATTTCTTTCACTGTCCGATAGATGGCCTTGACATATGTAAACCGTAAAAATTTCAAGTCATTCCGATCATTACTTAATATATGACACTCATCCAAAGTTGTCAGCTGACATTGCCATCAATGGACAAAAAAGAGTATTGCGCAGTAATAAAATTCCTTCATTTGAAAGGGAAAAAGACTCAGAAAATAAAAGATGGATTAGACTCTGTATACGGTGAAGCTTCCCCTTCATTTACAATGGTCAAACAAACAGGTGGCCGAGTACAAACGTGGTCGTACGAGCATTTTAGACGAGGAACGTTGCGGGTGCCCGGAAACCGCTAAAACTGAGGAAATGGTCGATTTAGTGCATCAAACTGTGATGGAAGATCGTCCATTGACTGTTGAGGATATTGCTGAGGCTTGTGGGATATCATCCGAACGGGTGCACGAGATTTTACATTAAGATTTGGATATGAGAAAATTATCCCCGCGCTGGGTGCCGCGCTTGTTGACGATCGACCAAAAGCGCATATGGACGGACATGTCGCGCGAGTGTCTTAGCCTGTATAAAAAATATCTAGCGGAATTTTTGCGGCGAATGATAACCGTCGATGAAACCTGGGTTCACCGCAATACGCCTGAGACCAAACAACAGTCAATGCAATAGATTGCGGTGGGGGAACCAACTCCGGAGGAGGCAAAAGTCGTTCTCTCTGCAGGAAAAGTGATGGCAACAGTTTTTTGGGTTAGCCGTGGAATACTTCTTATCGATTATCTTGTGAAGGTAAAGGCTGTATTGCTGGATAAATTGAAGGCCACAATTAAGAAAAAACGTCCGCATTTGGTCAAGAGAAAAATCCTGTTTCACCAGGTTAACGCTCGGGTTCACACGTGCGTGGTCGCAATGTTAAAATTGAACGAATTGAAGTTTGAATTGCTTCCGCAACCACCCTATTCGCCAGATCTAGCTTCCAGCGACATTTTTCTGTTTCCTAATTTGAAAAAAATTCTCAGGGGAAATAAATATAAGTCAAATGCTGAGGTGGAAAAAGCTGTAAACCAGTATTTTTCTGGTTTAAACAATCAATTTTTTTCTGACGGTTTAAAAGGATGGGGGAAACGTTGGACCAAATGTATCGAGTTGGAGGGAGACTACGTCGAGAAATCAATTTTGTTTTGCTTCAAAATATGTGTTTTTCTTAAAAAGGCCGGAAACTTTTCGAATAGCCCTCGTATAACATAAAATAATTTTGGCAGAAATATCCTTAATAATTAATTATCTGCGATTTCAACTGTGATTATTTAATTCTTCTTTTAAAGAATAGTTTTATCTATGACAAAACGTTAATGAGAGATTTGCGACATTGCCTTACGTTTGCTTAAGTCTACAATAAATTTGCTTTTGTCTACAATATTAACGAGTCCTAAGTCACTTGGGTTATAGTTCCTCTTACCGATTGCAATTTCTGAAAGTATGCCACATCGTCTTAAAGGTGCATATCCCAGTCGTTAATAAATACTTTAAATGACGTTATCATAATTCGAGCATTTGCATTTACATCAACTTTTTTTTCCATAGGTCATTGAAATCTCAGGTTTTTCTTATCAGATACAACGATCAAGACGATCAGTACTGACATAACGGAAAATAAAGAGCAAAACAAAAATTTCGACCAGACAAGGATGTTTGCTGTATCCGGCAGAGGCGTTGGACAAAACTGGGCGGTAACCAATGTCTCAAAGACTCAATCTCTTGAATTGCATTTTGACGAATTGCATCAGTCGTCCCTGTCGGTCAAAAGCCATTCGAGAGATCGAGTTTTCGAGACATAGCTTACCACTCACAAAAAACCCGAGCCTCAGTGTGGTGTCGTTATCGACTATCGGAGAAGAAGCGAATGGAACGAGATCTTAAGGGGATGCTGGAATAGATTCTTTTGCCGATTTTGGTACGTAAAAATAGGATATTTCGTAATATACTCTGTGCATCGTCAATATGCCGCGGGCATGTTAGCATTGTCTTAAAATGTAGTGTTCATTTTGGTTGGATCGCACTTTAGGATTGTCGTATAAATTTCTAATACGTGATAAACACTGTACATGAATATTTTTCCCGGTGGCAATTATTCATTTGCTTTCTTCTTTTGGAGAAGGTAGATTTTTGACAGTAAAATCAAACATTTTATTTTGTAAATTATCGTTTTGCCAAGTGGATTTTGTTCGTTTCGTTCTAACGGAACGGTTCAACGAAAGGTATGTCTTGTGAGTGAGTGTCAAATTGTTTTAAATTGAAATATATTTGTATTATTATCGAATTTGTTTTCGTACTTCTGTTTTTTTTTTATGAAAGAATTCTCTTGTAAAATATCATACTTAACATTGTTTGGTTGGTGATTCACCATAAGAATATTGGTGTACAACTTTGCGTCCGCCGATTTTTTTTCGAAATTCAAAGTTTTGCTGTAAAAAAACTGGTTATACTTTCTCCCATCTTTCGGGCGGCGTACGAATCCCGCGTTGAAAAAACTGGTCATCTTTTGAACCGATCCACGAATCGATCCAATTTTTTACTTCTTCAGAAGACCGGAAGTGCTGGTCAGCCAGGTCGTTTGCCATTGATCGAAACAAGTGATAGTCAGAGGAAGCAACGTCTGGAAAATACGGTGGGTCGGGTAGGACTTCCCATTTCAACGTTTCCAGTATGACTTGACCACTTTCGCAACATGGGGTCGAGCATTGTCATGCTGCAAAATCACGTTATCCTATCTTTCGTTGTATTGCGGCCGTTTGTCTTTCAATGCTCGGCTCAGACGCAAATTGCATTCGATAACGATCATCTGTGATAGTTTCAATCGGTTTCAACAGCTCATAATATTCTACGCCGAGCTGGTCCCATCAAATACAGAGCATGATCTGGGAGCCGTGAATATTCGGTTTGGCCATCGACGTGGAAGCATGGCCGGAAAATTCCCATGATTTTCTGCACTTGGGGTTATCGTAATGAACGCATTTTTCGTCTCCAGTCACAATGTGATGCAGAAATCCCTTCCGTCTTTGCTTTTCAAACAACTGTTTACAAGTAAACAAACGCCGTTCAACGTCTCTCGGTTTCGACTCGTACGGCACCCAATTTCCTTGCTTCTGAATCATTCCCAAGGCTTTGAGGGGTTTTAAAATTGCTTGTTGAATCACTCCCAATGATCGTGCAAATTCTTTTAGACTTTGACATGAATCGTGATCAAGTAATGCCTCCAATTCAGCATCTTCGAAAACCTACTCTCTTCCGCCGCTATGCCGGTCTTCGACGTCAAAACCACCGTTCTCGAAGCGTTGAAACCACTCCCGACACGTTATTTCACTAAACCACCGTTCCTGAAGCGTTGAAACCACTCACGACACGTTCTTTCACTAAAAGCGGCTTTACCATAAATATTTGAGAGCATTCGATGAGCCTCAGCCACAGATTTCTTCATATTGAAGCAGAAAATTAAAACCTCTCGCAAATGACGATAATTTGTCTCGTAAACTGACTTTTTCAATCGAGAATAACTTTATGGTGCAGACACAAATCGACTAATGTTTCTATGGGTTATGTTGACAGATGCCTAAGTTTATTGCATAACGACTATGATCTATTTATTTCGACCACTACTTACCGCTAAAGCCATCTACAGGAAAACGACGGAAGCAAAGTTGTACACCTAATCGCTTTCTCATACCGAAATGAAAAAATGAGTGATTATCAAAAAATCTCCATCACACATTTCCAAGAAACGATAATCAAAGTTAAACCTTTCATTTTTATCAATTTGAAAATTCCAGCTACCGTCCTGAGTCTCTGCGCGAGGAGTAGCAAATGGAGCGACAGCGCATATGGGGGAGACACCGGAGCGCCGCTTCCCAAGGCGGACAACGGAGACACCAAAAACTCGTCTCACAACAGTTGTACACGCGGGAGCCATTGGGGATTGCAGGATAGTAAGCTAGATGAATCACGAGAAAAAAAACGGAAAATAGAGAGGAATAACGAAATAAATCGAGTCTTATTATTTTACGTAGTCTCCTCCCCATCTCTTGCCGACATTCACTGATACCACTATTATTATTTTCGTTATTTGACTATTCTTGTGATTCGGGTTGAGAATTAAATGGAATCCTTTATTTAATTGCCAACTCTGAAACCCCGCAACCGAGTATCACGACTGACTGTGTTGCTATTATTTTCTTTATTTTGTTTTTGTTATCATTAATAATTTTCTTCGGTTTAATTATTATTTTTCTTTCATTTTTATTACTGTTGTCGCAAAGAAGCAGACGTATTCCCTCTTATTTATGTTATTATTTTTAGACGTCCCCTCCCCCTGGAATAACCAAGAAAATTGGTTACACAGCTTAAACGTTACATCTGTGGACAACCTAAAAAAATGTTGCCCAGCCCGTCGTATGATACCAGTAGTTTGACAACATTATTTTGCCAGGTTTGTCATCTGATAACTAATAATTGATAAATTAAATGAATGCTCTGGCTTCCCTCAGTCAAGCTTTAATCATGAAGCAATCACTTCCGCTATATCTCGCTCTTGCAATTCTTCAATATCTTACTGTTAAAGCTTCTGCAGTGACATCAGAATTTAAAAGTAAATCAGAAAACGAAGATGCACGACTTACGGCCGTGAGTATAGACTAAACGGGCATTAAAGAATATATCTCTGATTTTATTTTTATAATTATAAGAAACGTATTATATATAATTAACATTTAATTCTTAACTGCTCGCAAGGCCAAAACATGGAGGTTGTATGTTTCGTCGGTTTAACGTTAATTAACGCATTTTTGTATCTGTCTGAATAACATTTTTTTTCTTTTAATTTGTCTTAATAGAGTACATCGGTATACTACGAATCTTATAAATGCATGAACTTGACAACTGTTCCGCCAAACCATAAAAGTATCGTGTCGAAAAGTGTGAAAAGATTTTTCACCGTTTTAAAAAAATAACAGTGACAATAAGTATAAAGTTATTATTTATATTTACTTACATACCATTCAAAATCACTTGTTTCTATCGCAATGATGATAAAATAACGTAATAACACGTTAATCAATATTAAAAATTCATGTATTATAAAGTATGAAAGATAGAATAGTAATGGCGAATGTCATGGTTCGATATTTATTTGCAATGTTATTTATTTCGATATCTCAAGAAGATGATTGAACACTTTTTTAAACATTGCATACAAATTCGTACGGTATCTTATATTTTTTAAAATAAATATGTTTACAAAAATGAAGGTTGTGATAACTGTACCGATGTACACACAGTACCGATGTACGAAATTCTGATAACAGAAATAAAGCCGTTTCTTCAAGCATCGGAGATAACGAAAATACGCGACTTTGAGTCAAACTGACGAAAACCATGATTCCTATCTTTTTGTCCTGTGGTTAGTCAAAAGTTAAAAATGAAAATCCTATGAAACCAAAGTACTTTTTATTATAGTTTTTGCAGTTGCTAGTTTAAACACTTTGTTTGAAAATTGTTTTTCCAAAAGACGTATTGCTTAGCTGTTTGAAATTATTAATGAATTATTCAAATAAAAATGTTCGTTTACCTTTTTACAATATCAGAATACAATAGATTTTTGAAGAAATAGTTTTTTTTTAACAAAGATTTTATCAGTGCTATCTCTATATCAAATATGAAGATAGTACTGAAGACACACAATGTCTATTATTTTTCGAAATTTGATATATTGAGTATAAAATATTTATTTATCTGGTAAAACGTTCTTTGCAAAACATACGGAATGGACAACGATTTTTGCTTGTACGAGAGAAAGGGAGATTAGGATTTTAGACAGTAAAGATAAATGATAGCAGACGTTAAAAGATTAACTTTGATAAAATATTTGGTAGAGACAATTGATAGATAAATATGGATATCGCAGTGAGACCCATATGGTCAACACAGAGGATGGATATATCCTTGGATTGCACAGGATAACCGGTCCCAAAAGTGATGGTCACCCGAAAGGAAAGCAACCAGTTTTAATGCTGCATCCACTTCTAGGCAGTTCGGTCGTTTTTCTAATAACTGGTCCAAGATCTCTCGGTACGTCCTGCTGTAATTAACTTTAATTGTCCGCAATACAAAATATCTGATGTAAAAATGAACGTAATGGAAATTGTGTTGCCAAAATAATCGCCAAAACTCGAAATGCAACTATCGTCGATACTTGACCGCTAGGTGGCAACTAGTTGTCCCGTCAACACGGCCGATGGTTGTGCGTGTGCGAAATCTTGCATTTGCTACATGATGATTGGAATTCAAATAAATCTTTTGTCCGATCCTACGGAAATCCAAAGAAGATCCAATTGAAAATTAACCGAAGTAAAGGTTGGATGAGTCCGCGCATGAACAATTGAAAAGCCCTTGAAATGCAATGGTAAATTGGCGGACGATTGAGAGAACCATTCATTGGTTTAATTGTGACAATAGAATTGATCAATGATGACGATTATTCCATAGATGGTGATTATTCAATTCATGAATGATAACCATTATATTGTCAATGGCGACTGTTTGATCCATCAATTGTGATCATTCCATTGCTAAACGTGGATGTACAATTCGTCATTAGTGCATAGCGGGTGCACCTATAGAGATTCTGTAATATTTAGTACAATTTATTAATTTTTGGTATCATCATTCACAGCAAGTTGTTACGCAATAATGTTAATAATATTATTTTATTAATACTGATAGAAAAAATGTAACGCTCTCCAAAAAATGATGCTGGTGCAATTTGAACCCAAGTCACGAACTATCGATAACCTAACACCAAGTACGCTAACCACTAGACCAATTTGACTACATGCACTTTGTTTACTTTTATTTATTCCGCAATGTTATTATAACATAAAAAATATAACGTTTCGAGTGGACATATTTGCATTCAACAATAGTATTGTTAGCTTTAAATAAATTCCGGCAATATCGTCATGTTTCAATGGAGTATTTTACAACAATATTTACTTAATATTTCGGTGCTATGTAAGATCTTAGGAATTTATCTACATCAGATTTCCTATTGACGCTGAAATAATTTAAATATCTAGCTCTCCATTCTCCTCAACACTTGAATATTGAATTGTTGTTTAATTAACTAGCAACGTTGATTATTTTGTACCGATAGCAGCCATTCTTAAGGTATAAATACAAGGTTCAGAGCGTTGGATTCAAGCCCATGAGGCAAAATTACGTAAGCAAAATAAGTAATCGAAATCCAGTCGCTGTTACAAACTACAGTGCAGCTCCGTAACAGACAGGCATATCTGATACAGCATGATTCGGTATCAGTTCTGCAACCAGATGCGCCAGCCCTTCTTTCCAGTACAATCCGGTTAATCACGGCATCGTTGAAACACATTCGTTCTTTCACATACCTTGTCTTCCACACTCTCTTACCTTCACATTTTTAATAGTCTCACTTTTCTTTTCACGAAATATCATGCACGTTTCGAGTACACACATTGCTATCCACAAAAAAACTTGTTACGCACGCTCAATTTATTGCACAACCACATGGCCGATACAGGACCGTTGCTACACAATCAAATTGATCACATTCGATTTGTCACATTTTTTTTTCAACACATTTCAATCATATTCTTTGAGCATTTTGTCCTTGCGAGCAGTGCTTCTCATGCGACTTATGACATCATTATAATAACTGTAGGTCATACTTATCGACTCGCGTGAGAAAATCCACTTATTTTTACTCAATACATTACATTCTTTTGTTCTCCTTTTTATACGACGAGTATTTTCACGAATTTCATTGCAATCATCTTAAAATTCAGACGTGAGGACAGAGCTCTTTAAACGGACTTTACCTTACTAAGAACAGTGTTGCAAGTGTTGTACATTTAAATTCCTCATACGTCAAACTCTTTAATCACGTTGCAACATTGTACCAATCGTAAAAGAATTTTTTTTTATTTTAAAAACGTTAAAATCTATTGTTATCGCGAAAATTGTTTATACTTAGAAAAAATGTTACAAGTTACGTATTATAGGACTCGCCATTTTGCCAAATTTAAGATTATGACTTTACTAAGAAATAGATTAAGTTATCTAAATTGATTCAGATTACACACTTTCAGTCTGGAGTTTATCACGCAGGTGAATGAGTTACTGCTATTTAATCGTCGAAATTTGTATTAAACTCTGTACAGCTGTATCAATTTGATAAGACTTTAAACACATTTTATTTTTATGCAAAACGACGTAAATACCCTAACTTGGATAAAATACCAGCTAACTGCATTATTTTTACAAAATGAAAGCTACGAGTCAAGGTTTATTGATATTGCATTGAGATAGAATATTGGGTTAAAAAGTTATGACGTTTAACAAAAATATATCTACAGAGAATATTTTCTTTTCTAACCAGACAATGGTTAGAATTATCAGGCGAAATTTGTCACGATGGTAGAGATGAAATACCATTTTTCCATCGTGGTAAATTTAATCAGATCGATAAAGCGACTAAAATTTTAACAAACTAAATTGTTTTTCAAAAATGTTAAGATTATATTCTATTTTGAATGAGCTGCTACGATCGCAAGTGAGATCGGCGATCACCATTGGCGATCCCGGACGAATAAAAGAGATCGAAACAAATGTGTATCGTATCGCTTTAAACAATTTAAACACATTGCGTAGATTTTAAACAATCGGAACCAAAACTTTCTACACAATTGTTGCTGTAATACCAATGTTGTTTATACATTTATCGTGAAAATATTAAGTTTTTATGAGACAATATTGCGTTTTACATTTGTATCAGAATTTAACAATATATATATCAAGTTTATCAATAGCATTTAACAATATTTTGCAATTAAGTCAAAATGTTAGGGGAATTTTTAAATATAAATGTCGTGCTTTCTCATAGATTTGCGTAGAATGTATACAATATTATGTGTAAGATTAAAAACTTCTAGATACAGCGATGGACATCAAAAAACTAAAAGTCATTTGTGCAAACTACAAATTTCTATGGAATATAACAACATTCTACAACTTAAATATGATTCAAGCTAGGTATTTTTACAACAAAGTATAACTTATCTGCAACTTGTTCAGCTTTATAGAAAGTCATACTTTGTGTAAAAAAAAATACTTACACCTTTCCGCAAATACCTACAACAAGAAAATCTTTTTTTTTTTCATATAAATTACAACGAGGTATGATAGTCAAGCAGTGCCTGATGAAAATCACACGTTATGTTGCATCAGAACTGCTCACTGTCTTATCCGCCAGCTACATGCGATTTATGTCATATCAAACACACGTGTATATGATTCAAGGTAAGTATTAGATGGTAGAAATGCGATATTTGCGATTAGGCTCTTACGTCTGTTAATTCAAACAGGGGGGGGGGGATAAGGGGAGAAGAGTATACGTTATGAGACGTTATCCTTCCCCTTCTTGCTTTCTCCCTCTTTTACCACGGAGCGAGAGAGAAGGCCTGTCACTGGCCATATCTCTGTCCTTCAGTGTTGTCTTCAGCGAAAGTCTGACAACCTTCGTCGAAAGTCTGCTTTTTAATAAAATTTTAGGGTGATACTCTTGAGATATCATAGTTTACGGGAAAAACGGGAGTTTCATCCAAATCGAGTGACGTTTTTTTGCATTTTGGTCAGCCATTTTGGATGCGTCACTTTGAATTTTGAAATTTTGACTTCAGATTCGTAATCAGCGAGCTCAAAAATACAGGATACCAAGTTTGATGCAAATCCAATAGAAATTGACAAAGATATTCATGGTGGACGTATATGAACCATTACTAGTCGTGGCACTTTTTTTTTTTTAGGTAATAAATGTATCATTATCAGCGAACTGGTTAATTACCTTATTGATTACACTGTGACTATTACGATCACGAGTGTTTGATAGACATACGCGCTAGGCGGAATATTGACATCGAATACCGCTACGACTTCGGGATATTAGCGTCAGCGGTAGCCACAGTAGTTGGGACATTGTCTCGATTCTAAAACTGGACACCTGGATACTTTGTATTAAATATTGTTCGTTGACAGTAAAGTTAAAGAATATTTATATTGGAATTGACATTGGGATAATTTCCGACGTACATATAAAATTACGTTTATTCGATTTATCATCTTCTTGCTTATCAGTTAGTTTATTTTGTTTCCTCAGGGTACGTCATGGCTGACGAAGGGTATGACGTATGGTTGGGCAATACCCGAGGCAATACTTTCTCTCGAAAACATAAAAAATACACAACCCTGGACAAAGAATACTGGCAATTCTCGTACGAAGTTTTTTTTTTATCCATATACAATGTCAAATTTGTTACAGCTTTTCAAAAACTTGCCAGGTTATCACAGAATTAAATGGTGTCTGTGATGACCGACTCAACAAATTCTATTGATTTCAATAGCTGGCACGAGAATGGAGTTCAAGATCTCCCAGCAATGATAGACTACATTCTGAAAGAGACCAATAGAGAGCAACTTTTCTATGTGGGACATAGTCAGGGTAATACGGCTTTTTGGGTAATGGCTTCGGAACGTCCTGAATATCAGAAGAAAGTTAAGGCGATGGTTGCCCTTGGACCTGTTGCTTACTTGACGCACATCAGAAGTCCTTTCTATCATGTCCTGGCGAAGTACAGCGATAATATTAAAGTGGGAACGTTTTATTCATGAAAACTTGTCTTCAGGAGCAAAAATCTTACCAGTGTTCGTCATACGTTATTTAATTATTTTTATCGTAGATACTCACAAGCCTTCTTGGTTTCTATGAATTTGAGCCATCGGGACAATTAATGTCGGAAATTAAAACGATTGCGTGCGATCCCGAATCATGGAGTCAACCCATCTGCACGAACATAATATTCTCTATCTCTGGTCCTGAATCGGATCAACTGAACAGGACAATGTTGCCAGCTATTGTAGCGCACGTTCCTGCAGGTGGATCTGTCAAACAGATAATTCATTATCTGCAACTGATCAAAGCTCGTAAGTTTCAATTATCTTTCGATGACATAATAATCATTGAATGATCATTGAACCGGCTACAACAATGCGGATTATATTTTTGCAGAAAGATTTCAGCAGTACGATTATGGACTCTTAGGAAATGTAATGAAATACAGACAACGTCATCCACCAGCTTACGATCTATCAAAAATCAAAATTCCGGTGTATTTGCACTACTCGTCGAACGATTGGTTCGCCGTCGAAAAAGATGTTAATCGTTTGTACGAGGAACTCGGCGATCCGACCAAGTACCGAGTACCGCACGATGAATTTTCACATCTCGATTTTACCTGGGGAAAAGATAGCGAACGATTGGTCTTCGACGAAATCGTTTCCCAGCTGAAGAAGCACCAAGACTGAAAACCTCAAGGTCTTGGGATAAAGAATATTGTTATTATTATATACAGTGAGGACCAGATGGTGACGCTCGGTAACCCAGTGGAACCGCTAATGCTGATTTGTTCTCGTTCTATTACCAAGAATCATCGTTCATGAATTTTAAACTACCGTTTCGAGGTGTCATGTGATTCTCACGGTACATCAAATACAGAAGAATTTATTTGTTGAACAATAATTAATAAAAATTATAACGCGTCAACACAATCCAATTTCGTGTGTCTCCTTTTAAAGTTTTACTTTTTTGTCCTTGAGGAAAAAAATAATACAAGAATCGAAAGATGAAGAAAGTCAAAATCAATGCATTACCGATATAACTAGGAAACGTTTCCGCCAAATCAATCACTTTTTATTCAGAAAAGAGCAGACATCGATACACTGTTATAAATGTTGTGTCAAAATCATTGGAAAACAAAGTTACGCACAGTTTCATGTGGAAAATTAGAGAAACCGACCCATGACAATAGAACGAAGCGATTTTCTCTGCCAGTTTCTGTTTGATCCGAATAAAGAAAAACTAACGGATTGGAAAAGAGTATCTACGATACCTTCTGTGTAAAATTTGAAACTGATTGACCGTTTAGTCATTGAGATTCATCGAATAAACAAACGACTTTTGGCGTATATCTCTCTTTAGCTCAGTAAGCGTAGCTCACCTCCCGTTTCCCTTCCGCTGATGCTTTGGTACAAATATCTTTAAGATCGCTCTGCCGATCGAAGAGTATTTTTAAAATCTGAACGTCAGTGTTGATTGGCCAAATTGAGATCGGAATAAATTTAATGTAACTGTTTGTGTTAATTTAACACCGTAAAACATGTTAATACAATAATTAAAGTATATTGTACCGACAAAAGGATCACACCGATGGCGTATTAGCATCGTGAACTTATGGCATCGTGAACTTTGAACAGTCAATATATCTAATCATATTGGGTTCCATCTGTGGACGTCTTGTGCATCCATTGTACACGTGTGTAAAGAACTTTGATCAACCCTTATCAACGTTTATGATATAACTATTTTAATTGTCGACCGCTAATCCGTTAACTGATCAAGATTAACGGCAATGTACGAATTTTTGATCAATTAATTAAAGATAAAATTCGTCAGTTGCGATTTTGAAATGTTGGTGTTAGGTCGTACATTTGTCGCTCTTGCGATTCTCGGGATCGTTGCTACCCAAGCTTCGGTATCGATCTTAGAATTGAAAACAGAATCAGAAACAATCTTAAGTAACGAAGATACAGAGCTTAATATCGTGAGTAATACATTAAAACTGAAAAAATTTTAATCCGAATAAAATTGATTGGAAAATAATTCAATTTGACAGAGAGAATTGATACAGAAGTATGGTTACCGAGGCGAGACTCATCGGGTCGTCACCGATGACGGTTACATACTGGAAATGCACAGGATCACAGGTCCAAAAAACAATTCTAATCCCGAAGGAAAACCGCCGGTTTTAATGATCCACTCGCTTCTCGGTAGTTCCACTGATTGGATAATAAGTGGCCCAGGAAAGGCTTTTGGTACGTTGCATTATTATAATCGTGAATTTTTCTTTCAAGTTAAAAGAACACGAAGTAAAATTAAATGAATTAAATTATTAACTCTTCGATTACGTATTTTCTCCGTTCTATTAGGCTATATCCTTGCTGATGAGGGGTACGACGTATGGCTGGCTAATGTTCGGGGTAATAGTTTCTCCCGGAGACACATCAAATATTCGACTATCGATAAAGAATTCTGGGGATTCTCGTACGATACTTTTCATTAATTCATTTACAAATTTCATCTCTATCGTTGATTATACTCAACTAATACCTTTTCATCGCCTAGTTGGCACGAAAATGGAGTTCACGATCTACCAGCGTCGATAGACTATATTCTGGAAAAGACTAATAGCAAACAACTCACGTATGTGGGCCATAATCAGGGTACCACAGCTTTTTGGGTAATGGCGACTGAACGTCCCGAATATCAGGACAAAATCAAAGCGATGTTCGCACTTGCGCCCGTTGCTTATATGACGTATACCAAAAGTCCGTTCTATCAAATACTCTCATATTACGGTTACGGTATCGAAGTAAGGAAAAACCAAGAGAAATTAGTAAAGGAATCGAATAATTGCACTGGATTTTCATCCGTTGACTTTTTCTTTATAGAAACTCACAGGTCTTTTAGGCTACTACGAATTCCAACCAACAAACAAAATCGTGCGAGACATTGCAGTAAAAGTCTGCAGAAACGAAACTTGGATGCAACTCGCCTGCTCGAACATCATGTTCCTCATCGGTGGTTCCAGTTATGATCAGCTAAACGTGACAATGTTGCCTGTTATTTTGGCACACGCTCCCGCAGGTGGCAGTGTTAAACAGATTCTCCATTTCTTGCAAGTGGTAAAAGCTCGTAAGTTCGATTGCGCTTGAGGAGGTTCTTGTTGGTACATGCTCGCTAAATGAATTATTAAATAATGTGACTAATGAATCATCCGATTTTTAAATAACAGAAAAATTCCAGAGGTACGATTACGGTATCTTACAAAACATATTGAAGTATAAACAGTTTTCACCGCCCACTTACGAACTGTCGAATATCAAAGTACCCGTGTATCTGTATTTTTCGACGAGCGATCGATTCGCCACCCCGAGGGATGTCGATCGTCTCTACCAGGAACTCGGTAATCCAGTTGGCAAATACAGAGTACCCAATGAAAATTTTGCACATCTGGATTTCTTGTGGGGTAAAGATGCAAAGCAGTTAATTTACGACAAGGTCGTTGGACAGATGAAAAAACGCTAGTGAAAAGTTTTTTAATGAAAGTGAATATCGGATTTTTTATATCTCCTAATATAGTATAATTGATACATTATCGTACAACTATAATATATTGATAAAAAAGATAAGATTCCGCTTAATGGGAAACTGAATCGACGATAAAAATGTTTTAATAAAGGTAAGAAACGCATTGTGACAAAAATTCAATATTTAAATGTCTCGACATTTTTTTCTACCCTGCTAACATATCACATTCGGCGAAATATTACACAAAGGTTAATAATTTTTATGAAATATCAATTATCTCGGAATTTATTTTCTGAAACGTTATCGTTGATCTGGATATTTGAGTTTCGTACGCATCTGATCAAGCTGCATATAACTTATTTGTATAATTTTTCTAATTTGTAAGGACTGACAACAGACGCGGTATATCATCAATCAGTATATCGATACGACAGTTTCGAATGTATGAGCAATTAATAAAACGTGAGATCGTATCTCGGACTAGTTCGAGGAACATTCATTAATCCTTCCCTTGCAGATATGTGCAGCCGGAAAGTAACTAAAAGGTTTAGGTTGCTTTCAGCCAAAAGTTTATCCCAAAAGGACATAGTCGTAGCCAACGTTTGTTCGTTGTTGGTTGTTCTTCAATTGTTTAACTATAAACGAGGGAATGATGAATAGAAAAGCAACGGAAAGAGAACCGATAATTTATTTTCGAGCAGAGTTCTTTGATGGTTTAACTGCGGTTGCGCAGCTCCATTGTATAACCGACGAGGAACAAAAAAGGAGCGAAAATAGCACGATAATTCTGTTCGAACCGATTAATCGTTTACAGTATTCAGTATAGTCCATAGTATTTTAATTGTTTTACGATTACTGGTTAGTTTTTTGCGGTTATACAATCCAAGAAGAACCTTACACGAACGATCTGTCTTGGCGCACTATTATTTATATTTCTGACGATGCTTTTCGGTACTTTGATGGTGACTTTACAATTACACATCCCACGAAGAATCCGAAACAAATGATTTCTTTACTGATTACTGTATAGTTACATAATCTAAAAAATATGATGGTTGTAAATCACTTACATTTCCGTTTGCCGACGGTTTAATGAACCATTACGAACTTTTCTGCAAGTGTTTCACTGTGTTACAATCGTGGTTGCCTTTTGATTGAAACCAACTGCTGTTGTTGCATTCCGCGACAGTTATCTCCAGATTATGTAACTTTCAAGAAACGAATCTTTGATCGCACAATAACTAGTAACCTTTAAAAATTTAAACAAGCAATGTTATACAGATCCGTTAATGCTTTGATGAACCAGATCCATCATACGGTTGCAACTAATAAATAAACATTGTTGCAAGTCGTCTAAATTGACGCCTCATTTTGTTGACACAATCACGACACGCCAATCTCATGTTTGTAGCAGGGATACCACAAATTCGATATCCGAGATGGTCTTGTTTGGAAATTTTCATCGTATTTGTCAATGCAATCAGCTCGACCCAATTATATCAATGATATCGCTCTGTTCCAAATATCTCCTATCTGCAAATATATCGGAGAGGATCATGCGGGTTTATAAATATCAGATTTTCACAATACAATGAGCGAGAAAACTTGTTTTGTTGATGATCGGGACAAAGTAGTGTGCTGTTCATCTGTTTATCTGTATTGATCATTCAGTATCATTAGATTTATGTCTGCTCAATCTAATTTATGTAAACTACAATATTAAGGTATTTATTAAATTATAAATTAAGGGTTGCGTTGAAATGGTATTCTCCGCGGGAATATTTGAAGAGCTACGGTATTGATACTGCAATCTTTATGAAACATAGTGATTCTTGCAGATTATTTTGTAAAAAGAAGGAGATTAAATAAAAATTTCTATGTAGATCCATTATCGAGTGACGCTAGATGTAAGTAATTTCTGCTTTCGTTCACCGTGGCAAGACTCCTTGTGAAATCATTAGAAATATTTGGCTAAAATCTACAGCGAACATTTAAATATTGTTTATTAATTTTAATCAAATGAATATCCATTCTGTTTGTGTATAATTTTCTGAACGGGATCAAGTTCTAGATCATATCAAATCATCATAAGCATAAGGAAAACACAAGAAAAACAAAGTACGGGAGTGGGATCTATTTGGATGAACCGGTGTAAAAATAATTGCGGACGTTTCCCCTCATCAAGATAAAAGATAATAAGAAACATGTTGTGAGTTAAGCATTTAATCTAACCTTTAATCTGATAACGGATTGCCCCGACTATGATTGATTCGGAAGTATCAATCTCCCATATAAATAAATAAGTAGGGATGTTGCATTCGGTCAGTCGAGCTCCCACGATGATGGAACGAGGTGCGAGGATTCTTGTTCTCCTACTTCTCACCTTCGTTGCTGTCAAATCTTCGGGATTACCACTGCAGGTGGCTTCGGGACTCGACCGAAAATTAAGCGTCTTTAAATATGACGAAGACGCAGTCATGACAACAGTGAGTACAGATACTATAGCTCATACCGCGCAGTATAAAAAAAATGGTTCTGATATTATCGCGAATTTAAAAAAAAAAGTGAAATAATAATCAATTGCCAATTCCGCAGAGACAATTGATACAAAAGTATGGATACCGGGGCGAAACACATATGGTCACCACTGGTGATGGATATATTCTGGAGATGCACAGGATCACCGGCAAAAAAGGGGATACCAGGCCCGATGGAAAACAACCAGTTTTATTGATTCATGGAATTCTTAGCAGTTCCGTCGATTGGATCATAACTGGTCCACACTCGGCTTTCGGTACGTTATACGATTATCATCACGATTTATTTTTATTCAAGATTAGCCGAATTTGATATTAATTTTCTCTATTTATATTGAGAAACTTTTAACAAGTCATTAATATTAAAATCAGTGAAACTTAAATAAAATATATTTTTTTGATGCAGGGATACTGATAATCGTCTAAATTATTTAGTCGCCATAAAAAAAAATATCATTTGTATATTTTATTTTATGAATTTCAATGTTCTGAAAGGTTATGCTCTGGCTGACAAAGGATATGACGTATGGATGGGAAACATCCGAGGCAATACTTTCTCCAGAAAGCACAAGAGATTTACGGTCATCGACAAGGAGTTTTGGGATTTCTCGTACGAGGTTTTTTAAATAAGTTGTTTTCGAAAATTGTCACTGAATTGATTATCGAATACATATCGCGTGGTCTACTATCACAGATGGCACGAGATCGCACTCAATGATCTTCCAGCGATGATAGACTACGTCTTAGAAGAAACCAACAGGCGGCAGCTTATCTACGCTGCTCACAGTCAAGGCACCACAAGCTTTTGGGTGATGGCTTCTGAGCGTCCTCAATATCAGAGTAAAGTCAAGGCGATGTTCGCCCTTGCACCCGTTGCCTATCTTACTTACATCAATAGCCCTTTCTACAAATTCCTGGCAAAATTCGGCAGCAATATGGAGGTTAGAACGTGCTAGAGGCGAAAAGGTTGCCAAATTTACGACGTAGTATTGATGTGTTTTGTTTTTTTTTTAGATAATCATGTTAGGTGATGAAACTTCAGAAAATCATGTAAACTCCTAAAATCTCATTACTTTTGTCCAGAAACTATTGAGTCTTCTTGGTCACTACGAGTTTGAGCCGACGAATGACTTGGGAAAAGAAATCATAAAAATCGCGTGTGGCCAGGAAGCTTGGAGTCAACCGATGTGCATGAATATCATCTTTCTAATTGCTGGTTTCAGTTCTGATCAGTTAAACAAGACTATGCTACCAGCGATTCTGGGGCACGTTCCCGCAGGATCATCGGTCAAACAGCTTATCCATTATGGCCAAGTGATAAAAGCACGTAAGTTCCATTGGTATCGATCGTTTAATGGATCCATGAGTAATCAATGAACTGGTTAACGAGTTTGTTCGATTCTGCATTCATAGAAAGATTCCAGCAGTACGATCACGGCTTCTTAGGAAATATGATGAAATACAAACGATATAAACCACCGGCTTACGACCTTTCTAAAATCAAAGTTCCGGTACATCTTCACTACTCCTCGGCCGACTGGTTCTCGAACCCGCGGGACGTCGAGCGCTTGTACAAGGAGCTCGGAAATCCAGTTGGCAAGTTCATGGTACCTCATGCGAAATTTGCACACCTTGATTTCACATGGGCAACCGACGGCAGACAATTGCTCTATAATCAGATCATTGGCTTGATGGAAAAATACAGAGATTGAATTACCAAGCTTTCCAATACTTACGAGTTACCATATTTTCCCAACTGATTTAGTAGTTATAAACCTTAAGTGTATATAAATATTATAATGCTCACCATGTAAGCATATAATATTAACGAGACAGGTTAATGAAACAGATTCTTTACCTTCTCGTAGAGTAACGATTAACCGAAGAGAAAAAAATGTGAGATTTTAACATTAAGATACTTACAATAACGTAATACTAAATATTGCCGGAAAAAAGTGTGTGTGTGTGTGTGTGTGTGTGTGTGTGTGTGTGTGTGTGTGTGCGCGCGCGCGCGCGCGCGCGAACGCGTGTTTGTATCGATGTATGCGTACCAAGGACATCGGTAGTAAAGTGCAAGTAACTAATTAATAATAAATGAGACAAATTATTTTTCTAAAATGGAGTTTTTTTAAATATCGCACCTCGGGGTGTGAGTCAGCGCCGCCTCATTTCATTACTGTCATTAAAAATAGAAATGGTGAATTAATGTTTTATCAACGCAACGAATTTGCGCTCCCTTTGGATGTGATATTTATTTTTTCCATCTTCGTTTCAAAGCGATAAACAATAATGCACCGCTTTTCACGCAGCGTAAAACGTAGGATTCATTGTTTTTTGTTAAAAAAAAATTGAATATACTCGCAGAAAAAACTAGCGATACGAAAAAAATGGTATATTTATGATTACTACGCTCCAGTCGCTTTAAGCATGCAATCTTAAATTATTTCTTTATTTCATCTATGCTATCGTATGGGGACAATAACGATTATTGAAACGCTCGCTTTGGCCTTGATATATATTTTCCTTTCTTCGTTCCAAAGCGATAAACAATAGTGCACCGGAAATATGTTCACGAGTGAAACTTTCAGGTATGAAATTATACCATGAAAATACGAAATGTATTTTATGCATTTATGTCCATCATATGGAAATATATTTTAAAACTGTTAAAAATTTGATAATAGCATCATAGTTGAAGATTCTACGAGAAAACCTAAACCCGGTACCGAAATGCTATCGCCTTTAATTAAATGTACCGTCGTGTACTGTGGTACACGCATGAATCTCAATGAGAAGCAACGAGATAAGAATTTTATCTGAAATCGTGTTTACACCCAATGGAGTGAGAATGTGTTTGATATACATATTATAACTCGTTAAGACGATGCTGCATATCTTACGATCAAAAAGTATCCGGAATTTGTCAATAAAACGAAAACGGTTGAATTATTCATCGATATTTATTTTATTCCCTTCAAAGTAATCTCCATCGTAAGCAATACACATATCCCAACGCTTCTTCCAATCTTCAAAACACTTTTTATAGGACTATTTTGGAATCGCCTTCAGCTCCTTCTGCGAATTCTCCTTTATCACCTCAATCGTGTCAAAACGCTTTCCGTGAAGTGGTAACTTGAGTCGTGAGAACAGGAAAAAGTCGTTGACAAAAAGATAAAAAAAAAACGTTATTTTTGGTCAAATAGCCACGTACAAGATGAGACGTGTGAGCCGGTGCATTGCTTGGTGAAGAAACCACGAGTTCTCATACCCAAAACAGACGACAAGATCGGCTGCCATCTCCCTGATGCTCACACGACGATCTTCGAGCATAATTTTTAAAACTTTTTCGATGTTTTCGTCAGTAACAGAGGTGGATGGACGACCGGAACGCTTCCGCTATAATTAGTAACCATATAATTGAAGCCAAGTTACGTAAACGTTATAAAATTTCGACTACTGAAAAGACCCGCGTTAATGTCGTACGGAATATTACTGAATCCGGACAAGAATAACTTACCTATCACACTCAAGACAGTAGAGGTAATTAATGTCCCTGGTCCTCGTTCCATAAAAGCGAACGATGGACACGTCATGTACTGCAGTACACGTATGAATCTCAGTGAGAAGCAACGAGATAAGAATTTTATGATGAATCGTGTTTACGCCCAATGGAATGAGAATGTGTTTGATATGGACGTTATAACTCGTTAAGACGATGCTGCATACATTACACGCCGTTCGCACTATCTCTATCGCTCTTTTCAGTTATGATAAAAAATGTAATGCTCGGGGACCGGAAATAACGCATCCTATTAGTCACTTGAAAAGCGTTAAAACATATACCACATGGAGGCATATATACAAGCAAGGAGATTATTGCAAGCTCAGTAAAGCTGTTTATCTGCAGAAACGTGTGGTTCACGAGGTTAGATAATGACCGTTAGGTCCGGCTCAATAGCAGATCGTCGCGCTCCCGTAACGAATATATCGGAGAACGATCACCACTCGTCGTGCGGAAAGTTTTCAAGTTTTCTTCAGTGGTGCAGTTACGAGAAGAGAAAAAATCGCATAATTACAGCGAAAGAAAGAATAACTTTGTGTTCCAAACGTTGGATCATTATCGGTATGTTGAGCCTGAGCGCAATTTCGATCTTCATGATCGTTGGGATACTCGTCAACGGCTATTTGACCGTTAATGCCGATGACAAATACATCAGAAATTACTTCGAGGAACCCGAAAACAATCAGGTACGTGTTCTTATATTTCGAGTCCGAGGAGACTCAGGTTATTCTTTTAAAAATTGTTTATTCTCAATGGCCGTTTCTTCTTTTGGAGGTAAGTTTGGGAAATTTATAAAAATAACCAAGATGCCATAATTCTTGAAATAATATTTAACTCGTTCAGAAATTGTTAGAATTCACATGATTCTGTTTGGTGCTCATTGAGTCCAGAACGAATTGAAAATTCTTTTCCTTGGAGCTAAGGGTTCGGCACTTTTTAGAAAAGAGCGAGGCGCCATATTTCTTGAAATTACATTTCGTTCTCATCAAGTCCTAAACGAACGGAAAATGTTCATATTGTACGTATATCGTCCGTCTAAAACACTCTACAATCAAAAATATCAGTCACCAAACAGAATAATATTGTTTCAAAAAAGTAATTGAAGATGGTTTTCCACAAAACTCCGACTGTAACGGAATATCGACAATCCAGTTCCAGCTGAACGTGCTTCCGGAGTACAAGGTGGAACGTTACATGTTTCCCGAGGTTCTGCCAAATTCCGCGGATGAAATTGTCGACGACGATCCCGAACACACGGACAACACGATTTTGTATAGAATTCCCGCTGGTCCAAAATCTCCTAGAGCCGAAGGAAAACGACCATCGTTCATTCAGCATGGAATCCTTTGCGACACAGAACCCTGCACAGTTAACAAACTTCAAGTTGCGATAGGTATTAAACAGACAGGGTCACGACTTTTCATCGGTCACCAAGCTGAACCCGGTGTAGCTAATCATTCCCGATCAGCTCCGAATGTTTCCGGTAAATTCCGAACGCAAAAACTTTGTTCCAAGTTCCAAACTCTCGTGTGATTTCGGATACGTTTGTTTACACCGAGTTCGGTCCTGTATAGCGAACCGAAAACATTATATATTTGTTCGCGATAACACACATGATGTCATCTGTTAACTTTGTTTTCGTTTATTTAGTTTATTTACTCGTGGATCAAGGATACGATGTGTGGCTCGGACTCAGTAATTCTAGCATGGCTGAAAATTCTATATCGTAAGCTAGATCGATTATTTTATTTACATGGAAAGTCCCATGTCAGAAGAACATCACTGCGTTCTTTACGATACCCAAATTTTTTTTCAAATTACTTTGTATCAGTGTCCTTAAAGAGGGAGTAGTCTTCGCACTGAACGAACAAATTTTGCAAAAGGTTTCTACATTTTTTGAAGGCTCAATTGGATGTCCCGAAGGGTGGCTAGCTAGCAGCCCGTTCTCTGAATCTATGAATAGATTTACGTCCGATGAGAATACTTTGCATCCAGTTTTGATAAAGAATTATGCATAATGTGTCTCATTATGACAAGTAATAGCTTATTCTGTTTACTGGAAGATAGACTATCAATTCACCGACGAGATTTTTCACAGAAGTAATCTTTTAAAAGTTATAATCATTTGTTAATCCGAAATTAGATAAATAAATTGTACTAACGTTTAAACAACTATTTCTATTTAAAAATCTAGGCGATGAATCGATAAAGTATATTTTAACAAAGAAAATAAATCATCGCTCATGATATTCGGATCAGTACTATAACTTATTCTTTTTAATAAATGGAACAAAAAACATCTGTTTGAGAATTATGATAAATTGGTACATTTTTTGTCAATAACATGTCTATGAATGTTTCTCTATATACTTAATAAGGTTTCTCTATATTCTCAATAAAGAACACATGCTGTTATGCAAGTTTTTCTCCAAAAGAAGCAAACGAACCACCTAAAATTGTAGAAGTCGTTTTAAAAAAATAACTCTGATTTGACTAATTAGATGCGTTCTACACTTCTTAATTCGCAACAGAAGATTTCAATACGGAAGTTATATAATTTTTTTATACGATAAATTCTTCGTAGAATAACGAAAATTTGGAAAGTGAAAAGCGCGTTGATATAATTTAAAAATATTTTGTAGAACAAAGGTCCACTGGCACTTGGTTGGTAGTCAACTAAGATAACGCAATTGATAAAAAATAAAAATCATGATGTTATAATATAATTGGAAAGGATTTGACACGAAGCATATAAAATTAGTTTTTTTTTCTACGAGTTCAAATTATCGAGTCGCTACACAATGTTTATATTATTTCAGGAGCGAAAATATTGAAAAAAAACGATTGGAACGGGTGGCTAAGTGTATTCTCACCTCTACCAATCAGACGGAATTGCTGGTCATGGGATATTTTAATGGTTCTGTACAATTTTTTGGAATGTCTGCACTACCTGTTGTAGCAGAACAAGTACGTGAACAATTTTTAATTTGTTAAACTTCGCGATTACTAATTCAACCTTATAATATCTTAGTCAAAGCTGTCAAAGTGGCTCGAGTACATACCTGGAGTGAAAACCGCAAAGAAGTTGTATTACAAAGGAAAAAATTACCTAACGAGTAAGTGCGAATAAATAAATAATAAATAAATCAGTTACTATCGAATATTTTTATATTCCCACATAGTACGGAAATATTTATAAATCTTTTAACAATATTGTTGGAATATTGCAGTAATCTTGCTATTTCCGCTAACAACATTACATGTGTAATACTCGTATTGTAATATTATTGCGGATGACATTGCATTAATAAATATGCAAAATATATCCAAAGTTAAAAAAAAGGTAAATAATATATTTGTTAATAAGGATGTTAAACTGTTTAAATATATATTCTATATTCTATATTCTATATCTATAGATATTATTTGTAAAATTTCATAATCTACCAAGGATGCAAAAAAATTAAGAAACAGACAATCTCGTTGATACAATTTTTTATTTACCTCGGTTACAGATGTAACTACCCGTCAAATTTATATTTGCTATGTTATTCCGCATGTCGTAAAAAATCTTTGGAAATATTAAAGAACAATCATTCGCACGAAGACTTTATTATTAAAACACAATCTTTTAACACGATAATTCTAAAACATATCTCACGTAGTTTAATTTCTCTTCAATTTAACGATATTTAAAGAAATATATAATTGCAACTTTGTTATGAAATGTTTTACAATATTGAACCACAATGCTGCAATAATATTTATATTGTATTATGAGATAATGGAAATGTTTCTATAATTTTTTGGCATGTTGGATATTGTTTTCTGACGCAGGTAGCTATGACAAGGTAATTGAAAGCTTCGATCGTCTTGGGAAGAAAGTAGATTACATTATCGATGATCCATCTATTACAACTCTCAAGGTTTGTACTTTGCCAATGAGCAAAATAATTACATGTACTTCGCGTGTCATTGATGCCTAATTAATGAATATCCTATCCGCCATTCAAATGACAAGAGAATGTGATCCAGGCATCAGTGACGGTACATTTACGAAACCAGAACTAATACTAACTCAGTGAAAAAAAAAACCTCAAATTGATGATTTTTTTTAAAGAATACAGTTTTAAGAGCTTGGGGCATCGTCGTTACGATGGTGGTACCGACTCTCACCATAAAAGATTTTTCTAAAATGATCAATCATCCGGACGTGCATTTAAATGTGGTGAGAATCATGGATCCTCCGATACCGATCGAACGAAGATACAGATCGAATTTAAGATATAATTCAACTATTTTCAGCCACAATTGATTACCAAATACGGCTACAACGCTGAATTGCACAACGTAAAAACGGAAGATGGTTATTTGCTTTCGGTACACAGAATTAGCGGAAGCGATAAGCATCCACCGAGGAATGGAAAACCGGTGGTTTACCTTCAGCATGGAATATTGTCGAGTTCCGCGGTCTGGATACTCATGGGACCTACCAAAGCTCTTGGTATTTTTACGAAAAATATATACTTTTATTAACCAGGATGAAAAACATTTAATTTCCTATAGAACCACAAATTGATTATTAAACAAAAAAAATTTCTGATCAAATTGCGTCATTGAAAGAATTTTTCTTTTATTTCCTCAGGTTATATCCTTGCGGATGCCGGTTACGACGTTTGGATGGGAAATTCTCGTGGAAATACTTATTCCCGAGGTCATTTGACGTTGTCGACTGAGGAGAGCCAATATTGGGACTTTTCATTTCATGAAATGGGAATTTATGATCTACCAGCCACTATAGATTATATAATTGCGCATACCGGACAGGAAAAAATTTGCTACGTCGGTCATTCTCAAGGCTCAACATCGTTCTTCGCGATGTTATCCGAGAAGCCAGAATATAATGACAAGATAATAAAATTCGCTGCTTACGCGCCGATTATTTATACAACTAACGTTCGAAGTCCCATCGTCGATCTTTTCGCAAAAATCTCAACACCTATATACGTACGTACGCATCGATCAGTTACACTCGGCGAGTAAACAGCCGAGTTTATTATTATTTATTTTACAGCAAAATTAATAATTGAAAAAAAAAACATATTCTTGAAATGGCAGAAATTGCGTCGTTTATCTTAAATATCATATGCACCCGAGTCTCTCGTTGAAGCTAACATTCTTAACGGAACTGTTAAAAGTTAATATAACGATATCGATGTATAGAAAAATCTTAAAAGTTTTGTAGTTGCCAAAATCGCTAGCATTTTCGTTGGTTTATTCTCTCGCTCATTGACTGTCGGTAAACGAATAAACAAATTGAGTTCAGTATGAAACTGTACTTATAGACGACGGTCAGCTTCACCTTTGTAGTTCACCACAGCGTCTAAACCAATGATAATACGCTATTTCAGCATGCTCTGCAATTTCTAAATGTACATGCCTTCTTGCCAACGAATGCGCTTCTAACGAGAATTGGCAGAGAAGTATGCGAGGCTCGAACGCTCTACCAAGTAATCTGCAGTAATACACTCTTCATGGTGACCGGTTATGATTCGGCGCAAATGAACAAGGTCCGATGATTTATAAAAAATGATATTAATATTAATTTATATATTTTATTAAGCGATTTTCAATGATATAATTTTCTTATTGCTCCGTGTTACAGACTACAGTGCCGATTATCATGGGACATTTGCCAGCAGGTGGTTCTATAAAGCAGTTTCTTCATTTCGGTCAAGAATTGAATTCGAGTTTGTAGAAAAATTTAGAAACCGCTTACATAATTAATTTCTTACAAATTTCCATAATGATGATACGTTAATTCAACAGAAAAATTTCGCAAGTTCGACTATTATCAAGCGCGTAAAAATCGAGCGATGTATGGACAGGCCGAACCCACGGATTACAAAATCGAAAACGTAAAGGTCCCAGGTGCAATCTTCTACGCGAGCAACGATTGGTTGGCTGATCCGAGAGTAAATAACTTTTAGGAATCTCGAAACTATCAGAGAATTATTGCGGTGCTTGTAATAATTTATAAATGTTTTGTTGTGTCAGGACATCGAAAAATTGGCCAGTGAATTGTTGCACGTGGATATGTTGTACAAGGTGCCAATGGAACTTTTCAATCATATTGACTTCATGTTCGCGATCGATGCACCAGCGCTTATCTATCAACCGACGATCGAATATCTCCAAAAGTCCCTGACACCAAAGTAACGATGATATTATATATTCAGCCTAACTTATTGGTTACCGAGAGCCGTGGCTTCGACACGTCAACTATTTATTAACTATTGCAATTATTAATATTTGAGTTATCGTAATGGTTTCAAAATTATGTGGCGAGATAAGAAGAGAAGCACATTATCGAGGGCGAACAAGGTTTTATCATAGATAGAGAGCATCAAAGACGAGGAGTAAGTTACCGACCAATGTAATACAAAAAATTTCGTAGGACTCGGATCTGCACATCAGTTAATTTTTTTTGTTGGAGCTACCGCGCTTGCCGACGATTTAATAAATCGATAAAACAAGTTTCTCACTAGTGCGTAGTAATAGAAATAGACTGAAGACGAGTTTAAATTTTGTAAATCAGAACACGACGCTTTCAAGATCGATACGATGGACGAGATTTGCTAAATAGCTTCAATTTAGGGATGCGAGTCGGATAGCACATCAGGAGAATTTCATCAATTTAATAATAATACATTTAATTAATTAAGCGAATTGATTTAATAATAATTTGGTCAATCAATCACGAATCATTCAGCCGTCGTTACTTGAATAAAGTGTCAATTTTAATCGCACAACGGTCAGCATGTAAATCAAGTCTTTAAGTGGAAGTAACTTGACGTATAACTTCTTGGAAATAGAATAAATTATAATAATCAATGATTCTTGCTGAGTTTTCGATGCATTATGCCTTTTAAATGTAATGTTTAATAATAATTATTATTAATATCCTCGTGTATCCTGACTGTATCAAACAATTAAAGTGGATCGTCGCTATGCCTGTTAATAAAAATTGTGAAATTTTAACTAAATTCATTCCTTTGATCATCATTGAGAAAAGTGTATTGTCGACTTCATTGTGAAGATATTTTCCTGCCGTAATATTTATGTTTTTATAGTTACCAAAATAATAAATAATGGCAAAAGCAACTTGTAATTTGTTTAGCAGAATTGACTGCATTCTGGATTTTACTATGTGATTTTTTTCTCATTGGACTGACTAATGTAATTGATAGAACACAATTTACTTAATAATTTTTATATATTTAGCGTATTCATTAATTATGTGAACATGTTTGTTCCTATTCGTATGATCTGTCCAATTTGCAATAATACAATCTCCCCGATCTTACATTAATTAATTACTTAATTTCGATAAGTTAACCCCATTACCATTTTTATTATAAAAATTATGAACACAAGAAACTGTAATCCAAACTAATCAGAGCCGATAGATGTTTAAGAAAAAAGGAAATTTGCTTCCACTGGAGAATAGAGAACCGAAGTAAAACCGATTTAACTCGAGCCAACTGATTTCAGGTGACTCAAAATAAATTCAATTCATTCCAATAATTTTTTCTTAAGATGGAAAAGAAATGTTTGTCAAATTGCTTGGTCAATTTTTTTTTAAGGTATATAATAAGTTTATTTATTTTATATTTCCCATTACTGCTATTTTATTGAGAGGAGAGAAGGGAGGGGGTTTACTTTATTTTTAACAAAGTACCAGAGGACCGAGTTGTAAGATATCCGGACAGCAATAGAGGTCTCTGATGTACATATTCGATTACTCAAAAAAGAAAATGAGCCAACGAATCGCATGGCACAACGGTAACTATCGCAAGATCAAAGGCAGGAGGGTTTCTAATATATATGATATATATATATTAGAAGGTATATATATATATATGATCGAGGAAGCTTTTTGAGACTCCTGCGGTTCTCAGCGCCTGCGTGAGCTCCCCGGTCGTACATCGATGACACCCCTCAGTCGAACATGAAAATTCATCCGCTTTACATGTGTCGCTACAGCTTCTGCGAACTTATGTACAGCTCTAATGATAGTTTATCAATCAACCATCGAGTTTGTTACTAGACATCGATACGAATATGTAGTCAGACTCTTCCGGGAAGTGAGGGTATAGAATATCGAGGAGCGTCGCGTTCACCCTTCCCGGAGGGGGTGTACCGCTCTTCTGTAAACTCATCTATTTAATTGTAATCAACGCGTTCAACGAGATGATATAAATTACAAATGATAATAGTAATAATAAATAAAATAAAAGAAAATACAAAATCAGTGTTCCTTCGAGTGGGGAAAAAGGTAAATCCTACATACATATCACATATTGTGCTAAAAAGATTCATTTTGCGATTTAATCGTCTCGTTGATTCGTACTGTGATTGACGGAGAGTTTGTTCAAATCACCGAGTGATTTAAATCTAAGCTTCAATTATCAATGACAATAATAATAACCGATATTCGTGAACTGTGACAAGTGCTCCAAAGTGAAAAAAGAAAGGGATTATTATTTTTAAAAAATTGTCGGGGGTCAATTGAAAATACTTATAGTGCGGGTATCGCATGGTGAATAGTGAAAGAGATTTAGAGAAGATTCGCGATGTTGTTGCCTCGTGAAATGAGGGCAACTTAGCTTCCTCTTTCGCGAAAGGCAGAGTGCTTTATCTGCGACGAAGACGCATAACAGGCCAGAGGTGCACTAGATCGATCTCGAGACCGTGAGTCGTTCGAGATGCGAAAAATGAGGTCGAGCGCGAAGTACCTCATGAAGATGATGTTGTCACGTCCCTGCAAATATCTTCTTCAATTCTTCATACTTCTTTCATTATGCACAGGTCAGTCAAAGTGTACTATAAAAAAATTTATGTTATTGCGATGAAAGTAGGTCCGAGATTCTAAATTCTCATTATTTAATTCCACTTTAATGACTTAATTGCTACGAGATAATTTCCTCATGAGAATTGAATCCGAGGTGCAAGATTATACTCGAGTGGGCTATCTCGATCAGTGAAACGTTGAAAAGTTATTGCGCATTGAAATTGGACTGTGATCTCATTGAATCTGATAAACCTGAGCTTGTCATCGCAAGAACAGTTTTGGGAGGATTGACTGTATGTCGATATTTTCCCTGCTTGGCAATATCGATCGGCAATAATGCCAAGGTCATCACGATTCAGAATTCTCGTGAGGCTCCAAAAAGATCGAAATTGTTTCAAAAAACAGTGGAGGAGGATACGATGACCGACGTTTCAAAAGTCAAAAAGCGACTCACAACATTTATTTGGGAGATAACTGATGAGTTGTAAGAAAGGGATGGCTACCGAATACCAGTTCTATGAAATGGGGGGGGGGGGGGGGGGGGGGGGGGGAGGTGTACGTGATTCTGGAAAGATGTCTTCTTTTTAGTCTACATGCAAAACTTTTACTGCTGCAAACGTCTGAATGCAATTAAGAAGGACTGACTATATTTTTCATTTCCATCTGTAGTATTTGATTTTTTAGGTAAAAGATCAACCCTTTTTAATATTAAATATATGTTTGGGCATACTAAGGGTTGTATCACGATAAGTACATTTACAACTCTACCATTAATACCAAAAAATAGTTGGTGATTGTAAAATGTCTACTGATAAAAAAGCGAAGAAATCCTATCGTTCTTATTTGGTAGAAATGTTTATCAGATTTAGGGGATGGTAGAATTATTTATTGGTACATAAAGAGATATCAATGATAAACAAATGTGCATTTAGATTCATTATGAATCGATTGTGGTCTTTGTTTATTTATCGTTCTGTTAAAAATAATATAAACTTTAATATACAATTTTATGATATTTTTCTGCAGATAGACTGAATAAAACACAAACATATATGATAATATTAAATGATAATATTAAATGACTATAGAAAAAATGTAAACTTATTGTTTTTCGTCGTGTTAACATACACCGTTCATTTAATATTATCCCATACTACCATATTACATTTTATATGTTAATTGTGCGTAAAAACGTAAAGCGCCAGTATATTAATTTTCATATTACTTGCATTGAAAGAGCGACTTTCAATGCCTGTTTAACCAGTCGAAACAAGTCAATTTCAGACTAATGCGATTCAGCGAGCAGAAAATTGACGTTTTCTGCCCTAGGACACTTTCCGCTCGCTGCATTAGTTTGAAACTTCATTTTATCCCTGCCAGTATCGCAATTGTTTATTGTAAGCCTCTGAATATTTAAGTCATTCTAATCATCAAACAATCTGACAGTATTGTGATTGTTTCGTTTCGACTAGCTACAGACATTCAAACTTCCAGTTTTAATACAGGTAATACGAAAAATATAGTGTGTGGCACGGGATAAAACACGGTTTCAGATTACGCGTGACGTCAGCTCTCGACTTCGACTCGAGCAGCCAACTTCACACTCGTCTGAAATCATTTTGTTTCACCCCGAGCCACACAATATACTATTTCATTCCAAAAAGTTTCACATGCAGTAATTATTTAATGTTCCTAGCTTATTATTTAAATAACCGGCTATTGGTTTTTGGAGTTCTGTACTTATACCTTTCGCCCTACATTATAATAAATCACGGACTACCTCTTGCGATGTATTTCGCTGATTTTTTTATTATCCATTTGAAATTAATCGAGCGTCATTGAAGCTTAATTTTTTTTCGTAATAGTTTTAGCCGCGGTTACATATTCCTATAATATTGTCTCTTCCCATGTATCTTACAATTCTACTTTGGCTGCCGAATAATTGCAAAACTATACACGAAATTCAAGTCTACAGGAGCTTTCCATGTGCGTTCTGCAACAGATTTTTTTACTTGAACTTTCTTCCAGTCCTAGGTAACGAAGTTCTATCCTCGGCATACGCTGACGGAGAACATCCCTCATCTCAGGCTGTCTCCTAGCACTCCTCTGTGGATATCATTCTTCTCCTTCTTCCTTTTTTCCCGAAACTTTCGTCCTTTCTCAACGCTTTTCGTTCACTCCATCTCTCTCGCGCACTCTGGCACTAGGGGTGGGTGTGTGCCACACCGTATATCGATTGACTGAAATGCGCAGGCGTCGGCGTAGTGAATGAAAGCTCTTTACGCCTCCGCACTGTCTCGAGTCATTCATGGACCGGTGACCGTGCGATGGATCCCCCAAATCCATCCCCAAATCCATTTTCCATTTCGCTCTCAGCATCATCGAATTAAGTTTGTCACTGCGTGATCCCTGTGGCTACATTTAAATTGATTGAACCGACAACTTTAAATTTATTCATTTGGCAGCAATGCAACGAATCGAATGATTTTATCGATTCTGCAGATTATTCTACCCAGAGATAATAGTACGTTTTTTTAAATTGATTTTTATTGATTATAAGCAAGGTTGGGGTTTGAAAAAATTTAATTTGACCTATCCTTGTATTTACATCGAAGATGCATTGTCAAATTTATCCGCTGAACCAAGAACCACATTCGGTGATAGCTTGTTCACTAAGTAAATCAAATTCATACATTGATACTCGCCATTTTTATTTAAATGTATTATTCACAGATTTCTATTGTTACTTTCTCACTGCATATGAAGAGAAAACGTATTGCAAGTTGAAAAAGAAATGTTGACTCACAGATTATAATGTAAATATAAGATTTGAGTGTCCTAAAGTACGAAGAGAGCACTCATTTGCTTCTGTCTGTTTATCTATCTGTCTGTATCCCTTAAAAACACAATAACTTTTGAAAGAGACTGCGGGTAATGAGCAACTTTATCATGCATACTCTAGTAACAAAACTTAATATTGATATTCCATTGCCAGCACAATTACAAAACTTTTTCTGATACTTTATCTGAAACAGTTGGGAAAGGAATTGGGTTAAAATTAGTAAAAAATAAATTGTTGGTCCGCTCACTTATTACTTTCATACAGATAATTAAAATAGAGTAATTGATTAGCAGTGTATTCGATCCATTATGCAACTATGCACATAGAATAGTAATAATACCAAATTATTCATTGACATGTGGATATTAATTAAACCGTTGTATGTAGCTCCCACGAGCTACGAATAATTCATGACGTATTTTTTATAGATATAATTATTGTTGCTCCCTAAAACGAAAAATATATAAAACATTATATTTAATTAATGTAAATAATGATAAACAAAAACGCCATAATTTCATTACCAGATCTGTGAGATTTATATTATGAGTTGGCCTTTTTGAGGTTAAACGTGCGTTAAACGACTTAAGAATACTATTTCTTGTTACGTCCTAGTCATTTTTTCCTACATATATCTTTTAATTATGACTTTTATACTCAAAGTTTCTTTCTTCTACTATTCTTAAATTTCAGATGTCCATTAAGGAGAGGCGACACCTCCATACTTGAAGGCGAAACACGCACACCAGCTCACATAATCATATCGAATTTTTTGACATTCTTTTCTTGTAGCAAACTTAACAGAATTGAGTTAAATTTGGACAGTGGATTGCCTATACGTGAATCTCTGTTGTAATGCTAGAAAAATTGTCAAAATCTACGGTTTTTCTATGGTTACCCAGGCCTGAAGCTCCTGGTAGTAGAACGGAACTGTAGCGCTCTCTCGCGGCATTCATACTTGGGCCCTGTCTCGTGGATGTTTTCTCGAGAATAAAAACTGTTGTTTTCCGAAAAAGATTCCTCAATCTATCGTGTCTTCGTCACAATCGAATTGGACGTACCATGTGTATTTGTGTGCTGGTTATGTGGTAATGCTATACGTTTTTTTTTATCTTTGCGCGAAATAACGATGGATATTTGTTTTTCCATTCATTCACGGCTGTAAATAATCAATCTGTCCTTTTTTTGTTTTTTAACAATTCTACTCGCATTACAACAGAGATTCATGTATGTGCAGTCCACGGTTCAAATTTTATTTAACTCTGTTCGGTATGCTACGAGTGAAGAATCTTAAAAAATTCGATGTGATGGTTTCTTCTGTCCAGACGCTAACCACGCGGTTACGCAGGACGTTAATATTCAGTTTCTGTCGAATCGCTTTCGCTCGCTATGTACCACGAATTCTCAATATACTCTAATATTTTTACCTTATTCCACCTCCAACGTCAAGGCGTCGTTCGAAAGACAACTATTTAGCCGCGTCGGATACTGAAGGTCCGATTTCCATCAAATGACATCCGCTTGCAATAATTATCACGAGCGATCGATTCTCTTATTTTACTTTTCTACAATACTGGAAACCGATAGTCTTCCGGCGTTTGAGCATTCTTGGACCCGCCTCATGGTCCATCTAAACCCCCACCTTCTCTACCATCCGTGTTTTTTTCTCGATTTTTTGATAGTCTTCATTCACACTTCAATCAATCAAATACAAATCTCTACTGAAAATGTGAGTTTAATCGTCAAGGGCTTACACCTGAGTATATGGGCAAATAAGAGACCTTATTTTTTTTCCCGGAAAATAATTGCTTCATTCGAAAACTTTTTGTTCTGTTACAAAAGAGCATGTATTCTCGTATGTATGTGAATTTTTTAATCAAAATTTATCAACAATAAAGAACGTTAATCGGCAATGATGAACAAATTTTGAATGTTCAATGCGTGACAATGGTGAGACATCGGTAACTTCTACAATTCTTTGAATTTTTTAATGATATTAAAACATAATATTCTTAGAACTATATACTTTCAGGAAATGCAACAAAAAAATTGATTTTCACAAAATTCTATTTAGATGTAAGCCCTTGAGTCTTGATCACAAACGTTGGAAAACGTGGAAAATGTCTTGATCGTTATAAGCAGTGAATAATAATTTATATGCGTAATAATTCAGTATCTGAGTTTTAACTCTTAATCGGACATCGAATTCCATCCTTAATAATAATAATAATAAATTAACAAAAAGCTAGAGCGTCGTCAGCTTGAGACGTAACATTCCGGTTCTCGAATGACGAAACACCGCAGTTTATAATCCACACATAATTTTATTTTCCATTCGAATGTATTATTTCTCGTCACGTGTATTATATAATAACGTCATATCATTTTACGCCTATCATCAATGGCACTTGTGGTAAGTAAATAGTTCGATTTTAACAATAGGCGCACAGAGCGTTTGCACCAAATGCGAGATGAAAATATGCGCTCTCTCGTTCATTTCTTTGTTACATTCTATTCAATTCACGCGCGCAGAAATGTTGTGCGTAACAATAAAAACCGAGGGTTAATCTCGTACACGGGCTTGTACACGTAAGTGACGAAGCATCAATACTCGTGGTACTAAATTCAAGTGAATATAACTTATTGTTAGATGCAGTATCAAGCGTTACCGTCGCAGAGCAGAACCTTCCAGTCACCTAACGTTAGAAAACGAATATATTTTAAACAATTTGCATATTCCCAATTAAAAAACTTTGTTAGATCACTGGATCATTCGTAACTTCATGTTAGTAACAAAGATGATGAGAAAGAATATGCGTAAAAGAGAGAAACTCAACGTCTTGCAGCCACATCCTTTCTTCGATGGCATATTCACATCTCTACCAATTAAACTCTGCAGTCATAACTCCAAGAAAATACAAATTTCTGCCCACACTTTACCATAATACAACTCTACAAGATTTGTAACTCTATCCGATTCAGCGTTTTCTCATAATCCTATCAGATTACAACTCTCCGACAATAGAAATTCTCTTGGTTTTATCCCTAAATTTGTTTATTTGATTATTCTAAAAAGAACTCAATAATTAAATTGAGTTAATATAATTATAATAAAAATAATTAAATGGTTGTTTTACAAAAAATATTCTTAAAACTATTGTTTTCTTTCTTTGCAATTTTATTCGGTAGAATTTTTATTCCCGGAGTGTTGTTATATTCTGGTAAGACTTGTAATACATGATAGATTTATAATTGGTAGAGATACAAATGTGCCACTTTAATTATGCGCACGCGCAGGTGGATTCGTTACAGCTACGTATAGTAATTGCATCGATACTCGTGTAACTTTAAATTAATTCATATTTAGTGTTAGAAATACGCTTCCGAATATAACTCGTTATTCCTTCATAAGTGTTCAGCCGCGAGCTGTTTCGATCCTTCTTGTTTTCGGCAATGAAACGGTTTCACTTCTGCCCGTAGATACAATTGTATTTCTCGATAGGTGATAACGTTTAGCACGTCAAAATAATCCATTTAACAGGCATCGATTTATTCTTGTGAAAGGGATACGTATTCCTACATAATATACTAGGGTTAATGCATAAATTCTCAATAAGATCATAGATCCATTCTCGTACGTTATACATTTTTATGAAAACGTTTTAACGTCGTATGTTCAATTCAAGTAGACTTATTAAAGAATGGATAACAAATGAAGTAGATTAATTATGTTAAACTCAAATAGAGTTATCAAAGTAAGCTTTTATAAAGCATTAATATAATTATTTGTATGATGACGAGGAACTAATGTTTCGTGACAGAAATCGTGATTTGCATGGAGACGTCCACTCATCTCCCGGCGAACCGTGGTGCCGCGAGGCAAATGTACGGAAGCGGAAGTCTCCGGCAGACCGGAAGCGGTCCTATACTCGTGGGCACTACGATGATGCCAGTGCACCGAGGCAAGGATAATCACGACACTAACAATGACATGAAACACGATGAAAAGTCCTTTAGACACGAGGATCTGCACGAACATCACGAAGGTACATGAACCTCGAAGAGGTTGCCTATTTTTTTTCTCTATTTTCCACAGGTTCAATAATGATGCCATTTTCTCTTGGATAATTTTTAACGACATCGAGTTATCATTAATTTTATTTCATCAGAATATCCTTACGAGTCTCACGGAGGTGGTTACGATGAAAGCGGGGCGTGGAGCCGTCACCCGGCGCAAATGCCCCGCAATCACTTTCATCTGACACCGGGTATCTTTCCAAGAATACCGGGTCAGCCACCGGACTATAATCAGCCGATCGACGTTCCGAGTTATAGAAACGGAGCACCGGTGAATGGGATGCGTATACCCATTTCCAATGGCGGTATTTATGGCCAGGGACGACCCGAAGGGATGATTCGTGGTTCGGATCGCGCTAACCGAGGAAGGGGTGGCGTCTACGGTGCCTTTTCGGTTGGTGGAGGTACGTTGCTGCATCCTCATAAATGAAGAACGCAGATCTTTTGTTGCTGGTCGGATATTATTGACATAGCTTCTCATATTGATTTCCAATCGCGATCCGTCGAATTTTTTACCATGACGATCGATGTCAAGTTCGTTCGTCAGCTGTCCATGTGTGAATTGTACTGGTCGTCATCCCTTTTATCCTGTGTATTCTTGCATGGTATTCTCGATATTCGTAGCCATATCGTCAAAGAGTAAACGAGTAAACGAGACACGCGACCTTGCTGACCGATATAGCAAGCCATCTTCTCCCTCCAACGACTCGGTATAATAGAGACGCACTCCATGTCCCGATAACTATATTTCAAGGTCTTCGAGAGTAGCGAGAAAGTTAATATTGTAGCTGCGTATATATACTGAAAATAAATGTGAGGTTGAACCAACTACGGTGAGGTTGAACCAACTAAATCTTGTTGAGCCTACGAAAATGTTGTTGTATCAACCTTTGCCTGGTTGGCTCAACTGCTCGTGGAATTAACTGAATTATCTGTAAATTTGAGCCAACCACTTGAAGTATTGTAGTAAATCTGCAGCGTTACATCCGGCGCGAATCATACACTGCAACGGCTCAGCTATCATGTAGCATGTACTATAGTTGAACCAACAACGGTGAAGATGATCAATGATTTGATTCAACCTCATGTTGATTATCGTCGTATCAAACTCCGTCTTTTCTTAGCCTGAACGGTCGAAGTTTGAGTTACGATTGGAATTTGGAAGCGTAACTTGAACTCCAACACTTCGTTTGAAACTGTAAGTTTGCAGTTGAATGTATAAAATCCGATTGTAAATCAACCTTCAACATTATGCATGGAATAGTTGATAACATACTTGACTTTCAAAGCACCAACCGTACAACGACATATAAATCTCAGTCGAATTTGTATTGCAACTAGAGAACAATCAATCTGTTGGTTTACGGCCCATTTTCCATAACACGACTTTCAAATCCGACCCGGAAGCAACCTGAAATTAAAATCCGGCCATAAACCGACCAGGAAATCAACTCAGTTTAGGGTTGAAGCTATCTGCAAGGGTATTATTATCATACGCAATTGTGCATTATTGTGCATCATACTCTGACGACGTGACAATAAAGTTGCTCATAAAAGCATGAAATAAGATGACGTCAAATGCAAATATATTACATTGTATCAAATTTATTTATAATTATTTATTGTTCGAATCAGTATACGGCGAAGGCCACGGTATTCCCGATCGTTCGAGAATAAACAACGGGCTGGAACGTGGCCACGGTATTGGGCCTGTCGGTGAAGCTGATCCCGAACGTTTCGGTCCTGATCAAAAGACCCTCATCCAGGAACTCGAGGACGAGGATGATCTTAAGGACGTTGCAGCTTCCTGCGACTGGGTCTGCGCCGGCGATCAGTTTCTCTGTTCTGGATCGTGCACCTGTGTTAACATGGAGCAGCGCTGTGACGGAACTGTACGATTGTTTTATAAGTAAATTGTATTAATTAAGAGAAATTATTGTTTTTATCTTTCTGTTCGCGTCTTGCGTTGTCACAGATGAATTGCGAGAATGGCGAGGATGAGATCAACTGCGAGGAAGTATTGGAGGAGAGAAATACAAACGGAAATTGCTACGGCCCGAGAAATCATCGATGTCCAATATCCGGTTTCTGCATTTCCGAGTCTTGGATCTGCGACGGGGACGACGATTGCGGTGATTATTCGGACGAAGCGCCTTGCGGTAAGTCGTAAAATCTACATTTTTACTGAAAATTTTTCAGATAATTGTTAAAATTATCAATTTCATATTAATTAATAATGAAAGAACAATTATATTTCCATATTGTTGCAATCATGGTGCAATAAAAAAGCCATATTTTATTACTCAATGACAATAAAGTTTGGATAATCTTGTAGCTCGATTGCAAAGGGATTCACCTTAAAATTTATTTATATTATTTTTTCTCGCATAACTCATACGTTGTAATCTTCGTTGTTACAGGGAACAGATTGAATTGCACGGATGATCAGTTTCAGTGTAGAAACGGTTTGTGCGTCCAGCAAGCCTGGCTCTGCGACGGTGACAACGATTGCATGGATTACTCGGACGAGGAGGATTGCGCCGACAAAAAGTGAGTGTAACATTATCGGCCTAACATAAAAAAATAAATTTATTGACCACTCTCGCTGTCGTCTTTGAGTCTAAAAGCACGCTGTACGAGGACGGTGATACGCGCTACGAACTGTGGTCGTTTGAGTATGAGAGTCCATGTGTATTCATCCCTTTTTCCATGATTCCAAGGCTGACGCTTATTTTCGACGACGTCGTATCGTCTTCCCACGCGGAGATCTAGTCGCCCACGCGTTCCCTCGTTCCAGCAATACATAGTATACCATATATAATATTACGTTAAGGTATACTTAAATTTTACATAGATATACGCCAACTGAAATACGTGGACCATCGAAAGTCGTATTTTACTTTAACCATTTCCCAACGAGATATCTTTTACGAATTTCGTTGGAAACTAAGCTTTCTCAAATCGAGTTTAGCCCCCATCGACATAGAGCGTATTGTATATAACATTGTATAGCTGAGATTGTTTAAGTCGTTACAGAAAACTTTGCTCGCGGGGGACCACGTACATACACTCGGTTATACAGCACGAAATTATACGGATCGGGTAGGGTCGCGTGGGGGATGCATTTTCCGCCTGAGTTCAGGGCGGGGAGGCAGCTGGAGGAAAACTTGGAATACCCGGAATGGGTTGACGAGCCCGAGGGAAGCTGGCTGAGCAAGAGGGTAAAGAGGGTGCCCTGCTTCTGCTGATCCAGGGCGTGGAGATGGGTTGCTAAGCAACGATAATGGTTGCGCGTTGGTGGCGCATGGTATCGACCACCTGGATGCTGTAGGTCGGGCGGTCCTGTTGACGCTATATGACTACATATATATATACTATATTTACGTGGTCACCCCTTGCTCTCTCCCTGTCGCGCATTTACTTTTCGATATACCGATAACTATAAACTTCTTCGGTTTTTATTATTATTTCTTTTATTTTCCAGTAGCTTCTATCCTTAAGCATAAGTATATTACTTCGCATAAGTATATTACGTTAATTTTACTTTTGCTAATCCCATGAACATTTAAATAATATTTCTACATTATCACTATAATACTACACGTGAAGATATATATATATATGTATTGATCTTGTTATAGTTATTTACCTTTACAATTTCGGAGATTTTCTGGTGATCCCGAGACCCTCTCACTTTCTAATTATAATTGTTTAATTTATATTCTTTATAACATTGAGTATCGTGCGATAATGAAGAAATCGCTTGCTCTTAGCAAAGCAAACTGATAAAAAATGTTTGATAAAATATTGTAACCACTAAATACTTGATTAGTTGAATAAAGATTGTGGTTTGTTAATTCAATTATTAAAAAAACATAATAAAATTTAATATACCGATAACAAATTGCCTTATTTCGTAGAGATTTAATGTATTTATGTGAAAGCATTGCAAACAGATTTACCTCGACTGGTGCTCATTGAAAAGTGAAAGTTAAAAGATAAAAATGTAGTTTCGATAAACGTTGATTTTCGGATGTTACTTTATTTTATGGGTGTTCTGGGAGCTCTGAGAGATCTTTGGTGCCACAACTAGGATATCTAATGCCATTCTTGATTCCTCACTTGCCACGTGCGGCTCCCAACCCTCCGTTACATCCTTTTTATTGTATATCTCCGAGGGTCATTGGGCCGCACACTCGTACAATCTCACACACCAACGATGTAGACCATTGGTGCACGATAAGGTGCGCGGTGGTTCACGGTCGTCGATGGGTGGACGATGTTAGCCGAGGTCAACCGAGTAAATCGCTTAGGGAATAGAAAGATACGACGTTTAGGCAACACTGAACACCCACTAAGAGGTGGACTTGTTTTCGGTTGATAATCAGGGGGAGACTTCCAAACAAACTGAAATTATTCAAAAGAGTGGCAGCGCATGAACCGGATACTTGGAAAATGAACCTTTGCCTAAGACATTTTATTGAACTCACCATCGGTTTCAAGAAAGTGGTCTCATAGTTTTATATTTAGAATTCGTTGCCCTCGTTATTGATGATTGTCGGCCTGGAAACGTAAGCTCAATATTGTTACTGTAGCACTTGCTCTTCGAGTGGAATGAAATTGTGCATCGTGTTGGGTACAGCGAGGGTAACGGCAAACCAGGAAGCCCTCCCTCAACCTTCCCTTCGCAATGTGCGGTCTTCTATGCGGTCTACAAGATACCAGACTTCCATCAAACCTCCCAGCTTCGATTTGAATAGAATAATAAGGCTATTGACGGGTAGCGTCCGTCCTGATAGCGAGACGCGGTGAAGTGACACTCATCCTACACACATATCTGTAGGAGGTGTGTTAAAAAAATTACGGAAATTTTGTAATTTCACGTGCTGTATTAGTTCGATTCGCGCGATTTTTTCGTTGTTGTTTTGGTAAACTTGTCTGATAAGTTGCTGCACTGTATTAGCCATATTGGATATTTAGTCTATTGTTAGCTGTCAAAAAGGTCACATGTGTTTTTGTAGGATCGGCAATTTTGAAAATAGATCAGAGAATTTGTATTAAATTTTGCTATAAGAATGGAATAAAGTGCAGCTACGTTTTAGAAATGTTAAATATTGCTTTTAGTAAGTCTGCCATGAGTAAAACAAGGGTTTACAAGTGGTATAAGCGTTTCCAAGATGGCCGTGAAGACGTTGAAGATGACGAGAACCCTGGACGCCCCAGCACATTACAAACCGATGAAAACGTGGAAAAATTGAAAGAAATGATTATGAATGATCGCCGAATGACAATCAGATGAGTACCCGATGATGTTGGCATATCAATTGGCTCATGCCATAACATTTTTTCGGAGGTTTTGGGTATGAAAACCGTGTGGCAGCAAATTTCGAACAAATACACCGGCGATAGGAAGTTGCTCAGGAGTCGCTAAATGAAGTGAACAACGATGCAGAACTACTGAAACGTGCCATAACAGGTGATGAAACATGGGTTTACGGATATGGCGTCGAAACTAAGGCTCAATTGTCCCAGTGGAGCCATTCCAGATCGCCAAGACCGAAAAAAGCTCGACAAGTGCGGTCGAATACGAAGGTTATGCTCAATGTGTTCTTCGATTTTAACAGCATAGTGCACCATGAGTTCTTTCCACAAGATCAAACGGTCAATAAGGAGTACTACTTACAAGTTCAACATCGTTTGCGTGAAGCAATCCGAAAAAAAACGCCCGGATTTGTGGTGAAACGATTCATGGCTTTTGCACCACGATAATGCACCTGCTCACACTTCATTGCTCGTTCGTAATTTTTTGACCAAAAACAACACTGTAATAATGTGACAGCCTCCATATTTGCCAGACATGGTTGCGTGTCACTTTTTTCTGTTTCGAAAAATAAAGAGAACCTCAAAGGGCCGTCGTTTTGCAAGCATAGATGAGATTAAAAACGCATCGCTGAGGGAGCTAAAAGTTATCCCAAAGAACGAGTTCCAGACGTGGTACGGTGATTGGAAAAAGCGCTGTCATAAGTGTATAATATCTGATGGATACTATTTTTAAGGGGATAACATTGTTGTAGACGAATAAATAAAATTCTTTCACAAAAATCGAAAATTTCCGTTATTTTTTTAATACACCTCGTATATCTTATGTATGTACGTTAGTATTATTGTCTCCTTAATAATTATTATTTCGAATAAATATAAATACTGGACGTACATTCTTAAAAAATAACAATTGCTACGAGAGCAATGTATGACTATCATAAAAGAATCATAAAAGTATGTTCAAAAAAGGTTAAGGAGTGTGGTCAATCGACTCAAAATGTTAAGCGTTAGTTCGAATTTATAGAGGGTATTCATCTATTAGAACCAAGCTTGTATGGAAAAATTTTAAGTCGATCGTCTATATGGTTGTCCAGTAATTAATTATTCAAGTAATATTCTTATACAAATTTAATGCAACCCTCAAAAACCATTCTAAAAAATGTTAAGAACTTAATGAAAATGAATCTGAATAATTCTTAACATCATTGAAAAGAACTTTTACAAACAACGAATTGCTTTGTCTGCATTCTTATCAAGAAGTTGTAAAAATATAACAGCTTGGGTTGTATTCGATAATGTACGCTCGAGATCTTGCGACAAGGGATTTTATCTCGCGCGTTGCCCGCCATGCAACATGTACCATTCCACAGACCATTCCACGTATTTATCCGCCGTATTTATTCCACGAATGACAGTAGTCACCCTCCTTACAAGGTATTACAAAATGCTTGATTTTGCTTTTAATATAATTTCAGAAAATGTAAAGAGGACGAATTCACCTGTCCTGATGGAATTTGTATTCTCAACGAATACAGATGCGACGGTGACTATGACTGTCGTGATGGTAGCGACGAGGCGAAATGTCGTGAGTATACGAAAAATTGATAAATATGTATATTATCGTGATGAATTTCTGGAAGATGAACAGGTGATTTGATAAGATGATACCGCGTTTTGTAGAAATATTTCAGGAAGTGCATTGTGGCGAAAACTACTTCGAATGTACGACTCCTCGCTGTATCAAGTTGGAGTATCTGTGCGACGGTGATGACGATTGCGGGGACGCCAGTGATGAGGAAAATTGTCCAAGCACGGTTGAATCCTGTCCCGCGAATCACTTCAGGTTAGTTTGATTCTGTTCAGAGCTTACCTTTTAACAATAAAAATTAATTTGTCGTAAAATTGCTTCGTTTGCATAGATTTATGTGGAACATTTTTAGTTACTACCTTAGCAATTCCAAAAACCGGTTGTATTGTCGAAAAGCAAACATCTTGGAAACGGAAGTACTACTGGTAATTTTTAAACATTTCACGACCACCCAAACAACTGTAACTACAGCGGTTCCTCGGAATTGTACATTGGTTGCAAATGGTTTCGTCTATGCCTTTTTTATTTACGGTTCCTTGCGCGGTTGCATCCTGTCGGAGAACCGAAGTATACGTTTATTTGTTTGCGATTTCGTGTCAGTTGGCAACCAACCACTTTTTCAATGACGGAATTAACCGTATCAGCAACTGTCATTGAATAAGTGGTACGGTTCATTCCGTATCTGCAACTCCATACGGTTGTACTTTCGGTTGCAGTGATGGTTGCTTTTCCTTCTAGGATAAGTACATGTGACATAAAAATGTATGTCATTGTATCAAAGAAAATTGATAAATAAGATCTGTTTGCAGTTTTGAAAAGTTTATCAAATGCGCAACATCCGGGCCTTGACATGTTTTTAACCGAGGTTCTTTGATCCCTGTGTTTTCGATGAGAATTACGAATGGAAGAATCGTGACTGAGTTCACCCTCAAGGTTCTATCTTCGTATCTACGATGAAGCATGTGTTAGTGAGTCAGTTATGGCAATTGTACTTTCAAGTCCCGTACGTGACTGCCTGCGGTGACTCGGAAGCGGTGAGCTCACTCCATCCAAAGCAACTCCATCGTCGCGAAACAAAGCGCCATTTCTCTCGTCGTTCTCTTTCTACATCCTTGGGAACCGAGTTGCAATTAGCCGCACTCTAATCATCGTTTTTTTCGTCATTGCCCTTACTCGTTGTCATATATTTTTGTCATTTTTTGCGATTAGTTCAGGCGTAATACGAGCATCATTCTCAGAAAACAAAATCGTGTCGGTCAATCGCCCTTGTATCTATCAACGACGAATAATTTACTCGAGCAGACTGTAACGGAATTCTTCTAATTGTTTTTATTTGTTCTTCTCTTATAAAATAGATGTGATAATGGAGAATGCATCAGCGAGAACAAGATGTGCGACGGGAAAAACGATTGTCCAACCGGCGATGACGAAGAGCAACCCTGCAAGAATCTCACTCCAAAGCCATGCTCGCCGACCGATGAGTATCTTTGCAATTCGGGATCTTGCGTTTCGGTTCGTATATTATCCAAGAGTTTATTTTTTTAAATAATTCTATCGATAGTTGAAAATACTTGTGAGAAATATTTTGGAAAATATGTGAGTTAAACTGTGTTTGTAAAAAAAAATATAAGTTTTTGTTACGTCCTAGAAACAGTGGCAAAACATTAAAATTATGATAAACTGTTAATGATTTGAATCAACACAGTCAAAATTCAAAGGTTGATATTTAAAGATCTGAATTCACTGCGTCATCGTTTTAAAAGATTCACAAATATAAACGTTGAACGCGGGAACACAATTGTGAATCGAACTGTTAATTTTGCGATTACGAGGGTCGACCGTCGTGGTCGGCCCCCGGAGATGAATTAACTAAACAATCAGAAAAGCAGTGCTGAATGCACAGCGCAAGAATATCGTGGAGAGTTTGCGAGTGATTATCGAGGTGCATCGCGTCTCGAAGATGTTCTGCGTCCCGCTGGTCAGCGTTGGACTACTGACCTAAGCAAAGGGTATATACCTAGCACTGATAAGAACTACTGGATCACGATTGAAGTAAAAATATTATAATTAATTATAAATAATTTAAATGCAGGAAAAAAATGCATTATAGGTCCGGACGTAACAATTTTTATTATAAATTTAAGTTGTGTTTAAATTTTTAATGTTAAAATTTAAGTTTTGTTTGAATTGCACTATAAATATCGTTAATTTTACCCTGTACCAAAGTTTTAACTTGCGCATTCGTGTAACACGTGACAGTTAATGTTAATTGATGAAATAGCGTTAAGTTTAATTTATAAATACTTAGCGTTGATTTGTACAAACAGCGTTCATGGGTTTGCGACGGCGTCCTTGACTGTCCAAATGGCGATGACGAAGAATTCTGCGTCTTAACTTGTGACGTGACGCAGTATTTATGCAAAGCACCGCCAGCATCGAACGAAACGACAGTCGCCGTGGATCCTTCCAACCCAACGAATCACCATTTCGTTCCTTATTGCATCAGCAAGAAACATGTTTGCGACGGTTTGCCCGATTGTCCTGAACAGGATGGTAAGGAAAAAGATCACTCGACAATTAATTTGAAGAAGTTCAATAATAATTTTTATCCGATTATATATGAATTTCTCAGATATCCAAAGTACAATTCGTCATTTGAGAAACATAGTTCCGAATCTGTTTGCGGTCCGATCGCATAAAACTCCTTGAATAAATTATTTTTGGTATCATCGTAATGCCCCTAGATTCAAATGATATTGATTTTGTGCTTTGCAGACGAAGTCGACTGTCCTAAGAAGAGAGACTGCACTCCAACGGATAGATGTACTCAGCAATGCATCCTAACAGCGAAAAACCAAAAGGCTTGCGCTTGCGAGTTTGGATTCGTCCTTGGTCCCGACAACGCAACCTGTCACGACATCAACGAGTGTGAATTCGAGAAGGATCCCGTTTGTAGTCAGCTTTGCAATAACACTTTAGGGTCTTTCACATGCGGCTGCATGAGGGGCTACGTCTTGCGACCCGACTTGAGGACATGCAAGGGTATAGGTGCTAATCTCATGCTGCTGTTCACCAACCGTGTTGACATCAGAAAGGTTGGTGAATCTTTGTCCGATTCGAAGGTACAGAAAGTTAACAAGGTAAATTTCTTCTTAAACTGTCAATCAGATGTCTCTCGGATCTCCAAAGCAATCTAAGCACACTCCGATATTGAAAGGACTACACAATGCGATAGCTCTTGATTATCATTTTAATCGAGAGACGGTGTACTGGTCCGATGTCTCCATGGACGTTATACGCAAGGTCTACATCAACGGTACGGATCCTGAGGACGTGCTGCGTTGGGGACTGGAAAGCCCCGGTGGAGTAGCTGTCGACTGGATCCACGATTTGCTGTTCTGGACCGATGCTGGAACCCGGAGAATCGAGGTCATCACACTGGACTCGAAAGTTCGCCACGTTCTGATATCAAGCGATCTCGGAAAACCGAGAGCGATCGCGGTTCATCCACACTACGGCTATGTCTTTTGGACAGATTGGGGTAACAGAAGGAACCATGGAATGTCGTGGATGTTGGGTATTGTATCGTTTACCCCATAAACGATTTAATATTATTTACGGCAGGTTCTAGTCCGAAGATCGAACGCGCTGACATGGACGGCACACGGAGAACAGCTCTGGTTACGGAATCGATAACTTGGCCCAATGGATTGACAATAGATTACACCACCGACAGGATATACTGGACTGACGGAAAGATGGCTTTCATCGAATCGGCTTATGTTGATGGCAGCGGAAGGAAGAAGATACTCAGCAAAGGCTTGTATCACCCGTTTGCGATAACTGTCTTTGAAGATCTGATATATTGGACCGATTGGCACTTTAAGAGCGTGTCTTCAGCGAACAAGGCGAATGGACGAAGCTTCAAGACTATTTACTCGGGTAATTTTTTCGTTTCTGACCAAAGTACATACATTCTGAGCTTTCTCTTTCCAAATTTTCAATCAAGTCTCCAGTTGATATTATTAGTTTCATTGAACTTTATACTTCTTTTTTATGCTCAATTCATTTGTTCAGGTCTCCACTTCCCAATGGATCTGCACAGTTATCATCCCCAACGTCAACCCACCTACTCGAATCACTGTGGTGACAACAACGGCAAATGTTCTCACATGTGTCTGCCGAACAGTGCTGGCTACAGTTGCGTCTGTCCTGTTGGTTTGAAGATCAAACGAGATGGAAAAAATTGTGCCACGACCGCGGATAATCTTCTGATATTCGCAAGAAAACAAGATCTTCGGATGATACCCATAGATCAAGCAACGCGGGCATTTGACACTGTCATTCCAGTCGATCATATCCAGAGTGCCGTTGCACTCACTTGGGATTCGAACGAGGACACAATTTACTGGACGGATGTCGAAACGGATTCGATCAGTCGCGCTCATCTCAACGGCACTAATCAGAGCGTTATCATAAATCACAACTTAGAATCACCGGCTGGACTCGCCATGGACTGGATAACGAAGAAATTGTACTGGACAGATTTTGGAACCAACAGAATCGAGTGCTCGAATTTGGATGGCACCATGAGGACTCTCTTGGTCTACGAGAATCTCGACAAACCGAGGGACATTGTCGTTGATCCAATTGGTAAGCTTCCAACGTTTACGATACATTTCTACCGTGTAGAAAATTTGTCATCCTCAAGAAGATGACACCTCAAGATTAAGTGACATTGATGTATAAAAGGAAAGCACCCAAGCGGTAAATACTGATTTAGGACTCTTTCCTTCCAGCTGGCTACATGTACTGGAGCGATTGGGGCATTGAAGCGAAGATAGAAAGAGCATCGATGGACGGAAGTCAGAGAAAGGTTCTCATAAGCGCCAATCTAACCTGGCCTAATGGATTAGCAATAGATTTTGATAAGAAACGTCTTTACTGGGCTGACGGTGGTACCAAGAGTATCGAACACTCCGACCTCGATGGAAAGGACAGAACGATTCTAGTCGGTGAGTCTCCGTATTGTTATTCTCCTTTTTCTTCTTCTCACAATCGATTTCTTCGATCAGCATAGAACAAAATTCGTCTGTTTTTTTTATGCAGAAGCGAAGTTACCACATCCATTCGGCTTAGTAATCCATAAAAACAAGATTTATTGGACCGACTGGGACACGCAGAGTATCCATCGGGCTGACAAGGACACTGGTGGTAACGCGACTGTCGTCAGATCTGACATCAATGGTTTAATGGACGTGAGAGCATTTCATCGCAATCGACGAATAGTCGGTAGTCCTTGCAATCGCAACAATGGAAATTGCTCGCACTTGTGTCTCATCTCTCGAACTTCCCGTCGATTCAAATGTGCCTGTCCTACAGGTCTTGTCATAGGTGTAAGTGCGGCGTTTATTTCCCCGCATCAAACGCATATTCTTGGCATGACAGTAGATTTTATATGGAATTCTACGACCATGAATGTAATTTCAGCCCGACGGTAGGACTTGCCCTGACATGCCAAGCAAGTTCCTCATCTTGGCTCATCGAGTAGACATAAGGGTATTATCGTTGGATGTGAATTATCGCGTGGACGTTGCCCTACCGTTACCATATCTGAAAAATGCCAGTGGAGTCGATGTTGATCGAAGAACCGCAGATGTGTACTGGACAGATCCTGGGGAAGATGTTGTCAAAAAGACTACATTTGACGGAAGCAAAATCGAGAATATCATTGATACCGGGATTGACACTGTTGATAGTTTAGTGGTTGATTCGATTGGAAAAAAGCTGTACTGGACGGACGCCGGTCTGAATAGCATCGAAGTATCCGAACTAAATGGTAGCAATCGCAAGGCACTAATTTGGTCGGGTTTGGACAGTCCAAGAGCCATAGTACTTCACTACGCGAAAGGCTTGATGTTCTGGTCCGACTGGGGTCTCAACGCTCGAATAGAACGGGCCAATATGGACGGCGAAGAAAGAACGACGGTTATAGCTGACGATCTGGTTTGGCCGAATGGACTTGCCATTGATTACACCGAAGACAGACTTTATTGGACCGATGCGAAGAGAAAAGTGATCGAGTCCTCGGGTTTTGACGGAGAGAATCGTAAAGTTCTCATCAAGAGCGTTCAATACCCTTACGGTCTTGCTATCATGGATGATTACATATACTGGAGCGATTGGAGTTCGCGAGGCGTTGTTCAAGCGAACAAGACTTCCGGAACGGACATCAAGGTAATCGTGAGCAAACTCGATGGCGTCATGGATGTGCGTGCGATAAACGTAAGTAGCGAAACAATTAATTAAATTATTAATATCAATTACCATTGCTGCTTTGTATAAACATTTTTTTAAATTTTACTTTTCAGCAGTGGCTCGACTTGCACATTGATAATTCCTGCAGCAAAGATAACGGAGGATGTTCTCATCTTTGCCTCCGAAATCCAAGAGGATATTCCTGCGCGTGTCCCACTGGAATCTTGTTAAAAAACGACAAGAAGACGTGCAATACCGCTCCGTCGAATTTTCTGCTGTTCGCGGCTAAAAAGAGCCTTGCCAGAATGTCCTTCGACACTCCGGAAATGTGGGAAGTTGCTCTGCCAGTTCCTGACGTACACAGAGCTCTCTCGATCGATTTTCATTGGGCAAGCGGCCAGATACTGTACACGGACACTAACGTCCGAGCCAAAGGTTTCATGATTAGGTAAAATCAAATTTATATTGAGCCCTTGATCGAGTTTGATCGGAAACGGTGATTTCATTATGAAATCTTTGTTTATTCCAGATCCGTCAACATGCAGAATTACAGCGACACGAAGGTCGTGATAGCCGGCTCTGAGAGCATCTCACCTTTCAGCGTAGCGGTTGACTGGATCGCCGACAATCTTTATTGGACGGACATGAAGCACAGAGTCGTGGCAGTTGCGAGAATCGATGGCACCAGCCAAAAAACTATTATCAGTAATCTCGAAGATCCTAGATCTTTGGCTCTGTTTCCGAGACTGGGATACATTTTCTGGACTGAATGGGGAGGTCACGCTAAGATTCAGAGAGCTCTGCTCGACGGCTCCGATTGCAAGAATATCATCTCAACGGACTTGGATGTTCCCAATGGACTATCAATCGATTATACAAGTAACAAGCTCTTCTGGGCTGACTCGCTAAAAGACAGAATAGAAACTTCTGATCTTCATGGACGATACAGAGTTACTCTCATCAGCGGATACATCGATCCCTTCGGTCTTACTCAGGTAAGAAAAGATTTTCATTTATTTATGAGAAATTCGAATATTCACGGAAAAAGTAAAAAGAAAAGTTTAATTTTTAGAAAATATTTAAATTGATTTTATTAAATTATACAAAACTATATTTCGTGAAATTCTAGCGTAAGCTAATAATAACTAATATCAATTGAAAACCACGCTTGTAATCTCTGGATAAATTATTTTTAGCTAGTACCGTTTCTGTTCGTAGTGGATCGGTTGTCTTACGAAATCTTACAACCTTCTCACTCTGTCTTTTATGTCTGCAGTATGGTGAGCACATTTATTGGGCCAACTGGAAGCAAGAAATAGTTCAAAGAGCCGACAAAGCGACAGGCGAGAATCGAGTATTGATTCGTACTTCATTAGGATTCATGACTGATTTAAAGAGCGTTTCCGCTGAAAGGCAAACCGGGTGGACCTCCTGCGCAATCGAGAACGGAGGTTGCACTAATCTCTGTTTATTCGCTCGCAAGAGCTACAAGTGTGCTTGTCCCGATAAGGAAGATGTAAAATGTTCCACGGGTTGGTTAACATCAATTTTCTTATATTAATTTCTTAAATAAATTGTTTTCATCACACTCGATTGATTAATCATTTTATTGTTCTATTCAGTACCGAAGAAACGAATTCCACTCCGTAAACCCGGTAGCGAGAACGATCCCAACGCTGATAAACTCGACGACGACGAGCCCAGATCATCGGGATCGGTAACATCTATGAATAATCGTGAGGGCGATGATAAATTCAAGAACTACAGGAATCCCGAAAAGAGTTACAGCTTGAAGACTGTGATAATAACGGTGGTGCCGATGATTGTATTTACGATTGCAATTGTCGCGGTTATAATCTATCTTCTCTGTCAGAGAAAAACAAAGCAAGAGAAGTACATGCAGTACGCGACCAGACACAACGTGAGAACGTTTTCCAATCCGAATTACAACGCCTCGACCGCCGACGGAGGTCCGTGCAATCCTCAACAGGAGAAAAAGTCATTCATATGGAAGCGACTGAAGTACGACAGTTCACAGGTACGTGAAATCCATTAAACAAATCAATAAATTCATGGACATGTATATACGTTCTCTGTTCTTCTATTGTTTCTGTTAAAATGTTGCATTTCGTTCGTGAATCTATATATTTTTTTTTATCGACCGAGACACGAATCTACGACATGATTAACATTTGCATGCGATGGATAAGTTCGTTCTCAGGATAACGTGAAGACAACATAGATAAAGTGGTCGTGTCGCAGATTTGTCTTGATCAAAAAGTTATTAAAAACGTTTGAAAAAAAAAATTTTTTTTTTTTAAACAGACCCGTTGCTTAATCTTGCGCTATGTTTTTTTTTTCTCTTTCCACCCACAAAAACATTGAATTATTGATTGGAACATCGTCGGAACTGGGCGTGTGCACACACGGCAGAGAGCAAACTCATCGAAGGTCGAATGCCCGATCAAGTTGCAACACTTGCCGCTACATTTTATCCAGATGAACGAGACCGAGACAACGTAGTGAATCCTGTCGAGCTACGATTGGGATCCGGGCGCGACAACTGTTAGATTTAATGTTTCAACGCGCAGCAACCAACTATTCGACGAACCGATTATGGGATTGATAATGATATTTCCTTTTCAAATATTTCAATACAATTGTGGTATGGAATATATATGTTATACACATACATACATACATACATACATATATGTATATGTATATAATATATATATATATATTTATATAACATCTCCTGGTGCTCGATAAATCCTGCTGCGCGTGAAACGAGACTCGATTACCGCGACAATATTCTAAAATGAAGATATTAATGAAGAAAAATGATACGGAGTGAGGAAGAGATATTATTATTGTACTAATTGGGAATGAAAGAGCTTTATTTCACATTGCTTCTTTCGTGAGATGTACCTGACGTTCACTTTAGAATTGACGAACGACAAAGTCTGCTAACACGCAGACGTACTATTATAATACAATTTTTATTTGTAATGACAAAATATATAAATTACGGTCTTAGAAATTCGTACGAGGGCGACGATGTTCGAAGGTATTATGTACCGAGCCAGATGATCCGGTAACAGCACAAACGCGTTAGGTAACGATGTTTTAAGGAAGCGATGTGCGTCTGCATAAAGCTGTCTTATGGCGGTACATGGTGCAGTGTTATCGTGACACCACGATAGAGTAACAGTACCAGCAGGTACCCTACTTAAAAAAATCCCATTAAATCCCGATTAAACGGACAAAAAATGACATTGAAACCGATTGGAATCGATTAGTTTTCAATGGGATTTTGGTCCATTTAATGAGATTCAATCGGTTTCAATGAGATATTCTAAGCAGAGTACTCAATGCTATGCAATGAAACCCTAGTGAAACTAAAATTTCTGCACACTCTGTGAATTTAGATTACGACACCATAGGGTCGTTGTTGCTCTATATCGTGGAACCGAGTGGCACTATGCCTTTATTGTGTATTTGGAAATTTCACGACGTACTTGCACCGTACCGACACCGTGCAGTGATCGTGCCGTCACTCACTATGTCGATTTTTTATCAGAGACAATTATGAGATTACCGTCAAGCAATTGAAATCTCAAATGATTTGTAAAAAATTATGTCATCGTGACGGCAGGATCTGTATCTTTCGGACACTATCGTCGTACGAAACATTATGCAGAAATAACACCATAGCGATAAACACGACGTGTATAATTCAGACACGCAGTTCCACGATATAAAAAAAATTCTGGCGCCACATTTTCGTATTCTAAACTTACAACATGCTGAAATGGTAGTTCCACTACCGTATCGTAGCATAACTTAAGACGATGTGCTACACGTCGTCGTTCTCTCTCGGATCGCCATCCATGGGAGAGAGATAGCAGAATTTTCCCATAGCCAATTTTTTGCGATACGAATGATCATTCGGATAAAAAAATGAAAAGGGTCAACTGTAGAATTGTAAGACGCAATTTACACTTCTTCGCTTTTATTCAAAAGATCAATCGTGACAGCGAAATTAGCGTTACAGTTTTTGTTACCGACCGAGTAGCACCGTATCACGTTAATTGCAATAAACGCGATTCTATCGAGGTATCATTATAACATGGCATGCTGTGCTATCGCAAGATAACTTAAGACGTAGCGAAAAACTTACTCCACGTTCTACGTGACACCTTGTGTGCTCTCTCTCTCTCGCACTCACGCGATCTCTATGGTATTGTCTCTTTTACACACCGGTAGCGTGGTGTAAATCTTTCGCCTTAGCTTAATTAATGTAGACGAATGACTCTCCCTTATCCAGCATGACGTGCCATTCCCTGACGTTTTGTGCTGTCACCGTGTCACGAATTGTCCGTCTCCATTTCGACAGGTTCATTCCGAATCTCACATACGTGTAATAAGATGGATTTTGACCAATAGAATTGAACTGCCTGCGCATTAATGCGGTCTATGTGAGATTCGGAATGTACTCTGAGCAGATAAAACGGTTTACGAATATTTATTATTTAATCTTGCGAGAAAGAGTCTTTGTACGAACATATGAATCGATAGAATTTGTAATAACTGTCGTGTATCGGAGTACAGGAATAACAATCGTTATTAAAGATAAAGAAAAAAAGAAAAACACTACGTTAATGCGAGATTGGGCATCCGACTTGCGACAGCGTTGGTTGCACACGTTGGGTTGCGCCTACAAAATAAAAGAAAAATAGAGAACGATGCCAATATAAGTTATTAATGAAAATTAATGAATAAAGTGATAATCGTGGTACGGGAGTGAAATAAATTTGAGAAAAAGAAAGAGAGGGAGAAAGAGCGAAAGTAAGAGAAACAGAAGAACAGAAAATAAACGAAATCAATAATTCATTGCATTATAGGAGAGAGTGTACGAGGATAACGGGCCGACCTCGAGCCCTGAAGTCGTTTCACTGATACCCCCTTCGGCGACCCCGAGCAGCAGTCGGGCACAGTCGGTCACCCCCAGGGAGTCCTCGCCGTCTTTCTCCCACATCACCCATCTCAATGGTTAAAAATAAAATAAACAAAGAACAGAACAAATCACGCGAATTATATCGATCGAATTCGGTCGATGTTACGAGTTCGGTAACTCGCGAGTATCATGGTTGATTGCAACAAGAAAAAAAAATAACAACCCCCTCCGTCTGTTTGACCCGATTGGGACTAAGATCTCTTTTTGTCCGTACGTCGATAGAATTTTCAATCTTTTATTTTCTTTTTATTGACTAATATCCCATTTTCGGTTAAAAGCTCTACAAGAGAAAAGAGAGTCGATCGAAGCGATTAAATGAAACTATTTAGTGCTATACGCATTAGACGTTCTTTGCCAATAGATCGACACATTTGTTACTCGAAAATCGTAGTTAGAAGTCTACGATAGGAAAACGAACGATGTCAAGCAAGAAAAGAGCTCGTGGTTTATTCTTTGCTTTTTTCCCATAGTAACCAGTCGTGATCGACGAAATTGTCCGGTATCGTCAATGTTATTATGCACGAAACGCATAATCCTCTTTACCCCCCTCCCAACCCCGTATTTTTATAAAGAAGCGTAACATATATGTATATTTTTTCTATGAGCTATACGATATTTTTTCTCGCGTAACGCGCGCGGTTCCTCGTGGCACCGGTTGCCTCGCAGTTTGGACATTGTCCCAGCGGGTCTAGGACGGTCCGATGTCTGTTCTATTTAATAATAGCTCCGGACAGAGGAATAGAAAAAGTGAAAAAGAATCGAATTAGAGGAAGCGCGGGCGCGGCAACGTGGTAGAGGCAAAAGGGTAGAATTGCGAATGAAGAAAACACCAATAAAAACAAACTGTTAGTAGACACGAACTTTAGATCCGATAACGACGAGATCTTTAGTGTTTGGAAATTATTTGCCTATCGGTTATTGGAGATAGCGATCAAATTCTCTCGATAGCATCTGACAAGCTGCAAAAATTAAAAAATTAAAAAATAAATTATAATATTGTAACAAAAAATTATAAATCGGCGAATCATCAGATTTTAATTCTTATCACGGATGATTGTCTACAATAAGCAAAAAAATAAGATTTTTTAACATCAAAACGACTTTCCTGATACACAGGTGCGTCATTAGGTATAAAAAGTTATCGAAATCAGAGACAAACACCCTTAGATATTTTGACATAAGCGTTCTTCGTTGATTGATCTCACAATCTATTAAATTATTATTATTTTATGCTATCAAGTAAGAGAAAATATAAATCTAAATGTCACAAAGAACTTTGGCGATCTTCATTTTTCGCTTTACATTTGTTTCTTGAAATCATCTTTAGATGTGATACAATTCGACGATAAAGTATTATTATCGAATGAAAAGTTTACACAATTACTTACGGCAGTCTGCCACTTGTATTAAATAATTAATAGTTAACAAATTGGTGGATACATCAACGAGGAAAGCTCATTTGAATGTCGCGATACTGTAACTAAAAAAATACCGAACGAGACCAAAAGAGATGTCCGATCAAACATAACATGACGTTTAAGGGTCAAAGTTACACCTTACGCGTTAATGTACGTGCCATTAGCGTAAAAAATCCAAGTGTTATAGTCCGTAAACTTATTGCAGTCTAAATTATTACACTATACGAAGTGGCATTGGTTTCTTATTCTTCAAATCGTATTGCTTCCGTTTAGATTTCAAATAACAGAAGTTGATATACAGTGAAATTCAAGTATACTGGCCTCAATTAGACGCATTACGGTACGATGGTGGCACGGAGCGGCAGAACGCAGTCTCCTGTAATCGTATCTGACGACATTCCGCCAGACTGCCGATACAATATCGTTAAAAAATCATAACGGACATAGAAGACTGCATTCTGCTGTCATATAGCGTGTCGGTTGTCGCGACACGCTTTTCTTTTACCGGGTGAAGCTCAACGATTAAGAGCGATAAGCGAAGAAAAACTTAAAAGATTTTTCAGTGTACACTATAGAAATTCGGATGTGACACGGGTGCGATCGGTCATTCGATCGCGATAACGATGATTAATGTATTATCGATTAGTCGCGAGTCGTCCATCCGTTCGTCCGTCCGTCCGTTCGTCGTGCTAATTATCGAAAATTAAAACGCGTGCAAGCGAGACTCGAACAAGGCGATTCGAGATGTGGTAAATTGTTAAATAGAGGTCTTGCTCGAATGAAAAATCATTGAAATTCATATTTTTACATTATAAATGTGAATAATTTTTGTAAAAGTATAATCGTCGTAAGGAAAGGCTCAATCCTCTCGCTCGCACTCATGATATTTCTAACGGTATTGAGCCTCACCTTAAAACAATAATCATAACGAAATTCTCTTGATATAAAAAATATAAATAAATAGATGAATAAGCACAATTTTTTATTAATATTATGTCAGAATATTTATTCGAATGATTTTTTACTCGAGTGGCGCATATGCCTGACCTAAACTTAAAAATTCGGATGTTACGGACGGTGCATACTTTGCCAGGACGGCTCACGCTATTTTTGGTGTTACTCCGACTACTCTTAAGAGCTGTAATCATCATGACCGTTTAATTTTTGGAAGTATATTATAATTAAAGAGGAAAAAAAATAATAAACAATAAGAATGTTTTACATTCGATTCACAAAGTACGATTATATAAAGTTGTACGAGGAGCGAAGTTTGTGAAGTTCGAAGCTCAGGTGAACCGAGCAAGCGTCGCATACTCAGAATATAGTATAATAGTTAGAATGTAAATGAAAAAAAAAATTAAAAAAAAAAAAAACACTATCGTTATCGCCGAGCTGGCACTTTTCTCGGGAAAAGTTCTTGGTGAAGGCGGAATAATAAGAGAAGTAACGGGACGAAGATATTATCATTTTCGTGGAAAAAACTTTGCATTTGTCCGCACCGCAATGATATTACGAAGGATATGTCGAAAATAAACGAGAGAACAACACACAGAGAGAGAGAGAGAGAGAGAGAGAGAGAGATCTTGATGACTATTTCGGTTATACCTGATGAAACGATAATTAGTACGTACCTATTCGAATAAAAAAGTAAAAATTGTTAGTCGTAAGTCGATCAATTGTGTGAAGAGGAAGTTCAAAAAATCCTACAGAAAGCATATGCAGACATAATACTCATGACACGAGCAGTTGAGTTTTCTTTGCCCGTGACGTTCCATTTTTCTAAACTACTGTGTCTACCTCGCCTTGGTGAGGATACCCCAGATTATCATCTCTATTAAATACGATTTAACGAGCGCGCACCACGAGCCAAATTGGAAATCTCTCATTTGTACCGAGAGAAATATTGTGCTCTAAAATCGCGACGCGTTTTGTTTATATCAATGGAATCGCGCGTCGTCGTCGTGAATGATCATGATCATTCATCCACGTCGTATTGTTTCGTCGCCAAAAACCGAAAAAAAAAAAAAATGAAATAATTCAAAGACTACAATATGAATGTGTAAATACACGTGAATTACAGTATTAATTAATACGATTGGACTAGATTGTAAGAACATTATAATATTGTAATATTTGTATAGGATTTGCGAGTAATTTTAGAACGAAATTGTTTAATATATTCAAACGTCACGCGACCTCCTCGTGACGTTTAAATAAAATATTCTGTATCCTACGTGTGACTAATTATTTCACTCATACCAATCCCATTATTTATGTCGCGATTTTTTATTAACGAATTGCCATTCGCAAATTATATCATTATTATCATTTTCTTCCGTTTCTAATACGCACTTCGTTCGATCTCTGGCGTCTCCAACGTATTATAGGGCAACGAAAAATTCTTGTTACCGAACGATCAACACATGTAACAATATTATGCCAATTGTGGTACAATTAAAAGTCACTCAACTTTACATTTATTTCGTAAAACTATTTTTATTTATATTTTTGCAACAGAGAACACTTTTCGAGAAAATAATATTATAGGATTCGCACCTTTGTTTCAGTTCGGTTTATTGACCAGAAGTTAATAAACCCGTTTGTGCATCATATCAGTTTCTTAATAACTGCAGTATAGAATATATATAAATGGGTTACACCTATGTTCCATTATTCTTATACACATCCGACAGAATAGAATATACAATTTTTTGATTATGGAACAACGACTCGTCGAATTCCAACACGTGAATTCGATAATGTACACATTACATGTATATAATTTAAAAAATAATACTTGTAGCGATATATACATCACTTTAGTAATACACATTGAATTAACAGATATACAGAGTACGGGTTGACGTGTAGTCATCATTATCTCACAGCTACCTTTTGGTCAAACACGGCTACACGAGTGTTAAGCTGCTTTGAGTAAATCGAACACAGAGTTTTCTTATTCGCTTACAGGATCTTCGTGCAATAATAATTCCAATAATTTACAGCCGTGGCAATGAAGAATCCTGCTTAAAAAATAATGAAAAAGATTTCAAAGAATATCAAATCAAACTTTTACTCGCAACGTTTATCATACTGCTTCCATTGTCTTTGGTTTCTTTTTCACGTAGCACCGCTATCTTCTTTGATAAATAATTTATTCACCGGATCTCATTTTCAACAAAATTTTGACGCCCCAATGATTCCCGAAAGGTCGAGTATATTATCGAGTATGATCGAGTATGATATACTCGAAAAGTAACGCCGCGTCGTAAATTAACGTAAAAAATAAACGATAGTGACATCTTGATTTTGGTCCGGACAGGGTCGATTAATACTGAATTTCATTGAGCCACGGTAACATTGAAAAACAAAAAAAAATAAACTCCTTGCGATAGGGGGGCATTAAACAGCTTACGTACCGTGAGGTACTTGATGGGTAGGTACATAAATACCGAAAGTTCGGATGCTTGCAGCACGAAGCTTGCAGCTTTATCTGTGCTATAAAAAAATAATCGGTGCCTTTGCCCAATTTTATATAGGAATGTTTTGAGAATTGTACAAAAATTGACAATCGAGCTCCCTGTAGTTCGTGAAATTTGTTTTTCTTTCCCGTACATTATATTATTTTAACCTACGATTGTGAGATTTTACTTGTGCTGCAGCTCTGGAAATACCTCGTACATAAGCACCTCAAAGATATCCTGTAATGCAATTAAAAATTAATTATCGTAAGCAGATAATTTGTAAAGATTGTAATTAGCGTTGAATCAAAGCAGAATTGAACGAAAATTAAATGATAATATTAACTCAAAGTAGTCAGGTGAATTATAAAGAAGACAAAGCTTACATAAAATAGTTGTTTGTTCAGATTATCGTTCTGCATTGTATCAAAGACTTTCGTGGCGCCTCTCTGAGCGCTCTGAGCTCCGACAAGATTCGCAAGAACTTCGGGCAAATTGTTTAAGAACTGTCTTCTCGCTTCTCCTCGGGTTTTAAGTTTCTCCTCGTCCGTTCGAACGACATTCGATGAAATAATTTGTCCGTTAGGCCACCAGGATTTTGTAAAGAGTTGGATGTAGTAGTGCAACATTGGCTCAGAGAATACCCAAGCCACCGAGTCTCTTACTTGTCTGATAAGTTATGTAAATGTATAAAAATAAACATTCAATAGTTAGTTCGATTCTTCGAACGTACCTATTTATCGTTCGGCCGTAAGTGATCTGAACAAAAGTGATGAGTGATCGTCTGAGCCACCTAAAGACTCCTCGTAGATCGAAAACTTCGCCGAGAAGAGTGTACAAGGGTTCGGCTATGGCGTCTTTCCCAGGTCCGAGATATGCGTCGTTGCCTGCGCGACCGGCATCGTTATCGTCGAGTAGCAATGAGTAATCTTCGTCATCGTCTCTTTCGCGTGAATCTCCACTTCCGCTAGAGCTCCTGAACAATACAATTTCAGTTTCTAGACAAAATGTGTGGCTAAAGGTCGAGGGTCATTGATTATTATGTTCTATCCTGATCGGGACTCACGTTTTAAAAAGAGTCGACAGTGAAAATCGTGATTTCTTTGGTGATGGAGCGGTGTGCTTCAGATGCTCGGAACTCGGGCTCAGAAACGCGTAAAGAGCTTCACTCTGATTCAATCTTTCATCCTCTAAGACGAACTGTACAAAAAAAAAACAAAGCAATGTAATGTAACTTTCATCAGGCGACTCAATAATGCAATTTAAGGTAGTTATATGGGTAGACTATGATGGGGATAATAGCTGATAAGCATGGCGATGCGAGGCGTGCGGGACGAGCATCGATAGGGTAGCGAGTGAACGAATGCAGCGCACGAGACATTTCATTTAATTGTTCGTATTTTTCCCAAATATCTGGCGAGTGTACATTTTTTAATGATCATTAGAATCCTTATTATTTCAAAAGTATCTAGTTCGTTATATATTTTCTGTAAATACAATAAAAGTATTTTTTTTCAATGAAACTCACAGAAATTTTATCATAAACGATACGCTAAAAACTTCTATTTTTAAGATTTAATTGCGTGTTTTGATGTTCAGTAACCTACCGTGGTATTTCGCGTAAGTAATATTAAATACTAAAATTGAAACATACTAAAAGCTCAGATATTTGAGTTGGAAATGTCTTAGTGACATAACTAACTTAATAAATGGAATATGAAAAATTCGAGTATACACACGTTGAGATATTTCTGTATCTGCATCTTAGCTTTGTCTAGTGAATTTCTGTCGGTTTTGCCAAAAAATTTAAGAGGCTGCGAGGGTAATTCGAGAGTTTTTACGTTGGAGCACAGTTGTCGCAATTTTCTGTGCAACTCTTGAAACTCGGGTAACTTTCGAAATACGACCCAGCCAGTCGATATACTTTCAGCGTTGCCCTCATCCTCGGCCATATGAACGACCAGAATAAATTGCGGCGGATCTCCGTTGTCGGGAGTTTCGGCGCTTTGAACGTCGGCGCGCCAACGTCCCAAATGTTCGGCCCACATCTCTGTGTGAGTCAGGTGAGCTTCAAGCTGCCGCTTTTCTCCCTGTAACCACTCCACTTCTTTCGCCAAAATACTCAAGACTCTACTCTCTGGCTTGAGCGAAGATCTCAACGCCTGGAGGGCCTGCATTTTGTTGTTAAGCTTCTCCTGGAGCTGATCGAGCTTACTTCGCGCGTAATTCGAGTGTTCGCCAACGAGCAGCGGCGAATGTTCCGATAGCACGCCTTCCACCAACTGACGATCTTCCGTCAAACCTAAATGCAAAAATCTTATTTTAAAACTACATAGGAATCGATGAGCCCGCTTTTTGTTCGCGCTACGAACTCGTCATTATTTCATAGCCATTCACAACATCACTTATTGTTAGATGCGAGATTCGCTATGAGCAGCGACGAGACCTACTGCTAAATAGCTGAAATTTTCTAAGTCGTACATCGCATGAACTTAGGTCGTATCAATAAAAGGCTGTGCGCGCAATGTAATAAAAAAGAGTTAAGGCGAGACGAAACTTACTCAGTCAGTGACAAACCTTGCCAAACTAATTTTTTTTAGAGTGTATCGAGATTTAAAAAAACCGAGTTTTACACAATAACTTGATGTGCTGTATCGTGTAAAACTTTGCTCTTATCTGCAATTTTACAACATTAGAGAAAATATTTGTTATCGACCGAGTTGGCGTTTATAGGATCGCGTAGCAACGAGAGGGGTTTCGCCTCCCTCGTAGAAACAATGCAATTTTATAGTTGTGATGAACGTGCATTTGAAGCGAAAATAATCATTTGAGATGTATGCACGAGTAAAGTGTTACACTTACTATCATCTGAGTTTGAAGGGGTGTACGGAGAGAATAATTGGTATTAGAGCGATATGCATACTTGGTGTACTTCAAATAAACTAATAACACTTTTATGATGATTTATAAGATCGACTTACCATCCGCTCTTTCGCTCAAAAGAGCTTCCTGCATCTTTTTGTACTGCTCACTCACGAGGAACGACGAGTAGTACTTTTCCTCCAATACTTTAACAACGTCTTCTTGAACTTCGTAAAATACATCGGGTCCCTTGTCGCCGAGCAAAAAGCTCTCCATTCTCTTTCGCACGTTCTTATCAACCTTTATCTCAGCCGTAGGTGATCTTATGTACGTGTAAAATATTTCGGCACCTAGTTGATGCCAATGCGATCTTTCTGCCGCTCGCAATTCTTGAACCGCAGCCCAATAGCCTATGAGACCCTGACTCGCTGCCTGCTCCAAAAATTGAGTTAGATATCGGCGTCCGGTTATATTTTCCAGGACCGTCTGCAACGGCAATACTCGACCCTCCGTCGAGGCCGTCGGATCCGCTATGTCGCATTCCTGAAGAAACAACGTTAATTAATTGATCGATCATTAATCCATTGGTTAACATCGGTGTGTTACATTTGTTGTGGATTGGTCAATAATTAAATGGTTGGAAGTCTGAAAGAAGTAATCGCTAATACTGTGTAATTTTTTGTTGGAAAGACAAACCTGTATCGGGTATCCGTCCCATCCCAAAGTTTGCATATGGCCCTCACAAGTATTTTTGGCATAAGTTAACTGGCTGATGTATCTTTTTAATTTCCTCGCCTGAGCCGTATCGGATTTGCCGAAGGTATTGCTCTCCGGGTCGAGACCCTGAGCTCTCTTGACATTCTGAACTGTCGTTGCCTGCATTATTTCGGTAACGATGTTGTATCGAATGTGCATGAGAACCTCTATGTCTTTCGAATTTTTGATCATGCGGATAAAGTCCTCGAACGACTCAGCATATTCGTACGTTTTCCTGTGCATCGCTTCGGTGAGCTGCTGTTGTTCGATGTACAGCAGAATTTTTTGATTTATGTAATCGGGATCTGTGATTAGATCTATGGCAGGTTTAAGTACTGAAATGGAAGGTAAATCAAGAATATTAGTGATGTTAACAGTTTCACAGTTTTTCATCAATTTTTTAATTTAAAGTATTTTTCATGGTCACATAACTCGATACAATTGATCGAAGCTTTGCTAAATGTTTTCAAAATTAACAAAAAGCGAATTTCAATCAATTCTATTTAGTTTTTATATGAAAACGGTAATTGTAATTTCTTTTACTTTTACAGGTGATAACTTCACGAAGAAGAAATTTGGCAGGTGAAAGAGAGTAACTTCGTGGCAGAAAGAACATGATACAGAGTTCACTGACTCTTCTTAAGAAGTCTAATTCAGCTGTACGCGACATGAGATGAGGAGAAAGAATAAACACAGGATCTTCCCCTTCGGAACTGTAAAGTTAAAGAATATTGTACCCTCTATCCTCAATTAATAAATGATACTACAGAAAAAAAGAACGAACGCCGCTTCTTGCGCTATCCTGATCTTCTCAAAATGAAAAGTAACTTTGTTGACAATATTACAAGCCACGAGTTTAGTGTGGTCTACTCTGGAAAGACGTTCGTGAAGGCTCTGTATGGCTCCCCATACATCCTGCTTCATGTTGATTATTATATGATCCGGACAAAAAGCCAATTCCTTCAACCAACAGCCAACAAAGTCTCTGAAAGCCAAGTCAAGAAGATTCTGCAAGGCCCCGTCCACTGGTCTTGTAAATACAACCGGATAGCGTATCGGCCTTTTGCTGCTTGACAATTTTGGCTCATACCCTTTCTGAAAGGAAATATCAACATAATAAATACGTAAATAAATAAAAAGATATTTAGCCTTTATTTAGAGCAAAAAAATACAAATAGTTCACATTTAATGTCCATTATTTTTTAAATAGTAAAGTAAAGCTTTGTAACATATGTTAAACATGGTAAGATACTAAAGAAGAATAATAATAGCGTGTATGACAGATTTGCAGGAAGTGCAACACTTTGCGTACCATGCAGTTATCACTGTCGCAGAATCGCATTAATAAAGGAATACAAACCATAAGCATAGTCCTAAAGGCATCCATCTCGACCATTGTCTTAATAGTACCAGCTCCGGTTTGATGTTTTGGCGACAGAGCAATATGTATCAGAATAATGACCAATGGACCGAGAAAGCAGCACGAGATGGTTAACAATCCAAAGAATGAGAACCAGAGAAGAATGTCCCAATAATAAAGTAAATAAATGCCGAACACGCCGAGTAGTGTCATCGAGAGCATCTTTTGACGACCTTTCTTTACAAATCCGGTAATATCGTTAGTCATTGTGTCAACTTCGCCTTCAATTTTCATTGCATTCTACAGTCGTTGTTCTACGTAAATCCCATTTTTCAAGTCATTTTTCCTCATCAACCTAGATAAGTCAATCGCGAATCTCGCTCGAGTTGTCATCGTGTATCTTCATTAGGAATGACTAAACGCGTTGATCTTTATCACAAGCATCGTATCACACAATCGCTACAGCAATTTAACTTGTATTGTACCTAAGGACAAGTTAAACATTTTTTTTATAACATTTCGGCATTTTAGAGCCAAATAATCCAATGACAACCGGAGTATGTAAAGCTGCAAGTCAAGTCGATACCGTACGTCTCAGGGTGCTGTCACATGGAGCATACTTTCAGAACGGCGTAACATGTATAGCCATTCGCGAATGCGCAATTCCGCATTCCGCTGTCATCTTCCTCCGGACAACAGCAACGACGATGATGCGTACCTTGTGCACCCAATCGCAAATCCGCAATACCATTCATCTATTATTTATTATCATCATCTGTCAGGGAAAAATAATTATGACGATTCGTGATTGGCTGGTGGAAGTTATTACGCGATACGCATAGTACGATTCATTCTACGACTCCGTTAGAATTTTTGAACGTCACAAAATACGAGCCATAAAATCTACGAAACGTGCTCACGAGATGGCATTGTGTGGAATGTGCTTGTGGCCACCATCAGTAACTTTGGCGTTCCCCCCACTGCCACGCCTCTACCGACGGATTGACCAACTAGTTTTCCACCATACATTCTGGTGACCACTCTGGGGACTAGTGACTTCCAGACCCAGTTCGTTATTAGTCGAACCACCGCCTCGGATGCGGCAATACGTAGCGACGTGGATCAAACCTAAAATTCTAGCTGCCCTTTTATCCATGCTCTTGGTACGAGGGACACCACGGAACCCGAGTCTTTCAAAAATTTCTTTTGCGTGATGTAATCTTTCATGAACAGGCGGGATTCTTTATTTACCCTAGCTTCGCTCTTGCTGTCGCCCACCGCCTGGACACGCGACAGCTCCTCTAGTTTTCCCGGTTTGCTGACCAGGGCACCAGCGGATACTGCGACGAACATGGTTTAACGCACCTGCACGCCTGTGCGCCATATCTACGATGAAATCTGCATATCCCGTCTGGGGCTGGAGATAATGTGCGTGCTCCTCCTTGGTTACCACCCTCGGCATTCGATCGTCGCGAGCTGGATCGATTCCTGCGATAGAATTTGCTCTGCTGGCTTTTACGCGACTCGACCTCCTTTGCCAAGACAGCGATTTCCTCTTTAATCTCAGCCTGGCTGATTTCCTTCGCCATACTACCTTGTACGACAAATACTTCTGTTTTCGCCGGCTGCAGGATTTCAACCTAGTGAAATCTGCAATTTCACTCAGTGGGATACCGCCACGTACCTTTTCTGACAGATGGTGCACAAAGATTGTGCGCATCACAGAGTCGCTGACTTGCTCCTTGTCGAGGTTACGAATCTTCTGTATCAAGGTTGAGGGCTTCCCGTCGCTGACTTGGACACCGCGTAGCAGTCTCCTCAGCTTGGATTCGCTGCTTTCTCCTAGTGCTTCGATGATCCTCGTTTTCGCCGCCTCGTACTTTCCAACCGCCGGCGGATTTTCTATAATACCTGAGACTATTGGCAACACACTCTGATCTAGACTCACCAATATGTGCCTGTATTTTGTTGCACCCGTAGAGATATTCCACAGCTGAAACGCTGCCTCCACCTGCATGAACCAGAGGTTAGGAGCTCTGGTTCATGAGTCCCTCGGAGCTTGACATTTTAAAGGGGCCAGCTGCCGCGACTTAGCCGACGTCGTTTACATTTCGGCCGGTCCCCTGGTCGTTTCCTTCGGCTCGCTGTTCGACTCGTTCGCCCAGCTGGGCTTGCAACTCCTGCACCCACGCTAGGAGTGCCGCCTGCTGCTGCGTCAGGCTTCTTACCTGCTCGTCGTTCATCCTTGGTACCTCTCTTGGGTCTTGCACGTGGTCGTCGCCTTGCATGTTTCCGTTTCTTTCGACTTGTCCCGCTCGTGTAGAGTGTAACATCGCCTTTTGCGTATTCGGGGTCACCACTATGGTTTTCAGCGTCCCATAGATATTGCACTCTCCTTTTTGTGGTTAAATATATTCTGCGAGACTTCTTGTTTTATTTCCTTGACTACAGCAAATTGTTCTAGTACATTCGATTATTTTCTATATATTATACAGAAACCGGACTCCTGCTAATAATTATAGTGCAATAAAAAAATATACTTCATTATTAGGATTTTCGTTTTCAATATTTATTTGAACCATAATCTACCTACGACCATAAATAGAATCGCAACAAAGTCAACGAAAACATGTAAATACTTAGTCATCTTTTAGTGATTAGCCAATTAGTCAAGGCTATCAGACATCAAATAGTGGGACATAAGACGTGTTTTCGTCATCTTTCGTCGACTTTATGCTGTCACTGAACGATGACATCACTTGGCTAAAAGACGTCTTTTAGCCAAGGCTATAAGGCATCGAATAGTCGAACATAAGACGCGTTTTCGTCATCTTTTCGTCAACTTTATGCTGTCACTGAACGATGACTTCATGAAAATTTCGTCGTATTTTGGATATCGTTTAGACAACTGTGCTATCTGCTCAGTGCAGCAGTGGAAAGTGCCATTAATATCAGCAGAACCGGAGATAGAACGGACCACCTGAACGTCAAGTATGAGTGCCATTGGAACCATGAAAGAGTAATGTGTAGGCGACCGAGTATAGGGATGTGAGCGATTTAATACATTTTTGACACCAAAGATGTTCCAATCGAAAAAAGATTCTCAGTGTTTGTTATGGAACTCTCAGCTGCGACTCATGGCCTCCGGGCAGTGGCACCTCCACAGTTTATACGTGAAGTGAAACAGTTTGTGGATGGAGGTCAGCGATTTTTTCGCTTCTTCATTAATTTCTTTTCGTTACGTAAAAAGTCTCCTAATTGCAATGATAATTAATCTAAGCGGTACCGTGACCACAAATATACCAACATTAATCATACTTCGTCACTATGTAAAAAATTTTTATGTGAGCAAACTTTGGAAGAGGAGGAAGAGAGCGTGAGAAGCTATGTGACACATTTTAAACATCTTTCCACACATTGCGATTTCTCTGATAATCTGAACAACAGTATTCGTGATTAATTTATGCGGGATGTTCGGGACAGTGTGCTGAAAGAAAGAAGCTATTGGCGGAGAAGAATCTATCGTTTTTTCGAGCGGTTGAAATTGCTAATACGTTTGAAACAGCATCTAGAGACGTCGATGAGATGGGAGAATCAGTCGGTACCACCGAGTTGGTGTAGTTTATCACCCGCGCGAGGAAGCAGTGGGCATGAATTGGTTCGCCAAAAGAGTACAATATGGCACTTTTTTAGGTTCTGGTGCATTTTGTTCAGACCGCACCATAACGCGACACTATCTAGATCGGCTTGAAGACAACAAATAAACTACCTACACGATGTCGTTTATGAATATATGAAATAGAAGGGGCCTAAGATGCAAACCCCGCGGAACACCAGAGATTGACTGAAAGGATATCAAATAAACCAGTTTCACTTTAACCATCTACCAACGGTTATCAGGTTGCTATCGATTGAATCGAGCAATAATGCAGGTTGTTTTGAGCGATGATAAAGTGATAGTTCGATTTCTCTCTGGGGCTGAGTCAGGTTTTCTAACCTCCACGGTTAGCGGAAATTCCGGATACTCCCCGTAGAACATACCTTACGATCGAAAAGTACCCGGAATTTCTAATTTAAACGAGTCACCCTTAAGATATTGTCAAAATAATTATTTTTCTAGGTTGGTACATCTGTCAGTTGTATACATGTTACTTTTAAGCGCAATGTGTCAGATAGTTTGTGTGTAATAGCTTTGTAAACAAGTCATTGTTTGGTGTACTCTGCGAATTTCGCTATGTCGAATTTAGTTGAGCAAAGAGTGTGCCTCAAATTTTGTGTTTCTAACAAAATATCATGTACGGAAGCGTTGAAAATGTTAACGGGGCCTCGACAATGTCGAAAACACAAGCATACGAGTGGTAGAAAGAGTTTAAAGTGGGCCGTACTGTGGTTGATGATTTGCCTCGTTCCGGTCGTCCATTCACCTCTGTGAATGACAAAAGCATCGAAAAAGTTAAGAAAATTGTGCTCGAAGATCGTCGTGTGAGTATCAGGGAGATATCAGCCGATCTTGGTGTTTCGTTCGGATCGGTGCAGAGCGTTGTAAACGATGTTTTGGGCATGAGACGAGTTCAAGCGCGGCTTGTGCCGAGAGTGCTGAATTTTTTGCAGAAACAGCATCGCATTGCAGTCGCTAAAGAAATGCTTTCTTTGAGCCAAAATGTTATTGAAGGCATTATTACCGGTGACGAGACATGGATCTATGAATATGACATCGAAACGAACCAATAATCATCGGAATGGCGTTTCTCAGACGAGCCAAAATCCAAAAAACGAAGACAAAGTCGATCCAAAATCAAGGTTTAGTTGACCGTTTTCTTCGATTGCCGTGGTATGGTCCACTCCGAATTCCTTCCGCCAGCCCTAACAGTAAATAAGGAGTATTATACGAGTGTACTAAAGCATTTGAGAGAGAATGTTCGTCGCAAGAAGCCAGAATTGTGGAGAAACAACTCGTGGTTTCTTCACCACGACAATGCACCGGCTCACACATCTCTTCTTGTCCGCAACTATTTAACAAAAAACAACGTTAGTACCGTTCCGCAAGCTCCGTATTCACCTGACATGGCTCCGTGTGACTTTTTCCTGTTCTCACGACTCAAGTTATCACTTCGCGGAAAGCGTTTTGAGACGATTGACACGATAAGGAGAATTCGCAGAAGGAGCTGAAGGCCATTCCAAAATCGGCCTATGAAAAATGTTTTAAAGATTGCAAGAAGCGTTGGAATATGGTATGTGTATTGTTTACGATGGAGATTACTTTGAAGGGAATAAAATAAATATCGATGAATAATTGAACCGTTTTTGTTTTATTGACAAATTCCGGATACTTTTTGATCATAAGTACAATGTTTTACCTCTCTGGCTGACCAAAGCCAAAGACGTCAGATGCATCCGGCGGCAGCTTCGGCGATTTCAGCGAGGAAAGAGGAACAATCTTTCGCGTATTTCATGCTCGTGCTCACCAAATATTTACTGGACTAATGGCCGTGCGCTATAATGTTTTTGTTATGATCAACATGCGCAAATCCGATCGACTCTCGTCGTTGAGCCGAGTGCGTTACTCATGGTAACAGATTACTCTAACTCCCCTCTCATCGATACGGAGAGTGGGTATCTCAACATCCTTAACAATTGAAGAGTTTTCATGTTGATATCCCCACTCTTCGAATCAACGAGAGGGGAAATAATCTGCCACGGTGAGTACTGTACTCAGCTCAACTCGGATGTACGTAAACTCGGTGATTATAATCTTGGCTTATGTTATATTTACCTGCTTTAACAGAAATAATTCAAGGATAAATTACGTAATCATGCAACAACAAATTATGTGATTCTACAATAAAGTATGGGAAATTTACAACTCATTGATTTTGTGATAAGTTATAGTTTTTTGTAGATAATACTTACAAACTTTCCACAATAAGCTACATTTATTTACGACTGACGAATAGTTAGATGTATTTTCTCATACCGATGTTTTTTCGTGTACTATAGAATCATATTTCTCTTACTGCCCTTTCTTATTTCAGTTATCAAAATTCCTTTTCCGTTCTTAACTCTTTATCTTACCTTCATCCTTACTTTATGTTATTTGGCTTTATATTTTTCATCGTTCTAAGTGACGCATAGTTATCAAGTATCGTTCATTCTACCCCTCTCTTCCTCGTCGCCCTATTTTCAATCCGCCCATTTGCGTATTCTCTTCACTTGCTCGTTCCTTCCTTATCACAACCTTTTCGTATCTATTGTACCCACATTTATTATAAGGTATATGTACTCGTCTCGTTATAGTAGCTTTTCAACACCGCAAAAAATATCCGTGAGATCGGTTTGGAGTGATGTGCGATTTTTAAGTCATTACTGAGTTTCGATTTTTACAAGCTTTGTACAACCACACACGGTTTTAGTTTTTATTAGGTTTAAGAACAGCTATCACTCAAACACTTTTCCTCTCTCCAGCCATCAAGTCAGGAGGTACAGAGTGAAAGACAGACAAGAATTCATCTAATACGATATGCGGCCGGTAAATGCAGTACACAGAGCGTAGTATAACCCTTTTTTTAAGTGTACAATGAGTTCATGTTCTCGCGTAAACCTATTCCATTCTCTCCACACGATATGTCATGAATAAGAAATACGTTTCAGGTATAACATGCTGCGGTTATGAAGCGTTGACGTTTTGATTGACAGAAAAAATTGTTCAATATACGTTACCGGTAAGATGCCACGTATGAGAAAATGGATTGCTCTACTATGTTATCTCATGAAATATTCGTTCGATACATTATACGTGCTCCAGACAAAAAGTACCTTGAACCATATCAAGAGCTCCCTCGTAACGCGGCATTTACAACCGCGAACTTGGTATCCTAATGGACTTGCTACAGGAACAAAGTTTCGGTATCAATAAACGTCTGTTGAGATGCATAGGGATATGGCCCTTTCAAAACAAAACCTACTCATCATTGACAGTCTTAACTCTTGTCGTAATCGCTGGAAGTCAACTCTGTTGCAAGGTATAATATTTTTAAACGGTTGAATAAAAAATATTAATTATATTATTAGATCAATTGTTACTTACCGTCATTGCGTATAAATTGAATTCAGATAAATGTACTAATGTCGTCCTGGTCAAACATGGACATTGTCATTGAATGTATGTCACCTGTAATAATCGACCTTTTGTGCATGATAAAACTCTTCAATTGGGTCATGAACAAACATAAGGTATGAATTCAATGTTGTACGTCACGTTGATATTCTCTTGATCCTCTAGTATCAAGGTGTCACGTTTGGTATTTAAAGTCCGTGATAGAGCCTAGTTGCATATCCGATTGATTAGAATTAAACATTTTATAACTCAACGAATAGTTTCAAGATTGACATTCGTAAAACCATTCCAGATCCTGCCCAGGGCCTGTTGTAAATAATCAATTATATACTTAGTAAATAAGTTTCTATGTCAACTGAAAAATATCCTGACTTGTCCAACCAGGCAGAAATCGGCTTGGTGACTCAAAAAATCGAATCGAAATCCAATCGTGTACCGAAATTTTTGACGGTTCGATTTGAGATCGATACGTAAAATCGGATTGTGAATCAATCGTCAATACCATACATAAGCGAGTCAGAAAGTGATGGGTTTTAGCAAATCGAACTGTAAATCGACAAAAAGAAGTCGGTTAAACTTAAGTTGATATTATGGACCCATCCGTCGGTTAGATTTCAGTCGAATCTAAAAAAAATAATTTAACTTTGATCTGGAATCAGCCCTAAATTAAGTTTTAACCATTACACGATTGAAATACCAACACAGATTAGAATTTGAGCAAGAGTAACACGGAGGAAAACAAGCGTATATGCAACATTCTACTAGATTTGTACTACATTTCCCCTACAGAACTATTGCGGCACTGTAAGGAATAGTGTCGTGGCGCCACGAGACGTGTTAAGTTGTCAACACCAAGTACTCGGAATTGAAGCTTTGTTATAGGGATAACTGAATCTATTATTATATTCTAGAACCGTTAACCCTCAATCGTTAATTTTTAACAACCCTTACCTTCGTATCGGGTTGTATGATAAACATATCTTAATTTACCTACGAGAGTAATTTTTTTACGGAACCCACTATACTACAAATAATATAACGCTCAAGGATATTTGTATATTTTGATCGTATGCTACCGAGAGGAGAGGGTGCTAGTTCCGAATGAAAACTGGAAATGGACAATTGCAGATGAAATCGCTCTTCGAGCAGATGTTAGATTCGTGGCAGTCACGTATGACCGTACATGAAATGGAGATTCTTCAGTCATATGCCGAGGATGGCCGAAAGTTTACGATAATTTGGATATGTGAGGACATCCCGAATAGCATCAGCGATTTAATATCATAAATGTGTTTTGAACCAAAGATATTTCGACAATTACGAAATATTTCCTTCAGATTACATATATTCGGTATTGATTATATTCATCGGACTTCCATTGCTACCCCAAATTCTTGGGACCTTCACCCCTCTGAATGTTACCGGACCGAAACAATTACCAACTCCAGTTGAGTACTATCACGTTGACACACAAGAGTACTACTATCCGATTTTGCTACACGCTTCTGTTACAGCTGGAATATTCTGTACGGTACTCATAGCTACGGATACGATGTTCGTTGTTTTTGTGCAACATGCCTGTGGATTGTTCGCCTTACTTGCGTAATATACCGGAACTTACCCACCTGAGTTAAGATTTAGAACCTATGTAGAATCTAAATATAGTAATTTAGCAGAATAAGCCACGAAGAATGGGATTTTCTGCGTAGCTTCTGGAAATAGCTTATTTTACCCGCTTAAAAACAACGAAGATTATTTGGATGGTTGAGAATTCAACTCGGGTGGTCAAACGCGACTACTTGTTTGTTATAATCTGACTCATCATATTAATTATATTCGGCAGACACAGAGTCGAAGTTATATTGGAGGACAGTGATACCGATGTGGATGTCTATCTGGGGAAAAAAGACGACTTGCAGTACTCAAGCTTTTTCGACTGGATAGACCGGCACAACGAAGCAATAGAGTTTGTATTAAGGTCCCTCGCTACTCGTGCCAGCCATCTTGAAACGTGAGGTCAGATGTAAAAAGACACAAAAAATGTAGACTTCGTTACGGAAGATCTCATTTTTAAAGTAACTGCATTTTCATCAAACGAATTATTTATTAGTAAGCTGTCTATCGACTACTTCAATATGTGGTGTAACACCCGAAATAATAGTTTAATGAATTTATACGAACTGTTTTTAGAGCGTGGTATATTGTCGTCCGAATCAGCTGATCAAAGCTGTCAGCTATAGGTTGTTTGTGATTATTTAAATTTCACCAATAGATTATACATTCCCGAAATTATAAATATGAACCTACTAAGCTAGATGGACATGCCGCATCCATTCATTCATATCTGAATTAATTTGTAATTTGAGCCGCTGTGATTTGAGGGCTTTCGTAAAAATCTGTACATTTTTTGACTTATGACGTCACGATTCAAGATTTTGCAAAGGTACCTAGCCTTGCCGGAAAGAGGCAGATCGATACGCGTAAAAAATAGATCCAAGTGCATAATTATTGCATCGTATTTGTTCACCAAGGTTTGCTGAGCTCATCGATTCAGCTCATGCAACTTCTTTTGTCTTTATAATGGGTCTCAACATGGTATTAATCAGCTTTAGCGGGGTTCAGGTAAATTGATTGAACACTAAAATCCTTGTAAAATGATCTATAAATCCGTCGGTAAGACAGATGAATCCATATTTTCTCAGGAACGATTTAGATTACGCGCAAAAGTGTCATCCTAACGATGGACTGATTTCGCATTGGATAACACTCTGCTTTCACCCGTAATCTCAACCGTGTCAGAGAAAATACGGATTATAAAAAAAAGCAGCAATCTCTTAGTCATGACAGTTTTCGCTTGTATCGTTGCACCTTGAGCGTAATTCTACAGGAATTGTATTGATTTTTTGTTTTTTTGACAATAAGATGTTGTCAGATGCAGCGACACCTCACTTGCTTGTTCGACAAGGCAGCATGATCCTCGGCCAATTGTTTCATCTGTACGTGGACAATTTTTACTCTCAAAAATTGATGGATTACAGCTCGAGTCTCCATTGTACTATGTAAGGTTTGCTTCTTTATCTTTTTTGCGTGGATAAATATGCGACTACATTAACGTGATAAAATATTACAGCTGGAGTTCACACTGGTATCGTACCTCAATAAGAACGAGAAAGTTGCTGAGTTTGATGAAAATGAGAGCCCTCGTGCCATGCGTATTAACTGCCGGAGGCCTCTATGTCATGTCCATGGAGAATTTCGGATGGGTAAGACATCTTGGGAGTTCTTTACCAAGGGGGCTGGTTAACTACGTTGAGTGCTAAAATATTCAATAGAAAACGCAGCAAGAACTTTAGTAATCCAATCAGATTAATCGAAATCAAATAGCAGCGTGCGATCAAATCGGTGAACATTTAATAATAAGTCAAATTCTCATTTAAAGGTTTTAAAAACGTCAACATCGTATTTTACATTGCTTCGTTCGCTACAATAAATTTAACAAATATCACCGGCTGGACTCTCTGAAAAATTCAACGCCGCATGAACGGAGCAGTTTTGAAGAATACGATGTTTTATTTGAATAAAGAATAAAGTGCCATGGCCAAAATGATATGTGACGGTATTATTTTTTCCTCAAAAATTCTCGGACGTCTCCCTCGGAATTCTCGGATCATCTACTTATCATGAATAATGTTTATAAGGAGGCATTTCACTATACGAATCATCTTTAACATCGTAAGTTAAAATAGATCATGATTACACGGATAAAAGTGAATTTCGAGGACGAACTTTGACGCCAGAAAACGAATAGACGAACCAATAGGTTGGTTGAGCAACCGATTAAGATGGTTGGTCCAACAAATACTTTAGTTCGCGTAACCATAATTAGTTTTCAAGCGTCTAAGTTGGCTCAGGCAATTCATCATATATATCCGTCGGTGAAGTACACTGAACACCATTTTGCTTCTGTGTTGTACGAAGGGTCAGACGAAGGGTAGAAAACGCATAACCACGAGATTTCTCGACAACATCTCAGTTGATTGAAGAAAGATGATTCTGATAGTTTTCGAACTTGGCAACTTTCCCAATATTGTTAAGCACCGACTAAAAAGAAAAATGTTATGTATCCGAAATGAAGCCAGTTTATGCCTTATCGGCAAGACATAAATGAAATTTTATTCGTTCAAAACTAAATCCTGAATGCTAGAGCTTATCAGAGATCACAAATGAAAAGACTCTTTTGGTTCTCATTCCTATCTAATTTTCGGCTGCTTGCCAAATGATTCACAGTCTTCGAAAGCCATGAGACCCTCTATCTCCCGGACCTTCCACTGGTTAAACTATAACACGTACATCATAGTTTATAGTCATAGTTCATATGACAATACTCTAGACATGAATATGGACAAAGCTTTATCCGCAGTTGCAGGAATTCTTGGCTATTTTTCTTTTACTTTTCACCACGCATGCGTCGGTACTTTTAACAACCATTCAACAGTAAAGTTCATTGTCCGCTTTGTTGAATTTATTTGGAATTCATGCCTCAGAGTGTAACTTGGGTATCTATGATCAGCGATGCAAACTTAGATCGTTTTCAGTAATTATGTCCTTACGAATATTCGTAAAACGTTTTTAAAGTCTGCATCGTGTCGCTTTGGGAGCAAAGGCTTTGAACATATGGTGCATTACTAAGAGAATACTTAATGAACATCGATTCGAGAGTGGTTTCTGCGATAAGAACAGCTCGCCAGTCAAGGTTAAGACATCAGAGTAGAATGATGGACTCTATAACAATCCCTTACCAAAGTATTAACGTTAACAGGAACTTTCTTTCTGTGATTGGACTATGGCCTCTTCAGGCTGGAGTTGAAAAATATACGCTTCTATTCATCACGCTCTTCTTGATGACAAGTCAAAGTTGTCTTCAGGTAATGTATAACGATGGAAGACGAAAACGAGGATGATGTTTAGCTTGCAATGGCAAATACAATAGACTCCAATGTATATTAATCCTAAGCTTCGAATCATATATATAGATCGGTGGTATGATTGCCGCTTGGGAGGACAACGATGTCTTCATGGAATCAATACCTCCGGTTCTCATAGACATTGTGTGCGGAATTAAAATCACGAATTTTATCGTCAACTCTAAAAAAGTAAGCATTACCGTAAACCACAAGGAAATAAAATAATAAAGAATACTTTCCCGGTGGACTTGAGCAACTAAGTAGCAAATAAAAACCAACTGTCAGTTCCTTCAATATCATATACGGAATGGGTAGAAACTTGGTTGATTGATTGAACTAAGATTGACATTTTGCACCAATTACCAAGTGGGTTTTTAATTTAATTATCATAAAATTCCTCAAATCCGACTTAGAACTTGTAACGTTTCTTATTTTTCCCGCGTTCCTGATTTGAATTTCTTTCTAGGATTCGTCTTTAAATAGGACCTAGTAGTTGGTTATAATTTGTTTATTTTAATTTTTTTGGCTTCCGAGAACAGAACGACTACTAGTGAGTTTCCTTTTTGGAATAGTTAAATCTACAAAAACATTTTTCTTCCAAATGATTATACATAACTATATGTTCACCTAGATGTTCTACTAGAGCGGAAGGCGCGAATAGCTTGCGACCTGAACGGGGTCACCCCGTATCATATACACATTCAACTTTAGCCATAATGAACACAAATATGTCATGGTTATACATATAGCATTTTCTGACTACCCCGAGTGTTCTCTTCAATATACCAGATGCCATTTCTGGGTCTAATTGTTTATATACCGAACCCTCGATGGCGTCAAATGCAGATTACCATACCCAATTCATACATTGAAGGGTCCACTTAGTCCTAATAATACATGTCATAATTAATTAGTCGCGTTAATATAATATAATCATCAATGGTCCGTAAGAGTATACCATGAAAGAAAATACCATGATATTTTTAATTACGCAATTCGTTATATCTTATTTCTCATAAACCAACGATACGAATAAAAGTCCTCGACTGTTTGATTTTACTTACTAATAATAATCTGTTGTAATCATGTACAAAACAAAGTTAAGTGAATGATCATTGAGATACCCGTACACGAGGGCTTGAGGTATTAAAATAAAAACTTGTTATTATCAGCGTTCGGAGCCTTGGGTATTCACATTCCTTATAGACAGGTTTCAAATATATTGTCTTACAATACCAAGGTCAAAGCGCTCACCCAAACGGCTGTACGTTACCGTTTTGAAGTCAAAATTTGGTGTACCACGTTATCGATATTTCTCATCTCACCGTTGACCGGGATTACCGATATCGATGAATGGAGATCGAAAGTTCTTTCTATCAATTCTTCCCTCCTGGGTGTCCAAAAAATTGGCGGGTGCCATTGACAGAATGAATTTTTACATGAAATATGCTTCTTTCCCGTTCTCCGAATGGATGAGACGAACACAATGAATACATGAGCAGAACGAAATAAATGAATATATGAGCAGAACGAAATAAATGAATATATGAGCAGAGCTAAATAGAATATATGAGCAGAACGAAATAAATTTATATATGAGCAGACCTAAATAGTTATATATGAGCAGACCTTATTGATTAAAGAAGCACAGTAAATCAAAAATACTTGAGAATATCGGGCGATCGAGCGGCGAGCACCGTAATATTAAATATCTCTCTTTGACTATACGCTCGCAGTGTCCACTCGACGACTAACTTTTCCGTGGCCTCGGGGTTCACGCTCCGTATCGCATGGACTCTCACCATGTGCCGCAAAGGTGGCGACCCCTCAACGGTGTACTTCAGCACGGCGCGAAATATAAAATCATTTATGACACGCTACAAACTCAAGTAGAAATTGGGATAAAACAAAAAACTGAACGAAGAACTCACTCAATTTAGGGTTGGACCTCTCCGGGTGGCTTACGGTTATATTCTATGTATGAAATCTACGTTTTAGATGAGAAAGCTTCTCCGTGTACTGGAAGAGGATTATGAAAAATTCAAGGGATGTCGGGAGACTGAAATAATGAACACGTTTGCGGTGCTCGGTCGACGACTGACTCTCTTATACGCTGGTAAGCTTTTCATAAACTAGAACTTTGACTGAATCGGCTCTGCGATTGCAATTTGTTACCACCCGAAGCGAATGTCGAAAAGGCAAGGATATTTTAATGTGTGTTCCAGGATGGATGTACGGAACAATGACGCCTTTTATGATAATACCTGCGGTGCCGATAATATTGGACATTTTCGGACCAAGCAACGAGACGCACGTGAAACAATTGATGTTCCGAGTGGATTATCTCATAGACGCTGAAAAGTACTATTACCCTTTATTGATACACTCATATTTCGCCACTTTAGCGTTCATCACTGTGGTGGTGGCAATTGATACGATGCTTCTGACATACGTCCAACATGCTTGTGGGTGCTTCGCCGTGCTAGGGTGAGGATACTATAAAGCATAAGCTGATACGTTGATAAATTTGTGTGTGCAGACTAGCCTACCCTATTAGTTTAGAATTAAATTTCAATTTAATAGAACATCCATTGGTGTTGAGATTCAAGCTAGGTCCTGCGTATACATTTTACAGATATCAACTGAAACACCTTGTGGATGGTGTTGATAACGACGTCGACGTTTATCCTCAGAAGACTGACGACATAGGGTATCACCATATGGTTGACTGCATCACACAGCATAACAATGCCTTAAAGTCTGTACAGACTGTATTTCACCACTTTCCTTCCATTATCTTCTACATACATACATACATACATACATACATACATACATACATACATACATACATACATACATACATACATATATATATATATATATATACATACATACATACATACACGTTTAACTAGTTTATGCCATCGTTATCCGGTAGAATTGCATGACATTAACTCTCCGAAATTTACGTCCATACAACTTCAACCCAATGTGATAGTATCACAATTGATCAAATATCAATAAATTTTCCATTATTTCAAGGTACTCCAACCTCATTGAGAGTGCGAACTATAAAACGTCCTTCTTTCAACTGGGAATCAATATGATAGTCATAAGCTTCACTGGATTTCAGGTAATTCGCTATGTTGGCACATTTTTTTACCATTCCTACAATTAATCGAATGACCAGTTGAAATTTATCTTACTCTTTTTATAGACTGTGATGCAGTTAGAGAAACCAGAATTATCGATTAGATACGGAGCATTCACGGTAACGCAACTGATTCTTCTATTTCTCCAAAGTTATCCGGGACAGTTGCTGTACGATAGCAGTACGCAAGTCTCCGATTATATGCGAGTATTTAAAAAAATATGTTTATCATTCATGTGAACGAAAGTTTCGAGTGCAATCAGCTATTCATTTCTTCAAGCATTTTATTTGCTTTCTAATAATTGATGTCCCATCTTATTTGGGACACATTTGGCCCAAGATTTTAATTAGGAGCCCCGTTTAATTTAAAAACGGGGAATGACATTTTAAACAACCTTACTTTTGCAACTCCCCATTGCCCTGTGGATAAAAATACGGCAATTATGCCTTTAGTACCGACCTGCAGATTTCACTTACATTGTTGAACTCCCGACTTCTCCACGCGTATAAAAACGGGAGTTATACGTTCAGTGTCAATCTACAGGTCTCACCTTGATTTTTTGTTATCGATGTTTGCAAAAACAGCAAAACATCTCGTGCCAGATTTCGGCATGATGCTTCCATCATTTGGAGCATCGGGTTTGGTTCATGAATTTTCGACAACAGTTATGTTTTCGCGGAGATAAATAACTTTCAAAAAAGTTACGACATTTTTTCTCGTACACACATCGCATCGCTAGACCAGCCGAGTGATTACGAGTCACCATTATCTCACGCCAGAGGGCTGCATACCCAATTGTATAAGCCCAATCATCGCCACGCGCGAAGCGATATTATTTTAAATAAGAAATAAAACTGCTGACTGATAACAGCCGTTTAGTAATGGAATAAAATTAAGAATAAATGAAAAAGTAATAAAGAATTATTCGCACATTATAGTCGGGAAATTTGTTCGTTATTGAGTATGGAAATCTTCGGACATGCGAATAATTATTTATCATTCTGCTAATTTTTGTTAATCCAAATTTATTAAGCGCATTTTTCAGCCAAAGATATATTTATTTTTCTTAAATTATTCTATTATTATTTTTTTTAGATTCCTGTTTGGACATTAAATGGAACCCCACATTTTCCTTCCCCAAAGACAGACCCAGATTACGCGAATGGAATAGCCCGAATATTTATTCCAATGTGTTTAATTAATATTGCAGTAACAATTGTCGATGGTATTACACCTCAGTGAGAACCCGAAAGCTTGTCGGCCTGATGACTTTAAGAAGTCAAATTCCTAGCGAATTAACGGCCGGCAAATTCTACATACTAAACATGGAAAATTTTAGCACGGTGAGTAAGCAATTTGAGGAGTCGTATTTTCATAGATAAAAAATTATTCAATTTATTTTGATCGAAGGTCGTTAAGACGTCTATGTCTTATTTGACGGTTCTCACGTCTGCGAAATAATCACCAACCAACCACATCGTATTTGTACATTAATGATAATAAATCGTTCGCTATGAATTTGTCACAAATGAATGATAAAATTAACGATGAGAGAGGGGAAGAGAGAAAGAGAGCAAGTATCCAATGTGGTTTTCTCGATACGTGCAGCTCCCATACGGCAATAACTATTTGGTTACATATTTTTGTCAGTTTGGCAAGAATATATACCGTAAATTGTATATCCAGATCCAAGGGAGCTACATGCGTTGGTTACATGGTATACGTGACCAACGTCACATTAACGGATACAAGCTGCTCATAACTTCAAAAAGCAACAATATTCAATATTAAAGATGTAAAAACTCATGGTCTGTATCTGTATATGTGTGCGATCGTGTGGTTACTTTTCGTCTGTTGCTTTTTGAGATTATGAGCAGCTTGTATCCGTTAGATTGAATAAAACTTGAAGATATTAAGCGTCAAAGCACTGGTTCGGGCGGCATAGGTGTACGGTGCCGCTGCACGCGCTACCGCGCTCGCAGCTTATTACAACTAAAAATAAATCACCATGGGTGGGGTCCGGGAGTCGGCGTCGGTCTGGCGGCAGTTGGAGCGTGTTGAAACTTTGTTGGGTAAATATTTACAAAAGGTCCTGAAAGATACTAAAAGAGTGAATGATTACCATAGCTAGGAAAGTGAAATTTCCGTCATATGAAAAAAATGATGGTTTTTTCACTTTTCTCTTCGTGATTTTTTTCAGATTAAAAGAATTTTTTTTACCTTCCTCTAACATTGATCGTGGTATCATTTTTTATTGATAATATTGCATAAAAAAAAAATGTTGGACCATTTTTCGCAAAAGGACCTTTTGTAAATATTTACCCGTCACTGCTGTGTTAATTTTTATTAACAATGAAAGTATGGAATCGAAAACGGCGATTTGAACGAATAAAACTGCGGATTCACGAGTTCGACGAAAAGCTAATAGCGTTCGGGCATCTGCTGAGTTTTCAATTTAGCCACGAGGGCGGCGCCACAAGAGCGACACATCAGGCATATAAACGGCGTAACAGGGTATTCAGTATGCCTGCCTGATTGCGTGACAATTCTTTCGTTCGCTTTACATGTGACGATATTCCATTATAATTAAAACATTCAACTATAAATACCTTATTACATTTGGAGGATGTCGCATAGCCGATTGAAATTAACAAAGACGCGACTCTGCACTTTTACTGGCGATTATAATATCGAGATTAGGGATGGGCGATATCTAAAAATATCGATATTGCATATCGATACGCCTAAATATCGAATATTGTGTGTCCGATATTTCGATCTAAAGTCGTAGGAATCAAATGAAATATTGAATAAGTCAAGCATTTATTTTCATTAGATGAAAACCACGTATTAGTTTGTAGAGCCCAACCGACATTTTTTTACTACAAAATGATCATACTAGTACAAAATCAAAGATACTAAAATAGTTCACGAGTTTAGATCATAAGTTTATAAGTTTAACGAGTTTATATCGAGGACGATTGACTAGGATTGAATAAATAATTGGAGCAAAAGACGGAGTTATAACTCGAAAAATATTACAATAGTTTCAACTACAGAAAATCTTACCTAAGATATACCAATCTTCTACAGGTAGTGAATTGAGGAACATTAGCATTTGTAAATGCTCACTTGTCAATCTATTCCGCAAGTCAGTTATGAATCCAGCTAAAGAAAACAAACGTTCCAACGACATTGCACTTGATGTTATACTTGAGTATCGTTCAGCAAGTTGTAAAGTTTTGATGGTCGGTACTGATTGTAGAACTCGACTGGTCTTTGGTGTTGCTCAATCAGATCCTGATTCAGGTAGTATTCAAAGTCATCAGGCATTTCATTCTGAGCATGCGTTTCTTCTTTTCTGACCTTATTTAAAATTATTAAACTGTAATGATCAAACATCACTGGAATTTGGTGGTCGTCCAATTTTAACCTTGTCACATTCTTTAGGCATCAAATTTATCCGTGTTTAGCACTTTCGTGATCTTACCAATGGCATTATAGCAATGTTAAATATTGGGGACATGTATTTTTCGGAACCATGGATCTGATATAATGACCACTGCTAACAAAGTCATCTGTTCTATATTTTCAAATCTCTTTGGGAATTCCGCAATGAAGAGATTTTTTAGATGTAGTCCTGTATCTGTATTAACTCTGTATCCCTCCAAATTATATTTTAGTGATGCAACAATAGGTATCATATGACTCGCTGTCATATCATATGGTATCATAGGTATCATATGATCTCCCCAGAAACTAACAGAGTTAATTGCCTGCTTGAATGAAATTTCTCTTAATTGGCCTGTAGCAGCGACAGATTTTTTGAAATACAACAAAATAGCTTTTACTTTATTGCACAATGCGCTGATAACTTCGTCTCTTTGGACTATTTTAGATGGTACTAAATTTATGAGATTTGTGAAACAGAGCATTTGCTTTTCTGCGCCGAAAGCATCTGTTATGGCTTTTTTATATTTGCAGCACTATCCGAAACAAGAGCAACGATACTGGCTTTATCTATTTTTCATCCGTCGACTACCTGCAATAACCAGTCTTTTATATTTTGTAACGTATGGCGTTCTTCCAATTCTATAACACCGATTACGACATTCTTGTGCGTATATTTTTAAAGTTAGTGTCACATCTAAATAACTTTTGATATTGAAAGAGTCAGTCCAAATATCTGTTGCGAGGCACAAGTCAAAGACTTGAGCTAATTTCAGATGGAGAATATAAATGAATTGATATAACCAACGGACTTCCATTCTTCTTGGCAAAGAATAATTTAGTTTTCAGCCTTGTGGACACCGAAGGTTTCACATAACCTCTCATGAAAAAAACTACATCCCTGTAGGAGGTGCCTAGTAGAAAATCTACAAACACTCTACGATAGTCAAGATCTTTCTTGAGGGCGTTTTCACCCCTTAGAAATGTTTTTCCGCCGATTAAAAAAAATACGTATCTTTTAGTTTTTGATGCTCTACAACATACGTGGGTTTCATCAAAATCGGAGGGTGACACCAAACTATCCTTGTAAGTGTCACTATGAAACAAAGGTGTTAATTGTTTATAACAAAAAACTTTATACAAGACTATACAGAATACATTAAAGAGGCAGGAATAACAAATTCAAATGAAAGACAATGGATATGTATGGATGTTACTGTTATAAATCACTTAGGAATCAAAGCAGTCGAGGTTAAGGAGCTGACTTAGTTTTATACCCAAACCACACTATAAAATCGTGTAAAAATCAAAACATTGTTAAATAGAACACAGAACACACAGAAGGCAGCAACGTATGAAATAGTTGTGAGGCAATCAAGCTTTTGATATTAATTTGTAATAATTAATATTTTCACGTTTAATCTTACCTTCTGTCTTGTATCAGTAAATACAAATTGAACGGTTTCGACGCCGAATAAAACAACTTTCAATTTTCAAAATGGCGAACTGCGTTTGCCGCCGAGACTGCCGAGTGGGAGCCCGCCAGTATAAAGCCCTTTTGCCGAAGTTACACAGAGCGCATCGCGTCATTCGTCACGAGTCACGACAGGTAGCCAATCAAAGTGTGTCCGCATACGCTTTGTCTGATGTAAATGATCATTTGTCTTTGTTCATCAGAAGGGGAGCAATGATCATGAAATTGATCCATTTTCTAATTACAATGTGAGGACGAACAAACAGTAAATATCGTTGGTTCTTCGCGCGGAACGCATGCCACTGTTTAAAACACACGATGCAACATGGACGCCGACGTTAATAGATTGATTGTCGATTCGTATCTAGGACTAACCGTCACCTGGGATGACGAAGAGTTGCGAGAACTACGCGATCAGGTGTGCAAATGATTCTAAATGTATATTCACATTTACTATTGTTGGCAGCTGTTCGATTTGAACGAAATCAGCGATTTAATACAAAGTAAGACATCAAAATTGGTGGATGCTGCCAACAATCACAATCAGGACGTGCTATGTTTTAGCATTTTTTTCAATGGTCTCTCTTTGCAAGTTGCCCTCTTTGCCTGCAGTGTACACATTTCTGGGATTGGAGAATGATTTTTTTTTAAACATTAACAATTATATCATCATATAATACGTTTTTTTTTTCGGGATATAACCAAGGTGTTATAAACAATTAGCTATAATGTGTATGTAATTAATGTACACGTGTGTACTTTGATCCTTGACTTAAATATGTATATTAAGAATAAGTAAATTACCCGAAAAAGTATAGGAAAATGGAAAGCCCAAAGTAAGATGTGGATTGCTCTGAAATAATTCAATAATGAGAAATGGAAAGAGAAATGAGAAAACTCAAATATATAGCTCCACAATTCCTGTAAAGTATCATAAATAAAATATCGATATTGTTAAATTCATCGAAGGTATAGTCGTAAAATCATAATAAAAATGTTTACATGTATCATGCAAATAATTATGTAATGAAAAAAATTAATATGTTTTGTATCTCGCGTGTGTTACCGTATTGATACTGTGCCATTATTTAAGTTATCCGTACAATATCCCTACACTACTTATGGCTTACCTCTTATCATTAGTAAGAGGTAAATAATATTATTTTATTCATCCATAGGAAGATACAGGTTGACTTAAATTCAATGCTGTAGCAAATACATACATACGCGTTGCAAATTATACGTTCAACGACTTATGTAAATTCGCTGAAGATCGCAAGCTTTTTGAATCGGTACATTTATGGTATGTTCGTAAGAAAGGTATATAAATTAATGTTTTTTGTATGATTTTTTGTCCTGTGTCATTAAAAATGTGAAATAAAATAAATGATAACTATATAAAATAGAGGTTTTCCAGCTCTTTTCAGAAGGATACTTGGCGATCATACTGTTATACAGTACTGTGACACCAAACGCATGCATTTATCTTTCTCACAAATATTTTTTTGCAAACCGGCGGATAGTGCCAATGTAGAGCAATGCTGCAGTAGTTATAAATAATATTTTTTTTCGTGTCGGTATCTAAATTATACACGGAGAAATAAAAAGTGGTGGGGTGATCTGGAGTGTTACTCCACTGGTGGGGGCAACTGTGGGTAGATCACGCGGTATTGAAGATCTAGCGCGCAGCCGATCGATAGACGCGTTGACTCGGGTAGGAGAGAACTCGACTGCGTGGGCAGCGCGCCCGAGGGTAGTAGGCGCGTGAGCGAGGGCCACGACGGCCTTGGCGAATTAACGCGTAGCGAACAAGCGAGTTTTTGTGACGAACACCAGAATTACCACGAAAAAAGAGTAGAACTCAGAATAATCAAATCACAGATATTAATGTACAAAGTTTCGTTATTATTTTGTATAATTGAACAATATATTCTACTTTTACCTATTGCAGAAGACAAATAGTTTCTTCCCTGCTCGAGTTTTAACTCCAAACTCTCTCGAGTCTGATAAATTTAATGCCAATGGTTAACTACACTTGCGCTATATCCATATAATAATATAGAATTACATATGATCAATTATCATTGTATTCTAGCAAGCAGACACGTTTATAACAAATTGTTAACTTGCACCAATGTGAGAAGGAGAAATACAGGAAAAATCGTCGTTGGACTTCACTTTCGTTTTCGACCTTGATTTTTACAACCTGTGAAGATTTATCTATTACACGTGTAATTTATAGTTGAAGCCATTTTATTTTCAATTTACGAGACAAAGAAACGTAAATTAAATACAGGAAATAGCCAACTTCAGTTGTCAATTGTTACGTAACATGCTTGTAACAATGATACTTAAACTTTAGTGATATACACGTTATGGTAATGGGATGTAACGTAATAACATTAAAATAATGCAACGAGACACTCTAACGTTTACATTTCATGCATAAAATACCGTTTATATAACATTACTAATGGGCAGTTAATGTTAATATTTTAAGACGTTGTAGCATTACAGTTATATAATTAATTTGTTACATTCACATATAACGTGCTTATAACGATGTTACGTCAGCTAGATGGAGAACGACCGGAGTATTTCTCGCAAGCGATTCGTTACCTTAGTGTGAATAAAACTGTAAAGTTGCGCGGGTTCCATTAAACATTTTTACCATCCTTCGGCGATAGTGATTTCGCAACTCTCGGATGTCCGAAAGGAGAGAATATCGTATCCAGTTAAGTACAGTAATGTAGCAACAATGTTACGATAAAGTAACCAAAAGTAACAATGAATATTACCTGGAAATTACATGTAACTCGTATGTAAATTATTATTTTCCTCTCAGCAATGGAATATTGTTACCGAACATTTCAAAGTTTTGATTAATACAAAACCATTTTGCCGATTTTTACATTATACCACGAATCTGCAGCATAACTCAAATGTAACGGTTATCTAAAATATATTGTATCAGCGATGGTGCATAACATGTAACATTACTGAGTGGGAAATAACTTACTGACGTTGCTTGTTACTCTCAGCTGTGATGACGTAACATTACTTCTACATTACCGTATTTGCCAGGGTTCTGACAAGAAGACTATGATACGTACGTCAGCGTTAAATGAAACGCATACCTCACGCGTTCGTGATAACACTCTACACATGGATGTGGATAAAACTTTGTCCACAGTTGCAGGAATACTTGGATGATTTTTTTGTCCTTTTTGCCACGCATGCGTCTATACTTGTAACAGCTGTAAATGCCATTATTCCCTTTTTTCTTTTTCTTTCGGATGAATGCATCGCAGTACAACTGGGGTATCTGTGATCAGGAATGCAAATTTTGCTCGTCGTCAGTAATTATGTCCGGAAGAATATTGGCAAAGCGTTATTAAAGTTTTCGACGTCTCTCTTTGCGAGCAAATGCTTTGAAGACATGGTGGTGTACTAAGAGAATATATAATCAACATCGATTCGAGAGCGTCTGTTGCCAAGCGGACAGTTCGACATTCAAGGTGAGAACGTCTGCGCAGGATGATGGACTCTATAGCATCTTCTTACCCTTACGCCTTGAGTATTAACAAGAATTTTCTTTTCGTCATTGGACTATGGCCCCATCAGTTTGGAATTAGGAAATATACGCTTTTATTCATCACGCTCTTCTTCGTGACAAGTCAAAGTTACCTCCAGGTCAAATATAACGACGAAAGATGAAAATAAGAAAGAATTTTAGGTTGCGATAGTGAATACATCATATTCAAATATATATTAATCATGAACTTCTAATAATTTATTATAGATCGGTGGTATGATTGCTGCTTGGGAGGACAAAGATGTCTTCATGGAATCAATACCCCCGGTTCTCGTGGACTTTGTGTGCGGAGCTAAAATAATAAATTTTATTGTAAACTCTGAAAAAGTAAGCTTCACTATAAACTAGAAATAAATAAAAATTTAAAGAAGACTTCCTTGATGAACTTGGTTGATTTTCAAAAATGCAGTTGTAAATCGACAGAACATAAACTAAGGTTGACAATTTTGCATCAATGAACCGGTTGATTTTCCGTTAAAATTTCATAAAACATCTTAACTTCAACCCGAAACCAACTGAAAATTTAAATCCAACCAAAAACCGAACAAGGAACCAATCCAGTTTAGGGATGGATCAAACTACAAAAGTTATACTTGTATTCTACGTATAAAATCTATGTTTCAGATGAAAAATCTTCTCATTTTACTAGAAGACGATTGGGCAAAAATCAAGGGGCGTGGAGAGACTGAAATAATGAATAAATATGCGATATTTGGTCGACGATTCACTTTCGCATACGCTGGTAAATTTTTCATTAATTAGAACATTAATTCAATTGATTCTGCAACGGCATTTTGTTACTATACAAAGTGAATGTGAAATAGTCAAGGACACGTAATGTGTAATTTCAGTATGGTTGTACGGAACAATGATGCCTTTCATGATGATACCTGCAGTGCCGATTCTCATGAACATTTTCGGATCAAGCAACGAAACGCACCCGAAACAATTGATGTTTCGAGTCGATTTTCTCATGGACACTGAAACGTACTATTATCCTCTATTGATACACTCATACTTTGGCACATTGACGTTCATCACTGCAGTCGTGGCAATTGATACGATGCTCCTGACATACGTCCAACATGCCTGTGGGTGCTTTGCCGTGCTAGGGTGAGGATATCCAAAAGCATAAGTAGATACCTTGATACATTCGTAGATGAAGAATAGCCTACCGTATTAGTTTAAAATGAAAATCCAATATTAGAGAACTTATATTGGTGTTAGGATTGAAGCAAAGTTCTCCGTGGATGTTTTTTAGATACCAACTGGAACACCTTGTGGATATTGTTAACGACGAAGTCGACGTTTATCCTCAGAAGTCTAACGACATAAGTTATGAACATATGGTTGATTGCGTCGTGCAGCACAATCACGCTTTAAGGTATTTATCCAGCAAATGCAATTTTTTTAAAAAATGCTGTAGAAAGTCACATTGAACTAGCTTTAAAAAGTACGAAGTAAAAAAAAAAATGTAGTTAAAAAACTGGCGACTTAAAAAAACTATAATTACCAGAACTTAAGCTTTAAAAAGTTTTCTTATGAAAATAAATGTAGATAGGATGAAATAACGTCCGATCCCATTTTATAATTCATTTACCGCTGTCATTACAGTCGGGAGACGTTTCCTGTACATTGCCACCATCTTTTATACAATATATCAAGAAATCTGCTGGCATTTGGACTCTAATTTAAAAGAACAATTATATACGATGCGGACGTTTTCTATTGCAAAAGAAGACGTCTCCCGACTGTATTGACAGCGGTAAATAAATTATTCTAATATTTTTCCCCCAACAGGCGCTACCCTTGATTCTGAGGTGGTCACGTGCGCTCGATGACTCCTAAAAGTTTTCACCTAAACTCACGGTATAACTAGTAATGCACTTTAAATACTACAATCGTGATTTCTGGATGAGAATGCCGTGGAAAAATACCTTAAAGTCCGTGCCGACTGTTTTCCAGCACTTTCCTTCCGTTAAATCCCATCTATGTACATACATACATATTTATTTACTGTCACATCATTGGAATCTGTATTATTATCTCGTAGAATTGTATGTCAATTAACCCTCCTAACTTTATGTCCACATAACTTCAACTCAATGTCGCAGCATTGTAATCGATCGAATCTCAATACATTCTCCGTTAATTTAAGGTACTCCAGGCTCATTGAACATGCGAACTTTATATCATACTTCTTTCAATTGGGAATCAATATGGCAGTCATAAGCTTTAGTGGATTTCAAGTAATTTGTCATGACAGCAACATTTTTTTACAACTACGACTAATCGAATGACCAATTGACATTTTTCCTACTCCTTTTATAGACTGTGATGCAGTTAGATAGACCTGAAATATCGGTCAGATACGCAGCATTCACAGCGACGCAATTGGCTCTTCTATTTCTTCAAAGTTATCCAGGGCAGTTATTGTACGATGGAAGTACGCAAGTTGCCGATTACATGTAAGTATTTTTAAAAACTTGTTTGCCTCGGAAACTTTGTTCACACGAACCAAGCTTCCGAGAGGAATCGACTATTCTATTCTTCAATCATTTTGATTTACGTTATAAATCAAGTATTTCACCTGATTGGGCAGCCTTTTCGGGAAGGAAAATTAGCGGCTCCGTTTATTATCGAAACGAAAAACCAAAATATAAAATAAAAAAGCATCTTAAAGTTACGTTTTAGAGATCCGTGTATTTTTTATTTCCAATTGCTCCATGGGCAAAAAAACGAGAGCTATGCGTTTACCAGGTGTACAAGTATGAAATACGGATTTTTTTTCTAAAAAAACATGTTAAATTCGGAAGAATGATAAAAAGTGCTTTACTCAAAGTATGCTCCATCGCTTGTTATACATTTTTCCCATCTTTCGGGCAATTTGTGAATACCACGCCAGTAAAAATTTTCCCCTTTTGCTGCGAACCATTCATCGAGCCATTTTTTCATATCTTCGTACAAACCAAAGCGCTGCTCAGCAAGTGTGTGACCCATCGATGAAAACACGTGGTAATCGGAAGGAGCCTGGTGTCTGGTGAGTAAGCCGCATGGGGTAGAACTTCCTAGCTGAGTGCTTCCAACGTGTCGCGAACCGGTTTTGCCGTATGTGATGGAGCATTGTCATGAAGAAAAATGACTTTGTGTTGCCTCTTTCGGTATTCTGGCCTTTTTTCAAGCAGCGAACGGTTCAAATCGGTCAATTGTTGTTGGTAACGTTTAGTATTAACCGTTTCCCCAGGTTTTAACAGCTCATAATAGACCACGCCCCTCTGGTCTCACCAAACACAGAGCGTCGTCTTTCTGCCAAAGCGATTCGGTCTTGGGGTCGATGTGGATGGTGCACCTGGGTCTATCCATGATTTTTTACGCTTGGGATTCTCAAAATAAATCCACTTTTCATCCCCTGTAACTGTACGATGCAAAAACGACTTCCTTTTGTACCGAGCGAGCAAAATGTCACATGTGTTTTTGCGCTTTTCAATTTGCCTGTCGTTCAACTCATGTGGTACCCATCTACCGGTCTTCTGAATGTTTCCCATCTCTCGTAGTCGATTGGAAGCAGCTTATTGACTAACGCTCAATTGCTCGGCGAGTTGTTTTTGTGTTTGCGAATCATCTTCGTCCAACAATGCTTGAAATTTCACATCTTCGTATTTTTTTGGCGGTTTTCCACGTTCTTTGTCTGCAACATCGAAGTTACCACTTTTGAAACGCCGAAACCATTGTTCAGACGTATCTTGGGATGGAGCATATTCACCACAAGCTTCTCAAAGTAATCGGTATGATTCAGCAGCAGTTTTCTTCAAATGAAAACAAAAAATTCGGTATAAATTTCGACATATTTAACACAACAACACAACACAACACTATGCACACACTTTTCCAATTTATCACTCGTGCGCGTCTGACACTTGTTGATAACACAACAGAATGGCGCAGTGTCAAATCTTTATAGCACAAACTGCATTCATGCGCCATCTGTTGTCTGAAATCCGCATTTCATACTTGTACACCTGCTAGTGACGAGCTACAGATTAGCTCGATTTTTTGTTTTGCTTCCATGATCTGGAGCATCGGTTTTGGTTCATGATGGTTCGGCAATAATTGTATTTTGGCGAAGATAGATTATTTTCAACAAAGTTATGACAATTTTTTTTCGTCAATATCGAATCGACTACTAACAAACATATTCAAAACTGTGTACGCGAGTCTTCCTATCTTCATATAATATGAATCGATCAGCTGTGCAATTACAAGTTACTGTTATCTCACACCAGAGGGCTACATACCCGAATATATAATCTCATTCGTCACCTCGCGCGGCTCGATATTACTAAAGGGTGATTTTTTAAGAGCTTGAGAACTTTTTTAAAAAAAAAACGCATAAAATTTGCAAAATCTCATCGGTTCTTTATTTGAAACGTTAGATTGGTCCATGACATTTACTTTTTGAAGATAATTTCATTTAAATGTTGACCGCAGCTGCGTCTTAGGTGGTCCATTCGGAAAGTCCGCTTTTTTATCGACAAATTTTGTTCAGCGATGAGGCTCATTTCTGGTTGAATGGCTACGTAAATAGGCAAAATTGCCGCATTTGGAGTGAAGAGCAACCAGAAGCCGTTCAAGAACTGCCCATGCATCCCGAAAAATGCACTGTTTGGTGTGGTTTGTACGCTGGTGGAATCATTGGACCGTATTTTTTCAAAGATGCTGTTGGACGCAACGTTACGGTGAATGGCGATCGCTATCGTTCGATGCTAACAAACTTTTTGTTGCCAAAAATGGAAGAACTGAACTTAGTTGACATGTGGTTTCAACAAGATGGCGCTACATGCCACACAGCTCGCGATTCTATGGCCATTTTGAGCGAAAACTTCGGAGAACAATTCATCTCAAGAAATGGCCCGGTAAGTTGGCCACCAAGATCATGCGATTTGACGCCTTTAGACTATTTATTGTGGGGCTACGTCAAGTCTAAAGTCTACAGAAATAAGCCAGCAACTATTCCAGTTTTGGAAGACAACATTTCCGAAGAAATTCGGGCTATTCCGGCCGAAATGCTCGAAAAAGTTGCCCAAAATTGGACTTTCCGAATGGACCACCTAAGACGCAGCCGCGGTCAACATTTAAATGAAATTATCTTCAAAAAGTAAATGTCATGGACCAATCTAACGTTTCAAATAAAGAACCGATGAGATTTTGCAAATTTTATGCGTTTTTTTTTTAAAAAAAGTTCTCAAGCTCTTAAAAAATCACCCTTTATAAACAGGATAATATGATGACTGAAAAAGCGAAATATGCGAAATATGTGAATAATAAATAATTATTCGCATATTAAAATCGAAAAATTCCTTCGTCATTGAGTGTGAAAATCTCTCGACTGTAATGTGCGAATAATTATTTATTATTACATTGTTCATTGTAAATCAAGTATTGATTAAAAGCATCTTTTCCGTCAGAGGGTTTTCAAGTTTTTGAAAATTATTGAAGTGAAACTTCTTTAGCTGCGTTGAGTACAATTTCTAGGCCGCGTCACGCGACGTTTTGCAACGTTTCGTTACACAAGAGAGACAGAAGGCGTAACTTGAGGAGAAAGAGAATGAGAGAGAGTTATAAGTCGTATACCTTATACATAGCGTTCCTCATTGTTCGTTTTCGCTTCGTGCGGTTCTTCGGTTTTTTTTCGTATATTTTGTATGTGTGCACACTAACCAAGAAGGGTTCAGCTGCCGCGATTTGGGTGAGAATAAAGAGAGATAGAGAGCAAGAGAGACGGATCAAGGTGATGGAATTGAGCCCGGTTCCGTGAACGCGGTTTAAACCTGTTTCAATTTGTTTTACCTAGTTTCGAACGTTTATGGAATGGCAGCTAAGATACGCAGGGTTACGCAATCCCAGTTATGTGCAGCAGCGGCGACATCGGTTGGTGACGTTCGTATAGTTGAGTGTCGCGGAATGGAAAAATAATTGTCACTGTAGCCATCTATATATCCGTAAATCGAAAACTCGATGACATCATATATTTTATACACCGCTCATTGCTAATATAAAGCCGCGCAGGTGTTGCTGCTCTTGGTGGCAGGGGAGAAGATAAAATAGCACTTGTTCTTGTAACGTATATTTCGCATCGAATGATTCGATACTACTAATCAACATTCTTCACGAAAATTTTTATCTAAATATGAATAACGATTTCAATATCACAACAAATAAATCCGAAACTACGATAAATGCTCTTTTTCCGCGATATCTAACAAATATAGAATCAAGAGCATACGTCTCATATTTTAATTACCACAAGGCAGTGTCTAATTTATCTATTGGAGTTAAATATAATTAATATTATATTCAAGGTCTTCGTTTATATATATATAATATAAATTTTAGAACATCTCCCCCGCAGAATCGTAAACATCACTATATATTATAAAGACGAAGGCCGCTAAAGAAGTGCAATGTGAGGCAGTCGCTTTTTTATTTTTTATAATTGTTTAATTTCAAGTCTTCGTTCAAAAATTAAAGGGGGCCTCAACGTTTGCTTGCCTAAAGAGCGGCCCAGATTATGTGAATAGAATCCTGGAAATATGTATTTCAATGTGTTTAATGAATATTGCAGTAACAATTGTCGATGGTATTACACCTCAATAAGAACTCGAAAACTTGTCGGCCTTATGACTTTGCGAAGTCGAATTCCTAGCGTATTAACAGCTGGCAAATTCTACATACTAAATATGGAAAATTTTAGCGCGGTGAGTAAGCAATTTGAATAAGTTGTATTTTCGTTCAATAAAATATTATTCAATTTATTCTGATCCAAGGTCGTTCGGACGTCCATGTCTTATTTGACGGTTCTCACGTCTATGAAATAATCGCTAACCAGCTACAACGTATTCTTACATCAGAGGTAATATATAAATATGGTTTGCTCGTGCGTGTACTTTGCGTTTTTTATGATTTCCCCTTTTCATTATTTCAAATTTTCCCTTTTTATGCGGCCGTAGCTGACTTAACTTCACGGCATTGCAATTGCCGAGGGCACAGGGTAACTGCAGAAAAACTGTGCCGATGCAGTCGTTTTCGCAAATCCTGATGTTAATGCGAAAAAATACCAGGATTCAATCACGATCACCAGGGTGCGTACGGAAGCACCTCCTTCCCACTGAGATGATGTGCCAACCAGTGCATGGCTAGGTAGTCACCGTAACTAAAATTGGTGAATGAGACGTAAAAAATAATAGAAAAATAGTAAAGAAGAAACGATTGAGAAAACGGACACGTCCGATGTATTCTTTTCGATGAAAATTAATTAACTATACCCAAAGGTACGTTACATTAAATGAAAACGCAGTGTATAGGAAGACACTGAACAGGGCTTGAATGAGAGAATAATAACCGTTTGTTCACATGTTAAATATTCCGTTGCTTTCATTTCATCGCTCTTTTATTTAAATCATTTGCGAAAAGTCGTCAATCACGTTTACTTAAGGATACAAATATTAATTCACCGGAATAATTAACTCCACTCTTATATTAAATTCGTTGTGCATCACAGCTGAAAATGATACTGTCTTGTATACGCAGTAATATAGCGGCAATATGAACAAAAGTAACTAATAAAATTACACGATATTTATAACTTACATGAGAAAGTTGTTATTTTCTACTTCACAGTGTAAACGTTATGTAACATGCTACGAGTATATGAGACAACCGAATTTGTTACAAAAGATATAACAGTTTTATCACCATAGTGCTGCAGTTATTCTCCTGTTATCGGTATCTGAATTAATTTTTGGTTTAATTTGATTAATTGTTCAAGCTCAAGTTAACAGGAGAGCATGTAATACCATTCTTTTTCCTTTCTGGCACCAAAAGGTTGCAAAATCACCACCGCCGAAGGATGGTCATAAAAATAAGCTATCACTTACCACTAAAAGTAGAGCATGATCATTTAAGGAAAGTCTTGAGTGTTTGGTTTTTTCGTCAAATATTTAATGTAATATAGTCACAAGTCAAACACTCAACCACAGTTTCATTAATCAACGATTAAACCTACGTTTATATCTACATTAAATAATCATTTTAATCGCGGCCATAGAGCTCGGCATTCCAGACTTAATTCTCTGGCGTTTTTGATACTCAATAATTTAATGTTGTAAATTTAGTTATAATAATTTGAAATTCGTACATTGCTTCCTCGTGACTCTTGGCAGCCCAAGAATCTTCTCTACGAGTTGTCTCAATTCTGGCTTCCTCATAGAGGAAGGGGTATTAAAATTTTCAATAAAATTGTATATCAAGTAAAAATGCAAATTTTATAAATCTTAAACCCCTCAATCGATTCTCACCAAGTTCAAGACCAAGTATCCTTATCTCCTAGCATATTTGTTTGCGTAGTTTCAGTTTGATAGATAACAATTTACAAAAGTTAGAGCAAAGATATGTTTTATTCGAAAAATTACAAAAATGTATGATTCTATAAAATGTAAACGCCTTGATCAATGTTTGCCAAACTCAATATCGAACAACATTGTCCTTTGGCTTATTATTGTATACAGTTTTAACTCGATAGCTAACAATTTATGAAAGTGGGTGAACGGTTTGGACGCTTGTTAACGATTTGGGCGAAAATTGCAGCAAATTTACGGATGTTGCGGACCGACCCATGTACAAAGTTTCGGGATGATCGAATAATCAGTTCTTGAGATATAGTATTTATTGTAATTTTTTAAGCTCATTACACACACATACACACATACACACAAACACACTCACGCGCGCGTGCGCACGGACATGTGTTGGGTCAATAAGAGGGGGTAACGTGGGTCAGGAGGGTTCAGCGGGAGCGTAAGGGGTGAAGTCTGGGTACTCCTAGAGGGGTTGGTGTGCGAAGAGGGCAGGAGGCGAAATCCCCGTAGTGACAATATAATTCCGTAAGCTTGCTGACATATATACAACAACTGTTGCAAGTAGAAGGGACAATTTATCGTCAGACAGGGTGTATCTGCCCGATTGCCCCCTGGCGCCAGGACGTGCCTAGACCCCTTCTCCTCTCGCCCTGCTTCTTCATTGGTAGGGCCATTTAGCACGAAAAGGGCGTTCCTCCCCCCACCACCCCGCCCCCTTCCTGATTTGTCTCCCATGTCCCCTACCACCTCAACCCTAATCCTGATTGGTCCCCCAGGAACTTCTATCCCCCGAGCACCTATCCCTGCGATCTGATCGGTGCTCTCATCCCCGCGCCATCTGTCGATTCTGGACCGTAATTTGCTGTCGATGTACCATCTATTGGCATTTGTCGACAATCGGCATGTTACTGACAGTCGGTAAAAGAGATCGAACGCAGGCAGTAGGATGGGTCGATTATGTACCAGCGATCGGCAAAGTATGTCGGTTGTCAACCTGAGGTTATGTTATCGACCGTTGGTAATGTAGAGTTGACCTACCATTGGCAGGACAGGTTTGGGACTTATCGTCGATAAGCAGATTGGACCTTACGGTTGGTAAAAAATATTGCTACCAAGCGAAATTCAACCAGGGATATGTGCAATTGGGTGCAAGAGAAAATTGTAAAGTCTGGGGCCCCATTCCCGAGTTATGCGATTCCTGGATGACACTGAACGTATCGCATTTCTAGGGGATCGATGAAAGAGAAATTTATATTTTATTTCCTCTTTATTTACAATTTCTCTTGACAATCACTTAAATATCAATTCTTTTTCTCCTGGTACATAAAAATTGAGTTAAAAAGCAATAGAAATTAGCGTTTCCATTGTGCTCAAGTCGTTAACTAAAATTAAAGTTATTGATGCAAGAGAAAGTAAAGAGCACTTGAATTCCAATTGAATTATAATTTAATTGAGTTTGTCAGTTTTACTTTTCTCAATAATTTTAATGGTGCAAGAGAAAGTAAAGATTGCTTAAGTTCCAATTAAATTATAATTCATTTGGCTGGGTATGTTGTAAATTTTCTTTACACTTCCACACGGAAAAAAAAGTAGTTGGAAAAACTGACACATTGGTTCCAACAACCAACCGGAATAGTTATCATCATGTCGGAATAGTTAGAGATGTCCATCAGTTCAATGAAATTCGAAAAAACAGCAAGGTTAATACGGATATTTTTATTTATTTATAGTGGCGAGCACTCCGGCACGTACTTCACGCGATGCTCCGACGGAGTATTTAGTTGCCATGTGATGGAGAGATTGCATTTGTTGCTCTTTTCATTTTCCACCAGTTATTATGCAACTTTATTAGATATACATTCGATGTCTGTTACGTACAATATTGATCGTCTAAATGTCGTAATATCTACATGAATTATCAAGATGACTTGTCGCGCGTCTTTGAACCGACTCCCTGACTCTCTCTGGATTCGGGTATTTACAGGTCTTTACAGGTCTTTTGAGCGGTATAATAAACAAATAAGTGCGCGTGTCTTCGGCGTCAATAAATTTATTATTGTAATCAAATTTTTGGCTGACAAGGCGGAAAAGTAGTCACGGTTAATTTGTTTAGTTCTTGCCCAATCTTAATAATACTCATTAAGAGGTATTTCATCAGTCGTGTGGTACGCTTTTTGAATTACAAAAACATTGCAGTTGCACACAAAGATAACGATGATCCGAGTTTCCTTGAATCTGTCTGAATTCAAGGAAAGAAAATTCTCAAAATCACGTTCTGCAATGTACATGAAATAAACAAACTGTTTAACATAAACAATATCGAGTACGCGCAAATCATTTCCGCATATGAAACGGCTTGCTGTCAATCATCCGGAATGTTTGGTTCCTCATTGTAACACACTCGCGAAAGATTGAATCGCAGCGCGGTCTTGAACCCGAAAATGAATTTGCCTAGATCTTACGACGTACTTTATGCTTCATGTATGTAAAAGCGAAAATAGTCATCCGTACAACGTTCGATGATCGTAGATATTACGACATTGAGACGTTCAATATTGTACGTAACAGACATCGAATGTACAATATCTAATAATCATCTACCAATTGTGTTGTTATTTCGTTATTTGTTTCATGTACTCAAATATGAACTTTGAAAATTGGCCCTAGCGGCCATCTTAAGAAATCGATTAACCATCTATACCAGGGGTCTCCAAACTACGGCCCGAGGGCCACATTCGGCCCGCGGACAGATTTTGGACTATTTCACTTTTTACCACCGGCAACAATGATAATATGGTTTTGGCCCTCGGAACTTACTGGAATAATCAGTATGGCCCTAAGGCTGGAAAGTTTGGAGACCTCTGATCTATACCAATGAAAGTTTGGTTCGATTGACACACACTCGCGCTCAACACAGATTCCCTGTCTAAGCCGCACGCTACGCATTGTAAGAATTTCAACCAGTAGAAGTTCGGTATTTAACATTTTCGTGGGAGAATTAGCTTTATTAAAAATTTCATGAATAAATGTATTTGACGTTTCCGACATTCGTACAGGTTACAAGCTATTAAAATGTTTTCGTTTATTATCAAGCAACAGCAGGGAAATTATCGAAAAATTACCGATATTATTTCGTCCTGCTAGTACCACGTGATGCTAAATACCGCGCTCCTATTGGTCGTAATTTTTGCGAAAAAAATTATCAGTAGAATCAATATAAAAATTAGTTTTTTAGCAACGTGTGCTTTAAAGTTTGCTAAATAAGCATCGTCGAATCATTAATGTTTTATGTCCATTAGTGTAATACATAATCCATTATGTACCATTAGTGTAATACCGAAATCCCTAGATACTTTTACCATTCGTGATTCGATGTCACATGTCGTATTAGTTGACCAAATCATCACACGGCAGCACTTGTCCTAACTCACTTTCCGATTCCTTTTCTAAGTTCTCCTATTAAAACTCATCTCTGCTTCTACTATTCGTTCGATATTTGAACCAGTGAACTTCCATTCAATGAAGAACCATTCTATCTTATGAATAATTCACATGAACATGAATACAACGAGTTTTTCATGTCATTTTGTTGAATTATGGCATAATCGGCTGCTCATGTGCCCCACCCGTTTGTATCAACTTATTGGAACGAATTAGATCGCGCCGGAAACATTCATGTAGATGGCGTACTTTTCCCTCGATCAACCGCAAAGAAGCCGGGGGACTTGGCCAGGAGGTACTAATCCTCTTTGCACTCGGCTTTCTCATACAATTTTCTTTCTATAGTAACTTCCAGCCGATTGTTCAAAATATTCAAACGGAGTCGCGTTCATCTCGATCGTTGAAATAATATTCTTGCTCTTACATCCAAAAATCTATTCATCCGCGATGGTCTCTCCGTTGTCGGTGAGTCTTCTCGGTTTATTGTTTTTCTATGAAAGATATTCCTTTAATTTATTTCTGAGAAAGGAAAAAAACAATATTGTTTCTGCGTACTAGATTAATCTACAATGAGAGAAAAAAAAGCGTTGAAATTAACTCAAATTTTAATTGAGATACATAAAAGCAATATTTCAATTAATATTTTTTTCTCAATTTGCATATTTCTTTCCCTTATGTAGGTGTTTAAGAGTCAAATAAATCATGTTCCATTCATAAAATGTGATACAAGACAGAGTTAATAGAAATTAATAAAAAAACATGCCAAGCCGTCGTGTGTCCATGCGTCGATCGAAACAATCGACTCCTGCTCTTTTAGAGCAAGCAAACACACAATTTGAAGATGATTCTCTCGAATCTCTGCTGGGCACAGACGATTCTATTCTGAATGAGGTTAATAATGAGCTATGCAATAATTCAAAGAGTCGTTTGCAAAGGATAAACTTTCCAGTGAGCGACGCGAATACAATGACAGAGTTAGAAATGGAATTGGATAACTTTAGCCGGACCGGCTACTGCGATGTGTCACAAATGATGAATTATGATCTAAAGAGAACCTTCAATTATACGGAATTTATCGAGGAGGAGACACAGTGGCACGACGAAACACTTTTTAAACATCCTCTCACAGAATCATGTCCAGAGAATTTAACAGATTTTTTTGATATGTCGTTTCTGACTGCAAAGCATTTAGAAAGTCAGAGTAAAGAGGAAGACGATGGATTGGGAAGCCTTGAAAATATTGAGAGGCAATCGTCATCTACCTCGGATGAATTTGTCTTTGACGATTTGTCTCTAAATCTGGAGGAGCAGGATGAGTTTAGTATAATGCAAAAAGAGGAGCAATCGTCGAAAAACCAAAAGATTGAAATATTACAGGGAATATGCAATAAACAAAAGCCAATTGAATCAAATCCAAATGTCTCTTTTTATGGACTACCTGACAAAGTAAGAACTTTGATACAGAAAACAAAAAACATAACTTCTCTCTATGGTAAGTCTTTCATTTTTAATTAATAAAACTCACTTTTTGCATATGATAATATCTCACAGAGATGAATTAAGTTACATCAGTCGAGAAGATACTCAAACTGGTTGTTTAATTAGAAAATATGGTCTACGAATTCTCAAATCATTCCGAGTGACCGTTAAGTATGGTTCTGTAACGAAACTCCATTACACATCCTTGTTTCTTACAAAAATGTCCCTGTCTATGAAGACAAAAAAAAATGCGTTGCCTCGAATTGGCTTCATTAGAATACTAAGTATAATATAAATAATTACTATTTCAGGCTGGCAGAACGAATGTTTGAACCTTGAGGCTGTGAAAAATCGTACTAATTTAATTTATGCTCTACCAACCAGCGGAGGGAAGACTCTCGTTGCAGAGATATTGATGTTGAAGGAAATTCTATGTAATAAGAAAAACGTATTATTCGTTCTACCGTTTGTTGCAATTGTACAGGAAAAAGTACGATTGTTTTCATTCCGTTTAGAATTTTTTGTTACTTGTATGAACTTTATTATGAATAATGGAAATGGTAGGTTCAGGCGTTGACCCAGTTCGCGTTAGAATTGGGGTTTCTCGTTGAAGAATACGCCGGTGGAAAGGGTCTATATCCTCCGGTAAAGAGACGCAGAAAAAACAGTATCTACATATGCACAATTGAGAAGGCACAGGGACTCGTGAATAGCTTGATCGAGTTAAAGAGATTAGACGAGATCGGAATTGTCGTTGTCGATGAATTGCATTTGCTCGGAGAGGATGGTGGAAGAGGAGCGACTCTGGAAGGACTTTTAACGAAATTGATGTATGCCGGAGGTAAGAATAGTAATTTGTACTCCCTTCAGTTGTAATTCCTTTCAAGAGATAATTAAAATACATATTTGTCTTAGAAAATGTTCATATTGTGGGTATGAGCGCGACGATAGGCAATCTTGAAGAAGTTGCGCATTTTTTGAAAGCTGAAGTCTACACTCAAAACTTTAGACCTGTCGAGATAAAGGAGTATGTGAAGTGCGATAATCAAATTTGGTTGTTGAATATGCAGGAAGATCCTATATTCACTGATGAGAAAAAAATTAATTATCGAGTGAGTTTCATTGGTGAATCTACCCGTTTGTCGAATCTCTTTGAAGAAGAACCATTAATTTTGTTTCAATCAGTATTCCGAAACAGCGGATCAATTAGATCCGGATCGCATCGGCGGTCTAGTGATGGACGTCGTGCCGAAAGATTCTTGCCTCGTGTTCTGTTCGAGTAGGAAAAATTGCGAGAATGTAGCTTTACTTCTAACACGTGTTATGTTCAGGTCCGAGTTATTATTTTTTATCTTACGGTATTTCGAAAACATTTCATCGTTAATGTTTTATTTAATGATCAAAGTTGCTTCAATTTTACATTAGATCTGTGACGGAACACAAAGTAAAAGAAAAAGACGAATTGTTGAGAGCACTCAGAGCCGAGGGCGAATTGTGTCCCATCTTAACGCAAACCATAAAATTCGGAGTAGCTTACCACCACTCCGGTTTAACGTCAGAAGAAAGAAGACTGTTGGAAGATGCCTTCAGAGAAGGCGTACTTTGCGTCATATGTTGTACGTCAACCCTCGCAGCAGGCGTAAATCTACCTGCTAGAAGGGTGCGTTAATCGTTATAAAACGTTGAAAAAAAATCGCATCATCAAACAAATGCTGTTTTGCTAAAACTGTGAATCTTATAGGTGATTTTGAGGAGTCCTTACATTGGAACTCAATTTCTCAATCTGAGTAGATACAAACAAATGATCGGCAGAGCAGGTAGAGCAGGCATGGGCGAAATTGGCGAAAGTATACTAATTTGTAAAAACAGCGAAATTCCGAAGGTATTTGTTTTATAAATGTTCATCGGTTCTTTATCTCGTACGATGGATAAAGAAAAAATTAATGATTCGTTTTTCTTTACAGGTACATGAGCTTCTAATATCTCGAATGGATGATTGCTTGAGCACGTTGCATTTTGAACATGATCGCGGTATAAATAATTTAATTTTAAGCTCGGTGATGCTCTCGATCGCAACGACGCGGTCGGACCTGCACAAGCTTATTAGCTCGACATTGCTCGGTGTACAGGAGGATCGATTGAGAGTTAACGTGAAAACTATCACTGACAAAGCTATATCCAGTCTTTTAAAGGCTGGAGTTTTGAGAGTCAAACGCAGCGGCGATTTTGATCCTAACATTACCGTAGACATTCAATCTCAACTGAACGACGAACCGAAAAAGAAAAAAGGAAAGAGAACTGTCGTACTTTCGGTTAATACGATTCTGGAACTTTCCCCGTTGGGAAGAGCCGCGATGAAAGGTACTTGCTATCTTAATCTATCGTGTACTTTCGATCTTGAGAATTTATAAATTACAAAAAATGTTTCTTAATTTATTTTAGGATCTATCGATTTGCAATGCTCGTACACTTTGTATCAAGACCTGAAGGCTGCACAAACAAATTTGGTTCTTATCAACGATCTGCACATAATGTATTTAGTAACCCCTTACGATTTAGCGAGTCAAATAAAGCCTGTTGGATCGGTGTTCTACAACGTGGTTAGCGAAATTTATTATTTTTATTATCGATCGCCAAGTCCAATTTTCTATGCAGAGCTAATAGAAATTAATAATGTTGTCAGATTACAAGTATGCCTTCGTCTCATATGCAAACACCGAGAGTATTAGGAATCAATGAAGCGACGATAGCAAAGTTGCGAGACGGAGCCGTTCCAAAGGTACATTATTTCTTATTGACTTACATGAAACCTCTCTATTGGATGTAGATTTTTTTTTAAAACTGAATCAACAATGTTTTCAGAATATCGCGCCAAGAGTGATCAATCGATTCTGGCTAACTTTAATTCTTTACGAATTGTGGCAACATCGACCATTGCACTTCGTAGCCGAAAAATATCAAGTAAATCGTGGCGTCATACAGAATCTCTTAATCGTAGCTGCGACTTTTGCAAATTCCGTGGTTCGCTTTTGCCAAGTGAGAATATTTCTTTGATATATGATATCTCATCAATGGTACTCCATTAATACGCATGTACGGGGTTTGGACACAGAAAATTCATAATATTCTTTTGTTTTTCAGGAATTGCAAGAGTTTTGGGCTTTCACAGATTTATTGACGACTTTTAGTAAAAAGTTAAGATACTGTTGCGCTGCTGATCTTGAACCTCTGATGGAACTACCGACTGTAAAAGCCGGTCGAGCGCGACAGTTGTTTAACGCAGGGTACAAGACTTTGCAATCGATTGCGATTGCGAAGCACGATGATCTCGAGGCGAAGATTAAATACTTGTCGAGGAAAACAATAAAGCAAATAATTGCTGCGGCTAATGTAAGCATCCGATATTTCGCAGAACATTCACACTTGTTTTCTCTATACTTTTTTGCTATTTGTTTTCGTTCTTTTTTTTTTTTATATATTTTCAGTTATTATTGATGGAGAAGGTAGAGAATTTAAGAGACGAGGCAGCTCAGGTACTCGAAGGTTTGGATATGACTAATTTTGTATGAGTTTTTGAATATTCGTACGTGAAATTAAAGTGTTTACGGTAACGAGTAAAAATCATATATTTCGAAATTTTTTTTTATTGTGTAAAAGACCAATTCTCTTAGTTAAAAAAGAGAAGAGTTAATATATTTTATTAAAAGTATAGTTGAAAAATGTAAGGAGCGAAATCTGTATTATATTTACGGCATTGTGAAATAATATGAATTATAAATATATTGGAAAAACTATACAAGTTTCTTTATTAAATATTCTCTGCTGCGGTAATTCATACATTTCATTTTTACTCGAGGTAAATTTACCGTTCGTTATCAATCATACGAAATTGTGCCTTTCAGACCAATACGTTTTGAGATTGACGTATTGTTTAAGCAGGCACATATAGTAACGAACCACACAGCGATTGATACTCTTATCAGAGTCAAATCAATTAGTGGTACAATTACACGATTCACTTACTTTCAGAGCTTCGTCTCATCTTTTCTTATATAGGCATGGCTTCAGCGTGATTTCCGACAGATTCTTAGTTTTTCTATTGACTTCTGTAGTTTTCTTGAAATCCATGAAATAAAACAAATTATGCGACAAGTCTTTCCACGTGTTAACAAATCCATAATTTCCCAATATGCTTATGAATTCATCGACGTTCTCGAATCTACTCTCAACGTCGGCTATCTTGAGGATACCTCTAAAATATAATAATAAAATGCTTAATTGATTAAATTATTTAAATATTGAATTCTTACGAAATCCGACGTGAGACCATGGAGTTTCGTAGAATTTCGACAATAACTTACTCTGTCTTGAGAACGCGATTCGCTTCCAACAGATAGTCCGCTAAATTGGTGCCCATAAGCGAAAGACAAAATACAACGACGTTTACACCGTTTGTCAGTAGTGGTGTATGGGCCATATCGCAAGCTTTTACTTTGTCGTTAATAGCTACCAAGTCAAACGAGTGGACTTTTTGCGTAACGGACTCGGCGAGTCGAGCTTCCCCGCATCCAAAGTCAGCGATAATGTAATCCTTTGACCTGAAACGAAAATCAATCGTTATTTAACCTCGATATAGCATTGAAAACTTATACAATTCTGGAAGTAATTCAGAACAAACATTTTTTTAATCGATGATATTATTACGTCCAGAGGATTGAGCGGCCATTGCTCAACCTGCTGTCTGTATCCTGAGTGATACGCAGCAAACGCTTCCGGATCTTCTTTGAAATACTTTTTTGATTCCGAGCTTGCGTTATTGTACAATGTTTCATTAAGAAATCTAAATCGCGAGGCTCTCAATTGTGACATCATTCGATCTCTGAGGGATTCAGGCTCTTTTTGAAATTTACTCATTCCATTAACATTTTTTTCTTTCAGGGCCAGCATCTTCTCTAATCTCTGTACATTAAGACTTTTTGTTGTAGACTTCTGTCCAAATTTCTGAAGTACGTTGCTTCCAAGTTTTGAATCATCGATCTCTAGAGCTTCAGCGATCTTTTTCAATTTTCGTTTCTTTCTCTTTCGCTGCGATTTTGTCTCCTGATTCGCAGACGAGTGTTCTGCCATTGAGATTGACTTGGCAGATTTTACTAATCTACCTTCATCGTTCTTATTTATCACAGTTTTATTCTTTTTTGACAAGAATATTTTTTTATTTGAAACAGATCCTTCTTTTGATCTATTTTTCAGATTTTTATTGTTTTTAGTTATTTTTGGTGACTCAGAGTTTCTGGAATTTATACCTTGGCAAGGCTTTATATTTGATTTTTTAGACAGTGATTCTTCAGGTGCTACAGAATTCGACAGAGATCTCTTCCGTTTTTTGGCTTTGTTTTTTGCATGTTTAGCGGAGACTGTATCCTTCTCAGTCGATACAACATTCGTATGAGATTTAGCTTTCCTCGAATCGGGTGATCCAGACACTTCATTTTCAATGGAATTGGAAAACGATCTCTTTTTCTTGAATTTCAGTTTTATATGTTTGGAAGATGCCTTAACACTGTCATTTGAATTAATTGTTTTCCGCTGCTTATTATTTTTTAGTGTTGATACCGTCGCATCAAGACCTGCCTTATTTTTGTTTCCATCTTTCTTATTCTTTTTTTTCTGTTAAAAAAATATATTGAAATTATAATAAAATTTACGTTCGAATAGTTAAGAACACGGTCTGTATAGATGAGAAGTAGGAGATTAGAAGCTTGTATTGAATGCAAAATATTGGGTCAATGTGAATTAATAAATCAATTGTTAAATGGACAGCCAGCCTGCAATTACTCTTATTTCGTTAATAGTAAAAATTTTAAGTGATAATTCGATTGCGAAAACCACGTGGCCCGGTAGCGGTACGATTTAACCTAAAAATGTGTACCTTGTGAAAAAGTTGTTTACTGAGTTTGTCACCAACTGCATCAGCTTCCCACGAGCTCTCGGCGAACAGACTCATCTCTTACGATAATTACATCCACGGTAATAACGTTAATCACTGTACAACTCCAAGTAACAATATTTTTATACACGTTCAATGATCGATTAACCGCGATCCCACTAACACTGACACCTGAGTTACCTGACGACCTGAAGACCTCAGACTAACGTTTACGCGATTAGTTCATTATGAAAATGTGACCGATTTTGCGAGACAGCGATGCAGTAAATTGGGTCTGTCCACCTGTCAAAAGCATTTGTTAATGTGGATACGTCGAAAGTTTACCGAGCCTCATTATTCCTTCTACAGGTTATTAAATAATGATACTTCTTGTTTGCAACTTTCTGCAAGAAATATAAACGAAGCATGTCCCAATATTCGTTAGATTCGTTAGATAATGATCCAAGCTCCGATAACAAATTTACCACGAAGTTGATGAAGGGCTACAGCGTGCCGTCAATTTCCGACGAGTATGAAGAATCCGGGAAGCACGGTAAGAGCAATGACCTGTTATTTTTGCACACGACTGCTGATGATGAAATAATTGCGGATAGGGAATGATTAAAATTGAGATATAATCGAGATTGAAGTGTAATTGCGCTATTACTTAATAAGGTAACCCTTATGTGTCAGATCAGTCAATAGCAAAACACTTTTTTTATGTCAAGTTGACGAGAAACTGCATTGCCATGTTATAACATAACATGGAAAATATTTACATACGATATCCTATGTAATTTGGTCTGCAGCCTTAAGAGAGATCTTACATTCCCTTGAGATGACAGGCTCGATACCGACGTGTCAACTCAACATTTTTAACATATTTTTCTGAAATCCAGATTTTTGTAGTGACGTTAAAAGTGTGCGATTTACTGCGTGAACGTGGCACGGAATGAGCTGCACAAACTGATATTTATCAGAAAATCTGTGTCCGGGAAAAATGCGTTGGAAATGTTTAGCTTTGTCTCTCTCGCACTTGCGGCTCTTCGAACCCAAGGTCACGTGTGGCGAGCCACCCCTCAGAGGGAGGCAAAAGATACTGCGCTACCGAAGTATGAAAGAGACAACACCATAAGAGTCGTATGAGTGCGAGAAAGAGAGAGACACCCCAGGTGTCACGTGGTACATCGTAGATTGAGTCTTTCGCCTCGCCTTAAATCGCATAACTCGTGGTACAATTTAATTCGTGTCATAAAAACATAATTAAACTTTCCTAATAATGTATAACTCTGAATTGAACATCCAGCAGTAACGCCGATAATCGCTTCGATATCAATTGCAAGTACCAGAGAAAACTTTTGCGAATATTTCAGATGCTGCATTCAATGAATGGCCAGAAGTAGGAGTAACAATTCAGACAAAGGATTTAGAGAAATGTTGCGAGAATGCGATAATTGCTAGTACCGGCGACGCGCTTGGAAAATCCAGTCTGACCGAGAAAAAACTCGCTTTACGGCTCGGTGCGACATCGGATTTTCGGGTAGGACGTCCCGTTGCAAAGAAGTTCGACGTGGCGAGGATGTCGTCGTCGGCGGAATTCCGGCACCGCATTTCTCCACTCCCCTGTAGAAAGGGCCCCGACGGCATTGAGGGCTTCACGAAAGCCGGCAAAAAGCTTGGCAAAGCTCGCCTCACTATTGTGGACAAGGACAAAAAGACGTTGGTCTCCTACTTGGAGCTTCACCGTCGGAAATTCGGTTAGATTCTTTAGATAATTTTGTCCTTGCACAACGTCCCTTGCGACAGCTTTTTCTTTATCGTCGCGGTTGTAGACAAATTGCATTCCCAAGATTCCATTACGCAACCAACGAAGGGTCGATGAAAGCGCACGAATATAAACGCGACGTGTCCCACGAATGAAAACTTAATTATGTCGTATCGTCTCTTCCACGTTTATTATGCAACGGTGAGAGCGATCTTAAAGCAATTGGTATCTTTGTAACAATCTGTCGCATTTGATTTTTCTTTTACAAAAACGGAGGGACATTCATTTCAATTTTATTCAGAATATATAACAACCAATAAAAAAATACTGAAATTTCACTGTTTTGGAATCTGCATCGTTTCGAATTATTTATCAACTTTAAATAATATTTTGCGTTATTGATGGATTAACTTACCGGATTTTTTTGCCGGTTACAATGTTTCCGGTGTATCCTAATTGAATCTACGCGATATTGAGTAGACGCGGAATAAGCTAGTCGTCTATACACAAAGTTTACATATTTTTTTAACTCACATGTGACGTTGCGTCCGTGAGGCTCTTAATGTGTAAGCGAAGTTTTTATACGACGGTTAATTACACTACATTGCATAGGCTCCGTGCGTGCAGAGCAACAGCGGCCTTTATTGGAAGCTTTGTATTTGCGGAATGGACTGTATTATCTGTACGTAACTCTTACGTTATATATTGTAGTGCCAAAAGGAAAGAAAAATCCGATAATACAGCACAAAGTTAAAGCCAGTCGTGTTCTTCTTCCATTATTTTACCCTAAGCTCCATTATATTTTACTCGGCTTTGATGCTATACATCACTATTTGAATCCGCTAGGGCAGGGGTCTCCAAACTTTCCAGCCTTAGGGCCATACTGATTACTCCAGTAAGTTCCGAGGGCCAAAACCATATTATCATTGTTGCCGGTGGTAAAAAGTGAAATAGTCCAAAATCTGTCCGCAGGCCGAATGTGGCCCGCGGGCCGTAGTTTGGAGACCCCTGCGCTAGGGTATACAATAAATAGTTTATTTAAATAAAAGTATTTTAATTGTAAGGATTGTTTAATTGAGTAAAAGAAATCGTAATTGTAGAAGACAGCATGTGTATCTACGAAACTATGTGTGAGTACAATAAATTTAGGAAAGAAACTATAGCAATCGAGTGTTCTACTTTATGCAGGTGCGGAGAGTCGTCGGTGTATCCTGATTCCCGAGGGCTCGGCTCCGTCGATTTTCGGTCGCAGAACGAACGAACAAGCTTCGGCTACGGTCTCGAGGGAAGACGAGAGCGAGCTTGACTTCTACCGTCGTGTGATGGAGCACGGAATCCAAGAACCTCGTGAAACCCGTTCCTGCGAGGCTCACGATCAGTCCGAAGAGGACGAAGAAGTCAGCAAGAGTAGCTATGATGTCTCCGAATGTTTCACCGACGTCGTCCAGCCGATCGAGCAGAGAAGGCGAGTCGATTACAAACCCTACACTATCGAGGATTACAAGTGTCTGTGTATACCCCGAGCCGATCGATCCCTTGGTCCCGACAGAGTCATGATGGAGTCCAAGGTGAGAAAGCTTGGATTAACACGTAAGGGTACGTATAGTACTATATATCGAGATACACCACATTCGGGTTTGGTAAGGCGATGTGCTATACCGATCGAGCTATCGTATTTGAGGCTCCGTCGGTACATGTCCTTCTCAATTTCCGCAGCAACGGTTTATATTTCGATTTTTTCGCATTCGAACCTAATTTCCTATTGTCTGAAATATTAAATTTCTTTAAGAAAATATTTTTAATATTGATTCGATCAGAGTATACTTCGTGAGAAACATTATTTAAAAAATCAACTTTATTAAAGGTATTAAAGATATTAAGAACATTGATTTTAAATATATGTATAGTTAAAAAATTTGTAATGAATTTTTTAACATTTTTTAAACTGTTAACAATTTTTTAACAATTGAAAAAAATTATTAACAGTGGAGTGGATTCATTAGTTTTTCCGACTACTAATTATTTCTTAAAGAATTTTCAAATGACTTTGAAATGTTTTTCTTCTAACTTTGAGAAATGATTTAGATGACCCGATATCTAAATGATTTTGGATATGGAGTTACATATTATACATAATAGGTTTCATTGAACAGTTACATGCACTGTCAAAAATAGATAATAACATTCAACAATCTTATCTTCTAAATACTTTGATACTAGCTATTTCAATGTAGCACTTGGTATAAGTTATGTAAAATGTATTATACAATATGATGTTGTACCAAAGCCAGCTCATTGATTATTAAGGTGTTTTAGTAATGTCAATACCGTATAAACACTAACAATTGTAATCTTGGAATGCACTGAACAATAGGAACACATTGTGAAACGTATTCCAAATGTTATTGGCAGGATTTAGGAAGCGAGTACAATTCATTGACATCTGCAGAGATCAGCTGCGTCAATGCTCGTGTAACGAAACCTTTGTTTGAATTCTCACATCGAATTGGAAAATTACAAGCGCGATGTAAATAAGACGTATTTATTGATGTGTGAATTGTTGCCAACCTTCGCTAATGAAATATGGATGATGCGTAATAATTTTCCAAGCCAATGATGTTAAGAAAAACGTACACATAAGTTCACCAAAGAATTTGCTATATTTCGACTGAGAATGTATACGTCGAGCATCCTTAATTTTGTTCATAGTTGGATACTACGTGCCTACAAGTTTTTATTTAAAATGTTAAACGAATAAACATGAATAGCAAATACTAAAAATGACGAATGATGCGGATAATGAATAATCGAAGCACTAATAAGAATACGAAAAATTGTTAGAATAAAGATAATTAGTAGTTTTTATTTCTAATTCGCAAGTCCGAATGAAAAATCGCTTAAGGGGTTATCCTATTGTTGAATTGAAATTTTTTATTTGTATCTAAGCAATAGTTTGTACTGTTGAGATTAATATGCAGATGGTTTATGTAGATATTCGGAGTATATTTAGAGTTATATGCAAAGAGAGTGACGTAAATATAACATTTTGTGAATCAAGTATCCGCGTACTTGGATTTACGTTAGTCGTGAGTTTTGATAAGTGTGAATCACATTATATCGACTCTTGCCCGCTCGTCTACAACATCTACGAAGAGGATCTACATGTGAAGTTCCATTGTATAAGGCAAGAATGGCAGATTAATGGTAAGACATGAAAATCTAATAATTTCACGGAAAGAACTCAAACTAAACGCGTTTATCTCGAAACTATGTTTTTTTAAAACGGCGGGCACGATATCTCAAGCTGTAATTAATGAATCGACTTGAAATTTAGCACACATGTTCAGAGGAACAGTACTTTTGGTATGACGTAGGATTTTGTGGATACTTTTTTTTTGTGCAATAAATATTATTAATAATAGTGATATTAGTATATTTTTTAATCGAAAATGACAAAAAAAAAATGCAGGAATTTTTTTTTCGTAACCTGGGATGAAAGACAATCCTACGTCACAGGATAGCCAATACAATGAAGTTAATGAGCATATTTTTTTTTGTTTCAGACCAAATGTATTTCTAAAATCGTGCCCGCACACCAACCACTCACGAAAACATCATCAGACGCAAAATTGTAAAACGCACAAAAAAGTTAATATTTTTTACGAAATATTCATACACAATGCTCATACTGTATATAAATGTATATAAATAAATTTTTAAATGTTGCATTTGTAGTTTTTCGCAATCAATTCCCAAAATTATCCTGTTTAGGCGTTGGTAACAGTAGGATAACCCCTTAACTGTGATTCTGCTTCGTGTAGTCGACATCGACGGGTCTGTTCATTTAATTATTTATTCATTTAGGTATCTAAGTGATGTTGTTAGCATAATTAATGCCTGTAGATTGTCATAATACCGGGTTTTCGTTTCTTTTTCATTAATCAATTAATTATATTTCGAGCCTCGTTCTTCGAGATTACAATGTAGTATCACTTCTTTCCGCTAGATGTCACAACGTTCAGAGATATAAAAGAAAAATCCAATTTGCGCTACCCGTGCGTTGCTGCTTCATAATATTTTTTGTGCCATACGTGTTACACGTACAAAGTAAAACATTGCATAATTAAGTTGCAATTAACGAGAATCAACGAAAGGATGAGCGAGAAATTAAAGGAAATGGGAAAAGAGGGGGAGGGGGACTGCGGCTTTTTGTCAAGACGTTCTAAAGACGCTGGGTGTTGATCCCACCAAACGCAGCTCCGTAGAGTCAGCTTTGCACCCGGATCTACTTACACTGTGGAATGGCTGGTTAATATCAGGACCCCCAAAGGAGGAAAACATGTAGCTTCTGAAGAAATATCCCCGTCCAGGTGTATTTAATTCACCAAAGCTCAACCCGGAAATCGCTGTCTCACTGAATGAAACAGCAACGAAAAGAGGCAGCCATTTCATGGAGTTGCAAAGTCTCCTCGGAGCGGATATGGCATCGTTGGGCGCAGTGATAAAAAAAAATGATTACTGATTTCGCCAAATACGAAATCACAATGGGACTGTTGGGAAAATTGAGCGACACAGGATCTGTCCAGGATTGAATCAGGGCATAAAAACGATATTGGAGAAGATTCAATCCGACACAATGTTGTATGGAGAAAAGTTCGCCGAGAAAATAAAGGAAGTCCGAGCGATTGAAAAACTTGGTCAGGACCTAAAAATTGAACAGCCAACGAAGAAAGTAGAAGCAAAAATAACGCCAGCGGAGCCGGCTTTAAATTGAAAACGCGCCGGCCAAATACCAACCGAACTACTAGGCGGGCTACAAAATCAAAGGAGCGTACAATTGGCAGTCAGAACCGCAATCAGGACCCAAGTACAAACATAACCTAAATTACCTGAAACGGAAAGATCAAAATGAATATCAATAGCAGAACAATTCCCAATACAAGAACTAGAGGTGAGATAAATAGCAGGCAGGCTGCGAACGTATAACAAAAACTGGGAATATATAAAAAAAAAGGAAACTGAAAATGGCGCCCCATTCAATTATTCAGTGATCACCAGCACACTTAAAAATTTTTTTAACCCCACGGTTTCATTTTTAGTTAAGCATATTTAAGAATATGTGATGTTATCAAATTCATCTTTCACTTATGTATCATCTAGAAAACCGTGTAACTTAAATTTTTTAAAAAATTTTTTATTATGTTCTGTTTAGTCATTCGATTCACCCCCCCCCCCCCTCCTAGCGATCCAGCGATTCGATCACTTCCAAATGTTAATAGAAAGTGTTGTTACCGGAGATACAGATTTGTGCAAAGTTTAAATAAAATTAAATCTTAGGAAGTGGGTGAAAATTGAATTTTTAGATTATGTAGCGCAGAAAAAAACAGCTCAGAGAAAGAATCTCGGGAGTTAAGAGTTGCCATCGAAAAGTTGATCGAAGAAGGTGCAGTAGTTCCCTGTGTACAAACGACGGGGCAGTTTCTGTCTCCATACTTTCTTCGGCTTAAAGCAGATGGATCGAATCGATTTATACTGAATTTAAAAGAACTAAACTCGTTCGCGGACACAAATACTTAAAAATGGAAGATCAGCAACAAAGTTGGTACTACCGCGGGTGACTCGAAGGCTTCAGTTGACCTTAAGGATGCATATTTTCTTATCCAGGTACATGAAAATATTAGGAAGTATTTAGGATTCAAATTCGAGAATGCAATTTACGAATTCACGTGCCTACCGTTTGGACTATGCACGAGCCACTACGTTTTTACAAAAATTCTCAAGCCGATAGTGAACACCTTAAGATCCGAAGGGCCAGGTAATTTATATCGATGATATTTTTTGCATGGTTAGAGACTTCAAGGACTGTCAAAATAACGTACGTAAGACAACCGAGGTATTATCGTCCTTGGGATTTATCGTGAATAAAATGAAAAGTCAAATGACTCGTAGCACGTGTAGTAAATTCCTGGGATCGATCATCGATACTAACCGTTACTCAACCAAGCTTACTTTAGAGAAAAAAAACGCCAATACTGTGATACGATCGAGAGTTTTCTATTAAAAAAGAAATGTAGTATTCGTGAGCTTGCGAAACTAATTTATTTATTAATAGCGAGCTGTTCATGCGTCACATACAGTTGGCTGTACATGAAAAACCTAGAACGGCATAAATGCATAGCATTATAGATGAGCAACGGAGAAAATTCGAAAATTGATCTGATCTGGCGGAGAAAAAAGCTAATAAGCTCGTATAATCCTATCAGAAAATTTGAGTTCGAGATGGTAATATTCACAAATGCGTTTTGGAGTGAGAACGAGAAACGCTTACACATAAACTACTTTGAATTATTAGTGGTGTACCTGGCACTCAAATCATTTACGTCAGACATCAGGAACTGCGAAATTTTATTGAGAATCGTCGCATTATGACAACGATTCCATATGTTAACAGAGTGGGCGGAACACAATTCCCAAACTTTAAAAAACTCGCCAGAGAGATCTGGCAATACGCACACGAGCGAGAAACTTGGCCGCCCTTCTCGGTAATATTACGAGTATTACAGAAAACAAGACGAGAACAAGCATCGGGTATCATTGTCTTACCTTTCTGGTCAACACAACCATGGTACCCATGTCTTCACATAGATACTAGAAGGCAAACCCGTAAGCTTTGGACCCTCCGAAAATTCGTTATTATCACCTTGCAGATCAATACAGCACCCGCTGAGTCATCAGCTTATACTACTTGCAGGGATTGTATCAAGCATATATAAGGAAAAGAATCCTGAAAGAGTCGATTGATATCCTCATTGCGTCATTGACAGATTCAACGCTAAAATAACATACAGCTTGGGACTTAAGGATTCGTGGGAATTTTGTCAGGGAGCGAATATAAACCCGTTTACGCCAACAGCGAATAAACTTATAGAGTTTCTGATGAATAAATTTAAAGATAGAGCTTGGTATAGTACCTTGTACACGTGCAGATAGGCAATTGCACTCATCTCAATGAATAATATAAGAGAAAATCCTATAGTCGGTGGATTCTTCAAAGGTATATTTAAAGTGAGGCAATCACGGCCAAAGTGAGGCAAACACGGCCGGCATTGTAATAATTTCGAACGAGATTCTTCATATAATTACGATCGAACTTCACAACAGGTAAGTTCGCTTGATCATACAGTTATTAATACTCTATCTCTCTTTATCGTATTTTATTCTAAAAACCATTAAATAAATTAACAACTTCATACAGGAAAACAATACTAAAGAACCCACGCTATAAATATATATCTGTAAATACAGAACACGAGGAGCAGTTTACAATAGAAACTACTTCCTCCCAAACAAGATTATTTTGAGTTTAAAGTTATATTAGTCTACAGGAAAGCGTTGCGAGCGATGGATGCCCACATAATTAAGCGGATGAATTACGGTATGATATTATATGAAGAGCTATAAATAAAATATGTATAATTGGAAAGCTTTCTCGTTCAACCAATCGAAACTCATAACTCAGTCACAATTTCGTCTCTACGGACAACGAAGAATTTTGGTAGATTGAAAATAAATGTTGCACGAAGTTTTAAAGCGGTCGAGGTTCCCGAAGGAGCCCGACGGCGAGAAGAGAGAATATTGTTGTCTCGCGTGTACTCACCCGGTTGATTTCTTCTACAATAAAGTCTATATACAAACTAGCGGATCGAGTTGAATGCGACGGGATCTAATTAGAATAGTGAAAAGCTGAAAACAGTTATTAAAATTACAATGTAAAATTGAATGAAACGTTACCTACCGAGTAACGGATATGTATATTGTTAGATGAATGACTCTATTCAATTTCTGTCTGGAAATCAGAAAAGAAGGCTGATGGTTAATGGATAATAGAAATATACTGGAGATCATAGTATATTTAAGATTTTGTACAGGAACAGCATTATTTATTGCAATGAAAATATCTGTTTATATTAAATATACTTCATTATTAAACAATATCCAGTGATATTATAATATACTACAATATTATATTGTATTGATAGATATTTCCGTATAGTATTAGCAGTACACAATTTTATACCATCGGAGAAATTAAGGTTCAGTACGCTAGCCTAAACCTCTTTTGGATTCTTAATTAACAATATTTTAATATGAACAACATAATAACATAATATGAGAAGAAAAAAATGACTGGACCTTGAACATTGAACTTTCGGTTACGCTTTCTAAAAGACGGTATTGGGGGATTTGAATTTACGACCTACGAATAACCTACCTACCTATCACTATCTATCTGTCGACGAGTATGCTATCATTATACCATTGGATAAACTAAGGCTCAGCGCGGTAAACCTTTTTTGGATTCTTAATCATTAGACTTTGAAAACATTCGGTTAGACGTTTCGAAAGACGGTATTGGGCTACCTAACTATCTAGCAACGACCATATCCTACCATAATTTACTTCGATACTTCGGATTCGAACTTACGACTTACGCGAAACCGACCTACCAATCACAACCTAACTATCTACAGGTATAACGTCATTGAAACAATGAGCATGCTACTATTACGCTACCCAATAGTTATCAATTTTTTCGACTAGAATGTCTATAGCTGTACCGGACATGATCTCATAGCCATAATTTTCCTTATCCGCTTATTGTAATACATTACACATGACTTAACATACATATCATCTATCACATATAGTGGAAGATGCGTAATTTCGATGTTAATTTTTTCATTAAAAAAATTAAATACGTGCATAGTATCGAACGTATTCCGTATACGACAGATACTTACTTTTGCAATAAATAATGCTGTCACTGAACGAAACATAAAATATACTACGGTTGAGTATTGTTCTGCTATTTGGTAACATCTACTGTTTCCCTCGCAGTGATGTCTGTTGGTTGAATTGATGAATGCTGTATACGTCGAAGCGAAATCTGGATTTCACTTGCACCGAAGTGAATTCCATCGCCTCGATATTAGTTTTGTTAGTGCAATATTAATTAAACGTACGGCTCGGATAAGTACGTGTTATTTATATCGCGCTTGTAATTTTCCGCTATGAGAATTTAAAAAATATTTCGTTATACGAACATACATTGGATTGTTGCAGGTGAGATCCGCAGATTGCAATCCAGTAAGAAATCGTGCCGTGACAGCTATCGGCGGAATGCCGTCATGTACGTCCGTGCCAGGACGACATTGTGACGGGACAATTTTTAACAGCAAAGTGCGCTAATACCGTGCTCATACGGTTTCAGCAAGTCGTGAGGTCCTACAACGTGTTGCAAAAGTGCAGACACAGTGTTGGCACGCTGTGATGTCGGAGCGTCGCGTCGTGGCGGCACAGAAGCAGTTATCTGCGAACGTACATGACTCCACTCTACCGTTACGCCGGGACGCTCTGTGCCGTCACTGTGTAGGCCCTGTGCCGCCATCGCATAGGTCCCATGTTCTGAACCATACAACTTTCTGAACTTCAAATTTACTAAACTTTTAATATTGTAATCCCAGCTGTTCAGGTGATAAACGTGTCGCTTATATGCACTATTGGTAACTGTCCACTATATAAATTAACGTTTGTGTTTGTATCTCTACGGAATTAACCATACTCTCTGTATGTCTTTATCGTTTCTATAAACGTTTGTTGATATAGCACTTCGTAAAATCTTTCGGGTGATGATATTACAGCTAGAAATTTTAGACCGTCGTATCTTTCAACATTCGAAACTTCAAGCTTCCTCCTCCGCTCCGTGCCGTCACATTTCTATCTGGGAATGTATAGGATTAGTTTACTAAATCCTACTAATAACGTCTTAAATACGTATTACAATGTCATTATTATTCATGGCATCTTATGATTTCAATAATTTCTATTTATGTTACAAGTAAGGCTAAAATATCTTCATAATTACTGAGATACCTTGGGTACAATATCTTGTATTGTAAATTTGACATAACTAACTACTTTTACTAGAATGTGTTACTATCTATATAGGAATAGCTAATATGAAACTATTTTGATTAGAAAATTATTAAAATGTTACTATCTACTTTTATTTCAGTATAGGAAATTTCATCTCTCATCTCCTTATTTTTCCGTGATAAACTCGGTAGTCGTTTTTTAGGCACTCACCCCCTTAAATGAGGGCTTATTGCCTTCCTGAATGTATCTCGTCGATTGTACGTCCAAAGTGATATTTCAGGAACTATCGAACCAATTTGGTTTTCCTTGACAGGGTTCCTTTGTCTTTTTTAAAATTCATAATCCGTGGAGATTAAATTCATTTGGACCATGTCAAATTTGGAATTCTTAGAAAAAAAAAACCAATGATTTTTATCTAAAGTTACCACTTTTGTATCGTTACCGAGTCAGAATTCAGCAATACATCAACGGATTAAATTGTGCTTTGCACTGTTATGTTATATAATAAAAATAAAATGGCTGACACAGTTAAAATCATTTCTGATAGCTAGAAATTTATAAATCAATAAAAAATAAGGCATTTGTTGGTTATTACCTATTTCTTGAAAATTCGTGATGGAAATTTTTCTATAATTCCATATTTTCTTCCTTTCAATGTAACAAAACTATTCCTAAAGTGAATCGCTAGACGAACGATTTTAAGAATAGTATTTGAAAAAATATCTATTTAATAATAATTTTCAACAATGCAACTAACAAGGAAGGATCGCTTGGTGTCCTCCTCCGATTTTGATGAAACTCACGTATGTTGTAAAGCATCGAATACTAAAAGACACGTATCTTTTTTTATTGGCGGAAAAACATTTCTAAGGGGTGAAATCGCCCTTCAAAGTTAGGCATGTCGAGGGGTGATTATGCAGGTTCACCCAGAAGGCGTCAGCCCATTTTAATGAAACAAAAACCAAAATACTCCTCATTGAAGACAATAAAAATTCCACTTGAAGTTGAAGAAAAAAAAACGTGTCTTTTAGTCTTCGATGCTCTACAGCATACGTGAGTATCATCAAAATCGAAGGGGGGCACCAAACTATCTTTCCTTGTAAGAAATAAAATCGTGATAAAAATTCTTGTATAATCCCACATTTTCTTCCTTTCAATGTAACAAAACTATTCCTAAAGTGAATCACTAGCCTGACAATTTCAAGTGTGATATTTAACAATAAAATTATTTCATAAAAACATGCAAATAAGAAAAAAACAGTTATGATAATAAGATAAATATTTGAGTTAAAAATAAACTCATATTCACAAGACGTATGTTCCGTTAAACGGTTCTATTGGAGAAAAACGAACAATCGCCACTTAACAACACAATATTCACAAAATAAAATATTATATTTTACCGTCAAAAAGCAACAATCGAATAAAACATAAATATTACCACGTCGGTAGTAAAGAAATGAAACTCATACTAATCGTATTGGTCGAAATTCCCTGAGTAATGCAAATAGCGCCTCCATGCGAGAAAAAGAGGAACGAAATAAAACAAAATTTTATTTCCGTTTATTAATTTCCAGATTGTTCCTATTCCTATGCAATTAATCCGGTTATACAATCCATAAATTTTATATAAAAAGATAAAAATTGTATCCATTTTCACCAAGTTAATAAATATTCATCGATAAAACTTTCAATTATTTGAATTTCATGTACAAGCTATAAAACACAACAGAAACATAACATTGGAAACACAGGCTCGAAACACGAACTGTGACGTACAATCCTGTGAGTGCCTCTTGAAATATCCCAATGGGACATTTTACCGTTTTACTCTAGTTAAATTATTTAAATTACTCTGAGCGTCGTTTCATTCGTCGACGTGATACTATTAATCTGGGAAAATTTGCAATGAGAACTCTGTACTCGGTCGGTATGTCACCTTATCTTTACGATAAAATGAGTGAAACAGTCGCGATGAGTTAGAGCGATAGTCGCTTCTTATAATACTATTCGTACTTTTTCCGGAGACGTTCTCCGCTCGTAAAATGTATAAAATTTTTCGGTTATCTTAGCGTAGTTTTTCACTTTTATGTCGTTTGTAAATCAGCTTGATATGATATCAATATATAAAATTTATGTAAAGTCTTGAAAAATGTAGGTCGAAGAGATAAAATCTTCGTGGTTGATAGAAAATAATTTTTAATAAATTATTATGTTTTACTTTTACCGTTAAAATTAGATTATAAATAAAACTAAAAATCTTCAATTCATTGAGGAGCCTTTGAGCAACACCTATCAAATCAGCATAAATATGAATTTTGGGCATTGTCCATTTGGAGCGGTAACATTTCTGATCGAATTAATTATTTTGTACTTTTTTGAAAATGAAAAATACTTTTAGCCGATACATTTAAAAATAATTTTACTTCCTAAAGTTAAATTTAATGTTTGACATAGCGTGATAAATTATCTAAAGGTGCGATTGGTACAAAAGATTTTTTTCTTTCATGCTATAGTAAGTCCGCCGTATAAAAAAGTATAAAAAAGTGGTCACAGACACATTTAGTTCGCTGGAATATTACTCGTTGAGTTCACAATAATTTAAAGTGTCGCATTAGTCATCCGTAAAACGACTTGTGGCTAACTCATGGACTTTGTGCTATTTCGAATATGAACTGGCTCGGTAAGGGAGCAGTCCAAATGTGCATTAGGCTTAATGTTCCATAATTACGGTGACTCAGGGGGGTAGCGGAGTAGTCGCGAGTCCACTGAATTAATATTGCTTGTAATAACTCGTAGAAACGGTGACTAGCAACGAGTTTCTGTTGCTGTAGCTAGTGCTTTTGAGACTAGACGTATAAGCACGCCAATTCCGAGTATTAATTTCGTCTGTGCGAACGCTGGAGTGTGTCTGGAGAGTCTCGTGGGACCGTGAGCAGCCCGCGAAGCTCATTTCGCGAGGAAATGAGCGAGTCATTTCCGTCGAGCGATATACCATGTACGCTTGGTACTACTGCGTGTATTAATATGTTTAATAAATTCGTGAATCCGTATATTCGCGGGTACGTCTTTTGACGGCGCGCTAAATCTACCGAGGGTTCATTCTCTTAACTGAGAAAATCATTTAATCACAATTAAGGTTATGTTACGCACCGACGCATGATAAAAAAAAATGTGTTCTTGGTACTTTTTCTGGGTTGATATTTCGGACAATAAATAAAGGAATGGTGATAATAAATCTTGTTGAATATATAACATAAATTTTCACTGGTGAGTAAGTCGTAATAGGTGTGAGGTACAAGTTTTTCAATCTTCTTTTGAATACTCCTGCCGCGCGATTTCACAACTTTAACAAATTTTACAATTTTTAGGCAGATTACATGGACAAAAGACTTTGATTTCTGACATCGCGGTACGTTTAAGTGTAATTTATTCCAGTAGCATCGAAAAATCTGTATAAATGGTCTTAAGTATTGATTAATATTCTCGAGAATATATAGTTCGATACGGCGAAATAAATGTTTATTTATGGTGGTTGATGTTTATTTGGGGCAAGGAACTAATCTAAGTAATTAATCTCATTTCATTGAAACGAATATTCTCATGTTTATTACATATAATTTTTGTTCTCAGAGTATTTTAGTCTCGCGTAACGCGGTTTTAAAGGAATCGATGAGTTTCGATTTGCTGTTGGCGTCAACGTAAGTTTGAGCCAAAGTTTCGAGACGTTGAGCAGCTGCACCAGCAGCAGAAACTCTTCGAAGCTTATAATAGAGCCAACACAGCCAATGCAGTGTAACAGACAGTAGAGAAAGGATATAAAATACTATATACGAGAGAAAGCTCTTGCGATGGAAACTTGTTGGCGAAGAGGCAAATAAAGCTTCCGGGGGTGGTTGGGGTATCTACGTATACGCAGTCTCGCGCCTCCGGTGCATCATGGACCGGGGCCCCGTATTGTAGGGTTGCAAGTCTCGGTAACGTGCAGTGTGTTTAGTTTGAAAGTTTCTCCTCGGAGCGTTGGTAGCTTCAGGGGTTTGTTTGTTGTTGCAGGGTGAGTGGCTGATGCGACGCAAGTCCTACGGTGACTCGGTTAGCGCACGTAATCGCCAGCGTATTCTTCATCGTGCCCAGAAACTCAAGGTAATATGAATATAATATAGTAAAGGTGGCTTCTAGCCGCACATTAGTGCATGGAATTAATTATCGTACGCCGAAAGAAAAGATTTAATTGATTTAATATAATGTAAATATACCTCAAATACTTATCGGGTTCCAACATCATAAAGCAAATTAGCGTAACCAACATAAAATGAGAATGAATAAGGTAAAGCTAAGGATGATTGAAGCAAGCGATTAAGTTTGGTGAAGCTCATAGCGCATAGTTAAGAGTCAAATTTGTTTCTCAGTGAACTACCGAGTGTACAGTCTGAGAACCTCAGTTCTATTTTAGTCTGCTTACTTCAGGGGCTGTGATATATACGTGCAAACATTATACAAATGTTTCCTCATGGATTGTAGCTAAGGAGCTTGAAGTGCTGGGAGATGTACGAACGGCTGCCAATTACGAGGAAATAGATGCTACCGCAAGTATAGATTTCGATCGACAAATAAGTCAAATGTGTCACAAATTTCCTATAATTATTTCAAGCAAGAGTAGAATCTATCGTGGCTGTTCGCAGTCATCTCTCTGTGTATATAGCTTTGTACCAAGCGATGAAAGCGCCGGTCCGTTTAATCAGGGAAATATTCCCTCGGTGAGAAGTTAGCTGTGAATCGATTGTACGGGAATAAATTGGCGTAGCTATTCCCGGAATATACGAACCCGGTGGTCGACGCATTTAATTGCCAATTACTGGATCATGTACAAGGGCGAAGAGAGGCTCGTCACATACGTGACCTTTAACGATATAAAAGCTCCCATGGCTTTACATGTGGTGTAGCGGTTCAAGAGACGCTCGTCACACGTGACCTTTAACGATATAAAAGCTCCCATGGCTTCACATGCGGTGTAGCGGTTCAAGAGACGCAATAGCTGCGAAACAAATTAATTGGTGGGACAACAGACGAAAACATCCAACAATTAAATTTGATATATATGCATTACATATATATCAAATATATATATATATATACAATTCGTGTAATCTAAGAGCAAGAATCAGTGAGAGTACATGGATATGATTTGCTAAGTTGCGAATTTTCGTGTCTTCCCTTGAATTATTCCTATTTCTCATCAGTCTCGAAAATTCCCGAGTCTAAGTAATATTCATAAAGGCGCACTTGTAATGAAATTCCGGTGGCCGCATCACTGGAGGTCTTTATTCGGTCTTTACCTTGCGATACAACGCCTTTTTCATCAAACTACGTGTGTACAGAGCTTGTTCATGTTGTACGCACTCTATATTCGTATGACGAGAAGATGCGGAGTACTCGTTCGCTTTACCATTTTAAGACCCAAAACTCGGGATTGTTTGTATCGTTTGGCGTGTACGTAATTCTACACCTCGCGACGAGACACCGCTGCAGCTACAACTTGTGTTTAATTATTCCATTTGTGGGTTGCCAGAGACGAGCTGCAGCTGAGCGTAGTGCATATTGGGGTTGTCGGTCTCTCGTAGATTCGCTCGTTGGTTGGGCGCAACCGCGCGCTCTGTTCTAATTCGTGGGCACGAGACTACGGGCTTTAACGCTATGTTCCCTGGGCTAACTGTAACAAGCGTTCATCAAGGAGTCATCGGTTCGCCGCCTATCTCGATACCTTCGCTTCGAATCCTTTTCTCCGTATACCGGAGATTCCATAGCAACTTCTCTCATCCCCTCTGTTACTCGCTCTATCGTTCCAAGATCGATACGCTCAGTTTCTCACGATTGTACTTCGAACTAGCAAACTTGTTTCATCCCCTACTACAAATATTCTCGCTTGCAACTTATGTATAGTATTGGGAGGAGCGACCAAATTAATCGAGGATATCTTCGCCCAGGCGGTATACTTGATATACAAGATGATACCGAACAATAACTTTTTACTAAAAGGAGTACCGAGGAATCCGGATTGAGGGATTTTTAATATCCGAGGTCACTAATCAGTAATCAACTAATTGGTTGTTAATAGAATAACATTTATAAAATTTGATTGCGAAATTCGAGCTGTCTTGTACTCACGATGGCTTCGACGATATTTCGCCTCGTGTTAAGTAGATATCAGAACCGGATAACCCAACAAGGGAACTATATAAAGCAACGGATACATACCAAAGCTACATACCAATACGAATAAGTTCATTTAGTATATTAACTTATTTGAAAACATTTTTGTAATGTAATAAAAAGTATTTGCCATTTCAATAAAATTATGCTGCAATATATTTCTATGCATCGCCGTGGATTGATGGAACGTTAAAGGAAAGGCTGCGATACAGTGAAACGGCAGCAGCTTATGCCTTTCAAAAGAATTCGTCTCAAACATCAAAGTGACGATCGAGAGGGTAGTACAGACTGAAACTTTACTTCCTCTTTCTATACTATATATACTATATACACTACAGATTGTATAGTGTACCGCGGGGCAAACCGAGGTAGGCGAGTGCTGGACGTGAAAAGAGCTCTTACTTTTGAGAATCGTGGAAGAGAGCAAAGAGTCTTTCGTTCTTAAGAGCGTGCCTCGTTTCACCCCGTGGCGATGCCATCGGCACACTCGAAGCTCCCTTTCTTAAGAATAAAAAGAAACTTTCATCGAGGAGGCTGTCATTGACTCGCGGCAAACGTTTATTTTCTAATAATACTTTTACTCTTCCAGCAGTTGTGATGGCATGTTTCTTTCAGTTATTTCTTCACTTTTTTTCAGCTTGGGTACAATTTTTACCTCTCTTACTTCTTATTAATATTGTCGCCATTTTCTCAATTTTCATTCTCGAAACGCTGCATTGTTGTTCACATCACCGTTGCAAATCGTTTTTCCAGAATAATTGCAGACCGAGTAACAAAACTCTTGGCCAGCACTCGTCGCGAAGTTTCACGACGATTATTCTCCTCCGAAAAGAATACACGAGTCAAGCGCAGTTCCATATAAATAGAACACACCTTTTCTTGCTACTTCATAGTATTCGCTTACGGGTTTAGCTTTTGCGGACGTTGACGAGTTTTAAGACGAAGAGGGTATATATATATATATAATTACTATTACTATATTATTATATAATATATATATATCGTAATAGTAACCAGCGGAGATTAACGGACTAGAATCAGCCCAATGCAGCACTCGAACTTTAACGTATGAATTAAAAGCGCTATACATCGGGGTTGGAAGTAGTCCGTCAGTCAACTAGAAAAAATAACGCGCGGTTTTAAAAAATGTTTTCGTCTCCCAATTCAAGAAACCACAGTTTCTCGAGTCGCTGACATCGTTGTACCATTTAAATCCAAGCGTTGAGTCGTTAAAAAAATAAATCCAAATTATTTTGAGTGTTCCTAGTTATTTGTTTTGCTCGTTGGCGTATAAGGCCGCGCGTCTTTTACGCTCTGGATGTGCCGCGTCGGGTCTATGATAGCAGCGGAGCGAGGGAGACCGTCATTCACGTGGCTTTGACAGACTTGCTAATTAGTTGGGAGCTTAATGGCGAAGGTAGAAATGAGAGACGAAGAAAATGAAAGATGTACGTGAACGCATTTTTGTCAACGGTGACTTTTGTCTGTGCGCTGAATCGCTGGGCAGGGTAGGAGTGTGAGAAAAAGAAAAAAATCAGTGGGAATTGTAAAAGAAGAGACGAAAGAAAGTATAAAGAAATGCAGAAAATAACAGAGGCAAGAAGAACTTCCCGGCTATTAATTTTGTCAGGTTTATCTGATTCCGTATTTTATATACAGAAGGTCGAACTGATTTGTCACTGTCTTATCCAGTTACATACGATTTTGGTCTAAATCTTATGTGAGCCCTGGCCTGAGTAACTTTCGGTAGCGTGCGCTAGGTGGCGAAATCCCGAGACGTTTCGCGGCAGCGAAACGGTGTCTCCGGAAGATGTATAAGACGCAGCATTTTACTTTCTATAGCAAGAAACATGTATTACCCGTTCTCTCTTGGTATTAAATAGTACATAGCGCGTACTATGTAGCGCGTAGTATGTATTATATTACGCTATTCAGCACGAGAATGAGAACAAGCATAGAATTGAAACGGGAGCAATGGTATAGCTTCGAAGGCTATGGCTGTTCGATGGATCTCGTGCGGGCCACCATGGTAAGTTGGACGCGTGGCAACGCTATGTACTATATATAGCCAGGGTGAAACTCTCCCTTGAGACTCGACCGGTCGGCACGAGCCCTTCCGGACATAAATCCAATTAAACGTACAAAGCGACCGGTCCACGCCGCAATGACCACCACGGACCAGATATGGGAATTGGAAGTATACATACGTGCCATCTCATGTGGATATACCTGCTGGTGCCATTACTACATTTCCATACGAGCAGCTAGAGGCGTAAGAGCGATTGAAGCTAGAGGGAGCATATGAGTATGGTGGTATAATAGTAAATATACGAACGTCTAATGAAGATCAAAACTACATCATTACAGTCATACTTTGCGGTATTAATACAATTGTTAGAACGTTTACTTTATTTCTTCTTATGGCAACTGAATCATGCTACGCGTGAGGTTGCAAAAAAATGTATTTCTTGAATTCTCAATCATTCATCATCGCATTACTTTTAAGCTGATTGATTCGTTATCACCCTAGTGAATTCAATGCGATGTATCACGTCGAAGACGAGTAGGATCAACGCGTCACATAGAAATTGCATGTAAATCTTGCGACTGTCGTTTGATCGAGAATAGATAGAAAATCAAATAGTTGGCTTGGCGCAAATATTGGATTAGTAAACGATTCTCTCCTGTGTGAAGATTATTCGACGTCGAGCGATATTGGCGATATATGCGCGACGTCACATATACGAGTCAAAATAATCTCTAAATTCTGTATACAGTTTACTATTTAATTCCGCCTCCATTCAGTATCGCGTAGAAACCGTTAGGGCGTAGCTCAACAAAATTGAGATCCCACAGATCTCGCTCGTTGAATAATTCACGTGTTAACGATTAAAAAATATGAATCTATAATCACGATAATCCATTTAAAGTAGGGGACTAATGTCGTTTTCGATTGAATTATACCGGAGCCACAAAGCGCATCTCGGTTATTTAATATAAGTCTCTCTCACGCTTCCGCAGTCTACGTATGAGATAGTAGTCGAAAAAGCTATAAGAAAGTGAGAACTCGGGCTGTAATTCTATCTTCGCGAAAGTTTGGATACTCAGGAAGATGTAAGTTCATTCTCTTTGACCGTGGCAGTGCGATTGTCGCTTCTACGCGAACGGGACACGATGACTCCAAGTTTCTTTGTAAAACAAAAAACTCTTGATGGCCCAGTTTTTATTCTGGAAGCGATCGGTGCCACTGTTTCCCGTGATACATACTATACATTGCTATACATTGCTATTGTTACTATACCGCCCCTGGCGGTGAATATCGTTGCTACCTTTGACAAAGAGAATTTTTGAACACCGCTAACGTGGCCCTGTATCGCCGTTACTTCTTCTCCATAGAATAGTCCATAGAATAGCGAATGGCGATTCCGTGATTCGTTTGCCACATTGACGATACGAAACTCGCTCAGTTGACTTTGGACGCACGTGGTACAGTCGGTATAAAGGCGCTTTAGACTGGTTGAAGGGGATAAAACCGTTAGAGATCTCTCCCAGTGAATTCGTAAATATCTCAGCACTTCCGCCACTATCCTTCCGCATCCCAACGCTCGATCAAAGAGCTCCCGAATTTCCGGCCTGGCACACTGATTTCTCACGTTCACTGAGCTCTCTCTCTTTCTCTCTCTCTCTCTCTCTCCCTCGCGCCCCTACTTTTTCTCTTTGCACACTACCCTTTCACTTCTCTGCCACCCACTAGTCCTTTTGCGTCGCTACATCTTACTCTGTTTTCTAGGAGTCGAGACGAGCTGATGTTCGAAAATCCCGACTGCCTCCTTTGACGGACGTGAAAAATCCGGTCCCCGCGTCAAAGGTAAATCAGACATTTTTTTATTTTTTATTGTCCCTTTTTATGTATGGAATTTCGGCAAGTTTTGCCGATTCGCTGGATCCCGGAAACTCGGTCTTCCGCGAGCGTGAGTTCGCGTGTAAGAACCTCTCGAACTCAGCGAATATTCATCGTTCATGCGGAATATATCTTGCTTGAAAAATTCTTTTCCGTATGCATAACGTCATACCTCGCGTTTTTCAAAAAAACTTTATGTAACAGGTACATCGGAGGGGGTGATTCCTATAAAATTCTATTCTTATCGCAGGTTGACGGTAAGCGGAAAGAAACTGAGATCGTCGTACGAGCAAAGAGTCCCACTCGTATAAAAAAAGTACAGAAGAAACAAGCGGACACGAGAGCCTTTCGTATCGTCAAATTCCCGTCGGTCGTTTCAGGAGGCAAACCGGCTACGTGGAAGTTCAAGCCCGAGTCGAAAGTTCCGTCTAGTTTTCCCGACTTATATGAAACTCGTAGCGACACTACGGAAGACTCGGTGCACCTTAGGAATTTGCGGTTACGACACCTCGAGGAAAAGAAGAGGATGGATCAGCTGTTCAAACGGAGCATATGTACATGATAAATTCAATTTTTGAAAATTCTTTATTACCAATCATCGACCCTGTTGTAGCAATAACTTTCTGTCAGATTATTTTAAACTAGAACACTGAAGAAAATCGATTGTTAAAGAATTGTGTGAGTCAATCGCACTGCCAATTAAAATCTATTCAATCTACATTAGCGATTTGATCAGTGGAATTACTAGAATTGAGGTTTGTTCATAGTAATACTATTAAACGTCTGTTAATTTGAGTTAAAGCAAAAAAAATCTCTTCCTACGCCATGCTCGCCCGTGAAGGAGTACACCCATAAACAATAGTAAATCGCGACAAGCGACGTTCCGCCCATGGGATTAGTTGAACCATTAACTATTTAAACTTAATCCCATCCGCATAAATAATTCATCAGTCGTTACACCGGCACCGCTCATCGACCCCACAGTCTCGTCATTTCTGCGGGTAAACGAGAGATTTTACGATGGAACAAATAGGATAAGTTAAGAGGTGTGGGAACTGTACCACGGCACTTGAATTAAGACGTGGTTCGTATCCCACGCCTCTTGGCTTACGTGTACATTAAACAATTGAATATAATTAGTGCATAATATGATGTCTGTATTTACTGGTGCAGATTACGTACTGACACGTGTCGCAACGTTGCCACAAGTGAAACCCTCGTATCATCGCTTTTTCAAGATTAGACTATACGAACCGCTAAACATTTATGCTGTCCAATCGTATCGATTCCTGTTAGTTGAATTGGTGTAGACATTTTTTCACACGTTATTCAATATATCAGTGACTGTTGCAGGGACCACGTAAACGTTTTTCTATTAATAATTACGTACTTTTTAATTTGCAAACCGATTTATTAATTCATCAAATTTCGGAATCGACACTTTGAATCTACGACATTTTGTTGATCTTTCATCCATCAAAATAATTTTGCTCCGGATGATAACGACACTTATGCTGATTAAAAATCTTTTTTAATTGCTGATCTCAGATGAATACTTTTTCCGGAGTCTCCTACATAAATATGAGAGAAAAACAATTAAAAATAACAAAAAATGTTTATGCTCCCAAAGTTTTGTAAAAATTTGTTATTCATTTTTTTTTTTGAACTAAATCATTACTAAGTTTTTTGCATCATTATTATTCAAAATAAATGTTCTTAGTATCTTGAACGTAGTTCATTTTTCACTGATTTATTTCTTATCGCGAAGTCCTGATAAGTTACTGATAAAATGAAACTTTTTAGTGGGAATGTATACGTAAAGCATCCTTAATGCATGGGTGGCCGTTACATCGAATAGTCATTGAATAAACTTATTCGGGGTTGGGCCTTGCATTAGACAGTGTTTCATATTCGGAAACTCCAGGGAAATTGAATTCAAACGAACCTTGATGAAACTTTAAAATCGTGCGGAATGAAAATTGTTGTGGTGCCTCTATGGACCCTCCATTGACTCTGGACTAGAGGCAATTTGAAGTTAGTTCTATTGTGAAGTGGCCGTGAGCGTCGGTGTGATAAGACCCAACTGATAGCGCGTAGTGGGTCAACCAAACAATTGCGTTTCTCAACCAAGTGATAAGTTACGGCAACTAATTAGTTAGCACGAGCAAGTAATTACCTGGTGAATTCAGCCATTCTTTTTTCTCCCTAAAGGAAATTTACAGTCCTAAAGGATTTACTACCCGTAGTCACCTAAACGAATTTAGGCATTGATAAAAATTTATGGCCGCCATAATTCATGGAAAATTGGTTGCCAAAAATATAACGAAAGCTCTAGCTTTTTTTTTTTCATTTCCCAAGCAAAGATTGTTTATGATGTGAAAGAACTATCAGTCGTACGTGAATAGAACTTCGAGACGCACATTTTATAGCAAAGCCACAATAATTGTAAAGCAACATTCGTTGGTTGTAATTTAGATTTTAAAAAAACGTACAATAAGCAGGAATTTCACTTTTTTTCTTTAAATTATGTTTCCTATTCACACTGTGTCCCTCATTTATGCAAGTTGCTCGACAATAGGAAGAAGAGAGAGCGAATGCTATCCGTTGGAGTTTTCGTCTCTCTTGGAATTAAGGAGTAGAGTGCTCGTGCTGGTTCGCTGTGGAAAATACTTGGCAATCGATCGGCGGTCGGGTCGAGGTCGTAGGCGCGCACGCTCGCTCGTTCACGTTTGTCGTCGGCGTCGGGACGCCGTAAGCGCTGCCGGTTGCTCCCGCCTCGACCAAGAGCGTTGGGTTATCTTGCGCAGACATAAACAAACCACGCGGCATTATCGTTTTACCTTGAATCGGTTTTTAGTCGACATCAAGTGTCGGGAAACGCGACGGGCCGTAATTATTCTCGGTCGCCGTTAACGAATTGCGTGCGGTACCTGGTTTGCAATTGTAGTTTCATCAACGTTGCGTTTGAGTTAGTTCGAGGGTGAGTGGCAGCGAATGTACGTCGATCGGGACCAACGGGGGTTGCCAGGCACATACTACGCGGAGCCCGGCGCTGGAGAATTCATTCTCGCCTGTCAACACACATCGATGCTTCAGGTGAGCTTCCGACGAGACAACGTCGCGCTCGGCGGTTCCTCCTATCGGCGAACGGGGCGACAGGGTGCAAGCGTGCCGAGCACGGGGTGGTTTCCAGTGCGCGCGCCATCTCCTGACTGCCACGCGCTCGACCGTCGTTACGCCACCCTCGGCGTTACGAGGAACCTCCGGTTAAAGTGGTTTGGACGTTGAGGCGGATGCTTCATGAACTCGCTTTTCGAGACACGATATGATAGTCGAATGACAACTAACGTACAGTTCAAGAACATCTTAAACTTGAAGACAAACTCCGATTATCGGATACTTAGCGAAATTAAAACAGACAACTGTAATTTAAGCAAACCATGTAGGAAAGATCTTCCTCTTTAACATACAATTCAATTTTCTACGCGTATACCGCACAGGAAGCAACAGTATTGCTGTAACAGAAACAAAAACAATTTTAATGCCAGTTTTAGTTAATTTTCTGTAGAATTAATCATAATATATACTAATGTTACATTCGTAAACACAACTTGTTGCAGTACTTCTTCAATTTTCAATACGACCGACATGAGTTGCTAAACAATCGGAGACACACAAAAATAAAATGTATCTGTTACGTCCTGGATTTTATTATTTTCGAAAAAGGGGGACGCAACGAAGAATAATATATTATTTTCTCCATTTTTAAGCAAAACGTGATAGAGAAGTTTGAAAAGCTAAAAAATTGAAATAAAATACAAAGTTAGCAATAACAATATAAGGAACTCTATACTATAAGGAAAATATTTTTTATCTCATCTATTCTATCGTATGGAAACATTAAAGATGATTAAAACGCTCGCTTTTTATTTATATAATAAAATAGCCTTGCTATTTATTTTTCTTTCTTCATTTCAAAACGACAAACAATAATGCACTGTTCGTCATGTAGCGCAAATCCTAGCTTTTAGAGTTTTGTAAGAAAATTATTAAATATACTTGCGGAAAACACTAGTGATACAAAGAAAATTTAAGCGTGCAATCTTAAATATTTTTTTTATTCAGTATCTTCTATTGTGTGGAGTCAAAAACGATTATTGAGATCTTTCCTCCTACACATTTTAGATACTTGAAACAAGAAACGGATTTTGCACATTAATTCAGTGACATCGCAGGTTTCCTCCGAGTTTATTATATTGTCATTGGTAACTTTGCATTTTTTAATGCTTCAAGTTGATAATATAGGCTTGTGCCACGCTCAATTCTGCTGTGTACGTGGAATTTTTTTCTATCTTCATGTTTTACTATCTTCCGATAGAGATTAGACTTTAATGTAATGTGCTTATTACGATAGTGGTAGCGCGTCCGGGTAGTTTGAAGACTTATCAACGCGACGAATTTGCGCACGCTTTGGCCTTCATATAAATTTTTTCTTCTTCGCTTCAAAGCGATAAACAATAATGCACCGCAAATATGTTCACAAGCGAAACTTTCAAGTACAAACTTAAACTATGAAAATAAAAAATGTATTTTATCCATTTATATCCTTTATATGAAAATATATTTTTAAACTGTTTAAAATGTGACAATAGCGTCATAGTTGAAGATTCTACGAGAATACATAACTTTGATACCGAAATACTATCGTCTTTAATTCAAATTACCGTCTTGCTGAACTTCTACAGATCTGTAATTTTTATAATATTCGAAAAAAATTATTTGACTTCAGATGACATCGATACTAAAAGGTACATTCCTATGTTTGTCTAATAAAAAAAAAATTAAAACCCCATCGGCGACAGATGACGAAGAACGTGACGAGCAACAGTTACTTCGTTGAAACTGTTGCCTTCCGGAACACTTGAGATTATAATTTTTCCATATGATGTGCAGAAAATAATTCTGCATAAAGAGATATCGGTTGTAAAAGGGACATTTATTTCTTTGTCTAAAGAAAAAAGTTAAATCTCCAGCGGCGATAGGTGTCTAGCTTCTTACAAGCTATACTTATTTCGTTGATACTGTTGCCTTCCGGGACACTGAAGACTCTAATTTTATTACATGATGTGCAGAAAAGAAATTTGCATAAGGAGACATCGGTAGTAAAAGGGACAATCATCTCCTTATTGAAGAAAAAAAAATATAATCCCGGCGATCAGAGGTGTCGAAGATGTGACGAGCTATACTTATTTCGTTGATACTTTTGCCTTCCGGAACGCTGAAGACTCTAATTTTCTTTATATGATGTGTATGATAGAAAAGAATTCTGTATAAAGAGACATCGGTACTAAAAGGGACATTTATTTCTTTATCTAAAGAAAAAAGTTAAATCTCCAGCGGTGACAGGTGTCTAACTTCTTACAAGCTACACTTATTTCGTTGATACTGTTGCCTTCTGCGACACTGAAGACTCTCAATTTTTTATATGATGTGCAGAAAATAATTCTGCATAAGGAGACATCGGTGATAAAAGAGACAATCAACTCCTTATTGAAGAAAAAAAATTTTAACTCCAGCGGTGAGAGGTGACGAAGGTGCGACGGGCTACGGTTATGTCGCCTTTCGGCATACTCAGATCCCTAATTTTTTTATATGATGGAAAGTAAAGAATTCTGCAGTGGACATCATTGCTAAAAGGTATATTATTGTATTTATCCTGAAAAATAATATTGTATTGTTTTCGATCGGATTTAATAGCGTTCTGTGGATCGAACTCTCATTTCTTATTCATGCATCAAAAACCGTTTTTATTTTAAAACGTTTCAAACTTCTCCTCTATAAAATGCGTCGCTAAGGGATTGGAGCAACGAAGAATAATATATTATGTTCTCCATTTTAAAGCAAAATGCGTCGCTCAGGGATTGTTATCAGGGGTTTAATCAAATGAATTTTGACACTGGCATTGTAACACAAGACGAAGATCACAATATAATAAAATAGTGGTAAAACATTGAAATTACAATAAACTCTTAATGATTTGAATTAACACAGTCAAAAATTTAAAAATTGATTTTTAAATGTCTGAATTCACTGTATCGTTGATTTAACACAGCTACAAATTAACCTTGAAGTCAAAAATTATATTTAAACGTGGTCGACGTACGGCCAGTGTTGGACTGCTGACCTAAGCAAAAGGTGCATACCCAGCAGTGATAAATACTTCTGGGTCGCACAAGAACAGATGCACGTAAGCGAAAATTTTATAATTAATAGTCAACAATTTAAATGTACTAAAAAAATTCATAATGCGTCCGGACGTAACAGTATCATTAAGCCTTTGGATCAAAAGACGCCGTAGAGTTTCGACAACAAGTATAAAAAAATGAAACATTCTTTTTTCAACGAGTATATTATTTTCGGAACCGGAGCAGTTAGTGTGCAGCTTCGATGGTCTCCGATTAAATTAAGCAGCACTTTGTATTGCTATTACTGGGATGGGTGATCGCTTTAGCCGTGCACTGTCTGATGCATTGAATCGTGGATTTCGAGGTCATTCTTCCGGAGATCAATGATTCCTTGCAGTAACACCAGCAGTCTTTGTTGAAAAGGCTGATCGTATACGGCATTTTCCATGATTTTCCTGTACCCACGTGCGAATTGTGATACAGTTGGGTTGTAAGTCGGGTGTGAATGCAATCAGGGATGAGGTAGGGTTCGTAAAAAGGGGAAGAACCCCCTACGTCGGAAAAACTATATATTTTATTCTGGAAAGAATCGTTTTCAAATATTAGAAGCGAACGTTTGTATATCGATAAGATATAGTTAACATACCATTAACATACTGTAGGATACTTGTATGAAATATAATTCGCGAGCTTTTTGATAATAAATATTAATTTACTGAATTTTCATGAAATATTAAATATATTTAATATATACTTTCGTGACTGATTGTTCGTGTGGAAAAATAATAATGAAATTGCGAAAAAATTAATCAATACTTATGAGAAACTGTCGAGGGCCATTAATTTTCATGAGTACTTTCCCGATTCCATTAGTATTTTTCCGTAAGGGTGTACTCAAAGGCTTAAGCTGACGTATGAATTTATCTTTAAATGAATGCTTAATATATTCGATTGAGTACTCAAAAAAATGGCTATTTCATCACTTTTTCTTCGTAAATTTATGATGGGAAGGTAATCCGGATTTTAAAAAGTATGCTTATCGATACATTCAAGCAGATAAAAAGTTAATTTCAATTTTATTATTACGAAACTGAAGAATATGTATGAAATGGATTTGTAGAGGGTCTCGTAGTTAAGCGTAGTGAAAATTGTAGAGTTTATCGAACCCTTCTCATTAATCGTATCATAGTTAATTCCAAAGTCTTATTTCGCCTTTCTCAACGTGTCTACGATAAATGGATAATGAACATAGAGCCTGAGAGCTTGGTACAAGAGTGGGTACCTCGGCACGCCGAAGGATAGTTCATTAACGAGCGGATGGCCGGTTCGATGGGAGAACACGAAGAGCCCAATGGCTTTGAAGTAGCTGACGCCTCGGGACCGTCCGGCATGGAACAATCGGAATTACCTACTCTCTCTATATCTGCAGAGCACTTGCTTTGCAGTTGTTGGCTTGCATGCAAGTACCTATATGCACGAAGTTGTGTAACCACAGCCAAGCTACGATAATTGTAGTGGAATGCTCTACCTGCAGTTATATTAATGAATTGGATAATTTAAAGGGTATCGGTATGCAATTGGTGTCTTCAAACGTATCAGTACGCATCTGATACTATACATCACTTCGCAAATTCCCAATAAAATTACAATTTTTTTGTACAAAAATTGTAAAAAAAAATTTTCTTTTCAGGCAAGTACTTTTTCCATTGAATCCCTATGACGCTATCGAGCTTTCGTTTGTTTTAAATTACATAAAACAACAGTAGTTCTCCGTTAAGAAAGGGATAGATAACGAGTGATAGAATTATCAGCTTTGAAAAAAACTTTCGTCCCGTAACCATACAATTCTGTTACACAATCGGCGAATTTTCATTTAACAGTAAGGAGTGCGTGAGATTCATTGCCTTCAATTTTAGTTACAATGCTCTGTTAAATTGTTGAATATACAGAAAGAGTTGAGCGTCGCATCTCGCGCGGGAAGTTGAGCATCAGCGCGTGGTCAATCACTTGGCTTTGACCTTAGGCGATGCGGCCATAAAAAAGTTCGCTGTGCCGAAAGATATTTATTTTTTGAATATCCTCATTGGGATATAACATTGGTGAACTTTTTTTTTTTAGAGTATACAATTCCTAATCTATTAAAAAAGTGTCAAAGCATTCAGAAAATACATTTAGAAAAAAAAATGTTCGGACGTAAGTGAGTAAAAATGTGTCAAGTGAAACCTCTTTCAGACAGCATGATCTTCAAAATTGTCATTATTGCTTTTATAAATTTTATCGAACTACTCAATGTGTCGCGCAATTAAAAAATATTTTTAAAATTCAATATTTATAAAGTTACAACGGATTGAAGTGTTACAAAAAAGCCCTCAGAGTTCTCAAACGTACTTTTAAGCTTGGTACAACGAATATTGCACAAAAAAGCCTACTTCTTACAAGCAATTATATTATTAAAACGTAGACTACAAAGTAAGAACGCGCTTAGAACATTTCTTTTAAATTATGAACCTATACCTTAATTAATTTTGAAAAAAACTGTTGAATTGCAAGATAGAACTCCATTGGAAACTATTTTTAAACAGCAATTGATTGATGCGTGACAGCACACGCTGCTGCAGCGCGTCGTAGCTCGTGACATCAGAAAAAATATCGAAGCTTGAAATACCAGACAAGTAAAAATACCGAAAGTATGAAATATCCAGTAATGAAAATGCAATCGCAGTAAGATCGTCACTTTCGGTATAGAATATCCCATACAAAACCACAATGTGTAAAAGATTTGAGGCAAATACATTTACGTGAGTAAGTCTTCTATACTCACAAAAAATTGTGAAATAAAAACTGCATATAACTATAATGAAATGAACAATTGTAAAAAAAAAAAAATATCTTGTACTTTATGTAAGTAGTAGAATATATTGACGCGTCTTGTTTAGTTGATTAAAATGATATATTAAAAAAAATATATTTCTCAGTGCTATAGGAATGTTTTTTTATTATTCTCATTTAAGGTTGATGATCGAGTTCTCCGAGCACCACGAGATTGCGCGTTAGAACTAGATTTGGTTGTTCAAGTCAGTACTTACACTCTTGATCTACGTGTTGTAAACTTTTTTAAAAGTTAAAATCTCCTATCAACAAACTCAATGGAACGAGATACAGGATTTATAAAATTCGAGACATACGCACGTGTTTAATGAGTTTTTTTTTTGTTATTACTCTGAGTCATGAAAAGTATTGTAATTCGTAGCGGCAAAGTCGAATATAATTCGAGCGCGTACTAAAAATGTTTACGACCGCGATAAAATTAATATCCGGAAGGAAATGTCTAAGTTACGGATTCGATAGCAATGTCGTTATGTTACCTGGAACGATGAAACGAAACAGAAGACCATACACCAGCGAGCTTAATATTGCATATATACTTTGGCTCTCTATTTGCCTCGAAGATATACAAGCAATAGAAGTACTTGGCCCGTCGCCTATGGTAAGATTCGTAATTTGCAGTGAATCCACTTTGTAGCATACATAAGAGTATTCCGCAGACTCACGAGAGAAGAGCATTCCCTCTCGCTGCGTCCGCTCTTCTGTCGTCGCGGAAAACAATAACACGGGCGATTACCCCGAAGTTCGGTAAACCCATCATTCCATTCGGCACTCCGGATGATTGCGTAAGCCCGTTGGACAACCCCCTTCGAACGTGCGAGAACGGCAGCCGAGAATCCATTATTGGATGTTATTATCCCTCGTCTCACTATTGGCGGACTCTCACACGAATCCAGCTCTTCGTTGACTCATTATCGTTAGATTCCTACTGGAAAAATGTACTTTTTGAATATTCTTACATTTGAATGGATTTTATATGTTTTTCTACCATTATGGATACAAGAATTTGCACTTTCGTCGCAGCTGTTCGATGATCAAACTATTTATACTAAAAAATTATCGTTCATTCGAGTGTTCATCACTGAAAATGAAAGGAAGAAAAGTAAAGCATACTGCGATAAAAGTTGGAAATAAAATATTCAATCTGGTAAATCAATTTATTTGAGATTGTAGTCGGTCGTATTGAAAATTGAGGAGAAATGGCCAACGCCAAAAAGTGATTCTTATTAAAAAAGATTCTTCAAGAAAAGACGTGACTGGATCGGAAGGGGATAAGTCGCTAACGTGCAACGCGGTGAACAATGAGCGAGAAGTTGTAGTTGCAATATTGCACTTTTCTCCAGAGTTATAACAGGACAAAACATACAAATTACACGTGCGCCACACGGAAAGAAAAAAATTAGTTGGGGAAACTGACACATTCGTTCCAACAACCAACCGGAATAGTTAGCATAGTGCCTGTTACTCGATTGGTTTAAGAAACTACAATGTCGTTGGTAAAATATCGGTAGTAACGGTAACCAACCAAGATGGCAACCTTAGCTTATCGGTTGGTTGGTGCAATCCAAAAAAGGTTAATACCGATATTTCTATTTTTTACAGTGGCGAGGATTGTACGTACTTTGCGCGATGCTTCGATAGACGAAGGTTATATTCACAATACTTCACTGTATATTGGTCATATTGTAATAAATTCCAATCATGTGAGGGGGAGCCAGCGGATTTTTTCACGCTGCTCTTCTACCGTGAGTATGGTATATCATTTTGCGGTGGTACTGGTTTACTGCACACCAATTTGTCCAAATCTGGACTTATAATGACTCGTATTCGAGCAACAAATGAGAGTTGAGCACCATTGTTGAGGTTGTCGATACACAAGTTATTTATAGTGAAGAGCATGGAATTGTTATCTGCTACGAACCAGTGGACGGACGGCCAGCGGATGGGAATTTCCTTATCACCGTTGATACGATAAAGATTCCGGTGTTTAAACATATGAGGCCATTCTCGCCATATAATTTCACTTATATTCCAGTACGATCTGCGTTTGCAGCACAACATTCAAAGTTCATTTGGAGTGGTTGGTAGCACTCCTCTTTGAATTCAAGACAATTGTCATGATTATAGGTGGAGTTCTTTTCGATTTCCAATGCAGCGGAGAGCTCATCGATGTAATATGTTTTGCCGTTTGGTGGTATCTTACGGTTGGTACGCCTGCGAGCGCGTTGCTTTCTCGGAGCCATCACTCACGCTACTGATAGCTGCACACACGGAATACACATATTTAAATACATTTGCTTGGGGGAAGCAAATGCTTCCCTCGATTGCTCCCCTCTTCCGCTCGGGATCAAGAGCTCATCACTTTTAGCTGAAAGTTAAAGCCTTTTTTATATATCGGTTATCCCCACTACTACAATATATTCAATGCTTTTCACTTTTATTTTTTGCAAGTCCTCGTCCATCCACAATCACCCGACACTTCTAACAATGGAGTCGTTTGCCTTTGTGAAAAGTTTTACTCGTAGCGCGTACCAGACGGTTGGTTATAGAAGGAAAGCGATTGGTAATGGGAACCAACTCGTAGATCACTGGTAATATCCAAATGCTTGTTGCACCTACCGCCGACGTTAGTTACACTATATAACAGCTCGCGGTGGCGACATCACTGTGATTGGTTACAGTAATCAATTCGTTGGCCTTCGGTAAGATTTATCGCTAACCAATCGAAAATAGTTGAGAATATTATTTTGATTTTGTTTCTCTAACTAATTCGCGACACGGCATATGCTGGAAATGCTTAACGCAACTACTTATTCATATTATCTACATTGGGACAACGATTTTCAATGCCTGTTGAGTCAGTTGAAACGAGCCAATTTCAGACCAATGCGATTCAGTGGACAGAAATTAGACGTTTTCTGCCCTAGGGCGGAAAGTTTCCAATTTCTATCCGCTACATGAGTTTCTAACTTCATTTCATCCCTTTCAGAATCGCATTTATTTATTGTAAGCCTCTGAATATTTAAGTAATTCTAACCATCGACCAATCAGACAGTTGTTGTGATTGTCTCGTTTCGACTGACAGCCTTTGGCTCGGATAGCGAGCTTCACAGTCGTTTGAAATCGTCTTGTTTCACCCCTAGGCACACAATATACTATTTATTTCCGTGCATAAGAACGCATATGAAATAAAATCTCATAAAATACTAAAATTGAATGTAAACAGTGTAGATAAATAAAAATGTCCAAATAATTAAATGAAATTTTTTAAGTTGTTGAGAGCCAATGATACAGTTACCATATACGTGATACAAATTTGAAATTTTGTATCACATGTTAGAATTTTTCTCCATCTGGTGAACCTGATCCACAGATGATGTACGTCAATCGCGAATATTCATTCGTTATGATTACGTCTTGTCAAAAAAGTCTGAAATTCGTCGTGAAAATGAATGTGTTGATGGTAAATATTATGCGTGATAACAAAAAAAACTCTCGCATGACCCTAAACCTATAGGAGATATTTTTATATAATATGGTACTACACAAGGTCCACTCACAATTTTTTTTACGCAAGCCTGGGTAACGCGTGTCAACATTCGAGAAAGTCAAAACAGAGCTCGGTCGAACGACAGCACTGTCCCGTACTCTAGAGAGAGAAAGAACACAGCTAATTACGTTTACGTTCCATTAACGGGAAGCTGCCAGCATACTCGTACTCTGGCTCAAACTTTCCGGACTCTTAATTGGCTGTTCCATTTTTATAACGAGCGTTATCTTTACTGCAAATTAATAGAGAAAATTAATAGCATGAGCTAAGAGTTCGAGATAACGTTTAACATGACAGGTGGACATCTTTTATCTTTATCTCAAAAAAAAATTAACTTACAACACTGCAATCAAGTTTTTAGGTAAACTTTGTAAATGTTGCCCATTAAATACTATTGCTTACAACTGCCCTTTAATTTTCTATTTACAAAAATACGTTCCGTAATCTTATCTTCAAAAATACTTAAAAAAAAAAATGCAAATAACGCTAAGCGCCTGGCTACCGCTCTGTCCGATATCACATTCCCTCACTATGATTCCAAGTGAAACGTTGGGGAGGGATTCGTCAGGGCGAGAGGAGACCACCTTCTTTTTTGAAATACGCCGACACAGCGTGTTCAAACACCAGAAGAAACGGTTCCTTTTACAGCAAGCTGCGCCGGAGCACATGCAGGGTTTCCTCATAATTGGGAGTGGGTTGGTCGGGTACGGAGAGGCTGAGCTTTCCTTCGTCGGTAAACACGAATTTCATTTTAACCAAGCTGCCAAGTACCTTATTACCTCAGTCGTAGGTGAACGCGTCGAGCGAGGGCCTGAAGCCAGCTCTCGAGTATACTGCGCCAGAGGTCCATAGGGGGTTAGGAAGCTGGCTTTTGAGAAACAAGCGGATTACTGCAGCAGCAGAAGCAACTACGGCTTCAACGACGACAGCGACGACGACGACATCTTTTGATATGCTTCGTCCAGAGGCATGAAAGTCGACAAACACACTAACCCCCGACCTCTGGTCGCCTTTCCCTTTACATAATTTTTCTTATCCCCCACAGAGTTTCATCTGTTTATGGATAACTCGAATATTTCATGCATACTCCTCCGAGACTTGGCCCTGAAGCAGAATGGAGGGTGTGCTCTTCCTTAATGGGCGTCTTAATTAGCAGGAAGAGCTAAGTAATATTTAATGTATGAGCCTCTGGTACCAGAACTTATAATGTACTGTGCTCTCTCAGAATCGTCAAGCTATCGCACTCACTTGATTCCAGAGAAATATAAAAGAATTCTTTTGTACAACCTTATATGAGAGTCGAATCATTTGGTTTCTTGCACACGAGACGGAGAGTCTTGAGATAACCCGTGATTCGTTAAAGTACAGTGCACATTGATAGAGCACACTGTACAGCGATGGGATGGCCAGGATGGCGGCTCCTCTACGATTTGCGGTCACATAATTGCATGCCCTCGGGCTTAGACGACGGCGAGAGACTCAAGGCTTGTTTAATTATTCCGGCAGTTACGTAAAGTAAATGTACGCGCAACCTACGGTAAAATTGGAGATGCGCTAATTATCGCCTGGAGACGACGACGACGCCACGCGACCCTTGCGTACAACGCTGTGAAGCTGTGGCAAGTCTCTCTGTCTTCTCTACTGAACATTGGGCGTGTGCGGAATTTGCGCTGCCAAGGGTCGGAGAAACCAACCTGGTTAATTGCACGTGCGGTTACATCGTACTGTCACAGCGACGACCACTCGACTCTCTTTTTATTCCGCTTTTATTCTTCTTTATTCTTCATTTTTCTTCATTCCGGCTTAAGAGCTTTTCCGAAAGAGGTATTTCCCTTCACGAATTTAGAGGCCTTGGCATAATGATGAGCTAACTTTGATAAGATCGTAACGTTCATAGGCAGATTGAAAGAATTCTTTACTTTGCAAAAACAGGAAACATCATTTTGAGTTTTTAACACTTGTGAGACACCATTTGAAAACCATTAGCTTCTTCAGTTATTTGGAGCCCATTAGCTTGATCAAATCTCAAAAGTTGCATGATCAATGCACATTTATTCTTTCCTAAAACAAAATCAAGTTGCTCCATTCAATGGAAGCTTGGATTCATTTTATTCGTTCCCTCATTCGTTGTTGGTAAGATGAAAGCAGTAAATTTTTCTGAGTTACTTCTGAAACCTTCCGGAGTTATGTAGCTTCAGAGGCATCTTCTCCATGGGGTTTGGTGTCTCGATATTATGTTGTAGTTTTCTTTCTCTCGAGTATCGACTTTAGTTGATTTTTATTGGGGACATCTCTCGTTTACAATTAGTATGTAAAATTTCTTTGACATTTTACGAGAGTCGAATGAGCAGGATAAAAGAGATTTAGGTAGAATATAAAAACAACGGCAAGACAATAATAATATTAGCTGTTGAGGATCCGAAGAGTTCGGGTCAATTTGGTAATCCCTTTATCATCGTGCCCTATTAACCTTCTGTATATACTTTCGAGAACTTTTCTTTCTCGTTTAGGGTTACACTTTGTGTGTATAGCATCATTTATACGAGAGAGTTATCGTATTTCTGTATGCGCAGGCACTCGGGCGAACTTGAGACGATATGTATTCAATATTTTCTTAGTCAAGTAAAGTAAGTCAAGTGGAGATCGGGACTAATCAAATCGATTTCGATTTTGTGATTTTTAGCAACCCTCTGCGAATATTGCCAATGAAATGTATTGCATTAATTAAAATTGTTTATCCGTTAAAAATCCGTATAAGGGCGAGATTTTTCAGGATAAACTACATCCGGTACCGATGATGTTAATGATACGAATAAATCTTGAGATGTTTAAAAATGTTCCAAGTGTCTCTAAATTTGATTGCTTATTGTGTTCGATTTTTTTTAGAAGACAAGAACCTGCAGACGTGGTGCTATGGATATTAAGAAGGCTACTGGAAGTCCTTAAGCCTAATAAGAAAAAAATATATTATAAATGAAAGTAAGGGCTAGAAGTGTCAAAGGATTTTGTGCACAAACGATCATTTTCAAGCTCGCTTCAGCCATCGAGCCTCGGTATCCGTCACTTTTACAAGTAATTCTAGATTGTGTAGTGTATACGATTCATTGAAAAGCACAGAATCCATGGAAATTGAAGGAAAGTCGAAGAACGATTCAAGCTAGTTCATTTTGAGGTGGTGAGATCGATACATTCCCGCTAACCCACCTTGCATTTATCTCTTATTCAAGAGCGTTCGGTGATTCGTTTATTATCGCTGATCCGCATCTATCCTCGAATGGGCCTTTGAATCCAATGCTGCGTCTGATTCATTGCTGATGCTCATCGGCTCGAAGCTTCAGAGGTTCTATCGAACGATGCAACTGTGTGCATGAAGGCACATTGAGCGGTTGAGATGAGATAGGAAGCGAACCCAGGAATGCGAAGAAGAAGTACACCCGCTATAGATGGAGAATTAGAGGTAGAAGGGTGGTTTCAAAGAATTTTCAATTCTCAGCTTTTCACCAGGAATACCGGAGTCTCTGGCTAGCAACGGCTCTATTGCCGCTTTGGAGCCCAACGTCTCTCTGTACCGGAGTTAGAGTAATGAATAGTATTCAGTCTACTCGTAAAGCTAAGTTGTAGTCAGTATTCAAGTATAGAAATGCATGGCGTTTTGTTTGACAAGAGAGTACAGTGATTGAACATTTAAGAAATAACCAAACTTTAATTGTAAATATTTATTACTAACGAATCGAAGTATCCGATGACGTTTATAATTACGAAATATTCTCTTTCGAGAGAGACGTGTTAGTATCTGTGATGACCGAACGGAGAAATTGATCAAGTGTTTAGAACGGTAGAGACGATACGCTGCCGAAGTTTCCAAGAGAGAAAAGATACAGTCATCACCGGGGATGGAACCCGGATTGTTCTGGTACCGAGTAAGAGCGCTGACCACTGTACTGATGACATCTGTATATTCCTTTCAATCGAATTGTCAACTTATATTCAATGCAGGCATCGTTACGCGTCTCCAATTAATAAACTTGACGTTTTCGTTGGCTGTGCAAATGAGATGAGCATCGGGTTACGCGATTGTAATGGATCGATGCATGCGTACCATTACAGCTTTTTACGTGTTCTTCGTTTTGCTCTTTGTGTGCGTGTCTCCTTGGGCTTCCTTTGCTCCAACTGTACAATTTGTGTGTATGTTGATGTGTTTTTGTAGACCCGAACATTTCTGACACTGTGTGACGATCGGACGAAAAATTTAGGGAAGTGTGTAGAAGAGAGAAAATATATTGTGATCACCGAACCCGGATGGTTCTGGTACCGAGTAAAAGCGCTAAGCACTGCGCTGATGTTTTCTATATATTCCTCTCATTCGAATCATCTACTTATATGGAAGGTAGGCATCGTTACATATCTAACGTTGTGGCTTGCGTATAGTTGTGCATCGTGATTAAATATATTCAAATTGGATGCACACCCTTTCGAGTACTTCGCTTTATTTATTAGTCAAATGGTGGTGACTTTGAGGGTAGAGAATCTTCGGAAGGGTTCTCTCTCCAGTAAACAATTTGATAATGGCTTAGCTGTGTCGATGTCGGCGTATGCATAAGCACATACAGAGATGCACCGCGACGATGGGACGCGTGTGTCAGCAAACGTGCACAGCAGCTCCAAATCTACATGGTGCCCACGATAACGGGGAGTACTTGCATAATCAATCGTGACAGCTGCTAGCTCCGGGCATTGGTTCGCGGAATACACGAAATCCTGTATCAGGTTTACATACGGGGTTTGCAGGGTAGGTTGATTGGTTCAGAAGTGCAGAACCAGCATCGGTTGGTCGTCTACCGTCTGCTGGGCTTCGAACCATATCGGAATACACCCTGCACCACGATATTTCTCCGGGCATTTCGCTTCTCCGTAGACACGGTGATATATTATTCAATGCTTTTGATTTGTTCTTTCGATTGATCTTTCTATAACATATACAGAAATGTTGGACAGAGATATATCGTTGGATTGGCCATTTTTTAAATATCAGGACCCCAAATTGTTTGGATAGTTCACGAAGCAAGCTTAACATCAACCTCTTGTATTTCCTGAAATCTCGAAATCGCTGAGCAAGGATTATCGTCAAAACTCGCAAGGTATACGTCAACATTAGTAAATAATATGAAACTGTAACTATTCTTTCCAGTTAAATTTCTTTTTAAAATATGTTTACAAAGTATATTGCAGAAAGTACGTTCTCCGAGAGTGTAAATATATCGACAATGTCGTAAGATACATGTATTACGCATGCCCCGAATGATGAAATGCATTAATGTACTGATACGAGAATTACAAGAGATCGAGAATTACGCGGACCGCCTGTGTATATTGTGTGCATATCTACATTAATGTATTACATGGTGCACTATGTACATCTATTTAACTGTAGTATGCACAGTAGGTATTATACGGTTGTGCTTCTATACACTCTTTTCGCCACCCTTCTCAGGCAGAGATAATCTCGTAGATAAGCAATCTCTGCACGAGTTACGAGCTTTCTTCGCGAGCGAACGAACAGAGTTGTTCAGTCCCTCGAGCCTGTTGCAATTTCGAGTTTTTCCATTTCATTCGGTATATCGCTTGGAGAGCTTCATCTTCTCTCCCTCTTAAAGAATGTCGTGTTCACGATTGCATCGATAATCAAAACACCGTTGTACAAAATAATCGTTTAACCTTCTACATTTACGTTCGAAATATCATCATTTCTGCATTAGTTCAATTTATAATATTAAAAGATTGTATGCTATCAAAAAATAAATAATTAATAAGGTAGTATTGTGTATCATCGTTCCAATTATCTGATATTGCGAGAGTATTGCGATACTTATTGTTAGTGAAAAACTACGAAAAATTTCATGAGCAATGAAACATGATAGTATTGATTATTCTTCAAATTGAAAAATCGAATGAGCGTCATTGTTATTTCGGTGAAACACATATCCATAAACACTGTGGATAATCACACAGAATAAAAGAAAACTGGAGTATGTTGATTACTGTGTTCTTCGTATATTCAGATTGGCAATAATGGTAACATTTACGTATTATATGGAGAAAAGAATGTGGCAATTATTGTTATAATCAATATTGCAATTGAGATATATTTCGGCATTCTGGCGATTTATTTCACACGTATCTACGTCGTTACTCTGATCTGCGTGGGAATATGCGATTTACTGACAATAGTAATTATTATCGTACATTAATCTCTCGATATTTTTGTAATCCGTTCTATATGATTTGAGAACTACACCGATTTCTAGATTGATTTTACCGAATATAATAGGCGTTCTATATACGCGATCGTCATAGGGTCAGGGCTTTTGACTTGGGATTTACGTAGATGTCACTGTTACTTTAATCAAACTTTAGTTATTGCTATAAAATGTATCGATACCCATCTCAGTATTGTAGTCAGAATATCGTATACGAGTAAATACGCGTGTCAGTATTTTTACCATACAGTATTGATAACCCCAAAGTTTTTTTGGTAAGTTGAAGCTAATACGTATAGCGTTTCTCAACCCCCCTTAATACGCTCATAATTAATTTTCACTCGCATGTAAAAATTCACGAAAATACCGCAATGTATTCCAATTATCTATGTCGCTTGGATGTCATTTCCATGTTTCTTTCGAGAGAATTCCCTAAAAATTTACTCTGTGTTCGTCCATGGTGCAAAGTCGAACGAGGCAGCTGCTTGGTTCGCGTTATTTCCAGTTCGGTGTGTATCAAGCCCCGTGTGTTCCAATAGGACCGGAGCTTTCTCTCGTGCTGTTGACAGTGGTACAGCTCTCAACGTACAGCGGACAGAAAATAGCACACAATACGCACAACCTGTTTCTTTCGTGTAGTAGCGGGGTAATTGTGCCATTATCTCGAGTGCACTGTTGCACCGGTCCTTCGCTTCCGTCTTCTGAACCATTCTCTTATTTCGTAACAGCTTTATGTTCCAGCTATACAGTTATACACAATGCTCTCGTACCTATTTCTAAGCCATTTACGCGGGTAGCTCTCGCGCGACAATACTTTGAGCGAAATTATTGCGCGCCGCTCTCAATCGACTTAATTTGCCTCCCCAACCTCTACTTCGCGCTTTCACTCACCCACGGCTCTTACGTGGTCTCAACTTTTTGACGAGGTGATAAGCGAGATTGACGACGTCTTACCCAGTTCCTTTATATCGTTTGCGATTACTTAATCCCCAATTGTGTAAATCTCTCGGTAATAACGTGGAAATACTTTTGTAGAATGATTTAAAAAATGTCAGTTGTCAAATCGCGTAATAATTTTACAAACACGTAATCGACGTTTTTTTTTAACACACCATTTGTGTACTTATAGAATAACATACTTGCTTGTCGTTAAATGAGTTCAAAAATGCAACTCTTCTTTATTTTATGCACAAAGTAACTGTCATTACATTTATCATATCAGATTTATTTTTGTCATTGTACACTTGCTCTCGAATCATAAATTTATGTCTCGTGTAGTTTTTATCGTATATTTTTGAAATATGGTTCGAAAAGTGAATAAATCGTACGAGTTATTGCGATACAAACATCAATCAATGGTATCTTCTTAGAAATATTCACGACTCGTGGAGGACTTTGGTTCTTCCCTCGCTTCTCTGAGGAGGATGGTGGAAGTCGAAGCCATCCCAAGGGAGGATTTCTCGGGTGCCCACGAAGCTTTCCTAAGTTTCGGGCCGTCAACTCCCTCCTGCGGGTAGTTCTATGTGCACTGTACGAGACGACAAGGGAGAGCAAAGCAGGGTGTTCGAAGTTCCTGGCGGTTCCTGCTTTGGTTCCTGTCGTTATCTATAGCATTTCACCGATAAACCCACCCGCAACTAACTTTACTAGACGCTTATATCACGTGTGATCCTACCATATAGAATACTGTGTCCTACCTACTATATATGCCTACGTTATATTATTTAACTCAGAGTTTGGTGTTCATGTTAACGGAACAACGGAGAATTGTTTCCAGAGGACGCGGCGGCAATGCGCATTGACAACTCAGTGATAGAGCGTCACGCGAAAGCTCTGTGTCTTGTAATGCAATGTGCATTTACTGAACGAAGTCGTGGAGACAGCAACTTGCGGTTAGTTAGTTATAGAATGCAGAAGATCCTGTGTACGATAAGAATCTATTTATACTGTAAATAGTTATACTAGCTAGGTTAACCGTGAATATCATTCGCCACTCGGTCGAGCTGCACGATAAGGTGAATGAATAACCCGGAATCCCTTTCATCGAGAAGTTACTCTCGTGAATCGTATTTCAAGATGAAAGGATATTCTAGGATAGTTGCAAGCCTTTTTTGTCGATTAGATATCTTCGGAACTATTGGTTGAAACGCCCTGATTCAGTTTCGCATTCAGTTCACTTTGGTACGTGGAAAATTTGTTTTAACACATGAACGTAAGTTTGAGCTCAGTAGTCATCTATCCTCGCTTGTTAGAACTGAAAAGTGTCACAGTGTTTAGCTGTCACAAACTGAAGAGTCTGCTGAAAATTCACTTCACCTTTATTTCAAAGTTAGACCAATCGATAAACGTTTATCGAGAACTATTCGGAATATATTTGGTAGCTGTAACGAGCTTTCGAAAGCAGTGTGCAATGTCAAGATGATATTCCCTTTGTAATTTTCTTCAGGAATATCGATTACTGGAACAACTTATTAAGAAAATATTTTAAAGCAATTGGAAGTTAATTTCATGTTCTATTAGCAGGTATTGACATTTAACAACCAAAACGAGTAACGAACGAGTTCTCTGAATATAAGACACAACAATAGGATTCGACTTATACCGAAATGTATGGCAATACGCTTTTCGTTTTCGTATTATTCATCGTAATGCTCGATTCGCTACTGACTTACAAGGGCCGCATAATACATGAGTAAGTTAAAGAAACGATAGAAGAACTCAATTCGTAACTAAGCAAACATTGTATAACATTACGATGACACCTTGTCACGTGTCAAATGCCTGGGATCTTGTGATAGGCAATAAAATGCTTCAAGTACAATTGCAATCTTATATAATGTTTGACATTTGCATTAACCTCTCTGATTATTAGGTTTCCCCACGTCTGTTACATCAAAAGTTAGTTGAATGCTTCATTCGTTACCTGCTGCACGTACGAGTTGGCTCTGAATACGTTTAACCATGTAGCAAAAAGTTGTATTTCTTGTTGTCTAGTTCTCTGTCGCGATGTCTGTTTTAAGAATTTCTTCTGGTTCTCTACCAAAGTACAAGCGACGCATTCTTTCAGAGCAAGTCCGAACGGGACACGGTATCCCAGATATTCAACGTAGGTACGCGTTGCTTTAACTCTGCTTCTCGCTCTTTCTCTCTTTCCTCGAGTGTACGTGGTTGGAATTTAATATTCAACATTTGCGGATGGTTGGATAAAGAAAATAAGCATCATACAACGAGTATGTAAACTTGGTTGGTGGATAGGTTTACCGGGCTCGAGAGTATGTAGCGTAAAACACAGCACAAACACAATCGTCCGGTGACGCGTGCTACTTTTCTCTTATTTTTATCTATTTTCTTCCTGCGGGCTTATTTCGACGCTCGTGAAGATATGTAAAATCTTTTAAATTGAATTTTGCGGAATTCTTGCTGCGATAAGACTCCTTTCGTACCTGTGGAAACCAAAGGCGTTGTACAGACACCGTGGTTTCAAATTATATTAATGGGTAACTTTGTGCTTGTCCGATCGTTAAGCTCCGGAATTACTCGTGTTGAAATTTACGAGGCACCCGAGTTGCGTCTCGAAGACCCGAGGAAGATTCTCCAGTTCGCAGCTGCGGAAATTGGAGATGTTGAGAAATCTCCTTCGCTGGGAAATCCCTTCGTCACTAACTCAGTCCATTATTCACTCTTTTTGACATTGAGCGAGTTCGTACGAAATGTTCGAGTATAAGGCTCCTTCGATATGGCACAGAGCAATGGCTTTTATCGAGCTTTTATAAGATTTTCGTGTTACAATCCTCAAACTGACCACAAATTGATATTGCTTTCGTTAACCACGGCTTTAACCTGACTTTTAACTTGAGAATATATTTGATATCATACATCTTATAAAATGTCGAAATTTACTTCTGTTTCAGTTGGGATGTCGTCGACGAAATCTCCGTCTGTTCAGTGTGATCGTCTTAGCTCTGTCGAACATGCTGCTGACATTTTTATTACTGCAGTCGGAGACGTGCGTACCGCAGAATTTGTCCAAAGAGACGGAGACGATTGTCGTGACGGAATGGAGCCTCAAACCCTTGGATCAGGAAAATCAGCATCAGCATCAGCAACAGTTGCAGCAACAATGTCCAACTCAAGATTACCAGCCGATCCAGGATGATAACACGATGAGATTGGACGTTAGACTCGGAAGATGGGATTCTAGACGAATTTTCAAGACCTTTGATTCGGTCCTAGTTGGTACCGAGTTCTCGGAGGTTTCGCGATTAAGCAAAGTCTGCTTGGCGACTCAGACTTCCCTGGAGAAGCTTCACTCGCTCGTTCAAGTCGCTCATCACTGGACGGGGCCAATATCCGTTGCACTTTACGCCGCGGGTGACGAAGAGTTTGAGGCTCTTCAGCGTTATATTGTCTATCTTCGACAGTGCTACGCGCCGATACGCGAACGAGTAAACTTTTCTCTGGCAGTGCCGAAGAACAGACCGCCTAAGAAACAACCGGGGGTTTTCGAATTGCCGGATAATCTTGATTGTGCCAAACCAGAGGCGACTCTTAATCAATTCGTGAGCAGCATATCGAACGAGCAAACGAGCTGGCGCGCTCGCAACGTTTATCCCCAGAATCATATGCGAAATCTAGCTCGAAAAAACTGCCAGACCGAGTGGATCTTTCTGACGGATGTCGATATAGTACCCTGTCTTAATCTTACCACTCGAATCGAAGAATTTCTTACGACCGTTGGTAACATATGTGATAAGTGCGCCTACGTTGTGCCCACTTACGAACTTGACATACGCGTCAGATTTCCCGCAAACAAATCGGAACTCGTAAGACTCGCGAAAAAAGGACTCGCACGTCCGTTTCATCAAAAGGTTTTCATTCATAATCAGTTCGCCACGAATTTTAGCAGGTCAGTTAAGGTGCTTGATAATAATTGTTAATAATATTGAACGTAGTATTTTGACTTATGTAGTAGTCTACCTATCAATCTACAATCTACTACGATTGCGTGTTGAACTCCTTGTTAAGCATATTTATCAATAATGTTCATTGGCTCATAGTGTACTAAAACGTTTCGCGATTCTGCTTCCTCTTGATGTTTTTGTGTTTAATTAATTTTAGTCGATTTACTCTCTATTTCGCTTATAATTTAATAAATCCGGGCCGAGTTCGCGTCGTTTTAAGATTATTTTGAATAAACTCCGCTTTCGTACGAATGCGTGAAGGAGATTTATATGGGTTTACTCAAATATATTCGTACTCCGGGCTGGATTTTAGGCTAGATTTAAACTGGTTGTTTTTATTTTAGTTTTGTTTGGGAAGAGACCTCAATTTAGGTTGTAGATTTCTCATGTGTCTATGATAGACGTGCTTTTTATCACCCTTTTATCATTGGTCTTCTTGTAAATTTGAGAGTGTTCAATAATCTGTAAGGATCGGATATAGATCCGTAAGGTAGGTGGTATTGCTAACGATTTTTTATGTTTAAAAAATGCGTTTGACATCCACAGCGTGATGCGTGGAAATCAGCAGCCTATACTATGTGATTTGGTTTTTCAGAGCGATAGATGGTTTTTATCTATTTACAATCGGTGTTGTGTCTAGTTAGTCTAGCCGAGCTGATGACTTACGCAGTAGTATTTTCCTGTTATTGAAATCGGTATAAATTTAATATTCGTATAGTGAACGGATGTCGCTCACACGGAGCTTAACACTCAATTTGTATCACATCGAAATATTTATTGTCTTTGCTTTTACGCGATTTCCTAATTATTACATATGCAGAAGTATTTTCCTATTGCTTACATCGGTATGACTTTAATATTCGTGTAGTGAACGGGTGTCACTCACACGGATCTTTACACTCAATTAGAAAGATTAATTGTTACTTTCGTGGACGCTAGGTGACACTTTTCTTATACGATTTGCATCATTGGAACGGTATCATGGAACCGCCTGTATTTGTCCTCATACGTGGTATTCCTAAGGTAGATTCGTATGAACTACCGGGCGGCTCGATTATTATCATCTGACAATCATTTAATTTGATCTTCGTTTACTGATACATATTGCACGTATAACGCGATGATATTATTTTTGCCTGTCGGGAATTTCTTATATATATTCGGATGTTATTGGTCGAGTTTCGAGTCTCGTACTACAAACATAGAGTCGTGAGTGTTGTCATGTCAAGAAGGGTACATAAGTATGCCTACTTGACGTTCTCACCTTTGTTGTTGTTTTGTTTTTCTACGCTACGAGCTCTCTGTTCGCGCAAGATACGGGGTTCGCAGTGTCAGCCAACTCACGCGTCCTGTACTCCTGATACCAAAGCGTATAAACTTATCGTACCCTTAAGGGGGTTATGATTAGTTTTCTTTATATGAGTGTTACGCCGAGGTATCACTATGTAACAAGGGTTTGTTAATCACTGGTCCTTGCATGGCGGAACCCATGTAGGCAAACCCTCAGAGTCGAGCGTGCGTGGTCCAGCAAGCCGGGATGCTGTGCCCGAAATCTTGCGACACGCGTGCTTCTTCACCTTAATTCAGGGGAATCGTTTTACCGAAAGAACACTGTTTTCAACAATTAATTAACCAAAAGTTTAAAAAATAAAAATTAAAAAACTGCCGTGCAGCACTTCGTCTTGAGGAATAGGATTCGACAAGAGTCCTGAGGCTGGTTTTGTCGCTGCTTATATACCTTTGCTGGTACGCCCCGAGGGGGTGTTTTTGAGTAGGTCACGTGATGTTTGTCACATTTTAAACTCTAGGTGAGAGCGGTACGGGATGGTGTGTAAGTATCCCGTTAGCTCTTTGAATTTTGTTCGTTTGGTCGGGTTTTTGTCTTAACCGAGGCTTAATTTTTCGCTTCTGTGATAGTTTCCTGCCGGTCGTAGGTTCAGTATTTTTTTTTTAGGGTTTTGTCATAATTGTTCGTATTTTTTATATTTTGGTTTGATGCCGGTATTCTACTTCGTTTGTCCATTTGGTTTTCGCTACTTCTTTGTTGATTTTCTATAAAAAAATCGTACTTTTGGTATTTTTTCTTTGTCTTCTGTTTGTTTTACGATCTTCTGTTTTTTAGTTGCGTTCTAGGTGTTGATGATATATCGAGAGTTGATTCTATAATTTTCCATATTCGAAAAAGTCGTTATTTATTGTATTTTCCATGTTTTAATGTATGTTTGTTGAATGGGGGTTGCTACTTGCGTAACGGCAAGGCATGTGACGGCACCCTGTAATATTTGGTTGCTCGAGTTTGCGGGTTCCACGAGTTTGTTGTGGTTCTGCCTCAGCTCGTTGAGTTGCGGTTTTGGCGTGACGTGCTTGTGCTTCGCGTCTTAGCGAGAAGGCAGGGCCTGCAGCGTTAAGTGTCTGCTTAACGAGGTGTGTGATTTTTCGAGGGGTCATTCCTACTGCTACGTAATGTTCTATTTTGGGTGGGTACTTGCTTTTCTTGCTTGCCTGGTATTGCGGGCGCATGTTCGCGACTTTATTTATAGGTTAGAGGCAACTATTTATCTCCTTTGTTATTTTTATTAATGGAGATCGATCTTGGGGGGCGTGTTTCAATATAATTTCTTAGTTTTATTTTTGTTGCGTTATTTTATGTTGTTGATAATATGTATTGTATTCTCCCATCGTGGAGGTTGATCTCTTTTAAATTGTAGCGGATCAACCTGATTGCGTTCCGTTACAGTAAATGAGAATTCATGATTATGTCGAAAAAAGTGTAATTACGACATTTAACGTATTTTTGTCTATTCGACAAACCGTTTTTTTTTTAAACCTTTGTAGTTTTTTAAATAGGTGAGAAATTTTCAATCGAACAGGCTCCTAGAACGAATCAAACGATAAATACTATTTTCCACACTTTCTCAAAAATGTAAAGTGATCATAATTTTTTTTTTGTAATTCAACCAATTAATATATTTCTCTTTGAGTTGATCATGTTATCTTTATGTTTGTCGCTATAAGAGAATAAAAAAATAATAATATTAATATAAAAACCTTAATTCACTCGCAGATGGGTACTAGATGTGATTTCCGGTACAATGGGAAACGAAAATGTGAAATCCGGCAAGGTGTACGTAAGTCACGATGTGACAAATTTCGAATTCTTCTACGAGCCTTTCTACGTCGCCAAGGATGTCGCACCGGCTCACGACGAAAGGTTTTTGGGCTACGGATATACAAGAAATACACAGGTAAGTTGAAAAATAAATCGTCAAAATTACCGCATTATTTCAAATATGTACGTAAACGGAAATGATATATTTTATAAATTATCTGGATCACGTCAATTCCTATCCATTAATACTTCCGTTTTATTTAAAATTACATCCTGGTGAATATCGAAATTGCGATATTTTTGACCACGTATCGATCACACTGAACTGCGAGCGGGCTAGAAATTACATAAAGGAGTAAATATAAGGATGAAAGACAACGAGAGATAATGCAATAGATTGCAACGTGCGAACAAGGGATAAGTATACCATAAATGCCTTTGGCAGAGGCACAAGTTGGCCACATTCATTCGACTTATGATGGGATCAAGTTGTCGCAACCCGACCACTGGCGTTAAATGAAGTTGAGTTGGCACATTACGTATACGCATTACCTTCTATCTACCAATTCGCTCCGGTTTCCTCTATATACAATACAGCTTGCCGGAAGGTTCAACGTAAAAGCTTGATCGTTCCAGAGGGGTCATTATATAGGTGTTAATCGAACCCGATACCTTGGGCCGGCGTTTCACCCCATAAGCGCTAATTTAATTACATATTATCATATACCCGCGCTAAAAGCAAACGATATGGATGCATAAATTAATCAATTAGTTCTACTCGATACACAGGCTGGCTGGACAGCTCTATGACTACGCTGCTGTATTTGCAATCCGATCGTATATGCATTTAAAGTGCAAGCAACGCTTTGTGCACGTGTCGCAACTAATATCGTCTGAACAGGAATATCCATATTTGGTCAGAGCTGAAAATATAGGAATGTTTTACAAATGGCTTGGGCATAAAGTGAGTTATTCCTTTTTATGATTCCACCGTACGTGCAGTCCATTACATAAATATATATCGGACATACACCAAAATGTACTGAATTATTTTGAGAGGTTTCTTAGCAAATATGCATATTTGTCTATTACTCGTTTTATTTATTAATTATATAATATTAATTTAATTTTGGATGAAAATTAAAAAAAAATTATACAAAAGTTGATGAGAGAAAAATTTCTTTTCGGCGTAAATTAAAAATTTATTAAAATACTCAACTGATAATATATGCGTTTAAAAAAAAAAACATATAAACTTGTGAATGTTTTCGAGTCGGTTGGTTCCTCCGAGTACCGACAGAAAATTTTCATAGATTTATGTTTATGACGCTCACCTACAGTATCAGAAGTTCCTGGTACAATTTGTTTTGTTGATATCTTTAAACGACAGATCCTATCCAAAAAGATGCTTATTATTACGTGTTCTGAATTTATAATACGCGAAAGAATACGCAACGTAAGAAAAATATATTAATTTCCGTTTTGAGGCAGAATGCGTTGGCTAGGCATCGGAGCGCGGTCCCGGTTATAGGGAGTTTAGATAAATAAATTGTACGCACAAGAAATTTCGATACACAATTAACACCACTATATACTCGTATATTAAAACAGTTAGGTTATATTAAGCGATGATTAAAATGGTGAAAACTCGCGCACACAAAGAGATGGGTGCACGTAAATCAGGGCACGTGCTAGAAAAGTGACTGAGCATCAAAAATAAAATAATTAATCTTTGCTCTTACGAGGATCGACCGTCGTGGTTGACTCCCGGAGATGAACTATTGGAACAATTAAAGAAAACAATGCCAAAGGCAAAGCGCAACAATATCGCGAAAAACGTAGCGAGTAATTATCGGAACGCAGACCAAAGCAAAAGGTACATACTCAGCAGTGATAAGCACTATACTGGGTCGAACAAGAGCAGATGCACGAATGCGCGGTTGAAGGAAAAGTGTTATAATGAATTTTCAACTATGTAATGCACAATAAAAATCCATAATTAGTCTGAACGTAGCATTATTAACATTTTTATTTTACGTTCTCTTATACTGAGAAAAGTATATACAGTCGGCTTCACTAAGCAGATATTAACTTAACGTCACATTTATGCTTTTGTAGTTAACGCAACAATAAATAATTACGCAAGTAAAGCGAGTATTAACAGAATTTTCTCTGTATCGAATATTACAATATCAATTTTTCTGAGCGTATATAGCGTATAATGTAGCACTAATACGCATGTGTACTTAATAATGCGTGTAAATTGTACCTATAAAGGCGCGTGCGCAACAAGGGAGAAACACAAAACTCCGCCGCAACGTGTACGAGCGTACATGGAATAAGAGACCGAAGGAACACGTGCGCATTTCAAAGCAGTACGTACCTAACCACCGCTGTTACATTCATAATAAAGGCTGTACACATCGAGTACTCGTGCATACACGAGTGCTTATAGTACATTCGCTTCGTCGAGTATACGTTGGTAGGTGCTAAGCTTTTACCTACTCTTCCGCTCTGTTCGTATACGGAATCGGAGAATATATATATCACGCATATAATCGATATACATACATGTACGTGTACATTGTAAATATATACCATAAATGCTGTATAGAGTAAGTGGATGTACATTCATGTCCTCGACCCTAACCGTTTTGGAAGGATCGATGAATAGATATTCTTCGATTTCCCAGCCTGCTTCGACCTAAGGCCGAGTGTGTTTTACTTCAAGGAATTCCGAGTCTGACTCTTCGTATGCGGTTCGATATTTCTATCAACTATCGTATCACTCACTTATTTGTCTTCGGCTTTTGAAGTATCAAACATTTTCTCCGAGAGTGATTGATTCGTAAATGTGTTGGATTGAAAAATATTAGTTGGCTGAAAAATCTTCCAAGAACGTTATAAATAAAAAGCAAGATTTAAAAAAATATTACTGAGTCGATAATAAAGACACAGAGGTCTCCTCAAATTTTAACGTTAGACGATTATGACTTTGGTACAAAAACATAGATACAAGATAAAAATGTTGAAAATCCAAATGGCAAAGTCATTGGGGCCTAGAAAAAGACACAAAAGTGATTCAATTTGAACAAGAATATGTATTTGAGATCGCGTTATAGAAGAGAACTAAGTGAACTATGTTAGTTCTAGAATTACTAATTAAATATTTGGTGTGATATTCTTTTATAAAATTTACGTTGATAAAATAAATTTGTGTTTGATCTATCTTCTGCCAACAGAAGCCGTACGTAAGAAGTTAAGTGTACGGAAGATGTTGGAGGTCGAAAGTAACACTTCGAACCATGAGCTGTAGCCGTGAACCCCTTGCCTATCCTTCCCTGCTCCCGTGAAACCTTCCGAGAGTAAAGAGGACTGAGACAATGTCGCACGTCGATGGATGTCCGGTATTTCAGAATTTCGTTGACATTCCTGCGAAGCTCGAGACGCCACGAAGATGATCAGGTATAGCGTAACTATCGATGCTACGTTCCCGATAACAGGATAAGGGCTACAGCGAATAACCGAATAATGTTGGCTAGAGGTCTCCCGGATCGCGTGGAATTTACACCGGAAGCGTTTGTTCGATAGCTACGGTTTAGCGGGTGTCGTCTTGCCGTCTCTCACATACCGCGGGTGGCATGTCAACTTCGTCGTTGGTTTATTGCATTATCGTGCAACGCGACTGGTGCACCGTTCAGTTTCCCGCGAAACTCGCTAGCGATTTCGACCTTGCGGTTTCGAATGCGGCTGGCTTCCCGTGGTTCCCCATCAGCGAAGCAACCAACAATAATTCTCAGGGAACCCGGGACACTCGCACTTCTCAACTAATCAATGCAAGGATCTAATTAATTTTGCGCTTCGAAAACGCTATATAATTATTGTAGAATCGAGTGGGATGTTATAATCAGCATTGACAGAACTGCCAGGTGGCACTCGCTCGATGAGTATCGATATTAATTGTTGCAACGAAGGATAATGAGATTACCGAGCGTGTGGGGAGCATTTGAGCGAGATAGAGAAAGAGGGCAGGGGAGGGGGGAGAGGAGTGTGCGAGTATGCGATAAAGCAAGAGAGAGCACAACAAACCGAGCAGGATGAGGAAAACTAATTATTCGTTCGAGTTTCATTCGTTTATGGAAGTGCTACCGGTGTCGATGCCACTGACGGTCGTGCGAAGCGTTCGACGCAACGTCCTATGGAGGGAAAGGGTGGCTGGTTGTGGCGCGTGGTACCTACCCATCAAACGAGTATCGTATTTGTGCCTAATCTCTGGGTGACGATCCAATTGATTTTTACTCTACGCGCTACCACTATTGGTCATCTAGCCGCACACATTCACACGAGATAACATTATACAGTGACACACAGTACGGCCTATCATTTCACGTTCGAATATGCTAGGCGCTGCTTCTAATGCTAGTGGAGTAGAAGCTGCTGCTACTAACCGTTCGTCAGTGGTCACTTCGTTAGGTCGAATCGTCCTGCTAAACCCGCAATGACGGGAGATGGGACAAGGTCCACGTACTAATTTGAAAGCATCCCCTGGACCGCGGTACGAACGCATCTATACATAGACATTCGGATAAAGTGTCGACATTGAAAAAAAATAACTATTTTGACGAAGCTAAGTAAATTGTTTTTTCTCGCTTAATCGTCTCTCATCGATATCGCTTTGTCGCATTGAGCAGCGCGATGATTATTCCTGATTCTTCCCTCATTATAGTTAATCATGTTTGAGTGAAATGTTGTTTAATACAAATAGTTTTTTTAAAAAACGTTAATTAGGCTTTGAGTGTGCGTTGTTCGTTGATGTTTGCAATGAATTCGCCCTCAAAATATAACTAATTCTTTGTTACTTATAGTAATCGTGAATGTGAAAGGGTTTAATTAGCGTCGATTGAAAGGAGAATAGGGGACAGAGGCAACGACAATCTCTCTGGATATAAACCAACGTTCCCCCCAGTTGGGCATCAATGAGGATGATTTGCTCTCGGCGTGCTTGGCTCTCCCTCTCAACTGTCACGGATCAGACACGAACAACTTCAAAGAAAGTGTCGAGTACGCTTGATATATTTCATAAACGTTTCTCTTACTCTAAAGAGTTCTGGCCCTCGTTGATTTATCGTTTTTCTCTGTATACAGCACTCTGCGTATATATTTCAAAGAAAAATACTCGAGTGGCGGTTTGTCTGTAGCTACAAGCGCACTCTCGACATACCACTGAAATTTTAAAGCGTGACGGAATGCTTAGTCTTTTATACATCACTCTTTTTTTGTCCTCAAAGCTCATCAAAAACAGCTGAAAATGAATATTTATTTTCCATATATATGAACTTCTTACGAATTATTTCGATAAATTATTAAAATTTATATTTTAGTGATTATAAATGTTCTACTTCTCTGGTACAGTTACATTTAAAACTATTTTTTAATTTTATTTCATTTCAAAAGTATTTGAAATCCAACTTAAAGTTGAATATAATAGTCTTTTTTAGTAATTCATACGTCAGTCTCGGTCGAGTTTCATCTAGATCCGTGAAATATTTAATAAACTGTGTGGAGCAAGAGAGTTCAGTTATTTTTGATGACTACTCTGAGCTTTCTTTGCGGTACTGGGAGGGTGAAATAATAGTTCTTTGCAATGAATATCTTCTTGTCGGCTGAATTCGTTTCTTGTTCTATGGATTAATTACTACATTGCAGTACGGTGGGTTCGTGTCTTATATTCATTCCAACATCTTCAATCTCGTTTTTTTTATTCATGTCTCGCTTTCGTACTTCTCCCGTTTTCTTCTTCCCTGCAATTCCCCTTTCTTCGCTTTGAATAGGATAAAAGAGAGAAAAATAGATGAAAAAAAACACGGTAGGAAGATAAGTGCCATGATAGCCCGAAGGTATATAGCGCACACTGAGTGCATGATAGCGACACCTTATTCCCAGGAGGATTTACCCCGACGTGCGATCGCATAAAACTCAATTATCAGATGTACCCGGTTGCTGTCCCTCGTATACCTAAACGTAGCACTGGCCCTAGCATTATCTCTTTGCTGTAGAAAGAAACGCTTGCCAGCATTCCGTCACGTCATAAAAACTATTCGATCGAGTGTTTACCAAAGTTTTGCATCTTTTACATATGTAACGGCACGAGTCCGAGCTGAAGTTTCCTCTCGTCTTTGGACGAATGGATGTAACGAGGCCGAGTTATCCCCCCACTGCTACGAACCAAGTTCATACAAAACTTAACGAGGGTTGGAGGTGCTTCTTAAATCTTACTCCAGCTATATTATTCCTTTCGTTATTCTGAACGTCATTTCTAATAACGAGATTGATCAAAGGTAAGGACGTCGAAGTATCATAAGATACGGTAGCGTCTTGGCGGCATATCTTTTCAAAAGAAGTAGACAGAACTCACAGCTTAACTTTACCTTTCTTAAAATAATTATACGCAGAGCATAGAATCGGTAAAATGTTCACGACATAAAAGTTCTGTAATGCTTAGATAATAACTACACGAGTTTTATTCTTATACGTAAATTAAGAAGAAATTCATCATCGTTTTAAAAACCTTAGTAACCATTTTAACTTATAATTTTGGCTGACATCATTTAGAGCTGTGAGATTAATTCTGCCATCAGGGCCACGGTGGCGTAATTGGCAACTCACCAGGCTGGAATTTTGTATGTTCCCGGTTCAAACCCCGGTCGTGGTAGAATTTTTTTCATAATTCCTTTGTTAAAGGATTGTCGAATCTGGTTTCTTAATTAATTTTTATTTAACTGGTTCAAGCAATTAGATCCGATATTTATAATAATTGCAAATGCGGAATTTGAATTCGGTTTCTCATCCGCCCGCGCTCAGAATCGTGATCACGTATCTCGCACTCTGAGTTGTATTTCGCAAAAATATCTTTCTCACTGACCATAACTATACGCTATTTCTATATAAAATGGTAGCATAATTTAATGTTTAACGGTTTTTTAACGCACCCAGGTGTTGCCTGCACTTCGGAGCAGGTAATGGCCAAAGATGTGGCACACAAGTGAAACGTTCGATGAAAACTGTTATCAGTTATCAGTGAATTATCAGAATTAACTTTGGTACCACAATACTAATAATAATAGTTGGGTGAATTACATTTTTTGTTGGGCCAACCAACTCATTAGTTGGTGCAACTAACCTTTGGGTTCGTCCAGCTATGATTAGTTTTCTGGCGCTAAAGTTGACTGTGACAAATATTTATTCTGTGCAGCACGGGCATTGATATACTCTAACGTAGTATTTAGTAATCACGCCACATATTTGGAATTTCACTTCCGTAAACGTTACCCCGCGAGTTAATCTGGTTAAGTCACAAAACTGGGATCAGGCCTCGAAGCCCGAGGGGAAAATACTTTGGGAAACGTCGGAGTGAAATATTCGAGTCGACGAGTAAATACGAATCGCGTATTCATTAATTTCGAATAATTTGTTAACGAGTACTTCGACGAAGAGATGGAGGTCAGAGTGATGGCGAAGCTCCACTCCCAACGACCTCAAGTGAGCCCCGCGAGTATTTGGATCGTCCAGTGGGGAAAATCTCTTCCCATGTTTCAACACAGCTCTGCATCGGAACTACCAGTTATCGGAGAAAAAGATATCATAACCTCATCGCTGGTATGGCTGATGCATCATCATTGCACCCATAATCCACCGCCTGAAGAACCTTCCGATTAATTCTCGGCCGGAGTAGAAAGGGTTTGGCACCTTATTGTGGATTTGGCACCGACACCTTGGTAAAACATAGCGAGAGTGTCTGATGTTGAACGAGTTCTATTCCAATCGCTTCCCAAGTCATCGCAAGTACAGAAACCACGTTACAATAAATAATTAATATAATAAATAAATAATATATATATATATATATTTATTTGTTTATATATACTATAGAGGCAATGTAAAAGCTATAGAGCAGACGTGACTCGAGATGGTTCTCCACAGCGATGCCGAACCGTGAAATTAACCCCCGAGCACATTTCCCCAGGTACATGGGACGTAAACCACCCTCCCCGCAATGTCCAATTCCATTTACGAGTAGCTTCTGGTACTAGGCACACGCAGAGATGTTGGACAGTGTGAGAGTTGCAAGAGCCGAAGGGGTTGAGAAACAAGGACAGCGCGAATGCGAATTTTGTCTCTCTATCTCGTCGCGATACATGCATTCGTAACATAGCAGACCGGGCGACCATCAGACACGACACGTTCGCACTCTACACAGCAGCTTTCCCGGACTATGGGATCCTGTACGTTCACACTTTTGGCAAATGCGATGCTCGTTCACTGAAACTGCGGACTCTCCTGCAGCATAGTATGTCCCTTTCATAAAAAATTGTACCTCGAATAATTGATTTCCAGCCTCAACTTTTCTTTATTAGTATTATATCATACCTCTACCACCTGTGAGGTGTGGTTTAACGTACTTTTTCTATTTTTTTTTGTACACGAAACAGTACGGTTGACGTGTGATTAAATTTGTAAAATCTTATTTCACTTTATTTTACGATGCAACTATCATAGCTATATTTCACATTGCAATATAAATGGCTCACTTGCATTTTGAATTTACGAATAAAAAATTTATTTTAATTGCACGTAATCCGCAGTTTTTAGAGTGGATTAATTAATTAATCTTTTAATATTTTATTTTTGCCGAAAATTAAAAAAAAAAAAAAAAAAAAAAAAACAATAACTACAGTAGATTATTATCTATTCGCTGATATCGGGACAGAAGGCGATTACGTACTTTCTTCGAGAGGGGTACCCCGCTCAAAAGGTCATTTACTCGCTGAGCGAGGATTGCTTTCGTCTCGGCGTTTTAACTAAATCGAAGTTAGCTGAGAGTGGAAGAAAGGTTTCTCCTTGCTTCGTCAAACAGAAGAGAGAATTTTCGTGTACCATACAAGTTTTACATTCATTGGATTGATAATTCTAGAATAAAAACGTCTTCGTTTCTATTTTGTAAATTTTATAAATTTTATTTTAGTATTGATTGAATTGAGATATTCAATAAACTGGCAAACTCGAGCTCTGGCCTTACTCTTAACGAGCAGCGTTTTGTTATTATACAGAGGATTAACTAGCCATTCTATGTCTGCAGCGGCAAATATATCCTTTCATATTATTCTGCTCTGTTGATTGTCTCGCTTTGGAAATCCTTTATGTCTAAACTATTCCATTAGAGTGTGTAGGTATTATCTATTTACGAGTTATATTAATAGTAGAGTTTCGTACGTCTCGGACGCTACGTGTCTTCGCAATCTATCGCTTAACCTCCTCAGTCCAGGATTATTCTGAATCCTCCTTTTAGCCTCCCTTGGCCCGAATTATTGAAAGTCCATCCTAGGAGTCGTCTCTCAGGCCCTAAATATTCTGGGTTACCTATAGAAGAAACCACAGGTCTGGGAAGGTATTTTAAGCGGGACTTGAAATAATCCGGGCCTGATGGTGTCCTAGAGGAACGAAGAGTAATCAGGGCCTTGAGAGGACTCCTAAGATAGACTTTGAATAATTCAGGTTTGGGTAGATAAGTACGGAGAAGTTTGGGCATGATCGGGATTCTTGTAGACGATTGCGACAACGGCGGTAGAGATATATTTTAATTATATTATATCCGTTGGATATTATCTCTGTATATTATAAAAATATATTTGACAGACTACTACTTGCCTGAATTTACCCGATCTTACTATGTATTTTCTCCAGATTCTAGGTTTTTTCAGGGGGTTTGGTGCGCAAAACGCACAGAGGTGCGAAGCCCCCCTGGTACAATATATTCATGATACAATATTATATATGGATATATATTATATATACGCATACGTATACCGCAGCCATGTGTACTCAGTCAGATTCACTATTATTATCGCTTTATGTATTGCTCTATTCATCAGTATATTCACGTCTGGCACTCTATAGTCGCCGGGCAACCGGTTCGTTTCTCCACCCTCTCGTTGCATTTCCCTCTGGTTCATCTCGCTCGGCCTTTCTTTGTGTTTCTTGATGAAGAGAGCCAACGCACGTGAGGGTGAGAGAGACGGAAAAAGAGAGCGCCGACGGTAACGAGCCATCGTCCACCAGCCCGTAGAAATTGCGAGAATTTACATTAACCCGCGGCGGGCCGCGCTGCGGCGCATTGTTCTCGGATTCCGCGGTGGCGCGGGGACGAGTAGAAATTACAGACGCCCGGCCATCGCGCGGCTCTGCTCTTTAAGCCGATGCTCTAGAGCTTGCAGCCTCTCTGTGCGATCTGCACACGGCAAGTTGCCCATCCCATTACCGCGTTCTCTCCTTCACTTTACTTTTATCCCGTCGCTGTCCACTGCTTTCATTTTCTCTCATCCCGAGAGTACAAGCAAATTTGAAAGAGAATCCAACATATGCCCGGTATCAACACACCACACGGTGACCTTTGTATTATAACGTTGTACCACCTTTTACGCAGCAACAAATCACAGTCGTAACAGATTATATTATTGAGTTAATCGTTGCCGAAGATAAAATAATTTCTTGGTCTTATGGCATTTTTGGGATCTCACGACGTACCCGGGAGTCGAATTGACTAATGAGTCAAATTAATTCATTACAAACAAGATGTTATTGATAAGTGGCTTACAGATACTATTTTCAGTGATGACAGCTGCTTTTATTATACATCGATACGACTGATATCAAATTATCGGTATATGATACTGAATTCTGGTGTTGAAATCACCGAGCCACGAATGGGCGCCCTTTCGGACCTTCGTCATAGTTGAATGGCTTATAGATATTATTTTTAGCGATGACACAGAGGCTTTTACTACTCATCGATATCACTGACGTCAAATTATCAGTATATGATATAGATTTCTGTGGTATTGAATTTTCCTACGTACGTTGAAGCACCGAGCCACGAATGGACGTCCCTTCGCACACATCCCTTTGTTACGTACGATTATCCACGGAAGACGCCAGTGTCTCCGGCAGAACAATGCCAGAACCGAGAGTACGGAGCATGGGACAAGACCCGGTGATGCGGTACAAGCGAATTTGCACCTAGCGTATGTACGTGAGGTCCTCAGGCGACCTCTGACTCTAACTGTGTGACAAGCCGACTCGAGAATACGTATTGCTTCTCGTATACGTCTCCTGCTCGTGATTCTAACGTCATGGGACACTTCTTGCTCACGACGTCTTTATACATGTTGTCCCCGACATCATCTTATGACGTATACGTACGCAATAACATTTCGCTATTCATGTCTATTGCACGATGAGAAGAGGAGTTGGCAGAATTACTGGGGTTGAACGATCATTTCGTGCAGTTCGGATTAATCAAGGTATTTCGAGAAGGTCGTTTTGTGAAACGAGTTTAAGCGATGACATTAATTCCATTGATTAACCCTATATAGGGCAAATGAGGATAAATGGGGTCTTTCAACTGGGTACAATTCTGAAAATCACTACCTTTTGAAAAAAAAGTCTATTCGATAGGACACTCTAAGAAAACCAGTGAAAAAGTTAATCTTATATTGGTATTTCAGGCTCATTCACTTATTTTTATCGATATTTCCAATATTTATTAACATAAAACATTGTACGAAATATTTCTAGTTGTTAACCGTAGAGTTATGATAACTTTGGAAATTTTTTTTAGTAGACAACGTTGGATAATAAAAATGGCATTGACTTGTAGAAGTGAAATTTGAAACATTGTAAAGTTGAAATATCTTTTTAAGTTTCAGACTCCAGGGAAAAAAAATAGTATATTGTGTGGCTAGGGGTGAAACAAGTCGTATTCAGACGATTGTGAAGTTGGCTGCTCGAGCCGAAGGCGAGGGCTGACATCACACGAAGTCCACTGTGAAATGTGAAAATGTGTCTACTTTCCGCCCGCTACATTAGTTTCTAACTTCATTTCGTCCCTGTTAGAATCGCATTTGTTTATTGTAAGTCTCTGAATATTTAACAAGTCATTCTAACCATCAACCGATTTGACGGTTGCTGCGTTCGACTGGCTACAGTCATTCAAACTCTCACTTTCAATACAGGTAATATGAAAAATATTTTGTGTGTCACGGGATGTAACACGATTTCCAACTTTGGCTCGGGCAGCTAACTTCACACTCATATGAAATCGTCTTGTTTTACCCCTAGCCACACGATATACTATTGTTTTTCTTTGGAATCTAGAGCTTGGAAAGATCCTTTAACTTTGCAATGTTTTACACTTCATCTTTATAATTAATTGTTGCATTTGTTATTTTAATTACAGTTATCGTAAAGTAAGCACTTAGACATAATAACATTGTTCTTGCAGGTGTACGAGATGTTCGTTGCAGGCTATCAGTTCAAAGTCCTTTCACCTGTATTCACGGGGCATTGGGGTCTCCAGACGAGAAAGGGACGCCCGGCATGGCGAGAACGACAAAACAGCGTAAACAGGAAGCACTTTGAGACCTTTCGACGAGAGATTTTCACGCGTTATCAGAGGGATCCACCGAAGCTTATCAAAGGTTCTAACTGACGGAACCAAATACAGCATCGTCAACACCACCACCACCGCTGCAACCACCGTCCATATCTTCGTTGTTAAGCTCTCGTATTCAATAGACACCGCAAGCGAAAAGGTTTCGAAGGACGCCGACTCTATGACGTGCCCTTGTATAGTATGTACCGACCGTACGACGCAACAGTGAAACTCGTTCTACCTCATAAAACGTAGATTCCGTTGGCTTCTTGGAGCGCGTGACCTCCGAACAAAAGCTAACGTCGCTTTTTCTCGGCTATTCCAGACTGACGCCACGAGCAGTTTCTTGCTCTACGAGTCTGCAAGAATAATGATATTAAACAACGTTTTTTTTTTTTTTGTTAAAATATTTTGATAACATTTAACAACGTTTTTTTGTTGGACGTGGGCATATAGCGCTCTTCGTGGTTGCTCGGCCGATTACTTGCTCAAACTTTGCTTATTAAATCTGTATAGTTCGCTCGGATAAGAGAAACTTTGCATTGATATTACTACTAGTACTATCACTGTACTTGTTATCGTATTTATATTTATATTAATTATGTCCAAAGTTCTAAGCAATATGGCCAAGTCACCATGTACGTTGCGTCAACTGTCAAATGGTCGGAGCATCGGATTGCTCAAACACAGAATTAAATGTCAAATCTGTACCTCTTGACATTGGGAGTTGAATATGATGCTCAAAATAAGTACGCTTCAAGATAATCCATTGGAAACCGGTTACCGATAATACAAATGAACTTTTAATAAGTACGAATTTTCTCATTCGCCATTTTCTGTTTATTACTTGATAAATAAATGAACGATGCTTACTCTTACATAGTTTGAGGTATTCATACTTATTTTTAAAAAAAAATGGTTATCCTTGCCATACGTGTCGATGCCCAACAATCGGACGAATCATATCGAAATTATTTCGATACTTTGTTACGAATCAATTGTTATAACTTTGCGTCATATTTCAATGCTCGCTAGAGGGAACTCGAACATGACAAGTTTTATTTTAATACAAGTTCGGCTGTACTTAGGTATTAAAAAGTAATCACGAACGTCCTACAAGGACCGCGACACTTTTGATAATTGAAAATGTATGGTATATGGTACAGGTACACTTATAAATATATAAATTATAAAAATATCTTGTCGCCTCCGCCGCAACCGTCGTCGTGTAGGTGAATCAAGATTACAAATAAAAAGTTTCCTCAGACCCTCCTTAAACCTTAGATTAAGTATACTTGTAGAGGGTTAAAGGACGTTTACAATTTTTAAAAACCTCATTTAACTCTCCAGCGTAAAGACAATTAAATTGGAGTTTCAGAAGGGTCAAAGGAAGCTTAAAAAATCCAATCTATCCAATGATAGATGAAGGTACTTAGCGCCCTAGCTGTACGAAACCCTATTATATAGATGTATATTACTTGATATGAACGTGTATTTTGTTAGAGAAAGTAATCAGTGTACAATTACTAAGGGAAAAAATATCGGAAGTGTCCATAAAGTTGAAAAAAGTTTTTAAACTAAATGGCAAATATGTTAGTTAACGTGTATGTGTAAATGACAGTTTCTCCAGAAGTTGGAGAATTACAATTGTGATGACGATGATAATAAATTAATGTTGTGAATAAATTCCATCTCTGTCAATGTATCCACTCACCTTGATAATATTTATCATATCAATGATTGGCGGTAGTACACACGCGGCAATGTTAAAGTCTCATAGTTGATATTTTATTCTCACGTTATAGAAGATTCGCTATATATAGCAAATCCTCGAGTGAATTCTGTATTTTCAGTCACTCGAGTCAATCAATCCAAACTTTGCTCGACTTTGCCAAGAGTGATAGGTCTGTCGCCACGCTTGCTCATATATGCTGGTTGAAGTCAGCGGCAAGTCGCAAGATTGAATAAAACATGAACACTTTCGGCGAAGAGGATTCTCGTCACCGAGGATTCCAATTCACCGATGTAGCATCCACGTAGAAAGGAGCGGAGAGAACGAGGGGGCGTCGAAACCGCACCCTTTTCCATATCGATCTCAGAATAATTAAATCTTTGCCAAGAATTTACAAACTTTATATTCCTGTTACGATATCGACTCTGATCATGGAGCAAAGTTGACTAAACTCGACGTAAACTCGTTGCATATGCAAATTTTTTATCAGTCAGTCATTGAATAGGTATTAACACTTGACAAATTACAAAACTCTCGAAACAATATAAAATAAAGTATAAATAAATAAATAATAAATAGTGATAATGTGAGTGATTAAGTAAAGTCGTTAATCAGAATGGAAAAGTGTTATATTCAATTTTAGCAGGATTTTAATAATAAACTCTTGTTGCATAGTATGAAAATAAGATTTTTTCAGAGTTAAGTCCAGAAACGGCTGGTCCTGCCTACTCCGTTATATTAATAATAATAATTTTTAAAGTTAACATATAGAACTCCAAGTTTTTTCTTATAGAATATGTGTCAGGAGTCATTTTTTTTTTCAAAAACCGAATCATACAATATTTCCTTGTGCGTTGCAGTGAGCGTGGGAAGCTATTTTCCTAGAAAGTTATGAATAACTTTTTTTATTGTTGCACGTTTATCTGTCTGGAAGCGGCTTGTCCCGCTTACTCTTTTATTTTAATTACAATAATTATTCAAGAGAGCATACAGAGCTTCGCATTACTTCTTATAAAATATGTGTCAGGATTCAATTTTTTCTCCAAGAACCGAATAATACAATATTTCCTTGTGCGTGGCAGTGAGCGTGGGAGGCCATTTTCCTAGAAAGTTATGATTAGCTTTTTTTATCGTCGCACATTTATCCATAAGAAGTTGCTACAAGAAATAGCTCGCTCTAGATGTATTTGTAAATCCAGTGAGCATCGCTATAATGAATTCTCGTTTAATCTCGAACAAACGTGTGCTCGCACACGTTTCTGACCCGACAACTCCGTTCCAGAATGGTTTAATTTCCTTCGCTACACGTAATCGACCACCGGACTTTACCTGACTTGTTTTAGCTACGACGGGAAAAACCGGAAACAGTGAGATATCCCAGGTAAATAGGACATGTGTGTGTGTGTAGTACACGCCTGGTCATACCGTGTGTGATACACTTGGTAGTACATACAAGTTTTCCAGACGATACATTCACGTTGGCTCCAACCGCGCTTCCACGCTCAACCCACAGTCTCTCCTTGACTAAATTATTAGATTTCACATCATGCTCGCGTCTATTTCCTTCGTTTACTTACTTCCTTTTTAAACCCTCTACATTCGCCACGTCTCTGTGCTCTCTTTGTCATGCCATGATTTTCTTGTGCCGGAGGCATCGAAAATTTCATCCAGCTACCGGACGTGTAAATTGTTTATCGTTGTCCTCACAGTGAGTAACAGTTTATTAATATATCCTTTTCCTAAATAGTTAAATAAATCAATAAATAAATAAATCATTTGTTTTTTTTTTTCTAATTTTTTATATAAATTTTTGAATATTCTTCCCGAGTTAAAAATCTGACGATTTATTATAGAACTTCTCTAATGGATGGTTCTGTTGTTATCCGATACCCAGTAAGGAAAAACGTGATTGAGGCTCCAGTGAATTTCCAAGATACATTCCAATTACAGGAGGTTCAATGTTAACAAAGGATTTCAAGTATTCGATATTACGAGTACACACATTATACATCCAATCCACTGTTTATATCGAGCTGATTGGAACGTCTATTTAAAGTCTCATGCTAGAAGGAACGTTTTCACTTGTTGAAGGTAGGTACAAACTCTGAGAGCCTTTACACTCCAACGATAAATCATAATCTCGCCGGTTGTTTAGATCTGTGCAACTCGTATACGAGAGTACGCCGCGGAGACTCTTGTTTTCTCTAATGCTGATGCTAATTTCAATGCTGGTTGGGAGTAGACGTAATTCGAGTATAATCGTCTTATTTCTGCTAGATGTCTGAGCGTAACAAATGAAATTTAGAGAGAAATCCTTCGGACACTCCGAAAATCTTCTTCTGTGACTCGCTAATAGGGAACGCTCGAATAATCCTGCATGCTAATCTCGAATAATCTCAACTAATCTCGTGTAATCTAAAAGCAAATCTAGAGCTGCCTCAAGCCCAATGCTTTCGCTGATTCTACTCGGTGTAACATACGCGCAGTAGATAGGGAAACACTTTCAATTAGAGTTAGCGTTGCGTCGATAGATCGTCTACATATATCTATGAAGGTTCGTACGTTCGACCCTCTTCTCTGGATCTACTTCCCGAACACTCGGAAAGTCCTTCAGTGATGCTGAAGCCGTTGCCTCATGCTCTATTTTGCTTCCGGCAGCCGGATGCACGAGAACCCTGGATGTTACACGTATCATCTCTTTATTAAGGGGAGGCGAAACCTCCACACCACGCATCTAATTCCCAGAACACACCTACTCGTTCTACACTGAACAGAATGAAATGAAATTTGATCAATAGACTGCAAAAACGTGAACCTATTGGCTGACAAACGTAGAATTTTGATAGTAGAAGAAAAAAAATTGCAGATTAATTATCCGCAGTTACCTGTAATGAAAAAAATACTTTTTTTAATGATTTAAGGTACAAAATGAAAAAACGCGGTTTGTCACTCTCAATCCAGCACAAAAAACACGCCCAGTACACCCATTCTGATTGCGATTTAGAAACGAAAAAGTACCTTTAACCGTGCACGGCAACTATTGTTAATAATCTCGAAAAATAAATCCGTGAGACACGGCCGATGGGTTTATGATAAGGTATATTGTTATCACTTGAGCCTATAAATGGTAAAGTTGCTTACGCCTCAAAGTACACGATTCCTGTGTCTACAATGTACTTGATGAGATTCACCAAAAATGTAACCCTCGGGGTCCAGGTCGTATCCGTGATATTCATTCCCCGTTCCTCCGACTGGCTTTGTCGCTCCTTTCATGCCTCTAAATTTTCACGACATAGGTAATGTCAGGGCGAGTCGGCGAACGAAGCATATGCGTGCGACAAGCGTCAGATAAAAAAAGCGTCTCTCAACTGCCATAGCTCAGGCGCCAGCTGTTTTTTCATTGTTCTCCGGATCTCTGGAGCAGAATGAGAGACTTTTTTCTTTTTTTTCTTTTCAACTCATACACGGAATTAAGCTTATCGTGCCAAGGTCACCGTGCAAGCGTAAAAACTCTTTACATTGTTCTTCGGAGATGAAAGCTCCACAGGGTGAAACGAGAGCACTCACGAGATTAGGCATCTCTACGTTACATTATCTCGTGTCGTGCTGCGAGTGGAACAAAGTTGAAGCGTATAATACTGTAAGCTCAACTATCTGGAGACAGATGAGATTCGTACGAACTATAAGCTTTGCATGTGTTGCGATACAGCTGGGTAAAAGAATCAGCCAGGCCCAGAAAAAAATGACTTTATATAATGATATATCATTGTACGAGGTGTGTTAAAAAAATAACGGGAATTTTGTAATTTCACGTGTTGTCTTAGTCGGATTCGTGTGATTTTTTCGTTGTTGTGTTGGTAAACTTGTCTGAAAAGTTGCTGTACTGTGTTAGCCTTATTGGATATTGTTTATTGTCAGCTGTCAAAAAGGTCACATGTGCTTTGGTAGGATCGGCGATTTTGAAAATGGATCAGAGAATTGGTATTAAGTTTTGCTATAAGAGTGGAATAAAGTGCAGCAAAGTTTTAGAAATGTTAAATATTGCTTTTGGTGAGTTTGCTACGAGTAAAACAAGAGTTTACGAGTAGTATAAGCGTTTCCGAGATGGCCGTGAAGACGTTGAAGATGATGAGCGCCCTGGACGCCTGAGCACATCACAAACCGACGAAAACGTGAAAAAAGTGAAAGAACCGATTATGAATGATCGCTGAATCGCAATCAGAGCAGTAGCTGATGATGTTGGTATATCAATTGGCTTATGTCATAACATTTTTTCGAAGGTTTTGGGTATGAAACGTGTGGCAGCAAAATTTGTTCCAATATTGTTGAATTTCGAACAAAAACAGCGGTGAATGGAAGTTGCTCAGGAGCCGCTTAATGAAGTCAACAGCAATGCAGAACTACTGAAACGTGTCATAACAGTGTGATGAAACATGGATTTACGAATATGACGTCGAAACTAAGGCTCAATCGTCCCAGTGAAGGTATTCTGGATCGCCAAGGCCGAAAAAAGCTCGACAAGTGCGGTCGATGTGACGGTTATGCTCACTGTGTTCTTCAACGGCTATGATTTTAACGGCTTAGTGCACCATGAGTTTTTGCTACAAGGTCAAACGGTCAATAAGGAGTACTTCTTACAAGTTCAACGCCGTTTGCGTGAAGCAATCCGAAAAAAACTCCCAGATTTGTGGGGAAACAATTCATGGCTTTTCCACCACGATAATATACCTGCTCACACTTCGTTGCTTGTTCGTGATTTTTTGGCCAAAAACAACATTGTAATGATGCCCCAGCCTCCATATTCGCCAGATATGGCTCCGTGTGACTTTTTTCTGTTCCCAATAATATAGAGAATCTTAAAGGGCCGTCGTTTTACAGGCATAGATCAGATTAAAAACGCATCGCTGAGAGAGCTAAAAGCTATCCCGAAGAACGAGTTTCAGAGATGTTTCGGGGATCGGAAAAAGTACCGGCATAAGTATCTAGTGGGGATAAGTATATAATATCTAATGGGGACTATTTTGAAGTGAGACAACATTGTTGTAGACGAATGAATAAATATCTTTCCAAAAAACGAAAATTCCCGTATATGACTTTATATGTAATTGTAAATGATCATATACGAGTTTATATGAATTGCTATTTATAGCCATATATGGTTATGTATGGTTTCATGATATATATTTAGATTCACCATATTTAGTAATGATCGTAAGTAAGCGGTCGTTGATGAATTCAGCAAAGTGAAATGGAAATGGATAAGCGACTCATGGATGAGCTACTTATATCCACTGCCACCTCGTCATGTTGAATTTCTCTTAATAATTATGTGATTTCCTGCTGTTGTCTTCCAATCTGGGATCAAAAATACATCGAGTACATCATACATGGGAATCTAGGTAACATGATATAAATTTGACAGTTGCCGGTAAGCAATTGCCATGAGTGTCATGTTGCCTCCTGATTCTATATATTCTCCTGGACTGGTACAAATGATTGCGATCGTTTGCAGTTGTTGAATGAATGAGAAGGTTTTCTTGCATTTAACTGGCTGCAGTTCTTCTGAAAAAACAAAAACGCATATTATTATAGGTTAGTCATATTTTATTTATTCATTTACTTATTTTATTCATTCATATTTTAGCGAAACGGTTCACTATCATTTGCTAAAATAAACTTTTTTTTTTTTCAAAAATAACAAAGGAACTGCTTTCAATTTCAACTCATTTTAAGAAATTACCAATAACTGTATTCGATAAGTACAATAAGGGTCATAATACTATCTTGTATTATTCCAGTTGTTGCTTTCAAATATTAAAAAATGTCAATAACAATAACAAGTTATACAACAGCGACTTTTTACCGGGTACCGTTTACTCCTACAAAAAGTCCAACACAGACGTCATATGATGCAATGTTATTAGTGCGCCTGAAACAAAAAAGACTTAAGAAACCTGAGCTTCTTTTTCCGCATCGAATCATTCGGCTCTGCATTGATTCGTGCATCCTTGCAAGGCATGGATGTCGACGTACATAGTCAGTCTTCCATCTACTCCACATTCTCTTTTATCGCTGGTACATTACCCTTACATTTCCGTGAATCCGCGAGTGTCAAATATTTGAGGAGCGTTTCTGGCAGAGGATAATCCTCCGTAGAGACTAGGCGAGCACTCTCTATCGTCGAGCCTTAGCAAAATTACGTTACCGTGACTGAGGGATGCGGGTAATCAAAAGTTTACCGTAGCAGACAGTCGACGGTGCTTTCTGATCGCATCGCTGCTGTTAGCTGGCTGGAGCGGTGACGACGAACGTCCAGGGCCATGGTTTCAATCGTTTTGTAATTGATAGAGGTGTTTGTTCGCGTTTGTAAATACCATTCCATTAGAGCGAGGATGAACCTGGGAAAGGGCAAAGTTCTAGTTGCAGAACTGGAAAGTTTCAAGCTTCACGATGGGGGATTGGAGGATCTGATACTCCCATTTCATCTTGAGGGAAATCTCGCGCTCCGTAGCCCACAAAAGTTCCTATCGGAGCTCTGTCTCTGCTACTTGGAACAGAAGGTTATATAGTATTCTATTGTAAGACATTTCAATCGAATATGAAGTAACATTTATTCCCAGCGTAGTTATAAGATGAATACAGAGAATGCAAAGAGTATTAGCTATTGTGCTAAAGCTTCGCAGACATATTCGGCGAAACGTCGAATCTCATTGATGAGAGTCGTGAGGCTCTTCAATGTACGAGGGTCGATCAATAAATAGTCGGCCTTGCGTCATCAGTTGGTCGAGGAAAGAAATCAATAGCGACGTTTAGTAGTAGCATCCTTCACATGACTGTTGTCAAAGTTTCAGCTCGCTGCGATGTTTAGTTTGCGTTTGACAGCGTCGAAAGACAAACAACTTTTGTGTTTTTACAAAAATGGAAAAAATTGATTATCGTGCAGTGATTCGATTTTTGTTTTTGAAAAAGAAAACGAACAATGAAATCAAAGCGGAGCTAAACGAAGTTTATATGAACCTTGCATCTTCGTTATCAACCATTAAATATTGACCAGCTGAATTTAAACGCGGTCGTACGAGCATTGTTGACGATGAACGTCCAGGTCGTCTAAATGAGGTCGTCATACCAGAAACAATTGAAAAAGTCCACGATATGTTGTTAAATGATCGGAGACTAAAAGTGCGTGAGATTGCTGAGGCCACAGGCATATCATATGGCTCAGTGATTTCAATCCTGAGTGATCATTTGGGTATTAATGAATTTAAATACGAATTGCTTTCGCATCCACCGTATTCTCCAGATTTGGCCCCCTCCGACTACTTTCTGTTTCCAAAGCTGAAAAAATGGTTTGGCGGAAAGAGATTTGGTTCCAGAGATGACCTCATCGCCGAAACAGAGATCTATTTTAAGGACCTTTCGAAATCGTATTATTCGGAGGGCATCAAAAAATTGGAAAATCGTTGGAATAAGTGTATCGAGCTAAAAGGAGATTATGTTGAGAAATAAAAAGATTTTTGTCCAAAAAAACGCGATTTTCTTTATCAAGTCGACTATTTATTGATCGACCCTCGTATTCTCCAACAATAGTCAACATCTCGTGGATGCGTCCCATCTCGTTAAAGATACCACCCATCGGAGACATTGCTGTATGAATAAATATTCAGAAAATATGAAAGAGAATTGATAACTGGGACGTCCTTAAAACTTTCTATACCTTTTCTCGTTATCAGTTGACACAAGTAGATATAAATTGTTTCCTGTTATATGGAAAAGCAGGATTTTTGACTCGGCAGTTTTATACTTTCCCCTCAGGAAAATATCGAGTGCCTTTACAATCTTTCTTGAGACAGTAGCAGGAATATATGTTCTATGATACGATGTTCAGAGGATTAGAATGAAGAAGCATCCTCCGTTACGCATATACGAAACGTTGTCGTATACAGCATTCTCCAATTCAAAGATTCTTTGCTGCAACTTCCACTTGTCTTCTTTCGTTGCGTTCGTTCGTGTCGGGCAATAAAAGATGGTTGTTTTCCCGGTGGAATCTAGCAAGTGTATGGTTATACACATAACGGTATTGGAAAGGACGAAAGACCTCGCATAGGTAAATATGAATACGTTGAGCGTGATGCATGCGATGAAAACGAGTACATCCAGGAGGTTGTAGTCCAAACATGTTTGCAAGTCCTCGGTGAGTGTGTTTGGTTTCTGGTCCGAACTATGTGGATTTCATTGCTAGACGCACACGTTCCTATGTCCATGCACAGAGGTCTTATACCCAGAACAAGGACAATGTTTATCTTGAACGGACTGACAGGCATACGGTGGTTGCCATCATAGAGTTCCGGAAACGGAATACGAAAGCCGCTGCCAGTAAGCGGATAAGAGAAAGGTAGAGTCTAGCAAGAGACGACGACATTAAGAGCCCAAGCGACAGTACGGTGGCAAAAGCACTGGATTCGCTCGTACTCCGTTTCCGACATAACGAAGGACCGAAATATTTGCTATGGTAATATCGTAATTAAAATGTAAATTACATCCTGTCTAGCAAATATGTTTGTATGAATATAGGGTATACTTTCCACCCTTCGAGTTTAAATATACCCTCCGTATCGTCCTTGCTTTTGAGTTTGCTCTCCGGTGGTGTGTGATAGTAGATTAATACAGACTACACCCACGATTATCACGAGATCCAGGTTTCGCAGTGATATGTACTCGCCCTTAGAATAAAAAAGACAATGGATGAAGTTTCTGCAATTTTCTATGCGTGAATTATTGAGGAGCTCTTTAAAATAAAATTGCATTGAATTTTAGTTTAAGAGCGTTATATCGTTAAAATGTTTAAATAAATTTCCGTCTTTATATTATTTTAAGATGTTTGAATAATTCTTGGTGATCATTTGTTTCATCTCATCTATTATATATGATAATACGTTTCGTGTCGTTGAAATACTAGATAGAAATACAATTACAATACAATTCGTAGTGCCCTCCGATTTACATTTACATTACCCACATATGCAAAGATGGAAAAACTTTAAACTGATATGCATCAGAGAGTTATAAAATATATTTGCGTGATCAAACTGACGTTTTTCAGTCACAAGAGATCAAGGCCGTTAGTGTACGAGGGATGAATCACGTATTTACGTTTCATGCTAATGTTCATGCTGCTGGTTGGGGTTATAAACGTCTTAACGATCTTTCATACAGGTAGGTGACCCAGACGTTCTCCACTATTCTGCACGGTATGTATACAGTACATAGCAGATGGAAAGCAGCAACTTTCATTATAATGTGTGGTTCTACCGCAGGGTTTTCTTCGTAGAGAGAGAGGGTGGGAGGGTGGGAGGGAGAGAGAGAGAGAGAGAGAGAGAGAGAGAGAGAGAGAGAGAGAGAGAGAGAGAGAGAGAGAGAGAGAGAGAGAGAGAGAGAGAGAGAGAGAGAGAGAGACAATGATGTGGGTGAGCGGGTGAGTGCCCTTCCGGTACTCTCAGCATTACTTAGACCTGCAATTAGCGTGGTTCTGATTACCTGCAGAGCCAAGAGAGTTCCGAGAAAATAGGAGACAGCTCCTGTGTAGCCTAAGGGCACGTTACAACAAAACGTTTCTGTTTCCCGTATGTAAACACCCTGCAACATCAAGAAACAAGGAGCAATTCTCACCGTAGAACCTAAGGAAGTCGCATAACCGTTTACTTTCCTAAACTCATCTACGATACACATGCTCATGAATATAATAATAATAATAATAAGAGAACAAGCCTCTTAAGAAACACGAAAATATTTCAAGAATTTTAAGAGATTATGGATAATTTAATTTGCTGGTAGAAATATAAAAAGAAAGACTTAGAGAAACGTTATTTATGTAAGTTTACAAATATTTTCAAATGTAGATTCATTGCTGCAATACATTTGTTTGTACTCAGCCGTTGGTTCTTTCGGTGAAGTAATTTTACAATTTCTATTAGTGTGCGCATCAAATGAAATTTTCTGCACTATTACCACAGAGGATTTTCTGATTCGACGAACAAAATCTCGGAATGTAAATTTGCTCTGTTTCTGTAGAACCGAAACCTTTGAAGAGACTGAAATTGCAAATATTTCCAGCAAGGAGCTGGGATGCAAAAGCTGTTCCAATTGAGAAATTCTTCAGCTTCCCTTATTAGTGACCGTCGAGCGAATTCCTGAGTAATGCAATTACAATTTGGTACACAGGACTTAATTTTCCATATTGGAGCATCAAAATAAAACGATCGCTTCGTGTCTCGTTATTAAAAGAATTGTTCTTTAACGTTCTTATGATCCAAACGCAAATTATCTTATTGGTATGAAAAGCGTGGAGGACACCTGGTAACCTAAGTGATGCAACGTATGATTCACTGAATGCGCGAAACACGCGCACAGTGTCTTAAGGTTGGCAGAACGGTAGAATTATAAAAGGTTACGCTATTAAGTTATTCTATCGGTAATTCCAAAGGGCGTTAATTTTCTGTAGAATGAACTGTAACCATGAATATGAATTAATCAGTATTTTACTTTTTTATTTATATTTTCTCGTTTATTTGAATACCCTGACGGACTAATCCGTTTGATAATTTGGTGTCCGTTGACCGAATTCCGAGGCTCCTTTAAAATTCATTTGACTGCGGACCCTGAGGGAAAAATGGATAATTTGAAACTGAGTCCGAGCTTATCGGAAGAAGCGAGAGTTCGAGTGACCGGAATCGAGCTGAGGATAGTTCGCGGCTAGCTGTTCAGTCTGACTGGGGTTAGGGATGAGGGTAGCAATAGGGGCGGCAGCGTGCAAACTAGTCATCCTCCAGAGACTCTGCCTGCACGAGAACGCAATGGAACATAGGTCGTAGCCCGTGACTCCGCAGGATGCCGGTGTGGCGAACGTATTGATAAATCGTGTGTTCGCCCGCCAGGCTAGCCGCCCCTTGCTCCGGAATAATACATAGGCAATCCTACACTGAGGCAGCGATACTCCGTTTGTACATGAGGTCTCCTGACCTCTCTCACTGATTTACTTCCTGTGTTCTTATTTTGTATTGAATCGAGTGTGACCTCATACTTGTGAAATATCAAATGAACGTATTTTTCCTGGTATATTGGCCTGAGAATCGCATTTCCACAAGATTTGTTAAGCATCAGATCTCGGAAAGAAATACAATTCATTAAATCTATACAACAACAAAAATTTAAGTAACTAATCGGACAAAATAATTGTCAAATTCTAAAGTATTTTTCAAGTGAAACTTCTTTTGTCACTAGGCGCGTAACGAAAAGTGAAACGTTCAGGAGTGGGGGTCGTGTTGGGTACAGTGACAGAACTCAACGCGGCAGCGGAAAAGTGTAATATGTTCCACTTTTCACGCAGCAACTCAACAGCGAGTTTAGCGAGTTCCAATATTCGTTACGCGCCCACTTTCAGGAAAGCGTCAATGAAGCGATGATATAGTGTTTCAATTTTAGTTACACTTTTAATTCATACTCGTCTAAATTAATTTGTGTATTTTAGTATTGAGAAAATTTGTATCAACATTTCCGATAGTATCAGTGTGCTAGAGTTATTCACAGTGGTTACAGTAAATAAAAATACAAAATAAAACTACTTCCGAATCGGACAAGCTCAAAATACCAAAAACATCAACTGAGCGCGTAAGGGTGTTTCGTGAAAGGAACCGTGTAGAGAATCCACCGAAAGAAACATCTAAAAGTGGAGCCCAGCGTGCGAGAGAATTTAGAGCGACACAGAATTCGTAGGAAAACGCAGCAGTTGCTTGGATATACTTCAGAAAGTGCAGCTTTATTAAACAAAAGTTGGGATAAAATACCAATAATATTGACCGGTGATTTCAATGTACATTTTGCCAAACCAGAAGCACAATCACTGATTGGTTTCTTTGATAACAAATTGAAATTAAAGCGGAATAATGATCGAACAATATCGACTGCAAGATCTGGAAGAACCATCGACGTAGTATTTTGTAAATATTTAGATAAACTCAAATCTCGAATTAATGTGTCATATATTAGATATCATAAACCCATTATCTCATTGTTAGATTTGGATGAAGCCACGGACACTGATAAATAAAGATATGTTTTCAACTCAAAATACCTTTACAAATATTTCAATTTTTCAATTATTTGTTTAGCCTACGAGTTTTCTATTCCTCTATCTTTGAAGTTTCATTTCTAACGCGCCTGGCGAGCACGCACACTCTTTTTTAAATAATAAATTATTGTGTTTCTTTACAACAATTTTGGATTATTATTTTTCGAATAATCATTCGAATATTGCCACAATCGTTATCTGCGATATTGTCTACAAGTTGCCGGACTAGTAAAAATAGAGCATAGTAAAATGTTAGATCACTTTCTGTCGAGTCACTAATCAGATCCTTAGCAAGATCTTAGGCGAATTTGATCCGAACCGTATTTAACGTCAAATATTTTCTACTAGGAACGTTGGTAGTAGAAAAAGTTATTGTTGAGCAGATTCAATATGGCAATGAATTTCTGTAGTAGCAAAAATGATTAACGTGTACACAAGTTTGTTAATTTTTTAATAGAAAATACATTGAAAACAAGATTTTTGCAGTTACGTATACTTCGTATCTTATGGAAATACTGTAACAAAATATTCGAATTCTGTGATCTCCGATAAAGTCCACAACACGGATTAACAATAGTTACAAAGTGACGTTGGAGCGTCAGTGAAAAATTAAACAGGAACTTCGTTATCAACGATTGTTAGATCTTTATGAATTTTTTATACGGTTGAATCAATTAAGACGTACACAATGAAAAAATCTCATTGATTCGATAACAATTGTATCACGGAATGCGACAAAAATATTTATTTATTTAAACTCTACTTCTGATTCTTAAAGTTCCATATGAGATTGAAAAAATGAATAAAAAATTTCCAAGAGAATATGTTAGAGTTTTAATCTCATAGAGAATTGGAAGAATTATAAGCTGAGTGGAAAGTGCAAAATATGTTTGCGGCAGAATTTTATCCAATCAATGATATATTTTTTTTTGTTTTCAGTGCATGAACGTATGAATTTGTGAGTCGCATCCGGGATGTTCTCGGTTAATTGCTCTAGAGAAAACGTTAGTGAAACGGTGGCGGTGCTAGTATGCTTCGTATGTTGATTCATCGCTACACGATGTTGGTTTTTTTCCTTTTTTTCTCACCCGTACGTACATTTCGCGTATGGCCGCAGGCGCGGAAACATAGAAAAGCGAAACCACTACGAGTGAATCTCATATGGGTTCGGTTTTACGTAGAGTCACTGACTCGCTCGCTTCTATTTCCCTCGAGTGTGCTTCAACTTTTTTCCGTTGCATAATTGTTTATCAATACGGTGCGCAGAATGAAATCGTTTAGTCGACTCGTACCGACGCTCAGACAGGAAATTCTATAATTGTCATGGACAAAAAATACCGAAAACTTTGAACTTTAAACTTTTTTCAGATCCCAACTTTTTCATTTTGATAAAGTAATCGACGTATTAGCAATTACGTAGTAAGACAATCAATGATAAAAAAAACAACGGATGCGTGCCATTCACACACGGTAGAAGTGCAACTGATAAGTTTTTTGTTCGTGAATTTTGAAGTTGCAGTAATGTTTACGGAAATAATTTTTTCCGCGAAAAAAACTTATCAGTTTTACTTCCACCGTGTGTGAATGGCACGCGACCGTTTTTTTCTCTTGCGATAGCCTCGATACTTTTCCGCGTTTGTTTTCGGCATTGTTTAGTATATTATGTACCCAAGTATTTCCAAAATCAGTTAATCGAAGAAAGAAAATACAACACGCACAAATAAGCCAACGCACACAGCACAGTAGCTTGTCGCCATATAATGCTCGTTCTCTCTTTCTCACACACTCTTTATTGAGGAGAATACATAGCGAACAGATGACGCTAATACACACACACACATACAAATATATGCATGCATTACGTATCCTATGTTGGCCCTAGGCCTGTCGGGCCTAGATCCATGGATGATAGAGTGGGGGTTACGAAGCACCGCACAAAGAGGAGACCGATGATCAGCGAATACCGTGTATAACGTGTTCTATCTCATTCTCTCGCTTGATTAGCTCTCTATGCCTCTGTTTCGAATGTCGTTTCATTTTGACGTTACATTTTTTCGGCGTTAGCCTTGCTAAAGAAGGTTCACATCAAAATATAAATATTCAGCCTCTTGAGCATGAAACAGTAGCGATTCACTTGTCCAACTAGGCCAAGTGCCATCTCGATACTACATCAGTTTCGTCCCTTTTTGAAAAATTTACCTCGGTTCGGCCTGCTAAAAATATTCAGCGTTACATATTATTCATTTTTCAACAGTACCCTTCGTGATTCCCTGGATAGCGTAAATAAGATACGCCACGTTGGCGTCAAACGGAGCATCGGCTAAAGATTTCTCGTCGCTTTGCTGGCCCTTGATGAATTCGGAATGCCGATCCTGGCTCATTCTACGATCGAGACTCTGCCAGAGCTACGCCCGCCGACTCGCCGGGAGTTAGAACACACGGATATACCCTGCACAGTACTGCCATCTATAATACGTAACACTGAACGCGCCAGGTCGCGCGGTTCCATCTATTCGTATAGGCGCTGCTTGCCAACCGTCTCATCCATCGTTAAAATTTATGTTCTCTCATATATACATATAACTACGGAGCAGGCTCTGTCCCATTCGAATCTACATAGTACATTATCGTAGAAAGTAATGGAGTCGGAGAAGGAGCGATATATAATACACCTTACACGTACGCGATAACGCGCCTATGACAAAGACTTTATAGTTTCACCTCTCGCGACAATGTGTGCTATGAAGTATAAACGTCACAAGCGTTTCATATACCGTAAAACTTTCTTCTTCGAGTTTCAGAGCTTTATGCGATTGAAGTATGTGCAATAACAATAATATAGCTGCGATGAATGTGTAGGTTGATTAATGTCGATGTTATAGCTTTGGTTATAAGTCTGGGGATTCTATATATGGAGCTCCATTCACCTTTTCCGAATGAATGGCACATTTGCCGGGAATCATGTCTCAAACATCACCGAGTTAGCGATGAAGCATGCTTGCTGAAACTCCTGTGAGAGAGTTTTAAAAATTGGAGATGCACGCCTGTGGAATACCGCAGAAGGTCGGCTACTTCGAGAACCCTCATAATCTTAACTAATGTGGTGATTCCTCATCCCTAAGAAGAAGGTATTTTCATCCTCGACGAGCAGACACGCTTTTTCACCGGCGAGTATACCAGGTCGAAATGGAGTTGCAAATTGAGGATTTGTAACGTCTTTCAGAGTCTCAGTATTTTCGACCGTCAGGCCCTCGAAACTGATTTTTCTTTCGTGCAAAAAAAAGAAAACAAATACTTTACCAGCATCGTGGCAGAGAAAAAAGGAAAAGCAAAAGTATTTCTTGCCCTAATAGCAAGTTATCTACATAATATATTGAACAGATTTAGACATATGGAGAAATAATTTATAATGCGTATTACAGTCGGGAGAAGTCAATGCGTAAAGTTCAAAGTATTCATTTTTTTGAACCTTCGAAACGTTAATTTATGGACTGCATTATTGTCGGGAAAGTCTTTCCGCTTAAAGAGAGAGGAAACATTTTTTTAGACCGATCCAGCTCTATTCAGAGCACAGAGCATTGCGCTCTGAATAGAGCTTTGATCGATTTGTATCGATACTCACTGGATAGACTGGTGCTTTAATCGAATCGCCCTAAGAGGAAAGTCTCAATCGGTTCGTATCAGCATCGGTTGACGTTTAAACGAGACATGTTAAGAGATAAAAATATTTTCTTGAGACACTAAAACGCATGGAACTATAATTCGCTCTGGGACGAAACTTTTTTTTTATTTGACAAATATTTCTTGATTATATCTTTTGTTATCAATGAAGAATATTTACAAATAAGGAAACCGAGTTACAATGTTACAAATATATTGAAAACTATCAATAATACGTTGTTGTAAAAGAGTATCAAGTATTCCGTTGACTTTGGCGGCTTTGGACGATGAGTCCTGGGTAACTTTGATAATCCAGTCGACCATTTCCGGTAATCTGGTATAAGCGGTCGGGTACTTGTAAGCGCACGATTGACTCCAAGAGGCTACACCTGCGATAACACGCAAACCCCCCGTCCCACTGCGTTATACTATAGCTAAAACCGTATATAGTCAAGATCAATGCTCCGTGTATGTTCCAGTACACACGACTTAACACTGGGTACCCGGAACGTGCTTCGGTAGTGGAGCGCTGATTAAGCGTGAATTATTACTCCTGAGACAGTTGCACGAAGACGCATGTACTGACACGTAAAATCTAACTGTTTGTAAATGTTTTTGTTAATTTTATTGTTGCTATTACCAATGAGTACACCGTTCGATACCCCAGGTGAACCAGTGTCTCCGATGCACGGACCATTTCCTTCATCGATGACGCAAAACATTCGATCGGTCACCGAATTTTCTGCATACACCTTTTTACAGTCTTCTTGACTAATCGTCGGTATCGTGTTGTGATTTATCCTGTCCGATGGCCATCCTAAAAGCTAAATAAAATTTGTTGTCAATTAATCAATTACAGACGTTGAATGAACACTTTTTTTTTCCTTAATTTATTTCTATATATTAATCAACGCCCTCTAATGGTAATAATCCAATAACTTTTATACAAACATTTTTAGAGGAATAAACAATGAACACTCTTTTGTTTCTGATAATGGTTGAAGGATTTATTATATTCGACAAGAGTAGCAGTAATCTGTAATCAATATTTTGTGGGTTCAACAATTTTTTTGTGGAAACACAATTGAAATCTCGATTAACCCGGAACTTTACTGAATTTTTTAGTCGTCGTATTATCACTTAATGATTTATTTACTTGCGGTTAGTACATACTTCAGTTGCACCCCAGCCAGCAATATCCAAAACCGTTCCACTTTCAAGCGTCTGACCCATTTTCGGTAATTCTATTGGTTGTGCTCTATCGTTGAATATTATACCCTCGATGAGCTGAAATAAACCAACAGATGGGATGAAAAACTTAAAATGGAACGAGCTCGATTACAAGCAAGATTGAAGTTGGAAACTTTAGTCGTTACGGAAAAGTTAATAAACATTTCCTCGTTGAAAGAGCACGGTGAGTCAGCCAGTGATTGAGACGACAACAAGTTTTTACAATTTGTCACATTTTAAAAATGTTACCTTCAAAAGCCCCATGTCGTAATCCCAAGAAATTTCGTTGTACTCCGGATGAATTTCGATACGCTCGATTTCATGAATATGACCACCCTCATAGTACAAAGCCGAGGCAACCCGCACGTGAAATTGATCCGGCTTTTTTCTGCAGATATAATTAACTTCAGCGAGTATCGTACTCCACTCGGCTATTACCGTTATACTTATGTCATTTATTTTTATTCTTTTAATGTCAGGAGAATATATGTACCCGTAGCAGCATTTGGCAGCGGTAAGAATCCACTTTTTACTGACGATGTTACCAACGCAGAAGTGCTCAAAGTCGTGGCCAAAAAATGTACCATTTTGTTGAAGAGATACCTAATTAAAACGAATTATCATAATAAAATGTTCAAAATTATTCTTACGAAGTGATATTGATTATTTAAGGTGATATTTATTTATAGGTATTTACCACGTATGGATATTTCTCAATGTCTGTAGGTTCACCTCCGATAATTTTTGAATTTCCATGAACCGATTCCATCGGTGGATTATTCACATGAAAATTTTTATCATTTCTCACAGAATCTAAAAAGAAGTACATGTCACACATATTATTAATAAATTTGGCAACGAGACGTTAATGCTTTCGTTCTACATTGTTGTCTCTTGAAAAAAAGTCAATTTCGTATACTTGGTCCGAGTATAAGAGAGTGGCAGGTGACCAAATAGAAAGCGAATGCAAACAAGAGTCGTCGGCCCATCGTTCTAACAAACTTCTGTGCTCTGTCATTCGAAACCATCAATATTTATAGAACGGCAGAAAATATTATCGCTTTAACGATAATTGCGATGATGCATTTATCGAGTCACTTTCAATAATTCTGTCAATAATGTCTGTATATTTATCGTTATTGCAAAATTATCTCATGTCAAGATCTTCATACTTTTCCCTGGAAAAATGCGAAAGGGGATTGACGCATTATAGTTATCAAGCACTGTCATACCTTCTCGGGTCACAAACTCGTCTAGCATTGCACAAAAAGCTTAGCGTACTTATACTCCAACGTTTCTTCACTGTTAAACGTTTCGCTTTGTGTCTTGCAATATTTTTTTTGCTTCTCAATGACATCTAAGTAACTTTTTTCAAGAAATACAATTTTTCACAAACTTCGATATTATTTTTACACCGTGAAGTATCGCTTCGGATGAACGGTCATTGTAAATAAATTATTTTTAGAGACGAAGAGCACACAGGTACCGTAGAAAAATAAATTACGATTGTTAACATAAATATGTTTAAATAAATTATTTTTATGGAGCAACAGCAATGGATTGATCTCATACGTTTTTTAAAATGTCGTCGTTTGTCGTTTTGTACATGAAACGTCGGGAAAAATGAAATTGTGAATCCGTTAAATGGAATCCGTAAAACGGATGCACAGGTACCGTAGAAAAATAAATTGCGACTGTTAACATAAATATGTTTAATTAAATTATTCTCAGGAAGAAACAGCAAAGGATTGTTCTCATACATTTTTTGAAAAATCGTTTTGCACATGAAACGTCGGGAAAAATGAAATTGCGAATCCGTTGACTGACCGATACAAAGGTATTGTAGAAAAATAAATTACGATTGTTAACGTAAATATGTAAATAAATATGAATATCACTTCGCCTAAGTTATGCATTGAAAAATGCCGGTGCCGATAACACGAGACGATAATAATGTTGAAGAATAATATTCGAGCGATGCTCTCGGGTGCGATGTGTATGCCCGTTAACGCGTAGTTAGCATATAAATCTGGTGACCCCTTCAACGGAAAGGTTTATTACCATAATAGGAAAAAGTCTCCTTCAGTGACTGGATTGGTCCAATATTCAAAATGAGAATTAGGATGAATCCTCATATTCTTCCACATTCAACTTTTATACAACCTGTTGTCAAAGAGAATCGCCGTTGCCCGTCTCGCCTCGAGGGCCATCGGTTCAAAGAAATAGCTTAGCCACCGACTACCAGTTGCTGCTTCACAGATAAATTTCACTCATCGATCACAAGACAGAGGCAGAGAGGCTGCGATACACGGTAAATACGTCAAAGTATCCTCTGTATCCTTCGCATCGAGCGAATGTTATGTCCCCTGTCCAAAACGTCGGTAATCTCCTCGTAAATCAGGATGGAAAGTTGTTTTCTATTCGATCGGAGCAACTTCTTCGACAATATTTTACACTCGGATGTACGAATGACTCATGTCCATATGCTGTTTAACGAGAAGGTGATATCCCACCTTATCGTTTATCGATGCAGAGGTCGACGAACATTGCGGAATGTACGTCACGCGAATCCCACGTCAACGTCAATGGTCGCGGTCGTTATCTTAACATGGGTCATTCACTTTAATTCATTTCCCACGGACTCCACAGTGTATAAAATTAGTTTTTTCTTCTTCAAATGTTATAGATTTCCGCATTCCACTATTTTCACTTTATTTTCACGCAACTTTTTTGATTGTCCGGAAACTTTCATCTGAATTGGGGCGGGGGGAGGGTAAGTTGGATCAAGCTCTCGAAATCGGGTCAAACTTAAAGATTTACAAGATTTCTCTTGTATTTTTTTCAAGGAATCTCGCTTTCGGTTAACAGTGACGAGTGAGTAGTGTTTAAAATGAAAAACTTGCAAAATAGAAATGTTGCTAATCATTGGTTGTGCGTTCACAACGTTACAAATAAATAATTGAAACACAATTACTACTGCTTGCTCCGTTCTATCCTATATCACATAAAACTATTAAGTGCTGCTATCTTATCTACATAGTCATCAAGTGTTTAACTAAACAAATAATAAATTCTAAATAACAAGAACAAAGGATGTTTTGTAGAGCGATCGAACCGGGTTACTCGATGTTAATCTCATACAAAATTGTACATTATAACAATATTCTTTGATATTTATTATATATATACTTTCAATGGTATCTCAAAGCGAAATTCTCGAGTATGTTTATCGAGTGCGTTAGCCACGGCCCAGATACCGTTGCTTCGCACACTGTAAAGTCCCACTTTGTAAATGCTTACGAGAATTGGGCTTCTCCCTAAGCTTGGCCTTTCGCTCTGTCTCGTTCTGTCTGATTGCAAGTTTGAAGCTGAAACGTGCAGTACATAGAACACTGCACATCCAGTACAAATTGTATAGTTAGTGAATATATGTAGCACATATATAGACAAATTGTATAGTTAGTGAATATATGTAGCACATATATAGACGCTTATACGTACGTGTGAAGTACTGTAGAGGGTGAGTACTCCCTTTGGTTTCACGAGGGTGAGCGCCATAGCGTAGAGAGTTTCGAATTTTGAACAGATTACGACGAATTAACTGAGGGGAAGTTTGTAAACAGGGTTGGGCATCTATAACGGGGGGCTCTTGGCATTGGGTGTATACGTTCTATTCACGTGCTCAGTAGAGCGTTCTTCACCAATGCTGAGACGCCTTTTCTCTGGAGCAAGTATGTGCGTGGAATAGAGTTGCGGTGTACCTGGAAAATATACCTGGATCACTTGGATGCTTGGCTGTGCAAACACCATGAAACTGTAGAAGATAAGTGCCGGAGTGTTAAACACACCGCATCTGCATGGCGAGGTTTTTGTATAGTATCGTCCCATGTAACGGAACACATGGAAAAAAGAATAAGTTGGTACAAGAAAAAAATAAGTCGAGACAATCAAACGACTATGCTAATTACCTCACAACGCGGTTTAGTTACGAGAGCAAAAGACCGAACTGGTTCCATGAACAATATTTTAACGGTAGATTACCTGTGTCAGTCATGGTAATCAACTATTATTGCAATCTTATCAAATCGTATGTCGATACAACCATTCGAATGATGTATATACCATCAACCGTTCTCGATTTGTCGTGCTTAGTATCTCCCGAGAACAAATTGAAAGTAAGTAATTAAGGTTTGAAGTGGTTTTGGCAATCAATTTATGGGCTATTGCAACTTATTTTGGTGAGAGTGAGTACAGCAAATTGAAAAGGTACATGTCGCAAGCAATTTTTTTTCTCGTACACTGTGAATTGAAGTTTGTCACGAAGTGTGTAGTTCCCTATCGTTCCTACTGGAGAAACTTTTTATACTTTTTAAGTGTTTCACTTTTACGTAACAGTATACGGAAAGAAATGATGGAGTACAACCAATTTTATTGTAGAACAAGATTGTTTGGTTGGGCGAACAAATTATTCGTTTTCACCAACAAATTAAACGAATCGATTTGATTTATTCCAGTGCTCTCAATTTACTACTTGCAAATAACACATTGTTAATGTGGACAAATTATTACAATTTAAAGGATATGCGGAAATACATACTTTGTAACATACTTGAGTTTATAAAGTAGATACACTTCCGGTTAGAAATAACCAAAGGGAGAAGAATAGTTGGCTATGCCTGGATAATTATTAGCTTATACCAACTAATTAATTGTTGAACGAAATAACTTATTGATCGATGTTTGCGATGAGCGGAAATACATACTTCGTGGCACACTTAGGTTTGTAGTGAAAATAAACCCCAGGTTAAAAACAACCAAAGGAAGGAGAATATTATCTGGATTATGACCTTATAATTACTAGTTTGTGCCAACTAATTAATAATTAGACGGAATAATTTATTGATCGATGTTTGCGATGAGCGGAAATACATACTTTGTAGCATACTTGGGTTTATAGAGTAGATACACTTCCGGTTAAAAATAACCAAAGAAAGAAGAAGATTATCTGGGCTATGTCAAGATAATTATTAGCCTATGCCAACCAGCTAATTGTACGGAGTAACTAACTGATTGATAGTTGCATGCTTAACCATTTATTTCGTTGTTGCAGCTAATCCTTTTTATCCGTGTTTTGCCATGCCGTTAAGGCGTAACAGTGTTTATAGAAGTGATAAAATTAACAGAACATAATTCATGTATCCTGCGCCTTCCGCGTTAATTTGAGGCTGTGGTTTTTCGCTCGAACGATTTCACGAAACCCTGAACAATATTCACACCACATTGGACTCGGCTTCTATTGCGTTGTATAAAATATATACGATAGCAGTGTATAACCGCGGAATCCTCTGCGCTATACATATTATGATGCAATGCGGAAATACGAGAACGATAATGTCTTCGAATGGTTTAACGTACGTAGCTACAATGTTTCTGTGGCTGTTTCATTCTTAAGCATCACGTGTGACATTGACCGTTCTCTTTATATGCGATACATGAAATTTTGCAGCGATCAATCTGACCGACTATACTATAAAATATATATATATTACCGATACTTTTTCTGATACGGATAACCCACTAAATCAGATATTGCGGAGAGCCAGTAAAATTTACTTTGTGAATCAGTTAGGTCAGTAGTACATTTACCAATTTCACTGATTGGCAGTCTCTAATGTGTCTTGTGTACTTTATCAAAGGAAACACGAGTAAGGTAGATAAGGAATTGCTGGTTCAGGTGCAGAATAGATTACGCCTCCTTAAGCATTAACTATTAGGGACAGCCTCCCCCTCCCCTCCCCCCACCTATGGGTACGGCAACGTATCCTGGAAGATTTTATAAAATTAAGAGCAGAAGAAAAAGTGTCTAAATGAGAGAAGATAAAACATTTTTTTTTGCTGAAAATAGTTTTTGCAATAGGAGTAAAAATATAAGACATATTGAATAAAAAAGTGAAGTAAAAAACCATTTTTTTTTCTTCGTACAATACAAATAAAATTAATATAATGCACCTCCCGGGAATCATCGATAAAAAATTCAAGTGAAGCTTTATCACTTGAAAGAAGTTTTATCTTTCTGTTCGTGAAGCTATCTTTCTGGACGTCGAATAAAATTCTCATTTTTTGTTGCAATTTCTTTGATGAATCGTAATGACAATTGTAAATAAGAATTTTATTTATTATTTTGGGTGTCGCAATTAAACCTTTTAGCTACGGTTTCGTCCATGCGAATAATTGTATTTTTTAATTTGTCAGGGTGAGAATCACTGTATTGTTCACGATATACAGCGTATATCTTATACTCTCTAGGTGCATTAGCTGTTTTGCTCCACGCTCTTGCACCTCTCCTGCTCGTACGATTAAGACGTTTCGGCTGAAGCAACCGTGAGCTCCCGCTATCTACTTCCGCTAACGTTCGAGCATTAATCCCGCTCGTCGGTATATGCTTCGCTCTTATCACCACGATAGACGATAAACCCACGCACAGCTCTCCCACCTCTTCTACACGAGTTCTCAGCCGAGTGAGTTCCGCCCGCGAGGATCTCTTCTACCGAGTCAGGGAACACGTATATACGACCCGATATTCTGCTTCGGGCTATCAACCAGGGATGTTTCGTGCCTCTCTCTCTCTCTCTCTCTCTCTCTCTCTCTCTCTCTCTCTCTCTCTCGTCCTATCCATACGAACATAAAACGAATTATTCGATTCGATGAATTCTAGAATTTCCGAAAAAGAAAAATACTTGCTATCGACGTGTGTGTTTTGTCCCGGAACGAAATTCGCGAATAAAGTATTTGCATCGCTCGATCTCGTTCGGAGTGACACATATGCAGTTGCGCGTGAATATTCGATGGAAATGATGCGTGTTTAAATTATCGCCTATTTTTGCAACAGAGTGCATATTGCGTATTAATGTATTTCACGAGACGTACGACATTGATGGAATTAGACAAACAAGTATATTCTGAATGTGATATAAAGTCAAGAAGTATTACAATTGTGTATTGTAATTCAACCATTTGTATTAAAAATGCATACAAAATGGATAAAATTCCAAGGCAAAAATTGTTATATACAAATATTTATAATTTTCCACAGTCTGAGGTTCCAATTGATAATATACATATATATATAAATCGTTTTTTGTTCATTCCCTTTCTTCATTACTTCCGGTTTACATTCGACAATTTTTTATTTACGTTATTACAATATTCTAATGGCTGACGTATAATATTGGAGACTGCAGATCGTTAAATGAATTTAACCTAATTAAGCTTCGAAATTTATGCAATTTCGTTTCTACTGCGGCTAATTACACGGATTATTATTGAAAAATATGGAGAAATCTCGCGAACGTCGCATAATCACGATAGATGAAAATTCTTGAGGCGTGCAAATCCAGTTCTAGTTGTCGTAGAACCGACGGGAAAATCGATTTCACGGAATGAGTTCGAAGTCGAGTTATTCCATTCTTAATTAAAATTCCTGCTAATGAACGATCGATCGTTTGATTCATTCCACGGGAACTATTCGCGTCGCAATAATTTGAATTGTTAAGTAGTATTATCAGGAGGTAGATTTTGATTGCAACGAATTCCATTTGGATCCAGTTGCTCTTGAGTATTGAAAGTTTCATAGGCATGAGGGAATCAATGTTTTATACTAATTCGAGGTAGATATTATAGAATAAAGATAACAGAGAAAATTTCTTCCATTTTTGTCAAACTCTTTCTTTGATTTTAAGTTTTATGCCATTTAACATATTGAGTTTGTTTTTATGTTATTCATGTTTTTGATTTCATTTATCCGATCACAGTTGTTTCGAGGAGGACTGAAGTCTCGTTAGAAATAAAAGTAATATTGTAGCATTGCGTTTCTTCCACTAAAGTCCTTTTATCGAGTCATTGGCGATAACGTGGAGGAAATAATTCGACTCTCGTGGGTGTTGAACCAAAGCAATGTTTATATTAGCTGGTTCCGAACGTGCAACTTCGAAAATGCGTAAGCGTGTACGCGTATATTGACCAAACTATATGGCACGCATGGACTATACGCTTGGCACGTATCTACAAATGAAATGCTTATTATGCCTTTTCGCAGAATATTTATCTAAAGCGAAGTAATTAATGTTTGTTCTGGTGCTCTTACGCTGGGACGAGTGATAACGTTCAAACCGTGGCACATCGTCGCTCAACCAACGCACTAACCGCTTGATAAATATTTCAATCGTATTTACCTCCAACCATCGTACCTACGTCCATCTGTCATTGAAAAAATATTTGTCTGTATGACTCATCGACTTTAATTATTCATCGATGTCGGCGGATGTCAGCCTGACTTCGTTCTATTATTTTCCACTTACCAGGGCAACGAAAAATTCGATAAAGCAATGATTTTTCGTCAAAGTAGTCGACTGTTAGTTCAGTTTAAGCGAATATTTGTTTTCTTATTTATATGTTTACCGGCTGTAACTTCTTTTTTCTCTATCATTGATTAACTTAACACCGCTCAACCCATAATTAAAAATTCAATACATGACACTTGTCACCCTATAAATGAGGTAAAATATCCCTTTTGTTTGTCTCGTTCGGTACAACTTGCGAATGGCTTATAATATAGAAAAAAATCAAGCACGAGTGGAAGGTGAGAAATCCAATTCCCAAAGTATAGCGAGAAGTCGTGGATACTAAACAATATCAAAGGGTTTACTTATAAGTCAAGGAGGATAAAAATTGTGAATCCGTTTATCAATACTTTTTCTTAACATCGTAACACACTTTAAGTAGAGCTGATTGAGTACTTCAGCCGGTGCCATATCGAGATTATCAGAGATAAAGAATGTTGTTAAACTTGATAAATTTGACTATTTGTCGCTGAACTATTTTTTCGAACATTTTCGAGAGTTCGGTCCGAGGTTAACGATTTGACGAGAAGGAAAAAAGAACATTCACAGAACACAGAGAGAGAAACATTCGTCAATCGATTACCGGTGGTTTCACGAGCAAACAGTTAAGGTTTGTTTGCGATCGAGAGCATGTCACAGTAGCGTACGTATGCTTTTGATTACTCTTGACGTCATGTCAAATATATGAGAGGGCACAGGCACGTGATTACATTGGCTTCCGAAAATGCGTATACTTAGCGCATCAGTAACAGTTTGCTTGTTGCATTATTGGTTTTGTCAGTCTCGGATTTGGAGACGTAATGTCATCGGTAACGTAACGTATGTACGTTGGATTCCTTGCGATGGGTGTACCGATTATCGATCGAAAGATTCGTCGGTACATTTAACGTTATCGCAATAACGTCACGACATTACAGATGTTGCGTAGTCCGTGGACGAAAAAATCGTAGTAGATATACTGTATGCCAGGTGAACGGGCTTCCTGTATGCCTCATAGATGATTTATCGTGCGTTAAATTGTTTATCGAGCAACGTTGTCCTCGACTTTTGATTTATCATCGCTGTTATTTTCTTCACGTGACTTTTTGTTTATTTTTGGTAGTCTCAACGATGGAGGTTGTCGTTTCACGTTACACTTGCAGTATATGCTGTCACGTGAGAAACTTTAATTAAAACTTAAATGTTTCGCTGTTAAAATGAAATGGTGATCATAGAGATCAGAAAGATATAAGTAATTTACGGTAAATCAAAATTTTTTATCTAAGAACTCCCAATTGCAAAAAAAACTATAACAAAAAGGACTTTGGCTTTGAAAAGTTTTTATATGAAAATGAATCTAAAAAGAATGAAATAAATTTCGATGTCATTTTGGTTAACTTCATATTTAAATGACATTAATTCATTTAACTCTGTCACTACAGTCGGAAGACGTCTTCTTTTGCGTTAGAAAACATCTATATCTCATATAATTTTTCTTTTGAATTAGATTCCAGACGCCAGTCTGTTTCTTGATATATAAAAGACGGTTGCGATACTCACAAGACGTCTCCTGAACATTGAAACAGTAGAAAATATCTGTAAAAAAGCTTCGGGACCTCAATACGTAAAATACGTGGAAACCACGAATACCTGATATAGAATTATGCAGAAAAATTGGGTATGGGATGGTGAATACACGCGCAGTAATAGTTATTGGGTATCGATGACTCGAGGAAAAGAAACTGGCGTGAATAGCGCTTGTCACGAATATCCGGCCACCTGTGACGCGTTATCGACCGTGCACGATCAGTCATGACAATTACAATGACTCCGAAACTATGTCAACGAGTTCTCAATGCTCTCGACTGAGTGCAACGCGAGGGATCCACATAGAACGACATGGATTATATGGATTGGCCTTGAACGTATCAGGGGTACAAATTGAAAATGCGGGTTTGATAACAGATGGCGTTACTAACGCTATACGCATCAGGCAGTACTGTGACTATGTTCATGTCAAAGCTACGTCTTATAGCTTTAATTTTCAGTATGTGTCAATTTGTCGCAGTGTCAAATTCATAGTTTTTTTGAGCTCTCAATATGTCGAGTTTCGTGCCAACAAAACAGCATTTGCGGGAAGTTTTAATTTACTTCTTTAATTTGAAGAAAAGTGCTGCTGAAGCACATCGATTGGTCTCCGAGGCTTATCCGAGTCATGTTCCATCGGTTTCAACGTGCGAGAGATGGTTTGTGCGGTTTAGAAGTGGTGATTTTGACGTTGAGGACAAAGAGCGGCCGGGCCAAGTGAAAAAGTTTGAGAATGCTGAATTGGAGGCAATACTCAATGAAGACTCGTGTCAAACTCAACAAGAGCTCGCAGATTCATTGGGAGTGACACAACAAGCCATTTCCCATCGTATAAAAGCCCTCGGAATGATCCAAAAGCAAGGACATTGGGTGCCGTATGAGCTGAAGCCGAGAGACGTCGAGCGCCGTTTTTTTGCATGCGAACTGCTGCTCGAACGGCAAAAACGGAAGGGTTTTTTGCATCGCATTGTCACTGGTGATGAAAAGTGGATCCATTACGATAACCCGAAGCGCAAAAAATCATATGGTTACCCCGGCCATGCATCATCATCGACGGCCAAACCAAATATTCACGGCGCCAAGCTCATGCTCTGTATTTGGTGGGACCAGCTGGTTGTGGTGTATTATGAGCTATTGAAATCGAACGAAACCATCACAGGAGCACTATACCGAACTCAATTGATGCGTTTGAGCCGCGCACTCAAAGAAAAACGGCCACAATACGAGCAAAGACACGACAAAGTAATTTTGCAACATGACAACGCTCGGCCACATGTTGCAGCGCCGGTCAAAACATACCTACAAACGCTGAAATGGGAAGTCTTACCCCACCCGCCGTATAGCCCAGATATTGCTCCTTCCGATTACCACCTTTTCCGATCGATGACACATGGCCTAGCTGACCAGCGCTTCCATTCTTACGAAGAAGCCCAAAAATGGGTCGATGACTGGATAGCAGCCAAGCCGGCCAAATTTTTTCGCGACGGTATCCGTAAATTGCCAGAAAGATGGGAAAAAGTTGTGGCTAGCGATGGACAATACTTTGAATAATTCATTTGTTACCATTTTTTCAGAATAAACGTTCAAAAATAGAAAAAAATCCCGCATTTTCAATTTGTACTCCTGATATAATACAGTAATAATAATGACAGTACTGGGTGTTTTCCGTCAGAGTACCGACTCTGTAAATTTTAACCGCACGCATATTGTAATCTACTGCAACTTTTGTATTCCCAGGCAATCTCTGCAGCTTCACCACAAATTTCAATCGTTCTCACATCAATTTTCGAGGCTTCTACTAAATGTTTCGATCTTTGAAACTTAATTTTAAAAAATTCATTAAGTACTTGTATAGACAGCATTGCGTACTTAGCGGATTAAGAGTTAAACAAATTCTCACAAATAAAGAAGCGTGTTACGATCGCGATCGATTTATCCGGGAAGCTATTAGAAATGTTGATTAACAGTTCAGTACCTTGTACACAATGTTTTAACGTTACCGACGGGCTCTGTGATAACAATGAATTATGTATAAAGTCCCCTGTGGTGCATATCTACGATGGCGAAATACACAACGAGAAAGGAGGTCTCCTGGACAATGTGCCGGGGTTAAGCTCAACGCCTGTGATTATCGAACGCTTCTAGGATTCCTCTCGCTTTTATTTTTTACCTCTCTGAATGTAAAAACTACAAAGACAACCTTGAAACAAGAGGGAATTCTTCTTAAGATCGATAAACTTTTCATGTGCGCTACGCGAAGACCACCGGGTCGATCCGCCGTATCTTCCATCGTAGAATTTTTTTTACTTCTTCTCCAGTAGGAACGAAGGTCGATAGGAACATTAATTAATCTAGACATCAGAATAAAAGAGAAGCTGCTTCGACGCTTCAGCTGACAGTCAACTCAAAGACTTCAATATGCACGGCTGCGGTAACATTATTTTTCTTCTCGTTGTGTTTGTCTCATTTCGATTTCCCGCGCTCGGTGAAAGCGCTCAAAGTATGTATTTTATATAAAATATTATAAAAATGTTTTCAACGCGCATCTTCATTGTCATTTTCTCTTGTTTTGTTTTATTTAATTCGTCTTCTTTCTTGCTTTCCGTTCCAATTAATATTTCCATCAACAATGTAGCTGAGTGTAAGCCATTGATTTTCTCGTTTGATTCTCATTACACGTTGCACTTTAATTGGATACCACAGACGATGCCCGTATAGTTGGAGGCGAACCAACCAGCATCGAGTACCATCCTCATCAGGCAAGTTGTTTCTCGTATTTCAACGTTTCCGCCACATCCCCCTAGCTTGGTGTCTCATTTTTTTCGCCTCCCCAGTGACGAATCCCGATACGAACATAAGTCGAGAACGCAGCACTATGATAAAATTAATTATCTGTCGTATTGATCGATCGATTAATTATTAATTATTTTTTAGATATCTTTGCGAAAGAATAATCGACACATATGCGGCGGATCAATAATCAGCGAATCATGGATCTTAACAGCTGCTCACTGTGTCTCTCGGTATTTCTCATAAATATACAAAAATTATGTAAAATTAATCAATGATACACTAACCACGTTCAAAAGATTGTGTTTAATATATGTGCAAGTACTTTAATATTACTTTATAGCTAAATATTCAATTTAGTGTTAACGTCATTTAAAAGGTTATTGTAATTACTCGAAAGTACTTTGTTGATTATTCAAAGTCAGCCCAAATGACAAAATAATCATTGTGACACTTTAATTGACAACTGCAGTACCCAGTTCGTACATTTAATATGATTATGTATATTAAACGCGTTAAAAGCTTCATAATATTTTTAACATTGAGTGTCCATTATGGGGGAAGGTTCGTAATTGTGTTATAGATCCAAATTTGGAGCATGGTTGGAATAATGGATGTGCATTGATGGATTGAATTTCATGAATATCGATTCTACGACTACGATTTAACTGTGCTTTTGATGGATTAACTATAGTGATAACTCATCATATTTAAATAAAAAAGTATAATCCTTGTGCTTGTATATTACAGAAGTTTTACAAGATCTATTTCAATAAAGGGAGGCACATCGAGACTGAGCAAGAGAGGAACAGTGATCAAAGCAAAAAGTATCATTGTTCACGATTATTATTCCAGCCTTACAGGGGACTACGACATTGCTGTGATTAAGGTGATGAGTCGAACGAAGAAGCCATCAATAATACTCCAATAATAATGTCCCAAGGTTTTTAAAATGTTTGTGTTATGGCCACAGTTGGAGGAACCGCTGGAATATTCAAGCGACATTAAACCAATCGAACTAGCTTCCTACGCGGATAATTACGAAATCGGTTCTTACGCAACGGTCACTGGTTGGGGGCTCAGACAATTGAAAGGCTCGATAACGGATCAGTTACAAGAAGTCGATGTACCGATGATATCGGATTACGAGTGTGAGAATATCTACAGCAAAAAACGTAGAATAACCGACAGAATGCTGTGCGCCGGTTACATTGACGAAGGTGGCAGGGACGCATGTTTCGTAAGCTATTGTCTCAACTATAGCTACGAGTATAAAATGTAGTTTGATAGCTTATCTCTTTAAACCCGAGTTTACTACGATTTTCGATGCTCCCTACTAATTGACTTCATATCACTTTGACGCGTACGGGATAACGTCTCCGATCGTATCACAATTCAGACGGATGAGTGTTACCCAGAGTGATGCTCCCTGTGACACATCCGTTCTCTATTTACATCAATTGTTCTCGAGTGTCGGAGATAATTGCCATTCCACGGTACCTTGTCATAAAAGTTATAATGACCATTGATACTAGTAAATATTAGTTTAATCGATTGATAAAATGCAATCTGCATTTATTAAACTGATTAAACAAGTATTTGAATTACATTGGGCTTACTTTTGATTCCCTGATGTGTACGAAGAAGATAAAAAGGAGATGCAACCTTTATTAAAACTTAAGAACGTGAAATCGATTGTCGCGGTATAAAAGCAACTTGCATCCAGTTAAAAACTAACGTCGAGAAATGAAATATCTGGATATTCACGATCGTCTTCCGTGAAAACGCGCATGTGTGTTGTGTTCTCGCGTCAGTGTAAATCCCCGGGGAAGTTTTGCTTCCAACGTAATATTTCCATTATCTCATGTACGAGGGGGCGAGAAACGATATCCCAGTGGCGCTGGATCTGTTTTTCTCTTTTTACATGCACGCTAGAGAGTTTTCGCTCACTCGTTCGTTCTCGGTATCCACAGGGATTTTCATTGTTTTCTCTTCTATTCAAGGGTGACAGCGGCGGACCTTTAGTGCAGAACGGCCAACTGATCGGAATAGTGTCCTGGGGATACGAATGCGCGCATCCTACCTATCCTGGGGTTTACACTCGCGTCACAGCTTTCCGTACATGGATTACCGATCAGACTGGCGTGTGAGAGGCGCATCGATTCCTCCGATGAAGTTTACCGCTTTAACCGATTCTTCTTCCGCGTATGCAATATCATATCTTTCTACTTCAATTACTTGACGAGCCAATGGTACAAATATTCCCGTGATACTTAGACGGTACAGTGAATACGAATAGCGTATGCTTTCTTTTACGTGAATACCTGACAGTACCTTTTTAAATTCTTAATTTTCTATGAGAGCTGTGTTTTTAAAACGGATCTACAGACGTTTGAGCAAAAGCCTCAGGATCGAATATTCTCAAGTTGTATTAATTAGCTCAGAAGTTATGGTAATTTACTTAATTTATTTAGTGTTTATAGATGAGATTTCAATCCATTGAGACATTGACAAATGGACTTTCGGTTCATGATTTACATTGTAACTTAATTATAATATATAAGAGCGTACGAGTTAATGTTACGAGTCTACTGCTTTTTGTAATTTATTAAATACTTTTGTACTCTATCGCAAATATATGTAATCATTTGGAATAGATACATTTTACGTTTAGTAAAATTAAGGAGCGAATAATTGGTTTCGAAGTGCGTTCCATCCAGGCATATGATTGAATAAAAATAAATATTTTGATAGCGAAGTAAATTGAAATGTCGTCGGATTTCGAGTGGAAATCTTTACACAGAATTCACCGTTGCGTTGCGACTCTGGCAATTATTAACAAATTAAAAGTACGGAATTACCATTGAACGAATTCAATAAATTAATTGGAACGATCTATCGAAGCTATCTACCGTCTCTGTACTTACAGCCCATCGTTCATTGTGTATGTACCTATCTGTCCGTGATAATCCATCGTGCTACTTTGTTGCAAAGCTTTCAAAATCGTTATGAATATTTATTAGGCCAATATCAGAGGAATCTGGGAGGATAAAACTTCGTGTAATACGTGAAATCTCTGCTCGTTCTCGTGTACAAGCATTATCCCCGTAAATATGTTTCAGATTTAATTAACGTACAACTCTGTAAAGTTACACCAAATGGAAAATTGGGTAAATAGATGCCTCGTTGAGTTCGTATTGATAATTTGTGTTGATAAACGATGAAAAATACATGAAATCTATTCGGCTTCATTGCTCTCGTGGAAAACGATGAAGCTCGTCAAATTTAAATTTGATGAAAGGTATTGCTTCGACATCATCAATCAATATGAAATGCGTGGATATATAAAACGAAATATTCTCTTGCCAATGCTCTCGTACGCCATTGTAAATTGTTTGATAGTATTTCGCACAATATACATGGAAATGAAAGTAGTTGCGATAACCATTGAACGAAATCGAAAAAGTATTCTCAATTATTTTCGATTGGTTAGCAAAAAAATTGTACGAGAGTCAAATAACTTGGTTCCGTAGTTTTATCGTAATCACGAAACGTGAGATGATGAAATTAACGTTGACAGTATAGTTGCGACAAACAATTGGTTGTCGTAATCAAGTAATGGAAAAAAATATTCACCATTACGTAGCTTTCTCAACGACCTAAACAAGACACAAATTAATTTTGCATCTAACAATAAGACCTCACCGAGGCTAAGTCATCGAGGTAAGCTAAAGTCGCAATGCTCAGTTCATTGATATCACTACCTATAGGTATATATGCTATAAACGACATTGTAATTCCTTTAATCAACTAACAATCGGTAGGTGGCTATTATGGTAACTATTATTTATGATTGTTTGTCCGAACGTATTTATTAATTTTTCCAAGTATACTTTTTTCTTCCCGTGTACGCCTGTATCACGTTACCTTGATATTTATATTCACGGATAGGTTTGTTATTAACCAGGCAACAATGATGAGTAGGTACCCGTTGCATTCCCTACGCAGTGCATTTTAAATATTTTCGAGTACTAAAAAAGTGAAACATCATTTTCTGACATTTCCAACAGACAATATAAATTGTCGATGCATTAAGGTAAGTTTGCATAAGCAATGAGTCAAATGACAGTGTACATTTACTCAACTGCTAAATATCAACACTGTCCCTTTGCATATAAAGGTTGTTCACACGATAATACTGAATTGTATGAACACGGATAGGCAGTGACACTCACGTACAGCGTACGAATGCTTGTACCGCTGAGTTAGTCGAGGATATGTTATGCTAAACGGTGATGGTAGTTGGGGAACGTGCGTGTTCTCAAACATGTAAATCGTCCGCTGTGGGAATAGGGAAATCCAGTTCTCCAGGGAAACAGATCGAGGCGAAGGAGGATAGAGGATAGAGCTTTCGGTATTGTATGCCTCACGAGGTCATGCATCTGACACGTGAACGCGTCAGTCTCAAAGTTTAGACCTGCTCTGCTGACAGAAGGAGTCACACCAATGGAAACGGAAGCTTCGAGTGTATGGCCTTCTAGCCCAGAGCTTCCAGTGCAATTGCACATACGCTGAGCTAAGGAGGTCTGCAGACAGTATGAGGTTCTAGAGATAGAATATAATGATAAACGTATACGAACATGCATTATAGAATGAAGTAACAGCTATCGCGCCGACTGTGTTCTTGTCTTAATCGTTTAACTTGACACGTCTCTTCCTTGGCGGTGCACGGCGCGTCGCGGTTCGTCTACTATAGTGTGCAAAACCATTTCCTCAGACATTGTTCCCACGAGAAGCTCATAGCAATAGCAGCAACAGCAGCAAAAGCAGCAGCATGAAACATTAGGCTTTGGTGTATATAATACGTTCTTCAGTTCCGCTTCTCTTCCGTCAGCTTCGACCCATTTTCCTCACTCGCTACCTTCCCTGTGCTAATCTACGGAATACCTCGTGACGTACGTAGTATGTACGTCATATCCGATTTCAATTTATCATTGGATCGGTGCGTTGTATTGCAGTAGTTAGTCTCGTTCCTCTCTCAGCTCTGACTAATAGTGAATTGAGTCAACGAGAAGAGCAGAGCGTAGAACAACAATTGAAACCATCGGTGGAAGAGCTTAACGTAGGGTAACTCGGAGAGAGATGATCACTTTTTATCTTAATAGTTCTGAGTTATTTTTAATACCGAGTTTAATTTTAATAATATACGTTGAAAACTGGATCTTCAAAATTTACATTCAATCACTGTTAACATAAAAGTCGCCTCGTTTTATCCATCATGGCCTTACGTATATTTTTAGATATGCTAAGTTGACACCACGCACTTGAAATTCACTGTAGGCACTTGCACCACAATGCCAAGAGTCACCTCTTGTTATAAGATTCATCTCCACAGGAATGTGTTTGAACAAGTTATAGCGAAGGCCGTCTCACTTCTAGGTCATCTGACACGAAATTACCCTTTAGTTTACAATAAGATCGACACGATCAACGGGCTTGAGAAACGAACAAACAAATTTCTCAAGCTCTTCAGTGGGATCGTGGAACCGATCCGGAAAACCGACATCAGCATGCTTGAGCGTTCGTCGAGTCACTCGTGAAACGATTTCCGCTTTCGATAATGCGTTACCCTCTCCCTTTTCCTTTACCCCAGTTCTGTATATATGCGGTATCCCATCGTTTCTCCACTTGAAATAGATCGGATGACGATTTACTTTTACCTTATGAGATTTATTAAAAACGGGACTGCTCTGTTTTATCAAGCACATTTGGGGGAGAAATGTTTCGCGATATTTCGGTTTTTCTCCTGTGCCATTTGGCCTACTCGGCTATACTGACGCGTGATGAATTGTATCGTTGTTGCATCATGCGCGCGACTTTGTATCATCGCGGATTCATGCGGGTGCCATGACCTCGTGTAGAAAAAAAATGTCAACCAAGTGTCACGGACCTTGTATTTTTTTTTTTTTTTTTTAATAAAAATCTCTTCCAATTCGTTATCTGACTCAACGTTTATATTCTGTCAGAAGTTCTGACAAATAGTGTGCAATAACAACCATAAAATAGTCACCTTCGAGTGTAATTTACCGATTGTGCTAGGTACACGCGTATCTATGTAAATTCTAAATTTGTCCTCTGTAACAGCCACTCGTTTCGTATAATTTTTTAACAAGAATACATAAATCTGTGGTAGCTAGGAGTAGATACTTACATGGATGGTACTATACAGCTCCAAATATGAGAATACAAATACTGGTTCTCTCTTTAAAAACTTATATTTTTAAAAGAAAATGTATTCATAACGTTCACATGTACGGTAGAGTCTGTGATTCCAACAGGAGGTAAAGCTTTTTCAAGATCTCCCATCTTGTACATTATACATCGGGTATAACAATGAAAAATCTCGTTGTATTGAAAGGAAAATGTCTTTTCGCTATTGAATATGTTCTTTCAGTCTACCACGAAGCAAGATATTCTGCATGATAAAGGTTCCGATAACAAACCTAGTCTGTCCAGCTACTGGTTCCTAACTTAACTCGTTTCTTATTATTTTTTCAAAAGAATATTTAATTCTGAGGTAGCTAGGAATGGAGACTCACATTAAAGGGTAATCTACTGCTCCAAACATGAGAATACAAATACTTGTTCTCTCTTTGAGAGCTTCTATTTCAAAAAAGAAAGTTTATTGATAACGTTCACATGTACGGTAGATTCTGTGATCCAAACAGGAGATAAAGCTTCTTCAAGATCTTCCATCTTGTACATTATATAGTACATCGGGTATAACAATGAAAAATCTCGTTGTATAGAAAGGAAAATGTCTTTTCGCTATTGAATATGTTCTTTCAGTCTACCACGAAGCAAGATCTTCTGCATGATAAAGGTTCCGATAACAAACCTAGTCTGTCCAGCTACTGGTTCCTAACTTAACTCGTTTCGTATTATTTTTTCAAAAGAATACTTAATTCTGAGGTAGCTAGGAATGGAGACTCACATTAAAGGGTAATCTACTGCTCCAAACATGAGAATACAAATACCTGTTCTCTCTTTAAGAGCTTCTATTTCAAGAAAGAAAGTTTATTGATAACGTTCACATGTACGGTAGATTCTGTGATCCAAACAGGAGATAAAGCTTCTTCAAGATCTTCCATCTTGTACATTATATAGTACATCGGGTATAACAATGAAAAATCTCCTTGTATAGAAAGGAAAATGTCTTTTCGCTATTGAATATGTTCTTTCAGTCTACCACGAAGCAAGATCTTCTGCATGATAAAGGTTCCGATAACAAACCTAGTCTGTCCAGCTACTGGTTCCTAACTTAACTCGTTTCTTATTATTTTTTCAAAAGAATACTTAATTCTGAGGTAGCTAGGAATGGAGACTCACATTAAAGGGTAATCTACTGCTCCAAACATGAGAATACAAATACTTGTTCTCTCTTTAAGAGCTTCTATTTCAAAAAAGAAAGTTTATTGATAACGTTCACATGTACGGTAGATTCTGTGATCCAAACAGGAGATAAAGCTTCTTCAAGATCTTCCATCTTGTACATTATATAGTACATTGGGAACAACGATGAGAAATCTCGTTGTATTGAAAAGAAAATGTCTTTTCGCTATTGAATATGTTCTTTCAATCTACCACGAAGCAGATCTTCTACATGACAAAGGTTCCGATGACCAATCTAGTCTGTCCGGCTACTGGTTCCTAACTTAACTCGTTTTGTATTATTTTTTCAAAAGAATACATGAATGTGTGGTAACTAGGAATGGAGACTTACGTTGAAGGGTACTCTACTGCTCCAAAGAGGAGAATACGAATACTGATTCTCTCCTTAAGAGCTTCTATTTTAATAAGAAAATTTATTAATAACATTCACATGTACGGTAGATTCTATGATCCAAACAGGAGATGAAGTTTCTTCAAGTTATTCCACCTTATACATTATACATCGAGAAGAACGATGAGAAATCTAAACGTATTTAAGTATAAATAATTATTTTCTTCATTCATAATATATTTAATTGGAATAAAGTTTCATTCCTTTTTAAATATTTTGTAATACATTGATATTTTTATATCGAAAAACGTTACTTTAATATTATTGTGAATATTTCTAATTTCCTCTGCAAAGAATGGAAAAAATCTTGAATTCTCGTTTAATTCACCAAATATCTTAAAATTCTTTTGTGTTTATCTATAAATGAATTTTTATTTCACAATCAGAATATTGTTACTCAAAGAACTGATTAATTCAACTGAATGTAGATATGTTTATCGTCAAACATGTGAAATTATTGATTAAGATTAGAATGTCCGTTGTAATTCAATTTATCGATTGTAAGTACTTGATTCTAAATCTGGGGCTCAAGAGGAGAATATCAACATGAACGGAGTCGAAACTAAATTGAAACAACGCACGGTCGAAACGCGATGAACTTTGATTCGAAAAGCTCTCATAATTCAGTGGCATACCACACCAGCATCTCTAGATGACATAGTGTAAATTCACATAAATAATATCGAGCACTTGGTACGTGAAGTAATGAACACAAGTACAAATATATTGTATACTGGCCGATTCGTTACAAAAGGAAAAATATTTTTTCGACATTGAATATGTTTTTTTTAGTATATCATAAAGCTGGCTCTTCTACAAAGTAAATGTTCCAGTAATTAACTAGGAACCAATAGTTGGACAGGTAATGTTGCATATTGTATGTTTTCTCTCAAATTTGACGGCATAAGATGGCTAGATACCTGGCTCCTGGTTGGTTAAGCAGGACCTTTCATTGTCAATTTTTTAAATAAGTGTGAGTGGTAGGCGAATGAAAAATATTAAATCGTATAATTCATATATTTACATAATTATAATTTAAAACAACACAAAAGTATACAGAGAAACACACACTCATCGATGTGTGCACGTATTCACGTAGCCTTATGTGACAAACGTATTGGATATTTATATTCCGGTGACGTTCCTTATCCAGGGACTCAAAGCTGCCACGTTACTGTATACACCAGGATACTTTGGCTGGGCGCATCCTAAGCCCCAGGAAACTATACCGTAGAGGGTCTTGTTTGCAGTCAAGGGACCACCAGAGTCACCCTGGCAGGCGTCTTTTCCACCCTGCCCTAATACCCCAGCACAGATCATTCTTGCCGTAATGATATTCATGTACTTGTATGCTTTCTCACAAGATCTACGGTTCACAATAGGAACAGAAACTTGCAGTAAATTATTTGAACTCGGTCCTCCTTCCTGAAATTATTAATGTGTTTGTAATTAATGTTATTATGATCTTTTAGCTTCCCGTATTTCGATGAAATGTAACGTATCAAATCTTTAACACTTTTGAATGAATAAAAAATGTAATAGGATCTTATAGAAATATGTCGTCGTACCGTAACAGCACCCCAACCGGTTATGTTCACATTACTGTTTCCGGGAAGCTCAACTGTAGCTAATTTTATAGCATTAATGGATGAATTCAATTTCATAATTCCGCTGATCTGAAAAGTATAAAATAAATATTGTAGCAACGTTATTTAAATCCTAAGATTTTATTGTACTCTCTTGATTAAAGGACGTACCTCGATGAGGGCTATATCGTAATCGATGGTTAAAGCGTTGTATTTCGGGTGTCTTATGGTTCTATTTACGAGATATATAATACCCGCTGTTCTATCAGTACTCCCAACACTGATCGTATATGCTGTAGTCAAACGAGAATCGACGCAATGTCCCGCGGTGACCACCCATTTGCTACTGATTATCGAACCTCCGCAGTTGTGTCTACCGTATATTTGTAATGACACTTGATGAGGGTGTTGAGCAATCGTCGTAGATACACCACCGACTATTCTATGGTCGAGCATCGGTGGTCTCGCAATAAATCCTTTGAAAATCAACAAGAGGTTGATGAACGTTAAACAAAAACTTGTATATTAAAGAAAAAACATGATTAGTATTTAACCACACTAGATTTTATTTTGCAACAGTATCTTTCGCGTATTTATGTTATGGAATGACGTAATCGGGAAGAGAAGGTTTTTTTTATAACACTCACCGAAACTTCCAACACATAGCAAACCGAGAAATACGAGGCGCAGCATATTGCAATAACTTTTCAAGGCGGAGGGTAGGATGATCGGCGCCTCCACTAAATTGAGTTTATATAGCAGTTATTGAGGGAACCCCACCACTGCACCCGTCACTCTTCACTTATCTTCACCCATTTCGTCTGGATCATCTTTTCTCTATCGTAAAACTTATCTCGTGTCTATGCCTGTACACGCGAGAACATTTCTGCATCGATTTTTCCACCAATACCTACCACTTGTGCAATACAAGTTAGAATGAAGCGCCAGCACAATCTTGTACAATGAAAGTGTAAGGCAAAAAGAAAACATGATATCTGTCGACTCAAGGAACCGATAACGACAATTTACGATATCCTGCTTTAATTGTTTAAACAATTATGAAAAAAAAACATAAATACTTTATGTACAAATGTCGTTAATATTAACGTGTTTACCGACAATGTTGTTTAATTTAGTTGCGAGTAGCACACAGGGCCCAGCGACTATAGAATCTTTAACGATTTATTTTTCGATAAATAGAATAGAATGTCATTTTAACGGTTACAATCATCTTATTATTTTATCGGTGTTCACACATAAAAGATTGTGACGATTATTATGTGACCGTGCGTGTCCATTTGGTGAAATTACATCCACAATGGACGATCCATTGCTGTCAAAGAAGTCAAAGTATTATTGAAAATAATTCTACAGCGACATTATTTTACTTAACAAATTTTGGCTTAATGTAAGATAAAATAAATACATTTTAAAAAAAAGTTATCTTCACTGCAATATATTTAATTTTTCTTTTATTTCGATTATAATTTGCTAAAAGGAGCTGGCTCTGTTTGAAGATAATACAGTTGGTTTTACCTCTCTTCGCTCAATGATAAAATCGCTCTTTACTACCGGCAAGAAAAAGTCACGTTCGTGCTTTTATCCGTCTGCATAATCTCGAGTACGCGAGAAATCCGACTTGCAATTCGTTCTTATTTTGTTGCACGCTTAAAGGGTACCGAGTGCGAAAATCGTGTCAGCGTTTTATTCAGCAATCGAAGCACGATAACTCCTTGCTAATTGCATTTAATTGTATTGCTATCGTTTTACTATATCCTCTCAACGTATACCTCGGCAGATATCGATGAAGGTGGGAGCAAGTTTTAAAAAAAAGTCTGTTTCGGTTGTTCCTTCATGTATTATTAATGAAAGGAAATAGCGAGGTGTGAATTAATCGTGTTTTCATTACGACCCTGATTGCTGCTGGTCATACCGGTGCAGGAGAGTAATTAAGTCTCGATTCGCTGTATCTGGATCATTGATAACGATCTGGTAGATCTACGGTGCAATCGCTACGATATCGATTGAACATTTTCTCGAGTATCTTGTTGATGACACAATGAAACAGAGATAGTATACGGTTTCGGTGCGTTGCAAATCGTAGTAATGTCACGTGAAATACTGCTGGAGATCTCGGTGAAGTCTGAGATACTTCATTCAACAAAAAGATAAAGAGACCAGTGAGTATAAAACTTTTTAGAAGTAATGTGCATATCGCAGCTTATACAACAATCTTATCGTGGAATTAGATCCATCGCGATCTGACGAAAAATCAACATCTATTGATTACACGTAACGAGAACAAAAGTTAGATTAAAATGATTAAATATTGCAATTCACTGTTTTAACAGAGATTTTTAAATCCTTTGTTAATCTTGTTAACCATCATCGTAATGCTCAACCTCCACTTTATCTGTCATCCTTTCAGCTTGAACCCTTTTTAGAATATGGATTTATGCAGCTAGGTTACCCCACGTACGCGGTGTTACGTGTATAACGCGTAAACATGGAAGAAAGGAAGCAAAGTAACAAGACAGAATAACACAGAGGACTCGAACCGGTCGTTGACCTAACTATTTTGAAATGTGGTGCTCGCAACGATTCAATCGATCCAAGAAATATATTTGTCCGGGAATGTACACACCGTTCCACAGTGTTATATTCCAAGCCCTTCACAAATGGCACCTGCAGCCTCTTCTCGCGATACACGAGAACTAGTTACGAAACAAGGAGCTTTTTTATCGATCGCTCGTGTAATCCTTCGCCCTCGGCGCTCTAGGTCTTCGTGTTACACATTCATTTTTCGATTCACTTTATTTTTCATTTTCTTTTCAACCAATCGCGTTACCGCAAGGAGAGAAGGAGCTCATGAAAATTACCATATATCTGTTTGAAACTACCATAAATTTCTGATACATGGAGACTGCAGCGACGTTCTTACAAATATTCATTCAAATCAAAACATATTTTACTAGATGTTCTTCTATCTTCAATAGTTTTTGTTAGAAAAATAATTACTTTTTACTAGAAAATATAGTAATTGGTTGTATAGCTTTTGCGAATAAAGTTCAGTCTCTCTACAATATACCAGTGTCATGATAGTAATTCGGACTCTGGTTCGTGTCAGTTGTTTTTATCGATTACACCGTCTTGTGATAACGACAGTTTCATGAACCTATTAATTATATTAAATAAATTAAAAAACTAATTATATTTAAAATAGTTGCAATTCAGATATTGTAACTTCCTAACCTCTCAAACGTAGACAAAACGAACAGGATACAATCATAAAGACATTGGCAGGTTATGTTTAGTCCAAGTTCATAAAATTCTATGATTTTAATATTACTAATTAACAAATAAGCTCTTGGAAAGAGAAAGATGTGGAAAGATTCCTCAAACTGCAATCTATAGAAAATGTTACTGGAGAAACACATTGGTCCGGTAAATATTTCTATGGCGCCTGGAAATTTTTTAAATATCATCAGTGGTGGCGCTAGTGTACCATGTTATCTCGGTAGCTTTTATTACAAGGTTTGACAATTTTAATGATTTCCTTCTCTGCGAATAAATATATAATGAAAAAATGTTTATTCCACACTTTCTACATTTTTAGAAAATGTTTTCCAAACAAATTTTTCAGCATCAATTTCCACGAATTTAATACCCAGTCTCATCGAATGTCGTTCACAGATACATATTTTTGTTTCAGATATACTTGGACGTGTTCCTGAGTATGAAATTCGAATTTCGGACTTGTCTGTTTATTCCGCGTGTTACCGGTAAAAAAAAATTGAAAGAAAAATGAAAAGCAGGGCCAAGATATAGGAAGAAGGGGAGAAAGGTAAGACGCAGACTGTGCACTTGCTTCTACGTACGCTACGACAGCTGTCTGGCGATTAACATATAAATCAAATCTGAGAGATTGGTGTGAGAGTCGGTCTGGTGGATTCACCCTCTGTCTCTCGCACCGCGTCACACTATACCGTGACACCAAAGTATAAGAAAGCACATCGTGTAGTAGTGCGAACTAGAGACCGCTTCTGGCCACCGAGATATACCTCCGCGTGTCATTCGTGACATTTCGCAGCCAGCCGCTGTCGTCGTGTTATCGTTCTCGTCGTCGACGTACACTCGGCGTCTTCCTCCATATATATCTTTGCAACGACGAATGCCAATGAAGAATGAAATCGAGTTCTCGGAATGGTAGCTGCGAAACGGAGCAAAGAAATTGCATATAGGAGAAATTTCTAGTTAGAAATTTAAATAGAGAATTCGAAGCTAAGAATGCGAAAACTGAAGAAAAGCTAGGTAGAACGTGAGAAAGGATTCGTTTTATTTGATAACACAAAAAACACAAGTTCAACATGATTCAGGAATATATTTTTATTTGCATGAGGATGTTAATGAATAAAATTCGCAACGAATATTTTGGCTTTGCCTAACGGTGAGATCGTAACGAAGATATTTAACAATTTAACGCATCGTTTGATTGTTACAGTCGAGGATGATTCGATTATCGTAAGACGTAGGTCGAGTACGAGTCCTGTGGGATGGTCAGTGGTAAATGGATAATACACTCGCGGCAAGACAAATGACCGTGAGAGCTGGTAGAGAGAGAGAGAGAGAGAGAGAGAGAGAGAGAGAGAGAGAGAGAGAGAGAGAGAGAGAGAGAGAGAGAGAGAGAGAGAGAGAGAGAGAGAGAGAGAGAGAGAGGAGTTTGCAAAGACGAGACGCCGAAGGCAATTCGATGAGGAGAGGGTGAGAAAAAAAGAAAAGGTAGAAAACAAAAGCTCCTACTACGATCGACCAACCAAGCGGCTGGTTCTTCCTTCGTTTCGCGGAACCGTACAGCATGATGTGTGACCGAGGTGGGACGGTTCGTGGGTGTCGTAAGTCTGCCGCCGAAGAAGTAACGAGAGTGTGAGTCCGTCCTGGCTCGCTTTGGCCACGAGTCTCTCGTTCTACGTGGTATACAGTTTTTGCTCTTCCACAGAGAATTTTAACTGGACGTTCGACCTCCAAGGACTTCACCATATATCTGCCTCTCCCATTTCCCCGTTGCTCTTCCTGCGTCGCTTCCCTCTTCTATTTTCATGTAATACACGCAACGGTACACGAACGACCATCTACAGGTTCAAGAGTGATTACCGTACAGAGGGGACACGCAAGGTGTATGTTATTTTGAGCATAGCTCACCCCTTCCCAAGTATTCTTAGCTAGCTGGTGTTTATCACGACGATTCATCAAGAAGGCGCAAGATAAAAGAGCGTTACACGAAATCAACCGATGAAAAGACATACTGAAAAGGAGCATTCGGAAGACCTAGGAAGATGTAAAGTACATTTCTGATAAACATATTTAGTATCAAGATGATCTCAGGTTTACTTTACTTTCACTTCACACTTGATTGTACCTTGCCGAAATCAGCAGAACTGTTTAGCGTTTCGTTACGCGTCAATAAGTTTTTCCCGTCTGCTTACTTCGCTTGCTCGCTATACTAGGCGCGCAAACCGCGTAAATCTCCGAAGCTGCTTGTTTACGCGAAACGCTATCATCGAGTACTAACAGAGTTGACAAAAAATTAAAGATTCGATTGTTTGAGATCTTTCCTGTAAATATCGATAACGTAGGAATCCAGGCGACGTTGTCTTGTCAGAACCGAGTTGCGACACGCGTAAAAGATAATCTTGTAATGAATTCGTCGAGATTGACAGAACGCTGAAATACGATCATGAATTATTTATTCACCGTTTTTGTAAGATCTTTACCTGTAAATATTTCTCGTTATTAGAGACGAAATGTAACAATATTCTTCATCTTTGTATAACATTTTTTCTTTTACTTGATGTTTCGGTATAATTATCGAAAAAAGTCTAGTGAATGGAGAAGAGTGGTTGGGCGAGCATGCATACAGCGCTGATAACTATATTGTATTCACCTCTGTGTAATGATGACCCGCAGTAATTGCTTCGCAACACACTCGGGAATCAGTGCGGTAAACCTGGAGTGCATAGCATTAATTTGAGTAGCAATTACGGAATGTTCGATGCGAGGATCTACGTCTATACGTATCAACGGCTCCAATCCCCTCGTATACATCCTGATGATATTATCTTCGGCGTAGTATTACGAGCTCCTGAACATGCAGTGAGGTCGATGCGAGGGGATGAGATCAACGGTCGTGAACGTAAATTAATTATGATTGTAGGAGTGGATTACTTATTGTTTCACTTCATAACGATCTAATAAAATAACGACTGAATAAAAAAAAAAATTAATACTAGTTGAGGTCCTGGTTGTATATTAAATTTCATAATCCCTTAAGTACCGGAGACTGTACGTCGGTCTCTATACTTACCATACGCACACGAGTTGCATCTCTCCGGATCGAAGGCAAGCGCCATAGTAGTTCCATCTCTTTCCTACTCATTGAACGTTTCGCTTCTCCTTAAAATACGCCGCTTAATGGTATTAAGGTGCATAAACAGTGGCGTTGGATGCGTAAACATGGTCTCTGTTACCTTGTTTACGCGCTAGTCAAGGCAGCCATTACTAATGGAACTATTAACTAACAGAGTCTGTTTGCAGATAGAAAGTTGGCACCGCCGGGGCCAGTCTTGGCTTTGCTACCTTTGATGCCATATCGTATAAAAGATATTTCGTTGAGCATTGATAGCATTAATCGGTTAGATTCGGTCCATTTTAATATTTTGAGGTTTGGCATCCAGTGGTCGGCACCCGTTCCTTGACGATATTTCAACATCGATAGAACCCCACTCGAGTAACGCGCGGTATTCTACGAACGATGTAGTTCTCATGCTACCAGTTACACGGATTTCCAGTAAGACTGTATTTATTTATTTTCATAGTACCCGGCAGGAAAAACGAGAAAATTCCAATATTTCTGAGATACATTTTCAATTTTTCTCTTTGCACGCTTGTTCGTTGCCGCGGGGCAAGTCCTTCGGCGTTCAGAAATTGGCTGGTTCATGGTTACCTCGCTCATCGTCCTGACGCACACAACGTACAATGAAAGCTTCATAGAATTTTTCAGGTCAGTTGAGATCCTGCTGTGAACCCGCTGTGTATTATTATATGTTATAGCGCACGCCAGTCTCTCTCTTTATCCTTTCGTTTTGTACTCGTACTCTCTTTTCTCGTCTCTGTCTCGCTTCTCTCACTCAAAGCGAAAGTCACTAGGTACATCTAGCGTAGGCACACCTGCAGAGCACGTAGATACCTACAGGATTCTGTGCAGTGGTACAAGTCATGCTTGACGCAAACTTTGCACGAACCACGGCCGCACGAAGCAAGCTTTCGTAATTCAGAACCAAAACTCATTCGCATCGCCCCATCCTCTTACCAACTATATAAACCCGCACGCTTCGCTCTGTTTCGCATTTCCTCTGAGGCGCGTACGTGCCCCTCCCCCCCGTCCAATATCAAAGTGGCACGACTAAGCGACGAGAGACGCCTTGCTAGAGAAGCGGAAAAGGAAAGCACAATAACGGAGTACGTTTTCAGCAACTCGCTCCTCCACATCTACTCCCGAGACTGGATAAAATTTACTTTCAGCGTCGCTAAACCTGCAAAGGCGTCGAAATTAAGGGCTTGCGTTCGCGTCCAACCACATGATATGAGAAACTCTGCAGACTGGCCTAGGATTTAGGACATGTACTTGCTTTTCTTTCTCGTACACAGACATATGCACACACACACACACACACATACACACACACACACACATACACATACACACACTTTACAGCTTATTATAGCCGTTGTATATACTCTCGACTTGCAGCATCGTGTTGTTTAATCTAGAGTTTAGTGTCCATTCGGCCTGTCGTCCTGGCTGAACGAGCAGAAAAGCCGCTTCCGGAAGCTTTCCCACGATAATCCACGCATATTGTCATCCGTAAGCGCGAGACGAAAAATATTTACACATTCTGAGCGGAGAACGTGGGCAGCGTTCCTTTAATAACGACGAAGCCGAGAGAGTCCAGAGAATATATGCACGTACAGAAGACGGATTTCCTATTATCCTTTTGCTTTGTTCAAAAACGGACCAAAATAATTATGGGGATATATATTTAAGGAGTTTAACTTTATATATTCAAATGTAGCGATGCCGTTGGGACCATGAAATATCCAGACTTGCGTTCAAGACTCTCAAAATGTCTCGAATAATATTATTTACTTTATTTATGGTAATAATGCGAGCTATTCCACGTCATATGATTTATTCCGCCTGAAAAGGGGTTGTTGTTAGATTTTATTTCCGCACATCTCGTGCTCGAAATGTTCTTTGTCTTGAGTATGTCTCGTTTGAAACTTCATCTCCTTCACATCAATCTTCTTCATTTGCGCACATTTTGTCTAAAACCGCGTCTCATCTGCATCAATTTCCTCCATTTTCCCACATTTCGTATTCCGGCAACGGTTCACAAATGGTAAAATTGAATATGGCGAAATAAATATTCTGTTGAAATGAACAAATCGTTTATTTCAACCCTCTGAATTGGTACAAATAATTATTTATTAACAGTTAATAAATATATATTTTAATGAAATGTTCCTTTATTAAATGAACATCATTTTTGTTCGAAATAGCATTGGTATTAACAAATAATTCTAATTCATAGTCACTGTTGTAATAATTTGAAGAGGATAAATCATAGACCGAGGGAATTGTACATATGATTCTACCTATGTGCCGTAAAATTGATTTCATTCAACAGAGATTGAACAGATTACGAATACTTACATTAATTGATATTGTATTCATAGTAATTCTTGGACAAGCGACCGTGTAACTTTAGACATTTATGTAGATATACCGTCTATGTTAGGTCAGTAGGCTGGAAATTTTGCAAAACACAACAAAGGGTGCGAGATACGTGATCGTGATTCTAAGCGCGGGAACGAGAAGCCTAATTCAATTAACTTTTACTCTAATTCTTATGGATTTGCTCTGTCAATACACACAATGCTCATCCGTTAATTGCTAACCGGAAATAATCGAGATCGTTGTATTCGAATTCATTAGAAAAAATGTATGATTTTACATGGCAGATTCAAAATGGCTGAACAAGATAAGAAATTATTTTAATGAAAATTAGTATTTGGGGTTCTCCCAGATCACCGAATTCCAATTTATGGTAGATTGAAGGTAAATAGAAGGCTAGCTTACTTATTTTTTTAAGAGAAGACACCTTTTTTGAATAAAAAAAGAAATATTTGAGACCCCTCGAGGCCCCAAAGATCAGGCTAGGGCGCCGCGACTATACGCGACAGACCCGCGGGAGGTTGAGAAGTCACATCTCGAATTTTGATCTCAAGACAAAGCCAAGATCACGACTCAGACTCGAATCTGTCTGTTGTTTTAGTTACGAGACTAAATTCTTGTCTCGTCTCGTATCGTCTCATGGTATCCTGAACCTTCCTGCAAGCGACAGACTCATCAAACAGTAAATGTGTTGGAGTGACGATTCCGGTCACCCGTCGGGACGTTAATCAGACAATGATTTAACGTAGCTTTTTGGCTGTACGTTACTATTAATTACTCACGAGACAAGTTCGTTATGGAAGGGTATAACTGCTGCAGTAACATGCGCACGACGGATTCCCGCGAGATCCTTATTCCGTCGAGAGAAAGAGAGGATAAACTGACTTAATAATTTGCATGCCTCACTTCCAACTCTGCCGCATTTGGCTAGTTTGCGTAGCATAGAAAGCCTCCGCTCTTTCCATCTCGCTCTTTTGCTTTTCACGTTAAACTTGCCCATTCCCTTCCTAACTGCAGCAGCGCACCGTGCACGTACCCTGATGTAGGCGTAACAAAAGGTACGTACCTACTCGTGAATACCGGGGCTAACAGTTCACCCGGAGGACATGAATATTACATATTTGGCCTCTGTTAATATTTTATTTTGGGCATTGTTCGTTGATGAGACGCAATTGCCGCTGGAAGTACCGATGGGAGAGGTCAGCATTATATACGGAGTGTACACGTTATTAGCGAGACCAATAGCGAGATGGAGAGAGATGGAGAAAATGAGAGAGCGGGAGCGTATAGAACGGGAATGAAACGTTGCCGTACGATGGACCTGTCAGCACCTCGTTGTACCCTCGGGCGAACCCAACAGGTTGAATAGTGTATTACACTGTATTATACAGAAGAGATCATAGTGCAGACTGCATTCAGAAAATAATACGAATCATAATTATAACTTGCAGTCTAGATCTCTAGTTTGAATGATGAAGTAGATTATCTATTCTTAATGAACCTTATCCTTTCAACTGACGTGAATATGTTACCGGCAACCTAAAAAGTTTTTCATTGTAGAGTTTACCGAAGAACATTTGTGGAAAATTCTACATGCGTTGTTCGTGTCTGCCAATTTTTGAAACAATTAGTCAGAGTAATTTTTTTTTATATAAGAATGATGACATACAGGTTACGGGTTTTAATGTTTTAACATTACTTCCGCTTTGCAGCTTTCCGATATATCAGTGGTTTATTAACAAGCAACATTTTGCAACTTGATTCAGACGTCCACCCTTCACTCCATGTACTGCCTCGGATTTCCAATAAATTCTTAGGCTTTAAAGGGTGTTAGCGCTTGGAAAATACCCTTAAAAATGAAGGTCTAACACATATGTCTCACGTTAATCAAAATATGTTTCTAATTTTTTTATATTATATAAAAATCTGTGAATTATGTGAAGATCCTCTCAAGACAATATAAAAGGCATTGCAATATTTCGTTTTTTTATTTCATTGTGGCCATTGGAGTGTATATTGTGTTATCGAAAAACAATAAAAACTCTATGGTTTAATGCATAACACGTATATTTGTCTCCATAAAGCTCACTCATATTTATTCTCTCTCAACGCTTCTAAAAAGGATGCAGCAGATAATTTGAAACGTTATAAAATTTAATTAGTTTCACCGATGCAGTCCTGGTATTAACCAGGCTCGCGGGGGTTCTCCAATGTCCCTCCGGTTTCCACGCACCTCGTGAAATTTTCGTCGTAGTGCCACCGCATCCAATTCGTTCGGTCTATATACATTTCGTGTCATTTTCATTCACCTCAACCCCATTACTCTATATGCAATTATTGAGTTCATTTGACGCGTCAGTATCTCACATTTCGAAACCAATAAAAATTCAAACGTTATGTCAACATCATACACACTAAAAAAATATTACATTTCTGGTGACAAATTAATCGCAAACATTTGACACGTTAAAAATTCGTTAAAATAGATGACACGCCATTAAACCAGGATAGTCGATTCGAGGTTTTTAACTCTATTGATTCTAAATATGGAATTGAAAATTCCATTTTCCCATAAAATCTGTCTGTTTGGATTCTGATAACGATTTAGTGCCTGCAATAAATCTTGGTCTTGAGATGTAAAGACTTAAAACTTTGGGGTTATCCTACTGTTGAATGAAAAATAATAACAACATTTTATTTATCTTTAAAAATTACTTTCAACTGTTAAGATATAACATCCAGATAGTTTTGTGAAAATATTCGAAGTATATTTTGAGTTATATTCGAAGAGTGTGACGGAAATACAACATTTTGTGGATCAAGTATTCGCGAATTTGGATTCGTTTCAGTCGTGAGTTGTGATAAGCGTGAACCACATTATATCGACTCTTGCTCGTTCATCCACAATACCTACGAAGAGGCTCTACATGCGGAGGTCCACTGTACGAGACAGGAATGGCAGATTAACGGTAAGACATAAAAATCTAATGATTTTACTCAAAGAACTCAAAATAAACGCGTTTTTCTCGAAACTATGTTTTTTTAAAATGACGGGTATGATACCTTAAACCTTAAACTATTATTAATGAATCGACTTGAAATTTGGCACACATATTCACAGGAACAGTATTTTTGGTATGACGTAGGCTATTGTGGATACGTTTCTTTGTGCAATAAATATTAATAATAATAGTACGAATTTTTAAGCCAAAAAATCGCAAAAAATTAGGAATGTTTTTTTTTCTTAATCTTGGAGGAAAAAAAAATCCTACGTCGTACGATACGATTCTAATACAATGAAGTTAATGAGCATATTCCGTTCTTTGTTTCAGATGAAACATATTTCCGAAATCGTGCCCGTAGAATCGAACGCGGACGAAAAAGATCATCAGACGCGAAGTGGTAAAACGTACAAAAATGCTCATATTTTTTAGTAAAAAATTTTACACACAATCCTTAAGGCGTATATAAATTTATATAAAAAAAATGTTAATATTGCATTTGTAGTTTAACCGAAATTAATTCCTAAATATTATTCTCTTAAGACGCTGGTAATAGTAGGACAACCACTTAATATATAAAGCAAACAACTTTCCTAATACAAAGTGCACTTGCAGAGATTAATTCATCATATATTATCAATAATGTCTACCAAGATGTTTTCGTAATAAAATTAATTAGGTATCGAGATGTAACGTCATTGTTTCAAGTGGTAAGCAATGCGCGGAGGCTGGGAATATTCAACTATACGCACGTCCGTATCAATATCCAAATATAATATCGACACTAGTACAACGTATGTTTTACCTGATCCAATAACAGAACATAACAATGATATTATTGTTAAATTTAGTTTTACGATGAATTAAACGTCTACATGAAATTCTCTAATTCTTTCGAAATAAAGTAAGCTGTAAATATGTAAAAGCTAACTGATAAATGCTAAAAAGATTTCTTTATACCTTAACATATTCAATAAGAAATAGAATAAAAATATAATCCATGCAGGATGATACTCGAAAATTTTCCTATACATTAATGAAGTATTATCAATACTCTCACAATTGTTACATCTGCAATGTTATTCATTGAATTGTTAATAAAATGCAATATTTGCGGTGGTGTACGATGATTCGTAACTGATATGCCGCCATCGGTACACTCGCCTTAATAATTCCCGTAAGATTTCTATTAGGAGAATTCTAATTTGCGGAAAGTGGAAATTCTCTACATAAGATTAGGAAATGGAAATTGCATGTTTGATCTTCTGCGGATAACTATTCCACGTACCGGAATACATTGTCTCTGGAGATGCTACATGCGTGTATATTAGGCACTTCAGACTCGTCGGAGCAGCGCCCCATAAGTCATTTTAGGTCGAGGAGAACTAAGCGGAGTTTATATAGAATAGCAAGTTTGGGGTTCGTAGGTAGTTGCTCAGACTACTGCACGCAGACGAGGCATAAAGCGAAATGAATAATTGAGTCCGGTGAGTGATTAGGAAGCTAGAAGCGAGGTACTAGACGAATAATATACTCCGGCTTTTGGGATCGAGGGTCGTGAGGATGATGTGAGAGGACGGTGTCAGAAATCCTTAGGTTACGTAGGTGGAAAGTCAAGGAATTGCATTAGAGAAACGATAGAGGAACAGTGCGATTAGCATATAGGTATAACTATGACTCGGTTTGACTTCGCTTCATATTCAATCAAGCTCCAGTCTCATGAATGATTGTACGTTTCGAGCACTCTCGGAATAGATGTGTCAGCGAGATATTCCAGGTATTGGAATTATTCATGAATCCTTTCCAATTGAAACAGTAAACTTAAATGTTGAAATTTCAATAATCACTTAAAAATATTAACAAAATTACAACATTTTGAAACATGAATTTTCTTGTATACGTAAGACACACACAAGTACTTGGATAGAAAAGTTACACGAAAGTACCGATACGTATATATTTTTCCTATATGTGGATAAATTTTCAGCCAAATGTTACATAACAAAGAGATAAACATTACATAACTAGTAATTAAATAATTAAAAAAATAAATTTTTGTTAAATATATCGAGAAAAATTTCATTTTTTGTTGAAAATTATATTTTTTCGGGATCATTGTTATACGACCTTCCAGTAAAAAATTGATAAGTAAATGGTTAAAGATTCCAATGATAAATATCACAGCTTCATCAATGATATATTTTGATACTTAATTAATCATACTGTTTCGTATATTTGTGATTCAACAGTAATTTGATATTTCTTTGAAACTTTCTGGCATTTATACATCGCAATGGGACGGGAACGGCTCATAAATTGAAATTAATTTAAATAAAATCTTCTTTAAAACTCTGTTTCCTCCCTGTCGTCAACATTTGTTATGTGCTTAGTGCGTTTTGTACATCGCTAGAGGTTTATAACTCAAAGTTTCCGAGGTTTCCTTCCCAAGAGTCAATGGTCCAGTGTTCCTGGAGAGGATCGCGGAGAGGCCTCGAGCTAACAGAGTTTCCACATCACATTTCGGATAGTGAATTATTTCCAAGTGAGTCCATGACGGTACAGTGGTGTCGTGTGCTTCCGGGAAGCTCTGTTACTTGTCTTTCTGGTGCCACTGGCGCTGCTGGGGGACGTACGGAACTCTTTGTATATTCATTTTGAGGGTTTATCCTCTCGACTCTGACAGTTTGCCTGCGCAAGGAACCATCCCACCTTGGAGACATCGGCTTGCACTGAAGCGATAAATGTGAAGGGAATATTTTCTCCTCGTAGTCGTCGTCGAAGGAGAGGAGGTCGCGAGAGACTAGAGACTCGTGAAATAGAGTGAAATGGAGTGAAATATAGCGTCACTTGATATGCTCGATGGAATATTATAATAATGCTGTAACAAATATCCAAAAGGAGGCAAGATAAATAACGATAAATAATATTAAAAGTAAACGAAGAGCAGTGACAAGCTTACGATCGATTATTACCTTGATAAGGCTAACCTATAAAATGATATACGAAAGTGATTGTACGTCGTTTTGTTTCTGTTAGATCGGATGAGGTGAGAGAGGTGTGAACGTTTATCATTCGAACTGTTCGCCACATCGTGTGCCATCTACATCATCATCATCGTCGTCATAGTCCAATTTAGTCGAAGCCGATAAATATTTTAAATATAAGTTATTAAATTTACACTTTGGTTCGCAATATCTTAAGACGTAGCTTATAATACGATTTCATCTTCTTTCGGTCGATGGAGATATTTTTAATCTACGTTTTGTATTAATTTTTTTATAGTTGACGTAATTTACACTTTTTTTTTATCAACAATCTTGAATATCACGTCGAGTGAATAATGTAGGTTTACCGTAAACCGAGGTACCCGTCGACTCTTGTGTCCATTACTCCACGAGCGCCGAAGGTACTGGAACGTATGTATATAAGAAGAGCGAGGATACGACGCGAGATACGATATTTTCGTCGCGGGAGCAACAAATTCAGACGCTTTATATCCTCCAGTTGTAGCGCGTCGAGGTACGCTCACACCTCTGGTTCTTTTCTCCGACTTTACTGCTGGTCTTGTCCTTTTCTTACACTGCCATCCTACCCCACGTAGAGTAAGCCGGGGTTAGTTGTATCAATTTAGATTTCGCGATTTTCAGACATTTTTTCAATGGCCATAAAAACAAGCGTACAAGGTAAAATGTTGCAAATTGCTTACTCATTAATTTACACGTTTTACAAAGTCCTCTGTGAGTTTCTCTGTTCCTTGATTTTTTTTTGTCATGAAAAAAATTTAGTTTCCTCTGTGAGAAAGCAAAATTACAAAGAAACGTTATTTTAAAAATATTTTTTCGTTAGAGGATAGCAGGAAGACATTTTTTTGTCGCTTTATGAAACAGAGATATGTTACTTTTACAGCAGAAAAAAATATTACAATTTAAAAAAATCACTCTACATTGAGGAACAAAATGATTTATTGCACCGGAAATCTCTGCAGAGACGGAGATCAATTTGTTATCCGCACTTTTTGCGAAGTTTCGATAACAATAACGGAATATTTAAATCGAATTTCTTATAAATTTTATCTTAAAAATTCATTCAAGAATTTTAATGAACGAATGAGTAAATCATTTAACGTATGAATTATCAATTATAAATTTGTTTTCAAAGATTGATTTAAAGTCAATCTTTAGCCAGCGATCTTCCCAATCTATTGGATAGCCCACGTTCTATGTATACTAGGCTAGTCTTTATATGGTGTTTGGACGAATTTTGACCGGGTCACCCCTCCAGGTTAGCTCCAAATAATAAAAAATGAGAGCTCTGAACATTTCAGACCTCAATCTTTAAAGTTGGCCATTACCAGAAGGGGTTAATTTTTCCCTTTAAAATACATAAGTTAAAAAATTTTTTTTACGATATGATTATTCGAGTGTCTCGAAATTTTTCGAAAAATACAAAATATTTCTGAATGAGTTCGTGGTATAAGTACGACAAACTTATTCATTCAAAAGTATTTAGCATTTTTAGAAAGATTTAAAAAAGTTCGTCGCGCAAGTACTACAAACTCCTTCAGAAGTGTATTTCTAGAAAGATTTCAAGACGCTTAAATAAGCATATCTTAAAAAAATATTTAAAACTTATGTATTTTAAAGGAAAAAACCAACCCCTTCCGGTAATGGCCAATTTTAAAGATGGAAGTCTAAAAATGTTAGGGCACTCATTATTAATTATTTGTAGCCAATTTGGAGGGTGGCCGGGTTAAAATTCGTTCAAACCCCATATAAGGAATACCTTAATGTATACATGTTTCATTAATATTGTATGCTTGCCAACGAAATTTACGATGCCGATAACACGTGATGCTGATACATAAAATCTACCATTTTATATGATGCGCAACTATACTTTCTAGTATTACGCTATGAATTTTTGAAAATTACACCGCGACTACAAGCCGATGCGAAACAATAAAAACAAAAACGTTTGCAAGGGTTCGCAGAAACAAATCTACTTTTTCACTCTGTTGCATAACTGGCTGTGGATTATTCTTACTATTAATGGGACGCTTGAATGCTCAAGACTTTAAGCAGTTTACGACGTTTGTTCCGTTCTTCGAATACTTCCGTTTCACCGAGGAGTACCTGGAAGCAGGATGTACAGAGTATGAGGAGAAACTTCTGCCTGATACTCTTATCAAAGCTGGGCACTCAATGAACAGGCTGGTCAAAGTTAGCCTATACCGTTATGAACAGATATACAATCCATTACCGTGACGTCCTTTGGCTTCGTAGTACCGGTTTCAATGGGGCTTGAGAGATCTTGGATACAACTTCGTTCTATCGTCTCTATTCATTAGAACTTTATCAATAATATTGTCAAATTCCTAGTAATGTAATAACGGCGCCAATGCAGAAAAAGACATTAACTAGCCTGTACTCGTATGTTAGCTACTCAAGTACATCACTTAGAGATTATTGTTAAAGTTAAATTATCACCCTGAGGTGTATCGCAAATCCTGTCTTACATCCTACCAATTCATTAGAACTATACCAATAGTATTGATCAAGGGAGATGGGGCGACAGACTTTTTAAAGGTGCAAGGAGTTGACGAATCATCCCTGTAGTTTGACGGAGGACGCGCATCACTACTTAAGGTTGTTGGCGTCTACATGGCACTTGTCATAATAATTTCGTTCTGCAACTGCACCATAGCTGCTGTGTCCATCGATCTATTTATTCAACTTGATTTACACTCGACGACGTCAAAGAGTGGTTGTTCGACGGGAAATGAATGTGAGAAGTTATTGTCAGGGATGCCGCAGGATCTGAAGCTCTGACTCGTTGTTCCACCAAAAAGGATCTCTCAGGATTCCTCTTTAACCATTAGTAAACCTCTCTAACCGGAGGGTTCCAGTTTATGAATCTCCTACTCACCTTCGTTGTGTCATGAAACGCAACATACAAAGAATCCCGTTATCAAAAGAGTCGCAGAATTGGGACTCTGACTCACTGATTTCATGGAAATATAATGTTGCTATCCTTTAACATCCTTTAACAAATGAATTAGAATTTATGAGGGTTTTAATCGCTCCGTCAAGTCATTTCCTTCATTTCGGAAGAGGACGAAAAGGAGTTATATGAGACCCGCGGGATGTAGGGCAGCATCCCTTCCTGGGTAGATTTCTGAGAATTATAGGATACGTTGAAAGGGATACCCATTAAAGGGAGTATCGGAAGAGGATCCGAGAGCTGGAAGAGCGATTCCCCCTGCGCAGTGAGTATGCAAAGCGAAACCCCCACCAAATTAAAGGTACAACAAGGAAGGGCCTCCGTGAGGAGCGTGCTCAGTTTTAGCTTCGTAGTTTAGTTGTTTAGTTCATACTTCGGTTCAAATCTAGTATTTAACACGTGCGGTTACTATCCGTGGACTTGTAACGTGTTGTTGTATCGATTTAGGTATTATTTATTGTCTATTGATCTCTGGTCTGTTGACTTGTGTCACCTGCGATTCGCGACGCGTTATTTTCCTCAAGCTCTGTATCGTTAGGCCACGGTGTCTCAATCTTTGTACAACAAGTAGAAATCTCGGCTAGTGTTGTTATCATTGTGCAACTATTGGAAAAAATATATAACATACGAAACAATCATCGATATTCAACCAGTCATTCTCCTTTTATCCATCCATCCATGCATCCATTCATCCAACCATCCATCAACGAAGAGAACATTGAAAGAAAGGCGACAAACACCAGAAAACGACAACACGACAAGGGAAAACATTTACGTTGGGAACGAGTGACAACGATACACTGCTGAGCCCCCCCCCTCTGATTAGCGCTCTCCAAGTAAATTTCTACATTGTCTAGTTATGAAAGCGAGGTCTCCATCCCCGAAGTAAAGGACTGTCAAGCTTTAACGCATATAAGCGAGACCGACCGTGTTCGTCAAACCCTAAATCTTGGGCCCGACGTACACCTGTAATTTTAAATAATTTTTGTTATCCAAATAGGAGATGCCGATGCGACGAGTTCTTTATAGTTCTCCTTTTGACATTTTATTAAACGAGTTACGATAGAACAAACTGATTTATAAATTTCATACTACAAACCAACCATAAATATCAGTTACATGCCCATAACCTCATACTTTATGTTAGGATACCAGTGCTGCCATTACACGTCTAGTGGTATATCATCCCAGTTTCATCACTTTGCGCTATTCGCACACCTCTTCAGTCTGTTTCTCTAGTTAAGGGGAGGCGAAATCTCCGTACTTACACATATGTTCTGCTTCTCTTTCACTCCGTCGTGAGCGTCATACTAGTTCTATCTCTTTTGAACTCATAGGTGAAGTATTGTGGTTTCGCCTCCCTGCACATGCCACATCGATAGTATACGTATTCGAAGCTGCGGTACCAATCGTCGACTCTATGTACCACTGAGAACTAGTGGAGAAATTCTTATATGTATGGAAGGGGACGTATATACGAGGATCGTCTTCTCCTCCCCTGTGACGCGCGTGCTTCCATCGCCTTAACTGAGAGCCGAGAGGCGTCGTTGAAACTTTACCAATCCAGAGAACTCTGTACGCCATGCATACCTTCTGTCTTCATTGTTGTTACCGATGTGATTGGTGCTATAGATTCTACGGTACACGAAATGTATTGTTTGTATATATCTGTTGCGCTATTTCCGGTCGCAGTTGTCCATTTGCAGTGGTTTTCGTGAAGTCGATTACAAGTATTCGTTTCCGAGATCTTGACGCGTCGATGAAGAAGATTCTCGTAAATACGAGAGTATCAACATTCGGTAGTTGTCATTATTTTGCAAATGTTATTAATATCTACAACCATTCTTCATTTTCTTTCAGTTTATATATTTGTGGATGTACTAACATTTTTTATTCATTAATAACTCGTTGAGGTCTCGTATGATCCCTTAAACTGGCAAAAAGAAAATAGCAATCTGGATATCCTATGCATTAGAAGGATTGAATTTCCTTTTGGCGATTCGCGTGTCATATAATCACGATTTAGCTTTTATTATTTACTGTGTCCGATACTCTGAGAAACATGGCTTCCTCGATACATATTATTTACAAAAATGTTTCGTGTGTAGTAAAATGGTTCAATAAGTATAAACGTAAAATCTAAGAAAGCTATCGAACCAGTATCATTGGTGAACGGAAGTTTTATCTCAGAAATTATCAAATGTGTGACAATTCCATCGATATCAAGAAATCTTGTATACGCGTCATGTTCCATAGTGTGCTATCGATAAACATGATATCACAATACTGTCTCTGTGACGAAAACTCCAACCAGCATCGTCTATTCGATACAATAAATTTATCAAAAAGTATCCAGTGTTGTTTTTTCTATTTCAAAATTCTCTCTACGAAGGAAAAGAAAAGTGCGTTGGTTTTTTTTTCCTTCGACAAATAAATTCACTGAGATTTTTGTAGGACACGTGACTATTGCGATACGAAGCAATGAATTATAAAATGAAAAGTTCCTTGCGAGATGAAAGTCGACTTTTGGTTATGGGGTAGGCTGAGGTAAAACGTGGATATTACTGGTGAGGCTGGTATGGTAGGTGAATAAAAGTGAGAAGGAGAAAGTCAATGGGTGGACACGAGTTGGAGAACGCGGGAGGCTATGTGTTTCTCAAAACGTGTTTTACCTCATCCGTACAGTTACTACCAGTAGCACGCTCGCTATCGAACCAGTATCATTGGTGAACGGAAGTTTTATCTCAGAAATTATCAAATGTGTGACAATTCCATCGATATCAAGAAATCTTGTATACGCGTCATGTTCCATAGTGTGCTATCGATAAACATGATATCGCAATACTGTCTCTGTGACGAAAACTCCAATCAGCATCGTCTATTCGATACAATAAATTTATCAAAACGTATTCAGTGTTGTTTTTTCTATTTCAAAATTCTCTCTACGAAGGAAAAGAAAATTGCGTTGGTTTTTTTTTCCTTCGACAAATAAATTCACTGAGAATTTTGTAGGACACGTGACTATTGCGATACGAAGCAATGAATTATAAAATGAAAAGTTCCTTGCTAGATGAAAGTCGACTTTTGGTTTTGGGGTAGGCCGAGGTAAAACGTGGATATTACTGGTGGGGCTGGTGTGGTAGGTGAATAAAAGTGAGAGGGAGAAAGTCAATGGGTGGATACGAGTTGGAGAACGCGGGAGGCTATGTGTTTCTCAAAACGTGTTTTACCTCATCCGTACAGTTACTACCAGTAGCACGCTCGCCTAACGCCTTTGCTGCATGCTGGCGTACGCTGCGGCGGCGTATATTACGCGCGAACTCAAACATAATATCACCAAAAGCGCTTGTAACTCGGGACTACTCGGAGATGCTGTAACTGCGCAAATACTACCACATGGCATTGTGCTAAGCACGTTCGCATGAGAATGAGAGTCAAGAGTCCGCAGAGATTATACGTAACTCCGTTTGACAGGCGTTTAATATTACGCTAAAGTTTCGGGAACCGGGCATTCAGCCTTCTACTCTATATATATATATACATATATATACATATATACATATATATATATAGGTTAGCTGCACATGGGAGAACACAGAAATAAGCCGGTTGACGTGAAAGCAACCTTTGAGCCCTCAACCTTTCGTCTCTGTTCTGCCCCCTACCGGTACTATTACTGCTATTGTACCATGGTAACGAAAGCTCTCTCCCGTGACGAGGACGTACTACACGTCGAACAGAAACCGGATGTGTGTTCGCTCGAAAGCTAGTGAAAATCCTCGAGTTGAAAGCGAGCTGCTGTTACCACCGGATGAACGATTTCATATATAACACGCAGGTATATAGCTTCTCGAAAACGTATCGCTGGCCGTCGGCTCTCGTCAAAAGTCCGTTCTCCCTCGCTGTGCAACGGAAACTCTCATTTCAGTTGCAGTTGTTACCGATTTTTTTGCTATATGTAAGTTTCTTTTATTCATTTTATATATCTACTATTTTATTTTTCATGCTTTTATTCGTGTCCAAGTTCACGCGCAATGCTGCAGTTGTACGAGAGCGAAAGAATGTAACGTGGGAATAGGGGCTGCACGCTGTCGCCCTCAACCAGTAGAGCCGCATGGCCTCAGGCTATACAACCTCTTATCGCCCGACAGTCCACCCAGGGAGTGACACGCACTCTCACAGCGAAAGTTTTATAAAGCTCGCTGCTAGCTGGCCAACGCTGACGTACGAGCTGCCGAAAGAGGGATGAAAGATGGGGAAAACAAACGGCTTTGGGAAGGGAAGTAAGCGTGGAAGTGCGAGAGCGATCGTACCGTTAGCTTTTCTACTCTGCAATGAGTCTACGTACGTATATACATAAAGATGTAGCGCACAAATATAATACGAAGGTTATTTGAAGCGTGTACTTTATGTTCGACGTCCCGGTTCAACTTTGACGGGGCCCCCTCCCTATCGCTGTAGTCAGAACTCCGCTCGGCATTTAATAATAAATTCATTTGCAATCCTTAAGCATACGGATATTATAAAAATGAAATTTCCAAGTAGGTTACCAGAATCGAGAAAATGCCACAGGTTGAAATTATTGAAATGCAAAACGAACTTTGTATAGGAAATGGAGGGATGCGCATCAGCGGAACCTGACTTGCTTCTATAAATATCCATCCGAGAGGGGTTGGAAAGATCGAGATATTAGTAACTTTTCAAATTACAGTGGTGATTCGCCTCGCGCTCTCACGCTGAACAGCTAACGCATAACTTATGAAGACGCATGGGCTGAAAATACTCCGTCGACTGTTGCTGATACAGAAATAACAGACAAAAGGAAAAGCAAATGAGAAAACAGGAAAACTGCTGGAGAGGATTGGCGAACAAGGAAGTTATTCCGATGGAAACACCGTAGCGTTGTCGCTAACACGGCGAGGAGGTTTTTAAAAATCTTTTGCCGTGCATATATTCCTGTCCCCCCAGCCCCCTGGCCCCCGCCGCCCCATTGCAGTTCGTGAAGTTTCACGAAAATTTATCGTCCGTCCACGCAGTGTTGCTTGTCAGGAATGTTGAGTACCGTGTTCCAGGATCGTGCATTCTCTTGTTTTCATCCTACTGGTGAGGACTTTCAACGGCACCGAATCTTTTGTCGATTTAACCAAGCCCCGAAATAGTATACAACAGGGTATCCTAGTGTAGAGAATCAGGGTTTCGTGAGGTAAATGTCAAGTCTCAAACTTGGAATAAAAATCTGTGATACGATACCATCACATTCAATTGTATTGCGTCTATATGGAGCGTGCGTTTTTAAAATCTTTCCTATAAGAACAATTGTATACCTGGCTCGCAAAAATAGAGAAAGTTAATCTATGGTATAATCATGCTGTACTGGATTAACAGATACGGATTCGAGTGTATACTATTCAAACGTACATACATTCGTCGTTGTAGGATAAAACTGAAGACGCATATCGAAGAAAAAAATGTAGAATTATGCGAATAACTGATGGCTCGAGAGACTTCGAAGGACCATAACTGCCTGGTATACCCGAGATCACGAGATACCGGAGTAGCTGGAATCTTAACAGACTTACGCCTTCGTGCTCTCCTCCAGTTTCGCTTCGATTCCGTCATTAAGGCGGCACTCATGGTTTATTCAGATGACCGTACTCGAGAAGGTCAAATCTTGACTAGCTATGGCTGCCAGCGGCGTAGCACAGGTCTCCAGAGTCACTTGTTCATTCAGTTGATTACATTGGCCTCCTACCGCTGATGCTGCTGCTGCTTCTGGTACTGGAGTAAGGTTACGTTGCAGGACGAGAGAATGTGAGACGATGAGAATCGGGCAAGAGGAAGGGAAGAGAAAGACAAAAGGTACATATAGGAGATGCTGTTGGATTTAGCCGCAGGAGTCTTCTCTAATGCTGGCTTAACCAAGGATCAACTATCCCTAGGCTGTTTGCGCGATCGTTTCTCGTTCTTTCTGCCCCTTTCTCTTCTTCTCTCACTCAGCATCTAAGTTTCAGTGAAAAGTTTATTCGTTTTACCGTAAACTTTCTTCTTCTCCTCTTTCACCTTTTTGACTCTCACTCTGTGTATACTTAGTTCCATTCTTGCGTTAACTTTTTGTTTGTTTTCTGTTCCTCTTCTGTCTCTTTTTTTCGACTGTTCCAGTTTTCGCACCGAGTGTAAGTGCGACTGGAAAGTGATGGTTATCTAAGAAAATAGTAGAGGAAACGTGAGTCTCTGTAACAAATAAACTTTTATCAATAAAACAAAACTCCAAGTTTGGCATTGTTCGCCCCAGATGAGAAGTAACGAATATGACCTTTTTATTTCTTTTGTATTCGAGATAATATATTGGTTTTTTTTACTTTCATTTCTCAGCAATGATATCAAAATATAGTCATAAACCAAATTTTATGCGTAACAGTAGACGCAAATGGATGGGGCAAACCCAATTAGCAAACCCAATTACTTTGGGTTTGCTTTGCTAATTGCATCATTCATGGAAATATAGGGCGTTCCATCGGCTACGAAATTCCATTGATAAAATACATTAGTTTCATGAATGACCCTCTCTGGTAATGTTTATGAAAATTGTTTTTCCCATAAATTCATACATTTTTTCGTTAATAGGTCTAATGATGACGTCTCTTCCCCAAATTAAACTAAAATAGAATAACCTAATCACATCGATAGGCATCGATTGTTATATCTCTAATTATATACGTAAATATTGTTCTTTCGAAATCCATGTCTAGAACAAGTATAAAATAAAGTTTGATGAGTATCATTGAGAAGATGAAATATAACTGTTATTTCAATATTATTTGCTGATGTATAAATAAATTACTTATATGGAGAGTATATACTTACAGAGGGAAGAAAACGTAGGATTTCCAAAGACTAATTACCTGAAATAATAATAAATTGCAAAAATAATTAGTTGTAGATGAAAGAAAGGGCAGGACGTAACTGTTTGTAGTAAAACGATCATTTGAAGTGACATCGCGATATATATTTTTTAAAGTTTACGAAAGGTGCCGAAGTACCTGGTCCGTGTCTCGATCGTGTACCACCTTTATGTAAGTGCTGGTTACTTTCTCACTCTCTCTCGAACAGTCGTTGCGATGACAGCTCATTAGATCCGATCGACATATAACTCGTTGGAAGTTCATTTCTTTACTCATCGACCTATATACCACGGTATATATATATACACTGTAAAAAATCTGCGGCGTTAACTACAAATTAACACCATTTCGTAGTTGAAGGTACATCGTTTATGTGGTATACCACTAACTCGGTGTAATCTAAAAAATATTAACACCAAATGGTGTGATGGATTACGTTAACTATCAATGATGTTGCTTTTTTAGAAGTCGACACAACTGTGTGTCAAGTCGTAGTACGCCTGATAGGATGTACTTTGAACCATTTACAAAATTTTTAAATATGCACTTACCGTGTCAAATACACACCGAAAGGTGTCCTGATCTCGCTACGCTGGAAGTTCGTGTAAAATATTATTTTTTCGGTGTACGCAGTCTCCGTGTTGATCGATAATAATACCGACTTTATTACACCGACGATTAACAACGAAGTAAAGAATTTGTTGGGACTACACGATAGTGTTGAAATGGTGTTAATTTCAACACCGCATTTTTTACAGTGTTTATATTTTTATTCGATCACACCCGTAGTTCTAGTTCTTTTGTAATTTTGACGGAATCTCTTTGAATATTTAAACTCACGACAAATACAGATCTGGTGCTGAATAGACATCGAATTCCACGATGAGAAAATACTTAATGTTAAGTATAAACTTTATATTTGATTTCGACATTAATTACGAGTATATGAAATTAGTTTTTAATTGAGTACGAGAGAGTGGAGTAATCAATAGATTTTGAGAATCAAAATCATGCGTAACGGCGTTGAACAATACTGTAAATTTTTAGTAAATGAATGTATGTGTATGTGACTGATAGATAATAATCTTGCTTTGACTTCACTAAATGCAACACGACGATACTTCGAACACTCTTTGAATTTAAGGCACACGAATATATGATTCCCATTAAATGTTGCATATTTTTTACGTCGCATTATAATTAATTATTTTCCATCTCGTGAACTCGATTATAAACCGGCATGAATCATGTACAAAGGTGCCACGCCACGTCGAATTCTCATTAACATACACGCGGTAGTGGCAATAATTTTCGTCGTATTGGTCATGATTTACATTCGGCAATCAATCTCCGTGTAATTGTTATGTCCATGTAGTTATTGTTATGTTAGAAATCCGTCGTCCTTAAGATCATTTCTACAATCAATAAAATAAAATAATATCATTACAAGTTGGTTTTTAAATCATCGATGATACCCGTGAGCCAATGACGTACGCGTTACTTCGGTTCTCCTAGTTGGAATTTATTTTCGTGCTTTCCATTTCGAGCTGTGCAATTGTCGTCGCTCTTGCGTGTCACAGTATACTTGTGACGATGCTCGAATTAACAGGTAGATTGCACTTTGGCCAGGAACATTTCCGAGCTCATTTTGCACGATTCATTGCAAACCTGATATATCGAATCATGGAAGTGAGTGAAGGAATGGAAGGAGGTTCGGTTCACGTCAATGAGATGAAATAATGAGACGTTCGATTCGGCGCGGCCACTGGATTCTGAAATCGGAGAATTGAAGTACGTGCGCTCGTGGCTGTGTACCTCTGCTGCAATTATTTCGTATCACGAGTTCTCTCTTGAATCATACGAAACGTACATATATACAACTTTTCATTCCCCTGGACGTATAATATTGGCACGTGTTGATTGGACGATAGGTTTTGCTTGCAAATTTGTATGACCTCTGTCTCACTCTGTCTGCGCTCGTCTGGTGCTATCTCTGAGCTGATAAACAGTGAATCGGTGCGCATTAATTATCAACTCCAGTGAAAAAATTCTCCTGTGGATGGCACAGCATCTGTACAAAAGAATGTTTCAACATGATATGCTATCTATGTGTGTATATCGCGGAAGCTGCAAAAGGTTGACAGGATGGAGGCAGTCCCCCCCATACCAAAAATGTAATATTTGTTAAAAGTACATTTTTCATGTACGCATGTGTACGTTCGGGTGCAGTATGTACTTGCCATGTATGAATAAGAACGTGTAGATGTATTCGTGCTTTGTTTTAAACCTTTTCTTGTTAACGGTCTTTTCTCCTCGACCTTTCTTAAGTCTCAAATCCTAGTCTCGAAAAATAAATTCAGTTTGTAAACTGTACATCGGCCGCGCATTCGTCGTTAGCCTAACCGAAGAAAAAGTAACGAAATAGCAAAGAGTATATGAGGAAAGTTCACGAGGCAACTGTTTTTCCTGTCAATATTGACCGACCGACAATTTGCGCGATGAGGCAAATATTATTTCTACCGTTCATTGTGACAGTTATTTCGTTTCTTCTTTTATTTATTTATTTTTATTTTATATACATATTCGTGGGGCAGATTGCCTTTTGACGAAGCCTAGAGTTCGGATTCAGCTAACAAAGAGCCATTCGATATAATAAATATATTATTATTGAGTATATTTAATTCGTTATACCGTTTGATTAGAAAATACTCGTTTAATGATTTTTCCTGAACGACTTTGTACTTGGCTGTACGTATAGCTTCGGCACACGCTTCGTTGATTGTATAAAACTATCAGGGTCGTTCAGAGAGCTCGTTGGCCACCCGTAGCCCTCGAGGCATTCGTCAGCTAACAAGTTCCGTGGGATTTGGATCGAGTACCTAAGGATAACTCGTCGAGAGCCAAGAGCACCGGGGGAGAGAGCGACTTCCACCTCGTCTCGAACCCTCTTTGCTTCTGCCGCAGGCCCCGTGGGCCATCCTTAATTAAACAACGACTCGACCCGCGCTCCATCGCCGGAATACAAAAGCATACCATGAAGCTATAACTACCGCTCCGTGCACGTTTCCACGATCTTCTGGGCATTGCTAATTGAAAAATCGTTTTTTATTCGAAGGATCCTCCTCTTTCCAGCAGGCTTGTTATCATTAACAGTAAAATAAAAAGCGAAGTGCTATTTTAAATTAATATTGTCTAGTCATAGAGACATTGTTTTGTATCGGTTTATATTTTAGAGTCGTTGAGATCGAACGAAGATAAATCGATGACCGTTCACCACCACGTGTACCGGTAAGTCGTCGGATAATCATTATTACACGAAGGTAGGCATTCGAGCGCGCTTTAAAATGCTTATTAAGTGTTTGTTGGCTTGCACATTGCTGGATTTGATATTCGTACAGTAATGGAGCATGAGCACAGTGAAAACAATACCAGAAATCGCGACAGAGTGTGCGAGGAGCTCCGAGCCTGCCGCTGATTGAGAATATTATGCTTCTAATTAGCGAGGAATTGGAGTGAGTGCGTTTGTGTTTCCTCGACGTCCCGAACCATTTATTTCTCTCATGTAGCCCATGTTTCACGCACGAACCTTTTGCCTGGCTTTAATTATAGCTCTTTTCAACGTAATGATAATTATAAAACAATTCACGCTGTTCTATCACAGCGTGCGAATATCAATACGTTCTCCCCGTCAATACAATCGCCATGGAACAATAATGATAACCAATAATGATAACAATATATTCACAATTAAACAGATCGTTCGATCACTGGGACAAATAACGTTAATCCAGAAATAATGCGCGTCATTTGTCGATGATGATTTTGCGAGCCCCAGCTGCGTAACTTTTTGGTAATTAGCGATAATACGATTTGTCCTCGCAGTGATAATAATTCTATTTTCAGTCGATCCTGGTCACATTTGCTTCTTGTATAATTTACGGCAAAAATAATTAGCACTCTATGAAATTTTTACCGATAAGACATCCGACTGATGGATCTACGACTATGCTAATTACACGTTTTATTCCTTGTTGAAGCTGCATTCCATATTCCGGCACTTTTTGAGTTATTCTAAAATATGAGCGTCGAGTCCAAGTTGAACGCAACGCGCGCGCGCAGTGTCGACTGTCGAGAGATATCGAAGCACGGAATAAAGGCTGAGAGAAGAGAGAAAATATTGAAAGGGAGCGGGTAAATAAACGAGGTAAACGGCAATAGTAGTGCGAGTGAGAAAAGGTGTGGAACGAGAGAATGAAGTGCCGGAGGCACGTAGGAGAGCTCTGACTTTATCGTAGAAGTTTCTTCCACTGGTTAAAACTGACTGCGGATCATGAAACTGTGCGCAAGCTATTTCTTAAACCGCGTTTTTCATTCGAAAAGAAATGTAAATCATTAATTAAAATTAAATACGTTCAGCGACCTATTCCGCGATGACTATTTTAATTTTGTGCATCGATTGAACTTTTGATCCCTTTAATAATCGAGGATGATACGTGCAAAATTAAATTTATCAATTACTATATTTTTTACCTTAGATTTAATTCCATTTGACTGCTGAACGAATGATTCAGCTAGAGCTCCATTTTAGGTCAATAATTGTTTAATCCATTTTCATTCGTTAAATATATTATAATTAGAACATCCGAATGTTCTGGTTAACAACGAACGAAATCACTGAGGATATTGATCAAATAAAAATGATTTATTGACAATTTTATCGATCAGGACTAGGTACTGAATGAAGTAATTAGGGACATAATTAATTATTCATTTGGGTCTTCTTGCTCCAAGTATTTTGTCAAGATGTGACATATGTAAAGATAACTGTTCTTAAACTAACTACTCTACTATCTTTAAACAGAGTCTGAATTATTTATTTAACTATTTATATTAACATACAATGATTTATCACATGGCCCTGGATGAATACAATTGAATTAAAAAAAAAGGTGATGATAGATTGAACTGAAAGCTGAGAAAATAATGATATTTGTTTATTTACCATCAATTTATCGCGAGATTAGATTAGATAATAATTTTTTTGATTGTTTATGCACAGTTTCGGGCAGCAATAGGTTAATTATCTAGCCCTAGGCAGAGCCATTAAATTCGCACGAGTCCAATTACATCACAAAAAATAAGTGTAAGAATGCAAGGAAAAGTTTCGATTCCGAATCAGACTGTGTTGAATATTCAAGAGTCGAGGAAAGAGGAATAGAAGCAGCAGTCTCGTACCGGTTAATCGACGTCTACCGTCACGAGTTCAATTCATCTACGCGGAAACGCGTGAATATTCAACGTTTTGTTTCGTATACCGGGCCGTATTTTCGTAACTTCCGGATCAGGAAGCTCGGACCCTGCGGCCACTCGTCCGGCAACCACTTTCACGAATTAAGGGACTATAAAAGGTAACGATTTTTATTCCGCCCAACCGAATGCCACTATATTCTCCGGGGCTCGGAGAGTTTCTATGGGAATCCCTATGGACCATTGCCGGCCGCTGAATCCTCCACTTCATATCTATTATTTCGTTATATGCAGAGCTATGTGTTGAACAAGTAAAATGTTTCAACGACATTTGTACGGCGTATACACACCGAAGCGAGTGTGACGGGAGAACTGGAAAACTTTTTATCTCGAGACTTGAAATGATTTATCAAGTTCCATAGGATTGTGATACAGCTGATGTAGCTGGTTTACGGTGAGAGGAGAAAGCAACCGAACTATCTCAAAATTTCACAGAATGATAAGAGCTCACGATCCAAGGGTGAGCGACGCATCTTGAGAATCGTGGTGGAATCAATCTTACTCGACTCGGCCTGTAAAAGCCTCTGCGGGCGGTAACCCACTGCCCCGCTCTCGAGCGATCATTGCTCGGAGACATGCCACGTGCCACGTCACGTCACGTGCTCACCAACCGGTTCAACTCCGGTGTTTTATCGTTCACGATTCGTACACGCCAATTTACAAACCGGGGCGAAACGCGCCTTGGCGTTGGGTCTTGGAACGGAAAAAAATTGCCTGTAAGCTGCACGTTTGTTGATTAAGGGTGAGAATAAAGGATGTAAATGTTAGTGGAACGACCTCTGAGGCGGAAGGATTACTCTAGGTCACACAGAGTTAACTATACTTTTGACTCATGTTAATAGTAATACTTTGAGGACTATGAAATTTACACGCGCGAGTATGTTAAAATTATTCTACATATTTATGTTCGGGATGAGTGGAAGAAAATAAATACATTATCAGCAATCAACGCAGAATTTTGAGACGAATAAAATCGAAAAATGGTAAATGAACGATTTGGGTGGTAACCAATGTCTCGAAGACTCAATTTCTCGAGCGTTCTCCTACATTGTACTGTTGTTCAGTTATTCCTGTTGGCCAAGCTTAATTCGAGAGATTGAGTCTTCGAGACATTGGTTACCAGCCAACGATTTTCATTCACTTGTTTTTGCGTAAAGTGTTTTTAAAGGAATTTATTATTTTTTGTCGGATATTGTACGTTTGAAATGTAAAATTTAGCAAGAACTGTGGATACAACTTCATTAGATGAGAACTACTAGGCTTTGAATAATGAAAGATTTAAGATTATAGTCATCATTGAGCGTTTTGGTATCGAGTCCCTTGGTTTAGTTCAGCTCCGGCGCAGCCGCATAGCTGAGAAGTCATCGGACTAGTCAGCGTAAGCTGGACTTATGCAAATAAGCTCGGATTACCCAGAGATTAATTACTCATTCAGCTTCGTAGTTAGGCCGAACGACTTACGGATTCCTCCCACTGTCGATTGACCAGAGTTTCTGAAGAGAATTGAAACCTCTATTCTTCACGTTCTCTGCTACGAACGTCATGAAATAAAACCAACGGTCACCATTGAAGAAATAATTATTGGAAAATCATTGGAATGCATTGAATACTAAATTGTTCGTAATTGTAATCATAGGACGATCTTCAAATTCGATTTCGTTTCTATAATTTGTAGCTGGGTCGTGTTCTTTGTGCGTTCACCTGTTGTTGAAGAGCATGCTTCGTACTCGCTAGGTGGTGCTGTAGTTGCAACCGAGTCTGTGAGAGTCTCGACGGCGCTTTTGCGCACTATGCGGGTCTTCCGATTGTCGCCTCCGTCAGTCGGAAACTCTCGGGATACTTTCAACGATTTATTTCCTTCTGGGTTGCGCAACCACCTAGAAAAACCGCTGTAGCTTGCTCAGCTTCTCGCGTATCATAATTTGTAGCTCTGTTTTCACTGTTATTACCCTGAGATAAAGGATACTCGATATTCAGGCGATGCTGTGCCAATACCCAGCTTTGTTCTCTGGATACTCCTCTGATCGTGAAATTGCGGAGTTGCTCTCACAGTAGCTCAATCCAACCTGAGCGCAATTCCGGAGTAAATTTCTGGGTCAGCCGAGAGATAAATGCTGGTTTCCTAGATTATAAGGAAGCCTGCGGTTCATGCAGTGATTAATGCCAACTTCGACCCATCGGTATGACGAAGAAAATATTGAGCTACGCTTCGAGACACGAGGATTGCCGATCTAGCCTGCAGCACAGAGGTTCGTCGAGACTGCTGGTTTCGCGATGTGTATTCTCAATTTCGTTGTCGAAGGTAATCAACGATCTGATTCGAATATCACGTATGAAGCCTTTGTCGGCGAGTACGCAATTGACTGAGAAACAATGGCAGCAAAACGATACCGTAACTTCTGTGACGCAGTGCATAGAGTACAGCAATCAGTGGGGGTTTCCTAAATTATTTATAAGTGACAGTGATGTTGCCACGACGCTCCAGTACGATCTTGTCGAATTGTACAATGTAAAAAAGAACCGATCATGTATTTCTATCGCTTATAAAGATGATCAATCGTGTCTAGACAGGGAGTATGGCATGATGTCACGTGATGTTTGAGTTCTCTTCCTCTTGGTTGACAGAGAAGCTTCTTCTTTACAAATCTCTGACATCTTTACAAAAAGTTTTCATGTCCGGTACTGTCTGTTCTCACGACGACAGTGAATTTCCGGAGGAATTTCCTGTACACCGTGTTATAATTCCGATATGTCCACTGGTTCCTCTAGTTTTTCGTGAGTGGGTTGGCTTTCTTATTTATATTTAGCTCATCTGAGTTTGTTTGCCAAAGAGTTGCAGTTGACCACTAAGAGTGCTCGTCGCCCCGTTGCTAAGCGCACGATAGTTTGCGATCGCTGTGCCCGGTGGTCGTCGCTTGCTGCTGCTATGCGTATTTCCCGTATTGGTCACTGCTCGTGTTAGTATAGTAGCTAAAGGTAGTTCAGGTATTATACACCCTTCCTATGACCTAATTTTCCTATTGCAACCTTCGGATGACTGGCAGTCATAGGTGGGTTGGGCAAGGTTTCGATAGTCATGGTCTCCGACAGCGGTAGCTATGCCCCAATGGGCCAAACTCACTTACTATATTTCTTACAAAACGGAGGTTCTTATTGTTGTAGTCGTCCTTGTTTTTTTTTGTTTGGACCCTTTTCTGTTCGCGGACTTTTGCACTGTCTTCATTTACTGAATTTATTTAATCGTTAGTCGTAATTTTGTTTAGTAAGATTTTAAATTGTCCATTAATGTTCTTGTCTCGAGCAATAAATTGATTTCGGTTTAATTTATTGTTGGGGAAGAACTTATTTTATTGTAGGAATTGGTAAACGGCTTTTGAGAATCAATCTTTTAATTTTGACGATAGGTTTGGTTGGTAAGTTTTTCTTATATTTAAGAGATGTTAATTTGTGAAGAAGCGGATTTGAAGTGACTTTCCGTTACAATCTGTTAACAGATAAAATGTGGAAACTTTAATTCCGGTAAAGCTCTAAATAGTTACAATTAGTCAATGGTTGTATTCCGAATTATTGCCATTCAGCAATGATAATCCTACAAATAATGACAACTGAACAATGATAATGCTCCAAATGTGTACCTTACGTTAGTGGCAAAAAAAAAACAAATGGTTACTACTAAAAGTGTTAATGGTTCACCATTCACACCAAACGAAGCCAATAATTGTGATCAACGTGCCATTTATTGCACCATTTGGATTCAAGTGTAATCAATGGTTAACCAATGGTTCATTTTTATGAGGTAACAAAAGTGTAGATAAAAGTTGTGGTGAAAAAAGAAGTCACGTTCTGCTCGAAGCCATTATGATGACTTCGAGGTTAATATAAAACCTGTAACACAAGATCCTATATTCAATAATGACATTAGTAGCAATACGAGAAAAACCTTCAACAGTTGAGCAAGCGAGTTCGAAATAATAACGACCAGCAAGAGAAACAAGAAAAATTGTGGCTCGGTGCTCGGGCGATTAGAGATGACTATAAAAACTCCAGAAAAATAAGCCTCCCCTCGGAGTATGTAGTGCGGATGTACCGGGTAGCAGTGCCGCATTGTGGGCTCATAGTGAAAAAAAGCGTTGCCTTGCACCCTTCCTTTTTGGGCCAATAAAGGCGTCGTACGTGAGTCGGATACCGAGAGGCCGGCGGAAGCTAGAAGCACACCAACAGCACGCGTAGCCACGCTTCCCCGATATGTTCGGTGGGCGAACCGCTTCGGGTTTAACTACGAGAGGTTTATGCACGTGAGCGAGAGAAAGCATTCTCTCCTGGCAATGCGAACCACCCTTTGCCCTCACGGGCGGTTAACAGGGAAGCGACACACCCGCTTTCCTTTTTATTCTTCGTCGTCTACCGCTTACGCTCTCGTTGTCTTTCCTTCTTAACATTTTATTTTTTCCGCAATTCTTACGAAACGGTAGCACAGTTCTCGAATGGCTCCGGACGGTTCCCATAAGTGACTGTTGGATATAATATTTTCTGATATTGTAGCGCTCGTGTGCGACACCAACGAAACTAGTAACGCGTGCGTTATTTAACGTCGTGTAGACGTTTCTTTGCCTCAACACTTTTATTGTACGAGAGCTATTTGAAAAGTTTCCGGCCTTTTAAAGAAAAACACATATTTCGTAGGAAAACAAAATTTATTTCTCGACGAAGTCTCCATTCAACTCGATACATTTGGTCCAACGTTTCTCCCATCCTCTTAAACCGTCAGAAAAAAAATTGATTGTCTAAACCCGGAAAATACTGCTTTACAGCGTTTTCCACTTCAGCATTTTACTTGTATTTTTTTCCCCCGAGAAATTTTTTCAAATTAGGAAACAGGAAATAGTCGCTAGGAGCTAGAACTGGCGAACAAGGTGGGTGCGGAAGCAATTCAAACTTCAATTCCTTCAATTTTCATATTGCGACCATGCACGTGCGAACCCGAGCGTTATCTTGATGAAACAGGTTTTTTTTTCTTGGCCAAATGCGGACGTTTTTTCTTAATTGTGACCTTCAATTTATCCAGCAATACAGCCTTTACCTTCACAAGATAATCGATAAGAAGTATTCCACGGCTATCCCAAAAAACTGTTGCCATCACTTTTCCTGCAGAGAGAACGACCTTTGCCTTCTCCGGAGTTGGTTCCCCCACCGCAATCTATTGCATTGACTGTTGTTTGGTCTCAGGCGTATTGCGGTGAACCCAGGTTTCATCGACGGTTATCATTCGCCGCAAAAGTTCCGCTGGATTTTTTTGATACAGGCTAAGACACTCGCACGACATGTCCGTCCGTATGCGTTTTTGGTCGATCGTCAACAAGCGCGGCACCCAACGCGCGAATAATTTTCTCACATCCAAATCTTGATGTAAGATCTTGTGCACCCGTTCGGAAGATATCCGACAAGCCTCAGCAATATCCGTAACGGTCAATCGATGATCTTCCATGACAGTTTGATGCACTAAATCGACCATTTTGTCAGTTGTAGCGGTTTTCGGGCGCCCGGAACGTTCCTCGTCTAAAATGCTCCAACGATGACATTTTTACTCGGCCACCCAATGTTTGACCATTGTAAATGAAGGGGAGGCTTCACCGTGAGTCTGACTTATCTATTATTTCCTGAATCTTTTTCCCTTTTAAATGAAGGATTTTTATCACTGCGCGACACTAAATTTTCTCCATTGTTGACAGACAATGTTAGCTGACAACTTTAAAAGAGTGCCGTAGACAAAGTAATGATCGGAATGACTTGAAATTTTTACGGTTTACATATCTCAAGGCCATCTATCGGACGGCGAAAGAATTTTTTTCAACAGTTACTTTATGTCGATGAGGCCGGAAACTTTTCAAATGGTCCTCGCATGTATAGGTATTAACCCTTTCCATGCACAGGAGCACTGACGTCATCGTGGCCGTGTCAATGCTCCAATCACTAGGCTCATTCTAGAGATTCATAAGAATCCTAAATATTAAATCAACTGTATATATTGGTCTCAACACTATAAGCAATCAGTTTTGATAAAAGTAGGCAGGCCGATGCTTCTATCATACAAGACAATATTGATAACTATTGACTCGAAAAGATATTGCTGAATATTAAAATAGAAAGAAGTTATTTCTGCGCTGTTTTTATAGTTTTGTAACACTAATCCATAACACTGATGGGATTGACACGACACGTCGACCTAAACTTGTATTTTTCGGAAATTTTTACTCCCATAAAACTAGTATCAAAGCTCTGACGAAGATATCACTTGTTGCCATTTTTTTTAATAATACAATCGACTAAGCTGGCTCTCTCACTGGACTATCGAGCCCCTCCATACAAAAATGTGTTATTTCGAAAGTGATTTTACGTCCTCGCTCGACTTAAGGGATCCAGCAAAGAATCGACTTTCTTGTTTCATCGATAAAACAACTCAAGAGTTAAATCTCAAGTTTTATTTATCAAGGAATACTGGACTGAAAAGCTTAAGCATCGTCTCCCCTTGCTAACCATACAATTGGGAAACCTTTCTGTACGCTTTCCGTACAGCGTATCTGCGAGTTTTACACCACTCGAAAGAATAAGCTTGAATAAAAGCCATCGAAGCTCTCGAGACAATCAAATAGAGTATAAAGGTAAAGGGATAAGGAAAGAAATAAGAAAAAGCGAATTCACGAAGTGCGGATACGCGGCACGGTAACACAACGGGGAAATGTGCGCGAAAGCAAACGCGATGGAAAAAGATCGTACCTCGACGTAGAAAAGAAAAAAAAAAAAACAATTGTAGGGCGAGAGAAAATAAAAGACTACGAGAAATCTATAGAATTGCGCGCGGTGGACACCATAGATTCCAGTTTATATACGAAACAGGGTGGTTGACGTGGAAATCATGCTCGAAACTATCTTACACTGGATACATTCGAGGTGCTGTCTTGGTCCTTCCTCGCGATTACGTTACCATGAACGGTCCGAAACGACGATTCGACCTACCTTACCGTTTCTCCGTCCCCGTCCTCTGGCTCTATCTCAATTCTTGAAAGCTCTTTGAATGCTGCTTAACCAATTGAACCTCTTCTGTACAGTCTAATCATTCGCTGCAGCTACTACGGGAAGTAGCGTCAAACTTTGAGAAGAGACGAAGCCAGATCAATTTTAGTATCAGAAAGCCAGAAGGGCGAAACTTTTATCTATATCGACACTGCCGCGTTTACTCGTCCCTTCTGAAACTGCCAATTCGAAGACCGCAGCTCTTGCCAGAAAAGCGCTACGTTGCGATGGTACGTAGAAGCGAGGCGTAAAAAAAGTGGACAGCTAAAACCAAGGAAGGAATAAGTCGTAACGGTGACCAAACTACGGTGAACATCGGGGAGCAACAAAGTTCGAACAACTCGGAAATCTCTCAACTTCGTTGACTTATGTCGAGTGCTTTTGTGTGTGTACGTGTGTATCACTCCAACCGACTCTAGCATCAGGCTCATTCTTAGAGCAGTACCGTGTAAGCTGCGATGTTCCGCATTGCGTGGAGACAACTTGGACACTGAAACGTTGGTCTTTGCTTTCGGTTAAGGGGCTGTGTGACGGGTCGTTGCCAAATGTTTTTGCTCAAAGCTACCACCAACATTCCCACACCGGGAAGACTCTTCGTACAAAGTGGTCGTCAGGGATTTCAAAGCGAAATGCTCCTTCGTTGGGTTTTGTACGGATGAGAAAAGAAAAAGTATTTATCTGTGTGTTTATCCTCGTCGACTGTACATCTGGCTTTATATTTAATTTCACTATCCTATATCCTACATTAAAAGTTATCTGAGCATTACGTTATTTCCACACCGCAATAAAAATTATGTTATAGCTTATAAAGCCATTAGCGGATGTGTAGTTCGCTTGCGGTGTAACACACAGAATTACGAAGTACCGGTGAGAAGCTCTTTGCTTGTACGAATTATGCATAATACGGACACCAAAGCTACACTTGGTATCACTTAGAGTTTACAAAAGGAATTATTAACATACTTTTCATTGTTCGTGTTCTAGTTTTGCGAATACCAAACATCACCACTGAATTTGTTAATCAATGTGACACAAAATCTCGAAACTTCCTTCACGGAACTATTATTCTCACAAACGTACAGATTGGTGATAGTTTTACGGGGATTTAGCCTTTATACGTGACTCGAAGCTGCCTTTATTCGACTTACCCAAGATTCAACGAACCTCGATCTCTACCGAAAAGCTTTTGGCATCAACGAGATAAGGATAATTCGCGTTAATACACCGCTACGTCGTGATCCAAATAAATGTTCAACCGCAATGCATGCTGCGCTACCTATGTATTTACTCGAGACTACTTAGCACATTCTTGGCATAGCGCATAGTAGAGTTTACTAGATTCACTGTAGGAGATGCTGTGCACTCACCCGCGTGCATGACATGTTGCGTATAGTAAGCTCACACCGTAATGGGTGTATGCGACCAGGATCTCAACGCTCCATTTGCTGCCAAGGCTCATTCGATTTTATGTATTGTACGACGATAACTGCAGCACCGCAAGTTTAACCGTCCTACCTTCTTCATGAATTATGTTATATAATTTTTAAGAGACGAAAGTACAAGTTATGCGAATACTTCACCAAGGTAGCAAAAAGATATGAAGATATGCACGAAAGTAAAAAAAAAACTCGTCGCATACGAGACTTCCCGTGGAAGAACAGCTTAGCGAATTCCCGAGACTCCATGAAAATTCCATTATACCCCATCGCCGTCTTGCGCTGCTGTCGGCAGACTGGCATTCTCGTTCGAGGTCTGCATACATGTAACATGTATGCACGAATACGTGTCACGCAGGCATGGAGAAAAAAATCCGATTAGCGAATTCCTTCCGGTTTACTCTTCGTACACGAGTCTATGTACGAGCTTGATGTGCTTGCATGAATATCAGGTTTAGATGGGAGGAAGCACTGAAGCCGAAACTTCGGATGCGTTGCATTAATTAAGGCAAGGCTACTCATTAATCTTATTTTCTTTACACGCTCTCTGTGTTTCTTCCCTTATTCCCTTGCCCTCTTTCCGCTTGTCATCCCACTCGTCTGACTACTACCGAGAGCAAGATTAATGTTGCGTAGTTATAAATATATAATACGTTCTTCCGTTAATTGTCAAGCTTTGGTAGATATTTGGTAAATGCATTCATAAATGGTGTAATTATGTCACATCGAATTAAGGGTTTGGCATTTGTAAAAATGTGTTGATCAGTCGAGTTATCTCAAGAATCGAGACTGAAAGAAAATCACACGATGCGATTATTATAATTAAACGATAATGATTATTTTTAATCTACATTGTTTATCGTAACGATACAATATATTAAACCGAAAACGATCTTTCATAAAAAGTTTAATTCTCCTTACTTGAGCCAGCCCAGATCATTCAACGAATAATCATAAAATGTTATTTGTTAACTTATTTTCCATAGCTTTTTTGTCCTGGTGATGAATTATCATTCGCATTCGAAGATCGAAAAGAATTCATTTTCTTGAATATCATAAAACCATTATCTACCGGTTCAGTATACGATCTCTATCATTCCTCGATGGTGAAAATAATTATTTATAAGGATTTCGAGTATCCCAACTCGTGAATTCTAGAAAATATATTTTATAACATTTTATAGAATTCCCGGAATCTTCCTCTGGTTATGCCATTCCTCGTAAGTTTGTTTATGAAATATTACAGTTTGTTTACCATCAACATTCTTATTGAGTTCTTATTAGTTTAAATAGATTCGGTAATCGACGATCTTAGGTTGTGTAAATTCCTTACGTATCGATCCTTTGTTCGGGACCCTCTTCAGAGTTATTTTATTAAAAGTCCATTGTGATATGGTTAAATCAATAGTGTTTCCACTCCTTGTTCAGGCGATCAAGGTTGATTACAAGCGCATGTCTTATTTTAAAATCTTCTATATTAACTTCGATCGTGTGACTGGCAGGCTGACTGGCTGGCTGGTAAAAAATTTGGAGGGTTAATTGACCCACTTCCCGTCATACAATCGAACTGAAACTTTGCACATAGACTCGTTGCCGATGATAATGCATTCTATTAAATTTTCGAAGAGATCGTGCCTCGGTGTAGGGATTGGCTGGAGGTCAATTTCTTAAATTGTTCCAAAAAGGTTTCGTAGTTTCGGTGAAAGCACTTTATATCTTTTCTCGAAGTGGTCGGGTCCCTGGATCAAGGGGTTTCCACATAATGTTTTTTTTTTGCAACATTATTAAAATTACTTTGAAAAAAAAAATGTGTTTGCTTAGGTCAAAAGCAAAACTATAACTTCGATTTGGTTTGTGGCTGGCCGGCACATATCATTTACAGATCGACACAAAAATGCTGATGCACATACGAACCGGCAATGCTCTTATATAAAGGATTTCTATGAAAAACTGTGTTTTTACGGGTTAGTTTTTTCCTTATGATTCTATTGTTGTTGTTGTTGTTATTTATTTGCATTATTCAATGTAATTCGACCAAAGAAACCGGCCGGTACGTTATTCAAAAGATTATTAAATTCTAATATTTTTATGAGCAATAATATGAAACTTCTCTTCGGAAGTTAATTTACCAAATTTTATAAATTTTTCAGCACACGCTATCCGTAAAAAAATGGTTGTTATGTGTGTATGTACTACGTATACAACGAATGTTAACTCCATCTAATGTATAATGCTGTGGAGGTGCATCCTTGATAGTTACGGTGGGTTGGTACACGCTATAAAGAGACACGAGAGGACGGCAATCATGACTGAAAAATCACAGGAGCATCTACCCTGTTTACGAGTCGCTTTAATTGCAGATGAGGAGGACAGGGACACCGAGGAGGATGAGCAGGCGCCAGGTTCGTTGTCGCGGCAGTATCGTCCACGAGAAACTGTTTACACCCATCGTGAGGTTGGTTCTGCGATACACGCGGGGGTTTCACGTCGATCCTGATTTTCTTTTTTTAACGTTTATAACCCATCGTTTCCTGAGCACGATGTGGAGTCATAGAAAAAAAAAGAGAGCATGAGCCTCGTTTCGTCTATGCGTTGCAATAAGGGGTGTAAAAGTTTTTCATTAGATTCTGTGCACTCGAAACTGCTCGTATACATAGATAAGTATAAGGGCGTCTAAAGCTTTTGAGTTCACGCCAGGAGAAGAGACGACGGCGGAGTCTATAAAATCGAAGAATACGAGAAGACGTAAATTCTCACCAGTAGACAGCCATGATCACATGGAGTGATTGGATCGTTGATGTAGGATCGTTCGTACCTTCGTTCGGACTCAATCATATCCCTCCCTATTGTTATATACTACCAGAAAATCTCTTTGCGATGATGAAATTACCAGCAAATCAAAATTATTAACATTAATGTTGAATTGGCGTTTGGAATGAAGTAGAATTCAGAAATGACAATATCATGCGATATAATATTAACGCAAATTTGCAACATATAATCAGATCATCATTGGATCATTGCTCATTCTGTCTCTCCAATGGAATAAGCCAAACCGAATGGTAGGAGAGAACCGATGTATCTATAGTCGCATGATTCCGCACGAGATTGGTAAGCTCTCGGAAATGCGCCTTTCACGGTTGCAATAGTGCGCACCAGAGATTTTGGTACTGGTAATCATTGTCTGCATTATTGACGGGCTTTGCGCATCATATGTTCGCAGGCATAGCTTGCAACTGAGATTAGTAATTCTGTTCTCGTGATGAGAGACGGAGATACGGATCAGACAAAAGCCTCGTGTATACTGAGAATAACCACTTCGATCGTGTGTAATTTCGTGACTCCGTGATACAGGATAAAGGAGATCACAGCAATCTCACTCTGAAGGAATACGCTAGTTTAAATTGCGAACTTTTAAACAAATTACCAAATTTTCTTTGTCCGCGTGTTATTAGGTTTATGCTATTATCTCTAAACTAACGTTGTCGATGCTCGGACGCATAAATAATACCTTAACTTTTTCATTTCTTTGGATAATGGTCAAATCCCATGCTCGGACAATGGATACGCGCATCCGAAATACGTCAGCCTCATTAATTAAGCACTGAACGAACCAAAGAGGGATTATGTTATTCGGCTTTCAACGTACAGTATCTGATATCTTGTTGCATTGTTAATGAAATTTCATTCAAACTTTTGATATTTGACAGATAATTTTTTAGAACTTTGTTAGATTTATCAGAGATTTTGTTCTTTCTTAAGAATGAGAGAAAAAAGCTCTTAAATAATTTGTGTTAGGTATAAAAACACTTAAACTACATCCCACAGCGTAGATCTGGTTTACATTTTTTTTTTCAATTGATGCGTTCGAAAAAACTTGAACAAATCGAGCAGAAAATTGAATCGAGCGATAGCCCACTCTGGCATTTGGGTAGTTAACAATTTTTTGAATGCCTAACACAAATTATTTGAGAATTCTTACAGATTTTTATATCGCTTGATCTATAAAGAGAAAGTTTTTCTGGGACGTCCCGCGGAAGCTGCCAAAACTGTGGCATTACAGCGGAGGCCGCTCAAGACCAAACTTATCCGCTCAAAGACGACGATTGATAATAAACATAATAGTCAAATCGCTTGTACTTATTTGAAATATAGATTTAGTAACTATTAAAAAATCTGTTAACTATCGACCGATCGATAGTTGAAACAAGCATTCGATCCTCGTACAGTGATTCGATAACTATTAACAAATTTGTATTAGCATCGATTCAACATTTTTTAATTATTAACAAATATCTATTTGGTTAGCTAGCCGAGACAACAGTCCTGTCAAATATAGATTTCATAATTATTAACAAATCTAACGTAGTTTTAACTACATTTATCGTTATTCCCGCAAATCGATCTTTATTAGTAAGAAATATCGAATAAGTAACGAGAAACAAAGTGCTCAAATAAATGGTTCGTTTGGCGAAACTGTCTTCGGTATTAGATTTTATTATGAGAACACTATTATTTATTAACTGTTAATAAATTTTGTAATATTTAAAAAATATTTCAGATAACGAGACAACATATATTTAATATTTAGTTATAGTGAATAAACTCTTTTCTCAGTGTAGTTTCCGGTTGTGTTCCACATAATAATTCATGAGCATTCCTTTGCCATTAAAGAAAAAAAAAATGGTCAGTTTGAATAACAAGTTGTAAATGCGTCCCTGGACACCGTAAAAATTACTTATTTATGATTGTAACTCGTTGGGGGTTATAGAAAGCTAAACATCAGAATTTAATTGTAAAAAGTGTCTTTTAATCGACTGGGCATTATAAATTTATTTAATTTTTACTAAAATACTTTATCTCTCGTGAGTTTCATTGTAAATATATTAATAGACACACGATAAGATCCTATTCTCGTGTAACCTATAAAATCTATAAACGAGTTTAGCGATGTGTTGTCCGACGAAGACTGCATACCGGTTAAGTGGAACGGTTATTACAACGTTGTCCGAGTTGGAAGTCAGTAAAACAGTTCCATAAAAAGATATGCCATAAATGTAAAATGCACGCGACATCCAGCGTGAAAATTCTTCGATGGGACAAAATATAGAAATTTTTTATTTACAGTGAATATTGATGAATATACGCGGTACTACGCATTCCGTGTTAAGTTTTAGGGCTTCATAAAAATGATCATTACATTAATATCGATGTACAACTTGAATCCTAACTCGCGAATGATTTGAATAAATAGTGACAATCAGGTACTGCGGATGTATTCGAAAAATCGTTACCCGGTCAACGCTATCGAGTTTTCATCCGAGAGTGCAAACAGTGGGTTGATACATGCACAGAAATATAGTCGGAGTCCGGTGGATACGAAATCGCTTGCCGTTGTCCGATAACGCCTCCCTCAACTCGAATCCCGTAAAAATGAATAGAAGGAGGTTAAAACTTTCCGGGGCATAAGCGGGACCGAGGGTGTACGAAGGTACGTTAAAAAAAATTCCATTCGCCCTCAACCGGCCATTTTCACTGAATCTGGGCCATTTTATATTTCGACGTACCCATTGCGCGGGCGTTATTCGAGATTAATTCTGCGCTCGCGCTTCATGCTCTGTGAATGGCACGGGCATTGCGATCCAACGTTATTTATTAACCGAGCCTGTGCGCGGGCTTGGTATCCGCGGCACAAACGAGTCTGTGCACTCTCGCATTTGCCTGCTCGCACCTCCGATAGGTGTAGCATCGAAAAAAGGAATCTCGGTGTAGTGTGCGGTGTAGACTCCGAGCTCTCATCTACATCGCGCAACGAGACTCTCTTTATACGCTCGCACTTTCTGTCGGGTATGCTACGCGACAGTCGGACAGGCTGCTGCACGGGCAGCGCTTTTGCAATTTAATTAAATGTATCGTTTATCGGACGAACGAACAATCGATGCCGAAAAGAGTATACGACGATGTGCTTCGAGTTATCTACCCGCCGATAGAGAAAAAAACAAAGGTAAAACAAAAAACCAAACGAACAACGGAAACAGCGGGTATCGATATATTGGAAATTGAGCCTCGTTCGTTATTGGATGCATTGACGATCGACGCGATAGGTTTCACTATCCGCAACTCGATGTTTCAGGACAATTGCTTAAAATATTTATCATTGCTTCGTACGATACTTTGCTCACTCAAGTAAATAGTACAAACGGTACGAAATGATGATACTCTCTTGCAGTCAAGTGCTTCTTTGACAACCATACATAATTTTAGTAGAATCTCCTTGTCGGTAGTTGCCAAATTGAGCGAACCAGAACCCGGGTATACAGCGGTGTAGTACACGTGTGTCTATATGGGTTTTGGATTAAAATCGCAGTGCGTCAAAGATTTATAATCCGCGTACGTATACGTAGCGTCGTAAAACTCGCACGGTTAAACCTCTACTTGGCGAGTAATAAAATGGCGACGCGAAGGAGGAGGTCAATCGTCCGTACGTACATACGTTACTACATCAATGTACGCGTCTACGTATGTGTACGGTACACGAATGTGTCGACAATCCACACGTTTACAAGTTTATACGCACACTACAGGATGTGACGTGTACCAGGCGTGCGACACAAGATTTGTAGCTTTAGTTATAGAAGGGGAGGACGAGTCTTTTCTTCGTGTAAGTACTCTTCGTTCTGTGTAGCAGAACCATACACGGGCAAAAGTTACGTTGCAATCGGGTTAACCCTGTAGGTGCCCCACGCCCGTAGCTTCCGCGCGCTCGTATCATCTACCCCTTCTCCTTGTGTAGCAACGGGTCGTTCGGTACGGATACAGTGATAGCGCAAATGGGAAAAGATAAAGAGAGAAGAGTATGAATATAAGAGCCAAGAACTCTCTGGTCTCTGTGTTTGTCCTCTCTCGTGACGCGCTCGCGCGGCTGGATATTGGATGGATGGAAAAAGCAGGACCCACATGACCCTGTCGACCGCAGGATAAAGCTTATACGTATGTACGTATATACGTTTACGTATGTACCGCTGGTACTACAGTGCCGATCGTAAGCTGCTGGGAACGAAATTTTATAGTTTCTATAACTACTGTTTTATGTGGCCGCGAATGCAGCGGCGTACCTCAGCATCCCTGACTCGCACATATCCAGTGAGATCTATCGGATGGTTCTACTTTTCCTCCCTGTAATACACGTATCGAGCTACAGCCTTTGTCGACGAGGGATCGTGCCTTTCATACTATATTCTATCCAGACTACATTATCATAAGAATCACGGCTTACACCGCGTAACCGTATGATACTGTGGATACGGTACAGATCTCATAGGTGTAGGTATCTACAGCAGATAGAGGAGATACTGGTAAGGACACGAATAAAATAATTCGGTGAAACAATGGCATGAAACCAAGGGCCCTGAGTCTGTTATTTGCAATTTACTTTTTGTATGGAGGGATATTACGCAACATTCTTGAAAATGTTTAATTATTCAAATAAATTTTAGCCTTCCGACAGAGCAAATGGAAAATCCGGAAAAAATAATGGAGGAGCGGGGTAAAAAGGCAATTTGTAGGATTTTAATTCCACGCCCCCCCCCCAACGCCACATCCGCTAAACACCAACTTTTTTGGGACCTTTACATTCTCGACTTTGGGCACAAAAGGTTTAGCTTTTTTTACGGAAAGTCTTAACGTAGGACTTGTAGAAGACTGGTTGCGTAGATGTATCGACTGTAGCATCTGTACCATTTTATGGCTACGGCCCTTTGTAGTATTAGTCACATTTCAAAAGCGATTTGGTGAGTATAGAAATTTAATTTGTCAGTATTTGCTATAGACATACAGCTATTGGAATAAAAAATGTTGAAATCCGTGGAAAGTACATACGAACACGATTGTTGAAATGGTAGTTTTAAAAATTGTTTCCTGATTTTATTATTTCTTAGAGAAACGTTGGTGTTTTTGTGATGAGAACATAAAATGATATCTTATTTCTCGAACCACGAACAATCGTAGTTTGGTGAAGCTCAATTTTGATTGCAAATGGTACATCTACTCTACTCTGTTGTGCTATGATGATCGCTCGTTGGTTGCCATAATTTTATTTCGTAGTTCGATAGATACTGCACTCGATGTTCTCTCCAACAACTTTATACCTTCAAAGTGCACACAACTCTTGTCACAGATGCTCGCTCTGTGCACGCATGTGTGTACCTTTAATGCATATGCTACTACGGTACGCAGTGGCTGTATACCGGCTGCTCGTGGAGCAGCCGCTCGCGGTCGTTCGCGTGTAAAGCTCTGCGAAACTTTTACGGAGGTACACTACGCGGCAGCGAAGGTGGTGACCTCGTAAAAATGCTCTATAAAAGCGATGCAATCGTGGCAAAGGGGGACGGACGCTCGGCACGTTGGTACGTCTGTGACCGACGTACGAGGGCTTCCCGTGCGTTCCGGTTGCAACTCTCGCATCACGAGAATATATCGTCCTCGTCGTCGTGTCGCGAAAGCGAATAGAACGAAACGGCTGCTGGACAAGCGCGACTCGCACAGCAGCCTCGATGCACACGCACAAACACTGTAGGTGTACACGTTACGCTGGAAACTGAAAATCCTGGCAACCCGGACAAACCCCCTCTTGCGCCTCTGTACGTGCGACACTTTTATTTGCATTTGTCCAATCCAGATGCTCCGCGACGAGGAATCGGGCGAGAATCCACGATGCGATGCAAAAATCTCCCGTACATACTGCACCGGGAACCCTGAAGTGCACGTAGTGGCATAAAGAAGAGAACAAAAAAAAGACGGTGCGGGTGGAAGGGACTCATCGAGACGTGTCGAATACCTCGACGCTTAGAGAACGCTTTCAATAATACTCTAATTTACTGTTAGTAATCGTGATATTTTTTGCTTTCAGTGATTTTATCTCTACTAAAAAATACAATGGAAAATAACAGAAACAGATTTTAAGTGAAAATTTAACAACTGTTTTGGCATACACTGTATAGCGAAATTTCTAGCTACGCCACAGAGATGCAATTTCATTCCTCTAAACGTAGAATGCGACTAGAATCAGCTGAGCCAGCAAGTTGCGACAATGTCTTGGTACCCTTGGCAGTAGGAAAAATAGGGAAAACTACGAAGTCTAAGAATCGACTCGATTGGACAACCCGAGCAAATAGATTGAATTAATTTACTTGGAATTTTTTATTATTACTTCAACGGACAGAGAGCGGATGGCGAAAAAACAATGCTCTTTCCCTCAGTATCTACATGTCTTCGCGCTTCAAATGGAATCTCAGATTCCGAGTAGAAACGTATGAAGTCTGATCCGTGCGACCATTGTATGTCCTTTGGTGAAATTCTACAACTTTGATATAAAAGATCTTTCCATTGGATCTACCATTTCTGGAATATTTTACTATTCCTCGTAAGAGACACATCCTGTATTGGTATCGAATAAAAATGAAACGACCACTTGCTGGAAATGTTTTGTCGACCTCAAAAAAAAAAAAAAAAGAAAATAACATGAAATAGGATCTCTAGCAATTAACGTGATGTGACACACCTTCGCAAACCGTATAAGGTAACGGAAACTGCGATCCAATCTATTCGGAGATGATTGGTGTTTGTAAAAAAAACCCGGTTCTACTGCAGAATAAATAGACGAAGTAAAATCGAATTAATGTATGTCTAAAATATTAATAAAATAATCTCAAAAGATAATAATCTAATATTCAATAAAACATAACATAATAATAACATCAAAATATTCATTACAGAATTCGATGTAAATCAAAAGTATCTGAGATATGTATTCAATACTCGTATATACGTTACAACAAATTTCTCAAGAATTGATAAGAAAATTCTCTTCAAACTGACCAGCGGTTCGTCAATCCACCTTAAAATTTGTTAAATTCAATGAAGTTTAATTAAACGAGTCAAATTCGTACCAGAGTCAATATTTAATTTGACATTTTTCTCTCGCAACAAAATAAATCCAAGTTTCAAGTCAGTTTGATTTTTATTATGTTTGCAAGCGCGTCTCCTTATCCCAATAAGGAAAAGGAAAGAAAGCAACTTTTCCTATAGAATTCGACAGTTTTCCGGAAGAAAAAAAAATGTACAAGGTATTACCGCGTACCTGTACGAATAATAGCAAGGGGGAGGGTCTGATGAGTAAATCGATGCGTGACTGTCAAGGAAAATGATGGAATGCTTGTCATATGCGTGCGGGTTGGGCCGATGTCGGTCGGGTGGAGCATAAGGGTGGAAGAGGGTGCGAGGTTAAACCGAGGATATGTTTCCGGGACGCAATGCTGCGAGAGACGAGAGAGTGAGGAACACGTACCCTCGTCGTGCTTCGAATCGACTGAAGCAGTGCAAGTTGCGTGCCGAGGACAGATCGAGATTAATGGCAAACGGAAAGTACCTGGTACCTTCTAGCGCCTTGTGCGACCAGACCTCGTTGCTCCCCGACCCGCATATTAGCGAGCTATCCCTCATGTGTATGTGTATTATATATCTATATATACAGGAAGTGGTTGAAACGACGATGCCAGATCTGTTACCATTTTTTTCCTGTCACTGTCGTGACGAAATCGCTCACGTGTTAAGTTGCATCAAAGCTGAGTACAAAAGAATTACTGACGTCGAGTAAGACTGATGACAAATATTAAACGATTTTAAATGTGGAAAAAGGTGTTAACTTCGCTCGACAAGATTCGTTTAATATTTTAGAGCGTTCTTCAAATAACAAGTTACTCTACTCCATATTTTGAAGCATTATTTGAGCAACAATCCATTTTTATCCGTCTCTTTTCGGAATTGTGTTACAGAAAACGATCGTTATAAGTTTACGGGATATGTATACCCTTCGGAAGTAGGTACGTCTGTTCCTATTAGCCTCGTTTAATACGCAGCGTGTTCAAATGAATATTAAAGCTAGCGAATATCTCAACTATTCAAACAGAGTTATCGTTGTAACGATCGTTTCCGGCTGTAAAAAAATATTTTTTTGACGCGTATATCTCTCACTACGTAAATGCGGCGGTAATGCGTCAACTGCGTTGTAAATTTAAAGTAATTTTAATGTTCCGTTCGTGCGCAATTCCTAAACTTCTCGACTTATACGAATGCACGTGCTCGGGGTTGCGTTGAACCGCGAGTAGCAGTTTCCGGATCATACTGAGAAACTCAAGACGCTATATCTGTAGCGAACTCCGCAAAAGCCACACAGGCTAAAATGCTCAAAGTGCTTTATGTAAAAGTTTTTGAGCCCTTCTATCCGTTATTCTCGTTGTACTCTTGTCTCTCAGTTCTGCCCGCGACTCGCATCGCGAAATATGCTTTTCCCGCCCTCGGCACTCGCGATCTTTTCTTTACCCTTTCGCGCGCTTGCTCTCATTATGCTAACATTAGAAGCTGAATGACATGTTTTCACTGTCATTACCAATATTGCCGCCGTCGCCACATTGTTCTCGCAACTCTGCGGTGGCTCGGATGTACTCCCGCTTTCGAGACAAATTAGTGACCGAGAATGGCTCCTAAAGTATTCAATGAGTCAGACTCATTCGAGTACCTCGGCTCTCCGAAGCACGACGATGTAACGAGCAAGTTTAAAAAATGTCATATAATGAAAACCGCGAGACGCACTTGAAAGAAAAAGGTACAAGCAAACGAAAACGTGAAAGAGCGCCGAGAAGTGTTACCGGTGCGTGGACACTTTTTTAATTCATCCTTCTCGTGTAATTCCATGGAGATTTATTCTCAAGCAGCTTCGCCTCTGTTTTACACACTTCACATATCAATCTCGTTAGTACCATATTCACGCTGGAAATTTAAAACTTCGAGAGGGCCGCGTGTGACACGACAAAACCATACCTACTCGGCTGAATGAGTTACGACCGGTTGACAAGAGTGTAGTTCACTGTATACTATACGTGCCCGGTGAGCATAGAATACGAGAGGAATTTTCACGAGTCACGAGGAGGTGCCCGACTACGTACACGACCGTCGACCTTTTATGTACCCGTAGGGACTCCCTCGTAATCATGGTACTAACGTACTCGCATTAACGCCGCGTGCCACTCGCGACTAACCCTCCTCTTTCAATCCCGTACGCGTTTTTCCACCGCTGTTTACATGGTTCGCTAATTGCCATGATTGTCGATATTCGATCGATCCGACGTGATAATTGCATGTGCTTGATATGGCCCTTGTGATGACGTTCAGTGGTTTTAACGATATATAGAATGGAATATACGACGCTCGTTAAATTCATCCTCTTTAAGAAAATTCAAGTCTTACGGCATATTCAAATTAATATTGGAATTAAGAAATTACGTGATTTCGAAAACATGTTAATTTTAATCAAGTTATGCTTGGAAGAAAACGGTATTAAACAGTTTTTTAAATATCTTTCTAATATAGAAACACAAGGGTTACTTTTATGAATAATTAATACGATTTAAATTAATTTAACAATAATAAAATATCATGATTTTACTGATATCGGTTGACATTCGGGAAAGAATTTATTTTCTGCTCAACGGATTGTCGAAAAATTGTCGATAAACTGTCAGTAATTGTTATCGCGATACAATATTAAAAGAATCCGAGTTATAAAACGCATAATTAATTGTCAGATGATGAAAAATCACCTGACAGATTTAAATAGTAGTGATCGCGAGCTTGAGCGAAATTTCACGACTGACGTTGACGCGGGTCGGCGGGTTCTCACGATACTCAGCAGCAAGGGTGGTTGGAGGCCGGTCTGTGAATGCGGAATTTAAGGCGTGAAACTTTCGCAATTATCGAATGTTCCCCGTATCCTTGAAAAGTTGGGCAAGTACCGTTCGCTAACCGGCCGCGCTGTGGCGAAGGGCCTTGCAATGGTGCAGCCTCGGACTCTTCCGCTCCGGCAGTTGCCGCTCTCACTCGCGCGTAACACGCGGCTCACGAGCCGCTGATGGTCGTCTACTCTGAAGCGTGCCTCGACGGAATGCAATAAAGCTGATAAGTTTCCGGCGTCTACCGCTTCCTGACTCCGGCTCATTCGTCCTTCTTTTTTTTTTCGTTTCCTCCTGTTGATTTGTGAAGAGGGACATGAATTTTACTTTTTTATATCTCTAAGAAGCGTATGCCGTACGTCGTACGTCTGACTCTTCGTTCTACTCGACTTATCAGAGCAATTTCCCGTTTGCTATATTTCATCCTATCTATTGTTCGTAAAGGATGATTATTAAAGTCGAACGAATCACTATTTTCCTCTGTCCCAAAAAGTCTTCATCGCCTTTGGACGTTGCTTCAAAGGGGCAGTGATTTTCGATGGTTGAAAGAACGATTGATGTTTCTTTAGATTTATTAGATGAACGATTAATGAGAGTGGAGCGCTTAAGAAACCAGTGCTAATTTTTAAAAATTATATCTACGAATTTCGGAGATAGTTTGCCTGAGGTTTCAAAGGATAACTCGAATACCAATATGTACCTTAAAGAATGGATCCACCGATTTCAGTTAAAAACAAGTGTTTTGTATTTATTATCGAAAAAAAAATTATGTCGATCACTCGTAACGGTGTTCCAATCATGCGAAAAAATCTACAGATTCAAATATAAAAATTTGTAGGAGTACTATTTTTTTTTTTTTCAATATAATTTTCTGTTTAATAAATAAAATTAAACTTTGCCTACAATTAATCATATTTGAATCTGAGGATTTTTTACATCATTGGAATACAGTAACGAACAATGAAACGTTGGGAATTTTTTAAAGAATTTTTTTACCGATACAAAAAATATAAAACACGTTTTTTAAATTTAAATCAGTGGACCCTACATACTTTAATGTTAAACCATATTCGTGTCGTGTAAAATAAATTTAACGACTTATGTTAAATGCCCAAAAGGTATTTTACATCCAGTTAAAGAAATTAAAAAATAAATCATAGTATTTGTCCGATTGTAATGAGTGATAGTACATTTTGTTCATTGAAAGATGCTCTACCGATTCATCAGTCAGATTTTTTTTATAATAATCGTTGTTTGAAAGTTACAACCATCTGCTTGCATATCGCGGGACAAACAAGCGATTATAACTTTCAAACTACGGATAGCATTAAAATAACTCGTCGTCGATAGCTATAACTCGTCATAATCGGACCGTTATATATCTATCCATTCATATATATATATATAACGCGTACAGATCCTGCCAACACGTATCTGACATGTCTGCATCTCCCTCATTTGTGTGCAACCCCCGACTATACATCGGTAACTCCCTCTATGTGCCCGCATATCGTTCCTTCTCTTAGGATGTCAGCAATATAGAGTGTTTGCTTACGAAGGGTTTGGAATGGATGCCTCAATAATAATAATGTAAGACAAGCTGCAAATTGAAACTTTAAGTTGTTTCCTCGAGATTCCGCACGACGCTCAAAGTCCTCTCTATGAGGAACTATCTTTCTAAACTATTCTCATTGAGGAAGCGAACCGTTTAACCGATTCTCTCCAAAGTGCATATCAATTTTACTTTTATAATGCTCTATTAAAAAAAAAAAATCAGCACATCTTGATATTTGCAAAAATAAGAGCGATTTGACGATTTTTTAACAAATTCAAAAATTTATAAAATTTGAACCGCTCAGCCGATGTTTCGCAAACTCGATACGAATCGTCCTTTTATGATACTCTATTTATATTGAAAGAATCAGCCGGAAATCTTAAACTTTACGGAAATTAGAGTGTTAACAGATATTTTTTGAAAATTTCAATATCCCATAAAAGTGTAATTTTTCGAATAATTTTAACAAAAATTGCAGTAAATAAAGAGGTTGTATAGATTAACATCTGTGTAAAACGTTCCTGTTTCGGCTGTATCCGGCTGTAGCTCAAACCGTTCTTGAGTTATAGACGTTTCAACTTTACAGTGCCAGAACGCACACACACGCACGCACGCACGCACGCACCGTCACAAAGCTTTCTCTATGAGGGAGCAAAAAGGATGGCAATTTGAAATTTGCACATTGCTTCCTCGTGATTCTCGTCCACCCTCAGATTCTCCGCTATGGATAATCGTTATTTCAATTCTGACTTTCCTCTCATTAGAAGTGGTATTAATATTTTCAATGCAATAGAAAATTTAGTAAAATTGCAATATTATTAAGTTCAAACCCCAAATCGGTTCTCAGTAAATTTAAAACCAAATATCCTTGGCTCCTAGCCAATTCGTATGCCAAGTTTTTATTTGATAGATAAAAATTTACGAAAGTTAGAGCAAAAATAGTTTTTATTCGAAAACGTATCTCGCATCCTGAGTTGTGTTTGGCAAAAATGTTTTTCTCACTGACCGAACGCAGACGCTCTATCTATATAAATACAAATTAAACATATACGAAGTAAATAACTTCCTATCCATCTTTCTGCACAAGCTACCCTCCAAAATATTCGAAATAATGAATCAAACAACCAACAAATGTAACAACAGTTATAAAAATTGAAAATTGATTTGACTAATGCAAAACGATCCACCTCTGTTAACGAGACACAAACGCTTCAAGGTATATTGTGATATAGGCTTGACGACTGATATATAAGCTTGGCTTTCTTTCCAATCCATCGACCAAACCTTTCAACGATCATTCTTCCTCGATTTATCATTTTTATTATATATACATGCGACAAAGTTCGAATTGATCCGGTAGGCTGCAAAGGGCACGAGCAAAGGCGAGGCACGAGGCAAGGATATCGCGAGCAGGCCACTGAGAATGATTAATACACGGAGTTTCGTCGTAAAGGGAAAACTTATGGAGAAAGCGGGCGTGCGCGCGCGCGCGCATCCGCGAGCAGAGGCAGTTAAAATCTTTGCGGCGCGCGCGCCAAAAGAGTTTTGAGATTTTTGTGAGAATGACCGTGGTTCAAGTAAGATAGTTCTTCGCCATCCTTGTTCACGTCTTTCTCATCTCCGTTCGCTTCTTCTCCTTCCGGTGAAATAGCAGGGAGGGGTGACGGAAGGGCCCTTCCCTCACTTGCTCACTCGCTCGTCCCTTTATTGCCATCCGCGCCTCGACTTTTACTTCCAAGAGAAGCGAAGCGCGAGCTTCGGCTTCTTTTTCTACCTTTACCGCTGCTCCTTGTGCTGGCTCGTTGCCCTTTGTCATTCGCCATCCATTTCCTCCAACAGTCGACGCCACCAAACCACCAGAAGTTTAATCAAACGAGACGTTCGCGACTAGTTTACGAGAACATATCTCGGTGCAACGTCTCCTTCTTTCCGCTGGAATTTCCGGATGACTGCATCCCTTCACTCTCTGAAATTCACTGGAATTCTGCTATCCAGGATGAAGTAATAACGAATAAAAAATAATGCAGTATACCATTTCTTTTTCATAAGACTTATTCAATATTTGAGCATCAAGATTACAGTATTATGACGCTTAGAAAATATTGCGAACGAATTATGTAATACATGAAAAATGTTTATGGATACATTTTTCCAGCTGTTAATAGTTACTTACGGTTTAAGTATAATAAGAAGTACGAAAGAATTTTCTCTCTAAGCTATTCCGAAAGACCAATCTTTCTGCCAACGAAAAACGTTCTTCGAAGCATCTACCGGCGAAGAATGTACAACCTTTCCAGAAGAATCGCTCGGATCAGCGTGGAGTTTTCGCCGGTGGGATTAAAGTGCGGCTATGAGTTTCGTTAACAATAAAAGGTTAAGACTTATTTCTCATCAATTAAAGCCAATGCTCCTCACTTTTTTCTCGCCAAAGACAGGCAACGTTTTTGTGTGTGTGCATATGGTAGCAGTGTGGGAGATTGAGAAAAGAGCAACAGGAAGCCAATTAAGAAAAAAGAAAATGAAAGCGAGAAAGTGCGGTGGGGGTTGATGTATCAGATATTTTTATATGTTCGAGAAAGTTGTCGGTAACGCGAGGTTTGAAACCGAGAAGCCCGAAGGATAGATCGTTCGCGGGAGCGCACTTATCCCATTGGCATCAAGATGGCAAAACTCTTACAGCGGTTTCTCCTGGTAGCTATCGAGAAATCGGGCGCAAAACGCTGGAGGCTAACTGGCCCTATGACGAGAGAAGAAAAAGCAAAGAAGCGAGTGAACCAGATCGTAAGGCATTTTTGGCTGGAGGGTCTCAGGTAAGAAGCAAGTTTCAGTTCGAAGAAAACGTTGGAGTTATAAATACGAAGTCGAGAAAATTGGAAAAGTTTCTGTTAGTCGTAGTCGGGTTTCTCGACTCGGGATCGACGGTTTTCCCGCAACGTTGGTACAGGTAACGTACATACGTACACGTTGTGCCAGTAAAACGAACAGCATCGTTGCTCGTTGATTTGTTGAGTGTAGAGTCTTGCTACGTCGAAGTGAGTGTACCGGGAATTCGTTGGTATATATAGACCAACTAAGCTGTGATATATATATATATACACACACACATATATATATATATATATATATGTATATACATATACATATATATCAGAGCTCAGTGGTAGGCTTTGGATTTCGATGGGTTCTCCAGCCTCCGCTCGGAATTATTGTTCCACGTCGGTAACTACTCTCGCTCATCCACAGGGGTAGAAGTGAGGATATAACGGACGCAAAGTATAGCAAACTGCTTTGACTCTCTCTCTCTCTCTCTCTCTCGCGCGCGCTTTGGAACAGGATCAGCAATAGCGTATTTGCGCCAAGCCAGACGGAACAGAAATTCAATCAAGCCTCGCCAATTCCGTGGCAAGCGACTATAGTCCGAAAGCTTTGTACAGGCGCAGAGTGTTGCACTCGTGATGTGCATTGAGACGCATTTGCAATTGGATGAAAATATAATTTGTTTATTCGCCCGTCTAACGAATCTGGGTCAATGAGCTGCAAAGGTGTTAATATTTCATTGATTTGCGAAGCAGACGAGACCATCTTCCTTCGTCGAGCCTCTGCTGAGAGGAATTTCGTTAAATTTTCACTGAACAAACTGGTCTGTAAATATACAGTGATAATCGTGTATCAACCGAGATAATTATATTTTCCGCTTGACAACTTATTCGAGGCACAATTGCGTCACGATTGAGAAACTTTAAAAACTATACGTTTTTGTTTTCTATTCGGTAACCTGATTTTATTTTACACAGTTACAGTTTATAGTTTGTTATTATTCTTATTATCGCTGCGACTCTTTTGCCAATTAATTTACACATACGTTCACTGTATATTATGAAAAAAAATAATTAGAAGTGCGTCAATTAGCACCGTCATTGAAACTCTTTTCGACGATTGAAGCAATCGTCTAAGCCATTAAAAAAATAGTGGACACCTCTTGCCTCTCATTCCGAAAGAGAACCATGCAAACGAGTGTCAGATTGCAAGTAGAATGACTCCAATATATTATGTAGAGTAAAAAATGATCGTTGACGTAACGCAGCCACTTCACTCAAGTTAACAACGATTATAAATGATATTCATACGCGCCGTTTCCGAACATTCGCTATCTAGCTTCTCTCCCAGTTTACTTCGCTTAGCCAAATTACTCCGTCGCGTCTGGATCCTTGCTTTATTTACGCGTTACATAGATTATACTCAACTATATGAGTGAAAGTATAACAATTGTATACAGCGAAATATAATTAGTTAAGACAGCAAGAATATTGTTACCGTAACTAGTTTGGTTACTTAAAATATAGAAAACAAAAGCACCGTCATCAAGCACCACATTGTTACTGTAGCAATATTTTTCGTATGGAGCGATTTGCTATTGTTACTGTAATAATATATTTACTTTCTCATCACATATATAAAGTATGTAAGGAAAGAAAGTATTGCAAACCAAAAAAATTTAATATACGCGCAATAGTTTAAACATGGACGCATCTTCGCGTCAGCGCGACGTTAAGAGAAGCTGCTATCTTTTTCTGACGGTTGATTATGTCTCACTGTCTTTTACTATCGAGGTTACACGCGTCGCAGCCGAGGTTCAGTTAATATCTACCAAGTACATGGTTTATTCACTTAGATATAGTACCGTGCGGTACCGTCGCAGAGCAAGACCCTTCGATTACGTGGCGACAGAAAGCAAATATGTTTAAAACTATTTGCTAGATGCATATTCCCAATTTGAGAAGTTCGACGGATCACAAGATCGTTTATAACTTGATGCCAGTTACAAATATGATGAGAAAGTTACGAGTTGGCAACAAGCCATACACGAATATTTGTATTTTTAATCGTTTATTCGCTTATTCTCACAGCAAGCGTAGTTTACTCACGCAGTAAACTAAATCGCTGCTGCAACAAAAAAGTTTTATGGTCATAACAAAACTAATTGCTGCTACGTTGCATTTTTTGCTTTTTTTATGGTCTTGATACGGACACAAAGTCATTATCAGCAAAACACATTTTGTTGGAGTAACAAAACCAGGTATCTCCGTGTACGGCCTCTTCCTGTCAAGATGCGTAAACAGGGTAACTGCTACCTTACGCGTCATCGCAGTATCGCAAAATTCACAAGTTGTCGGAACGCTCCCGGTGCTTATTACAGATGATAATTAATATAGGGTGATCAACAGTGTCCTAGAAAATTACGGAGCGTCTTCGTTAATAATATAAGCCCAGGAAAATTATTAAAGATTACATGGCGAAACGAATAGCGCACGGTATAGCAATCGATATTAACGAGAGTACTCGTTGTTATTTTGCGGCAGCCGGTAGATGGTAAACGGCCGCCTTCTCGGATCTCGTTCCAAAAAGTCTGCTGCTCGGTGCTCTGGGTGACAATTTATCCTGCCAAGCGAATGGATAGAAGCAGCGATGATACAGGTAAATTTTTATGCCGAGGGAAGCTGAAGAATTCTATCTTCGTGATGTAGTTCTACAAAAAAAAAAATAATAAATGAAACCCCTAGAATTAATATTTATCCGTAGTACAAGCGAGTGCCCTATGGAATCGTCTGAAGGAAGTTTGTACCAAGCAAGTTAGTGGCTCAAACGCGAAAAAGTTGTTAGCTACGGTTTTCATTGTGAAATTGCAGAAGAGAACGTAACAGTGTATTTACATAACCTTTCTTTAGTTATAATATTTTGATTAAAAATGTTCTAACCTTGTCAGTTAAAATATTAAAATCATTTGTATCTATCTATAAACATTAATTTTTTCATATAAACGGTGAAACTATATAATTGTTAACGGATTTTTACTGAACGCGTATAATAACGGGTGAACAGGAGAATAAAAAATTAGATTTGAGTGTTTAACCCTTAGCGGTCACACCTCAGCCAGGCCACATAGCGGCCACATGGGGTAACTCATTACCCCACACTGAAGAACTTAGTTGTACAAGACATATGGGTGTTTTAAGACTTCTAACCGATTGTTTCATGTTTGTTGAAGAGTTTTTTAACATTTCAAATGATTTTTATTCGTCAATTTATAGATGGCGTTCTAAAAACTGGTCATATATGTGAAAATTCAGCTTTTTTAAGACAAAAATTCATTACTCCGCCATTTTTCAATATTAACTTTCGTTGGACTTCTCTACCAGGTGATGCCACTGTCTAATTTATTCGCTTTTATTTTACTTGCAGGGAAAGCCATAATTTAATGAAACTCTCGTTGAACGGTCAACTAATGCTGTTGCTGCTGCGGTAACACTGCTGCTCGTGTCGGTGCTCGGACATGAAATATCCTCGTCGAGATACCTGACGTCAGTTATAACTCTCGTAAATAATGAACGAATCAACGTCCCGGAAAAAGAGATATTTACTGGTGTAGCTTGCGCTCGCGACGATGCTGCAACGGGAAGACGATGTATATTATATATATATATATATATATATCAGGAGTACAAATTGAAAATGCGGGATTTTTTTCTATTTTTGAACGTTTATTCTGAAAAAATGGTAACAAATGAATTATTCAAAGTATTGTCCATCGCTAGCCACAACTTTTTCCCATCTTTCTGGCAATTTACGGATACCGTCGCGAAAAAATTCGGCCGGCTTGGCTGCTATCCAGTCATCGACCCATTTTTGGGCTTCTTCGTAAGAATGGAAGCGCTGGTCAGCTAGGCCATGTGTCATCGATCGGAAAAGGTGGTAATCGGAAGGAGCAATATCTGGGCTATACGGCGGGTGGGGTAAGACTTCCCATTTCAGCGTTTGTAGGTATGTTTTGACCGGCGCTGCAACATGTGGCCGAGCGTTGTCATGTTGCAAAATTACTTTGTCGTGTCTTTGCTCGTATTGTGGCCGTTTTTCTTTGAGTGCGCGGCTCAAACGCATCAATTGAGTTCGGTATAGTGCTCCTGTGATGGTTTCGTTCGATTTCAATAGCTCATAATACACCACACCCAGCTGGTCCCACCAAATACAGAGCATGAGCTTGGCGCCGTGAATATTTGGTTTGGCCGTCGATGATGATGCATGGCCGGGGTAACCATATGATTTTTTGCGCTTCGGGTTATCGTAATGGATCCACTTTTCATCACCAGTGACAATGCGATGCAAAAAACCCTTCCGTTTTTGCCGTTCGAGCAGCAGTTCGCATGCAAAAAAACGGCGCTCGACGTCTCTCGGCTTCAGCTCATACGGCACCCAATGTCCTTGCTTTTGGATCATTCCGAGGGCTTTTATACGATGGGAAATGGCTTGTTGTGTCACTCCCAATGAATCTGCGAGCTCTTGTTGAGTTTGACACGAGTCTTCATTGAGTATTGCCTCCAATTCAGCATTCTCAAACTTTTTCACTTGGCCCGGCCGCTCTTTGTCCTCAACGTCAAAATCACCACTTCTAAACCGCACAAACCATCTCTCGCACGTTGAAACCGATGGAACATGACTCGGATAAGCCTCGGAGACCAATCGATGTGCTTCAGCAGCACTTTTCTTCAAATTAAAGAAGTAAATTAAAACTTCCCGCAAATGCTGTTTTGTTGGCACGAAACTCGACATATTGAGAGCTCAAAAAAACTATGAATTTGACACTGCGACAAATTGACACATACTGAAAATTAAAGCTATAAGACGTAGCTTTGACATGAACATAGTCACAGTACTGCCTGATGCGTATAGCGTTAGTAACGCCATCTGTTATCAAACCCGCATTTTCAATTTGTACCCCTGATATATATATATATAAATATATATAAATATGTATATATGTATATACACACCACGCTTCGAATTACCATGTCGCACGTACCTATATACTTCGTACGTAAAGCACGCGATGATAAATAGTACCACGTCTCAGTAGCACTCGATCTTAACACCGTTGGGGACTATGTAAAACGAAAGATCACGCAAACGAGAGTACGGGCAACGTCTGAATTCCTATTGACAAATCTCGTCTGCCGCTCGATACATCCGGAAAATAAATTCATAAATTTCTATCTACTTTCAACGTGATTAATAGCCCCTGTCTTGTGTGTATTTTATAGTAAACCGTGCGCGACAAATATTCACAGTTGGGTTAAGTTGAAATGTTATTATTATTATTATCATTATATTTAAAGAATATATTTATCAGTTTTTCCACCTTTGTGCAAAGGTTTGAAGATTACGATAAGAGAGGGTGAAATATTGGATCGAATTCGAGGGAAAATGAATCACTTGTCGAATTTACAGGTCATGTCACGACGAGCTTCACGATTAAAATACTCAGACTCACTTTTTATCTTTTGTTCTTTACCTACGACAAAAATTGAATGCTAGAGTGAAAAACCAAGGACACGGAAAGCAGTCGCCGTACAGTTAAGTCGAAATTGTGCGCGGGCAGCCACCCTTTCGTACGGAAAGAACAAGAAAATCTTTTGCGAAACTCTGTAAGGGATCGTGATATAGCTATATACAGAAGTCCCGTTGTCTCACGAGGTAAGAACGTCAAGAGAGAAGAGCGGGTACGTTCGTTGAGGTAATTCGACAAGTCTGAGTAAGAGTGGTCTTAATCCGGCTTACCCGGCGTGTAGCCATGTTCTCTTCTCCACTTCGACCTCGTCCACAGCATCATCGCTGACGTTTTCGTCGTCGTCGTCGTCGTCGTCGTCGACAACGAGCTCTAGCTCTTTCGAGTTTGAGTCGAGCTTCACCACCTCCCGAAAGCTCACTGAGCTTTGCAGCTCACTCCATTCTGGGCAGTGCAACTAGAGAATGAGAACATCGACATCGCGTACGGAGTAGATACGCTGACTATACCGGAGACTTCGATGTACATGTACCAAAGCCAGCTCACACTCAAGAGTCTTAAGTCGGCGATCGGAGATTGCGCCGGAAACCCAGGGCGTTCCGTACCAGCGGGAGTACGAGAATGCGGATAGTAAAGCGTGACAGATCCGAGACGACGATGGTGAGAGCGAGAGACGACGCGAGTCAATTGGCGAGCGAAAGTGTGAATTTATTACCGGGCACCGCTGGTTCTCGCCAACTTCCACTGCTTTCGTGAGCGGGTATCGTTGTTTGGTCAGCTCTCGAGTCCGCCAAACTGAAATCCTGGCTGGCGTATCCGAACCCGCATCATTTCGCATGGGTGCACGACAGACCTGATAGTTGAATCTATCTATAAGAGCATAGCATACATTTGGATTTCAAAGCCGATTTCGGAAAATTGAATTTTTTTATTGGTGACGTTCATTCGTGTGAACGTACACTGACTAATGGCAATTGTTAATGTTAATATGTAATGTAATAATGGATTTTCGACAGTACACACCAACTTAAAAAGGTGGTCCCAACTCTTTTGGGGACCCAGAAATTTAACAATTGCCTTTTGGGGCTGATCACGCTTCAATCTATGAATCTATTAACCTTTCCTCGAATGATTTGATACAAAAATATTTAACGCTTTAAAAATTTTTATTAACAATTATATAATCGTTAACGTAAATATTTTTAACTGTCAAGTTAACCATTTGTAATAGATAATATGTCAGTGAGGTACAAGAAAAGGTTGATTTTATTTTTTCGGTGTAGGAATTTTAGAGAAACCTTTGTCGGTCATAGTAAGGGCATAGCGTGGTACATTCCTTTTGTGGAATCCCTCACGAATTCTAAACGGAAGACCAGTGGGGAATGGCTCGCTTTAAGCCGTAAATGTTATAAGGGCGTGATATAGCTTGGCCCTATTGTCGAAACATTGCCAAAACTTAACAAGGGCCTGTATCATATTGTGATCAACCAACAGAATTTTCGGATTGTATAAAAACATCTGATAAGGAATTTATTTTCAGCGTCCTTCATTGATTTCTATGAAATTTTTATTTTGTCCCAAGCTTTTGGGACAAAACTTTGAAAACTGAAAAATTCGAAGCTCAAATATTTTCTTTATATTTTTTTTATATCTACGTTAGTTCTGTGGCTGATAATAACTTCATTATTATGTTTTTTTTATGTTATTAACATTCAGAGAGTCAGCAACGAGTATTGATTAAGATTTTCCATCGAGAGCATCCAGGTTTACCACATTATACATATACTCGTGGGTTAACCTCTCGAGGATTGTAATAGGACCTGCTCTTCGTAGGGTTCTCAAGATCCTGTAGCCGTACACTCCAACAGTATGGTTCGTCGTAATCAAGATAGGGTTTTCACTCTTGCTGACGAGAATGTAGTAGTTAGGAATTGTCATCGTCTGCTAGTCGTCCGGGGACGAACTAGATCGGACAACCGTAGAAATGCACGCCCTTCGCTTGTAAATCGAGACACTGTGATCTGGGTTCCACGGAAAATTATTGAGAATCCAAATCTGACAAGTGCTGCGACGTATAATCACCATGAGCTCCAGACGGAGCATCCAGGTAGAACCGAAAGGATCGGTGAAATGATGGAAAAAACGAGGGAGGAAGGCGAACTGTAGAATCTCTTTCATCTGACTCGTCAGATTAATCGAACGAAACCCCTATAAAGTAAGGGATGTTCCGTTGGACCAGAGATACCAGGGAGGGTTAACATAAAGTCGAAAATGTTTTATAAATACCGGTAAGATGATTGAATAGCTAATGGCCATCATCAAATCCACTCTCCGGAGCTCGTTATCTATTCCACGATACTCGCGTTCGCTGCAAATTCACGTTTTGATGATTTTACAACTATTTTATATAGCAGCATCCTATGGGCTTGATAAACCTGTAATCATATCAAGTATAAGTACCACTTTATACATTAGATGTGTTCGTGTACGCGAACCGCTCGATACTCGATCAAATGAATAAGGAAGAAATAATATTTGACATCCTACTGTGCTGATGTTACGAATCTGTGTACTGTTAAAAGTAATTCGTTTTACAGCAGGTGAAGCAAAATCTTGTTGAAGTATTCAAGATATCGCAGTTATCAATCAGGAATCATGAGTACCTGGTCATCCTATACATCGAAATACACGGCAAACATATGTAAGTATAGTTTATCATATAGTAAATCGAGCGAAAAGATTTCATTGATTCGAATAAATGGGCAGATTAAAATTTCTTTCATTGAATCAACTAATTATATATTTGATTCAGTTAAAATAATTATTTGATTCGAATAATGTGATGCATTTGAACCACGATGAGGATATTTTATTGCATTCTAGTAAACATTTATTTGATAATAATTACCAAAGAAACGGTTTGTTTTATTCAAATGAATAATAGATTTGAAATCACCGTTTCAAACGGATATTCATTTGACGGCATCGTGCACAGCGCCCCTAGACGGGAGACGTGATTTGTTTTTTTCTAACAGCGTTGTATCAAGAGCGCGAAACCGGCGGAACGTCGATTGTTAGATTGTTACTCAAATGGAAAAGTTTTTGAAGAAGGCTGGTATCCGCGAGTACTTTACTATATTCGAAGGTATGAAATAGTAAATTAATATTAAACGGATCCTCGAATCAGCTTCGATTAGTACGGCAAGCATGCAAAAATAAAACATAACCTATAATGTAATCATATATGAGCATCACGCCCGATTTATAGACACATATTTAAAAAATGCGGCGATATGCGAAATGTGTGTATCCTCTGATGCCACGATACCATTTAAGTATTTATTTGTTTGTTTATTTGGTTGTGTGTGTGTGTGTGTGTCGCACGCACGATGCGCGCGATTTCGAAGCTACAAACGCAATAAAATGCCGTTTTTTGCAACAACAATTGGTTCATTGTAATATTTCTGTTCCTACACCTTAACCTTAACTCCTTTAAAATAAAATAAAGCAAGAACAAGTATCCGCACTACGGAAGTTGGTGAGATTCGTTCGAGAGTTTAAAAATGTAGGATTTGAACGAAATCCATCCTACGAACGTTACGAGACTTAGCATCAAATGAAAATTTCATTGAAGTAAATAAAAGTAATTAGTAGACTTCGATACTTCAATTGATTCAATGCCACCGCATTTAATACAATACGCTATCGATTATAAATAAAAGATAGTTTTAACTTAAATACATTTTTTTCATTGACGGCGAATAAAAGTTTTATAGACCAAGATTTCAATGCAATCTCTTTGATTCGATAAAACTTTTTGTCTCGGTGTATATGTATAAGTATCAGTATCCGATCAGGCTATGTTCGGGACTGATTGGTCACCAGGATCTTACGAACGTCACATTTACTCTTCCATGAAAAAAACTTTTTCGTCAAATAAGTTTATAAGTCCACATAGAATCGTATAGAATCCCTTGAAACCGTGCGGAATAAAAATATTTATATACGTTTTGCTAGTATGAAAAATTCGACATAAAGAAATGGACGCATGAATATTAATAACAATGTTTGACCAAAATGCTTTAATATAGAAATAACGATTGTCTGCAATGCGTTTTTGATATAAATTGTAGAAAGTTTGACGAAACACTGAGAGCCAGCCCTTGATGTCGGTATTATCACTTGATACGTCGTTTGGGATAAACTGTTTTGAACGCGTCCCAAAGTGAGAATATTTTGCGCCAAATTTAATGTCTCTATCGGCGAAAATAGGGACAGCATTATTCGTTGCTACTACGGACCGGTAAAGATTTTAATATAAAGGTAGAATCTGCAAGAAAATAATGGATATCGTAAAGAATCAAGGAATATATAAAGAAAATACTTTTTCGTCGTTGTCTCTCTTTAATTTTTTCGTTGACCAAACGTTGAGTCGGATTGAAAAGATTTTTCAGAGTTTCCTTTTTAATCCTTCAGGAATCCGGGGACATACTCCGAGTCCACGACGATACGTTAAGGACGATCTCGAGGTTGGACATGGGTAAACAAATGTCTGTACCTAACGGAGGGTGGTTACAGAAAACACCGAAGCAGGACACGAAAGGGTGCGCGAGAAAATAGAGAGAGAGACAAAGGGCGAGGTAAGGGTGCTGCGCGACGGTGAAGAGGAGGGTGCAACACAGACTGATAAGGATGAAGGGAGAGGGTGAATCGCACAGACCTCAAGGTAGCTTGTGCGCTGGCGCGGCTTTGCGGGTCAGAGTGCGCCCGGTATATAACCGGGCGGATGCCACTGTCCTTCAGTCTCGCGCTTATCGCCGTCGCGACGACTCGCGACTATTCAAACGCATTTATCGCATAGTTGCATGTACTTTGAAGCGATCGCAAAGCAATTCGCGAACGGCTGGTGTGTTCCGGTTAACGCGATCGCACTTTTCACGTGATCGCAGTGTATTTTCAACCCTATTTCAGACGCAAGGTTTTACTTGAAAACAAGTAAAATAATTCTCTATGAGTGAATCAGTCCGAAAAAAAAACATTGTGTACCGAAGATTTACGGAGCATTTGAAATGAAGAAAATTAGAAAAAACTGTATACAGCTAATAAATGCTGGCATTAAGGCGCTCTGACTGTTAACACGAGAGCACTCGATGCCCAAAGAAGAATAAGATTCCACGCGGAAGTTTGAATTAAAGTTTTTTTCCGATAATCGTTTGTGGAAAAAGTTTCGAGTCGGCGGATATCTGGAATTGCTCTGTGTCCGAATTCAAAGTACGGGCAGTACGGGTACATAAGCTCTAGAGATAGAAGTCAAGAGATCGCGAGAGGGTCAGAGCGCGCAGTTTCTTTGCCAGAGCGCTTGAATCTCTTCCCTCGAAGTAGGTCACCGACCCGCCCGTTATATCAGAACAGAAACCGCCGGTACAATATATAACTCCTTAAAAAATATACAGCACGTTTTCGAGAGGATTGCAAGTACAATAAAGAAGACCAAAGAAACTTCGGTATTCCTCTGCGGAACTAATATTCCTACGTGGCGTAGATAAACTTGTGTCGAGAATTCCATGACGAAATTCACTAAAACGAATATATTAAAATTAGAATATATTAAAAATTTCGTTGGATACTTTTACTGGAATGAAAATCAAGTGAATTTTCTTCACTAATCTATCGCGATATATGCTATGAAGCGAAATTTAATATCAATGAAGCTGCTAGGAGAAAGTTTGAAACAAATGTGCGTTTCAGTGTGTTTTTTACGTCATTGGCGATGCGTAAAAGCAGTAATTTTTGTGAATCGAAACCACAGCGACTGATCAACGATAAGAGGGCTGAAAGTGAAATAATTATATTCGTGTATCGCGATCGGTAACGTGCTGCGTTGATAATGATTCTGTGATGCGTGATTTCGATGCGTCGTATTCGTCGGCGTCGCCGATGTTGTTCGGTGATTTGCTCTCGTCCGTTTAAATTGCGACACAACGATAAGCAAGGCGGCTCGGTCATACCTCATCATCGGAGGAAACTGATAGATAACTGTCGTGTTATTCACGTGTGAAAAAATGAAACGACGCAATAACAATTGGAGCAACGCCGGAAATGGGGGAGGCGGTGGTTGTTGCTGTCACTCGAAGAGGTCGAGTCGCGTTAGTTCTTGCAGCGATTCCAGTACAGACGCAAACGAGCCACCGGGTTGGTGTGTTTACGCGGCCGTGGCTTTGGTCGCGGTCGGTTGTTACCTTAATGCCCTGGGTGGTGATTTCGTTCACGACGACATACCCGCGGTCGTGAGAAACAAGGATGTGCTTGCTCAAACAACGATCGGTAGTGTGCTCACCGATGACTTTTGGGGTACACCGATGCAGGACATCAACAGCCACAAGAGCTATCGACCACTGACTACCCTGACATTTCGGTAAGAACAAGAATATATAAGTGGAAAATTGTATACGCGGCCCAAGCGTTCATTTATGTTTGAGATGAGAGCGTATGTTGAATATCACCGGGCGTTTGGCGGGTTAGCCGGAGATCAAGGGTCGAGGGAAGAAGCGGGTAGGTAGGGTAAAGCGGTCGACACGTGCTCCATGGGGAGCACTCGAGGGCTGACTACGCGTCGAGGGTGAGGTAGGCCAAGGGGAATGGGACGAAGGTAGAAAAAGTCATCGTGCTTTGGAAGAGTTCAAGGGAGATGAGCGTTTTATGGTTGAAGTATGAGAGGAGAAAGAGTAGCCTAAGACAAGGGGTGGGTGAGGGTGGGACGTGTAGGGAGACAGAGACCGAGGGGTAGTAGAAAATAGCATAAGAAGCGCGCACCGTTCGTGTCGAGGCATGCTTGGTTCTGCTGGTGCCATACGGTGCCGTCGTGCATTGCCGCAGAGCAGCATGTTGCAGAGAGTTGCAGTTGCACCGGCAGGAGTCTCGGATATATAAGCGTGGCGTCGTCGGTAGAGCCGCGATTTGATGCATGGATACCTGTTCGCCGTTTGCCCAGCCACACTGCAATACTGCATATTGGACTCTCTCCTATCGGGCAATCCATCAACTCAGCAAGACACCGGGGCATCGCTCATCCGCCTTAACGCTCGCAGATGCCGTTGCCAAGTTTCGCATGTCTGTATATGTGGCTGCTATGTTTATATACGTCACAGCGGTAGGAAGTACACTGGGAGTATAATGAATATCGAGCTATGTGATAAAGGGAATTATAATGTTAATGACAATCGTGACGTTTAATTTGCGCGATGGTTCTACTTTTTTTCTGTTCAATTTCAAATCAAGAAATGTACCATTTGAGCCTCTTGACAATGGCCCATAGGAAAATCTATAGAATTGGTGTGAACACTGTGATCAATCTAAAGTATTCATTCGTCATGATGTATAGTGTTTCGATGCCGAGTATTAGACAAATTGAAAAAAAAAAGCATCTCCACGTCAAGTAAGATATTGTTTGCAATGCTTCTATTGTATGAATTCCCATCGCGAATCATCATTGCAGCCATACGAGTTAATCATTCATCCAAAATAGTTTATCCGTGCCGATCGCTGTCAAGTTCGGTGTTTGTACTATAGTTACAGTCGGTACTGTTGCATGTTGAATCCTAATTCTAAATATCTTAACAACATATACGAGGGTATATATTGTATTAAAGGTATCGTATTTTTTAAAAAGTGGGCTTATCCGATATCTGAACTCTCTCGTATTATTCCACGTTACGCTAAAACGGAGATTACACGTCGTGCTAATTTTTTTACTTGGGCTACATATAACACCCTTATGCCAATTTTTACCATCGCGGAGGATTGAGTCCCTAGCGAATCGATAATGATGCTTATCTATCAAGATCACGATTGCTCGTATGTGGCATTATTAGAATTCCTACTGACAGTTACGATTCCCAAGAAATAGAAGTTCATCAAGAGCTGAATCACATCTTACCTGCTGTTGTAACAAGACTAACTTACATTGACATATGTCCTGGCAAGAGCTTACCAGGTTTTGAAACGAAATCAGATGGTATGCTCTTTATCCACTGAATAGTAGTATACGGTGTATATACTGAATTCGCTTACAATCGTAAATGTGGCCTCACCTGGTTGTTGCCCGTTCTTGTGAGCACTCTATACCGGTATTTGGCAGTGAATAGGATGACCTATATATCTATATAAATATAAGGACTGGGCAAGTAAACCTTGTCGTTGATGGTGCAAGGTGAGGAGTTGTGTATCAACTCTTGCAAGTCCCGTGTCCGTACACCTCGTTGCAGTAACCGCTTTCGTATTGCCGAGCGCGCGCGGTATCTAAAGGAAAGTCCACAAGGAGAGAGCAAGCGAGGACGTCGGACGGACGAGGACGAGGAAGGGTCAGGGCTTCCGGACTAGCACACAGCAAAGACGACGACAACGACAACGACAACGACAACGACAACGACAACGACAACGACAACGATGACGACGACGACGACGACGACGACGACGACCACGACGAGTACGGGGCTTTATCTCGTTATCGTGGAGTGCGGCCGAGCCAAAGCTTCGGAGAAACGTAACGAGCCAACTTTGTCGCACGTAGGACTCCACCAACACTACCAACATCACCACCGCCTCTAGCAGCAGCGGCGGAACATCGCGCACGGATTCGTCCCTCGTGATTTCCGATTTAACGTCCCTCGTACCATCTACACATTTTCTACACGGTATTATCAGAGTCGTGGGGTAAGACTCGACATCGAAAAGTCGGTTAAATCCCCACGTGCAGGGTCCACTTTAAGAGCGGTCATAGATTTTGTTTCTAGTAACCTGTATTCATTTAGATAATGGGATAGAAGAACTTTTAAAAGGAAATTGAAGCATAAATTCAAGTTCGGAGAGTTCAATTTTTCATTAATATTATAATACACCTACCCCCTACATCCATAGAGTTGTAGAGAATATACAGAAAAGATGCAACACTCTAAGCGGGCTACTTTTGAATAGAATCTTTTATAAATTCATCCGACAATTGATATAAAATTGTGAGACAATTAAACAAAAGAAAATCTATTTAAACGCAGCGAGAGGTACTCACTTCTGTGATATACCGTAAATATATGAAATAATAAAAAAATGTTGTAGGTACTATGATATCGAGAATTCATGTTTGAATACGAGGCATAAAACTGATCAAGTGAATATGTATGCTCGGTACATCAATAGCGCTCAGTGAGTGTGCCGAAGGGATGAGCTATGCGCTTGAAAATGTTGCTCCTCCAGAGGATAACTGTAAACGTGAATGGGATATAGCCATGCGTACGAGCGAGCGAGCGGGAGGTGGGAAACTTTGCGAGGGCAATTTCTCCGGTTTGCATATAATTCCTCGTCTCTCTTGCTCTCTGTGGTAAATGTAGAGGGAAAGTTGGGACCTGTCGGGTATAGGCGTCCCTCGTGGGATATAGGACACAGCGGTAGAGAGAGAGAGAGTCTCTACAAAGCACAGAGTTCTGCGAGCGGAAACCACGATTGGCATTTTGCAACGAAAGCCGCTGTAGCTCACGAGGTTTCCCGCGTTAAAATGAGAGAGCGATTCACGAGAAACGGAATAGATCCGATCTATTATAGAAAGATCGCACGTATACTCTGAATGGGTTCACGGGCAAGGCAATCTTCCAATCTATGGCAAACCTATAACTGGAATGATCATACTGCGAGACTTAAATACTTGTCACTACTCTGTATCGCTCCGCATTTCGTAGTAAATCGATTTCGTTTGAACACCAGTCTTCTCATGCTCTTCCAAGGCCCTTTGACTAACCATCGAGAGCAAATGCGATTCTGTATTACAAAGATAATCACACGTTCGTAACACGTTTGTATAGAAAGGTTATTGGAGATGTTCAACTGGAATGTCCATATCAAATAAATGCATCCCTTCTTTGTCCGTATCTAAACTTTATATTAAGCATGAAATATCCGGTGAAGCTGAAGTGTTTGCCTATAAACTGGAGTTCCGGTAGGTCGAGGATTTAAATCGCCGTGCCGTATATTGCAAAAAATATAAAAATTACACGTTTGTAACATATAAAAAAGGTTATTGGAGATTTTCAACTAGAATGTTTATATCGGACTCAAATAAATTCATCCCTTCTCTGTTCGTATCTGAACTTTATATTTAGCATGAAATATCCGGTATAGCTAGAGTGTTTGCCTGTAAACTAGAGTACCGGTAGGTCGATGGTTAAAATCTCGGTGCCGTAGTTTCGTTGTAAATAAAAATATTCAAACTTGACGTAGCTACGATAAAAAGTGGTGAATAATTTTCCACTAGAAACGTATTATCTATAATAACAAAATGCTTAACAAGATATAGAAAAAAGAATACATTTTTCTTTTCCGAATGTCACCGTGCTTTTATAATCGCGTCGGTCGTGACTTTTCCAGCATTGCTTGGTTTCGCAAAGAATTCTTTTATATGGACTTTCTGCTACACGAGAATGGCTGCATGACTATGTGATTCCATTGACTTATGTTTACTACAGTTCCCTGTGTCTTATTCTGGGTGCTGCCTACATAGATAGTATCCAGTGAAGAGCGAGAAGACGATACGGAAAAAAACAAACATATATTGTTTCATATTTATTAGAGATCTGGTACACACGGCATAACGTTCATACAACGTTACGACAATCGATATGACAACGGGAATGACACATATAATTCCTGAATAGAATGCCATCGAGTACATTCATATACCGTTTCGGGATTAATGTTAAAGTCTGTTAACAATATACTCATCCCAATTAAAAATATTATGAACATCAAGTTCACTGTTTCGTTAAACAGAAATTACGTATTTACTACAAATATCAATGAAACAGTCAAGTTATAAATCTTCATTGTGTAGAGTACATGCTTTTCTCGAAATACTGGTCATCGGTGTGTAGTGCGCGAGTGGGATTACTTTATACCTCACAAGAGAGAACACGAACGACCGATATATCATCACCAGATTCACGGTATAACGTGTCGCAATGCAATAACTCATTGTCGTTACACGGTTCACGGCGGGTAAGTGAATCATCACGTTACACTGCGTATTAACGTATGGTTCGGTTTATCGGTAATATATGCTATGTACGTCGGATAAACAGAAAATATGTAGGGTTATTTCGAGTTAGTTGACCCGACGTTGTTTCCAGTGATAAGATTAATGAAAATACTTGATACACGTTTTGACAACAGAGTTGAAGTTTTATATTTTATGAATTCCTCCAAAAAACTGATTAGAATAATTTGAAACGAATTTTGTAACACCATTGGCGACTGTAGCAGTTGACTTCTTAATTAAAATTTAACAAATTAGATGGCCAGATGTAATATTAAGAAGAAAAATATCACGCATTGATATATTCGATGATAACTAACCAATAATGTGCAAAAGTTATGCAACATTATTATTAAAAATAGAAATTACATTCATCTCTCCCCGAGATACCCTACAAAGTGCGAATCACTCGAGACTTTGAAGGGTTCACTGGAACTGCACAAGTCTGAACCCTGCATATACGTCAGAAAGTATATTACAGGATCAACGGTAACAGAGTAACAATAGCGGTAACGGTAACGGCAATGGTAACGGTAACGGTAACGGTAACTGTAACGGTAACAGTGTCGAAACGTATATTCTACAGGTCAAGCTAATTATCCAAATAAACATTACAACATGACTGCACTGTAACGTTAACTCATTCGCGTTACAGCAGATATAACATTTAGTTTGGTGCAGATGGGTATGTGACAATCTCTGGAGACTGTTTTCGTGTTGATACAAACGATTTTCATATTCGAATCGACAATTATGTATACGAATAATGACGTTTGTATTACCGTGATTATCCGTATACGTAATTCACGATTCGTATACGAAAATCATTCGCATCGACTCGTGAATAGGCTTCCAGGTCTTAATGCGCATGTGAGCTATGTACGTAGCTTCGACAATCTCGTTTAAGTTTAGTCTCTCGGATACAACACAATGTTACAACACTAGGCTCTATGCGCCCGTCTAGGCGCGTGTGCTGACATGTACTATGTACGTGGCGTACCGTGAAATTGACTTTGCAGGGCGTTCGCCCGAACTGCTTCTCCGCTCGTTGAACTCGTTCACTGTCACGTCATACCCAGCAGCATCCCAGCCTCTGTGCACACCTACCGAAATGGAACGCCTCGAAGTGACACTTTCTCGATATATAAGCTAGCACCATCGCTGTCTCCTCCTATTTGTCCCTCAAAATACTTCTTGTAACATACGTACATGTGACTATCACGAGTTCCCGAATATTCTTGGTACCGCAGAATAGTAAAATCAATGTTTGATCTTTAAGAACATCGAGGAACTTCATCTTCAATGTATTAGATGTAAGAGACGTTCTCCAGAGAGGTTAAAGCAGTGGACGGTATTCAGTCTGACCCATCGCTTCGTCCGTGTCACGGTTATGAGGTTGACGTTTTGCTGTGCGTCAAAACGTTATCAAAGTTCGACCCAGAGTTGGGCAGTTTCGTTGATGTTGGAGAGAGTCTGAAAGGATGACCTATCCTACAAACTATAGGCAACCATTATTAACTCAACAGTAGAACCACCGACGGCTTTCACGGTGACTTTCATCCATTGTCGTCGACCAACCGGTATACCGTGGTACGGAGTATAGAGAGTAATGGCATTCGGCTTTATCAAGTTTGGTGTGCTTCGACAAGATTCGGAGAGGCTTTTGACCAACGAAAACGTCTCGATAAGTTATTTCTCCCCCTCTTGGTGCAACCTTCCTTTTTATGATTATACGAAGCCTGATCGGATTGTAAGCTTTAACTAAACAAGCCATTCTCGATGGGTATCGTCTAACAGACGTCGCATTTATTTTCTGTTACACTTGAAAAAGTGGAATCTGTTACGGGTATAAATATTATTAATTGCATATTTATTTGTATACATTTGTCGTAATAGCCTTAAACTTTAATATCTCGATTTTCATTCTATATTTATAGTAACTGTGTGAATATACTTGAAGAACTCGAGAAACGTGAGCTTTTCCCAATATCGTTGAAGCTATGTACATCGCTACGGCGAAAAAACCCGCAAAGTCCTCTCACTCGAGGCACACGACGACTTCTCACCACGAACCTGTTCCAGAATATCGATGTCTCAAAGTTGGAAGAAACGACTTCGGAATAAGAAAATACTTATACCTTAGCTCTTCGGGAATCCTCAGGCCGGATCGTCGAAGTCTCTGGCAAAGTCAAGTTGGTTACAGGGTGTGCAACGGTAGTGATTGGCCGTCTGGCAAATGGCTTTGGGAGGGTGAAAGTCGTTCACTCTCATCCTTGTGAGCTTGACAACTACACGAGTACCTGTTACGCGATTGTTGGTCGACGACAGTCGAAACTTCGTAATCCAAAGTTGGTAGAAATTCGTCTTCTACGGTCTTCGAATTCCTTCTGCAATTTCATTCGATCCCATAGGATATCGACGCCAACGGCAACGCTTCCTCACTCACTCACCTTATTCTAATACTTGTACGAGATCCTTCTTACCAACTATAGTTAAGGGGAGGCGAAATCTTCATAAACATAAAATAGATGGAACTAGTATAATTTTTCCTTCCCTTAAGTTTAAACGATACCTTGAGAGCGTAGAATTTTCTGTTTCGTCCTTCTGTAATTGAGCGTTTGGTAGCATTCTGAACGATACTGCGTAACCATCACTTTTTTTACTCATTCGCAGAGGATTAATTAAAAATTGGTATTCAAAATTTAATAATTTGTATGTACTAACATAAATTCACAAAGATTTTCTCTCATTTTATACAAATATTACCAATGATGAAAGATCGTTATAGCTTTCATAGATATTTTGCTACCAATGGAAAACTCTGAGATAATATTGTAAATTTTGCTTAAATCAAAACACACATTGATCATTACTGGTTCAATATCAATGACTAATTAAACTATCTTAAACTTATATTTTGTATTCTATATTTATATTATTTAACTTATTTCGACGCTTTCTTAATTATCTCACGACGACCGTGAATTATAGATTCAGGACTCCAGCAGCTCGTCGTCCTGCGTCGATCGAGCTCGACTTATATATCCAAGAATACCAGTTTTATCTTCCTTTCATCCATCCTTTTATCGCATTAGTGAACGTGACGTAGTATAATTGAATGCGTTATAACTCGAGCGCTCGCCATTCGAGCAATATCGAGTTTTGCAGAGTTTTAGACGTTGCGAACACACCGAGTATGTATCTATCCATTTTCCACCTGGTCCTTCCGCACACGAAGCGCTCCCATGGCATTGCCAAGGACTGTTCAACTCCGTGACGTGCATTAACGCCACCAGACCCGTATTTCGAGACTCTCGGATGTAGGGAAATCCGGAAGAAGAGGCCTCCATGCCGCAGACGTCCATTTGCATAACGGCTCGGGTAGTTGCCACGTGCCTCTCCTATTCTATGTACAACCCTGTCTGGCGAAAGAGCAATGCCAGAATTACGTCGTTAAAGCTCTAAGTAAGATGGGAACCGAAAAAAAAAAACAGGCGAAACGTGACCAAGTAGTAAAATTGCATGATCTTCACGGATTTTATTTTCTTTCTACTTCACTTCACTTTTGTCTTTATTCTACTCATTTATTCATCTCGTTATCTGCAGAAGAACAAAGAATTTTCGACTATGAAAAATTATCGGCTCACTTCCTAGTTCAGTTTTAATTCCAGTTTGACAATGAGATTCACATTTTCGTCAACATCAACTTCTCGCGTTTCCAGCTGGAAGATTTGATGAATATTTATACTTTACGCACTTTCGTGTATGTGTCAAAAATATGTGTTGTTACCCTATTGATGATCGGTGCATACGAAAAAAAAAGTTTGTTGTAACAGTTTGTACATATGATCCACGATTCAAGCCAAACAAATAGGTTTTACAAATAAGCGCTCTACAGACACGACTGTAGCATAAGAGGATTCGAACGAATTATAACACAACGGATATGTCCAGATCTTGAAGTCTTTGCACACACAACAAAAAAAGATTAGTTGTAACTTTTAGGTTTCCAATTAGCTCTATCTAACCACTCCAAACTTAGTTTTACAAAATCATGAATTTATTGCCACAACAACTTTCGACAGTCACTTGAACTATTAACTCTCGCGAGATAGTAATAAGCACGACGAGTAAAATTCTTGAGGTTACGATTCGTATAGTTGTATCAAGCAATCGTAGTTGGTTGTCAAGATTGTTGTTTTTTTGCTCTCAAAACTAAGCCGAATCGTACAGAAATTATCACAATCGATTGGTTGTCTCAACTAATTTTTTCGATGCGTAAGTTCCGTGCACGTTTCAAGTTTTTTTTTTGTAATCAAGAACTATCGTTTACAGCCAAATTCATGTTTTTTTTTTCGTTAGGAGCGTAGCTCACCAGTGCTGTTGCCGAACTCGGATCAACTGATTAACTGAATAATGGTTATAGTAGTTATGCCGAAGCCGCACGTTTTAATCAAGAACGACGTAATGCTTCAAGTGAACACGATAATTTGCTTGTGTAAGTGCTCGTCATTGACTCGCCCGGGATAGAGAGAAGTAGGAGTTCCAGGAACGTGGCTACACTACCACATATCGCCCTTTCGTGCAACGCAGTGATTCGTGTTAAGCGTTTCGTGACTCGTGAAATTCAGACAGAGAAGGGTAGAGCGTGGTTGAAGAGGTGACTCGTGAGAGAGAGCGGTAAAACTCGAGACGGTGGCTGGTCCTTCTACAATATACTCCATCTCCACTCTACTTTACGTACACCGCCGCATGTACATTAAAACACGCTTTAAATTGCTCGACGCGTACATATTAGTATAGGTGTATTGAGTACAAGTGGGTGTGTTATGATCGTTGAACACTTTATTACTCTGGTTGCGCGTAACGTTATAATCACCCACGTAGTGTAATAAATTTATCGAATGGACCTTACATTTAAAAAATGAAATGTTGCTTTGACTTATCTCCACAATTAAAAAAATCTTATCTAAAGATTGCTAAATGAAAAATGCATCGAAATGCACTCTCTGTCATTGACGTGGGGCGATTACGTAATTAGAAATAATGGTACAGTGCTAAAAATATTCGTAAATGTATTATAATTGTATATGCACAAAAGCTTCATTTATCAGTTGATAAGCGGTTGAAACGAATTTTTGTTAAATCCGTGCAGTTTACAAATTTTTAACAATCAGTACACATTTTACATTTTGATACACAACATTTATTATAGTAATTAGACGAGAATTATAGAATGCGAATAAAAACAAAATCTTGAGAATTCGTTTGATGAAGAAACATCGTCATCGTTTACGCGGAACCCGAGGGTGCTACTTGGGAAGCTAATTATACGTACGACACCATTCGATCCTATAATTCGATTGGTACAGTGAAGTTCCGGTTCAAGACGAATGTTGGAAATTACAAGGCTGCCGCTGTAGCTGCAATTGCACTGCTAGACGGAGACAGGGTACCCGACGGTTCTTGCAACTATACCCTGTAGGACGTTTACGGGGAGTCAGACGATTGGGTGAGATGGAAGGGAAGCGCTCAGAGTCGGTGGGTCTTACCTACGCTCCTACGCCTCCGCTACGTCAGATAGTTAATTACTTAATTACGTTAACGTAATTAGTTCTGGGCGTTACTTCGACGTAGCGGTGCAACTAGAAGCTGGCCCTGATCGACGTACATGTCTGTGAAGCAGGCAGGAAGTCTCTCTATCCATTTGCAGATCCGTTCTACAAACATCGACGACCCTCACTCTGCCATGTAAATCAAAGGGCATCCGAAGCTGTCACATGGAAGGTATAGATATACCGAGATCACTGTTTACGTTTCTGCATTCAGTAGCGCAATCCCGTGCCAACCCTTCGCGAATTCATCTGGGAAGGCGACACTTTTATTCTCGGGATATAAGATAGAGAGGCGTCGCTATGTTGCTTTTCTCCTTGGTGTGCAATGTTGTTCATGCATAAAGAAAAACGTCGTCAGCTCTTGATGAATTCATCGAGATCCTTTAGCCAGAGTAGTAGCTACAGCGATGAACTCAAAGCCCCCTCACCACTTTCCCCTCTATGGTGCGCCGGTCGTGGGCCTTATCGAGAAGAGTCTATTTCGTAGTAAAATGAATCGTGAATTTTAATGTCTTTCTGAGGCACGCGACAAGAGACAAAACCAGGGGCAGCGAGAGCAACCAAGACAATTTTCACAGAGACGATGGCCTTTGAGTAATTCAACTGAAATTATTCCGGTGGTAGATGTATAGAACTTTCGAGCGCCAGCGATACCAAGTACATCGAGGAAAATACGTAGAAATGTGAATGCACGTTCACTCTACACTTTAGATCCCGGAACCTCCTCGTTATATCGAAACGTTCTATAAATAATTGATAAAGGAAACTACGGGTATCTCGTCATTCTGATTTCGCTATTTCCGGAAATTTCTACTGGTTCTGTGAACACCGAAAATCAATATAATTAATCATTAATATAACTATATATATTTTTTTTTAATATGCGACTTTAGATTAAATACGCTTAACACCACCATGCACTTCCAGTATGCCATTTATTAATGTAAATGATGGTAAATGAATACGCTATACTCAATTTTCTAGCTAAATCTTTATATTTCTGATTGAGTTACCTGATAAGAGAGATTACGTCTTGCTGTCTTTTTCTGTCAAGATGACACGCGCAGCACTCGTGGCAGCACGCGTCACTTTCGGACAGTAAGACCCTCCAGTTACCTGGCGGCATAGAACTAATATATTCAAAATTATTTGCTACATGCATGTATTCTCCATTAAAAAATTTCGGTAGATCACAAGATCATTGGTAACGTTATGCCAGTTACAAATAAGATGAGAACGGTACGAAGTGCCAACATGAAATCGGCTCTGTATTGTTAATTAATAGTGCTCGTACATCCCGACGATCCGACGTTGCGATATACCGATTGTCGTCGTAGTGTCGTATACATAGAGGAAAAAGCTAGAACTTCATAGGTAGCGCAGGGGCTTGCAAAGCGATTCCAAGCAAAGCATTTGCGCCAGCGTCGCGTGATAGCGACGATTTCCCAATGGCTCGGTCTGTCGTTCTCTGCCGAATAAACTGCAATTCATTCTCGACTGTGTTCCCGTTGCCACCAACACAAACCATCCCAGTGGTCGCTGGGCGCTAACGAATTGCCCACACTTTTCGAAACGATGCCAATCGCCATTGGAACCCCTCGTTTCCATTATATTCTCGCTTACGACAGCAGTCGGTGCGAACTCACGCTCGACACATTCGCTTTAACGATATACATGTCATACCGATCAGAAGTATATCGCTGGGGATCACGAACATCAGTTTTTTATCGGTGGACTATTCTTTCGCGATCAATCAGAGACAAGTAATAGAAAATTTCGGAGGGCGGGCGGTGGGGTCTGTTCAATTTCGATTCGAGACAGCCAAAAATACTTTTTCTTTTAAAGTCTTTCAAAATTTACTTTATAACGGGCCTCACTTTTTTATTATAGTTCTTGGACCTCTTTTGCAGTATTAAATGGACCCACCAATTACACGCAGTTAAAAAATGACGCATATCATGCAGTTTTAGGAGCATCCCGATATGGGCTCCCAATTATAGATATTTCAGGAGACGAAAATGCCTTTCAAATTTACGATATCGATTTCTTTTAGAATAAAACATGTATGCGAGCGAGAAAGTTATAACTAATCGGCGTTTCACGGTGAAAAGAGAGAGAGAGAGAAACAGTTAACGCGTATAAATGTTAAGATTTTGCCTCGCCTTAAGATTAACTCTGCACTTTATTCCATCGTATGATTGCTTCTCACTCTTAAGAGAACCATTGGAATGTGCCTTTATCAAAGTAGACACGTATGTCATTACTAGTGACAGGGAAAGTAATATCATGGTACTGGTACTATTCCTGTCATAGTGCATCACTCGTAATATTTAACTTTTCACATTAAGCCCTCAGGCAGAACGAACGAATAAGAGAAAAAAGGAAAAGCTCTTCGTTTTCTCTGGTGATAATTTCGCAAAGTGTAACCAGAGCGTGCCTCCAGAAAATGCGATACCCGGTCTCCTGCCGATTAAAACAACGTACATCAATGATATATTTAGACAGACATCGTCGATTACGTTCGCCGATTGATCGCGTGTAATTACGTGAGATTCTTTTGAAGCAACTGCAATCCATTTAATTACGCGTGCGCATCGAATTCCGGTTATCATTGGTGGTAACATTTCCTTCTCCCTTGTGTCCTAATACAAAATGTTTTGTGATCTACTGTTTAAATATTCATTTTTACTGTACTTTTGTGGTCTGTGTTGCGCGCGCTTCCCTGGATGTCACGCAAAGTTTTCCTGTCACCGTTATTTTATGCAGATTATAGTAATCAAAAAGTCGTCAAAACAAATACGGTTTATTCGTTGGAAGTCATTTCAGCCGAATTAGGTATAATTTGTAGATAGAAAGGTTAGGGAATCTCGAGAGGTTTGCGGTTGTTATTCGTGACTAGGGAGTAATTTCGTATAGTACTAGGTATTTCGTTTGCCCTCCTCAGTTATAGATACAACCCCGGAACTGCACCTGGGCTGGAACGGCTTATTGGTTGTCGATGACGTGCTCTAACCACTTCTACCGCTACCTCCGCTACCCCCACCACCGGTATCACCACCGTCGGATGTTGCTCCGCAAGTCCGGTGCTCACTGCGGTCGGACGAATTGCTTCCTCGTTACCGCAAAGAGACCGCAAAAGAGAGATACAGTCACGATGTTCCTTGCAATCTATTCTCTGTCACGACATTTGCCCATAGTCGTATCGCTCCGGCTACGTTTGCTTATAAATTATCTTTACTTCTTACAAGACTTTTACACTTATCGATCTCATTGTATTTTTACCTTGGAAATATTTTCAACTTGACTCAAAAGATAAAAGGTACATGTTCAATGTTTCTTAAATTTCGATTAATGTGATTCTTCGCATATGAGAAATGAACAATAAAGTATTCGCCAAATGGCAAAGCACGATTTGCAGAAGCATTTATAAAAAAAAAAATTGCGGTATCCGTCGTCGTTTCTGAAGTACATGGATTGAACAAGTTTAATAATCATGCAATCGAACAATTTTGCGTAGAAATAGCGCAACGTCGAAAGTTGGTACAGCCCCGGGGAAGTCTGAACCGTTGGGAGCTTGCTGACTTTTAATTCAAAAACAATCAAAGCAGATCAGGCGATGAGACGGGGGTGTAGGGATAGCGGAGCCCCGGGGAAATTCATGGGTTTTGTCGGGGTAGCTGGGCAGAGAATGCCGCACACCACCGCGATATAACCGCCCTCTTATTGCCTCGTTCATTTTCGCAGGGTACTATAGTTCACTAACGTGGAATCGGCGCAAAAACACGAACACCAAGCGCGACAGCACGAGAGGGAGGAAACGCTAGAGACTCGGAGCTTCGGTAGGGGGCCGCAACGACTACGACGACTACGACGAACAACAGGGGGCAGTTAGAGCGGCAATTCACGTTTAAACAGCGTACTATGTAATCTGTTTAACCTTCCGGAACAATGTCGGGGGTGGGTCTCCCGTTATCTCTGAAGCTTAGCAAGCTCAACGGCACCGAACAGTAAAACAGAAGTGGTCGTCGGAGCCTGGACTGGTCGGGAGAAAGTGCAGCCATGATGAAGCACCGCACATACCGATGCCGTCTTCACCACAGTTTTCGTTAAGAATCATCTCGCTTCGATACTTCACCATTAAACGTTTCCTAACATTTTTCCCTCGAATAAAAAAAAACTGTTAGACTTCCCTGTCCGCCACGTTCGCTCAGTTAAGCTCCTGACGATCTTGATTCCCGAGCACTCAGGAAATTTGTTCTTTAATACGTAGCGAGCCCAAGTGTGCAAGAGCTTTGTACTTTGAGACGCATGCAAGGAGAAATCTCGTCTCGGTGCCTTTGATCGAACCATTTCAGATATGAAGAACGTCGAGTACGCGATGCCACGAACGTTTACAGCCCCTGGACACGCCAACGGAGTCAGTCACGCTGAGCGATTCGTGGATATCGTACGTGCGTCTACCCGGTGATCCAAAATAATGCACTTTCCTTAGCTGCGTTATTTGAATTTACCAGAACCTGGAATTTAAACGCTAGCCCGTACAAAGCCGCGAATAATGTCGTTAGCTGATGCTTATCTATTACTTTGGAGTTCACATGAATGTTATCAATTGTATTGATGTCGCAAATATAAACGTGCAGCTGCATAGAGAATAAATTTATAACGAAAATAGTGTAGACACGGTTTGAGAAGTTAGCCAGTATAAGGTATAAAGATCATCGTTCATAAAATACATCATTCAGCAGAATAAATGAACAATGAACTGCAAGGCAGCCTTCGATTTATGTCGAACACCGCGTACAAATATCGATCCCTATTTTTATGACGTAAACATAGAATACGCATTTGAAAAACATCGAGTGCTTTATGTTCTATCTCGCGTTTTATATATTGCCAGTTTATTCCACTTAAGTTTCACACTCTTCGATAGGATCGTGACCATTTGAGAGTTCGAAAATTAATATTAATTATTCCAAGCTCGAGCTACGGTGACACTGCCAGGTCATTACTTTTCCCAACTCTTGTAGACGTATACGTGCATCTGGAGTAGATCCAAGTTTATATTCCCACGCCATTCAGTTACTTTCTTGTACGTATTTGTGTGTGCCGGTGTGTGTACGAGTGTGACACGCTTAGGAATATTCGAGGCACAGCGCTGCTCCTGATATTTACGTAACCAAATCCTTCCGAAACTGGGCCTCACCCCCGGACGTCTCATCGAGTGTACAGGGGTGTGCTCCTAAAGAAGAATTTGCATTCGTTCGGGAGTGGCTTATATATCCGTTGCTCTTCCAAAGGCTTTTCCATGTAAATTTCTGTAAGGTTACTTCTTTACCGAGTGAACTTTGCCGGGAGGTGGGTCAAGAGAGTACTAGCAACAGCAGCGGTAGAAGGGTAGAAAAAGGTTATAGTCGTCGGAGCAAGCTGCTATTGCGCATTTCCGAGCTGCGTTCCTTCGTCCGGTTCGAATATTGCTTCAAATTGTCTTTTTGGTTCTTTTTCATCCCAGGTTATTGCAGTTGAGTTATTCCGAGTTCGAAGATGCGTTTTTTTTGGCTACCTGAGCGAGTTCCCTAATATTCTCGAGGATATAAATCTCTACCGCCTTAAAACAATTTTAGAAGCTTTTAGAAGAAATTATTAAACACTGCGATGAATAAAATCTGCAAATTTTACAATTCGTATATCATTATCCAATTTTCGATATTTTATGCCTCTGAGACATAAAGAAAAGGAAATAAACTTAACCTAGAAAAATATCTCAGACGGTTCGGTTAATTTTACAGTTATAAGGTCTTATCTCTATTTATCGTTATAGAAATTTACAAAAACATTAGAATTAACCTCCAACAAACTCGGTTGAATTAATCACCGAGTCGCCAAGGACGGTGACAACATAGCTGACGATGCCACCTATAAGGCCACGGAATTCGATGCCATTTTAATATGAGATTCAACTCATTCTTGCATCATCCAATAATATTTCTTTGTAAAAAAACTTCGATGATGTTACTTTTTTAAGCGTGACAATTAAACTCTGAAATTCCCTGGGCCCATTACATATTTGATATTTCGAATCTCAACATGATCACATGTGAAAACAAATATTTTACGGAACGTAAATTATACATTTTGCTCTTTTTTTAACTACAGACTTTTGAAACGTTAAAAAAATATACTAATCGTTGATATGATACGTTTTTGCTAATCGATAAACTAAAATTACTGTGGGAAGGTGGGTGGCGGTTCCATCGATTTCAAATGGAAAAGTGTCTTGTTTTTTGGTCTAACAATAAAATAATTTTTATCAAAAAAGAAAGAGGGAAACTCTTTCACTGTTGATTTTATTTACAACTGTAACAAGTATTCGCAAAATGTAATAGGTAAACGTAAAATATCATGAAAGAAAAAAAGGCTCGATCCCGTGTTTTCAAAATCCAAAGCAAAATTCCTATCTCTACATTAATACGATTTTGTCCTATATATACAAGAGTTAGTAATGATGGGAATTCGGTAACGAGCCAGGAGTGAGCGAAGAATCGGAAAAGAGAGACAGGAAGAGAGAGAGAGAGAGAGAGAGAGAGATTAATCGCTGTACATACCGACGATGGGTTGCCGTTACTCATATCGTCGATAAATGGCCACTGCTGGCAGTGCTGGTTTTGCCACCGGTGGTGTTGGTGCTGCTGGCGAATGGCCCGAAGGCGAAGAACGCGAAGCACGTCGCGAGGATATGCGAAACGCGTTTCCAGCATCGGTGCGAGAATAACGAGCCCCTCGGTGGCTCGTTTATCCCTTTCTCTCGATACTCGTACACTCCTCGCAGGGATACCTTCTCTTCCCATTTACCCTTTCCTCCAGCAGCGACACGAGAGGAGGAATATGGTCGTTCCATCGATACCTCAATAATTGGATGCCACGTAATTGTCCGAAATAGTGATGTAGTATCCAACACGCATAACCCGCCTACAAGCTAGTATTTGTTTAGCACGTGCGCACTGGTCCCGACATATCGAGTGCCAGCAGCCGAATGATCGAGTGGTGTAGGTATCCGCAACCTATCCAATAAGCCTTGATAATATGGAATCAACAATAGAACTCATTTCGCAGATTAGTTCCAATTCCACGTAAATATCACAATGAAAATGCATTTAGAGATGGCAAAGCGAACGATAACCAAACTAATTTACGTGAAAGTTCTAGTGAAAAAATCTAGGTAGAATTCTAGGTGAGAATACAAATTCGTTCAAATTATAAAACATTATCTAATCTTGTAGAGCTTTAAGTTAAGTTTGTTAACATTTTGAACTTTTACCAAGGTGAAAACGAATTTGTACTTTTCACCTCGGTCGTTGTCGTGTCTGTAAATATTTCATCGGCCATTTTTGTCTGCTTTGATTAAATATACGTTCAGAGATTTAAAAAATATATAAATAGCGGTGGTTCAGAGAATGAGGGAAACGCAGGGAAATTCAATTAAAGCGGTTGACGCATGCGAGAGAACTGCCGGGTGACCCGGACAACCGTAACTACTTCCACCACGGTCTTCCATCTCTCGGTCCGAGTCTTGCTCGCTCTCAGCAGAATTTAAACAATTTTTTTCTGCGGCAGGAACAACACACGAGGAGTTGAGGGAATAAGGCCGTGTGGGATGTGAAACGGGAGCGGGACTCGACGTAAATTTCTCGTGCAAATAGCCGGGACCGTACCGCTCATTGTACTAGGGTGAGCGAGAAAGAGAGGCTGGTGTGGGTAATGAATTTCACAGATAGAAAGGTACTGAGATGGATGAGCGTTGTGGGAGACCGAGATGAAGGAAGGATCGCAATATATACAACTACGTAGAAGTTGTAGCCGCAACAGCGTAGTCGCTGCTTCGCTTTGGGCGGGACGTGAATTTCGGATAAATGGCAACGAGCCGCGAAGAGATACGGAGAAAGAAGGTTATATAGCAACGAATCATTTTCAAAGCCGGAAGTGACTGTGCGAGTGCCCGAGGTTAGCCCCAATAGAGGTTAGATACCGTGCGGGTGATATACAATATCGGAACCAGTTCGTTTTATGTATACATGCGTCAGAATAAAAACGAATTTGACGGTGTACATGGTTTTTTAAACCTGCTACCGATGTTCTTTGTTCTAAATATAAATCGATAGATTGGTCTTGTAACGATTCAACTGAATTTACCTGAAAAAAAATCCATCAGGATTATTAATGATATCTTTGCCTAAACGAGTTTATATTTGATCGTGTTGAAACTCTAGCTAATTTATAAAAAAAGGGCGTTAATATTTTTCTATTAAAGAAATAAAATGTCGCGGTTTTCCTTTCTGAGCAGCGCATGCTGAAAGTTATGCAGTTTTACTTAAAATAATGTGGAAAACGATCGACAGCAATGGAATATAGCGATTTTCTTTACCAATGTTCACTCCAAATATAAAACTAACAGAAAAAGAAAAGAATATTTACAACAGATTATGCCCAAATATGATGATGAATTACGGTGTAGCTTCTGAGATTAATTAAATAAACTGATTTATTTCTTTCTAGTTCACTCGCTCGGGCGCTAGTTTCTCTTTCGCACAGTGACTAATGCGTTCAACGGGGCCCTTAATCGCTCCTTTGTCGTTCACCCCTTGCGTCACTGATAAGGATATCCTTAACTTTTAAAAGTACACACGTACTCGTAGAGCGGTTAACACAAGTTCTCGTTACCTTTGTATGGCATATAACGTTACTTACAGATATGTTACGTACGTAAGTCGAACGTTTACGTTTAGCATTATGTCCGTTTCCGGTCGTAACATCGGAGCCACCAAACAGGTTGCTCCACTATAACGCGAAACAACCAGAAGCGCTCGGTTGCGTCGTTCTCAAACTCACAGTGGCAGCGGTAGGAGTAGCAACAATAACGTAGACCGGGTTTGCGACGGTATAACGTAAATTGGCCGAATTGTAGCCGGCGGGTCACAGCTAACACAGCGGTACAGAGCTAGCATCGGTAGTTGCGACACAGCGGTAGTGACAACGACAGCGTTGCAACCTCCCCCCTTTCCGTTAGTACTTATCCCCTACCTCTATAATTAACTGAAAATTACCTGCATTGCGGCCAATACACGTTCGGTGGCTTCGAAGCTACTATTGCACACCATCACCACCGGTGCGGAGTATACCGAACGGTAGCTCGACGACCTCAGCCCCGCCCAAGAGTGAGACTCGCACTATAGTTTCCACTGTCGGTTATCGCGATAATTGCCACAATTATTAACAACGCAGCAGCTATGTTATATAATCCGATACATCTATGTACCGCTATGCACAGATTGTACATACAAATACAGGACGCTTCTTAAAAATCCAAGTTCATCAAATAAAATTCACCTCCACATTCGGATGGATAAGAAATAAAGAGAAAAATATATAAATATGATGAACGTTGACGGTAGGGGAAATTTTGTTACCTTAAAATGTACATTAAAGGTCAAAATTGTATCCGTCGGTGGCGCTGACGAGTCCAAATAGAGAAATCTACTGTGTTACCGCTGCAATTCGAAAAAACAGTCAACTTAATATTTAACTAAAAGCAACTACGAAAATTACGTAGATCGAGGTATCTTAGCCTCCTGGAAATCACATTCGTCATTTACCAACGCTTTAACAACCCTTCGAGTGCTTGCACCGTAGACACGTTTTCCTGCTACCACTTGGCCTCAAACTAATTCAGTGCGAATAGCTTGTCGTTGTCTCACTGTTAGAGAGCGACTGGGTAAACTAGATAGAAAAAGTAATTTGGCCAAACGAACATCTCACGACCTCTTGGACGAAATTGGATACTTGATGCAGTTAGTGCAACTCACGAGTAATGCAATACATAAAGTATGTATAAGTTCTCTGTGTAGACGGTTATCGTATCAGTAACTAAATATAGAGCGTTGAAGAGCATTTGTTAATAATAATTAATTGGTAGATAGGTGAAACCAACGTACGACAATTCTCTTAAAACCTATCTTCTTCTTTCTTGGGCCACGATAAGAAACCGATCGCTTGTTATCTATTCAGTGAAGATAAACTTTTTGTTCGGAACAGACGTGCCCTCTTTTAGTTTGTAAGAACAATGCGCCTGTGTCTCAAAAATTTCTTTGATAAAACGAATGAAAATAAACTTAATCCCAGTGCTCCAAATTATTTTGAAATTTTTTTACGATATTTTCACGATTAAGCGCGTTACCCAACCAATTCGACAGGATCCGTATGACGCACAGACGGCACGTACAATCATACACGAAGGTTCAATATCTATCGTCTGATTGAAGTACGTGAGCATTAGTTTATATCGTTAAGTCGATATTCCAATGAATAGTTAAATACACAGCATTTCTGAAAGCATGAACTTCATAAGAAAAATCTAATGGCGAAAATTTGCTAAAGCACGAAACTTTAAACACAGAGATAAATGTAAAAATCCCCGAATATTATATTGCTGAGAGGAGAGTTTATGAAGTATACCGACTATTTTATTCATCTCAATTAAATTTTCATGAGAGCGGGCCACTGAGATTTTATTATAGGAACGGTATATAATACACCATAGAACAACTTATAAAGCCATGAACGTCAGCTGAGGAGAGACGAGACAAGAACGTACTTAAGAGGTTATCTGCGTCACAAGTAACTCTGTTTTTTTTTTCTCCAACTTTGTACATCATAGCGTAGTGGAGTATTTGTGTTGATAGAAAGAAAGAAATTTCATTGATAACATAACAATTTTATCACGGACTCCCACAGTGTCAGCTCTATTTTTGATTCTGATAATTATGAGATAGAGAAAGTAACAAAAAAGTGTGTAACATAAGTTTTTATTCTTTCGATCTCATATGTTATAATTCTTATATTATAGTTATAATTATAATTATAAGAATTATAAGTAGAGATTAAAATACAACATATGTTCCTGGCTGAATATTATGTAATCAATGACAGTGTTTTTTTCACTCCAATTACCTCAAAAGTGATGTACATGCTCGTGGGCAGAGTACCATTGCGCTTTATGAGATGGTAGATAACAGGTCGTACGTGTTTTGCGTTGCGTGGCCGTGGCACGTCGAGTAATCATGACGCTCGCCTGGCGCTCATCCTGATTCTTTTTCTCTCTCATGACTCTCCTCTACCCTTTGCGCGCAATCCATTGCTACTCCGCCCCATCATTCCATTTCCCGTTTCTCGTGCTCTCGTTCCATCTCCATCCCTCTTGGTTCCTTTTTGCCGGGGTACATACCCGTGTACCGATGTTCTTTCGTTCTCTCTCTTTCTCTTTTCTGAATCTCTGTCTTTACAAGGCCCCCCCACTTTAGTTGTACGAGTGTGCATAGCTACACTTATAGAACCTTGAGCTTTTTATATATGTATATATATATTGTATTGCAGAGGCAGGGAGGCGAAAGGAGTACCACGGCGTGAGCTGGAAGTATATTTTTCTCACACGAGTTTGCCCTCCTCTTCACCTCATCCCTTGGGACAACACAAAGGCGTAATCAGCACCGAGCTACATGATAATAATAAAAAAGGGATACCGAGAGCAAGAAAAAGAGATAGAGAACAAGGGTGGTATAGAAAACGCTCGTAGGAGTTGAGGCCACTGTCGTTACCACTTTCAGTTGACCACCCGGTAGCCGCAATAAAAACATCGAGCATCCCCCACTCGACCTCGAATGCTCTTTTGAACTGAGCAGCGCGCGCCATGGCCACATTCCTTCCAGTCCCTGGTGAGATGAACTTTGCAGCCTGTACGTGAGCGGAGAGCTTTTGAGGCTTTGCACCGTTTTCAACCCTCCTCCTTCGCACCCCTGCTCCTCGCCGGTTCCTACAACCTCTCCTTATTCAGGGTGGTATACGCCGACAACTCCTATCGTATCCATCGTTTTTTTTCCTCTTGTTCGTATACTTTTCTCACCGATCTAAACTTTCACGAATTTTTTCCCTCTCTACACCGTAGATTCTTCATTCTTAAACGTTATTGTGCCAGCTATGGCGCTTAACAGTTTCGTCAAAACGATCGGAACTTTTTCAGATATTTGTTTTATTAAATCTACGTGTACTTGGCACGGTTTGAAATTTCTATCGCTCGTCAGATGTTTTTTTATAAAATGATACAAAAGCTTGAGCGAAACACAAGTTTCGTGTCATCGAATTTTGTTTTAATTTTATCGTTCAATACATGTAACGATTTTCTAACGCCTCTGGGTTTTTTCGTTCATTTTTTCTTCATCTACAAGTCTGAAGCTTGTATCGTCAAACACGCTTTCGTATATCGGCTTTTATTCTACGTTGATCTATGATTTTAGCAGAGGGTTACTCTCATGTCCGTTAGCCACACGAATTTCGCTCCAGAGTCATCTGCTTCATGACTAACCCCTGAAACCCGCAGACCCTGCCTATGCGTTAAGTGGAAGCGAAACGAGGACGAACATTTGCCTCGCGTAGCATCAACGACGGAGAGTCGTGTGAGTAAAGTTGATTCAGTGTACCGCCCTCTCTCGTTATGTTTGTTTTGTCTCGATTGGATGTGTTCCCGTACGAAAATTGAAATTCATAAACCCTATTTGTTTGAGAGCAATGAAATTTCATTTCACGCGCGGACATATACCACCGACAGGCACTCGTTCACATATGATGTTGCATTATATATTATTATTATAGTAGAGACACTGAAACGTATGTATGTAACTTAATATTAATATTTTATAGAGAATTGTGCGACGTGCTCTGTATACCACTCGGATTTCATAGAATGTATTTTTGATTATGTTCATGAGATTCGTAACCACGTATATGGGGTATACCATGAAAAATAAAGTACTTTATACTCAGTCAATTGTAGTAAGTCTGTCATATTTAAAGAAACATTGATTTATCAGCAACGAAAACAATCAAAATTAACGATTCTATAGTATCGTAGTATACAATAATATAGAATCGTTAATTTTGATTAGTTTCGTTGCTGATCCGCTATGGAACGTCCCATACAAATATGCATACAGTAGCAATAGTAGTAGTCGTAGTAGCTGCATTTTATTCATTTTTGATAATTGTTTATGCAAATTTACGAGGATGAGACATTGTAAATAAATACAAAATGAATCTCAATATTTTGAAGTGAAATTATATATTTGACATATATATCCTATTTGAGTAAATTGTTATCTCATTCACGAGGAAAACTGAATGGTAAGAAGGGCTGCAGTCTATTGATTTGGTTGAGTAAACAAATTACTTGGTTACCAAACAATTGGTTCTGGAAACAAATTATTTTGTTTCACCTACCAATTTATTTGATTGGTCCAACTTATTAATTTGTCGGGTGAACTCACTAATTGGCAGACAACCAACTAATTTCTCGATCCAACTATTCGGTTAACGACCAACGAATTGGTCGTTGCAATCGATTAATTTGTTGGCCTAGCCAAATTAATTGCCTGGAGCGTATTTAACGTTGCAAATTGGTTGTACCAATCAATTATTTCTATTCGTGCTCAGTCGATTGAAAGAGGCTGCACGAAGTTTTAAGAAGCTTCAAACTTAAAATTTCTATACAATTCTGAAAAGGTCGATCAATGACTCTCGATCAAATTTCATATGAAGTTATACACAAAATTTTCTTATACCCGATGATAAAAATATGTTTCCTACGAATAATTTGAAATTCCATGCATCAGGTGAACTTTTCTCTATTTCACACAGGATGCACTGTCGCACACTTCCTCTCGGAGAATCGCACCATTCATGCCGTAACAGTGGCAATCGACAGCAGAACACGATTGAATAGTCCCTCGTGGGCTTTCTCTACTAATTTACGCTGTGCACGATGCGTCCCGGTGCTGTTTTTAATTACGTACTGGAAACGGTACGATAACGCATTCCCACCTCGCCTCCGTACATACTGCTATAAAATTAGTATTCGTAACAATACTATAAAGCGCGAATATACTAGCAGAATCTAAAATAATTTATTTTGTTCACACTTCGCGTATGCTTTCGAACGGTATATACAATTGATAAATTTATGCGCGCATCTGTGTATTCATTTGAGTATCGTGAACATCCGTGATTATTGCGTGCAGTGATATTTAATCGTTTTGTCATGCGTAAGACAATTTACAATAATAATTCCATTTGCAATGATCCTCCAATGGATACGCCCAGATCGGAAATAATATCAGTAGCGTAACCTCTCAGTTCGACAATACAGTAAAAATCTAATTACCGGAGAGAGGATTATGCATTTTGTACATATTTACGAAAGCTGTACAAGCAGCTCATAGAAATAAAAAAATTAATTAAAATTGTGTTATCCCGCATGGAAATTCGTACAGTTGAAATATATGTTAAAAATATATTTTAAATATCAAAGATTTTGCTCCATAAAATATATGTTTATATAAATATTATGCATTACAGATATATTTAATATATTAAATATATTAAATGCGAATCATATTTTCGTTTCATTTGTGAAATACATCGTATATATCTTTATTATAAAGTGTAGAACAACTCTTTTCGCCTCAGCATCCGTCACGTTCGTTCGCTCAGCGTCGACTCTCTCGCATAGAGACCCATTGTCTCTCCCATCTGGGCCGGTCAGGAATGTGCCTATATCGAATGGACCCCGCAACGCAACGTAAATATATTTTACGCTTATATAATATATATTTTATGCACTTAAATCTTTCATACATTTCACATATATGTTTTGCAAATATACGAGGTACCCCATTTTTAAAAATATGCTCAAATATATCGAAAATTAAAAATTTAATTCAAAAATATTTCGGACTAAAGTTGTTGTATACGAAGGGGGACATCGGATGAGCATATCAGTTTTTGGGTCCGTGACCTCTGCTAGGCCCTTTGAGGCCGAAATTTTTATTTTCAAATGGTATCTCTTATTAACATGTGTGGTGTAGACAGCCGATAGTACTGATCATCGCTAACGGCCGCCTACACTACACATGTGAGTTTATCGACTGGCTCTAAACTCAAGGATAAATTGCTGATCATCACTAACGGCTGCCTACACTACACATGTTAGTTTATCGACTGGCTCTAAACTCAAGGATTGACGTTTCATACAGAAAGCTGTAATCATGTAGCTACTTACTCCTTTGAATCCGTTTGATTGTGTGAAAGTGATATTCGTAATAATCGGCTGTTAGTGCTGATCATCGCTAACGGTGAGTTTATCGATTGGCTCTAAACTCAAGGATAAATTGCTGATCATCACTAACGGCTGCCTACACTACACATGTTAGTTTATCGACTGGCTCTAAACTCAAGGATTGACGTTTCATACAGAAAGCTGTAATCATGTAGCTACTTACTCCTCTGAGTCCGTTCGATTGTGTGAAAGTGAAACGCCGAGTCATTGTTCGTTTTTCGTCTTCGAACGGGCCCTAAACATTATTCAAAGTTTTCCCGTGGAAAGAGTGGCGATACGTCAATCTTTCCGAAGAAATTAAAAAGCGAACATCTCAATCAAGGAATGGACTCGACTACAACAAATTTAGATGAAATCAGCCCTTTTCAGGGCTACACGGTGTACGAAATCCGACCGAGCAACCTTCCCGCGGTATACAACGGGTGACGCTAATGCCGACGGTTCTTAAACGCTTAGCAATCCTAAAAAAAAAAAAAAAACAACGCAAAGGAACGCTTAAAAACTTTCCAATTTTTAACAATTCCTCATAGAACTCGTTTTTATTTTTAATTGACAAAGTTACAAAGATTCAAGTGTCGCCACTCTTTCCACGGAAAATTTTTGAATAACATTTTGGGCCTGTTCGATGACGAAAAACGAAAAATGGCTCAGAGTCTAACTTACTCATTTTTTAACATAAAATAAAAATGCGAATAAAATAGTGGGTTTCATTAAAAAAAAAAAGTTGGCCCTCAATGAGCCGAGCGAAGACCCCGAACCCAAGAACTGATGTGCTCTTCCCATTCTCCCTTCATGTACAACAACTTTTGTCCGAGATACTTTTCAATTAAAGTCTTAATTTTCGATATAATTGAGCATATTTAAAAAAACGAAACACCCTGTATATTTACCTGTATACATTTTCGTGCGGGATATGCACGGAGAAAAAATTATCAGTTCGGCCCGCCAATCGAGTATGCTAACGAACTAGTTGATTGGCACAACGAAATAAATTTACCGGAGCATATACTTAACGTAATTGCTTGTTGCAGTTAGCCATTTTTCTTTGTGTGATAACGAGTACACCGTTAGAAATATATATCTGCAATAACAACAATGAGAGGCGTGAGAAAATTATACTTGATTCAAGTCAACTTTACTCTTGCATCAAGCATTTTCTTGATTTATGGCAATATTATGCCCGACTTTTTTACTTTCACCGTAATCTTGCCTTAAGCAATAGATGAAAGGAAGAGTTAGAAATGTATTTCATCCTGCATTAATATATGAACTTTTAAAGAGCTCTCACAATTGCAGCTTCAATGAGTTCGCAGAGTGGGAGAGCTTTCGTCGACCCTGCAGGGATGATGAGAGGCCGAAGAGTGCTGTCGCGCTGAAGAGTTTTTCATTCCGTGTACAGTTATTTCGAGTGTAACTCCAACGGTGGTGTGGCAGAGAGCGAACGGTAGCAGAGAAAATGGAACAGCGAGAAGCAGAGGAATGAACCAGGAAACCGACGGGAGGATTCGTCGTCATCGTCGTCGTCGTTGGCTTCGTCGTGTCATCGTTCCGTCGACAATGCTTGCAATTTCGGGTACACATCTCACCGGGAGAGTCGGAGTTTCAATCAGGCGAGACGCGCAATGCTGTGACTCTCCAGCAGGATAGCAGAGAAAACGCAGCGAAACCTCTGCGTTTTCAAGAGAGGAAGATAAAGACGCGAAACGCCGAGCTCGTCCGTGGTTCGTGGTCTCCATCGTTGGTTCTTAGTCATGAATATCATGACGAAGCTGCTACGCGACGATGGAATCGCAGAGCAGAAGGCAGCTGCTGATGGAACGCAGTGGAAAAGTCGCGTCGTGGGTTCGCGAGCACCCGGTGACAATGCGCTGTGCGGTAGACTGAATTCTAGGGCGGCCGGGCCCCCTAGGAGGCGGTACCTGCTGCTTCAAAGTTCATCAAGCATATCAAGGGAAGCTGACACGCTGTGAGTGGTAAAGGCCCGAACAGGCTAGACCAGAATCGTTGCAATATCTATACCGATGCGGACCAACCAGCGATCTATTGCGGTAGACGCAGCATCTTCGCCGTACTTCTATTATTATTCAACGTTCGAGCTCGGTCGTGCACAATGTTTCGATATGGCGTTAAAAGAGAAAAAGACAACAGGAAATAAGGAATCGTGTGATCGACGTCGGTATCTCTGCTTCGTTCAAGAATTCCTCGTATGAGCCACGAGACTCGGGTGATGTGGACATACCGACGATGGGTATACTACACGCCAGGCCAATAAAATCTGTGTATCGTATACATTTTTTCTAGAGCATGTTGGTGCAACTGTACGACGACCAGGCTTCCATTTAACTACAGAGAAGATACCGCTACCCGAATCGATATTTTACTCGCCGTATGCCCTTCATGAATTAAAAATCCTTTCTGCATGTGGATACCGACGCCGGTTTCACCCTTCGTTTAACCTACGCGTTCTCTGCTTGGAGACTTTATCCTTATTTCCGATCCTTCGCCGTTCCTCCCTAAACCTCCGTGACCCTCGATGATCCTCCGTGGTCCTCCGTGACCCTTTGTCGTTCACCGATACATACTCAATATATACACAGACCCTGATACACCCAACTTTTTACTCCTTATACGGCGCGTGTAAAAGCGCTGTGAAACCTACGAGATCCACTAAAATTCAAACGCCTGAATAAACAAGTCGGTGTACGTCTGAGTGGTCACTGCATCAAATGTTGCCCACAACCGAATTTACTTCGGTAACCACTGCAGCCGCACACAGACAACGCAGCCACTCATGCGTACTGAGAAAACAAATTCGCTGGAGCAGCAATAATTTTGTTATCGTTACGAATTCAGCTACTTAATATTGGCACAACAAAACTACCTTGTTACGGTAACAAAAGTTTTTCGACTCGAACCATTTGCTATCACAACAAAACTGACATTGTTAATGCAACAATATCGTTTGTTATTGTAAGAAAATAATTTATTATCGTAACAAACCGGTTTAATTCAACAACTAAACAATATTTTTTATAACAACTAGAAAAAAATATTATTGTCTTTTCAATCTTTGATTCGATTGCTCTAGAATCAGGAATATTGTTCCATGTGAATGAACATTTTTGACGTCGCGAATTACGAATATAAGAATAAATATTTCGAGTTAAGAATGGCTAGATTAAATAATGACATTTTTTATTGTCGTACTTTCACTTGAAATAAATAATCAGCGCAATCTGAAGATAAAAGTCCTTTAAAAAAAACTCCGAAATATCGACTTAGGTCAATTTTTCTATGTTTGGGAGCTTTTCCACTGTTACAGGTAAATTTACGTTTTACTATGTTGGTATAAGCATACAGTACTGCAGTAAGATTGTGTTCATGTATATATATTTAGACCACGTTCTGAATTACCAGTGGGCGGAAACCAACACCAATCCGTCTGTCGAGACTAAGGACCAGCAATCCAGACTGCAAACTCTTCTTATTCTTATTCGTCTTATTCCAGCACAGCAGTTCCTTTTTTTTTGAACAACCCATCTCATTTTTTCTACAGAGCCGGCGCAAGAGAGAAAGCGCGAGAGAAGGAAAGTAGAGATCGTTCTCTCGTCTCGGCATTATTCTCAGTCTATTCATACTCATCGTTACAATTCCTTGAGACAGTTGGAATGGGATCGGAGTGAATAATTCGGCGGGCGCGGTAGCCTTTTCTACTTAATCGCTTCCCGGCGTGACGTTTCGATTCTCCAGACTTTTTTCTTTATCCCATCTACCGAAGAGAAAAATAGAGAGAGAGAGAGAGAGAGAGAGAGAGAGAGAGAGCTTATAATAGAAACAATAGAGCGTGAAAGATACACAGCAGATATTTTTTTCTCAAAGATGCACTGCAATTTTCTCGAAATGGTATTGACGGGACTAGGTAGAGTTGTTTGGTTATTATCATGCAACTTCTGTACTTTATTGAAATATCATGAATTCGTTTTATAGTCTTTCGTTATTCGCTTTCATAGAAATAACCATAATATTTTAACAAGATCTGTCCAAGACATCATATAAAATATTTTGGAAATAGAACTTGGAAGTAACTTTGGTAATCATTGTGGAAATAGCTGATAGGTTTTAAAGTGGTCCACGAATCGTATGTTGCTTTTGGTGCAATTAAAAATACTTTGTTGGGACAATACAGTGAATAATTCATGAGCGGAATGTGAATTTTGGTATAAATATATATATTTTTTTATAGGAATAATTTAAAGGAATTAGAATGTAAAACAAAATCATCGTCCCGAGGTAAAAATATTTCTCGATATCCGTCCTGTTCGAGATCCTCATGGGTAAGCGAGATAAAAATATCCAGGATAGTGAATCTCCATGAATTTACAACTTCGTAAAATGCCCATGTATGGCGAATGTATGAACAGCGTTTAATTACGGATAGCACGGTCTAGGTAAAATGTATTTTTATTTCATTTGCGAACATGAATAATACCAGCCCAATAAAATTTTCATCGAGCCGTGATGTAGTTCACGATCGTTGAACCGCTGAAGTATATAACAAACCGGTATATAGAAATGAAAGAGCATTAATTAACCTCCGTCGAATCACGAGCGTACACACGTTACCTGATAAATCATTATAGCCGAGCGTGCGTGCAATCCTCGCTTATTCTTTTGTCTGCTGATAATTTTCGGACAGCACACGCGCTAAAGCTATTAGGTTTACGTTCGGTGATGCATACAACTTTTAATTTATAATACGTTTCGTTTATCCCAATGGTTTTTTCGTAATATCTTTTGCCTATAATAATTGAATAAGATATCGTTGAAAATGAAAGTAAATAGAAAATGATTCGATAAAGCGAATTAAAAAATCGTGTAGTACGTCGAGCGAGACGCTAGCTTGCATGTATTAATGCCGGGACTTTGGTCCTTCGCCTTTGGCGCTCAAGGCAATCAAAAATATATCGCAAAATCTTTCGACCGTACGAAGCACTTTGACTACTTTAATATATTCCGGACGATTCCATAAAAACATTATTTCTTTATATCTACAGAAGAACAGAGTACGAAATCGGGGTCAGCAGACTCGCGGAGCTCGCTCGGAACTGTGCACTGACATATATATCCGCATAGAATTTGCTGCATCCCGGTAACATCAGCTACTACGCGGAAAAGCCATTTTCCTCTTGAGAGCTCCCGGATCTGACTTGATCCCGTGTGCTGTTCTCATCTCTCTATAAAGCGCTATATATCTAATACTTTGTAGGTATACCCGGTGAAATAAATCCGACCAATAAGGAAGAAATTGAAATAATGTCGATTTTCGGTTGAACGTGAAATTCGCGTTCACGTATCTTGCGAAAAATTCACCGAGCCTGGAATAATGTCAAAAATCTCGAGGAATCTCATGCGACACGATGTCAATGAAATACTTTTATCGATACATCGACACATATTATCCACAATGTGTAACAAAGTAAATGCACCAGAAGTTGACAGAGATGATAACCACATTAATGTTTTCATTATGTTTTTGCGGATTCGCTCACATTGCAACAATATATTTAAAGTCCATCGCATTGATTTTCGAATACATTTATTTACTGCTGGTTCGTAATTACCCAAGTAGAAAATGTGTAGCGTTACATCCGGTGCGAATCACGCATTGCTGCGATCCAAAATAGCACAAAATTGTCTAAACGGTGTCTAAAAGAAGGACAAAATTTCCGTAAATTCATCTTTCAGTGACAGCACAAAGTCAACGAAAATATAACGAAAAGTCGTCTTATATCCCATTGTTTGATGTCTTAAACCTTGACTAAAATATGTCTTATAGCCTCGACTATTAGATCTCTTTTAGCTGTCACTAAAAGATGACTAACTATAGACATCTTTTCGTCAACTTTGTTCCAATCGTATTTATTTTCGCAGGTAGATTATGGTTGAAATTAATATTGAAAACGAGAATTTTATTAATGAAGTAAATTCTTTTATTGCACATGCTAATCAAAATAATTATATAATGATTTTTTTTATCATCCAACATATGAAAAAACTATGCTACCTTATTATAGACGAATGATTATAATATGACATATTGCATTATATATGTATTATACTACAATAATAATCAAGACTTCAACTTTCGAACGATAAATATTGTAGTTATCATTATAATCATATCTGCTATAAAGTGAGGTTATCTGTCCTTATCGGCACATGTTGAAGGACATACAGTTGAAACTACAAAGCCCACTACTACCGTAACGAATATCAAATAATAATCAAAAGCCATGCGTACAAATATATGTGATTATAATAGAACTCACCTTTTCTTTAGCTCAAGAATTAAATATAATTAATTATATGCGCACTACTCGTCACCCGCCCGCCGAGAAGACGTCATTCTAGCGCGAGCACTATAGCCTAACGCCGGTGGCGCCACTCATCTTTCGAAAGATATCTTTCAGACAACTCTTCGTAAAATCCGTCAGATAACTTCGAATATACATTTTATAGTCGACTACAATTTAGGCGTCTTTTAAAAGACTCCTATTAGACATCTTAACACCTTTCCTAGAAAACGACTTGCGAAAGATATCCTTTTGTAATCTCTAGGATTTAGTGCTGCCTGGGATGCTACAGATTTTCTACTCGGTAAAAGACCTTAAAAACGAACGATAAACAGTTTTCACACAAACTGAATAGAAATATGTATGTGCTTTAACGTTATAGCTAAACTTTTCTATAACCAAAGGAACTATATTAAGTTCAAAATAAAAACTTGGTATGGTTCTCGAAAAACTAATGTTGAAATGAAAAAAAAAAAAAATTCTCTAACTAAATTTTACATTCGGGCAGCTGATTTGTTAAGTAAAAAAATAATGTGTAGTATATTTCTGAATAAGTCAATGCTCATCCTTCCTTCTCCTCCCTGATCATGAAATTTAGAGTACTAAGACACGCGTGTATTCGTCAAAAATAATGGTTCGGTCATAGAACAGAAAAGTCGTAAATAGTTAGCATGTTACCAAAGGAATGATGTGATCTACCGCAGTGGCATCTCGAGGTCAAAACGGAAGTAAGAGAGATAGATAGAGAGAGAGAGAGTTACACACAGCTACAACTCCGTAACTTTCTTTACAAGATTCGGAGCGAGTGTGAGAATAAAACGAGATACCGAGTGAGACGAGAACGAAAAGAGGAACTGGAGGCTGATGGTGCGACCGGTGGCTTTTCTCGCATCGATTGATAGCAAAGAGTTATCTGAGCCAGCGGGCGGCAAATACTCGCTCTCACGTGGTCTCGTGACTCTTTTACGTCCTCGGTATCCCTCTTCCATGCATTACCCTAGGTGCATCGTATACTTCGACCTACCTTACTTATACTTTCTGTCTTATCCCAGTATTACACTATCGACATCTACAGTTATATTTCTTATTGTTGAATTATATTGAATTTACTTCAATCCAGAAATGAAAATACAAGAAATTTGAAATAATAATCAATTACACATATACACAATAATTGCAAAGGGAAGACTACAAGACGTCGTAATTAAGTAATAATTATCTCAGGTTATCCGAATAATATTCAGAGCATGATCTATCAGGACAGCTAAAGTGAGATTATATACCGTGTGAATTTCACCCGCAAGCTTTGACGGCAAAGATGCACGCACGCAACGACGAGAGAAGGGAAACGGCCCGTTCTTCAGCGTACACCTGCTACACGATCTCTACCACAGCAATTTTCCCGCAAGTCCACGTAGTGTTGATTATAAAGCTGCATCAAAGCCCTCGCGATGACACGTCGCGATAAGTTACTGACAAATATTCAGATACGCACATGCATTACTAGACAGTACTACATAGAAGGTGTATACAAATATATACATAGAATTAATTATATTCTATGCATGTGCCGACGTCAGAGGTGGCGTCTACTAGACCGCTTTCAAAAGTTTACACGTGGTGTTACGGTAACTAGGGTATGTGCGATCACCGTAAGAGAGAGAGATAATAAAAACGTTCGGTGATGCAAGGTCGGTAGGTATTATTATTAATTCTACCATAGTATCAGCACGGCCATATCTCTCTCTCTCTCTCTCTCTCTCTCTCTCTCTCTCTCTCTCTCTCTCTCTCTCTCTCTCTCTCTCTCTCTCTCTCTCTCTCTCTCTCTCTCTCTCTCTCTCTCTCTCTCTCTTTTGTTCGCTCCTGTTAAACGGGCTCCACCCTGCTCATCGCTTCTACATTTCTCACTATATCCGATATTCCGCTCCAGTAACATGAAACACAGCAAAGCCAATTTAGTTTAGCTGTAGAGCTTGGATATTCGATACGACTCCGGAAAATAGACACTCCACCATCTCATCGCTAAGGTCGTAACTTTCTCGTTTCCTTGAATGACCTGCGATGCGATGCTCCTATCTGATCCCGAGAGTTCAAATTTTGTATAATGCATATAGCTCGTAGGAAAACTGTGGTAATCACATTGTATAACGACCTTGCGATAGAAGGTACTGGGTATTGGTTATCGTGTCGCTATATAATAAAGGGTGATTTTTTTGAGGTTAGGATTTTCATGCATTAGTATTTGACAGATCACGCGGGATTTCAGACAAGGTGTCAAAGAGAAAGATGCTCAGTATGCTTTGACATTTCATAATGAATAGACTTACTAACGAGCAACGCTTGCAAATAATTGAATTTTATTACAAAAATCAGTGTTCGGTTCGAAAAGTGTTTCGCGATTTACGTCCGATTTATGGTCTACATAATCGACCAAGTGAGCAAACAATTAATGCGATTGTGACCAAGTTTCGCACTCAGTTTACTTTATTGGACATTAAACCAACCACACGAATGCGTACAGTGCGTACAGAAGAGAATATTGCGTCTGTTTCTGAGAGTGTTGCTGAAGACCGTGAAATGTCGATTCGTCGCCGTTCGCAGCAATTGGGTTTGTGTTATTCGACGACATGGAAGATTTTACGCAAAGATCTTGGTGTAAAACCGTATAAAATACAGCTCCTGCAACAACTGAAGCCGAACGATCTGCCACAACGTCGAATTTTCAGTGAATGGGCCCTAGAAAAGTTGGCAGAAAATCCGCTTTTTTATCGACAAATTTTGTTCAGCGATGAGGCTCATTTCTGGTTGAATGGCTACGTAAATAAGCAAAATTGCCGCATTTGGAGTGAAGAGCAACCAGAAGCCGTTCAAGAACTGCCCATGCATCCCGAAAAATGCACTGTTTGGTGTGGTTTGTACGCTGGTGGAATCATTGGACCGTATTTTTTCAAAGATGCTGTTGGACGCAACGTTACGGTGAATGGCGATCGCTATCGTTCGATGCTAACAAACTTTTTGTTGCCAAAAATGGAAGAACTGAACTTAGTTGACATGTGGTTTCAACAAGATGGCGCTACATGCCACACAGCTCGCGATTCTATGGCCATTTTGAGCGAAAACTTCGGAGAACAATTCATCTCAAGAAATGGCCCGGTAAGTTGGCCACCAAGATCATGCGATTTGACGCCATTAGACTATTTTTTGTGGGGCTACGTCAAGTCTAAAGTCTACAGAAATAAGCCAGCAACTATTCCAGTTTTGGAAGACAACATTTCCGAAGAAATTCGGGCTATTCCGGCCCAAATGTTCGAAAAAGTTGCCCAAAATTGGACTTTCCGAATGGACCACCTAAGACGCAGCCGCGGTCAACATTTAAATGAAATTATCTTCAAAAAGTAAATGTCATGGACCAATCTAACGTTTCAAATAAAGAACCGATGAGATTTTGCAAATTTTATGCGTTTTTTTTTTAAAAAAAGTTCTCAAGCTCTTAAAAAATCACCCTTTATTATGTTAACAGTACGAGAGATTTACATAATAACAGGTGATATTCAAGGTACACTGATTCCACCTAATCAGACGATGTATCACCTGTTGGTTTACCTCGTATATTTTTTCATACAATTAAAAATAATTCTAATAAATATTCTTGACACATCTAATAATTAAGAGGCTGACAGTTTGGAGTATCGCCATCAACTACACGGCTTATCCACAGGATAAAGAAAGAGTGAAAGTTGCACATAAAATTGTTAAGAGGAAATGTCATACCCGTCAACACGGGAAATGTCAGTGTACTCATGGCAGTGCAACGCTTCTGTCATCACCATTGACGTTTTTCCTCTTCAAACTAAATCTGACTGACTAATTTATTATATCGAACAAGATACGAGAGAATTGTAATTGTTTCGCGTACTGTACGTGAGTACTGTAGAAACTCACTCGCTCGGTTAGCTATGTCCCACTCTGAAATTCTTTACAGTTGAAAATACGCAATTTTCAATTTCGGCAAAGAGGCTTTGGCTACCAGCTCGCTCGTGCATTCGTCCGTTCTCATTGGCTTTTTCATCATCGTGTACGCTGTGGCAGAGTTGCCCGTATTCAACGAACGTGCGGGGATCGATGGGATATTGCGCTTGACGCCCAATAGTTTTCATTTGTAGCGAAACACTCGAGCGTGGCAGCTCTTGTCAGCAGTTAAAAAATGTGGGGGTGAGAGTGGGGAGTTGAGGGTCGAGCATTCGTCGGCCAAATTGTAATTAGAACGAGCTGATGAATTTGCAGGGATACGGGGCTTGACGCCACTTTTATATGGCATATGTCCCCTTTCCTCCTTTTATACTGCAGGAAGAGAAAGAGAATTATAGTCATATTGATATCAATATGTTTTACCACTTTTCATTATGCACCCTCTTGCATACCATGGTGTCATGCACAGCCCGATAATTCATCAAAAGGCAGTGACGTAATCTAACTAAGGAAATGAACACGCATTATCCTAATGAAACAATCAACATAGATTATGGAACTTGAGCGGCTACCTGATCATGCATCAAAGGTAATTGTTGATAATATCAATATAATAGTTTGATACACTTCGAACGGCTCTATTGTCTGTCTTTTCAAGCCGCGTGGATGTGCAGCATCAATGTACTTGTAATGGAAAACGTTAAAATGGAAACGTAACCTAACTAAGGAAATGAACACGCATTATCCTAATGAAACAATCAACATAGATTATAGACCTTGAGCGGCTACATGATCATGCATCAAAGGTAATTGTTGATAATATCAATACAGTAATTTGATACACTTCGAACGGCTCCATTGTCTGTATTGTCAAGCAGCGTGGATGTGCAGCATCGATGTACCTGTAATAAAAAACGTTAAAAGTGATTTTTTTTATAGTAACAAGTACGATTTATAGTTATTCTTACATCGAATTATTTTCATGTCATTTTTTCTTAAACATGGATAATTATAATAACATCTCTGGAAAACATTGTGTTGAATAATGTCGACCGTTTAATCGCTGATAAAAAAGGTTATAATTACCCAGAATTCACCTAAAGGTATTGAATTTGCGTTTTCGAATGAGTATGCTAAACAGTATGGAGTTCTGGATATCGTTAAATTTTACAACTTTTTATATATTTAAGACGATGTGTAACTTTTGTTGTTGGATGTGTGCGGCTGCGTAACGACCCATTCCAAGGTGTTCGAGAGTAATGTATATCAAGTAATTAAACATTCGACTTTTTAGTGTACAACGTATCGGACAATAATGAGGATCATCCTCAGACACAATTTTATTGAAGCCTGTAGTATATATTAACAAAAAGAAAATTATGTGTGGCCACTATAAATCTTTTTTATTTTAAACTAAAACTGTGATGCACTTTCCTCCACGTTGATTGACCTGTCGGATATGTGATGACGGATGGAGAATTTGGGGAATTGGGTAGAACCGTAGTGACAATGGCCCGCCGAAGCATCGCAGAGAGAAAATATATCGTGATCATCGGAGATCGAACCCATATTGTTCCGGTACCGAGTAACAGCGCTGATGTCACCTAAATATTCCTCTCATTGGAATCGTCTGCTTATATACAAAGCAGGAATTGTTACAGATATAAGATAAAAAGGGTGAAGTGTGTCTCAAAATTCTTCACCGTATTGTCATCTTTTATCCAAATAATCAATGGTGCCAGAGATATTTGCGATGGAAACATTCTATTATCTCTCTTGCACGTATTACGATCTGAGCGAAACAGACAGAGTGTAGCACATTACCTTAAAGATTTAATATCCATTCTCGTGAGTTCGTTGAATCTGACGGAGCGTATTATTTTACGAGCAGCAAGTGGTGGATAATATAATAAGTGTGAGGAAAGTGTGTATTACAGGGGAGATTAGATAAAAACTTCAAAACGATCTATCACGACGAGCGCTTTCTTCGTAAAATATTAAAAATTATGGTCGAAGTGTACCCTTCGTACCAATGGTTTATCGTTGTACGGTCTTGCATGCTTCTCAGTGGAAAGATAAATATCTTTCAGTTTGGTGCTTTGAAATTTTCCATATGTTTAGAGAATATAATCTTATGGTGTTATCGGAAAAATCCATGTTGCTCCGAATTCAAAGTCAATACCAGATACATATCTTCTCACGCGATCAATTTTCAAATTTGACTCTTGTATGCCTCCAAAATGAAAGAAAATCGAATTTCAAAATATTCTCACAACATGTGGACAAGAAAAACTGTTTTTTTTTTCTTCAAAAGTAACTCAGTAATCTCTTTTACTGTTTAATACGCATACTTAGAAAAAAAAACTTTCCATCAGTGCATAACGCGCTCGTAAGTGTGAAATATAAAAAAAAACTGATTTACTCTTTAGCGATATTTATGAAATTTGGTATTGTGTGGTATTTGAGGTTAATGAATCGAAATACGTGATGAGAAATAAAGAATTAAAAATGATGAATTGAATATAGTGGATCGGAGATTGAAAAATCGTTGGATATTTATAAAAATGAGTATTGTAAGATTTTTAAAGTTCCAAAAATCAAATGTGAGTAAAAGAATTTTGAAATTCAATTGCGATCGGTCATGTATTATCCGCTAATAAGATATTTTAAATTTTCATAAAAATCCAACCGGTTTTACATTTTATTCCGCCATATTAAATTATTCCAATGATATTCCATTGTCATATTTGGTTCCAGCGACGTTAAAAAAACGTCATTAAAATTAACACGTAAATATATTTATTTTTTACTAACAATAAGTAATAGGCGAAAAATCTCATTTTAGCCGGACTGCGAAGGGATTTAAAATGTATTTAATACGTAGAATTAAACACACAAAAATTGTGTTACGTTTGTAGACATGTCAAAGCATAATGCCTATTAGCCAATTAGAACATAATTGTTTATTTATGTATTTCTACCAAAATGTATTATTTCATTCGTTACTGTGCGTATACCTTTGCAGGATTTTTTTTTTTCGTCTGCAATAAACGAAGTCTTACGTCCTCTCACGTAGATACTAAATGTTTGCGCGAGCACATAGACATGACAACGGGTGCTCTCGTTCCTCGTCGACGAGCTTCGATTATCCGGCAGAATTGGCGGGACGTGAACGGGGAACGCAAACACGTACGAGCCGACGCGGCGGAAATCGGTCCCCTCGCTGGTCCGTGACAACGCGTTTCGATGGAACGCGTTGGATGGCGACGAGTCAGGCCTTTCCCAAATGACACGAACCCACGACCCCCTCGTTTGACTCAACGTCTTCAATTAAGGGTAATCGGTAAATTACTTTCCCCCATTGGAGTGTGCAGGAGCACACGGCAAGAGAAGACCGGAGCTCAACCCGCGTACCCCGATCGTCGTTACGTACACCCACTGACTGTGCGCGTTCGCACTCACCCCCGTAGGATCGGGCGAATACGAGTCAAGGCTCGGTAGCAACGCTGGTACAAGGAATCGGCTCGTTCTCTCCGGAGGCGCATACCCAACCGAAAGATACGGCACGGATTCTACTTCTGCTTCGCCGACGTTTGCATGCATTAAATTGCTACTATCTCTCCTTATCGCGAACCGGAACACTGTGTTCCCTTTCTACTACGGTATATATAAGTATACTATTAATGATAATCTCTTCTGCTGTTGGTATAGTCCCCAAAGTGCGAATGAAAGGGTTCAATGATACGGAGAAATAACCCGGAAGAAAACCCTGTAGAAATGAACATCGGGTGATCATCAAGGATTTGCATACCGGAAATTTAAATGAAAGAAATATATATTGTTGAATGAAAGAAATATATATTGTTGATATACCAATAATGTCGGAAGCCAGAAAATAGGTATAGTGAAAATTCAAATCTGAGAACGAGGCGACAAAGACTGAGTGCAAAGCTGATACGACCACTCCACTGATATGACAAATAGCATCGATATTCATATTGTTTTTTTGTTTTGTTTTTCATGGAAGCACCGATAAGCATCAGCAGTACGGTGAACACTGTACATATCGTACAGTAGTATTATACTAAAGAAAACACTCACGACCTTTGTACAAAGTAATGCAGAGAGAGCAGCCAGAGCTCGGTCTTTCTCTTCGTATTTTCTGACGGATACAAATCGTTACTCGCTTCTCTTCTGCCGGTACCGGACCCTTTTCAGCTCAGACGTTCTCTTTCCTCGTCTTTGCAACGAGAAAATCGAGAAAGAACGAAGAACAAGACGGGTGCCGAGAAGAGGAGGTAGAAAGAGAGCCGTGCCAGAGAAACGCTTTTGCGGCTTCTGCTTTTGCTTTTGCTGCTGCTGCTGCTGCTGCTGCTGCTGCTGCTACTCAGCTGCGCAGCTTCAGCATAGACGCAAAGCCCCGGACTATCGCACCAGCAGAGAAGTGCGGAACGACGAGACGAATGAAATTTATTGCGAGCCGCTTTCTATCCTATTTTCCCCCGCGCGGATTCAACGACTTGCACCTCGGGCGTTTTCTTGCTTCGTTTCTCCGTTTCCGCGTGGCTCCTGTATTCTCGCTTTAAATTTCTCTACGATTATTACCTCACCCATATCCCATTTCATCGTACTCTTACCCCTTTTCGTCGGAAGCAACGATGACGTCTTAACGAAACGTCCCACAATTCATTTTAGCGACGAGGAGGCAAAGAAGAAAAAGAATGATGAGGCAACCATGATGTCGTTCATACTTTCGTTGGATTTCCTTTCTTTCTTTTTTGCCTGAATTCCAGTCTACATTGCATTATGCGAAATAAATTGTATACCTACCTGCGTTTCGTTTGTAATAAGTAAAAATAAGATTGCTTATCCATCAGCAAATTCGCGATCTACTCTAGTAGATCTACTCTAGCGATCTACTACTAGTAATTGTGAAAGCATTGCAATAATAATTTCTCTTCTCTTTACAGGTAACGTGAAAAGTTATAAAGGAATTAAACAAAAACTTATTTCATTCCTAATTCATTAATAATAATAAATCATTAGTAATATTAAACATATGGATTCCTTATTCAAAAATAAGAGCAAGCATCTGCGTTTAATTAATCATCTTAATTGTTGTGTTTTTAACAGAAAACGTTTTACTACATTTTTCTATCTTGTATAGATGTTGCGTAGAGTTATTATCATAATAAGGAAATTATGTTATAAGTTTAGTGGAAGCAATATTTTAGTATAGTGATAAATAAGAAAAAAAGTGAATCGGACAAATAAGATCACGAAGCCAGCAACTAATTTTGGTAGCGCTCCATTCTGTCACTGCGGCGGATTATTGAAGTACAATGGAGGATAGTTTTTCATCATAGGAATAGAGATAGAAGCGGTCAGGTCGTCCGGGAGCGTTGCCAGCAAAATTTCAACCGTGGCTCACGAGAGTCTTGGTGTTAGCACTACTTCACCACGGTCGGGACGGCGTAATAAAGCCCGGAAGCACTTGGTACTCTCGTCCCACTCGTCTGGTGTTTCTCTCGAGCAGCAGCACCACCATGTCGACGGAGACGAGGGTCCGTTTTCCGGTTCTGGATAGTTTGATCGATTATGTTGGCAGACGTTATACCGAACGATGTACGCGTGGAATATACTTATATACCAAGTCCATACGGTGAAGTTGACTTACTTATTACAATTTCTACTATAGATTCTCTAGCAGGCATTGGTGGGACTGCAATTTCCGCCACGCAGTGTTCATAATAAACGTTCGGAGAGATACAATTTCAGCTTTACTTTGTAAACCTATCACTTTGTTTTTCGTTGCTCGTTTGCAGAGGTCTGAGCATGAGGTTTCTTGCGGAACTAGTCAACAATTTTATCTGTTGATACAATTGATACACTGAGTGTTTTTCGTGTCCAACAGCATTTTTTCTAATCGCTTTTGTCCCAATATTAATGCTAATACAATTTATAAATTACTTTTGAATCTAAAAAAAAATTGTGTTACATCGGGTGATCGATTTAAATGAAAACATCGAAATATCTCGAAAAATAAGCATCCTACGAAAAAATGTTCCAGATGAAAGTTAATATTTTGAGAAGGCAATTCACTCGTGCTAAGATTAGACCGCCCTAACCCCCCCCCCCCCCCCAAAGGGAGCTACGATGATGAGACAATAATGTTTAAAATAAAACTTAGCTTTTTAAAGAATATTGAACACGTACTTTTTTATTTTTCAATCCAATGTGTATTTCTCGAGAATTACGAGAAAATCTTATTTTTTGCGATTACAGCTCCAACTATCACGAATAAAAAAAATGTCAGATAAATCCTACGTATTTTGTAGCGGCAAAATCCGAATCTGAAAATTTCAAAGTTAGCCCTTGTTCGCCTCAAAAAGAGGGGGGGGGGGGGGGGGAATATAATTTTAGCACGAGTGTTTTGACTCCTCAAAAATATTAAGTTTTTATCTGGAACATTTTTTGTACGACGCTTATTTGTCGAGATATTTCGATGTCTTCACTTAAATCGACCACCCGGTATACCGAATACTTCAATGCAAACTATAAAGTTCAAAGAAAAATTCATTCATATTAACGTCGATAAAAATAGTTTCGTACGCGATAGAATTCAGACCAATGTAATCGTTGGTTACAATTGGAAGGAATTCAGAGGAATTATTCTCGTCTTTCATGATTTTGTTATTTAGTTCTGGATCGTAAAGTAACAATTTGATGAAATTTTTGTTCCACTTTGCTGCGGGTACTTTTGTTATCGCTTTTGTATTTGAGTCGAGACGCAATTACGCGCTAAACAGAGTAAGAGCACACACAATGTACAACAAGAGAGCAATGGTGAACAGTCGGATGGCCTGGAATCTTTACGAGCGTCGAGTTAATGGAAGAGGTGATAGAAAATGTAATTCGTCTGAACGCTTCCTGGGTTCCGGCTCGCTCGTCTTCTCTTTTTCTTATAACCGGAGACAGGAGAGAAATGAGGTCTTACTTCCGACTACGGATGTCTTGTTCGTCCGGCAAGCGACTACCGGAGCCCGGATGACTGGAGACGAATGTCAAAAAGAAGATGAAAGCTAAAAAAAAAAAAAAAACAAAAAAAAAACAAAAAAAAAAAATTAAGAAATGAAAAGCCAAATCGTTGGACAATTTCATTCACTTTTGATAAAATTTGTACAATATGACTTTTTCTTCGTTCATCTATATTCCTATTGTCATGCATCTGCTATTTAAAAATTTCTTTTCTAAATATTTCTCCTTTCTTAATTATTAAGAATTTTATAAATTCTAATAATTTGAATTATATTTAAATTACTTTTCATTATAATATTATATCAAATTACATTTATCCGTATGAAGATTTTATCAATAGCTACTTCTTCAATTAATTATTCATAATTCGCTTTATAATATAATTTTATCATAGAGAATTCATAGATTCATTAAATGAAGAATAGAACCTTGATCGTGCGATAATTTATTTCAGTAGGTAATAGCGCAGAAACTTTGAATACTTGATCGGGCGAACAGGGACAATGACGATGACGACAATGAAGAGCAGCAGTGGTTAGGAGACGAAGGATAACGAAGTAGAGAGGACGTGATAAGCTGACTATAGATTCCGATTAGCGGGTGAGAGAACCGATAACCGATTAGCCTCACAAGCGAGAGAACGCTACAGCTCCTGCGAATGTGAAGATTTGATCCACTAATTGGTAACGTGAATACTACGAGTTGAGTTCACTGGTGGTGGCTTTATGCTGCAGAGGGTGCGTATTAGCCCCAGGTTTAGCTCCGGGTATAATAGAGACAGAATCAGGGACGATGGAAGCGACGCCAGTTACGATTTAAGATGCGTTAAAGCTCAGTTATGATCCTAACATAAAGTAACAGCACAATCCATAAACAAAATATTGTCGTCGTGGATCATATCCAGCAATAAATTAGCAAATTTTATTATTAGTGATAAGTATACTCAGTTAGTTAATTGAACACTAAGGATCGCCCAGTTGAGAAGCTTCCTTTATAACAGAAGACCTTTAAACGTTTGTCCTGCCTAAAAAAATTTTTTAATTCCTATAACTGATGCTACAGAGGCCGTAAGCCTCCGATTTGCGCGATCCATTTCGATTGTAAATCAATCGGTTTCAATTGTCTTTGGCAGGAATCAATTCGATTTTCTAAGTAGGGGATGATCATCGATACTGATTTTATACGATATTCAACTTTCATCCGTTTATGAAAAGATTTCTCCATGCGTGTCGAATGTAAAAGTTACGTGATGAGATTGAAATAGTATATTGTGTGGCTAGAGGTGAAATAAGACGATTTTAGACGAGTGCGAAGTTAGCTACTCGAGCCGAAGGCGAGGGCTCATATCACGCGTAGTCAGAAATTGTGTTTGATCCTGTACCACACACGATATTTTTCATATTACCTGTATTGAAACTGGAACTTTGAATGGCTGTAGCAAGTCGAATATATCAATTGTCAGATTGGTCGATGGTTATAATTACTCAAATATTCAAAGGCTTACAATAAACAAATGTGATTCTGACAAGGATGAAATGAAGTTAGAAGCTAACGTAGCGAGCAGAAAGTGGACACGTTAATCGCTACGTTAGCTTCCTGCATTTTAATGCAGGTAATATCAAAAGAGTATTTTACACTGTTGAATTATCAGTTATGATAACCCGAGAGCTTGGAAATACCTGATTTATTTTCAAGCTCGAGGGGTATTCGGTGAATTATATTTTTCACCCGAATTTCAACCGATAGGAGTACGTATTAATATTTAATTAATTAATTTAAATATGAAGTAAAATTAATCGTATTTAATATTTTCGTGGGAGAATTAGCTTTATCGCAAATTTCGTGAATAAATGTATTTGACGTTTTTTTTACATTCACGCGCAGGTTACAAGCTATTGAACAATTTTTAGTTCATTTTACCTACCAACTGTAGGGAAATTATTGATATAATTTCGTCCTGCTGGTACCACGTGATGTTAAATACCACGCTCCTATTGGTTGAAATCCACGTCAAAAAAAAAATCAATAAATTAATATGTAATCAACTTTTTATTTGACTTGAAACGCGTAGTTATATTTTTCAGTATTGCAGGTAATTCAACAACTTTAAAAAGAATATTTATTTTGAGGTTAGGGATGAAACTTTCAGTTACCTACACCACGAAAGCAAAGAAATGAATAAAATGTCAGAGGTCGAATTCGACATTCGAAGCGAGCAGGTTATGTCACTCGATCGTTTTTCATCAGGAGGGATTAACGTTCGCTCGGAGGAAGTCGTATCATGGTGATTGTTGGGATAGGCAGCACCTATTATACCAAATTGAGAGGCTAGATAGCCTCTCAAATCGATTGCGGAGAATGATTGATGGTATAACGCGCCCCAGTTCTCGACACATCTCCTTGTCGAGCTTTGTCGTGTGGCTTTCTCACGATTATCCTGCCTCTTGGTCCTCTTTGGATCACCCACGCTTTCCCCTCTTCGAGCTCAAACGGAGCAAGTATCTTACGACAGAGTAAATAAATCCAGCGCTTAATAACTTTAGCAATCTTACTTCGCTAGCATTGATAAACAAGACGAATCTTCCCGCGCAAAAAATGTTGTATTAAAATAGTATTGCTGAAGTATTGAAAGTCGGAGTATTGGGAAATCACAAAAGTCACCGTGACATCTGGTGGATAAATTTTAACTGCTCCATTCCAGTAGACATAATCTATAATTTTTTGGAAAATATTATACGCTGAGTTATTTAAGTCGTTTATTCACATTTTAAAAAGACTTTTCTTTACGAATATTTATTAATACTCTAATATTGGTCATTTTTGAGGATTGTAAGCTTCCGACCGACTGGGTTAAAGTGGTCATTTTTCTCTTGTGTCGATTTCTAATACCGAGTCTGTAGAATTGAACTGAGATAAACTCCATTGACTTAAAATTTACTGCTTGGTGCATATGGGTATATGTTTTGAATTTACAACTTATGGGTTGTGACGAAATCTGGGATTAATTAATAATTTAACAAAATTATAAATCTACAATTAACAAATTGGATTTTCTAAGATTTGTATTTTTTAAATTTTTAACGAAATATATCAGTCGCAAACTGCAAATTTTACACTCGAAACTAACTCATATGCGCACAGCAGTAAATTTACCAAATATCAATGGACTATTATTTTATATAGATACAGCGACTATGTCCAGTCGTACGATGGATATTTCTGCAAAATACAACTCAGGGTGCGAGAAACGTGATCGCGATTCTAAGCGTTGGAATGAGAGGCGTAATTAAATTATAAATATCGGATCTAATTGCTTGAACCAATTGAATTAAAATTGATTAAGCAACCAGATTCGACATTTCTTTAACAGAGCAACTGTGAAACAAATACTGCCACGATCCGAGTTTGAACCGGGAATACCCAGAATTCTAGCCTGGTGCGTTACCAATTACGCAACCGGGGCCCTGCCTGAATTAACGCCTACGGTTCTCTATTGTTTCATCGACAATTTTTATTAACCATAGTAATTCTAATCAAGCGAGCGTGTAAGTTTAACATTTGATATAGATATAGCGTTTATGTCCAGTCGTAGGATGGATATTTCTGCAAAATACAACTCAGGGTGCGAGATATGTGATCGCGATTCTAAGCGTTGGAATGAGAGGCCTAATTCAATTACAAATATCGGATCTAATTGCTTGAATCAATTAAATTAAAATTGATCGAGTAACCAGATTCGAGAATTCTTTAACTAGGGTCGTGGTAGAATTTTTTTCACAATTCCTTTGTTAATCATTGTCAAATCTGGTTGCTTAATCAATTTAAATTTAATTGGTTCAAGCAATAAAATCCGATATTTATAATGATTGGCAAATGCAGAATTTGAATCGGGCTTAACATTCCCGCGCTTAAAATCGCGTTTACGTATCTCGCACTCTGAGTTGTATTCCGCAAAAATACTTATCCTACTGAACGGATAAAGACGCTATATCTATATAAAATGTTAACCTTACACGATCGCTTGCCTAGAATTACTATGATTAATCGCGTCGTATGTCCAATATGATAGTCTTGGACGGACTTTTAATACTTCAGCAATTTTTTAATATTACTTTGAATCTATTCTAAAGGGTGATTTTTTAAGAGCTTGAGAACTTTTTTAAAAAAAAAAACGCATAAAATTTGCAAAATCTCATCGGTTCTTTATTTGAAACGTTAGATTGGTCCATGACATTTACTTTTTGAAGATAATTTCATTTAAATGTTGACCGCGGCTGCGTCTTAGGTGGTCCATTCGGAAAGTCCAATTTTGGGCAACTTTTTCGAGCATTTGGGCCGGAATAGCCCGAATTTCTTCGGAAATGTCTTCCAAAACTGGAATAGTTGCTGGCTTATTTCTGTAGACTTTAGACTTGACGTAGCCCCACAAAAAATAGTCTAATGGCGTCAAATCGCATGATCTTGGTAGCCAACTTACCGGGCCATTTCTTGAGATGAATTGTTCTCCGAAGTTTTCGCTCAAAATGGCCATAGAATCGCGAGCTGTGTGGCATGTAGCGCCATCTTGTTGAAACCACATGTCAACTAAGTTCAGTTCTTCCATTTTTGGCAACAAAAAGTTTGTTAGCATCGAACGATAGCGATCGCCATTCACCGTAACGTTGCGTCCAACAGCATCTTTGAAAAAATACGGTCCAATGATTCCACCAGCGTACAAACCACACCAAACAGTGCATTTTTCGGGATGCATGGGCAGTTCTTGAACGGCTTCTGGTTGCTCTTCACTCCAAATGCGGCAATTTTGCTTATTTACGTAGCCATTCAACCAGAAATGAGCCTCATCGCTGAACAAAATTTGTCGATAAAAAAGCGGATTTTCTGCCAACTTTTCTAGGGCCCATTCACTGAAAATTCGACGTTGTGGCAGATCGTTCGGCTTCAGTTGTTGCAGGAGCTGTATTTTATACGGTTTTACACCAAGATCTTTGCGTAAAATCTTCCATGTCGTCGAATAACACAAACCCAATTGCTGCGAACGGCGACGAATCGACATTTCACGGTCTTCAGCAACACTCTCAGAAACAGACGCAATATTCTCTTCTGTACGCACTGTACGCATTCGTGTGGTTGGTTTAATGTCCAATAAAGTAAACTGAGTGCGAAACTTGGTCACAATCGCATTAATTGTTTGCTCACTTGGTCGATTATGTAGACCATAAATCGGACGTAAATCGCGAAACACTTTTCGAACCGAACACTGATTTTTGTAATAAAATTCAATTATTTGCAAGCGTTGCTCGTTAGTAAGTCTATTCATTATGAAATGTCAAAGCATACTGAGCATCTTTCTCTTTGACACCTTGTCTGAAATCCCGCGTGATCTGTCAAATACTAATGCATGAAAATCCTAACCTCAAAAAAATCACCCTTTATTTTAATATTATTTTTTAAATCTATTCTATTTTAATATAATTTTTTTCCTGCGTGGTTTGGATCTGTGATCAAAATTGAAAAGATTCGGCCATGGAGTTAAAACATAAAAATCTGAAATTTCGAGTATTACCGGCAAATGTCAAATAAATGCTTTTTATAGTTTTTGATAAAAGAACACTTAACGACAATCAATAAGAACAAGTATTCAGCAAGTTGCTGATATTCGGGGCAACCGAATTAAGACGATTGGGCCTGATCGCCTCTCTTCTATTCAAACCAAAATGGCAAGCCCAGCTGTTTTCATACTGTATCATATTCAATGTTTTAAAATCCGATCTAACCAGTTCAAATTTAATTAACTAAACCAACGAGAATATGGAGCATTATGCTGTTATCATATAATCTCATCAACTGAGGAAAGGTAGTGTCCAGCAAGTAACTCCTTTGCGCCTGTAATCCGCGAATACTCTCCCATTGCTGCCTGACGTAAGCGCATTTCCGAGTAATTTATAGCGCCGGAGAGTGAATAGAGGTTGGCTTTTGTAGATTTCATATATCCAGGTAGTCCGTTGCCACACAGGGATTGCAATATCCGCGTTCAACTAACAACTACACGTACTCTATCGTCGTGTAGTGTACATGACTTCACGCTTTCAGAAATAGAAGAAAAATAATAATAATAAGAAGAAGAAGAAGAAGAAGAAGAAGGAAAAGAAGAGGAAGCGAAGGAAGGGGATGACTGGCTTCCGCTCTTAGCGCACTACCAAGGTGGGATAGCCGAGGTGTGCAGAAGCACCAGAGATAGGGAACAGTCGAGGAGGCCGACGCGGATTTACGAGAGGCGTGCATACCTCGGTAAGCAAGCAATTTGTACTGCCGGATGGTGTGCGAATGTAAATATGTATGTACGTGTGTGTACGCTTGCTTTCGCGTGAGCGTTGAGAACCGCGGGGCAATAAATTATTCTCACCGCGCTTCTGGATGAGCCATAGTTGTGAGGATCCGCCGCGAGAGCCAGGGGGTCTCACGGACAGGGGGATGAACCTGGGTGAGGGGACAAGAAAATCCGGGAGGTACTCGCACGGAAGCGCGAGGATTTCATCGTTCGACGATCCATCTTCAAAGCTGTGTGGAATCGTGGAAAGGAAGCGAGTTATAAATAATTAGTCGAGCCACTCCAGTCCGAGGTCTACACAAATATAACTGTTATTTACTTTATGTATTAAAGTTTTCTTATGTTTTGACCTCATTCAAACACCTTCCGGACTTATTCCGTAATGTATTACCGCAACACCAAACGTACATGCGATTATTTTAGCCGCGTGGAGTGATAACTATCGACATTGCATGTGCACCTCATTCGTCCGTCACCCGAAAGACGTTGCACGACTGATGTATAGGTATACTACAGCAACGTGTGAAGAAAACTAAGTATAGTTGTAGGGAGCCAACTGCCTTCGAATGTAAAAAAAAAATGGCGAAAGTGCATACGTAGCTTTGTCGACAATACCGCACGCGTTATTTGCCAGTGAATTCTGTACGCGAAAATACAAAGGAGCGAGAAATAGAACGATGCGACGATTGCAACGAATACTTATTTCCTATAATAGATCGATAGATCGATATAATCTATCGAAAAGTACGGACCATGACACGAAACTGCCTCACGGATCAACTTTTAAAACTCACAGCCTCGTCGGATGCAGCAAAAGTTAATTATATTTAAAAGATTATCGGAAGTCCCGTCGAATACACCACTACAGAGTTATGTTACGTATTAAAGTATGTCCAGAATCTTAGCTATACTTAGACACGCAATATACTTTTGCTGCATTTAAGTTGACTTCTGATGATCTGTTAAGTATAATAGACTTTTATATAGTTGATGCGATGTGGCCGATTGCTCGAGAGAAACAGGGAATGAAGCTTTCTTCGTATATTAAACTTGTATTAAGCTTTTGTTACATCTGGTGAAACTTTTTATGTGAGTTTTTAAAGTTCACTCGTGGTGCGAGATCGTGCGATGAATAGTACTTTTAGATAGATTACATTGATTGATCTGTTACAGATCTGAACAGCTAAACCCTTGAGATTAACCAAACATTTTCATTACATCTAATCTCGATTTCCCCAATATTGCATTCGATATTCTTCTCTCGGAGAAAGCTTTGCAGCGCTAAATGTGAACACGCTTCGATTTACCGGCTAAAGTAGAATCTCCACATTTATTTTTATATTCATTTAAAAATAATTGCATCTGCGTCAAGTCTGATGATAACACACCTGCATATTTCTTCATCAACCTGTTTGGTTCATCCTGACTCTCCTTTCCAGTCTTGTTCCGGTCACTGGCAACAACACCAGCGTGTCGTGATTTTGTCAATGCTGTGAAATTCACGAAACATCGAGGCTGCCGTGAGTGACTAATATCGCGTGTATCCTTATTGCAGCCGCGCATCACAAAGGGTTTTTTTCTTGGGTCGACATACCGGCGACAAGGTGGTGCTGCCGGTAGCAGTTCTCACGTGTCACGGAAACTACGTTATTTTCTTTTTTCTCTCGTTTTACCTCGCTTCTTTATTCTTTCACAGTCACTATTTTTTTATACATCAGGCTCTGCTTCGACACTCTTTGCACCTCTTTCCTTGTACCTCGTTGATGTCGTTGTCGTTCACCCCTTATCGTTTTTTCCTTGTCACTTCTCACTCTCTCGCCAAAGTGTTATTGCCCTCCAATATCGATCTATATTCCCGACATAAAATTAATCGAATAGATATAATACGACATCAGAGCGGCGAGATTGTCGTTACTCTGTTCACCGAGTCTGACCAATGATGGGTACTTTCTACTTCGGCTAGGCCCATTGTGCATAATACATCAACGTTATAAAGCATGATTCACTTGTTACGTGGTACCAGCACTTACTTTTCTCCTTCCAGCACTTACATCAGTAAAAATTTCGTACACGAGAGTCTTGCTTAAGCGTCATTTCGTTTTTTTTAACATATTCCTGTCACGTCCGGATTAATTATGAATTTTTTTTTGTACATTAAATGGTTCTAACTTCATTGTAAAATTTTTGTTTCAACCGCGGGTACGTGCATCTGTTCTTGCGCAAACCCGTAGTGCTTATTACTGTTGGGTATGTACCTTTTGCTTGGGTCAGCAATTCCAAACTGACCAACTGGACGCAGCACATCTTCGAGATGCGCTGCGCCTCTCTAATCACGCGCTACTCTTTCACGATATTGTTGCAGTTTACTTTCGGCACCGTTTTCTTCAATTGTTTCAACAGTTTATCTGTCGGAGTCGACCACAATGGTTGAACCTAGTAACAGCTAATTCTACAATTCTATTTCGTATGGTCGAGCATTTACAATAATCTTACGCAATCGATTCGAACATTTAATTATCAATCTCGCAGTTACAATTGTGTTACGCAGTGAATTCGGATATTTAAATTGTATCGTTCTTTCAATCTTTTTCATTGTGCTATCATCATTACTCGTTATTTCGCCTTGTTTTATAATACAATTTGTTATTGTTTTAATGTTTCGCTGTAAAAATCATATTTATCTCTTCATCTTCGGACTAACTACGATCCCGGGCCATCACATTCTGATTTAAAACGAAGATAAAAATGAGTTATTTTTCGTTGCGTTCCTTTTATATAACCCAGGATGTAAAATGCATGTTTGTTAGAATTGGATATTGAACCGATCGCAACACAGAAAACTTGTTCTCTACTTTAAATTACGATAATACGAAAATTACGTTAGTCTCCAGTTTTCAATGATAATATATGATTCTGTAATATTTTATCAAGAGCTCAACGGATAACGCCATTCATAAAAGAGGCCATGCTCTAATATCACAGAAGGGAAAAAAAAATTAATAATTTGCAAAGTTTTGAGTGATTGTAACAAGTTCGTGTGCATATAACGTAGGACGTCTCATCTAGGAGGTAACTCAAACTATTCTTAAACTTTTTTCGTACTAGTGTCATACAGTATAAAGAACGAGCCCACATCGAAAATTTTAGGTAAAATATATGCAAAAAATGTATGTGAAACATACAAGATTTAAGCGCGAAAGAAATAAATATTACATACATTATCGACATATTGCGTTATATATTTTGTATTATTTTATATTATTAAAATATACGTGAACATATTAAAAATATATAACATATCTGAAAATTATATGAAATATATATTTCATGAGACAAAATCTCTTTTACTTCTCATATATTGTTTGCATTTATATCATATTTATAAATTTCCATGCGTTAATAATCTTCTGTCCCAGTGAAGGAACTCGGTATAAGCTTATATGCTATGTGCTATATCGACGACCCTAGTGACTTAAATCGTTTATTGCGCGAGTTCCTTAAAGAGCGAAATCAACTACAAATTGTCGCATATAACCATTGAGTTTGATTTTATTTGATCAGTCAGATATAAAATATTTCGTTCGAATTCTCGTTAACGTTTATCAAGATTGAAGAAAAATAAACTTGTCTTTGCATGATCTTCGATATGGTATAGCTGGATCTGGGTTAGATATCTTGCCTCGTGAATGTACCGCTGGAAGACTATTTCCATGCGGCCTCTACCTTGTATACTTCTAGCTCTCACCCGACGTATCCAGTCGCCCCATCGTATAATCGATTTGCATAAGTAACCAAGTCCTCGTTCGCCGACGAAGCGGAAGTCTAGAGGGTAGTATGAGTATAGAGTAACTGTACTGGCGTGCAGAATCCAGCTAGCAAGAGCTTTCTATCCTATATGTAAATATATATGTATATATGTGCACATAATATGTAGCAACGTTATATTCCAGGCTACCTATGTATATTGGAATATAGTGATATACGCTATCGTCGTGGTAGTCCGGTAAACCGGGTGAAAACGAGGAGAACGAAGAGACTGAGTACAGGGAGAGTGCAAGCGAGGAGGAAAGTAAAAAAGAATAGAAACAGATAGAAAGAGGTGGGATATGGAAGCGATAGAGAAAAGAAAATGCTGCCTTTCTCGAGAAGCAGTAGGAACGAAGGAAATATAGTTCAAGGATAAACAGAGATGGCAAAGAATAGAAGAGCCAGTGGCGAAACGAAAGAGCTCGAGAAAGACACGGCATCAAAGGAACAAGATAAGAAGAAGGAGAGTGGCTGAGGCGAGAGCGAGTGAAACAGTAGGAATAAAACTAGGAAAGTGGGGAAGAGACTACAACGAAGTTTGCTTGAAAGACGAGGAGCTGGCTGAGTCACCTGGAGAAAGGGAAGCAAGAGGAAAGTAGCAAGGTGGCGGGTTGAATCGCGCAGGTCGAGAGACCAACCATCCCGCTTACTCGTCCTTAGGAACAACCCTCTGGCTCGAGATCCGGAACGAACTACGGGGTGACTTCCTGACGCGAACAAAGCTCGCAATTTCGCCTCTCTTACCAGTCATTCGGCCTACGTTACCGAGAATAAGACGGTTGTTCCGTCACCCTCTGTCCTACAAGAGCCTCGGAGCTAGCGAGTGACACGCTGGCGCCTGAATGATGCTTGCACGCGCATTTGCGGTTTAACACCACTGCAGCAATACAGATAAGCGCATACGTTTTCACCGCCAGATCTCGCATTTTCAACGATTCCTGCGATTCGTTTGATTTTCTCAATTTTTTACTGGAATTCTCTCATTGTTTTATTCGTAATCGTTCGATAACATTGGATGAAACGTGGAAGGAGCGCAGTTGAGAAAGTGCACGGGATTTCCGAAAGAAAATTAAGGTTATGCGGAAACTGACAGACCAAGAATTCTTTTGAATGGAAATTAAGGAGATCCGTTGGCAGTTTTTCTTCGTTGAATCGCATGGATAATCGACCATGATGAAAGCATTTGCTGTGAAAACTTTTGATCGCTAATTACGACTTTTTCGCAGATTTTTTACGTTTTATTTTTCTATTTTTTCTTTTTAAGGTTTCTTTGTTCAGCACTGAAATGATTGAAATTAGAACAGGGTGGCTGAGCGAAAAAAGTGACCCAGTTCGAAATTTCAGCAGTACACTCGTCGTCAGGTTTGTCGTTGGACTATTTTAGAAATTATCCAGTCAAATTTATTATTCGCTCGCGACGACGACAACGCTGCCTTCAATAATTCATGAGTTCTGAAGGAGTTTCGTTCAACGACTCCGATATTTTTCAATTCTCAAGTTTTTTTGTTTCGAAAAATATCTCTTATCAATACGATTTGATGCAGCAATACTCGTCAACGATACAAGCCCGATATTATTGTTACCTGAAGAGAGAAATTGGTAGATAACGCAGATAAGTTTATCGAGGTCAAGTTTTCCGCTGGAAGAAGTTATAGTGTAAGGTGCGTTAATTTATCACGGGGAAAACACCAGTTTTTTTTTTCGTATCTCCGCTCAAAGTAAACAGATTTCGTTGCAGCTAAAGGGAAAAAGGAATAAACAAGCCACGCTGGCTCCCTATAAACCAAATGACCATTTTCACTGCAAAGCCTGCTGGTACAACAAGAGCATACATAAACGTGGGATGAAAAACGATAGCAGAAAATAACATAGGCTCCGAAGTATTTTAATGCCGATAGTAACACCGCTATGCACGATGCCACTGAATCCAGTCTCTAATTGTCCTTTTATCGATGCGAACTGAAATAAACTGCGCCACGCTGCAACTGGGCCCCATGTGAGTCTTTACTACAAAACGCATTCTCTCTGCCGTGCATTCGTTTTTATTTTCGTTTTTTTTTCTTCTTACTCGTCCTACCACCGCGTTGCCCGCTATTTCTTTGCCGATGTTGCATTTTAATCTGAAATAAAAGCTCTGAGTGAAATTCTGAAACGTGTTTGGCGTACTCATTCTGCCACAGTTGCCTCAGCTATTCTCATTCCATATGTAGTATGTATACGATGGCGCCGTCTCTGGCCCTTTATTTACTCTGCGTAGGTAGCTCGCCTTCTTTATTTTTTATTGTCTAGCAACCAAGCACGGGTACCGTTTTCCTACTCTTCCCTATCCTCTCCTTGTCATTCTCCACGATTGTGTCCCTCTTGCATTACCTAACACACGAAACTAGCGTCTGTATGACATCTCACTAGCGTATAGCCCGGCTCTCGGTTGATGTCCTTGTACGTGTCCGACCTTCGCATTTTTTTTTGAATGGCTGCCTTGCTCGTTCCCGAGACAATATGAGACTCTGGAGAGAAGTGGACTGCGCCTACTTCTCGGACAAGCTCCCTTCCCGTTTTTCCTGTTTCTTCTTCAGCTCCTTCCTTCTTCAGCTTTTTAGCTACCGTCATTTTTCGTATCCCTGGCTTCGGAAACCTACGCTACGCGCATAATGGGCATGTTCTTCTTTTTTACCCTTCCCCGGCCTTGTACGCTTTCACCACTCTCAGTACATGTCTTTGCTTATCCCACCCTTTTGCGAATCTCTGGAGTGCTGACGAGAGTCCCGGAGGTCATACGTACGCGCTTTCGCTTATCATCCTTGTCACTTGTACGCTTTTGGAGTACGTTTTATCTGCCTCTAGTCCTATTGCGGATATAGTCTGTGCGAGCTCGTGTCATTGTAGCTGCTGAATGTCAATTCACTGGTAACCCGAATTGTTTGCTGTCTGTTCATGTTTTCTGCATTTTCGCCCACTAGGAAATTGGTATACAGTCGAACCTGGAGAAGCGAGAATCGAATAAGCGGGAAAACTGCAAGACTGAGACTAATCCTATGACGAAATCTGATTAAATCTGATTAATAAGGCAATTGGTAAGCGAGAAAAAATTCCCGGTCCCTTGAACTCTCGCTTTTCCAAGTTCGATGTATTAGGAACAAAGAGCAACAATATCCGCGCAGACGGACTACCGTCAAGCTTCGTGCAACTTGCCTCCTACTCTCGTGCAAACTTTATACCGACGCGAATAAGCTCTCCGGATCTTGAGGGTTTTATCTTTGGATCGACAGTTGGAAACTTTCACTTTCATTGGTGAAGAAAACCAAGAATACGGAGTGAGTTTTATTATTAACCAGGTGTGCGCGAATTGTCATTCCACTTTTGTGCTACCTCAGGTACTTTGCCTCCCTTATTGAGTAACACTGACCTTTGCTTATTCCTCGATAGTTTATAATGTTACAAAGTTTCGATATAATTCACAAGAATAATTGTAATCGTGACATAATCGATATTTGTATTACAAACAATTTTGGAATCGTATTCATTAGTTCTTGCAATGGTTTAAGATTGCTCTTCGCAGTTGATATACCGATTGTTTTTTGTTTTTATACTGTGCGCTGGTTCAATTAGAGAAGCAAATGGTTTTGTGTCGTAAACAGCGTCACACCGCTCTAACGCGTTTCATTACTCACGAGTGACTGTTTAAAAATAGTTTTCATCGGCGTTTCATTTCGCAACTCAACAGTTTTTCTAGAAAATTCATCGAGAGACATGCTCATACTTTTTAAAAAAATTGCAAAGCATTCTTCTTGTGAAAATTACGTTTAAATAAAATAAATTGTGTATAAAAAATGAGAATATTTTTTCACAAAATTCGATACACGAAGGATCAAAGAGGGTTTCAAGAGTTTCAAAATAAGTACTCGAAAGATTCTGTAGGTTTAAGAAAACCAAAGATATGAATTTTCAAATCGGAATGTCTTTTCGCTTTTTTGTCCATTTTGCGATACTTCACTTTGCAACTTTCGAAATATTAAAGTTACAAAAATTATAGAAGAAACAGAAACATCAAATGATATTATTTATTTATTTCCTCCCACATTACGTGGAATGACTCACATACATATTTGTATATTATACTTAAAAGCATTAAGTACTTTGAATTTTTACTCCCGACGGAAGTTCTCATTTCACTGGCATTGCGCGAATATGCCAGTTTCTCCATTCGTCTGATGTAATGTAATCTCATGTTCTCCGAATCGACTAAAGATGTATTAACAAAACTGGATACACAGATTATGTGCATCCTAACCTCCATTTTTCCCTAGATTGTATATATTAGATGAGATTTTCAAAAGATTAAAGCGTTTTAAAAAAATGTATGTAAAGCACTTGGTTGAATATATCGAAAAGCCACAAGATGGCCGTCATTTCTATTATAATCGATCATCCGTACCTAACTTCAGAGTGCTCACGGTGAAGTGAGAGAAAGGCACGTTGTCCATTTAGTCAATATTTGTATATAAGTTTTATTCAACAGCTTGTAAATTTCAATAAGTTTGTTGCACATCAGATATGTTGTTAACAACTAAAAAATAAATAAAAACGCAATGCAATTTTCTAATCGCGTTTGTTGATATAATTCGAAATACACGAGTGCAAAAATGATTGAGCGATTACGTAAAGCCGAGTTATTAGAAATGATTTAGCTGTTTTAGTTTTTAAAAATATTGTAACTATAAAGATATATAGGAATTATAAAAATGCTGGAGAAAGTCACATTGAACTAGCTTTAAAAAGTATGAAATAAAACAAATAAACAATTTTTAACACTCTCGACTGCTACAAATATAATAAACAGGACTTTAGCTTTAGAAAGTTATCATATGAAAATAAATCTTGAAAGGATGAAATAACTTCTGATGTAATTTTAGTTAACTTCATATTTAAATTACAATAATTCATTTACCGCTGTCACTACAGTGGGGAGACGTCTCCTGAACATTGCAGCCGTCTTTTACATATCAATAGATATGCTGGTGTCTGGATTCTAATTTAGTAGAAAAATTATATACGATACGAACGTATTCAAACGCAGAATAAGAAGTCTTCCGATCATAGTGACAGAGGTAAATGAATAATTGTAATTTAAATATGAAGTTAACTGAAATGACATCGGAAGTTATATCATCCTTTTGAGATTTACTTTCATATGAAAACTTTTTAAAGCTAAAGTCCCCTTTGTTATATTTTTTGCAGTCATGAGTTTTTTTAATTTTAATTTTTTTTTCATTAGTACAGGTTGTGACACAGTAGTTAACAATCTTTAACTACTGAATCTCTTATTTATTACCGTCTGCACCTTCTAGTTTTCGTTATCAGATCGATTTTTGAATGAAACAGGTTTCCATTTATTTCCGGCCGCTGTTTCTTCGCAGCTTTGGGTCAAGCTAGCAATCTAAAAGGAGTGAGCTTTCGAATGTGGGTGCGCCGAAAGTCCAGGAAGTACGAGAGTTACAACGAGTACAACGATGCTAGACGGTACAAGAGGGGGAACTAGTTCGTTCTCGGTTTGTGTAAGAACAGGAGATGTTCTTGTGGGAGTGAACCGTTCGCAGGGATGGATCGGGCAGAAAATCGCACGGGCACCTTTCTGTACAGCTCTCGGGCTTCCGACTTCCCCCATTAACCGTATTGTTTCGCCCTCGAAACTATCTCCGCATTTACGACGAAACTTTATATCCCTAGAACCGATAAGATTAGCATTTGTTTCAGTCTCGTACACCACCCTCTACCTTTTCCAACGTTCCTGCATCCTGATCATCCTATCTCTTCTTTGTTCGGCCTCTCAGTCGGTCTCTCCCGACAATACGCACCGACGACAACGACGACGAAGAGCGAGCAGAGTATCACCAGTGTTTCAGATGCTCTATATTTCAGTCCCTTATCAACGCGAAATATATTGCTTCTACTCCGAAGACTCTAGCGCCTTGATAAACTAAACACTCAAAGGCTCTTATCGCTAGAATTGATGAAAATCGTCCTTAACCGCGCTTCACCATGAACGGAAGCTTTCAAAGATCGTGTTTGTTTTCCCATGATACATTTCATCAATATTATAATCGACTATTTCTCAATAACAATGTTCAACTAGTACACTATGTGCAACACGTAACTCTCCGCGAATACGCACCCCTCGGGAACATACCCAGCACCGTTATCGTGTAAGTTGAGGCAGGAATTTTGAAATGCTTGAGAAGTCTGCTTATGCATATGTATGTAAGAGAGAGAGAGAGAGAGAGAGAGAGAGAAAGGGCGCGACTGAGTGAGAAAGATTTGAAGAAAGAACAAGAAAGTTCGAACAAGGGCGTGCTCACTTAAAGCCCGGGGTTGCAAAACTTTTCTCGAAATTGAAAAAATGTTAAACGAATGCTGCCACTTTTATTCTACACTTGCGATTTTATTAGGATATTAAGCCTTCGTTGTTTATATTTCAAACGTATATCGCTCTACAAGGAATCTCCAAAGGAATAAAAACTCGTTCTCATGAAAGTATCATCCTTTTTCATTGATTGTATTTCGAAAGGAAGTGCATAAATGTTCCACATGGACAAAGTGTATGTGGAAACTTCTGAACGTTCTCTCAACGATATCAAAATGTACTGATTTAGCTCCATTTTCATTTATCTATCCGCTGTGGATCTTATTTTAGGAACAATTATAGCTTTAGGGTTCATTTTCATCTAAGTTTTAGGGAAAAATTATGTCATACTTAGTCATTGATCGCCGTATTACAATTCTCCTCCTGAAGTAGACTCGACAAGGTTTCCTCAAAGCTTTGCTTCATTGAAGAAAATTAAATTGTGTCAGGAATGGGTGAATTCTCCATCATGTCGTCTTCATTTAAACATCTTTTTGCATGAAATAATAATTTTTTTATCTACATTTATTGTTTCAACGGCATCGACTTTGCGCGATAAATTATCCAACAAGAAATATATTTAGAATAATGTAGGTGGAAGGCTCCTAACGCCTGAGGGATGTTAGAGTTTGTTCGTGTAGCCGGGTCAGGGGCGGAGTGTACACGACAGAATATTTGAAATTCTCAAGGGAAAGACGGGACACGGATCGACGTCGGTCGTTGAAAAATGTCGTTGGCGGATTCTCTGAAAGCGGATGGTACCGGAAGGGTAAAAGGGTGAGAACTGACGACAATGAAAAGGTCGGTTTGGATATGCGGAGCACGAGGTGTATATTCTGCATAAGGAAACCTTCCTTACCGAGTTGGTCTCTTGATGTATGGACGAATTCGGCCTTCTTCGTTCTTTATTTTTCATGTCTGACAGATTTGGTAGGTGGAACAGGTGCCGTATTGTAGGTCGGCATGCGAATTTAACCCCTTTTCATACTTGATAACTTCTGCTGCTCCAGAAGGAAATAAGAGTCCAGAAATGTACGAATAAGAATAGTTGAGCTAGGCCAGAATAAGTTGAAAAGTTTGATCACCAGGGGTAGGTTTATGGCGAATTTTTTATTTCAGTCTATACGCCAGAGTTGTACAACGTATTCATGAATTTTTTAGTTATTTCGTGAAGGGTCTACCAAGAGGGAGAAAGGAGAGATTATTTCAATGTGAAGATCGATCTCCCTCACGCGTCTACGACATACAGTTGTTAATATTTCAGTTGGGTATGCTCCGAGTCTACATTTTACGACTTTAAACAGCACATTGGTACACCTACCCAGACGCTATGTAACTCTGTTGCGCTACTCCCGCTTTGCAAAGACGTATGTGTGCCGTGTACACGTAACATACGTATACGTCTACGAAGCATTGTCAATATTTTACTACAGCCTGGCTGTTCCAAAGGTCCATTACAAGTAGGTTGTACGCGTAGATGAATGTAATTTGCATACTAAATATAGGTCTTGTTCCATCAGTTCGTAAATAAAATGTTAAATCTGTTGTATATACTTCAATACGTCTGTAAATTTGCGTTGTAAAAATGATATGCCCATTCACCGATCATCTAAGCAAGAAATATCAACTCCAAAAACGGTTAATGTGCCATATGACACAGTCGCTAAATCAACAATGCGTTACGGTATGTATACATCGGTATATATACGGTATGTATACTGTAACGTATGTATGTATACATCGGTATACATACCGTAACGTATGTATGTATGTATACATCGGTATACATACCGTAAAGTATGTATATGCGGTTAGATATTGTTGAAAATGCTATTTGTAGATGAGATTGTGAAGTTCGATGTAAGGAAATGGCAAATACTTGCAGCAATCGCTAAATTAACCGTATCACAGTGACTCAAATTGGAAACAAAACTTATTTAATTTCTATAAATATAATTATCTGGATATTCTGTTTAATTGATAAAGACAAGATAATTAGTAAACTGAACTATTTATTACCGGCGGCTTACAATTCGCCCTTGCTTTATTAGTAAACTGGTTTATAAAATACTGAAAATATTCACAAGTCATTGTTTTATTAATATATTATTGGTACCTATCCTATATTTAATAGTAATACTTAAGGTACTTAACGTGCGATCGGTGGCGGAGAGAAAGCCGATACGTATACGCACAGTAATACACAGATAAGATGAATGAAATATTTTTTAAACTATTTGTTCGAATAGGTTCGAATCGTTGTTGTTAAATCTTTATTTTGGTACAAATGGCAATAGCGTTTAAAATAAAATATTGCCCTCCATAAAGATAAATGTATCTTCTGATTTCTTCATATCATTATTTATATCAATTCGATATTGATTCATCAAATAATATCAATGTGCTATAATAGCATCGAATCAATAGAGAAGAATTTTTTGCTATAAATCATTTGATTTATAATATATACAAAAATTATTCTCAGAAGTTACATTTATCTTTATGGAAGGCAACATTTTATTTTAAACGATATTACCATTTTTTTAAATCGAATGATTTATAGCCGAAAATTCTTTTTAAGTGTATTCATCAACGACGGCTTACTCACTTTTACTATCGTTTTCTCTCTAATAGCGACTGTTTCCGCTGCGCTTTGACTTTCTAACGAACAAGGCTTGATAATACATGGATTTCCATGCATTTGGGATAGTAAAATAATTTTTTTCAATTTTTTTGCGAAAGATAATCGATTTCTTAGTTATGTAAAAAATGGTATTTTAGAGGTAACATACAATCTGCGCTCTCGGATCGAAAAATTGAAATATCGGGATGAGCCTAGTCGCATTTTCTTTGTTTTTCAGTGCTCTTTCGAATGCAAAAAGAATTTTAAGGATCGGTTGAACGATTCAAAAGTTATGACCTTTTTTAAGACTACCAAAATCAGGGAAAATCGAGGATCCCGTATTAAGCTCCTTTTCGCTCTATCTCTCACAGGAGCCGAGAAAAACGCGAAAAACGATTTTTTCGATATTTCCCACATGGGATGGACGTTATCTGATGTATTTCGTCGCGCTGATCACGAATCTGGCCGTGGATTTGCGATATCTCCAACAGGAGCTGAGAAAATCGAAATAAACCGAATTAACCGAAAACCACCTTCTTTACGTTTACTAAAATTACGATATCTATCGTTTTCTCTCTAATAGCGACTGTTTCCGCTGCGCTTTGACTTTCTAACGAACAAGGCTTGATAATACATCAATTTCCATGCATTTAGGACAGTAGAATAATTTTTAAAAATTTTTTTGCCAAAGATAATCGTTTTCTTAGTTATGTGAAAAATGGTATTTTAGAGGTAACATACAATCTGCGCTCTCGGATCGAAAAATTGAAATATCGGGATGAGCCTAGTCGCATTTTCTTTGTTTTTCTGTGCTCTTTCGAATGCAAAAAGAATTTTAAGGATCGGTTGAACGATTCAAAAGTTATGACCTTTTTTAAGACTACCAAAATCAGGGAAAATCGAGGATCCCGTATTAAGCTCCTTTTCGCTCTATCTCTCACAGGAGCCGAGAAAAACGCGAAAAACGATTTTTTCGATATTTCCCACATGGGATGGACGTTATCTGATGTATTTCGTCGCGCTGATCACGAATCTGGCCGTGGATTTGCGATATCTCCAACAGGAGCTGAGAAAATCGAAATAAACCGAATTAACCGAAAACCACCTTCTTTACGTTTACTAAAATTACGATATCTATCGTTTTCTCTCTAATAGCGACTGTTTCCGCTGCGCTTTGACTTTCTAACGAACAAGGCTTGATAATACATCAATTTCCATGCATTTAGGACAGTAGAATAATTTTTTAAAATTTTTTTGCCAAAGATAATCGTTTTCTTAGTTATGTGAAAAATGGTATTTTAGAGGTAACATACAATCTGCGCTCTCGGATCGAAAAATTGAAATATCGGGATGAGCCTAGTCGCATTTTCTTTGTTTTTCTGTGCTCTTTCGAATGCAAAAAGAATTTTAAGGATCGGTTGAACGATTCAAAAGTTATGACCTTTTTTAAGACTACCAAAATCAGGGAAAATCGAGGATCCCGTATTAAGCTCCTTTTCGCTCTATCTCTCACAGGAGCCGAGAAAAACGCGAAAAACGATTTTTTCGATATTTCCCACATGGGATGGACGTTATCTGATGTATTTCGTCGCGCTGATCACGAATCTGGCCGTGGATTTGCGATATCTCCAACAGGAGCTGAGAAAATCGAAATAAACCGAATTAACCGAAAACCACCTTCTTTACGTTTACTAAAATTACGATATCTATCGTTTTCTCTCTAATAGCGACTGTTTCCGCTGCGCTTTGACTTTCTAACGAACAAGGCTTGATAATACATCAATTTCCATGCATTTAGGACAGTAGAATAATTTTTTAAAATTTTTTTGCCAAAGATAATCGTTTTCTTAGTTATGTGAAAAATGGTATTTTAGAGGTAACATACAATCTGCGCTCTCGGATCGAAAAATTGAAATATCGGGATGAGCCTAGTCGCATTTTCTTTGTTTTTCTGTGCTCTTTCGAATGCAAAAAGAATTTTAAGGATCGATTGAACGATTCAAAAGTTATGACCTTTTTTAAGACTACCAAAATCAGGGAAAATCGAGGATCCCGTATTAAGCTCCTTTTCGCTCTATCTCTCACAGGAGCCGAGAAAAACGCGAAAAACGATTTTTTCGATATTTCCCACATGGGATGGACGTTATCTGATGTATTCCGTCGCGCTGATCACGAATCTGGCCGTGGATTTGCGATATCTCCAACAGGAGCTGAGAAAATCGCAAAAAACCGAATTAACCGAAAACCACCTTCTTTACGTTTACTAAAAATACGATATCTATCGTTTTCTCTCTAATAGCGACTGTTTCCGCTGCGCTTTGACTTTCTAACGAACAAGGCTTGATAATACATCAATTTCCATGCATTTAGGACAGTAGAATAATTTTAAAAAATTTTTTTGCGAAAGATAATCGATTTCTTAGTTATGTAAAAAATGCTATTTTAAATAATTGTAATGCTGTTTTTAATTGTATTCATCAACGACCGCTTACTCACTTTTACTAGGCAGCGGATCAATATCAATATGCTAAATGAACAAATTAATTTCTCGTTATACGCTACAACGTTGTATGTGATTTTGCACAAATGAAAATTTTGTGCATAGCTAGCTGGTGCTCAACATCGATGAATACAGTGCAGTTTTCCGAAGGAAAATGGGACGTGCGCACCATTCCCCTGACTGCATGCTACCATTTACATATATTTCGCTTCCTGCTTTCATAAGTCATTTTCTTTGGAATCCAAACGTCGCTCCCTTCATATTCTCGCTCAGGCTCGGGCTCGCATTACTATTTACCCGGTACACGCGAGTGCAATCTGGTAATGACGTACCGCGATATCTTGTATACATCTCTGTATTGCTCGACAAGAGAAGTGCGAGACCAGAAGAGTAAGAAGGGCGATGGAAGTTACAGGTAGAGCCTCCAAGCGTAATTACCTCAGCCTTATTTTTCCTTGAAGTTCACACCACCCGCACGAGCGAGTATACACGCTCGCTAAAACATTGAATCTCGATGAATCGTCAATCGTCGAAATTCCAATCACCGTTCGCCGCGTGTTTAACGACAGCGAGCGCATGGATCATGTCCTCGTTGTTATTCGCGCAATATGTTGCGTCGTGAGTTATATGAAATAGAAACTGGATGATCACGCTTCGCGTATATAACCGTGATGCTTCGGTCAGCGATATAAGATTCTCCGGCACCTCGGAACGAGTTCCGCGAGCCACAAACTGTCGGTGAATTCGAGCTAGTCGAGCTGGTCGCCGATCGGACACGCCAACACTCGAGTAACTGCGGGATTCTGGCACCCCAGCCGTTTACCTTCTCCATTTTCTTTCTCTTATTTTTATTTTTCTTCGCTTCGTGTCCGCCTTCTTCATTTGGTTCGACCCTACCACTAGTCGGGTAAAAAAATACTAGCGACGATATAAGCAACCTCATCCGGGCTCTTGTGCAAACAATCATCGTTTGTGTTACATTTAATGTTGAGCTTTAGCGAGGTTAATTCATTTTTCCATTTGAATGAGATTGTTCACATTTTTTGCGCAACTCAACTGTACTTTGTTAGTTGATTATCATTGTACAGCCATAGTTTATACGTACATGCTGTACTATACCTCATTCTTTGTTGATTTGTTATTTTTACTTATCAACCTCACGTGAGGAGACACTTTTATATTTCTGTCTTAAAAAACTTTTTTGTGTCACAAGATTCTTAAGATATGTCTACTACAGAGAAGTTAAAATAAGTATTTGCATCATGCAATGAATTTAAAAGTTCTGTCTGTAGCTTGAAATCCACACGTTTATTTAAATTTCTCATAACATTAATTTGGATGAGTGAATTCATATTGGAGTATGCGCACATCAATTATACCGAAAGTCTGGACGCAATACATGACTAGTTCATATTTTATATCTCTATATGATGAAAACATGTCGCAGCCGCCGCCACCGCCACCGCTGCCGTGTAGGAGAATCGGGAGGTAACGTGGGTCAAGGGGGTCAATCAAGGTTCTCCTAGGGGGGATGGATGCTGAATGCGCCCATGGGGGGGGGGGGGCAAAGCCCTCTTAGTATATGTATAGTTGACATTCACGCTTCATTACCACATGATAAGAATAGGAATAGCTGAGTCTATTAGAAGAAATGACAAAAAATGTCAAACTTACTCTTTTTTTCCTGAATCGTTGGTATTAAGTAAGTATATATCTCTCTATTTCCCGGTAACGTAGCGCTAAGGTAACGCTTTGTAAATTTTTTCCCACCGGTGAATAACGTACATACGTATACATGTGCCATTATTTTTCTCCGGAGCGCGTGGTGGTATACCATAGCCAACCAGGGCGCAGTGCTTTGCCGATAATTTTCTCGTTGTTTGCGCTCAAATGTATGCCACATGCCCGAGAGCGCGCCACGGCTGCGTGGATGTTGGCTGCTGGCTCTCGCCACTTTTTATCACTTTTACAAATGCCGGCTTGCTATGGGCGGGCAGACAGGCGGGGGCGTGAAAGCCATCGAGTGGAAAAACGTTGAAAGCCGATTGCATGTAGACAATAAAAACAAGGGGTTGCGTAGAGAGCTTTGTGTATGCTGAAGTATATACATACATACATAGAGAGAAAGAAAGAGAGAAGGGTTGGGAAGGAACATATGAGAGAAAGAGATAGCGAATTCGTGGTCCGCGAATACAGCATAAACCTCCCACAGCATCAAAAGCGCACGCAGTGCTGGATTTGTTGAATTTTCACGCTGCGCCGTGGAATCGTACACAGATATTCCCTCGTCCAGTGTGAATTCACCACTGCATCAACGACATCAGCACTGAAAGAAGGGGCAAAATACCATTTATATAAAAAATGTACAATACCTCGTTGCGGACTGCAGGACCGTAGTGACATAACAGCGATAGAATTTTCCTCTGACTCATACTTCGAGTAACGACTCACACTATAAATCCAAGTGTGTTACGATATGTGCATTTCCCTATCCCTTCTATTGTAGTGACTTTTGACATGTTTAAAGCGTATCACTTTTACGTAACAATAGTACGTGGTAATAATACACCGTAAATGATTGAAAAATGATTATTCATAGTTATAAAGGCGGTGTGCTAAAGTCGATTGTTATGAACTTTTGACAAGTGTTGACCTATTTGAAAGTACACAAGCACAATATTACACTCACACAAGCGAATGTGTTATAATTATTTAACTCTCACGTAAAAACTTGCAATACAATTGTGTTTGGGATTAGCAGATGAAAATCCATAAATTAGTTAGATATTATTGAATTATAATTCATCTAAAGTGATAATGCAAATTGATACCAGCTATTGATTAGCATCGTCCGCGGTGTAAACTCGCTACGGACACCGCTTACGGTTAATTTTCGACGTTGGATTTTTAACAGTTTAATAGAACGAATATGGCACTACACATTTCCTAACGCGATTAGATTTACAGTGCACATTGCAATGCTCATAAAACACAATAACAAACAGATTAACAAACGGATTGCCACGGAAATGTAGAATCTAGGGAGAGTAGTCGTTGCACGTATTATATAACAACGCTTTAATTTCATCGTGGAGCTTCTGGTCGTGGGTTACGCAAAACTGTAACAGGAGGACCGTAACAATCCTGATGCTATGACAAGAGCCCGGTTGTGTCAACGATATACAACAAATTTAACGATGGTACGAATCCTGTTTGATGAACGGTAATCGATGTTATAGGCGACCGTTGATGTATGGACCTATTAACCCGTTTGTTGATTGGGTTTTCGATGTATCGCTTGGGTCTACGATCGACAGATAAATCTGGGCCGTCGTCTCGAAGACCCAATGGATTTAATTATTTTTAATCGTCGCTGGGTCATGTGATACGTGACGAGACTGGGTCAATAAATAAGAAATGATAAATGGCGTGGAACGTTGTATGACGAATGTGGGTTTATAGATTTTTAGTCTCTTTTTATAAGTTACATGAGATTTTCTCGTATTGACATAACAAAGTTATGCAGATATCGATCACACTAAAAGTATTATGCACGGAGAACGAGTGACCATTCTGTATACCAATTTAGTTTTTTGAAGCCTTTCATCGAAAGAGAAACCAGGTTATTCAATTTTTTTTCGTTATAAAATCAATTTATGCGATGACATGCGAGATTGGTATCCCATGCACTATGCATATATCTAATCGAAAGGCGTTATCCAAAATCACTTAGATAGACGGATAAACAGAACACGCGAGATCAGCTTACATGATGGATCACGATTACACGATATAACCTCGCCCGCTATGTGTAAGAACGTGTGCTGCGTAACTCTATATGCCCCTGTGCTTGCAAATACTTGAAGAGCCGAGTAGCTCTTTGTCATGTTTGGCAAGCACAGAGACGCACGGTAGTATTTTCCAATATACAATCTGTGGAGGTGCGCGTTTTAAGAGCCCTGTGCATCAAGCAACCGCATCCTGCATACTATACGAGCATCTATACATTACGACGATAGGTGCGCCTATAGGACGTTGGATAGATATACGGAGCCACTCAAGACGCGTATAAGAGCTCATACCGCACTAAATTATCGGTTATACAGAATTGGCCATTCGCGAGAGTGGTCCTGCATTTGCAATTTATTTCACAGTAACAGTCCTATATATACGTATACGCTACAAAGGAATTGAGAGCAGAGTTATGATGAGGTCTGAGTGTCCTTTGCTCCAGAGCAGAGCTAAGTGAAAGCACGGGTAGTAGGAGAAGCGAGTTTTCGAGGCTCATCTGGAAAATGTACAAAATGAAGAGCAGAAGAGAGAAAGGGTGAAAGGGTGTAAACTGAGAGAAAGAACGAATGGGCAACCTGAAAGTGAAGGGGAGGGTCGGAAAGGGAGATAATGGGTGAGCGGTCAGTTTGTGGACGATTAAATCGACTCTCTTCCTCCCACACACATTCTCTCTCTCTCTCTCTCTCTCTCTCTCTCTCTCTCTCTCTCTCTGTCTCTCTTTTCTTCTCTTTATATCTTTGTCTCGCTTTGGCTTTGGATCTCAATGTATCCCTTCCTCTCGTATCCACGGGGTCTCGGCAAGCTCCAACAGTCAAGACTATTATATCGGCGTGCTATACATTCTCTCGTTCGCGGCCAGGCTAGCAGCCCCCCGTTATGCGAGTGAAGGTAGGAGAAAGCTTCGTAAACCGTGACCCTGCTTGTGCTTCTGATGATTCGCTACAGCACTTTGTTGAACTATATACTGCACACGTTCTACTACAATTACACTTGTGTCCGCAACTTCTTATACGTATACGCTGTACGCCTAGTAGCTGTAACCTGGAGTACGCCGTCTTACCCACTTTCACGTTCTTCTTTCTACTTGCAGTGACTTCTTTTTGCACACTATGTATACTCTGTTCTCTATTTACTTTGTGGCAGATGGGAGAACAATTTTCCACTCTGTATACCTCTGCGAATCCGAAAACAGAGTGACCCTGTAACGTGTTCTTATTGTTTCAATATTCTCGAAAAATTCCTTAAGAACAGGCCAACACGAGAGTGCTATAGTTACTATCGTTAAGCTTTTTGCGAACATTCGTCACAAATTCTCTATCCCTTTGTGTTGGAAAATAATGAAAATGACTGTTGATTGTGGAATAGCATTGTGAATCTTTTAAATTATGGAAGGGACGTACACTCGAACGTTCCGGCTTAAATAAAATCTTAAATATTATCCCACACTCTTCGTATTATATCTTTCATAATTATATGAATTTGTCCGCTGATAAATTACTTTTTTCATAATTACAAATGCTCGTCCTGTATAACACTCTACAGAGAAAAATATTGTTCATTTCAAGGCTCATACTATTCAACATGACGATGACAAATCTGAACGAGAGAGACTAAATGCATTTTCGCGAATTATACGACCGCGTTGATCACGAGACCGCGTCGTATAAGCGAAAAGCGATCTGGAGAACACGGCGCTCTGTGACTGCCGGTGATTTATTATACGTACGTGACCGGAAGTCTGGTGGCGGACGTCGGTCCACCGCCCACCACCATCCAACCACCATCCTTAAATCACCGTCGTAACTGGAGTGAACGAGTATATAGCGAGTGAAACAGAAAGAGCTGAATCAACCACGAAGGATCGGTAAAGTAGAGACCGAATCGTTGTGATGCATCGGTAAATCGGATGTACCTGCTACCCCTATCCCGTTCACGATATTCTGCTCACGACGTATCTCGCACGATGTGCTTTACCACTGCTAGACTCGCCTTGATATTCGATGTCTCTACGTCGCAACCCGAGACACGAAGCTATATTTTTAGAAACACACAGAAGAGTAATCGCGGAGACTGCATCGTCGATGGAGAGAGAAAGAAGAAGCAAAGAATCGACTGCCTCTACTCTTTCGAGTTATACATCGACTTACGGACGTTGCTGGTATCACAAATGTATCACATACTCTGCAAGATTCACTCGTGTCTCTCAGTTCATTTCTCTGTCAAAGTATTCTATATACCAACCTATACGGTGTATGCTGCATAGGAGGAAACTAGATCATGGGAATGGAAAAGAAAGCGAAATAAAAAGAGATTGAGAAAACATAGAGAAAGAAGCTGCGTTGCGGAAAAATAGGAAATAAGGAAAGGTAAGGTGGGGAGAGCAGCGCTCCTTGAAAATGTACGATGGCAGGAAACTAGAATCTGAAGGCTGAAGGAAGACAAGGGTTGCTGGAGAGAAGTACAAGGACAAGACGGAAAGGTGAGTCGTCGGAGTGGATCTTTTCTGAGATTCTAGGCAGCCGCGCCCAACAACAAATATGTACAGCAGCAAAGACGTAGAAACATCTTTCAACTTTCTTGAAGTTTGACCTGAATAAGCCATGGCGAAACCAACAAAATGCGTTTACATTCTGTAAAGGAAAGAATGTAAGGTCAAAGGACAGAGATATCGGTGTGTCCCATTCTGACTTCCCATACACGTTATTCTTTCTATTGTCAAAGGAAGCAGTGGCTTCGACTTTCATACGATAGCCCCTGTTTTATAATTATATTTATCGGCCAACAGAGCTTCCTTGGGTGTGAAAATATTTTTATAAGCAGCAGTGAGTCTTCATCGCGATGATACATAGTTCAAAGAAGTTGCTGATTATGGGCCATAAAAAATGTGCTAAGTTTTGTACTTTACTGGTGTAAATACGATTGACAATTTCCGAAATATTTACGTTTGAATGATAAATAGATATTAATTATAGTTTACAATCAAGCAATATATATTGAAGATGCATGCAACAATTATACAACTTTTTGATGGAATATAATTCGCGTATGTAAAATAAATTTCACATATATTTTTCGCATATATATTTCACATATATAAACTTCCGTGCGGGTTCTATAAAACAAGTAATTGAAGCTTCGTTTCAGCGTTCGGCAAAAAATGTGACGAAGATAAGTTTTCATACGGTTTTTATCTTAATCCCGTGGATTTCATATTACTCGTGGATGTGTTTAAAATAATAAATCAGACGGTCATATCAGCATGTGATAAATAGTACCTGTAGATAAATAGTACAAGGATAACGAACCCCGATGTCCCTTACCCGATTCGTCAACGTCTTTGAAACTCCAACTTGAAACAAACTCGGTCATCGCTCTGGTTTTGCTGCATTCGCTACTGAGTGGTTTTATCAAAGACAAGATGACTTCGTCGTGGAGTTACAGGACTGGAGCTCCGCCTTTAATACCTCGTTACCGCAACTCCCTCGGTCACTTCGATTTCTCAAAGGGCTTCTGATGCTAGCGAAAGACTTTCCCATTAGAGGCATCTGACCCGGTAAAAAAAAATTAAAATAACTACCCAAAGGAGAAGAGTATGCTCAATCATTAATATCACCGCAGTTTGGTCGCCGTATACTATTCGTTTTTCTTTCCCTGGAGAAGGACAGTTGCGATGAAAGTATTTTTGCCTTTATGCTCTCGGCTGATTTGTAAATTCATCGATAATTCCATTCAGTCATCCTATCTCTCAATCCAATCAAAGTGTCAGGTTTTATATTTTGTTTTTAACTTCAGGGAGAAAACTTGTGAGTAACATCCTACTGGTAAATCTAATTTATTACAAACGGTAAAAATTAGTGACATTTTATACGATTTTGCAACGATAGAACCACGAATATATTCTTTTTTCTTAGGGAATACCATAACGGTATCGTCGAGAAATCTGCTGAATTCGAGATACATGAGAGTCGAATCTCATGTGTTAGCATACTTGCTATCTCGGCGTAGTTAGTACTCCCGGGACGCAGTAATGAAAATTAAATTAGTTATGGAAATGTCCACGTGAACGTGCAGACACTGGGGAGCATTTCCACGACTACGATATCTCGCGTGTAGCATATTTTACGTATGTTTTGTACATCGAACGAGCTCACGAGACGAAAAGCATGTGCGTAAAACTAGATCATACATAGGTATGTGGCTACTGTCATACCAGATAGAGAAAATACCATTCCACTACGAAAATGAATCCCCTTGAGCTCGTATATTTATCTACATAAACCTCATTTGTATATACTCAGTTGCAAATTTCTCAGCCACATTTGGATACACTGACGAGGCAGCTATTGCGCTCAACGTCCCTCGGTGTCATATACATACGTCGAAGAAATAAAAACTGCAAAGTCGTTTGGTTCTAGGCAAAATGCTCGACGTCGTGTTTTCGTCTTCGTCGTCGTTGCAGCCGTTGCTAACGTGCACGATCGTTTCCGCAAACATCATTTACTCATTTCGAATGGAAATTTATCTTGAGACAGAATTCCGTTCAACCGCCTGAAACATAACGACGTTATTACGATATAATTCTTTGTACGGACTTGACGTGAACCTCGATTACTTTACAACAAATTTGTTATCAACGACATTTGTTAATTTGCGACAGTGCGCTTTTTTTTGTTTTTTTTTCAGAACTCGTATTTTTCCGAGTGTCTTTTGGTAGTCACAGAGAGAGGTTGCGGTAAACAAGGTTATGTCGGATAATAAAAAGAGGAACGTGAGGTAGATACATAGTGGACGCGGTCAACGGACTGCAGGGTCTCGGGCGGCAGCAATACTCGAGAATAACAGGAAGATGGTTTATGGTTCACAATCAGCAATTCGTATATCCGTCTTAAATCATGTGGGGTAGTGGCACACAGTTTTATTCGAATCTCTCAGCTCCTTCCTTCTCGTGCGCACTGCTGGCAATGCCGCCTCGGGTATATCTTGTCATATATCCAGCAGGCCGGTAGTAGTGTAGCAGTTGCTCTTGCTTGACCGAGGAAGAGGCACGAGCCAGGCCAACCGGAGAAATACGCCCCGGCGACGAGTCATCCGGGGATCCTTGACACCTGGAACACCGCCAAACTTTGGTCTTTGCGGGAGCGCGCCAAATCTGCCGTACCCCCCTCGAGTCATTCCATTCGGGCGTCGACCTTATGCCGCCGGCAGACTTCCAAAATTACTGCCCTACCGCGTCAGCGCGGCTACAACGGTGTTTGTTTTCATCCTGATCTCCCGCTGGCATGACTCTTTTCCGCTAGGTATTCCTGCCGGACCTTTAGTTTTTTCCGTCAAGCCCCCTTAGTCGCGAACTCTTAGCTGTAATATCTCATCCTCCGTGACATTTTTTCTCTATAAGTAAAATTGCTGTATGTCTGCTACTACTTTCTTGCAAACTTCTTGGGAAGAAGGCAGAGCTATTATTGTAGCTTCTGGTAAAATAAACGTTTTTTCATAGAAATAGTCATCAATGGTAAAAATATCGGTCAGACGACAATACCTATATCCAATAAGTCGACTTAGAGGCAGTTCATTGTACCGTGAAATGCTGTGATGGGGCTCAAGACTTGCGGAGACTCTGATGTTCCGGCGCCCTTCCTAACGTTGTTCTCTCGTCTTCGCGAGATGCTCCGTCGAAGGAAAGTGCAAAAGTTACCGCACACCGTGAAAGCTGCTTAGGTAGAGTGTTATTAATCCGATTACTGATAGAACGTCCCGTGTTTTTATTGCCCTTCGCTTCCAACCGCTATTTTTTTCAAAATAAACTTGTGGCAAATGGAAAGTTTAGCGGCATGTTTTCTAAAACGAAATCGACTTTCTATTCAAATTATTTGGACTCTGCGTTGCGACTTATCTAAAAAAATGTTTAGAATAATAGGCTTAACTTCGGGAGGCTTACGTAAAAGTGTAATTAAAAATAGAATGATACAATTTTATTTTGTTACCGCACCAATAAACGTACTTCACTTGTTAAGCTGACATAAATTGAGAAAAATTGTTCACCTTCAGTCTAAAGATAAGAATATATCGGTGGTTTGAAACGAGAAGGGCGTATAAGATACGCTTACAGGCTGCTGATACACTCTTGTGCGATTAAGACATCGATATACCGTCCCCGACGCACTCAACATCCAGACATTGCTTATGGTTGCGCAGGTGCGGCAAATTAGCGAGCACATCTGTGAATTTACTCGACCAACTTGTATCATCATGAGAGTTTTGCGTTCGGAGCTTTAAACGATGCTCATAACTCTGTTTTGCACGGTAAATTCTAGTTAAAAGCAGCAGGCACGGTGAACTATACATAGCGTACATTATCCTGACGATCCATTTCTCGGACTCTGGCAGAGCTCGTCCGCACCGATGCACCAGGCTTCCCAAAAGCAATTATCCAATTATCATCACTGCATACCAACGGTCGCTTGAACCGCAGAAGCGGCGTACAGCCAACGCGAAATCGGATAGTGCACATCGTTCAACCAAGACGAAATTGTAATCCCCGCTGTCTGGTTTCAATTACTGGCCGATCAATCGGGCTCGAATTTATCGTTTGCTCTACAGTACAGGAAAGATTGAATTCGCTATTCCATACCATCTATTGCGAATGTGGAGTAATCGGAACAAGATAATCGACAAAATTGGCAACGGACATATGTACCTCGTATTTTTTATTTTCAAATATCTCTGTAAAAAAAAAAAATATCAAATTATTTTAAGAACTCCCAGCTGTAAAAACCCATTTCATTTATAATAAATCTCAAGAGGATAAAATAATTTACGATATCATTTTAGTTAACTGACAGTTTGAATTATTATCATTCAGTCACTGCTGTCACGACAATTCGGGAGACGTCCCATAAACATCGTAATCGTCTTTTACATATCAAAAGACGCGCTGGAAGCAATGTAAAAATTTCAAATTTACACGCTTTTTTACGTTTCGATCCGAACACGTGTCTCCGCATTCTGACGAAAATAAAACGAGCAACTATTAGCTAATTTATTTGGTGTTTATCACGTGTTATTTCTTATCAAATTACAAGGTTTCATATGTAAAATTGCAATACAATTTTTTTAAATGTTCTAGTAACAGAAGAAGAAGAAGAAGAAAACTGCGACAAGTATTCCTAACCAAATGAACATTGAACTTCGCTGATGAAGGTCAAGTCTCAATTAAGCGGTGCTGTATTTGAATTAAAGAATTTTAACCCAATAAATCCTATATTAGTACATACGTTATAAATGTAATGGTAGTACATTTTGTAACATATGTACCAATATATGATTTATTAAGTTAAAACTCTTTAATTTAAATACAGCACCGTTTAATTGAGATTTTACCTTCATCAGCGATGTTCAATGTTCATTTAGTTAGGAATACTTGTCGCAGTTTTCTTCTTCTTCTTCTTGTCTTCTGCACATTGAGTAAGATGTGCAAAGTGGAAATAGATTAATTGGGCCTCCGGTGCGCAGCTCACGTTGCCGTGGCAAATGTAGGAGAACGACTGGTGTCAAGTACACAATTCAATGGAATCCGTAGAGATTTAAGACCTTGAACTCCATTTGTAGTCTGTTCATCTTTCCGTATGGAATGAAATGCAGGTGGCTATTCCTTCAGGGATAAGAGCATCACGTCTGGCTTTCATAGAAATAATATGATCTAAAGAAAAAATGTTCTTGTAATATTTCTTATAGTCAAGTATGTGGAACTTTTAGATATCAGGCTTCGATAAGAACAATAGTTTCTTGAAGATTAAATAGAAATGCGTGTTCAGATATCTGTATCTTTGTTCATTTTGATTCCTCATAGAGAAAGAACACATTTTTTTTTAGAGTTTTTCATGTCTGGATATTTCCGAAACAAAATTGTCCGAAACACGGAGAAAAAAGTTTAGAAACAATATGCGTGGGCTCTTGTGTGTATATGTGTGCGCGCACGTGTGGGTAGGTGAGTGGGTGGTTCTCTCTATATTATTTATATGAAAGCTCTCAGTAGCTTTCAGTAGCTTTCGTAGAAACTTGGAGATGGTCGATTTATAGCCGAAAATTCTTCGTTATTATATTCATCAACGACCGCTTACTAACTTTTACTATAAAATTAGACCAACATCGGAAGTAAGCTAAAATTGATCAACAAAAATTAGGAAGCAATGTGCAAGGATCTACGTAATATGTAATAAGAAATTTGAGTAAAAACAAATTTAACTGTGACAATAAATAAAAACTAAAGGGACTCGTAAGTTATGAATTTCGATAAAAATGTTAGTTATTATGACCACAATAATGTTCATATATTAAATGAAGAACTAAGATAATAGTATATTGTGTGACGCGGAAAGTTTGCGATTGCGACGAGTGTGAAAATTCAATCAAACGAGTCGCAATTCCCAATTTCTCCTGCGTCACACACAATACTTTTTCTAACAAGTGCATGCGAAGCATCCTTGCTGTTTTTTTAATAAAAAAAATGAGTCGTTAAGCAGAAAAATAGCTTATTTATTGAAAAGCATCGAGGTTAGGGTGCTCGTAGACTAAGGGCAGAGCCCCGATGTGGGGGTTAAATAAAATAAAATTCACTAAAAAAGTAAGTTCTTATTGAATAAAAAAACATAACATATAAACATCAATTATTTTTGCGGTAACAACTCCTGAATCACATTCGAAGCGATTTCTTGTATTTCAGGCAGCGTACTCCATTCCTCGTTACTTTCCACCGTATTCATTTCTTTTTTTTCTTTATTTATAGCCCTAACTAAATTTCGATGTAAGTACAAATGGCTGTTGTTTCAACTGCACTGAACACAGCTGCTTGCCGCAATATATGGTAGTTCGCGATGTCGGCGCTGTTATCGTTTTTATCCCGCAAAACAGGGACGAAAGTAAACAGAATATCTCCCTAAGGGACGAAAATGAAGCTATTGCGGACTACGCATGCGCGAATCTATATTTTTTGGTCTGCCATGAAATTGGCCACTTTCGTCTCGTACAACTGTCATACAAAACACGACGTTTCGTGCACGTGTTACAAGTAATATTTTACGTTCATTGTCGTATACGATTTCACTCAATGTTGACACAAGTTACATAAAGTATAAAAAAAAGAATAATTTTTAGCGAATGGATAATTTATATTGAATATGATAACAGCTGCGATGGTGTAGCAATGTACAAATAGCGACTGAGTGTCATGCGCTGCTGTATCTCGCTTCCCCGTGAGCGCTGTGAAGTTAGGTACAGATAGTACGAGTACGCATAGTAATGACGGACATCTTGAGGTCTTTCGATATGCACATACATTCTTCTGAAACATTCTCAGAAATTGCAACTAATGTATACGATCAATGATAAAAGGGCACACAGTAACGATACACAGGATTTGTGTACCGAGTTCTATTGAGACATCTTTAGTCGTTTCGGAGAACATTGGACACGTAAAAAAAAAGGAATTCTTGCCAGTTAAACGCATACTCCCAGCGTTTTACCGTTCCGACAGTCGGGAGTAGAAAGAATATAAACCAAAGTTGATTTATAGGTTCAATGACATATCCAATGTGGATTACAACATTTTAAACACATTTTTACTAAGCTTATAGCATTTGATTGATGAATTCTAGCCATCGAAACTGCCTAAAAAGAGAATTATTTTCTGATGATGCGATTTCATTTTTTGTTTCAGGTTGAATTATTTAACATCGGGTCTTACGCCGATGTGGTATCATGCCACAAATGTTGCCCTCCACGCGGCGGCTTGCGTCTTGGTAACTAGGGTGAGCTTAGCAGTGGCTTCACTTCGACCAGGTTTTGCAGCTCTGACTGGTCTTCTATTCGCGGCTCATCCCGTTCATACGGAAGCGGTAAGTGGTCGCCATATTACTTATATTATATAATTCTCCCAGTAAATAACTTTGACAGCGAATAGTATAATGATCGGTTTATCAACACGATATGTACACGATATATAAATCGTAATGCTAACATTAAAAAAGCGAAGGAAAACCTTCGTAATATTAAGTAGCCGTATATCTTCCATGAATGTTTTTTATCAATAGAGACAATTAGTAGCCACCCTTCAATGATGGGCCGACACAATGTATATGAAATGTATTAAACAGAAGGAGATTTCAATGTGGCAGAGACTAGTAATTGATTATCTTTGAATCAGCCAATCACTTCACCGTTTAACTTCTCAGAGAAATAAATTAAACTTTCGACCGACTTTCCGCATCGAGAGATTCAATTATTATGGAATATTTATTCTTTGTATAAATAAATATACAAAGAAGGTACTCGATACCAGCCTCGAGGAAACTCTAAGCTCGTATTCAAATAAAGGACATCGCTTTTCCATAGGACGCGATGAATAAATTGCGTTATTTATAAACATTATCTATTTCAAATTGTGTCATTGCTGCGTCCTGGATTTTATAGACAGAGACACAACGCGAGAATAATAATAATTTATCTCCGTTTTGAGCCAGCATGTGCTGGTTCGGGATCGGAATTAGTCTACCGACGGGAAATTTAATTAAATAAATGTTCACGCAAGAGGTTTTAACACAAAATTAATATCACAATATATTAAACGGTAAAAACTTGCACCCATCAAGAAATTACAACACGTACGAAAGTAGTGGTTGAGCACATAAATAAAATATTTCATTACAAAAATGATATTTTTCGTAACGTCATTGATCATCCTGATCGACACACGGAGTAGAAATGATTTTAGACTTTGAGAAAAGCATGAGCGCAATAATATCATGAAAAAAAGTAGCAAGAGACGACGTGATGCGTTCCGCTGGTTAGCATAGGACTGCTAACCTAAACAAAAGGTACATACTCTTGACGATATTGGCCCAGTGTTGTACCGCGGACACGTATCGTTCGTGCGGTGGGCGACGCTCACGCCCTAGTGGAGCGGTGGTAAGAAGCAGTAGCTTCGTTTACTTGTTTCTTACTTGTTCGAACGTCGTGATGGTTTTCTCGTGTGTGCGGTCACCTCGGTCGCCTCACTTCGGTTTTCTTGCGTGTGCTTCTCAATTGCTCGCATTTTCTCATTTCACGTTCTTAAATGCGCGCAAATTTGGTCAACTCAGCTCAACGGACATTTGAAATCAAGTAAAACGCTGTTCTGTGATTAGTGCAATTCGGTACATCTTATCGCGTGCTAAACGCGTGGCTGTTGTCACGTCACGCGCATCCGCGCTCATATGCAAAATGTATATCATCATTGTGTCAGATAATAAAAATAATTGTCTTGCGCCGGACCTTCTCATTGTGTTACCGGGCCTACTCGTAGTGCATATTTGCATTTCCACGCTCGTTATTCTTATTTTACTTTAAATATATCGAAGATCTACTGCGATAAGCACCACGCCATCTTTATTCACCATTGCCACGTCCAACGTCTCACCCTCTCAACTATATTTACAGTTCGCTAGTAAATCAACGACGAAGATCGAGCTAATTCTTGAACACAACCACTGTATACAGTGCTGGTTCGCAAGCTGCGCCCAACGCTGGGACATCGTTGACATCGGGAGGTGTTAACATGCCGGTGTTGGTAGAACACCGGGTCGACTCTGGCAAAGAGGATTGTGCCAAGACCTTAAGTAAAGCACCCAGAGTCAGCCCAACATCCCGCCAATCGTCGAACGCTACTTGGGATGTAAAAAGTACATTTACGCGAGTGGTCTCTTATACTTCACAACAATAAAGAAATAAATTTAAAACATCCAAAGGACGTCAAGTGCATACTGTTTATTAATTACACTTAGTGGCAATTTTTTAACATATCGAATCCCTGAATTGTAAATAAAAATAATATTATCTTATGAATTTTTTTGCATATAAAATTTCGAATGTTGTACTCGATTAGATCATGAAATAGATCACTCTTCCTTTGTATAATATTCATGCTTACCACATTGACGGGCGAAGCATTACAGTTGGATTTTTTTACAATCCAATTTATGAAATAATATGACATTTGTTGTTAATGTATAGAATCAACATATAAATATTTTTCAGCAATATGAATTTTTGTAAGTATACGAGAATACTCACTTTAATGTACTCAACATCTCAAATTTTCCACATATTGTATTTCTGGAGATCATTATAGTCAAGAAAATATCGTTAGCGTCGGATATATCACAATCCTCACGAACAGTGGCCATCGGAAATTGAGGTTGAGGAATTAGGGAGATGAGTATTAATAGGGTTCAGTGTGACTGTTGACAGCACGAGTTGATGAGCAGGCTTTCATATACCGAACCTAGTTCGGTTCGGTACATAATGTAGTCAGCGTTCATCATCGTATGTAGCTCGGTGGCTTATCTGTTATTTCAGAGTCTGCTCTAGGGAGAGAAGAATAGAGTGAGAGATGGTATAGGTAAGTATATATTCCGAGTATAATCGAGCGGGAAGGGGTTTATCGGCTATGATGGCATAGTTGTGTGCGAACGTGTACCACGGTGAAGGTGGCTAAGAGGCAAGATGAGACGGTGATTACGAGGCATCATCACACATTCACCCAGGATGGACGGAGGGGGGGGGGTAAAATCGGTTAGTACTGCAGGTGTAGTGAACAGCTTATACGTATACGGTATATAGCTAAGAAACCATGAGATATAAAGCCAGAGGGAGATTCGTAGTCGAAGCTGATGGTACTGCTGGTATCGTCTGATAAAGGAAATATTCTGCTTGGCGAAAGCCGGAGGCCCAGAGCACAGCACATTTCGAACCGTTCCATCGGGGCTGTCCCCATATACGTATCGTGTTACTATCGGGTATACTCTGTAAAGGGGTTTGGTTCTCTGCAGCGGAACGAGAGTAAGCGAGAACCTTCTTCATACCAGGGTATTATAACGATGTCAGGTGGCTACTCGAGCTAAATCCTGACTAGCACCGTCGTGTTGCACATTATATACGACGAACGCGCTCGACGACAGCTTACCTCTTCTTGGCTATGTTTCGGCCTTCTACCTTAACTCTATAGCATAGCTATATTCTACACCAAAACCTCAACCTCAACGTCACCATTCACCGTTTGCCAGCTTATATTCTCGCTTTCGATATCGTTCGTTGAAGCCATACGGCGATAGTGACCGTCAAAGGTTTCGTAAACGATCAAAGCAGTTATTGGTTTAAAATGGCATTGCTTATCGCAAGAAAGATTCTACCATCCCGTTTATCACGCCTTTTACTACAGAGAGATAAATAATTGCAAATGCTTTCTTTTTCATTGGAAAGTGAAATTCTTTCTTTCGCGCATCTTATGACGGTCGTCGGAACTCTAAAAAATGAGATGCGCATGCGTCCTACGCATTAGTGCGGTAGATATGAAACTGTTATTGTCAAATTAGGTTTACCAAGGTTCGCACAACCGTTTTAATTTTTTATTCACTTCAAAGTTTCATCCTCAAGCTTCTCTGCGATCCAATTTTCCACACTCCCTAAAATAATTTCTAGAATTATCTGGAAGAAATTATCTCTAGAATTTGGGAAACTGTGAAATGGAATTGTAAAATCTTGGTATGATTTTCTCTTGCGATCAGTCGGACAACAAAGAATCGCTCACATTGCTAGATGAGTAGAAAACCGTATCTCTGAACTTTTTTCGTAATCACTCATCAAATAAATAATACAACAAATAATAAATGGTTTATACGAAACGCTGAAATTTACTTGAAAAAAATCGTACATGGATGGGGCGCGTGCGAGGCTCACTTTCATCAATTCCGACTCTCGTTACAGGGTCCACATTGCGAAGGATTTCTCTTCCTGATACTGAATCTTACATCAGCATGATAAAAAAAACAATGTATCAGTTCAATTGCTGACGTCATTTTGTAAACACTGTGAGAATCCCGTAACGTAGCCGTCACCCAATCCTACGACCTCAACATGACAATACCAGTTGAATTCTGTCATCGTTATTGGCAATAACGGATCATTACTCGACCTGTGGGACGTTACCGATATATCGAGTGGTAAACTGGCCGAAAACGCTGATTCCCTGACGACAAGACTCCTACATGTCCACATACATATCCATCTACCGTGCGTATGTATTGCTTTGTGTTGTGCGGTCATGCTCTATGTCTAGCCACAGGACGACAAGAGGATCCGGTCGTCGCTCGCTGGTCACGCACCGCGTCACAACCCCCTGTCACAACTCCCAATGACGCTCGGTATCGTATGTGTCACGATCATGTATGTAACATGTAACTAGGGAAGGATAGGGAAACTGTACGGGGAAGGGTCGCGCGTACGTCCTGTTGTCTCATCGTTGCTCATGCCAATCCCGTAACATCGTGTACTTCTCCTGTCGAATCATAGCTCTCCGGTCTGCAATGCCAGATCTAGAGATGGTGTGTTTGTCGAAACGATTAAGAGCCGCGACAGTAGAAAGGAACGTCTATCTCCTGGCAGTTCGATGCCGAGGACGAGAAATCGATGATTCCGTCTTCTAGAATAAATATGGCCGCTACACTGATCGTATATAATTTCAGTCCTGATTGATTCTCAATGATCGATTGTCGTTGAGACCTTTTCTATATTTAATTTGTTTTCGACTTTTCATACAGATGGATGGTAAATAATACCATGATTCTCTTCGATAAACGACTCCAAGGCTCTACGAGTGAATCGAGAGTAAACCGATGATGCGATCGTCGGTTAGCGCTTTAATCAGTCGCCCGAACACGCGAATAAAGGCCCCGAACGCGAATTTCATTAAAGTCGGTTTCGAAACGATATCTCGATGAACGAACCACCCTGGAATAAAATGATCAGTGGAGTATACCTATTTTCTACGTTGCACCGTACTACGATCGATCTTCCAGCTTGCTATTGTCAGGATACTACCAGAGATAACCTCCTAGCTGTTTCACGTAGCTGGTGTCATTCACGCATACCATGAGAAATGGTGTGAACTCGAGGTATCCGCAGCAGCTCTGACAGCTTGACCTCGTTTTACGACTAAGTCGAAAAGTGCTTTGTCGTCGAGCGACGAATTAAGACGACAGAAATGTATTTGTTAGACGGTATTACATCTGCTACTGCTTTATAGAGAACGCGTGTAATTACCCGACGGTAGTTTTAAGAGGGCTTCTTCTCATTCCATTTCTCTCGGTTCTGATCTGCTTCTCAGTCAACATATTCATCTCCTTCATCATGGCATTAGTGCATCACCATCATCATCCGTTAGTACAAGGGATCTATTATATATATGCTACGCTCACGAGCTTTCGACTTCCCAACACTATTCAGCGCGTGAACGACAAACTCAATAGGACAAGTTACACGACGAACAGCGAAACGCATTATTCGTCACAGCGTGCCAAGTTAGCCGAGCGCGTTCGCACTTTCTCTCGTGTTTACTACTTTTCTGTACAAGCGTAACTTATCTTTTCGGGAGTTGCATACTTTTGATAGTGTTCGTGCAAACTATTATCGTATTCTTTAATGTCGGGGGAAGTTACCGAACTATCAAAGATTCCGTGTACGAGTCGACGCGTGCCTTGGGGTAATATGTCATACCATAGCGTTACAGACTGTGGCGATTATCATTCACAACAATAATTTCACCACTTCAATCTTAATTGGTTTTTTTTTTGTACAAAATGAAAATTGTGACGCATACCTCGTGATATGTTTATATAATCGCTTCATTCAGAACGAATTCTTGCAAGCATTGATTCTAATTGATCAATTCAATCAATTAAAAAATTTTTAAAAAGGCCGGCAAAGGACTTAGTGGTGAAACCAATGCTATATGTACAACGATCACACCATAGTTAAGATAACTGTCGGTAAAATAGAGATTTTTAATCAGTTCTAATTTAGGATTACAGTCCTGTAATTGATAACGCGCCACGCAAGAATTCTGAGTATTCCATGTTGAAACTCGGGTCTTGGGGGATTTTTTTTTTCCAGTCCTTTGAGTAAAAAATTCATCGATTCCGATTGGTTCATCAATTTAATTGATAAGTCAATTAGATTGTATGCTTGTTTTAAATCTAACGATCATATATTCATATCCCGAGGTATGCTTCGGTAATTTCCATCTTGTACAAACAAGACCGGAAAAAAACGCAGTGGTGAAATGAATATTGATTTGCCATATCGCCCGAAGCATGGTGAATGCAAGAGGGATTGCTCATATTTACAAAATGGCTGTAGTAGTAGATGATCGTTATATTCGTTGAAGGCAATATCATTGTCGCACACGCAAATTGCAGACAAATGTCGGGTAAATTTGTTTTTCTCTGAAATGCCAAGTATCAGCAAATACATTATTTCCAAAATATTGTTATCAACTGTGGAAATGATGATTCCGCATAAAAATTATTAACTATTATAAAGTATCGTTCAAAATTTATAATAATAATAAGAATAACACGTTTAATTATGAATACCATGGTTCCCGCGTCGAGCGATTCGAGAGGGCATAAAAAACTCAAATTTAAGAATAAATGACTTTTAAATTCGTGTATCGTGAGAATGGCATTGAAATGAGTCAGTGGTTTTAGTATTCCACGATAGGGCAAGCGAGATTTAGCGAGCCGAAGAGAAGTCAGAGGCTGCGAAAGCATCCGTGCACGTCTTCCGGCGGCACGGGAAAGTGGAGGGTGAGAACGTAAGCGCAGAGGAGGAGAAGGTATGCACAAGCAGCGAGGCGCATAGCACGATCCAGCACTTCAGCACCGACTCTGGTACGAAGACTTCTATGACGTACCTATCTGTCCCGATGCCACTCCCAGGCATATTATTCGAACTACGCAGTTCTGGGAAATCACACGGAAAATCGTGGGCGTCTCTCACGAGATAGAAGTAGAGAAGGAAACGTTCCGCTACTGCTGTTGCCGCTTCTGCTCTTTCAGAGGAAAATCCGTTTCGTCGTAGCGTTGAACTGCAGTGAAACACGCTTTCCACTATGTATACAGACCGTAGTCTACCCAATGTCCCAAGACGTAAAATGTCTTGGATATAAAGTGGGATATATATTTAGTCGAGGGGGTTGAAAAGCTCGATCGGGCGGAAGAAGATGTGGACCGTGTGGTACAACCCACCGAAGATGCACCCGCGTCGTTACGGATTTTCATCAGAGATTTCGATCATACGATTTTCGGAGGACCTTCGTGACTCGGCCCTATCGATATCCTTCGTTTATAAAGGGTGATTTTTTAAGAGCTTGAGAACTTTTTTAAAAAAAAAAACGCATAAAATTTGCAAAATCTCATCGGTTCTTTATTTGAAACGTTAGATTGGTCCATGACATTTACTTTTTGAAGATAATTTCATTTAAATGTTGACCGCGGCTGCGTCTTAGGTGGTCCATTCGGAAAGTCCGCTTTTTTATCGACAAATTTTGTTCAGCGATGAGGCTCATTTCTGGTTGAATGGCTACGTAAATAGGCAAAATTGCCGCATTTGGAGTGAAGAGCAACCAGAAGCCGTTCAAGAACTGCCCATGCATCCCGAAAAATGCACTGTTTGGTGTGGTTTGTACGCTGGTGGAATCATTGGACCGTATTTTTTCAAAGATGCTGTTGGACGCAACGTTACGGTGAATGGCGATCGCTATCGTTCGATGCTAACAAACTTTTTGTTGCCAAAAATGGAAGAACTGAACTTAGTTGACATGTGGTTTCAACAAGATGGCGCTACATGCCACACAGCTCGCGATTCTATGGCCATTTTGAGCGAAAACTTCGGAGAACAATTCATCTCAAGAAATGGCCCGGTAAGTTGGCCACCAAGATCATGCGATTTGACGCCTTTAGACTATTTTTTGTGGGGCTACGTCAAGTCTAAAGTCTACAGAAATAAGCCAGCAACTATTCCAGTTTTGGAAGACAACATTTCCGAAGAAATTCGGGCTATTCCGGCCGAAATGCTCGAAAAAGTTGCCCAAAATTGGACTTTCCGAATGGACCACCTAAGACGCAGCCGCGGTCAACATTTAAATGAAATTATCTTCAAAAAGTAAATGTCATGGACCAATCTAACGTTTCAAATAAAGAACCGATGAGATTTTGCAAATTTTATGCGTTTTTTTTTAAAAAAAAGTTCTCAAGCTCTTAAAAAATCACCCTTTACGTCTCTCCCTTTTGCCGCAAGAGTTACGACAATCTCCTTTCTCGGATGACCTGCCGTTTTCTTTACTTTCGCGAAGCTTACGCGTATCACTGGCGAGATCGATTACATGCGACGATAAGAATTACGGTGGAGTAATTTATTACAGATATCGAATTTCAGGGTCAAAAATCTCGAGTGAGGAATAAGATCGGAAACCATGTAGGTTAATAGACTATAATAATAAAATATCTATAACGCGATAGTCTATTGACCAGTAAAATAGTCTTGTATCGTCTAGTTAAAGGACATTCGTTGGTGAATTCTGTTTGAAAAAAATGGTCTCTCACTGACTAGAAATGCCATTTTCGAAAAATCGATTTGAGTCTTGGTAACATTATTTTTGTTTTTTTCTATTGAATTTAAGAAATTTATTTGTGTATGAAATATCGCACCACAGATTTGTATATGCTCGGGTTATTAAAAAGTTATGTACAAAGGCTAACTGAAATAACTATAAATCCCAGGCGATTTGAAAAGTAGCATTGCTCTTCTTTAAAGTAAACAAAAGAGTATAGAAATGAAATTTATCGATTTTTTATTGCAAATTTAGCTGCTGATTCGATGCATACGTTTATTGACAAATTACACTTAAGAAGAAGAATTTTAGGTTAAATATACAAATGTTCGAAACTATTATTTTATTACAATAAACATAAAACAATGTCTCCAGAATTATTAAAAACGTTAATGATTAATCAAGTTTTAATATTCTATGCAGCGGTCGTGTATGATAGTTATTGTATTTAACTTGTCATGAAATTATTGTTACTTACATTTTTAAAAAAAACAGAAATCGTGAATTAATCTCGCCAGGACCACGGTAGCGTAATTGGTAACGTACCAGGCTAGAATGCTGGAATTTCCAGATCGATTCCGGGCTGCGTGTGATATTTTATCACGATTTATTAAAAAATGAATAATCATCAGGTCTGGTTGCGTCATTGATTCTTAATGAATTAGTGAGGCAATCAGAGTTGACATAGTTAGAGATTCGATTGTTAGAGATCTTTCCTGTAAAAATCGATAAGGTAGGAATCCAGGTGGCGCTGACTCACAATCAGATCCGAGTTGCGACACGTCAAACACACCATCTTGTAAAGAATTAGCCGATATTGACGATGCATTAAATACAATAATTAATAATAAATATTGTAAAAGGTTTGGTAAAAACAAAATCGTTAATAATCTCAGTATATTTGATTACAACTTTGCAGCGCGTTACGTATTTGACCGGATACTACTTTAACTCGTAATATTTTCTAAATTGTAAGAAAAAATACTTCTTCCCTAAAAAGAACTCTGGAAGTTACCGTACCAATGGCAGTTTCCAATCGTCGATAATGTAATTCATGCTAAATTACTCTACTGGAGATACGCATTTGAGAAAATTAAAAAATAAAATAATATTATGGATATTTTCAGACATTTTAAAATAAATCTAATGATTTTTAGTTTAAAGAGTGAAGAAATGCCATGGTGCCATATAATCTTAATTAGACTCTCAGAGGCATTCCGCTATGGTGAGTGGCTAGCAAGCGTTCACCCTCTCGCTCTTCACTGCAAGCTTCCGTTGAGTTTTGCAATCCGGGTTGATTAAGTTTAGCTTTGTGCAGTGTAAAGTACGAATACATGAATTGCATTCTCTCATTTCTTCGGTCTTCTTTTGTCATGATTATATTGAAAGTACGATGGCGGAATTGTTGCGCTGCTAATAAAATAAACAAAGTTTCATTTCCAAAATAATTCGGACGTCTTGGTATTTTAATTAAGTAATTTATTCACTTGCAATACCGCATCACAGATCAATTTTAACACTATTTTCTTCTGATTATTCAATATTTATATATATATTCAAATGACCTTTTGCAATGAAAAACTGTATTCAGTTATTTTCATTTCTGCAAAAGTATTATTTATTCGGTATCAGTCAGTTTACTCGCCGCAAGCGTAACGCGATGTTATTTTCGATTTAGCAATATGAAAGTAGAATGATTGCATATATGTTCACAGAATCCATAAATAATATATCTCGTTTTTTATTGGTTTATTCAATTGAGAGTTTAGCAACTATAGAAAAAGAGGTTTAAAAGGTTTGGATGAGATCGTAATATCCTGAACATCATCGTTTTCATATTATTATCTTTCTTTCTCATTCCCTCTTTATTCCTTCTCATTAAATTTCGCAGCTTTCGATTCCTCAGGAAAGAAAGTTGGGAAGGGAAGAGTACTACATCTATATCTATAGCTTCCACTCTCTCGACACTCGAGACTTTCATTATCGCCGACTATCGATTTCGCGTAGCCCGCGTACGGAAACGACGACCGTCGACTTGGAGTTAACAGTCCGGAGCTCCAAAGTGATTTATCTTTGATTTACGGCTTGGTATGGAGAAGAACCGACAGTGAATTCTGGTCCGAAGCTGAAACTTTCACAGGATCGCAGTCACGAGCTTTCGCGCCGAAAGAATTATCGGGAGCTGCTGGCACGATTTGGCCTGCAGGAACTCACATTGCACAATGGAGACAGGCATTTCATCGTCGCGGTGTGATATCGTTTACACGTCGAATACCTCGTGAAAGCGAAACTTTTTCACACAATGGACACGGGATAATTATTCGTCGGTATGGAACTCTTGATGCTACAGTTCACCGTCACGTACAGCGGTACGTGTGAAACTGGGTAGCAAAAAGCGGGAACGCTCGTCTATATATGTTTCCCTACTCGAAATGCACGACAAGAGGAACAGAGAAGTCACTGAGTTGGAGGTAAATTCATTGCTCCCCCGAAAGAAAACTTTTCAGTCCTCGACGCCACCCTTTGACTTTCCACAAGGAAGAACGCGAACGTCACACGTAACCCTCGAAGGCAAGAACATCTCTTGGGAGAAAAGTTTTATCCGTATCGCTAGAAGGGGTGATTCGACAATGCGACGCTTGTCGTTCGAAAGAGGAACGAGCACGTTCATATTGATTATGCTTATTTGACGAAAAATGCGCAACGACCTATTATTTATTCCTTCACCGAAATAAATTTCGGAATTTTTAATAGAACATCAGTTCGTTCGTTCACCCATTTATTAAAATTTTATCATTATTGTCAGTTGAAATGTCCGGTTTAGGGAACTCGAGTATATGAATTCGTCGGTTCTTATCCCGGAGTATTCTTCTGCTCACAGCGGATAGTTATTCTATTTCTTAAATTATTTTGTAAATATTTAGACGAGTCGTTTTTTAATTAGCATTTTTACTTATTTCATTAATATTCTCAATCAACTTGCAAAAAGTGATAAAACTTGTTACATTTGCATTTGTTATCTATTCCGATATTATCAATCTTCAATGAACTTGGATCCTTGGATTCTTGGGTCGACGACCTCATATTCAAGCTAACATAACCCTCTTGAGTGGTTATTTGTGATAATCGATTCCGACATTATTAGGATATTGCAAATCTTTACTATTCGAATATCTTTTAATGTTTACGGTGGATTAAGTTTTTCTGTTGCATTAATTTACCAAGTCAGTACACACGTTTTCAATGGCACGGGGATGTTGAATGGTGGCGAATAAACCGAGTGGCGACGTGACTGCCCTCAGCCATACGCTCTCTGCTCCTCAACGCTCGTTACCATCGTGAACTTCAATTTACGACGATGAAAAGTGTGCGCATGTTGTTGACGAAGACGAGTGGATAGAAATGCGGTTTTCTCTCACGATAACGGAGAAAGCTTTTTTTTTTCTTTTAATTCACGAACGAAACAGGCTTTCCCATGAGAACGAATGCTCGTCGACCTCGTTTTATACCGCGCGACGCTCAGTTTTATATTCTCTATCTTCGCGCTCTCTGTACTCGTCATAACCACCCTCGCCCCTGGCTGCTTCTCGTGCGTCTTTCCCTCGAGACGTCAAGTGGATTTGTGGTTTATAACGAATGCATTCATCCGTCGGGTCGACTCGTGCAATTTTTTGTCGGTTCACCACGAGCGTCCCACTGCGACAGCGGCGTGCGTAAGGTACTTGTGTCGTCTGTTTTTCTCTTTCTACCAATCTTCGCGTTGTTTCCTTGGATACAGAGCGTTAAGTCCTTATCCCCGTCACGTATATGCATTCATAGATAAAATACGCGGTAGTGGATTGCCATAAAATAAAAATGTATTACATTCGCGGGCGAACTCTGTGAGATGAGTACACCGCATTGCACGGTGACCTCGTAATTTATCTGTGAATAAATGTTGCTTTATAAAGCTACAAATTGTGCAGTTTAAGGAAAACGGTGAAATAACCACCGTCACTGTACTGCTTTAAAATGGACTCGTATTCTTTATATTAGAAGAGAACGCCTGTAGTAAACTTTCTACATTGCACCTGTCGAACAGCAACCCTGCCAGAGTTTCCATCTGTACCACTAGTGTACACGTTCTCCAAATCGCACCCTTGAGATCAAGTGGCCAGTTGGTTATACCACCGCTCGTCCTTGCGGCTGTATTTGACTAGCAGCTGTGTTCTCTTAAAGGCCATTTTACCGAACATAACTCAGCAGCTGCAGCCTGCGGTATGTAAATATTTGCATCGTTATAACTCGGTACATAACTGTAAATAAGAACGTGAAGAAGAACTCGGTTTGCCTACGCTGTTGCGGTTTCGTGCATTTTCAAGTGAGCAATCGACTTTATGTTTCTTTTTTTTTTAACCTCGAAAGTTTAAATCGAACAATATTTACAGTTCATTACGTTCAATAGTCGCAGGAAGTAAAAAGCATCTGTCATCGTTTGTGAATTGCAATGTATTTTCATAAACATAAATGCACAAAAGATTAGACAAAATTATGTTTCTACAAGCGCTGATTCTCTTGCGAATAAAGTAGAATAGTGTAATAGAAGATATTTAATTTATTAGAAAATATAAAAAAGTTACTGATCATGCTGCCAGGAATCAAGCCAGATTATGACAGGTGACGGTGGGGACTCGAAATTCTATGAGGAGATTCGGAGGCCCGGAGTTCGAGCGGTCAGTTTGTCGAGAAAAAGAAGCGAAAGAAATAGGATTGAAAGTCCTTGACGACTGCACTTGTTCGTAGCTCCGAGTGCTGGATAATAGTCGTTCGTCTCTCTTCTCGCGCCATATTTGCGCTATGTGGCTTGCACGGTCACTAAGTTTCCCTCGTTCCACTTTGGTTGTTGGGCGACTCTTGGCGAACAGTAGAGTATCTCGGGGAATGGACTTTAAACGACGAACTTTCGAAAACAGTAGGTAAAGGTGGAAAGTACGCGTGTGAGTGTATTTGTATGTGTGTGAAAAGGAACGGACAAAACGATGTGTTTGAAGGAGGGTAGCACGACGAAGAGAAGCAGAGGTTCATAGCATCTCGGGCGAAACGTGGCAGCAACGACACGCTTGGCCTGACCTGGCGTTTGTTCCGTGAAAGTTGGCGAGTACTCTCGAAGCCTAGGAAGCTTCGCGGACAGTAATTGAGGGCAAATAGAGAAAAGACCGGTGGCCAGAGAGCTCGGCTGTGGTGGAGTTCTCGGTCTCTATATCCTTCTAGACGTTTCTCGCTCTACCAACCGAACAAACCGTAGATCCTGCGCGCGTTTCACGACCATTCGGACGTTTCATTAGTGGATATTGCTGTTGCACGAGTGGCTAACACCCTGCTTTCGGCGTGCAGCTAGTTCAGGTTATGACGCGATGGACGAAGAGAATAGAGTGAGCAAGCACGTGCGTTTGTAAGAAAGAGATAATAGACAGGAAATACAGTGATAGCGCGAACCGGTAGTATAGAGTAGGGTATTGGCAAGGGCAATCGCCGGAAAAGAGTAAATGGCGAAAGCTCGGCCACTTTAGGGCGCTGGACGTTTTCGATTATTCGATGTTCTTCATGCACGACTTAAGGGAATCCTTATTTACCCTGCTTCTCATCGGTAATGAACGGAAAAAGTGCTCCCAGTCTTAAGATAAAACTCGTTTTTAGGCTGATCCTATCCTAACCACGAGTTTAATATCAGACAAAATGTTGTAATTAATGAAATTTTATGTTAAAACTATACAATTGCAATTTTTTCCCTAAACGTCAAAACATTTTTGACAAAACCTACTAGATAATATTTTGCCCGCGTGTTCCAGAAGGCTTGTCATCACCATCAACCGACCAGTACCCAGGTTATACAACGAATAGGAACTCATTCATTAGTCGTAGTGAATTCTCTAACTTAAGATATTTTAACATCACAGGACTGACGGATCAAAAATCAGATTGAGGACGGGTTAAGTACAATTTAATCCGGTTGAAATGTTTCTAAAAACAAGATTTACTGTTTTGACTCTGGGGAGGTCGGCTCAAAGACAAAACTATAATGGAAGCTACAGAAGCTATATTGCTATATACTATGCTAGAGTACTGAAGTAACGGCGCTATACAAATAAACATAGAATACTAAAGCCTTAGATTCGAGGGTTGTATAAATATATATCTCGATCATGAAAGAGCGTAGCACGAATTTTCAGGATGAAGGAAAGACTCGGTAAGGCATATACATAGTTGAAATTTGGATTAACAGGGTGATACAACTGTTTCGTTGGCGCTCCTGGTCGTGGATCTCGTCGGTGTGCGCGCAAATAGCTAGCGCGCTATAGTAATATTTAGTGAAAGGTTGCAGGACCGCGATGAGGGACGGGAACAGGCGTCGGAGAACGTTTCTAGTGTACGAGAGTATTTACGAAGCACCCTTGAGCTTCGAGTGCTCCTGAAGAAGTATCTTCCTCGTCACCCGATTTCACTTCTCCCGAAGGATATAACACCAAGCTCAACGAACGCCAGCCTGCCTGGTTCTCTCGAGAAGAGGATCCCGACGTTTTCTAACTTTATATTCATGGATGGAAACTTACGTAATTTCACGAGATAACCGAGAATGTATATTTAGATTTATATTGTAATACATGTTACACCCGTATTACAGTTTTATTTTGACAAGTGATTGCACATTGTGTACAGGGAAAAAAATTATATTCTTATCTTTACTACAAATTTTTTTTTAAACATGTCTTTAATCAGCTTTGTAATAATTTGTTGTATCGGTAGATACAGCTATATCTGTATCTAAGCTATAACTATATCTAAACTGTATGTATAACTATATCAATTCTGTATTGATACTGTAGATCAGGGGTCTCCAAACTACGGCCCGAGGGCCACATTCGGCCCGCGGACAGATTTTGGACTACTTCACTTTTTACCACCGGCAACAATGATAATATGGTTTTGGCCCTCGGAACTTACTGGAGTAATCAGTATGGCCCTAAGGCTGGAAAGTTTGGAGACCCCTGCTGTAGATCATTGAGTGTTCATTAAAACACACGGTAGCTTCTCGAGATAAATACATTTACCTACCTTATCGATTCAACAGCTTGACGCGACAAGACTGTTATACTCGACGGAGCTCATTTTCGCCATTTTTTCAAAGTTTAACCCTTTGCACTCCAGCCTAGTAGGGCATAGAAGCTTTAATGTCGCAAATACGGCGACAACGGAGTGCAAAGGATTAATATGCTTATGTTCTTTAATTGATAGAATTTTAAATTTATTTTTTAAGTAAAATTAGACAGTTTAACTAAAAATATTTCGCTTGAGATTAAAGCGAGTGCCGCAGCTTCGGTCATTTGAATAATATCGCAATTTGTATATGGAAACTCCCCTAAAATGTTTCTTTCAGTAGTCCCCTCAGTCTTTCCGTTATAATCAAGTCTATTATATTGTAGTTATATATTTACAACGCTTGTTACAATATTACATTGCAGCGTGACCGCTACATTGTGGTTTCATTTACTACTATTTTTTCTGTATTAGTTACGGTATTGTAGCAATAATTACAACTCTGCACGTGGGAACATATGCACCGATTTCGATGCAGGGTATTGCTTCCATTGTTCTCTATATTTCAATATTAAATACCACAAATGTGGTAAACATGACAACATAAACGATATTACCATTCAGTTAAGGGGTCACATCTACTCAGCGGCCGAAAAAAGGCGTGTTTTTGTGATTTTTTTTTTTGGAAAATGGTTGCAGGTTTTGAACTTTTTTCTTTCACAGTAAGGGGAATATCTTTGAGTATGTTTCATAATTTTTTTATTGGAAAAAATTCCTAAATGTAAATGATATAGTGTATCCGTCCGGACCACTGTTCAAAAAAGGACTTCCGCGGTGACCACTGTAACTGCCCAACCAATCATCTGAAATAAAAAAACCAAATAAATTTAGTTTTTGTATAGTATTATCTAGTCTTTAATCGAAGGATTTTTTTTTTTTCGATGCGTACTTTTTTTAATATCGAGGAAAAATAGAGTGATTTTTCGGTAAAAAAATTTCGGTAAAAAAATTGATGCATGTACCATAAATGCTATCGTGTAAAAAGTTGCTATCGTTTATCGTTACAGAAATAACAATTGAAATTGAAGGAATAATTTTTTTTCTTCATTGTTCAAGATAACTCTTAATTTGTCAAAGTGCCAAAAAAGATATTATATATCGTATTTGTATTAGATATATGTATAATATACAAACTTTTATTTGTATTGAAGAAAAATCAATCAATAATTGACAAGAAACTTGACCAATGTTATCATTGAAACAGTCTATTGTCGATCGAATTGTCCAGGCTAAATAGTACTCTAAATTAATCCACTTTCGTTTAATTTAGCTCACCATGAATTCACCAAACTAATCAGAAAAAGTATAATTCTTTGGATACAAACGTCATATTATTGACGTGTAAATTGAAGACCTTATAAATTAATTAATTAATAAATGAATTACTCGGCTCACTTATGAGCTTTCAAAATTCATATTTCTAACACAAAGCTTTATATATTCATTTATATACTCAAACGGTCGTTGCAGTACTAAATACGAGCTTATAACTGGAATTAGATTCATACGGGAGGGAGAAAACTAAAGATAAATTGAATGGTTCGGGTGACAGTAACGAGGAAAATCATACCGGTAGTTGTTCATGACGTACTATACTATGCATGACGTGAATGTTCGCTCACAGTTTCGATGCACTAGAATAGTACGACGCGTTGCTCCTGCTGCTGCTGGTGCCGCAGCTGGGCTCATTTTAATCGATTAAGAGCCCGTGCAATCACCTCGCGATATTCGCTCTCAATTAACGTCACCTAATTTCAAAGTGCGCGAGCTGCAACCGACATCGCGTACACGTGAGAGGTGCCTGAGGTATGTCGGCGAACGGGAAATTGATCATGGCGATACCATGGGATAACACGCATTGTTATATATATAGTCTTACAGTCTGTTATAGTATTTCGGTGTACCACTATATGCATATGCGAGGGTTTCAACGTTTATAATCTAAGGTTAATGATGCTGACACGTCCTAATATTTCGGACATTAATGAAAATGTAATCTATGTAATAATGAGCAACGAGAAATTGTGAACTTCGAAGCATCGCAGTGACCGCATAGCAGCAAAATACTTTCGAAAAAGAGCACGAAAACAATAACTTTTATAATCTTAGTAATTATAGGCAAGCGACAGTGTAAGTTATACGTTTTATATAGATATAGCGTCTATTTCCGATCAGTAGAATGAATATATGTTTGCGAAACACAACTCAGGGTGCGAGACACATGATTGCGATTCAACGCATGGAAATGAAAGGTCTGATTCAAATACCGCATTTGCGAATCATTATAAATATCGGATCGAATTGCTTGAACCAATTCAATTAAAATTGACTAAGCAACCAGGTTCGACTATTAGATCCAATATTTATGATGATTCGAAAATACGGAATTTGAATTAGGCCTCTCGTTCCCGCGCTTAGAATCGCGATCATTCTACTGCGAATATCCATCCTACCGACCGGACATAGACGCTACATCTGTGTAAAACGAATGACTTTTATACTTCCATATTTACATGCATAATCCTGAAAGCTTGTTTTAAAACTCTTTTGTTTCTATTGTTTCCGACTATTTTTGCTTCCTCATAGAGAAAGCTTTGCTTTCATTACAAATTTTATTTCAAGATTCTTGTGTCATCGTAATTGGAATAATCCAAACCATCCATAAAAAAATCATATTTAGAAAAAAGTGTATCTGTGTATCAGGCACAAAAAATGTAAATCCTCATAACTAAAGCTACGCCTTTAGCGATTAAGCTAAAATGGAGCAGGCAGATAGAGGGATCAGTCTTCATTATTTGTTCCAATTTAAAATCAAATGCTTCCAATAGCTAAAATTTTACGTGTTTTTTAAATTTTGTCAAAAAAAATCGCTTGACACGTAATTTCTTACAATTTTAAAGCTATCGGGTTAAATAGTTTTCTGCAGATAGATTAGTATGGATAGATTATCAGTATCAAATTTATCGAAAATCGATCAAATCGCTTAAATATAATGAAATTTTGAGTTTTTAAAAAATTTAACAAAAAATTACTATAAAGATTATAAAGGTACAAAATCTTGAGCTATCGGAATTTTGAGATATCTTATGTACACAGTATTGAAAAAAACTTGTAAAGTGGTACCTGGTACATTATTTTCTCATTACTTTGAAACTTTCACAAAGTAAAATCGATCAACACATACTTCCTTACAGTTTGCTGATGGCTTTGTGAAAAGTGCAAAATGATACTTAGGCTTAAATCTATATTTATTAACTCGGAGTTCCAGGTTCTAGATTTTTTATGCCGATATACAATATTATTCTATGTAATAGACGTTTTTTAAACGTCATGATCGTATAAAAGTCTTTTATCCGAGTATCCGCTAGTCACTTAAAAAAGAAGAAACGAGAGATATCGAGTCTCGGTTTAATAAAGTCGCTACGAAGTACATAACTTTGAAGAGACTTGTTGGAGTAACTGATACTCGAATGTGCGTGCTTACACCCCTCAATGTAGAAATGGGCATAGAGTTCTGAATATACACACATTTTGGTATACGCGGGTCCCTCGGTGTTGGCACTCTAGCAGCGATAGTCGTTACACGCGTTCCACGCGTACACATCTTTATGGCGCCTCGAAAGGTGGAGTAACGATACTCTGAAGAGGGTGTGAAACTGCGGTATAAAAATAGATACAGAGCGTCGTAAGAGAAAACCGACAATTATGTGTAAGTGGAAGAGAGTGGGAGAGACTACGAGACCTTGGAAACGAGAAGCCAGTCACCATTTTGCGGTTACGACGTCGTTGGCGTATCGGTGTATATAGCCAACAAAAGAGACCTCAGCTAAGACTGTGTCTTTGGAAAGAGAAAGAAGAGAGGCTGCGAGGAAACGCGCAAAACCGGGCTAGCACGCAAGCATGGCAAGAGCTTCCCGAGGCAACATACAGAAGTTAGAAATGAAAGGGAGTGAGATGGCATTCCCAGTACCCGTGGTCCTGTGGTTTCAGGCCAAATTAAACCTGAACCCCTCAGGGCACTCGGTGAACTCACTATACGACCAATAGCTTGTGAAATTCCTCCTTCGAGAGAGAATCGGTGGTGGTTTTCTCACGAGCACTGCATCGTTCCTGCACCCTAAGCCCAACGTATCTCTCTAAAACTTTTCAGTATATCGACCTCGATTTATTCGATACCGATCGTTTAGTACATTGTATTTCAATTATATATCGTATTTGAATATTAAATTTAATATACGTGGTGTCTGCAAGAAACATCCTATAAAAGTATATTTATTTTTACCAATAAAAATGTTACAGTTTAGTTTTTATTAAACGTTAAGTCCCCTTTTTTTCTCCTCGCTTCTGCGTTTAAACTAAACGTGATATGCCTACGATCCAATTGCGATAGCTCATCTGATACCCTTCAATCTCTCAAGTCTACTCGTGAAAGCATACGATCCCAGGGTAAGATATCTCACCTCTGCATTATTACTAATGCGGAACGTTGATTTCCGACCCCTGTTGATGATTTATAGCTCCGTTACGATAAGATATTCCAGGAGTGCTTCTCCTATCGCGATAGTGTCTGAGCTACTCCACACCATATGAGTTTGTATCGCACCCGATCATCAACTCCCTTCTCTTGGTCCCGCGATCCTCTATCAGTCGAACAGTATCCTGTGATACGGGTGGCTTCGCGAAGTCGTATGGCATATCGACTGACGCCTCTACTGACTCCCGGTTCTGTTCATTCACGAAGATCTCAGATTTGCAGCCACGAGATCATCTTCGATGAACTCCCTCATCCATCTTGAGGATGCACGTCCTTCGTTTGTCGACAGAGGCACAATATATAGTCCCTGATTTACGGTAAGCATCCTAATCCTTCCGTGGTAAGTCCATTTTTCTTGTATTCGAGAGACCTCAATTTGATCTGTCGTCACTATTTTACCGATGACGCTCGATGCAACCACGCTCTTGAGCAAGATAATTTAAATAAAGTTAAGTTTACTCACCATTATTGGTTTCATCCTCTACGTCTAGCACCGAGGTCCGCGTAAGAAGTTTTGCGTAATTTATTCCTAGCACTTCCTCATCCCGAAGTAAGGTTTCATTCTGAAATTCTCGCTCGCTGGACCAGTATCTTCTCTGAATTCATTCGGAGGCATGAGAATCAAACTGTAACTCTCACGTATTTTGGGAGTTCTTCGAGGCCCACGGCTTGCAGTTTCGCGCCCTTCCTTCTCCGGAGGGCGCCAAATTTTAACAACTCTCCAACTTGGCCTTTCAGCCATACCGCCGATCGCTGGTCTACGCAAACCGTATTGAACGCCACCCTTGCGCAGGTAGGTTTCATTGAAACGTTGCAGGAACTTCCTCTTCGGGATTTCATCCACGATCTCCATTAGTCATTTTTGCACGAGAAGCGAGTATTTCCTGGTAATCCACTCCCGAAAGCCATCGCTGTTGATGGCTAGCTTTGGGATATCTCTGGCTGCTGTCGTGAAGATCGGCCTGCTGCGTCCCGTCGCTCAAAGTCTTTTTGGGTCCTTTTTCCTGTCAGCGAGACCTCCTTAGAATCGCACTGTCGCTCCCTTTATTCCCTTGGGCGGGTGGTGTCTTGACTACTCGCCTTGCCTTGGTTCCTCATGGCCCCAAAGATATGGATGTGCTGGCCTCTAACTTCCTCCTTCCGGTGAACTGCGCTTATACTTTCGCCTGACCACGCTGATGAAACGTTGCTGATGGATGGAAACTCTGCGCATATTTTTGATGAGTTCGTCGGCCTGGCACACTCCGGTGCCTCTACTTCCTTGGCATTTCTCAATGCCTGAAGTAGTGTTATTGGAGGTACCCGTCTGGTGTGTTTTGTTGTAAGCACCCTGTTAATTTCCTGGTTCTTGGTACGCCTCCATTGTTTTTGTTTGTTTTCGTTTAGGTTTCCATTTTGTCCCATTTTTGGTTCAACGAATACCTAGGGAAATACTTGTTTACCCAGCAGAATCCCGAATGCCGGAGTTGAGTCTGTTTACTCCGGTATTCAATCTGGTATTCCGAAGGCACCGCTCTCGGCACTGCTCCCCAGTGACATTGAACCATCGGTACGGTAGCTCACACCTAATCTTAGGTCGGCTATTGCAGAGGACATATTTGCGCCCCTGAGCAATGAGAACGACATTCACCCTATGCTGTCAGACTACTTGTTTTTCCGGCTATTACTTTCCAGCTTGTCTGGCAGGGGTAACCGCCTGACCTTATCGAGCAACAGATCAGCATCGAAATAAAAGCAAGTATGAGACTTTAATATACACACAACGTGTTACAAGTTAGCGTACATACACCATAATCCATATCTTGGCCCATTACGTTTTCGAGTCAATAGTTTGCATATGAATGTATGTCTGCAGAGTATTATATATACTACCAGTAGTATTACCGAAAGAATGTCGCCAGTAAATGTCTAGGAAGATGACAACGTCGACAAGAAGATGATGCGCCTGGAACGTCGGGTTGGAAATTGGTCGCTGGTCTCCAGGCGATTTAGATATCTACAATACCTGCAACAGCAACGATCCCCAGGAGAGGACTACGCCAATGACGTGCATACAGACATTGCCAAGCCCGGAGAACAATGGCCCTTTAACCATCGTTTGTATTGTTATCGCTCGCAGGGTCTTTTCACGACGTTAACGACGATTCCGAAAAAAAAAAACAGAAGTGAACGGAAAGAAAGAATGAGATAGCGTAAGCCGTTCCGGAGGGGCAGAAGCGTAACGGGAAAGATGTTTGGCAGGTCTATAGCGATAATCCAAGTTCTCACTGCTTGGCTCTTTGGAAAGATTGGTATACGCACATCACAAAATACACATTGAACGAAGCAATCAAAGCTTCGATATCTCGAGCAGCGCGGCGCGAAGGGTGACGTGTTGCAGATGCCACCAACCTGGAAGAACAAACTTTTATATTGGCTCTTTGGTACACCAGCACTTTTATACTGAAAAAAATATCATTGATTCAATAACAATTCTATCGCGAGCTGCCACAAACATACCCTGCTGTTTCAACTCATTTTTCATTCCTAATAATAATAAAAATAATAATCCCATAAAAGGCCTGTAACTCGTGAATGACTTGAGGTGTTAATCTGAAATTTGTTACTAATTTGTTCACTAGGATAAAAATGAACTCGATAATAAATTTTGTGGAAATCGGTAGCGGCGCCTTAAATTTGAGATGTTTAGAATTTTTTGAAGAGTGTCTGTTCGCGCTCTAGTTCGCGTAAATTAAAAGCCATCGGACTATAACTTTCTATAGAAATGGACAATATCAACCATCGAACGAGTTATCGAACAACTATACTCGTTATAAGAATTTAAGAGATTCATGAAAACAAATGAATGCTTCACGATTTTTTTTTACAAACACGTATTGGGTGTTTGTTGCCAAACACGTAATCCTGCATTAGACAGTGTACCTGCAGTGACAATACCATTGGCTTTTTAATTGTATGTCACTACTCGTATTGTACACTATCGCAATCTTCTGTGACGACGAATAATGAGCGACTGAGCTACGGTTCAAACAGCAAATGGGTCATGAATTCGAACTGAGGGTACATTCAAGTACCGATGTGTAATCGTTGGATGTTTCATCGCAATGGTTCAACAGAGCGAATTAAAAAGCTCGTTGGTACTAAAAGAAAACAATGGGTATAATATGGAACTGGCGAAGGATGAAAGACAGAAAAAAATGGCCTTGAAGGAAATTGAGAGGAACGACGGATTTAAATACCGGGGGCGTAATTACTCGAAGACGACGCTTGGAAGTTCTTTAACGCCTGAAAACTTGATGCCTTTATTCTCGGACGTTTATACTATGATGGAGCTCGGTTAGCGCTTTCCCATTTCAAACCTGGCTGCTCCGAATCTGCCGATGGTGTGCTACTGAGTTGGGGCTGCACCCGAGTGGGACACTTAATTTCCTCGAGGAAGGGCGAAGCACTGACCCAATTGCGGACGATCCCACGCTCCCCTCGTTTGGGCGCGGATCGCTTAGCCCGAAGTTTAATTTACGCCGATGGCACTTAGGTATAGAGCGAGTGTGCTCGAGAGTAAACGACCTAACTAGCTGATGCCAGTAACCCTGGTGCGCATTGTTTTTCCCATTCACTCTAATTTAATCTATCGATTGATCTACGAAGCGTTGTTGCGCGAGACGAAGGGAATGCATACACAGAGTGACAAACCACCCCTGTGTACCTACCCATTTAGTTGTATCGGGTCTACCGCACTGTGAAACAACGGTATAGTTGTAGCCGATTACGTTTAGCTTAGCCAACTGTTTTATTCAGTTGGCAAAAAGTAAATTAAGTTGAGCTAACTGAATATAGTTGGCTGAACATCAAGTGAGTTTTGATATAGCGAAACTAATGGTGAACTTGAGTCAACCGTATCACGCAATTGAAAAAAGTTATATTCACTTGGCTCAAAGTAAATTCAGTTAGCTCCAGCTAAATAGTTATTTCTCTATATGATTAATGGAACGTCAAAATTGCGTGCCACTCGATAATTCATTTCTACTAGTACTGTTCTCAATGCGTCACGTTTTACATGTGTGGGTGTAGGATTTTGTGTCTATCAGAGTGGATGGTCGTGTCTGCCGTGAGCGATAGTCCGTAGACTGGAGTCCTTGATACCGAAATTAATTAATTTGCGGTATTAAACTGGTACGTACAACCGTACCCAATTTTATACTAATACTCATAATACCTTCGGTAAAAAGAGTAAACGAATACTACAGGCTAATTAGGTGACGAATGAATTTGTCCCTCGTGCCTATGAATCAACAAAATATGTTGAAAGAAAAAGGTGAGGTTTGTCTCCTCGGTAGAAATTCAGGCGCAGTCGTAGTGGGAACAATGTCAGACTTAACCTACCCTTTCACCTACTTTATCAAATACATTGTTTTTCATATTTTGTATTTTTCTAGGTGAGTCAAGATATAGAATTTCCAACGAATTTATAAATTAATATGAAATACGTTTCTTTCTCTACAAAAACATGAACTGTCAAATCCATCGGGTTGAGCATATACGAATCTTGGATTCTTAAACAAGTTTCAAACTAATCGAATCACGGCCGTGGCAATTAAATATACCCAACCCTTATTTCTATCGCTTAATCAAAGCAGTCACCACAGAACAATGTGATATTTATTAAAAAATAAATACTACCGGATAATAAAAACTAGGAATTATTGAAAAAGAATTGTAAGCAAATAACTTCAATACGGAATTCACCGATCAATTGATTTGTTGGCTCAATTACATTTTTCAACTGGAGTGTATTTAATAATGCAGTTTGTTACACCAATAAATCATTTCTTTCCGTGTTGAGTGTCTCATAAACCTAAGTTAGTTAAGAATATACCGAAGGAGAATAATCGAAAAATATGCAGTAAACGTCAGAAGAAGAGTTACGGCTGGACCTATTATGTATGTACATCGGTAACTTTGCATTATTGTACTTGCAATGTAGAATGAGAGTCGGAGTATGGGCGGAAAGAGAGCATAGTGTAATAGAAAACGTAACGACGAGGATAAGAACGAGGAGAAGCATAAGAAGTAGAAGGAGAAGTTAAGGAACACTGGTCAAGTTTCGCGCGAAGTAACGAGCGAACTCCCTGATAACTCCGAGCTTCACATAATCAATTAGAACTCCCGAACGAGTGAGATGGTAATAGAGTTGCGCGGGGGTTCTCATCTAGCACGTGCTGCAGGAGGGGGATGAGAAGGTAGTTATATAAACTGGAGCAAACTACCACCAACGCTACATCGCCACTGAGCAGTCACTCGCGCTTTACAGCTGCCACCATTACCTATGTTTTCACATTACTATATATAGCTTTGGCATACACTTCAGCATACATAGCAATTGTACGAATTGCAACAAAGAGCGAAACTACAGGATCTATTTGTTACCTGGATACAGTAGAATTCGTAGTAGTGAGTATTCGGTAAGATTTTATATTGATGGACTCGAATACTTTTGTTTAGTATTCCAGTTTATCTATCGTACGATAGCCTTTTGTCTTGAAAATTACATTATCAAACTATAGTTTATCGGAGAACGCAGATGGTGGGTTCCACGATTATATTTCAACACGAGGCTACTTTGTAATACACTCGATGGGATAATCTTCCTTGTTATTTTACTCTCGTACAGCTGGTTTATATCGATTGTATTTTGTAACGACGTGCATTGGGTGAAAGAACGAGCTATGTGCGATAACTCCACACGGGATTTTGTGAAAATAACCAGGGCAGGAAGAGCAATTAATTCGAAAACTCGTTGGAGAATCGCCACACCGAGCGAATCTTTCCAGTGTACGGATATCGCGTGGTAAAAAATAAAAAGAAAAAGAACGAGAAGAACAAGAAAAACGATACCGTCGTCGGAAAGACCTGGAAGCTCGATCCATCCTCTTCGACGTTGATACCCTCAACTTTATTTTCCACGAAGTAGCTCGAACTACCGAGCTGGCCAGTCACCGTCGACAGCGATGACGACGACTTACCGGATTTCGATAGAAAAGCATATAACTCCTGCGTTGGCTACCACGAGGCACGTGCCCCGTATTCTGGAATTCCCCGAACGACGTACTTCCGATAACCGGATTCGCAGAGTTTAGGTTGCTCGGTTTACTGGCACACCGGCGAAGAGTACAGGAGTAAGGCCCGTATTGAACAAGAAATACCACTGGCTCACGCTGCTTTATCTCTCATTTTTCTCTCTCGTGGTCCACTCCACCTTGCTTTGCTTTTCCAATATACTAGAATACCTCTGTACCGCATACAGATATAATACCCGAGTATAGTGTCCGTACACAATCGAACATTTCACGTACGAGTAGTAAAATTTCAATTTACCACCACAGGGAAAAGAATTTTCAATGTGCAATGCTAATTGCTATTCTCCGTATCGTGACAGCGTTGTGACAGCCGGTACTGGCTTTTCCAGTGTAGTCTGTAACTGATTGTTTGTCACCTAAGCAATTTCATCGTGGTCCAGTAACTTCGTGTAGACTCCACTTGATTACACACCGTGTATTCAAACATCGAAGTATATTCTCTCTGGATAATAAAGTTATTCTGAATTTATCTAGAGGCTGTAACTTCAGTACAAGACGTTCGCACGGGTAGTTAGCTATTATTATTCGTCTCCATCGATTTTCACAACATTAAATAATCGATTCGATCAATTTACAACACCCATCAGGTGACTCACCATCCTCGCCAACCTGCGACTATTATTGTGGCACCGACTGTCTATACCTATTCTATTTATACTTACACCACGTAATACGGTTACCTCGATACGGTCTACAGACAACTGTCTTCGATGATTTACTCTTTCAATTTTTGTTGTAAGGGACCTTCTCATTTTCTTATTTAAGGGATATTTCTAAAAAAGATATGTCGTTACTTAATGTTCTCTTTCTATCGTGAATTGTAATTTTCGATCTGCATTTTCTTTATATGTTTCGGAATGATTATTCCAATATCAGATATTTTGTACAAGAAAAAAATGGGTTTCTGTCATTTCAGACGAATTCAATATACCGTTCACGCACGTAGCGGTGAATTAACTACGCATGACAACTTAAAAATAAGCAATTAGACAATACTTCTACGTAATATTCATACAGTACGCTCATAAATATATATCCTGAGCATAAGTGATAAAGAAATAAAATCCATTTCACAGGTCAGTGGAAAAAATCGTTAAAGTTAATTCCGGTTCGTACACCTTGGAGTAACGTAACACGTTAATGATTTAATGATAGAACTATTACTGATTTTTCTATTGTATATAACTATAGACCTTGTGGAGACCTTTATAATTAGAAAGGTTTCGAAGGATTAATATGCTACGAGAAGTTGGCGTATATCAAATCGTTGATCGTATTTTTGGGGTAAAACGGATGTAACTGTTACTGAAAATGATAAGGAACTATACAACTATGTTGGATACAAACGGAACATCACTTTTCATTTTATACGTTGATAATTGTTAAGCAGACTTCACATGCACCGACATAAATTGTTGTCTTGTATACGTTAGGACGAATAGTCACTACAGCGTCTCGCGTGCGGGTTTGAAAACTGGCTTTCGTTTCCTTCCATAAATCTGTAAGACAGGTATCGCGCACATCGAGTGAGAGATGCGAAAGCTTCACATCTCATCTTCTCGAGTAATTTATCGAAGAAGGGTCCACGCTCGCACCCCATCCCAATGTCGGTTATCTTAAGCGGTTGTTCCCAAATACTGAAAGCCTGTGAAATGGGGCGAACCTCGACTTAGGGACCGATACTATATCTGTACCATCATAATTCACAGTAAACTGGCATCTTCCGTATAATCCTTGACATTGACTAAATACCGGATGGATACTGGGATACACGAAGCTGATGAGTCCACAAATACAGTAACCATGGACTGAAAAACTGATCAATTTAATATTTTTCTTACGTCCTATCCTCACTCATGTTTCGTTACGCCCCAGGTGTACGAACTTCCAAATATTTTTGTTCTTTATCTAAGTATTCATTTTAATTCTGCTGCATGATGTCACGCAGAATCATTTTTAAATATCACGAAAAAAAAAAACGAATTTCAAACCATTTTCTTTGTTATTTGTTGCAGGTGACTGGCATCGTGGGAAGGGCGGATGTTCTAGCCTGCATATTCTTCTTGTTATCATTCCTCGCGTATCATGGGTAAGCATATATTCTAAAAGTGTAAACGCTCCACTAGATTCGAACACTTTCTTGAAAAGTAGGCATTCGACAGTGAGCACCGGAAGAGAACATAGTGAGCAAAGTCTCGACATATAACATCATCGTAACGATAGAAACGGAATTGTAGTCATCGCCACTACTTGTATTGTACATTCATGATTGTATATTTTATACAACGTCGTTGGCACGGTTGAAAAGGACGTTTGGCGCCATCATATATTTCTGCGTATCTACATACACGTATATTCAGCGTAGATAAACCACGAGTCATAACAATGCAGGCAGAATTGGGTGTGGCGCGTCTAAAGTAGTTTTGCGAATGAAGTAGAGATAACGCAGCGATACAATTAATCAGTGTTTCAACCTCCAGGTGTACCTCATATTGTATCTGGATAAAAAAAGAGCCAGTGAAACTCATAAAAAATTAACTTCTGTACATATAATATCATAGATTTTTATATTATTTCTGTACGGCAGAAAATATATCGTGGTCCTTACCATTTAATGACAAAAGGTTAAATGAGTAACAGCAGCAGTAGCAAAATATATGCGCTCGAGAGCATAAATTATCGGGAAAAAACAGGTTCAGGAGCACCGAGAAACAGAGGAATGAGAAAAAGAAAATCGTGAATAACGTTATAAGCGACTAGCGCGTTCTCTCGTCCGAAGTTGGCTCGCTTCAGCGAGAGCTATAACTTGAGAGAAGTTGCAGGCTCCCTCGTACGTCACACGAGAGGGTGGTGCTGTACGCGTGAGGGGCTGAGGGATCGTTGCGACGACACTTGCCGCGCCAGGGTGACGCCTTCCTCACGCCCGGACAGACCGTGAACCATTCATTCTCATGAGTGCTGCTGCTGCTGTTGCTGCTTCTGCTTCTAGGATACGCGACGAAGGAATTATAAACTAAACTAATTTACCGTGAACCATAGCAGGGACACTGACCCTCCCTAGGACCATGCAGCAACTACCCTCCCCTTTTTAAGTAAAAGAGCTTCCAACTTCAGATTTACGCGCCAGATTTGTTACCATCTTACTAAAGACTACTTTACGAGAGATAGCATTGAGGTATATAGAATGAAAAATAAGCCTTGTTCTTCTTAAAATCAGTTCTGATTCCATCCTCCTTTTAAATATTAATTTATCAATTTTTCAGTTTTATAATAATGAAAAACTATATACGTTTGACGAAATTGACAAAACTAGGAACACATTGCCCATCGGCAATACGCGTAAATAAAGTATCTGTTTATATGCTGCCGCGTATATTTTACATTTCCCCCATAACTTCTTTATGAATTAAAAATTAATATTATATCTTAAAGTGGCATTATACAAATTTTTTATAATTTTTCATTTGGTCACGTTGTACAAAAAGTATAAGTATTATTGATGACAATAATTTACGTATTAAATTGTTAAAATCTCGTTGTTTTTTTTTCCGTTACCTACTTGTAGCTTTAACTTTTATTTTGCAATCCATGAGGTACAGCAGGAATAAATAAGGTTGATATCAGTTTGAACAAAATAAAAGCAGGCTGTTGTGACAGAGATGCTTAATTCGATTCGATAGTTTGAGGATTTGCCGATGGGAACTGCTCATTTGAATGATTCTCAGGAGCGAATTCTATCCATATTATATTAATAATCGAGTATACTATGTACCGGAGTTGAAGTAGCTCCTGTCAGTTATAGTTAAATTGAAAGGTAGCCTTGAACCCCCTTCAATCATAATTTATATCTATTTAAGCTGCTGAGAACCACTCGTACTGTAATACAAATTAATTCACGAGTCGGGAAAACCGCGGCACGGCTTATCCATATACTCACACGAGTATACAGTATAGATGCATGTACATGATATACATATACGTACAAGGTACATCTGAAGCTCTGCGTTCTGGATTATCGGTATATTTATTAGCACAACTGCTTCAACGAGTTGACTTAACATTTATATGCAACTGCTTCTGATGATACTGATAACGAACCGCATCACGAATGACAGAGGATGTCCGCTACGGAAAAAAAAAATCGTGGATTCGAAAGATATGTAAGGGCAACTAAAACATAATACGAATAATTTTACTAATGGCAATGCTGATCTAATTTTGTTGCTTCAACTGCTCTTGCTCTGTAAGGGCAACTAAAACATGGTACGAATACTTTTACCGTTGGCAATGGTGATCCAGTTTTGTTGCTTCTTTTGCTCTTGCTCCAAAAAAGAAGCTACGTCTTTGAACTCCCAAGAAATTAATTACTTTTTATCATCTTCGAGCCTTGGCGTTGTAACGACCGGACGAAGAATTTTATTGATCTGTGTAGAATGGTAGTGACGATGCCCTGTCGAAATATCGAAGAGAGAAAGAGATTAGCGCTCTTACTCGGTACTGCGCTGATGTCACCTATATATTTCTCTCATTCGAATTGTCTATTTAGATGTAAGGCAGACTACGTTACGCACCTCCTCTTAATGAACTCGACGTCTTCGTCGACTGCGTAGATGAGAAGGGTATCGCGTTACGCGATTGTAATGGAACGACGCATGTGTGCCTCGTTGGATTCTTTGCGTTTGTAACTCATTGGGCTCTTATGCTTCAGTTGTATAATATGTGCGTATGACGATGTGTTTTTGTAAGTCCGAACACTTCTGACACCATGCGATGACCGGACGGAGAATTTAGAGAAATATGCGGAATGGTAGTGACGGTGGCCTGCTGAAGTATCGAAGAGAGAAAAAGTATAGTGATTACCAGTGATCGAACCTCGATAATACCGAGTAAGAGCGCTTACAATTGCAACGATGTCACCAATATATTCTTTTCATTCGAATCGTCTGCTTATATGAAAGGCAGGCATCGTTACAGCGTATTTGAATGCACTCTTCAGTTTTCGCTTTCTCAACTGCTTCACTCTTGCTACATATTGCAACCCAAAAGATATACATAGATTCGTATATAGTCGAGGCCCAGTTTTCGGCCGTTTTTATTTTCAAAGTCTATCAACAGATGTGATAGCTTTTAAATTGAAGCCTTTAATTGAAAAACGTAGTTTTTTTTTATCGAATCGTTACTCTAAAAGCATTTGAATATGATGCGAGTTGTATATCCTGTTATTTTATTGATTTCCACTGTAACTATAGAAAGGGTAATTGGGAAATGACATTTTGAGGTGCTTTCTTCCCCTTTACTAGTCTCGAGTGGGTTTGATGGCAGCGCGATATTCCGAAACAACTATATCTCTCTTTTTGTCTACATTAGCATAGCATGTCAGTCACTTTTGTTTGGCGATACGTCGACTCGCGAGTGTCTCCTTCGGAGCGTGGTGCTTTATTGTTCTCTTTTGAAAGGAAATTTTTTTTTATATTCGGTTGGAAAATCGGTATCAGACTCTATGAGATGATGTTCGTTGATCAGTCGTGTGCACAAAAGTTAGTCGTTACGCGCAATTAAAAATGCTTTTGTTACTGTAACAAAAAAATATTTTGGTGATAATAAGCTTGTTTTGACCGCCTGTGTTGAACTTTACCCATATCAAAGCTATAACTACGAAAAGCAACAAATATAGCTACCGTAACAAGGTGGTTTTGTTGTTCCTATATAAAATAGTTAAATTAGTTACAGGAAGAAAGATTGTGCTACACCAGCAATTTTTTTTTCTTCGTACAGAGAAAGAAAGGTAACCTGGGAAATCTAGAGGAGCCTGAACTTTTTATTTATCAGGTACTCACGACGTTGAAAGTCAAAAACTTTTTTAATATTATAACCCCTAGATCGCTTTTTGCCTTAGCCTCTGGATCATTGATAAGACCAGCGCGCTTATGCGAGAAAAGTTAAAGAGGCCAAGAGATAATACAGAGCACTACACTATACAGTTATTTTATATTGTAAAGATAGTAAGTATATTAAAACTTTTTAATTCATTGTTTACCTATCGATTAAAACTAACATCCAATACTAAAGGTTTTTGAGACAAGTGTTCCGAGTAATAGTTAAAAATCAAAAGATTCCTTCGATAACTTCTAAACCGTAAAAAAGGCTTTGAAGCTTCAGTCGTTTAAGAATTAAATTTCACATTTCCAAAAAAAAAATATATATATTCAATGATAATTAGTGAATCAAATTTTTCTTAGGTGTCCACTCATACAGTGATGTTGTTCATTTTTATTTTCTCCTAGAAAAAACTTTGTTTTAATTAAAAAAACTTTTTTTTTTTCGAAGTTTTGATGTCAAAGTATTTTAAAAATCCCAAAATGCCGAGAAATTATATTTTGAAAAAAGTCCGTACTTATGTGTGCGTGTGCGTGTGCGTGTGCGTGTGTAATGAGTTTACGATGGATTTATCTCAAGGACGGATTTCTCGATCATCCTAAAAATTTGTGCACTGATCGAATCGCAATCACCGGCAGTTTATTGCAATTTTTGCCCAAATCACTAACGGGTATCTCATTTTATGGTTGTTTGAATTATTCAAAAAAAGAAGGAACCCTCTGTAGTTTTCGTAAATTTCTAGCTAACGAGTTAAACGTTCTTAGAAGAATAGGCCAGGGGACAAGATTGTTTGGTATTGAGTTTGGAAAGAATCGATTAAGGTGTTCAGAGTTTATAGAATCATGAATATTTGTAATTTTTCTAAAAAAAAAAAATATTTTTGCTCTAACTTCCATGAATTTTTATCTGTCCAATTGAAAGTTAGTATACAAATTAATCAGGATACAAGGATACTTGGTCTTAAATTTGTTAAGAATCGATTAAGGGGGGGATAAATAATGTTATTGAAAATTTTGAATACCACTTGCACTATGAGAAAGTCAGAATTGAGATAACCATTTCCCATAAAACAGAATCCATGAATTGGCGAGAATCACGAGGAAGCAATGTGAAAATTAGAAATTTACACGTCTTCTTTAAAACTTAATCAATTTTGAAGTTTCCAACAGAATTTTAAAGCGGACACATTGAACTGTTCGAATATAAATAGTAGCTTTGTGAATCTGTAAAAAAAAAGTTTAATTACTCGAGTATATGAAAAAGACTAATATCAAACATTTTTAAATGCGAAAAGTCAATGAAGAATTACTATAAAATTGTATTTACACATCTGTATGTCTATTAATTAATCGATTAAAGTAAAAGAGAGAAAAAAATGTATCGGTGCTTTAATCATGAAAGCGACAGTTAATGCATCATCTTGGTCTATGATCTTTTTTTACCCATTGAGATGATTATTTAATTATGGATTTTATTATCCATACGAAGATAAAATACCCACAAAATACGAAGATCGTATTATGAATTAATTTATAAGACTAGAAACCTTTGGATTATGTAGTTATTCATAAAATATATTAGTTAAATACTGATATTCTAACCGGGCTGGCTTTACTCCTAAAAAGTGACATTAATTTATGGATTGGGGTCATGAGCCGAAAATTTCGTGTGCTTTTGCATTACCAGTCCAGTGTACCATATCTAATGCTAGAAAGTGCATCTCAGAAATGTCAACGACCGCTGCGGGTATACTGGTGTACTTTATTGTTATGCAGATGTATGAATTTTAATCAACGGAGCTTAGTTAGATTTTATTATAGTCTTCGGTCCAAAAGGGTAATTGGCTGACTGATGGGTTCTTTGAGACGCTACAGGGCCCGATTACATAACTAATCTGGATGCAGGGTATATCGTGCTGAGTAACAGATGACGAGTTCTATCAGGGATTCAAAATTTGAAAGAAACGTCGTTTTCATTAGCTCCTTAATTACTGGTTTTTATGGGTGTTTCGCCGTGTGGTTATTCAGTCTGAGATAGAGGTAAAAAATGTTATAAATAAAAAATGGCGAGATTTCTTGAATAAACGTAATATCAAAGGATCATTAAAACGAGAAGAGCGAAAATTACCGGTAAAAAAAGAGTGCCATGACTGTCAGGATACCGTAACGGATTAAACACGCTGTACCGGCACAATGTCGTCACATGCGGAGGTAAATGGCTCCAGTGTGTCGCCACACACCGTACTGGGTCGTGCCGTGATCGTGGCGTCATCGTGGCTCCATGTTTCTGTCTAGGCTTCTCTGAGTAAAAAGCAACCACATAATGACATCCAGATAAAAAAAATAATTTAATTTAATATACTTTTTTGAATTACAAACCGTAGGAAATTGAAAAATATATATTGCGTATATATATTATATCATATTATATATTTTAGTGTACAAGAATAAAAATATGTAGGGTTTTCCATGTTAAGTGTCATATTTTGAATTTTGATTTTTAAACTCTGAGACGAGGGCTATCAAAAGTTTGCTATTCAATCGAAGAAATCTAAAGAATCTAAAATGATTGATCGATTGATCGATTCATTAATTATTGACACATCTCTATATTATAGGTCTCCACAGAGGGTCTCCTGTGTGAGATTTCATACAGCGACCCTCTATCCAAGAACATAGAGACTTCCTTGCGCCATGGCCTGGCTGCTTTCAACTTGAGGAGCATGCACAGCCACTAGAGAAATCGCTGAAAGCTCGCACAGTCACTACAGCAGACGATTGCGGGGAAAACAAAAGATAATGGGGAGGGAAAATAAAGGATTATCGGAATAGGAAACAAAACACGATGAAGTGAAAATAAGGGACGATCGGGAAGGATTATTAATAATGATCATCAGAGAAATAGACGACGATTTGGTTGGAGGGGGAGAGGGGGTGTAGCCATCTGTTTTCTTGTAATTTTCTATGTAGATATACTTTTTTATATAACTTAAGGGAACCCATTGATAAAATTGGATCTTGTTGATAATTTTTCAGGCAGCAGACCGCGTACGTTTGGAGCAGCGTATTTCTTGGCGCTATGTCGATGCTCGCTAAGGAAACGGGAGTGACGATTCTTCTTCTCAATCTTCTTTACGATCTCTACCGTTCCTGGCATTCGATCAAGAGGTGAGTCATGTATTTTATAAACGTGATCGTATAGCATATAACTATAAGATATGTTTTTTAATTTCCTCAAAGGGGATTCTTATCTGGTCCGTGAATTGAGAATCGTGTCGACGAGTCAGAATCATTTGCAAACGCACAGTTACACATATCATTATCAGTAATTTCGACGAAAACGGTATGCCAATTACAAAACCCAATTGTACGTATGCGAGACGAATGCCGAATTCTCAATGGTTGATTAAACCGGTGATAAAGGTAAATACGTGGCTTCGCGTATGTATACACGCTGGTTGTGCCACGACAACGCTTACCTACGGTATATACAACCTAATTATTACCGTTTTTGACGATATACACGTTTCGTGCTGCACGAAGAGGTCTTTACACGATTCCACAAGCGTTGCTATGTTTTCCGTTGCTCTATAGCGGCCTAGTTCATTGTAAATACCTTATATACTCATGGTTCCTCGTGTCCTTTCTTCCTCCCTCGAAAACTTGTTTCTCTCTCGTTCTTATGCATAGGATCGGTGTCTACCATTGCTGGATATGACAGCCAGTATGAATTCAATGTAAAAACTGGTTAACCGTTATGTACCCCTCGCCAAAGAAATTACCATACGTCATAAAACGAAAGTCGCGTGTTCCCCATCGAGATATCATTCGCAAGGAAGGCAAAACTGTGCAACTGTAAACGGGCGACACGGATAAACGAGCGAAGAATATTTGGAAAACCCATATAGTACCATCGCAGTCGCCAACGACCCATGTCTCTCTCGTTTACCCCTTGGCAAACTTGTATATGTTAAAAACCAGGATAAAAAGTGACTGTCAACTTTATTTCTTGCAGATCCATCTTCGAGGCGAGATGGAACGACGAGTCGAGACATTTCTCGAGACGTGCCGCCGCTCTTCTTGTCTCTGTAAGTACATTCGACAGTACGGATTGCCATACGATAAAAATAAAAAAATAAGTGAGATTCAAGATGCCGTCGTCGTGTCGTATCCAGTGTGATATGTATTTGCGTTTCAATATCTTTCAATTCTATCATCGTACGTGTGGCTTGGTTGAGACTTAACACGAGGCGAAACCTCAATACTTACACAGATGTGCTGTTTCTCTTTCACTTCGCCGCGTCCGTCGTACTAGTTCTACATATTCCGCTTTGCCTCCCCTTAAGGGGAGAAACCTATGAACCGGGTTTTAAAATTAATTTTTTACTTTCTCATAGTGAAAAAAATTTCTCGAGATTTTGATGTCAGAGTACTTAAAAAGTTGCAAAACATCGAGAAATCATATTTAGTAAAAAATGTTCGTCTGCGTGCGCACGTGTGTGTATGTGTGTACCTGGGTGCGTGTTTGCGTGTGTCCGAGTGTGCGGGTGTTCGTGTGTGCGTGCAATGCAATGGATATATCTCGAGAATCTTTGTGAAAGAAAAATTGCAATCCCCGTCAAATCGCTGTAATTTTTTGAGCTATCGAATTCAAACTCTCTACAAGAATAGTCCAGAGGATAAGGTTCTTCGGTACTGAGTTTGTCAAAAATCGATTGAGGCGTTCAGATTTTATAGAATCATGAATTTTTGTAATTCATCGAAATAAAATCGATATTTATGAAATTGAATCTTAGCATACCAATTGGCCAAGATACAATGATACTTGGTCCTGGATTTAGTGAAAATCGATTGAGGGGTTTAAACTTTATAGAATTCGCAATTTCACCAAATTTTACCAAATTTATTGAAAATGTAAATACCATTTCCTTTATGAGGAAGCCAGACTTGAGATAATCGTTACCCGTAGAAGAGAATCCGTGGGTCAGCAAAAATAATGAGGAAGCAATGTGCAAATTTTATAAAAAGCGTAAGCTCAATTCTAAAAACTGACCAAGTTACTAAGATTATGTCAACAAAGCTGCGGAGGAAATTTTTTAAAAAACGGGGTTCACTTCGTTGATCACAGCATCGTAACACTCATTGGAAAAGATTCAAAGACAGTTATTGATCTAGCAGTAAAATGGAGTAATTAAATACATTTAATTATTTCACACCCATGAAGACGAATGCAGTGTAAATCATACTAAACGTGCTTGAATGATTTTTTAAAATGAAGTATGAAGTAAAATAATGTCTTTTACATTGGGTATGGTGACAGTATAACGTATAAACATATAACAATCCTAAAATCTTACAGAGATAAACCCATTGCAATGAAAAAAGTATGCGTAGGTCACATTCAAAGACGTATGGGTTTGCGGCTGATTCGTCTGAGGAAAGAGTATAACGGAATAGGGGTCCGAGGTAAAAGCAAATAAGCGTATCAGTTAATCAAGTATCTCGATTTGTACCGCTGTCAACCGATCAGATGACATCCGGATTTGTTGGAAGATATATAAAAAACGAAGTAACGGTTACATAGTACCATAAGTATTCCTCGGATGATAATCCAATGAACGAACAACTGTCCACCGAGAGCAGACAGATGATGTAAATAACTGAGTGACTTAAAGCATGATATTTCCATTGATCAAAAAGTTCAAGGACTGTTACTTCCCATGTAAACTCCACACGATTAAGCTGCACTCAGTTCCTCCTATGAAGGGTTTTCAAACAGGCATAAACTAGGCGACTGGACGCAGTGGACATAAAGTCGGGAGCATCATAATAGCGGAACGTCGGAGATGTTTAACCGTAGAAACAAGTGGTGGTTTCGAAATGGGAAATCCTCTTATCTCTCGTTCGTATATATACAAAAGTCGTCCGTGCGTAGAAGCCCTGCAGGATTTACAGACAGACGGCAGCGCCTACCCTTCTCTCTGTTCTACGTTTTCCAGCTCGCTACCCTCTTTCACTGGCTCTCCAAGCTCTGTTATTATCGTATTACGGTGACGCGTTGTCCGCGCTTTTGTTATCCCTGCAGTGGTATGGAATCGTAGAGAAACTCGAAGCACATAAAGAAGAGAAAAAAGATACGTTTACGGAGTATGCATGGAACAAAGGTATAGGTGTGCCTTTATGCTGTCTGGGTGTTTCGACTAAAACAATACGTTGAACGCATCGATGCACCATGTTGTGGGTTTCGTTATTCTCGTGTCTATTAGTGTCATACATCCATAATGTTCCCATTGCGTCATCATCATTGCGTCATCTTCATCCTACTCCGGATGAAAACAGAAAGAGAATCCTACAACCGGTGGCACGTAGGAGTAGTATTACGGACCAGCACCTCGTTATGTCGTTGATACTGATATGGTAGGCTAAGAACCCCCCATACTACAGCCACAGGCACTCACGCGTTCATGCCCACTTGCAATCACGCGCACATACTGCATTTAAAAGAGCGGCAAGAATGTACGTGGCTCATCGTTAGTGACTGGGATTGTTGGATATGTACTAGAGGGTGCACATAACTTGCACAGGGGCAAATAAAACAAAGACGTCACGGTACAAGGGCTGTAGGCATCCTCTTAAGCCCGCGCGAACGTTCGCCCGTCCTACAACCAGGTTGGAGTAGGGTAGGAGTGAGGAGGGTACCGCGGTAAGAATAGGGATGAGAGAGAGAGAGAGCGAGAGAGAGAGAGAGAGAGAGATAGAGAGAGAGAGAGAGAATACAGTAGTACGCGACAATCTCACAGCGGATAGGTACTCGTGAGCGCGAGAAACTCTCAACGACGAGTATCGATGTAGTACTTATGTACTCAGCCGCGAAACGGAGAAACAAAAGCACGCGACTGAATCGTACACAGACAGTCCTCATCGTACACGTTCCTCACCACCTGCTGATTCCTCTTCCGCACTCTCCTCAAAGTTCGTCTACCTTCGTAATCCGAGCGGCTTTAACCAGTCTCAGACATCGACTACGTTTCACATTACCTGTATGTCTTTTTTTTCACTATTTCTGCAATCACGATTTATATTTACACGCTATGAGACCATGTCTCTTCTTTTGCCCGCTTTCTATACGATAACGTCTTCAGAGTCGATGAACGAGAACGAAATATGAGGGGAAGAGCGTTCGTTTTGTCATAGATTTAAAAAAAATTATACTCGCTTGCTGCCCCCCCCCCCCCCTCCCCCCAAGCCATGTCCTTATGATTCATGGGACACTTTCATGGTAACGTGAAAAGCTACACTTAGATAACGCAGTTAATTTTTCTACTTTTTAAATGAATTTCCGTCCACCACATTGCATTTCGTATTTTTTTTAATTTCAGTGATTATTACATTATTTAAATAAATGTTATTAAGTCTTTCATTTAAAACAATAAGTTATTTTTTTTGTGTACTATTATTCTGGGTGTGAATCAACGTTATGTGGTCTGCGCAATTGCAAATTAAAAGATTCATCGTGTATTTTTCTTGGCCTGTACATCTTTTTTAACGTACACTTCTTAAACAATTAGTCGACGAGTGCGTGGGTTCCTGATTTATTTTCTATTTCTCTAGGTGATTTTCTACCATTTCAGTATCACTAAATGCTTCGTATGTGTGCGCTTGAGGAGATTCACGATGCTATCTTTGCTGTAAAATACCACTGACCCACCGCGTGACCCTGTGAGGTCACGCGGTCCAATCACGCGTTACGACATCCCTGCGTACTTACGTTAGGGCCTTTACGATGCACCATTAAATCTTTGTGGCTCTCTGTGGCTTGCGGGCTACCGGAGCAACCATGTGCCGATGTATAGTGCGAGAGAGGGATGTGAAATTGTAAGTCAGCAGGCTGTACGCGGGAGCAAGAGATATGCGGTATACCTCTTTCACTCTTGAATTAATTTAGACGACCGCTCTGCTGCATCCTCGACGCTCATCCAAGTACGTTATACTACTATCGTCTGCGTGACACACGCTTCGAAATGCCTCGACGACTACCGTTCCCTCTTCAGGTCGGTCGACGTGTCACGCAACGCTTCGTCGCTGGACATAGGTTGTGAGACGAACCGTAATTTTTTTCCCATTCACTCTGCGCTACACGTGAATAACAATTTATCCTTCGAATTAACCAAGACTAAAAGAATATAAAGTGCTTTAATGAACATCTGCATTTTTTTATAACCTACAGTCATAGTGTGTACCGCAATTTGCAGATCGATTACCGAACATTTTGATGAAATGGTAATTGTTTAAAATTTCATAAACGCCTTTACGGCAGATACATTTTTTTATCCTTGTCGATAAGATTCAATTCGATAAACCACCAAAATGTTCCCTGGCTTCAAATGATTCTGTACATCTCTACAAAAATCTTCGATCATCCAAATGGAGTTATCGACTTGCATCCGCGATTTAGATGCTCCACATGCCACGCAATGCGTATGGGGCACACGAATATCTCTTTCTTATACCACAAACGGACTACGACGAATTAGTCTAGCATATCGCAAAAGTATAGTATCTCACGACAACCATATGTAGTTTCAACTATATTTTTCAATTATGTTTTACGTATTTTCATAGATCAGCACATGTATACGTATAGTACATGCATAGGTACAGAACACACTTTCAGAATGAGACCATGTCGTAGAATATTGATCAGGAATCTTTGTTCTCAACATACAAAACTTATGCATGGTTAGCTATAGTGAGACCGAGAAACTGAATACTAATCTCGTGCTCCTTGGCCCCAAAAATCGTGGATATCAGCGAATTTTTTTTTTAAGACTTTTCTCTATAGATATCTTGACCATATGCTCCAGGCGTTATATTTTTATACTCTTTTATTTTCCGTTACATCTCTTACGATCGGTTTCCCTCTGTTTATTGTAATATCTACTATTCCTTCTCTGGAAACCCATAGAAACAAAACGATATTCCTGAAGAAATGTGCACATGAGATGCATGATATACAGTCTTCCTCTCGTTCTCTCGTACTTATCTTTCACCAGCCTCGAACGTCCGTCCATTTCGATCTTCTAAATATGAATATTCCCTCGGTTGATCCGAGCAAACATGCAAACACACATGCCTGCCCACCTTGACTTTACTTCTCGCAGTCTCCTTGCCCACCTTGACTTTACTTCAAGCATCGTCTCGCAAAACTTTTATGTCTCCTTCCGAAGGTATACCTCGTTGCTCGAACGTTTCGTTTCGTCCACACGGCCCAAAGACGAAAAGAGTGGCAAAAGAAAAAGAAAGTAGAGTCTGGACGGGTAGGCATATATCGGGTTAGCTCAGAGATGTGGTACGTGACAGGCAGCTAGATAGACCGGTTATACTGTCCTTTGGGGATCACCACTGCCTAACCGAGGGAGTCCAACGAAAAGGGTAGTTTCTATTTCAATATCTCACTCGATTTCAACGCGATGTTCGTATCAAGTTTCTTGGGGGCCGCAACGAGATTATGACTCAAAAGGCTGCGGATCACAGTGAAATTAAGTTAAAGATAATTGTTTATCTTTTATCTGCAGACTGATTAAGAAAATCGTAGGTTTCCAACGTAGAGACAAACTTACATGCACATAGCCTGTATAACCTGAGTGATTCCGTACAGCGGAGCCAGATTTACCTTATGTAGTTACTTAAATAAAATAAGAATACACCGTCAGTTATTTTACTATGATTACACTGTAAACCCACTCTAAAACCAGTTCTAATCTAGATGTTTAACACGTTACATCTTCCTGTGGAAGAAAAACATACGCACAAAAAATATATTAAGGATTAAATATTTGGAATATCACAAAACTGCTAAAATCTTTCAATTAAGGTCTTCATCTCGGGATAATCTCAAATACTCATTCTAATTGTTAGAATTGCAGTTCACCAAGTTATCGTTTTTTTTTTCTAAATCTTTTTTTTATTTGATTTATTTTTTATCTGTTAAATACCTGACTGTACTCACACGATAATCGAAATTTCTACATAGAGAGAATTTTCAGAAAGCTCTTTTTACTTCGATGCATTTAAATCTTGTTGTCGACAGCCATCACGTGACTTTCGCGAGGAATGTGTAAGACGTATACCGAATACTTGGTTCGTACAAAAGACTTTGTGATCGTAAACAAATAATTTATCGCATTTATTAATATAATTATTGTGAAATAAAAGAATAAGGTAACAATGCTGCAATTTTATTGATATTAGATATCTATTCTTAGATCTCATTCGCATCTTTATCAGAAACAATCGTACAACGAGTATCGGTAACCTGTTGTACCACGATGTGTCTGTTGCATATGTTTCTGGTCTCTGTTTGTACCGCAACAGAGAACTCTTATTTTCGTTCCTATTTTATATTTTCTTTTTTCCTTGTTTTAGCTCGGTGTACTCCTGGTAGTGAGGCTCGCGCTGCTCCACGGCGCTTTGCCAAAGTTCTCACCGCAGGACAACCCAGCCGCCTTTCATCCATGTTTCCACGTGAGGTGAGTAAAGACAGGCACGTCCTTTGCACAACCCGAGACGGGAGGTTGAATCGCGTTTCATTCTTACAAAATTCCTGACATGCCGTTCATCCAATGTACCAGAACTCGAATACCCTTGTTATTCGCACGTCCTGTCTCTCAGCCCAGTTTCCTAAGCGAAAGTCCCACGAGGACGGGAAATAGAGTTTGAGAAAAGCAAGAGACAGCGATGTATCGCGTGTTAGGAAGCTCAGCTACGAAATTGGAAGAAACACGATGAGAGTACGTGAGATAATTGGTAAAGACTCGGATTTTTCAAACATCTCTGCTTTTATCTTCTGAAAGAAAATATTGGATGAAAGCTTACCGAATATATAGTGTCAAAGTTCTTCGTTTCATTGTTTTTGCAAGCTCGGTAAGCCAGAAAATAAATAATTTTTGTATACGATATTCTTTTCTTCAGTCAACTAAGAATCAAGAAAAAAAGAATTTATCATTTGTTCTAAATTACGCGCAGAGTTTAAAGAAAACAAAGTTTCGTGGAATAGCTCCTAAAGTAATTGACTTCCGATAACCGTTGATCGATATTCGTAGCTGCTGAATAAGTTTCCCTGTATAACAAATAATATATTTAAAAAATGAGTGTGCAGTTAAAAAAAAACATGATTTCTCAGTACACTTGTCATGATTTTGTTTATTTATGTTTTTATATTGTTATAAATACGGAAATGATAATCTACTGATACAATTTTGAAGCACAATCAAGACATATGTAGCTCCATTAATAGTTTTAAATTATTTAAAAGAAATACTAAACGAAAAATGCATTTTTACTGAAATTCATTCGCAACTAATCACAAACTCACTTTATACGAAAAAGAGAAAAAACATCTTAAAATAAACACTGGTGTAAAATTGTTGTACGCACTGTACAAAATAAAACGTCGGTACGAAAGCGAATGTCTAGCACGATGGACCGCGACTGTCTGGCAACTCACGAGTCTTCTTCTTCTTCTTCGTTTTCTTATTCATCCCCAGAGATTTATCTCCGGTTCATCATGACGCGTAACTGTCATAACCAATTACGGATCGAGCATTCCGTTCTTTGAGTCTGTCGGTCAACTAATGTAAGTGATCCGTCGTATCAAGGTAGCTTAATACGTTAAATGTGAAAGAGCGATCACTGCCTACTCGAAATTTTCCCGATTCGACAACACGTAGATCGTCTCGCCATATCCCCGTCCACGAACACTTGCGTTTGAATAATAAAGTTAAACTCTATATAAAAAATCATAGTAATTATAAATTTTGAAAAATGTATAACTATGAAACGATTCGTCCTAGGGACAAATGTGTAACAACTGTTTCTCTCTGAAATTTATTCTTTTTAGCGATAACGAAGCGATGTATACAAAGTTCGATATATTTTATATATTTAAATATATTTTTGGATAAGAGGTAAGGAATCGGAGAATCAACATTTTTTTGAAGTACTATTTTCTTCGAGTTAAGCTAAATCGGTTGTCTTAATCACGTAGCTACTTCCATCACCGTTGCCTGAAATAATAAAGTATTGGACACATAGTAGAATTATTGTTTCCGATTGCATCAATTTCTTTCTACAAAATCTTATGTACAACTCTTTGAAGATAGTTGGGCAATTTGAGATCTTTAAATTTTCCCTATAGAGGATTAACGAACACGTTCCTTATCATTATCGGCTGATCATCCTTTGAATCGAGTCGCATCTGGTTTGCTCTTATCTTCTCTACGATTTCACGGGCCTTCGCACAGTGGCGGTATCGCGAAACTTTAGAAGCCTCATCGACTCTCTCATATGCGAGCGACGAGGAGGCTGAGTATGAACTCGAAGGTAAAAATAAATAGAAATAATAAAAAAGGATTCTTTCCCGATTGTTACCGAGTTAAACTGTGCGCCCGCTTTTAACTTTTCTACTTGGTTAACCGCTCATACATTGCTTGCACACCATCTCACTCGCTTCCTATACCGCTGCTTGTGCAACGTAGTTTCTTTTTTGTTTTTTTCTTATTCTTGTTACTCCTTTTCGACGTCTTCTATACTCATATCGGCAGCGGCTTCTCTACCACTGCGCATTTTCTTTGAACTTTACGAAAAAATGTTCTCACCCGGAAGCTACTTTCCTGTTGGATATTCACATTCACTGAGCCGAACGAGAACGGAAAATACACACGCATGGAACGCGGTGGAAAATCACTTGAAAAGTTTTACTACAAGAAAAGTGACGCACGGTTGGATCGTTCGCTACCACCGCAACGCTTCTGTCTCGGTTCGCACGATCTATATTTTCGTTCGGTATTATATGAGTTCCAGTATCGTATAGCAGTATATAATAGAATATCCTATAGAATCGAAATACGATACTTTCAAGATATCGACCATAGTTAAATAAAAACGGTCCATCGATTGCTCGTTGCAGAAGATATTTAGATGCTCCGAGAACATAAAAAAGTTGGAAAAGATGGAATATTATGGAATATATAATAACTATGTAATCCAGCATATGCATATCATTCGATACAGCGCATATCTCTGTATCGTGCCATAGATATTCCGTAAAAAGTATCTCATAGCTCAGTTCCCGAGATAAAGAGATCAGAGCCTTCGTACTTTATATCGGAGACAGGACGGATGAGCTTGGGCGGGTGCTCCGAAGAAGGATCGATGACGTCGACGATAAGGGGCTCTCGATAATTTTAGCATATTGAAATATCCGCTCTTTTCATTGGACGTTGTTCCGTCGATAGGCGGCAGTAAGATCGAGGTCAACGACTGTGTCGACGTCGGTAGTAACGTTGTATCGGCTGCTCGGTATTCCGTTCCCTCCTCTTTCCACTCTGTTTCTCTAGATTCTTCGTTCGTCCTCGTTGCAATATATTATTTTTTTGTGACATTCTTTCGTTTTCCTTGCTTTTATTTTCTCACATTGTACCTAGCGCTCGATGCTACAGAGAAATTATATTATTCTGTATAATTTTTCGAGCGAATATATCATTTCTCCACGAATTAATGTTGCGATAAAAATATTGTTAAAATCATTTTGTCCTTATTACAGAAACGAAGAGGCTCGAAGAAAATTCCTTTTCTAAAATGTTGACAGAAGTAGAAGTTTTCATTTTGATAAAGTCTCGCGAGTATTCCCAACTGACAAAAGCGGATTAGGGTATTGTTAGAAAGAATGGAACTCGAAGATTGAAGCATCGAAGTAAGCTCTACGGAAGCAATCGAAGAATATATCAAGTGTCGCTTCGAAAAATACTTTTGAGAGGGATGTAACAGTAGAATGAGATGGATACGTAACTGTATGCGACGAGAATATACGTCGGGCCAAAAATGTAATGCTTCTTTTCTCACGGTCCCGAACCGCGAACACCAGAATCGACAGCTCGATCTTAGTGCACGTATAGCTCAAGCGAGAATCGAAACGTTCCTTCCTTGTCGCTATATCATTCGGGTCGATCCTCGCTGCTCGTTGAAAGAAGGTTTTAGCAGTGTGATGCGAAAGGGTGAACGATTCTCCATCCGTACATATAAAGTGCACACAGACACGGGATAAGAACTTCCGGAAAAATGAAAATCTTTGGAAACATGTCAGCGTCGAATATATATTTTCATATAAGGTATGCATGCACAAGATAATTCGGATAGTTGCATTCTTGCGTTGGGCGTATATATATCTCAGAAAAATAGCTATAATCGTTAAACAGTGTGGGAAGGAAGGATTTGAGTAAATATAGGAATAAGTGAAGTAGTGAGGTTTCGATCAACAACAAGATAGAACTGCAATTCGAGGCGCTAAGCTCGCTGAAACGTCGTTTTCTTCCGTCGTGAATTTAATTATCATGACTATCCACCGTTGATAGCATATAACTCGTTTGCGCTTGGCGAACCAAACTAGAGTTAGATTAACATTGGCCAAGCGCGTCGACCCCGTTGAACGTTCTAGAGATCTCGAGTTCGCGAGACGCTGCTGCTGTAAAGATTCGAGATCCGAGATTTCGCTACGTCTCACTTCGTATCTTCCTCGAGGTCCGGTGAGAACCGGCGAGAGCCCCCCCCCCCCCCCCCCGCTCTTCCGCTATTCCATGAGAGCTCGCTATTATCTCGCTATGCTTTTACGCTTTAACGCCCCGTCGTAACTCGTGTCCAGTCGGTATCACTGATGTCTTTCTCCCTCTTGATAGTGGAATCACTTCTCGCGGACGTTTAACGTGATCGCGATGGACTCGAGATACTCTGAGACGTGGAGCATCGCTTCGTATATTAACTTCGGACTTGGCTCGTTGTTATCACCCGAACGAAACCGCCTCCGCATTCACAATCTTGGCATCCAATTTGAGTTAGTTCTCGCCATTTCTGAAACAGACACTGCTACGAGGAGTTGAATCAAGCATTAAGCGCAACGTGACGATTTTAATGTTCACGTAGTGCGTCGGTCTATAGATATCTTTACGATTCTGTTATCCAACTCTCGGTGCCGTTATATCAAGACCTATAATGAAACTCATCTTCATCGACCAAGGCACTCGTAATTCGATCCATCACTTTTTTCCCATAAAAAGAGCTAAAGAGCTAAAGATCTAACGAGCTGTCAGAGTTAAAATATTACAATGACTTAACGGAATTGAATCTTACGAGTTCCGTACAGGGTTAAGTCACAATTTAATCGACGCGAAATCAACGATAAATCCAACGGTTTCTGTTCCCGACAAACTTATTTTTTCGTTTTTTCATTTTTGACAAATCAGAAACTTCTTGAAAAATAATTATACTTCTAGTTGCAATGTTCCAGAAATTGTGCTACAAAAAGACGATAACTGACTTGCCAAATTTTTTGACGTTTTTTTATTGATAAATTAACACTTTCGTTCACCTCACTGGCGGAAGATAGTTTCCGTGTAGCCACCTCTCCATGAGTTACCCACCTCATTATGTATGAAGTACGAAATAAAGGAACCACTGTGGAATGTCAACTCTGTCCGGTACGATCGGCAAATAATCGGAAGCAAACACTTATACTCGAGGAACTAGCTAGATGGAAATTGACAAGCGAGCGGTATATTCAGCGTGTACAGTGTAGCTTCTTGTACGCTGTTACTATTTATCGTCAATACACTAACGAGACATCGGCTCTTCAATTCAAACGCGCGAGAATCTATAACAAGTACTCCAGCGTGTACACTAGCCGGACGAACAATATCGAAGCCGCGAAGGGCTGAAATGTTACGGTACGGATTTGCTGTTGGAATCGTTGAGCAGTCTGGACGTAGCGTAGTTCTTCTTTAACTGAATATCACACTACACCGAGTGATTAATTCGATAGGGATTACCCTCGGACAGTGAACTCTTTATTATTCGCAAGCTCTCATTTATTATTTTGTTCATTCACTTTATATATCCAGATGGATGAGTTATGCACCATCTATAGCAAAACAAAAAGAGCAACTCATAGGATTGAAAGAAACATATTGATGTAGAAATGCGTAATTTGGGCCGAACTGTCAACTTTAGTAATGCTTACATTTCCATTGTTCTGTACATTGATCGTACAGCGTTTGGTGGAATATCCACTAGCGTTTCGGTAATTACTACCGAAATTTAAGTGAAAACAAATAATGTAGTAAACAAGGGTGATTAATTAACAGCGGTATTGTCCACCGTGCAGGTCTGTAACAGAAATAGCTACTATTTCAGTATTTATTTAGATATTCTATTAATATCTATTTATTCTTAATATATGTATTTAAATACGTATTTTATTTAGGGTATACAGTTATAAACAAATATAACTGTTCTTGTTTCATTAAGAAATTGTTATTAGATGTCAACTCTATCGGTACAATGACTATCTCTGATCCAAACGATGTATGCAGGAATGCAGGTATTTGCTGCGTACACAAAAGGGATAATGCGGGTGATAGGTGAGCGTCATCTATTATAGTTCGTGACATTGATAAAACGCATTCTACTACTGCGAGAAAGACGAATACATAGTTTATAGCTTATCAATGTATACACTATGCATTAATCAATAATTGATTAATTTGGTATAAATTACTGAAATGTAGAGAGATAAATTTGTTATCTTTTAATAAACCGAGTATGTAACCGTTGGTGGGAATTCTGGATTTGTATTATAACGAATCAGCATTTGATGACTTGCTTCGCAGTATCCTCACACATCGACTGCACTGTATCGAGTTCGTGAACCCACGTATCCATCATTCTCTGATAATTCCGTTATAAGTCTCGATGTCACGTTCTCTCTATCGATAACCTGAGTTGTCAATCATAAAGAGTTGTCAAGCGCGGAGAGGCTGGAAAGAGTGAGTATACAAACGAAAGAGTAATCGAGAACGACAGGATGGATCGAGTGAAAGAGTTCGGGAGCCTCTCGTTACCGAGGACAAATACGCCTGCGTGCGGTCAATGGTTATGTCGATAAAACGTCCGCTCGCTAATCGAAGGGGTATTTCGAGCAATTTTCTTTTTTTTCAAATTGTCGATACTAACTATATCGACGACGACGACGACGTCGGGTTTGCGATTCGTTACGCTGACCATTCAGTATCAATGATTTGTTTTTTTTTTTTCGCGCATAACCAGTTTCTCTTGTACGTTGACGAGAACGTTAACTCGCACGATTGCTTGTCTGTATTTTTTACAATCTTGCGTATATAGTACATACTGCTATACAAATAAGAGTTTTCTTCTACTTTTTTTTCTTTTTGCTTTCACATCGAGAGTAGAAGTTTTCTTTTCGTGAAAAAGATATAAAATATTTCGTGTCGGGATAATCAAAATCGTCTAAAACATCGAGAAAATTGGTTTAAAACAAAATGTCTGTGCATTTATGTTTGTTTTTGTTGTTAAGGCTATAGCTCCTGATTTTTTTAAATATCGGTTTCAACTTTTCTATAAAAATCGACTCTAATATTGAACAATGATTGCCATAGAATTCAGCGAGCATCGATCGAATGTTTCAAATTTTTAAGAACTTAAATTCTCTCCAAAAATGTCTTCAAACACCTTCTTACTCTAGGAGGAAGCCAACAAAATTGATCAATATATTTTTTCATTTGTGATAATTGCAAAAAAAAATGAGATGGCAATATAGAAGTTTCTAATTTGCAGTCTTGATTAGTTTTGAGCAACCGGATTTCTGACAGTGATTCAAATATTTGAGAGCTTGAGAGAGCGATACTTTAACTTGACGGAATACCAATATTTCGCAATGAAAATATAACGAAAATAAAATAACAGACGAGACGATAAATTTGATGGTGAGCATTCGGCGTGATGCGAGGTTCGAGCTGCAGCTGGGCGCGTCGTTGTTTTATATATAAATCTATAAATTATATACTCTACACCGCAGAAACAAGTCGCCGGCTTTTCTCAGAGCAGTATACGTCAATTCTACGGCAATATCGAAGAAAGAATACGATTTACATGAGACCATAGAGGAAAGCTTCCTTAACTATTTATGCATTGCAACACGCGGGAATACAGATATTACGCTACCTTATTTGTACGGTGCACTACGGCTTTCGTGCAAACGTGCAACTCTCCAAGCTGCATATAGATAGAAACTGAAAATCACATACGTTTGAGCATACGGTTGAACCTTCGGAAAGCATACAAGGTACTTGTATTATCGTTCCGCTGCTTTTGGTACTCACGGTATATTTATTGTATATATATATATTGTTACAATATATTATATATTATATATATATATAGTATTTTTTAAATAATGCACTAAGGATACGAGAAGGAAAAATTCTTTGTTCGTCGGAAGAACATTTTTTTAATAGCTTTTTTACAATGATATTCATAAAAACACTGTTGGCTTGCGCTGATCCTACCACCAATGGAGATAAAGTATATGAAAGATATATTAAAGATATGTTTCAACAGAAATTTCGATATCTCAAATATATTTTGGGATAAATACGAGATATATTCAACGGAAAAATATATCTGAGATATATAAAAAAAATAGTTAAAATATATTTTTGATGAATAAACTGCCGAAAAGTTTGATATTACGGATATATTTTTTGATATATTTCTTTTCCATGGCAGTCTGATCCCCCGGAATAGGAAAAATAATAACTGCGATAATAATAAAAATAAAAAATCCGTCGAGAGAATGCCCTGCGGAACAAATGGAAAATCCGCTTATTTATTGAGCACGGTGGACCTATTTGCGTCGATGCGCACGTTCAGTTTTCCGGTATAGGAACGCACATGCAAAACGAGCACGCAAAATCGCGATAGATATTTGTTTCGTTGCCGTTGACTGCAGGCATCAAGACTGGTCGTACCGGACAAACCGAAGCTGCTACGGTTTTCATCACTTTGAAATATTCGTTCACGGTATGAAGCCGGAAAAATATTTGTCGAAAGTAAATAGGCGTGATAACGTACTGCTGGAAATTCGCTGGACAGTATAAACACGCAAGCATGCATTATACGATTTTTATACAACCGTAAAGCTCACGGCTTCCGCACTGTATGCGTCGTCGTCGAAATCTATTTTCGCTTTCATTTATTGTTGGAAAATATATTATTCGCAGCGCGAGCGAGGAATTGTGCACTTGAAAAAATCTACTCACACGAGTCCTTAACTTATTTAACCGCTAATTGCCTAAATCCATTGATGAGAGTCAAACGACAATTTCGTGTTACCGGAATTGTCATTTCGCGATGAATTTATGACAAGAAAGCTATAATAGCGAACACCTTCATCTTAAGAATAGAAATACGTTCAAAGAGGAAAACTTAATGAATTTATCGTACAATTCTGTCACTCTGAGTCACGAAGCGCACAAAGATGGGGAATGTATAGCTTAATTCGATTGTACTAACGTACTCGAGAACGACGATGCAATCTCATGAACGAAACTTCGATTGTATCAACTGAATCATTAATCGTGTAAGAGCTGTACGATATTACATCCGGTAAGAAAGCTCTCCATCGTCCAATTTTCGTGAATATTCGATTGTACTGCAACTTTCATAAGCAGACATTATAAATCTATACCGATTGATAAAAGTTAGAAAGACGTTAAACTCATGATCAATACCGCGAGTGGCATCCGTCTGACTTTTACCAGTCGGCATATAGATTAATCTGGCTGCTTGCCTCTTATGTGCATCGTTTATATACATGCGATATCGAGAAGAGTTCATCTCATTTCGATTCGAAAGCTTTTCACATTGAGAGCCCGTATAGCACGAAGAGAAAATTTTTTATGACACGTTCCGAGGTAATACTCGTGAGTCGGTGTGAATACGCCTAAGAGGAAGAATCTTCTCTCTTCTTCGCGTACTACGATTTTCTCTTGATCCGACTGCGCGTAAATGCCAAATGGAACATGTGAATAATAAAAAAAAAACGATCGAATAAATATGAAACGATATCGTCTTTAACGTAAAACCAAAAATTTCAATGTTACTCGTGCATAGCAATGAACGAATAAATTGATCAGTCAAGTTGTCGGCTCGTTCGTCGGAGAGTGTAAGTTAATAAACATAGCACCAGCTGTTGAAATATTTAAACAAGTATTGGTGCATGCAACGCGTTATGCGGCTTTCGAAAATTTCTCAAGTATAATCAGTTCGTGCTGTGTGGGTATAAAAAGTTGATAAGATTGAGGGTTTGCCGTTGTGTTCGCTCCAACTGGAGGAAAGGCGGATTAAATAATTCTCATCCATGCTCGACAGCGGCACCGAGACGACAACAGCGTTAGTCCTCTGGGTACACACAGTTAGTATACCCATAGCACACCATCTTTTCTCTTCCGTGTACTTAATGCCAACCTTATAAGAAGGTCGACATATTCTCCCCATCCCTATTCCTTACTCTTTCTCTCTTCCATAATTTATACTCTCCTCCAACACCTGCGCCACTTACACGAATTCTAGTGGACGTAGCTATAGCGGATACACAGTCACAAACAGCGTTTACTGAAACTTTGTCATGCACAGAAGCAAAGTACAGTAGATATACTGCATACATACACATATATACACACACACACAGACACGCGTATATATACTTGGTAAAGATTAAAGTAAAGCATTGCAGCAGTCTCAGGTGTACATAGTTAGCAAGAGTTTTTTTTACTGCAAGTTTCATATCGCGGAAGAGCTCTTTTCATTTTTGATTTGTTATCCCTGTGGAAAAACGATAGAGTCTGGTGGACTATATCTTTCGGATTGAGCTAACCTTTCCGGTCCTTGCATTAAATGATAATATAGCAAGAGATGGTTGTGAACAAATTCTTTTAATATATTCACCAAGTTCTTCAGAATTTTATATAATTTCAATGAACTGGTATTAAAACGGTGTTGAAATTTTTATATATTACCGTGGGTCTCTAAACTATAAGTATACAGCAGAACTATATCCAATTAATAAGAGGAAATGGTATAGTGCCTTTCAAAATAGTTAAAAAAATACTGTTCAACTGGAAATAAATGTATTTTCGATGTAATCCGAGGGTCAATTTTTTAAAAATAACAATACTTTCGTTCTTTACACACTTCGTATGCGATAAAAAGGTAAAAAATGTGCCTTAATATCGTGTAGCTCTTTATTTTATCCTGCAAAGATGGCTGATTTCCAACTTTGAGCTAAACGTTCAAATGAATATTTATTTATTGGGGTATCCGCCTTACGCACACCCCGAGGTACTCTTAACAAAAAGGTATAGAAACCAACGACTAAGAACCATTTATCTACCAAAAAGTTCTGTTTCTTTGGTGAAAGTCGGATGTAAATAATTAGCTAGGATGGTAGTATAGTGTCGCAGGGATGTGCGGTTTGAGATGACGAGTGCAGTAGACAGCGATGTTCCAGTATCTGGAACCGCGCGGTGTTCTTTTGAGAGTCCTTTGCAAAGCACAAAGCTCATTTACCATGGGATTGCAGTAAAGTGGAAGTGCAGTCCAGCGCGACTCGGCTCATAGTTGGACCGAGGGATGAGAGTCGAGAGGCGAGGTCGGTAGAACTTTACTCCTCGCTCCAACGCCGCAGGGTCTCTTCTCTCTAGCTTTTACTTTAGTTTGAGCCGTGTAGCTGCAGCATTGCGATCCGAATGTCAAGATGGCAGTCTTGCTGATGACCCTTACGATCAAAGCTACCGAAACCGAGTGCAAACGACAAACGTTGTTGGCGGTCGGCGTGATTCTCGCCCGAAGGGTACCAATTCTGTCGTACTTGTTCTCAGGATTATATTTTTCTGATCTATCCGTTGGAATGTACAGTTATCGTACAGGATATGAAAGCTCGAGTAAGAGAATACAGATATATAGGAAAAAACTATAAGAATAATGCCGGAAGAAAATTTGTTGAGAAAATAGAAGACGAAAACATTCGATGGAAGAGAATTAAATATATTATCTGTTAATTAATCAATTCTAAATTAATCAATTCTACTGCGAAAAAAATTAACAGAATACCGGTGAACGAACGGAGTAAATGGAAGCATCGACATATGTACTGGATCAGCAACGACTCGGGAAAAAGTCTGTAGGATAGATACGAAATGACAATGCGGAGTCAAGAAGTTTTTTCCACAATGCCGGAACACAGTATTCAATTAACCGACACTGACTCTACCCCTACGGGCAGTGATCTTCTCTGTAGAAGGTCATGAAGATACCGACATTGCTAATATGATATCGGAGCAGACGCCTCGCGTCGCAAAATATAACTTCTGACATTGTTTGGTGAATCGCAAGAGATGCACAGTCCAACAATCTCGTATAGTCGCCTTTGTGTCACTCGTGATTTTTGCTGCATTGCATACTCTATTCGTATACGTACACCGATACATCAATTTTATATTCTTAAGACCATTGGATACCTCTGCACAATATTGAACTGTGACGTCGTAAGCGAGCAAATATATGAATTTTTAACAAAAACCTTAATTGACAATATTCATTACATTTCTCCAAGCTCACTAATCACTTTCTTAAGATTTTTTAGAACTTTTCCCATTAATTCAGATGCGATCTGAAATTCGGTGAAATTTCAGAGAGATTGACCGTTTTAAATTTGAGATAATTGCGATTGAGATTAGACTTTTTAAATACATCGCATATACCAAACAGTCGCATATTTCATGTTTTTTGATTGAATTGTCCAATCCATGTTTAAGATTCTAATGAAAAACCACTTAACGGTCAAACGACACAACTCGGGCATTAACTAAAAATATTAACGTTTTTCACTATCTAGTTTCTAAAATAAAAATGAAGAAAGTACGAAATTTCATAGAGTAGAAGCGAAACCGACTGTCTACCGTCTCGGTTTCCCTCTTAAAATTAGATGGTCAAGCGTTCACGCATGCGTACCTGCGTGCATATGGGCGCCTTATCCAAATGCGTAAAGCGGACAGTTCCAACCAAAAGTGTTCTCCCGCAAGCAATAGACAGATTAACGTTTGTACATTACTAAACATAAATGATATTTCAATATCAATACCGATATTGTGCATTTCGAAGTATGTAATAAATTGCTTGAATGGGACTAACTTTTGCTTGAGATTGTCCCGGAGATATAACCTTAATTGCATTCGTTCTACTGTACATAAAAGCCGAGTAATTCATGGAGTAGCGAACCTAATATTCCATTATTTTATCATAAATAAACCGCGAAATTCAGAGAAAACAACGAAATAATGTGCGTTAATTACACGAGAATATAATAAACCATGAGCTAATTGTTCAACGCGCAGATAACAAACGAAATGTAAATAGAGCTGCGTAGATGGTTCAGCGACCATCAGTACAGGTCGTGGTAAGGCAGGTGGGTTCAACTGTAAATTAACTCGATTACGACGTAACGACCCACGACGGAAATGTATAAGTTACTCAATTATCAGTAGGCAAGATCCCAGTACAGGAATGTATGGTATAACATAGTAAATTTAATATCAGCTACCAGCGGTTGATATTATTTCACATATGTCAGGGCTTTGCTACGTGGAATGTATCCGCGCACGAACCTAAAGCGGAAAATTGATAATCAATTGCTACTATTGCGAAAGACGTTATATAAAATAAATGAGAAAGTAAAGTACTCTTGAAATAATTAAGAGCGCAATGATACTCGTCATTCGTCAAAATGATTTTGAGATGTACGATCATGGATTTTTCATTATTAAGATATGACCGATTGCTCTTTATTTTATTGTTTCACATATATTCATACTATACGAAATGACCCCGTGCTCTCGTGCTCTCGTTTACACAATTAGACGAGCTTAACAGTACAATATCTGAATATAATTTGCTATATTCTCTGGATAGGATTTGCTTCGCTATAAGCAATTAACGTATCGAGCGTTATTTCATACCCGCTTTGAATTAACATCATTAACAAGTCCCGTGAACTCGAGTTCTCGAATGGTCTCAATTCGATTCAACGACTACGACTGCGACAACGACACAGCTTTCGAGGGTTAATAGACCGAGAGAAAATTAAAGAGAAACTCTTTTCAGCGCACATAATACTGCATTTAACTATGCTTTATAATTTTTTTCTATAGCTAAACTTGTTAATTATTCATTCTTTCGCATGTGAGAGACACGGAGTAATGGATAACTTGTAATTCAGTAGACCACAAGAAAATTACCAATATTTGGGTAATATTTGTCTTCGTTCCAGTTGCAAGGGCCCAATGATTATTGATATTTTCCAGTGTGAACCATTATTTTTATTCGCAACGTTAGTAATAATTACAAACGTATTAAAATTACTCTGTAAAGATAATTGGTGTACCAGTAACATTTACATTTTATATGACGTGTAAATAGCGAGTGCACTCATCAGTGTAGTCCACTCCTTTTCTCCCCCTCCTCCATTACCAAAATGTGGTTATGTGAATATTATTGATACGAACCACAACAATTTTCTAATCCCACATTCATACTTTTTTCTAATAATTCTTCAAAATTGCAGTAATTTTTATTTACAAATTTAAAAATTAATGATTAACGCAACATTAATGAGAACTTGAGTACAATGTAATGGAAAATGGTTAAATTATTGGTAATTATTTTACTCCATGTAGAGTGAATGGAAAAAAAAAGCTCTAAGGAAAGTTTGTTACGTGTATTACAAAAAACTTTAAGGGCTGGGAGCAAAGATATTATATTATTATATTATATAATATAATATTATATAATATAATATTATATATTATAATATAATGATATAAGTTTCAATAATTACCATTAGGTACCTGTATCAAAAGATTTGGAATAAACGAAACATTGGAATGATCTATTTTTTTATCCATTATTTTAATATAATTTTTGAGGTTCAATAATTGTCAATATATGCACAAAAGCACAGCATCACAATATAAATTTATCGGTAAAGTGTACATATATATCCAGAGGAAAATATATATAATGTGCACACGATATCCGTCAGGAACTCTCGCGTCAGGAACCCGTCATGTACGGTATACGAGATGCACGCTTCCGGCAGTGACGAAGACGCATGAGAGTTGCAACTTCTAGTTGCAAACAGCAGCCACACCGAACAGCAATTTCTCTCTCGGTCTTTCGCGAAGATGTTGTGTATTCAATGACGGCTTATTCCATGTTGTATACAGTATACTGAAACGCAGCTCGTCGTTGTCGTCGTTTGATTCCGTGCAACGTAGCAATATATCTAGCGGTGCGCAGAGCAAAGCCTGTGCCAAGCCTCGAGACGCAGAAATGTATCGTGCTCAGCGAAGCGGTTGCGTCCGGACCGCAAGATTAATCGCCAATAAACTCCACGTCGCTCTTTCGCGATGCGTGAGTAACGGTTATCTTCATTTCGGGGTTCTTCACGGCTCACTGTTCTAAAGTTTTAGAGTCACGGATACGCTTCCGCCGCACACTCGTCTAATGTATCGAGCCAATTAACGAATAGAATTGAAACTTGGTATGTCAATTTTGGGCACACACTTTGTATTTATATCGATTATAACCACTGCGACAAAAATTCTGTACGACCAGAAGTGATAAGAAACCATTTTTAGCCGTCAATTGTAAAATGGAAAGATTCTATCATTAATGAACCTATTTTATTGAATCAATTTCAAACTCGGTATTCCAGTTCTATAAAAGATATTAGGTATCGTACTATCGTGATCGAAGTAAAGATAGTCAATAAATTTTCCTGCACAGTGCTATGCAAAATCGTCACTGAACTTCACTCGCGATGTCTCTGAAGTGACAATGATTTGAAACTATCACATGGAATTATCAATTAACGGATCATATTAGACAAGAGACAATTAATTGATAAAATTCAAATCAGATATATTAATAAAAAGGAAGAATAAAGGCGAATAAATATGTACCAACCGGTGACATTGATACCAGTTCAGCATTATCGTCGAATCAGTAATTTCGAAACAATCGCGTGTCTCCTCCGTTATGTGAACTTTTCCCTCTTCGAACGACTTCACGATCATCCCTTGTAGTCAGTTGCATTGAAATCCTGCAACTTTATACATATCTTTGAAGCATAGTGTCACAGCGGCGTAAAATCAGTCATGGAAAGTAAAACGCATGCCAAGAATAGTGTTAGTCATACGTGCATTTGAATCATTCATGTTGCAATGTGTAAAAGTGATCTTGCACGAGGCGTCGGACCGTCGAAAGATGAATCGACAAGAGCAGGCGAGACCGAAATGCCGAAGCGAGCGGCAAACCATAAAGAGTCCTCTTCGCCGGGTGCTGTGCCTCAAGGTGATCGAGGAAAATTGTTCTTTTATGAATTCAAAGAACTTCGCTTCGAAGATCAAAGTTCTCAAAGGCGGAGAAATATATGCGCGATAGAAAATGCAAGGGCAGAGTGAAATGAATGTTCGCTGTAGCAACTTCTCTGACTATCGAGAGTTTCTGCACTGCTGCTGATGAAATGCCAGCCGGCTTTGCTCACTGGACTCGAGAAAGAGATCGGGTGCGAGAAATGTCATCTAAAATGATTACATTTTTCTTCAATCCCAAGATTCGTCGTTCCTATTTAAAAAATGCAGGTGTATTTACTCCTGTCATTGTCAATGTATGGACGTGCATCATATAAGTGAACCGATGTCTCGGAAACTATCGACGAACTCAGGGAGATCCGACTGTTCATCAGAAGGCATTTTCTTCTAACATTCTACTGTTCCTCTCTCTCTCTCGGATCTATGTGTGGCTGCACCCTTGCGCAAGAGATGATTCGTGTGAAACGTTTGAGGCAAAGCGATGTCACGCTGTACATACGTGATGGATACAATTAATGTGAAACATTTTCCTTCAATTATCTGTAATACGTTAAATTCACGGATATTCATGAGAGATTAATATTATATTTACAATTAAAATTAAATGTCAAGTATATTTAATTTTTATGATGATATCTAATTCGCCTCTCTATTAAGGCTTACGATTAATTTCAGCGTACAGTTTTCATCTTTGTCTCCTCTCGGAGCAAAGTTCATCTTCTTTCTCTTGTTCAGTACGTGAGGAAAGCGCGTCTTCCCTGTTCTCGGCAAGCAGAGCCCGAGGCTTCAGTTCCTTTGGCTAAAGTTGATAAAGAGGGTGCTATCCGTCATCGGGGTCGTAAATAATGAAGTTTCGTATAGTACGAGGATCGAAGAAGCTTGCGCCCCTGAGGGCAAAGACGAACGAACTCCAAAGCCTCGAATTATTCTCAGTGGGTGCACCGAAAAAAAATATCTGTAGTTCTCGCGTAACCCACATATCACCTTTGAAAATCTCTATACCGTATTGGCTCGGTTAAGCTGAATACCGTACTAACATGTATTATTATAACAGATTTAATTGAACGATCGAAAACTTTTTGTTTCACCGGTGAAATGAGTCTTTTCACGAACGAATCGCGTGTAAAAAAAAAAGTCGTTTTACCGGTATAACGAAAAGTTGTTAATCACTCAATCAGCTTGCAGAAGCTCAGCAGAAGAAACGGCATCATATATCGTACCATAGCGTGCGGTGCTTAAAGAAGCAGTACTGGAGCCGGTGTCATGCGTATACGTAAGAATTGTAGTTGAAAAATTAGACTCCTGGGAGTAAATTCATTGCGGAGGTTGTGAGTAGACCACTTTAGCAGACGCTTACACCTATGATCGACGCAACTATTCAGGGACCGCTTTAATTCCCCATTGAAGAAGTTATTGCGTAGCGATGTTTATAACAGTTAAAGCATAGTAACACAAGCTGACGACAAATGAGAGTTTATTTCCTACAGAGAAATTAGTGAAACGAATTAAAGTGGAAGTTGGGATAGATTCCAAAAATAATTCATATCCGCAGTCGGGCCGGGGTTCCTCAGCATTTGTAAATTATCCAGCTGTATTTAATCGCGAATAGTCGGTTTATGACAAAAATACAGTTGCGTGGTAGTGCATGACAGAATTGGTGATACTATCGCTTTGTACTTTTTAATAAAAAGGACAGAAGGGAAGCGGGTGCATGTATGTATCGATGAGAGCAGGGTTCGGATAGTTCAAGGAGTTGGGTGATGCTGCCGACGACGTTAAATCGACGGCCGACACTGGCTTAACGCCGTAGGATAACAGGGTGACGTTAATGCTCATGGATATTGACAGTGGATCGATCCTCTCTCCTAACCAGGTATCGCAGGGATGTAGGAAGGGTACTTTGCTCGTATGTCAGGTATATCCAGGGAAAGACCAGCATGGAAGCTTCATCTGGAATGCCTGCGTGCTAGCGGATTAATGGGGTTTGCTGTGAGAGCAAGCTCGCTTCAGACCTTGTCCTGCACCCCTGCATCGCGACGAGACTGGGATCGTTGAGAGAGCTTTAAGCTGAGGGCTGACCTCGATCGAGAAAATGTTGTTCACAGACCGACGACCCCAACGGCAATCGTACTACCCCTTCGTTCCTCGATACGACGAATGATCAACTGGGCAACCACCTCACGTAGGTGAGGTAAAAGAATATGTGAACAATTCCAGACGAGTCTGTAATTTCACTCCAGCGAGTAGCTTTAAGAACTGATTTAAACCATTTAAAAGGATTTGTAAGGTTTCCAATTCAACATGCGTTATTTTTAATCAGCTCGACTGAGAATCGAATCACGTACAGTAATAGGTAGTACTCGTGTAAGTTTATGAAGGAAATGTCACGCGATCGAAAATTTATGACATCGCGAACGATGGAATGATTACCTGCAGAGAAAATTAATAAATATACAATAATCGTTAATAACATATAACAAATATTTACGGAATAAAAAAATAATGCTTAACTTAAAAGATAATTAAGTTATTTTTTGTTATTTCTTACCGTCGCAGAGGAGAGACGCGTAAAATCTCTCTTCTCGTATACTTGGAAGGTATCGTTCACAAGATGTTTTTTGCATCGACACCTCGTACATCGTAACAATTGAGCTATCGTTCTCTCGCGTGTCTCGCTAACGACCGCAGCCATCCATCTCTGTCCTTCTCAGTGGTCCGGGGCAATCTCACGAACCGAGTTCGTCAGACCATAGTTATCAAGTTATTCGCTTCTTCCCTCGACTCCGTCAAAAGTTTATGGTTACTCTAGCGGTGTTACAAGATTTATTTTTTTCTCATCACATTTTTTTTGCAGAATTACCGATTTATTTTCTTCTTAGATTATATATTGGTGTAAGTCATTATGTTGCTTCCATTAGTTTTATTCTATTGTTTTATTACTTTATCCGAATGTAGTAAATACTATACGTACGGGTAATTAAATATCTCCTTCGTTTATTTGTAAGTCTCTCATTGAGAAATGCAAATTATCACCTTTCCGCCTTAGTTTAGTTTGTCTCAGTGATACGATACTCGGTGACTTTAGCAAGGATGAAATAAACTTTGCCGTTGTGTAATAATGTCCATAAACACTGACTACCGAAACGTCGAAGTCGCTAACTATCTACGTTCATTTTCCTGGATCAATGAGCTCGAACAGCTAAATTGGCCGTGTTTTGGTTCGCATCGGTCGGAGCAAACGCACCAACGTTAATAACACGTGGCTACGTTTTTCTGAGTGGATCCCGTCGGCTAGTTGGGGGTTTACTCAGCAATGCGTGTCCCCTTGTCACATCGGATTACGGTCCTCAACCGGACTGCCTTCATAATTTCATCGAACCCTCCTTCATGCGGTTGCTATACTACTCGTCTGAACCTCCATCCTTCCCACCCCTGGCACGCCCTCTAACGCAAGCTCTGGAATGAGCAACTCGGTGGCTACTGAGAAGTTAATTAACTTTAACATCCATCCATTGGCGAATAGACGGAGCCAAACTGTGGAGTCCATCGTAACACTTTACGCATTAGCGTACCAATGAACCGTCACCTCTCTGCCTCTTCTCAATCTTCGTTCTACTATCGTCCACCGTGCGATAAATAAATATAACTTTTCACCGTATCATCACAAGTTCAATATCCAGGCTTCGTTCAAACTTTTACTTAAAATTGATTCAACTACATCATCATTTTTCGTATCTTTATTCTTTCGACGGACTGGCACCGTGATTTTTTTCAAAACTTTTGCATAGAATTACGGAATGAATACTTTTATGATTTAAAGAGTGCAAAGCGCATTCTATGAGAGAGTGGCTTGTATACCAATTATACTAAATACAAATACTAATACAAAGTTGCACTACATGCGTGAGGAAAAGGGATCACGCGCGTTACCGGTAACACCTTACGAGGTATGTATGTAGAAACAGAGCGACAAGAGACTCGAGAAGCATTTGTAGAATGTATTCTGCAAGCCATGTTTGCCCACACTCTGGGCCAAAGATAACGAGGCTATTAATCACGTCACAGAAGTGAAAGTATAGATCTGGTATGCGCCGTACCTCAGTGTGATATATTACGAAAAGTAGTGAGGATTATGGGACCACAAATTTTGCGTTAAAACTCAATATACATCTGCTACGAAAGGGAAATGTTAAGATTGCTAGTCTGAGAATTTGCTTTCCTTTACTTGAAATCGATTAAAAACGACGATAAATAAATATATACATCTCAGATAGGTTTATTCATACTTTTTGTCTTTTAAACTTAAAATTAATATAAATAAAACAACAATCAGTTAAACAAATATATCGAAAGAACGTCACATAATCCCATTAACTTCGATGTTATAAAATGTTCACTACATAAAATAACTGATGATTCTAAATATATGTCTTATTTACAACATTACCATTTGTATGCGATATAAAATAGTTCCTTTCATCGGTCTTACTTATCCTCGAGAAATATGTCATAAATACGTTGGGGCAGCGAGAAGTACAAAGTCGGCAAGAGGATATACCGAAACGTAAAAATTTGAGTGTACGCGGTCACGAGCTCGCCGGACATCTCAATTTTTCTCGGCAAGCAGTCGAGTGTACCGCAATGCAGTTGAAGCTGTCAGCATCAGCTGGCTCTGTCGCTCTTTCCTCCACTGGTAGATCTCGTTGTCAGGTGGGACGAAATATAAGTATGCAGTGAATGTTTTTAGTCGCAAAACCGCGTTGCATCCCTGAGCATCCTTTGTATACATGAGGTATATCTATAGCCTATAGGCTACCACCTGCCACCCCTATACGTTCACCGAGTGGCAAAGTCTCGTTGACGTAGAGTCGAGCGACAAGAGGATGCAGGATTTGCGAAGAGTGAAAAAGAACGTACATTAGTCAGAGTAGAACTACTTAATATTAAACCAAGTAGATTCACTTACGGATATGTGACCGTTAAAAAAAAGAAGAAAAAGTTAAACAAAGAGAATTTAAACAAGTCAAGAGACGCGATAGAGATGCGGAGGTTTATCTTTAGGGGGTTTTTAAAAATACATTACGAGAATTGATATCCACAAGATACTTTTCAAAATTCACCATTCGAATCGACACAATATCTATGTAATGGAAATCGACATATTTTAAAGTAGATATCATACGGAAAATGATACTCCGTCGGGGGTATCTTAGCGAAGAATACGAAACAGGATTTTTTTATACGTGTTACCGGGATTAGATGTTAATCGGTGATTAATTGATTGATTGATTGGTATATTTATGCCTTGGGTTATCCATGAGGCAAACAACGGTATACGGAATATGAAATAATCTTTTAATCATAACGAAATAGGAGTATAAGTGTAAAGTATAAATAACAAATTTAAAGTAAAAAGATGTAACAAAACGTGAATGAAATAAGAAAATCGGAGCTTTAATGTAGAGTGTTTATAATAAATAAAAGTAGTATAGATGTAACAAAATAAGAAGAGATAACAAAATAAATGTATAAATGAAGATATTAAAATAAAGCTCAAGAAGGTTACAGCCATACTAGAATCTAATTAATTAATTTGATAATTCCAGAGTACATTTGCTTGTTAGTCAGTAAAAATGTCATGTAAAGTTAAAGAAAAACATAATAAAATGTGGAAATTAGAATTAAAACTAAGATAAAATAATAAAATATTTAAAATAATTAAAATAATAATAAAACGACATTGCGTATGCAAGTAACTACTAAAACAATATGAATACTACTACAGAGCAATTGCCAACAGCTTCATGACAATCTGATGATTATTAACTCAGTAAAGTAACTAAAGAAACTAAAGAAACTAAAGAAAAAGCTCGTGTAACAGAGGAAACAGACCTAATTTCCGGTTAAGTATCGAGAGAAAAAAGATAAGCATACATTCGGCTTTTGAAAATAGGAAGAGTGGACGATGAAACTACTTCTGTGAAAAGAGAGTGCCACAATTAGATTGAAGATAGGTAAAACGAGTTACGAACAGTTGCCGTTCGGTGATTGGGAACGTGAAAATATTTTGATTCGGTTGTCGTGAAGGACGCTGGGATGGTGGTTGTCGGTTAAAGAGTTGGAGGAGAAATGTCGGGGAATTGTCTTGTAGTATATTACAATTAGAGATGTCCATGAAGTACAGTCGTCTAGATTTGACAGTCAGCCAGGTAAGTTGTCTACGATAATGATAGATGTACTCGTCCTGTCGTAAGTTAAAAACGAATCGAAAAATAAACAACAGAATGAGTTTGTGCAGCTTAGACTTTTGCTCTTCAGTTGAATCATTGTAAACTAGGCAACAATAGCCAAGGAGAGGAAAAATAAACAAGATAATAAGAGTGGTTTTTGATTCATGTGAAAGGGATTTTATGGGGTATTTTAATTTACGTAGTGAGAAATTGACTTTCTTAGATATTGACATTATGTGGCTTCGCCATGACAGATCAGAGGTCATCATCGATTGATTGTGTGTACCAAGAGTGTATAAAATATTATAAAAATCAATTTCCTTAAGGTACACGGAAAAAGGGCTTGATCAGGGCTATTAAGCGTTTGATTGAAAATATTTATCAGCCGATAAATTTGTTAGACCAACCAAGGTTATCGCGACCAAGTACTTGATTTTGTTACAGAGTAACGAGAAATTCTGACATGAAATTATTGTTTTTTTTCCTTTTAATGAAAACAAAGTGTTCTCTATGAGAAAGTAAAAAAGAGAGTGATATAGGTGAATAAAAGGAATACATTTTTTAATTGTTTATAACAATAATAATTAAGATTCTTGTTATTACTAAAAATTATTTCGAATAACTTATTCGTTTAGGTTGAAAGCGTGCTTCGGTTTATCTCTCTACTACAAATAAAACCTGAGATAATAATTTTTTTAATCCAACGCACGCTCGTTTTCCGCAAATATGTTACGTCCTGCCCACGTAGCACCGAACTATTGAGAAAATATTTAACGAATATTCCACTGTAATATGTTAATATTGCCAAAACATTTTGAATTTTAATAAAAAATATCGTTGATATGTGGTATCAATATTGTTATGTTTACTAGAAACATTACATATATAACATTTGAACAACATTGTCGAATAACATTGCAATAATGTAGTTGCATAATATTGCCAACGATAAAAAAGACAATATTTATATCATTCAACTGTAACCTTAATTAAAGGTATACATACGCTAATAATACAAATTGTATATTAACGAATAATATGAAGGAAAAATACATTTACTGAAAAACTATAATATATATCTTTCTTTTTTTCGTTCGTAAGGAGATATGAACATGTGTCCTTAGAGTTGTCTACCTAACGAACTATTATTTCACCGAGACGTTGATCACTACGCTATCCTCATAGACACAGTGTGGAAGCTATTGTCTATAAATATATAATTATTCCAACGGAATTAGAATGCAGCGGAGACTAAAAGGCTACATTAGTATTTTGAAGACGGAACATGCGATTGGGAAACGAAATAATTTTATTCGAATCGACATACTACTTACCGTCCTATGGCTATTGGTTTTCGAACAGTGGTTTACAACAATATCCTGTTGCCTATCATGATATACCATACGCATCACTTAAAGGTATGTAGTATCAACCCAGCTATTATCTCCGGTTACACAAAAAAACACGAGCTGGAAAATCAACGAAAGGCCCCTCTTTGTTTTCCATGGCTTTATGCCGGAAACAAAGTTTGTGAAGGACCAGTTTTTTTCACTTAACCTATGAGTGAGACATCGTATTAACGGAAGTCAAGGAGCCCAGAGAGTATAGAGTGGATTACTGCGACAAAAGTATTGTCGCAACAACAATATCTATACGTAATGTGTAGTAAAGAACTTTTGGGTGCAGTTGATGTAGTATAGATTCATAAAATTCATTATTTAACATTGTTTTATTATTGTCAGAATGCATCAAATTTTGTGTACCCTTTTTATGTTGCTTTTTTCAAAACCATTTCGAAATAAGTAATTAGTGTTGTATTAAAATACAATGTTGTCATTATAATACAAGATATCTGCCGAGATTCTTTCTAGTTTTTATAACGTATTTCCGCATTGATCAGCTAGGCTATATACAACAAGTCTGTATAGAATCGAAAAAACACCAAAAAGTATTTGTAATATCTGCTGGTAGCAGGCGTAGATATCCCGCGCAGATCATTTCTCAACCAGATCAACTATAAAGTACGGGATGAAGCTCGTATATTCTCATACAGGTGCTAAATTCTTGTAGTATCATGAAATGACTACTCGAGGTTTGCAACTATAGATCGGTCACCCCTTGACGTTTTTAGTCGCTGTAGCCCTCGGGTGAAACAATAGACTCAACGTGTAAGCCTCAAGCTCTTGCGTCGAGCACCAAGTCACGATGTCTCGACGCTGAAGAAAACAGCCTAAGACGAGACCGGGGAATGGAGCTTGTTATAGCAGCGATTATAACGAGACATGCTGATAACGATAAAATGAAAGCTGCGACGTCAGCACCGCATAACCATCCCCTCGCCTTCGTGCAAATATAATCTAAATATAGTCTATAGCCTCTGTATCCATCCGTATTTCGCCAATGCTTCAAACCACCCTCCCGTCCCAACGCCCCGTTTTCCGATTCGCCCACGCTGGCTCACATCAACATAATATCGAGTACGAGAGCTGATCCTTCTCGTACTGGTGAAGCCGCTCATGTAAGAATTCGCACACCAATAGATAGTGATGGAACGTGCGATGCGATAAATACTTTAGCGATAATATTAACCGAATTCGAAGTATTGTTTGTATTAAAAAAATGTTTGGTTATTTTTATGGTAATCGACTCTTAAGAACAATGTGTGTTTATGTGTTTCAGATTGCTGACGTTTTGTTACTTAGCAGCGTTAAATTGTTGGCTGTTGCTGTGTCCTGCAACGTTAGCACATGACTGGCAGATGGGTTCGGTACCTCTAGTCGCCTCCCTAGCTGACGCCAGAAATTTGGCGACTTGTCTTTTCTTCGGAGGCTGTGTTGTCCTCACGTTCAAAGCATTCACAGATTTCGAGGTACATTTGAACATTTTTACATCGCGCTTTTCTTTTATTTCGCGCTTCTTTATTATTACTGCAAAACCACATGACTGATGAATTCGATTACTGCGCTACTGATTCTAGTATAACATACAACGAATCAACATTTATACAGGGTTTCACTGTAATAACATTCAGGTCAAATTTACAAATGATAAAACGGAACAATGTAAATCATGCTTGTTTATTAATTTTAAAGTGTAACAGTATAATGGAGCTGCCGTTACGGAGGTTTCTCTAAATAAATCGTAAATTGGCATCGGACATATAGAATTAATTACAAATGTCAATACAGAAGACACTTGTTTCTACTGTCGTAGATCGAAAAAGATTTCATACAATGAATTTAATTTTTGTTTTTTAAATAATTTATAATAACAAAAGTTTGTGTCAAGTACTCAGAAGCATAACATTGTAGGTTAACCTAGAATATTTTTAACAAACTCAGCAATTAAAATAAAATAGACATTCGATTGAAATTTTGGCCAAGTTTTTAAAGATGTTGACTGATATTGCTGGATAGTACGTCTAGTATGCATAAATAGCAGATGGCACCTCGCGTATGCATGTGCAAATACCATTGCGCATAGCGCCGATGTAATAGACCTCACTTCCTGCGGCAGCTTGAGCCTGAGCCTGAGCCTGAGCCTGGGACTGACTATGCGATGCTCTTAATGCGCCAGAGTGGCCAAGTCCCCAGACATTAACGACGCCTGCGTGGCCGTTTGAAGCGGAGGCAGCTTGAGCCTGAGCCTGAGCCTGAGCCTGAGCCTGAGCCTGAGCCTGTGCCTGTGCCTGTGCCTGTGCCTGTGCCTGTGCCTGTGCCTGTGCCTGTGCCTGTGCCTGTGCCTGTGCCTGAGCCTGTGCCTGGGACTGTGCCTGGGACTGTGCCTGGGACTGTGCCTGAGACTGTGCCTGGGACTGTGCCTGGGACTGTGCCTGGGACTGTGCCTGAGCCTGTGCCTGGGACTGTGCCTGGGACTGTGCCTGAGCCTGTGCCTGGGACTGTGCCTGGGACTGTGCCTGGGACTGTGCCTGGGACTGTGCCTGGGACTGTGCCTGGGAGTGTGCCTGGGAGTGTGCCTGGGAGTGTGCCTGAGACTGTGCCTGGGACTGTGCCTGGGACTGTGCCTGAGCCTGTGCCTGGGACTGTGCCTGGGAGTGTGCCTGAGCCTGTGCCTGGGACTGTGCCTGAGCCTGTGCCTGGGACTGTGCCTGGGACTGTGCCTGTGCCTGTGCCTGTGCCTGTGCCTGTGCCTGTGCCTGTGCCTGTGCCTGTGCCTGTGCCTGTGCCTGTGCCTGTGCCTGTGCCTGTGCCTGTGCCTGTGCCTGAGCCTGTGCCTGGGATGCACTTAATGAGCCAGCGTTGCCATGTCCCCAACGAGATCCGTAGATGTTATAGCTACCGGCAGCGGCACCTTGAGCCTGAGCCTGAGCCTGAGCCTGGGATGCACCAGCGTTACCATATCCCCAACGAGATCCATATATGTTATAGTTACCTGCACCTTGAGCCTGAGACTGGGCCTGTGCCTGAGCCTGGGATGCACCAGCGTTGCCATATCCCCAACGAGATCCATAGATGTTATAGTTACCTGCACCTTGAGCCTGAGACTGGGCCTGAGCCTGAGCCTGGGATGCACTCATGGCGTTGCCATGTCCGTAACGAGATCCGTAGACATTGTAGCTACCGACAGCGGCACCGTGAGCCTGAGCCTGAGCCTGTGCTTGTGCCTGAGCTTGAGCCTGAGCCTGTGCCTGTGCCTGTGCCTGTGCCTGTGCCTGTGCCTGTGCCTGTGCCTGTGCCTGTGCCTGAGATTGGGCCTGAGCCTGAGCCTGAGCCTGAGCCTGAGATTGGGACTGGGAATGAGATTGAGCCTGTGCCTGGGACTGTGCCTGTGCCTGTGCCTGTGCCTGAGCCTGAGATTGGGACTGGGAATAAGATTGAGCCTGTGCCTGGGACTGTGCCTGAGACTGTGCCTGAGACTGTGCCTGAGACTGTGCCTGAGACTGTGCCTGAGACTGTGCCTGGGACTGTGCCTTGGACTGTGCCTGGGACTGTGCCTGGGACTGTGCCTTGGACTGTGCCTGGGACTGTGCCTGAGATTGGGATTGAGCCTGAGCCTGGGACTGAGCCTGAGCCTGAGCCTGAGCCTGGGACTGAGCCTGGGACTGAGCCTGAGCCTGAGCCTGAGCCTGTGCCTGTGCCTGCGTTTGTGCCTGTGCCTGTGCCTGTGCCTGTGCCTGTGCCTGTGCCTGTGCCTGTGCCTGTGCCTGTGCCTGTGCCTGTGCCTGTGCCTGTGCCTGTGCCTGTGCCTGTGCCTGTGCCTGTGCCTGGGATGCACTTAATGAACCAGCGTTGCCATGTCCCCAACGAGATCCGTAGACGGTATAGCTACCAGAGGAACCTTGAGCTTGTGCCTGTGCCTGTGCCTGTGCCTGGGATGCACTTAATGGGCCAGCGTTGCCATGTCCCCAACGAGATCCGTAGACGGTATAACTTCCTCCAACGGAACCTTGAGCCTGTGCCTGTGCCTGTGCCTGGGATGCACTTAATGGGCCAGCGTTGCCATGTCCCCAACGAGATCCGTAGACGTTGTAGCTACCTACAGCGGCACCTTGAGCCTGAGCCTGAGCCTGAGCCTGAGCCTGAGCCTGAGCCTGTGCCTGAGCCTGAGCCTGTGCCTGTGCCTGTGCCTGTGCCTGTGCCTGTGCCTGTGCCTGTGCCTGTGCCTGTGCCTGTGCCTGTGCCTGTGCCTGTGCCTGTGCCTGTGCCTGTGCCTGTGCCTGTGCTTGAGCCTGAGCCTGAGCCTGAGACTGTGCCTGGGACTGTGCCTGGGACTGTGCCTGGGACTGTGCCTGGGACTGTGCCTGGGACTGTGCCTGGGACTGTGCCTGGGACTGTGCCTGGGACTGTGCCTGGGACTGTGCCTGGGACTGTGCCTGGGACTGTGCCTGAGACTGTGCCTGAGACTGTGCCTGGGACTGCGCCTGGGACTGTGCCTGGGACTGTGCCTGGGACTGTGCCTGGGACTGTGCCTGGGACTGTGCCTGGGACTGTGCCTGGGACTGTGCCTTGGACTGTGCCTGGGACTGTGCCTGAGCCTGTGCCTGGGACTGTGCCTGGGACTGTGCCTGAGTCTGTGCTTGAGCCTGTGCCTGGGACTGTGCCTGGGACTGTGCTTGAGACTGTGCTTGAGCCTGAGCCTGAGCCTGTGCCTGTGCCTGTGCCTGTGCCTGTGCCTGTGCCTGTGCCTGTGCCTGTGCCTGTGCCTGTGCCTGTGCCTGTGCCTGTGCCTGAGATGCACTTAATGAGCCAGCGTTGCCATATCCCCAACGAGATCCGTGGATGTTATAGCTACCGACACCGGCACCTTGAGCTTGAGCCTGAGCCTGAGCCTGAGCTTGGGATGCACCAGCGTTGCCATATCCCCAACGAGATCCATAGATGTTATAGCTACCTACAGCACCTTGAGCCTGAGCTTGAGCCTGAGCCTGAGCCTGGGATGCACTTAATGAGCCAGCGTTGCGATGTCCCCAACGAGATCCGTGGACGGTATAGCTACTGGCACCTTGAGCCTGTGCCTGTGCCTGTGCCTGTGCCTGTGCCTGTGCCTGTGCCTGTGCCTGTGCCTGAGCCTGTGCCTGTGCCTGTGCCTGTGCCTGTGCCTGAGCCTGAGCCTGAGCCTGAGCTTGAGCCTGAGCCTGAGCCTGAGACTGAGCCTGCGACTGTGACTGTGCCTGTGCCTGGGACTGGGACTGTGCCTGAGCACGGGACTGTGCCTGTGCCTGGGACTGTGCTCGTGCCTGGGACTGTGCCTGTGCCTGTGCCTGGGACTGTGCCTGAGCCTGAGCCTGAGACTGAGCCTGAGACTGAGCCTGCGACTGTGACTGTGCCTGTGCCTGGGACTGTGCCTGTGCCTGGGACTGTGCCTGAGCCTGGGAGTGTGCCTGACCCTGGGACTGTGCCTGAGCCTGGGACTGTGCCTGTGCCTGTGCCTGTGCCTGTGCCTGTGCCTGTGCCTGTGCCTGTGCCTGTGCCTGTGCCTGTGCCTGTGCCTGTGCCTGTGCCTGTGCCTGTGCCTGTGCCTGTGCCTGTGCCTGTGCCTGGGACTGTGCCTGGGACTGTGCCTGTGCCTGTGCCTGGGACTGTGCCTGGGACTGTGCCTGTGCCTGTGCCTGTGCCTGAGCCTGAGCCTGAGCCTGAGCCTGAGCCTGAGCCTGAGCCTGAGCCTGAGCCTGAGCCTGAGCCTGAGCCTGAGCCTGAGCCTGAGCCTGAGCCTGAGCCTGAGCCTGTGCCTGTGCCTGTGCCTGTGCCTGTGCCTGTGCCTGTGCCTGTGCTTGTGCCTGTGCCTGTGCCTGTGCCTGTGCCTGTGCCTGTGCCTGTGCCTGTGCCTGTGCCTGTGCCTGTGCCTGTGCCTGTGCCTGAGCCTGTGCCTGTGCCTGTGCTTGGGATGCACCTAATAGGCCAGCGTTTCCATGTCCGTAACGAGATCCGTAGACGGTATAGCTACCTCCAGCGGAACCTTGAGCCTGTGCCTGAGCTTGAGCCTGGGCTGCACCTAATAGGCCAGCGTTTCTATGTCCGTAACGAGACCCGTAGATGGTATAGCTACCTCCAGCGGAACCTTGAGCCTGAGCCTGAGCCTGAGCCTGTGCCTGTGCCTGAGCCTGAGCCTGAGCCTGCGCCTGTGCCTGTGCCTGTGCCTGTGCCTGTGCCTGTGCCTGTGCCTGTGCCTGAGCCTGAGCCTGAGCCTGAGACTGTGCCTGAGACTGTGCCTGAGACTGTGCCTGTGCCTGTGCCTGTGCCTGTGCCTGTGCCTGTGCCTGTGCCTGTGCCTGAGACTGAGATTGGGATTGAGCCTGAGCCTGAGCCTGGGACTGGGACTGAGCCTGGGACTGGGACTGAGCCTGGGACTGGGACTGGGACTGAGCCTGGGACTGGGACTGAGCATGGGACTGGGACTGAGCCTGGGACTGTGCCTGTGCCTGTGCCTGTGCCTGTGCCTGTGCCTGTGCCTGAGCCTGAGCCTGAGCATGAGCCTGAGCCTGAGCCTGAGCCTGAGCCTGGGCTTGGGCCTGAGCTTGAGCCTGAGCCTGAGCCTGAGCTTGAGCCTGAGCTTGGGATTGAGCCTGTGCCTGGGAATGACTTTGCGATACGCTAGAGCTGCCATGTCCCCAGATGTTAACGATGCCTGCATGACCGTTTGAGGCAGAGGCAGCTTGAGCCTGAGCCTGGGATTGACCCTGCGATACGCCAGAGCTGCCATGTCCCCAGATGTTAACGATGCCTGCATGACCGTTTGAGGCAGAGGCAGCTTGAGCCTGAGCCTGAGCCTGGGATTGACTCTGCGATCCACTCGATGCACTTGAGATTCCTATGACGCTACCAACGCTGGCAACTGCATTGGAGCCCGACTGACTTTCTGCTGTACTCACATCCCAACCATGATTACTTTCTCTCACGGTTACGACGGCTTCGTCGTTATGGGCCCCATGTTTCACAATTTCCCATCCTTCAATTTCTGCCAGACGTTGTAAATCAATTTCAACTTCGAACTCCTCTGCAGATGCGCTTGATGAGCTTGATGAGCTTGAGCCATCTTTCTGGATTATTAGGTCCAATAATACAGCATCGGATTCACCGGCTTTGACAAGCGCGAGGTTGCAGGCGAGCGCGGTCAGGACGACTGCTAGAAGCTTCATCTTGGAACGAGCTCTGGAGTCTGTATCTTCACTCTTCGGCAATCCATTTATATACGCTTCGCGTCCCCTGAAACAATATTGGATTTTTATTACTATGTTGTACTTTATACATAGTATTCCATTTCATCGATTCGTCGAGTGAGATTTTTATTTTTTCCGTAAATATTTATGTTTTTATTCTTATCTTTTTCGATTAACACATTTAATCTTCACAGTCGCGTGTTAGCTAAAATTGTTTCGAATATAATTCGAGGGTACTTCAGTTCTGGATAAAATGTTCAGGATTCAATATTTCAATAAATTTATAGACGAATTAGACCATTATGCAGAATTTCTCAGTTTAAAAGTGGCTTGCACTTTAGATATTATACTTTCATAAGTTTCATTCTCATACTCGCAATGTTTCATGCAATTTTTCATATATTTCTAGCAACAAAGACATCCACCCCTCGCTCTTGGCTGGATGTTTCTTGTGCTACCTTTCCTTCCGGCGACGAACTTGTTTATCACAGTCGGTTTCGTCGTTGCAGAACGTGTTCTGTACATTCCAAGGTATCTTATTAAGCTCTACTTCATCCATACACTATGGCAAATGGTAGTAGAATTATTATTAACTGTTTTTTCTTTAAAATGTAGGAATTCTTATTTGGTCGAATAAATAACTTTTTTTTATCCGTTATGTGTAATTTTACAATACGTATTCTCGGAACCCAACATCTTTCAATGCAGTCCTACGCTCTTTTATGTTTAACCCTTTATTTAAAGCTGATTACCTTATCATTTTAGCATCGGCTGGATACTACTAATAGTTTACGGTGCTCAAGTGGCTTGGACTGCGGTTCCCAGACGAAGAAGTTTAATCACAACAGCTGTTATTGCTCTCTTGATCTTGGGATGCTGTCGCACCGCTGTAAGAAATCGGGATTGGGCTACGCGAGAAAGTCTCCTCAGGTTCGAAGATTAAGGTTTAGTTTACATCACAGAAATTGTTGATAGTATTCCGTTAATGGGCATATAAAATTCTTTATATATTAGATCATACTTTCGTTCATTTTCAGAGCGGGTTTACGGTCGCTTCCTCATAACGCAAAGATGCATTACAATTTCGCCAATTTCCTACGAGATACATCTCAACCTTATCGCGCTATTCTTCACTATCAACTGGCATTGTGGTAAGTTCTATTCGTTGTGTACAATTTAAGAATATAGCAATATAGAAAAAAAAACATTATTTTTCCGGTACACATTAAACAGTTATGTATCACATACTTATCCGGAATTTTATTTTATTTTATTTTTTGAGAATTATTCAGTTCATGTATTTGTTTGGTAAAATCATTGGAAAATATTTTACTTCGCGATAAGTTCATTGTAGGAGTCGCGTGTGACGCTAGCGCAACGATTGTTGGCGACTCAACGACGTGTATGAATTATGTAGTTAGCCCGACGGTGTGCTTGCACTTGCAAAAACACAGGTATTTGCTAATGTCTATTTACGTCCATAAGACGTCTCTGTATGCTTGTAGCCGGATTGTACCTGCCGACGTGAGATACATACGCGACATTTATAATCGTGGGAATCGTCTTTCGCGCTTTTCCAGTGCTCAGATAGCGCCAGCTATTCTCTCAGAAAGCATTTAAGGACGAATTCTCAGCGTCACGTTTCTCGGAAGTTCCTATTATGGCACGTACCATATACCTGCCCCGCACTCGATCGATCTCTGAAAAAGTTCAAAAGTTGTTGCCTATTGTATGTTTCAAATCAATTGTGCATCGATAATGGTATTGAATCATGGGATTCGCCGTACTTTTTTCTCTATGAGTGATTTTAGTATATTTTTCGCGGATGAAAACTGTTGTCTTTTTATATAATCGAGTACTCGCCTCACTTTTACGTAAGCTCGGTTAATTCATTGTGACACAGCGTTCCTTATAATGTCTATCTCTAATATCTATCTATTGGTATCTCATACTTCGATCCACAAGTATCAAAATGGCATGCTTTCGAGTTTGTCTGTCGATTTTTTAAAGTTATTTTGTAACTCGCAAATTTGCGGCCACAAATATTCTCTTCCACAGAGGATATTTTTTTTGCACCCGTCCTGATCTAGGGATAGTGAAATGCATACAAATAGATCATGCAGTTGTTTTCGAAGGTTATTAGGAGCAATAAATTAGGTATGTTGTCGGATCAAAACGGATCTTTTCCGAATTTCCTGACTCTTCGTAGACGTGTTACGTGTTACTATTCGATCTCGCACACGGCGAAAGTCATCTGAGATGGACTTTGGTCCATTCCCAAATTCCTAGGAGGTTTGTGAGCAAACTAAAAGGACCTCTTGAATACCCAAACCTGTCTTGATATCAACGCAGTGAGATTCGCATCTTCTCGAGCGTTCAACTGTGGCACGAAAGGACGACACTCGGGCATTCAACTTCGTCACAACTGCGATTGAAATCTCGTGGCCCTCCATCGGTCGATTTTTGAGGATCTTTCTATGAGAATCTAACGTCTAGCTACCAAACGCATCGCGTGGAGGGTAAACATCTGTCGAATATAAATAAAAAGGTGTATTTCTTCCTATATCAGGAAAAGATATTCTGAATCGATGAAAATTTGTAGCATTTGATCAGACGGTTGCGTATAACAGAAAGTATTCTATCCGTTTTCCTTTGAATACCTACATCTTTTCTCGTAGTATATGCTCACGCAGAACCATAGCCGAATGTTCAACAATGAGAGATTCAACCAAACCACATAAAATGGATGATAACCGCATGCGGTCTATTCGGACTCTTGGCTAATATTGTAGCAGTAATCAGGCAGGAAACGAACATGAGTAACATAGGAGTACTACGTGGTCTTGCTCACAGAGCTTGTTCGCCCACTCTATCTCTCGTCATTATTGCGAGCTAATTATTTTGAATAGGCTCTCGCCAACATACGCCACTCTAGATAGCCAAGCATACAATGTGCCTTGTTTCTCGTTGCTGAGGGATCGGAGCTTTCCCCTCAGAGACAGTAGCAGCATGAATGTAGTCGTGTATGTCACCACAAGTCCCCGTTACATACACCGATATCGAATCTTTTGTGTAGCTTTGGCTTAAAGTGGCCACCTTGATTTACGCGTATATTCAGTATACACGGTTGTTAATGTGGGGTAATCGAGGACGCAGCGTATACGTTCGTACTCTCGAGCCCGAGTCCAACCCCAATAAGAAGACGTATGTGCCCCGGTGAAACAACAAAACTGCTTTAATTAACGATGTCTCTGCTTGCAAAATGAAGTGCTCAGGACTTTTTTAACGTCTAGTCGCGAGGCTACTCAATCTTTTTTACTATCACGTCGACGAGTCGAGCAGGATAACGTCAACGTTACATTGTTGTTGCTGCTTTGCCCTGTTTATCGTAAGTTCAAGCTATTGAATGCACACTAAAGGAGCTTCTAGTCAAGAGCAATCGTATAGTTGATTATGAATTTTAGAGAAAATAGTGTATCAACTGATGGGCCTGTGAAATCGTGTAAAAACTGGAAATTCAGGTTTTTCTAAATTACCACTAGTAAGTCGGGTGAATCTGGCCATTGCGAGACTATCCCTTGAAAGGTATTCGGTGCACAGAAGATTTTCTATCTTGCATATACATAGTTCCACGTTGACCGCATCCGAGAGTGGAAAATCAAATTACAATATAACAAAAACAACAACCTTTAGAGGGTCCTCCGTGATAAGTGATAAGTACATTACCGCGTTGCAGATGCAATCAAAGCGATGTATGTGAAGGGACGCGCGTTCGATAACACGCGCGAGATTCCTGCAGCTGGTGCAGAATACAATGCTGTATATACACGTGAATACGGTGTATATACAGCGTAAAGTTCTATATTATGCATGCCGGGACTAGAAACCGCGAAATGACGCGCGTACCCCGCTTTATCCCGCATGCTCGTCTGGCATCCATAGTCCCGTTGTTACTTGATGTGGTAAAGCTTCGGCAACGAACGACCTTAATAATTCGTACTTCTTCTTAACGTTTCGATCCTATGGTCGGGATCCTCCTCAGAATCATTTTATTTCATTTTGTTATGTTGAATTTTATCCCGTTGTTACTTCTGCTGAAGAATTCACTTATGCCAATCAGCTTTGTCATAATATCGCAATATTTTTTTCTGAAAATACAATCCCCCAAAAACACAATGTGTGAAAATACTTGATTCAATTACATTTAAATAAACGGTCACCTATATCTACAAAAACTGGTGAAATAATGAAAAAATTCGAAGCACGTATCGTCGAGTATATGTTGTTTATTTATTACAATTGGTCGCAATTTATGTATAAATTGACAATATATATTAGAAACTAAAATTCTATTATGTCATGAATTTTATTGTAAAAAAAAATCATCGTTAATTTTTGTGAAGTTAATATGGTAACATGAACATTGCCCAAAGTAACAACGATTTATTGCCTTTTATAAACTCGCTGAGTATTACAGTAAAACAATTATTTCTACAATGAAAATCATGAAATAATTTGATTTTAATTAATAATCTACCGTATTAATGTGTACATACATTTTCACAAAGTATTATTAATAAATAACATATTATTGGCCATACGTACGGAGAGAAATCCGTATGACGATAGGACAAAGTTTATTTGCTAATCGTACACATGCTGCAATAGTAATTCGAATTGTTGATCTAGCAAAAATTGTGTACTGATAGCAAATCCATTTTTGTTATAAAGACAAAGATTGCACGATCTCGAATGATTTTTTGATTTTCCATAAAATGACAATGATACGATACGAAATATTTAAAAAATTATTTCGATTAGCTAACGCGTCTCTTTAAAATTTCTCATTATCGCGTTATTATATAATATTATTTTGTTACTATTTTTGAATTGCACATTCTCTTACTCGTCATATGCTATTATTATTATTTTTTTTTTCTTACATTATGAAGACACGCGCTAGCGTCACAGCAGTAAGTATTTCAAAAAGAGAAAACGTATAAATATACCTTTTTTTAAACGTTATAGTATTCCACAACGTCACGTGCTATGACATTTCATTCCATCTCTCTCAGACAGGCGGAACGAACAGAGACGAGTTTATCGAAGCGGAGCTGCTTTCCACCGGATGCCTTGTACTTTGTGCCATGCGCCTTGCCGAACCCGTGCCAAGCCGTGGAGGAAGTAAAAATATTGCTATTTTGAAATGTTCAAATCAACATATTTTCGATATGTCAAGCAGCTACACCATAAATTTTGGTCCTTAAATGATATATTTGGAGCTAATGCATCTAGCTACGGTACCAAATATATTAGGAATGCTCTAAATGCATTGATATGTCAATATTAACCCTTTAAATTGTGGCTGAATTGAGTTAGCTAGCGTAAGTTTTGATCGCTTCGCCACTTATTCGGTCTCTTGATCGACCTGGCAAGTCAAGGGAGCTTACTTTGTGCAGTCACAACAACACTCTAAACCAGTTTGCTCGACAGCAGTGGATGAACAGCAATGAAATAAAACTTCTGTATGGGAAAATTCGAATTCGTACGAGAAAGAGAATAAATAAAGCGAAAGAAACAAGAAAATTCTAGATCCATCGGTATCTGCCAAGGATGGTGGAAATTGCATTTTATCGGTATGTGCAGTAGCGCAGCACGCAGTCTCCATGTTGCTATGAGGAATAGTCCGTTCGTTGGTGCGTCCAGTCTGTTCACTTGTAGATCTCATTTCCTACACCCGCACCTGGCCCAACTTCCGGTCTTTTACCGTTGGACACACTATGCACATCTATACACCGATTTGCTTCTACTGCCTCTGTTGGTTTTGCTCACTTCTATCCTACCCGAACAAACTCTCACTATATAAAGTAACCCGAGCTCCCAAAGCACCAGACGGTAACTACGATATTGGTTTTGAAAAATGGAAGCTTCGGTCCACTAACGGGCAATTTCCTTCGCTTCTTTCATTTCGAATAAATCGTCGTTTCGCAGCAATCACAGAATATTGCGTTGCTCATAATTTGATTTTTTTTGCGAATATTTATCAAACGTAAATACCAATCTGTGAAGTTTGCAAAGCATCTGAGAACGATTGCGATCCTGCGAGCTGTCAAGGTTCATAGCTGCAGACACTCACAAAGGAGTATGCACTTAAAATTATTCTTCAACGTCTACGGATTTCCCACGAGATACGGTCGAGCTGTCGAGCGCACGTGAACTTTATCCTTTCGGGAATTAACTCGACGTTGTAAGTAATTCGAGCGAGTCGAGATTGATCGCACGTATGAGCGTAATAATCGAACGTCTCGATGAGAAAGTCGAGCTCTCGTCTGTGTTTCGCGTTGAAGGTGCGCTATCGTCGAAAGTCGGAGCAGCGATTTATCTGCAATGAACGGTGCTTTTACCACGTAACTTTCAGCTTCGCAGTGCAAGTTTACAAGACTGTGTGTACACCACGCATTGTTGATGTATATAGAATCATACAGGAACCCAGAAATGGCTTCGGATCGTAAGGATCGGTCTTGCTTGATTCTCAACATTTTATTGCTTGCGTTTCGCGGGAAGGCAACTCGATGGTAGTTTCATAGAAGCAATGAAACGAATGAAAGGGTATAAGAAACGAATAGCTAGCGCAACTTCTGGCTTGGCTACTTAGAACGTCATGGGAAACGGAAACATCAATTACACGCCACTCCTTATGTTACTTTCATTACCCATAACATACTTTACATCTTTGCGTTCGGAGAAAATATGTCGAAAGATTGTCGCTAAGCTGCAGATGGATAACTTTAAAAGTCTGCAATATAAATTACATGTTTAATGGTCATATGATCTATTATAGTAACTGCTGTCACGTTTAGTAATAGAAGTATCCGTAAAAGCGGAGTTTTCTAATATCGCGTATTCCGTGCCAATCATTTTTGGTTTTTGTTTGAGGATTATTTCCTATCCCTTCAATTTAAGTGCTGGAAGCATCAATGTGTAACGGTGGACAGTCGACAATGCGTTTGGCTGTATAGCGATAATTTTCATTCTATTTAGCTATTTATTTTATCAGAATCATAGACACGCACGAGACAGAGTCTACAGGTTTGAAGTTAATGTGGCTACCGCAAATAAGAAAGCGAGTTTCATCAATGTTGCGCCCTACCAATGTAAACTTCCTTTGATGAAACAGGAATATTCGCAAGAAAAGTAGATGAACCATTAAAATTTTACACACATGGTACATAACCTTATATTTACGATAATGCGTTGTTTGATTGCAGTTTTACGAGATCTGTTTGCTTTTACTATTATTCAAGGTTGACGGTCGTAAAAGTGCTAGCGCGCCATTCAGGCGGACTATCGTAAGCACACAGCAACTCTCTCTTGCGCCCTCTCTCTCTCTTATTGAATCACATAGTAAAACGTACAAATCTCGGATTATCAATCGATGTCTCCTTCCGCGTTTATTTGTCTCCCTTTCTTCTTGCCCCTATGCCGAAGAGGTAGAATCATTCTAATTCGGTTGGTGGCGTGATTACAATCCGTCTGCTATTTTGAAATCACGATGATATATTTTCCGAATCAGACTCCGTCACAAATGTCAAAAAACAACGTTGCTATGGCGAGATATGCGAACGAATAAAGAGTCAGCAAATCTTTACAGCGCAACAAATATCACCCAAGCTCAGATTTATTATATCGAATTTGAGATTTCTCTTTTTAATCAGTCATACTACTATAGCTATTAAATAAAGCGAGTACAACAGTAATATTCATAAATAGAAAGTACCGTTCGATTCGGATTAACGTTTCGGTCAGTAGCGCTATGCGTCGCAGTAGTGATGAAGCTACGGTTATTGTCGTGGAGCGAAAGTATCGGAGCGATTTCTGCGTCAATTCTCGGCGAACGGTCGATCGATCGAACGATTAAATCGAATCGTCATAAAATTCTAGCATGACGACAAGACAGTCTCTCTATGGCCAATTTATCCGGTTGCATTTCCGATGGGCTGCGTGGTTTTCCTGCAGCCACAAAATGCACAATTGGAATTCGATACACGGAAAAGACGATGACTATTGGCGAAACGAGCACTCTCGCAATCCTATGTTCGGTCTCTCGTCATTGTAAAAAGATTATAATGATCCTTTATTTGTTTTCGAACAGTGCGGAGCAACTCGACAAGCCGATACATGAAGTTGGACTACGTCAGTTTCCGCAATTACGCTGACTGTTGAGACTTGGCCAGAATACAACTGTAAAGCAGGAAAATATGCTCCCTTATAGCTACTGTAGATTCCTTCTTCCATTTCTACTCCCATCGCTGGCTTTACGTTCTCTCCCGGGGTTCAGCGTTGGTCATACACGGGCCCTGCGGTCGCAGATTTCTCATAAACCTAGCGTTGCGAGAATTACGAGCCCACGATTCCGTGAGAACCGCATCGCTTGGCGATATACGAGCGTGTGGTTTTACGGCCTAGTGAAACTGCACACTATGTTCATTCGTCCCCCCATGATACTGCAGAGTCACGCTTCTTCTTCGTCCATATCACTCTATTTTTCTCTATCATCCACCACAGTTTGCGAAAGTATCGGCCCGCGCCAAGTCCCAAGAGTACGAGATCGAATTCTACTATATTCGAGTACTTCATCTTGATCTCGATATCGAAATTTTATAACACTATCTTGATGCTTAAAAGCGTCAGAGGAACGACGCACGTCAAAGTTTCAATTAGTTAAAATAATATCACTGGCCCTTTTTTCATTTCAACGACTGTGAGACTCATGAGTTTATATTTTCGTATGGTTAATATAATATTCGTAAAATCTATTCTCAAAATATATTTAATAACCTCACAATACCCTTTTAAACAATAACTAATAATATTTTTTCCCATAGATTCCATCTACCGATAACTAGACGGCATATTTTTATGTTTATTCAGTTAAGTGCGGCCTTGCCGTATTTAACTAATCAAGATTATAATTTTCTATCGAATTAAAAAATATCCCATTGTGCCCCCGAGTATTCATTTGACCTGAGTAACTGATAAAACTATTGCGACTTACATTTTTGTCCGACGGCAGTAAACTTGTGCTTTTGGAAACATTCTAACGGCATTATTTTCTTAGGGCCACCATTTTACCCCGCATTTCTCTATGACAAAATCAGAATATATAAACTAAAATTTTATCAGGATTGAAGATTCTATCGATATTTCTCGTCTCTCAACACACATCTACGCCTATATCGTTAGATAACCAGGTTCTAAGCAGCGCTGATTGATTCAACAGATGAATTGATATTTTGAGTGAAATTCCAGAAGCCCACCTCGTGGACGTACGATAGAGGCGGAAGAAGCGTTGACAAAGATACGGACGAAGCTAACCTAAGGGCGCGCACAGCAGTCCGCCACGCTTTATCTCATTCTTATAAATGAAATGGGTTATTTATTGTCCAATAAAGTGACATTCCGACCGGCGTGCGGCACCCTTACGAGTATATACCTCGCTGGGTGACAGTGGTGCCTCGACACTGGAATTCACCCTCTTGTGACGCGTAAATATCGAGGCGGTGACCCTAGACCGACAGTCGCTTCTCGTTCCAGTAAAATACACATACACACATACATACAGACACGTACATGTAATTCGTCCCCGTACTTCGCATCATATTTCTGATAGTACGCGCTTTCCATAATACATAGAAGCAAAAATACTTCGTCCCCCTGGTTTATTACAAGAATTCTTCTGGAAAATAAAGTTTTTATAATTTTTTATTACAAAATTTCTTCTGCACGAAAAGAGTCTTTATTCTTACAATACCTTTAGTCTTACAAAAAGACAACATACAATGGTTTTTTAAATACATCATTCGGGAATGACGGCATACTCAGACAGAGCCTATTGTATCAACTTCTCAGCTATAGACCTGAACTAGACAAAAGCCCGCAATATCCTTCGCCAAAAGTGCGGCACGTTAATTAGGGGCGAAATCTCAATATCGCTGGGCTTCGGACAGAGTCCAGTATGGTGAGCTTAAAATTATCCCACGTAGCGCAGTTTCACACTACATCTAGCGAGATTTCATTGTCCTGGCCGTACTCAAGATCCAGAGGCGACTCGGAGAGTCCCAGCTTATGTCTGTGGTAATTCGGATGACAGTGTACGATCAGCATTTGCACCACCACTCGGATGTCTTTCCTAGTCATAGCTAGCATTAACTCGGCTCCTAAGAGCTTCTTGGGTAACCTCGATTAGAAGTTTGACATAAGTGCAACGCGTTAGAATTATATCATTTGCGTGCCCTGCGCATGGAGATGACCCTCGTTGTTCAGTTCTCTTAGAAGCAGATCTTAGAACAGGGTAGATAGAATTCCACCCTGCAGGCACCCTCGGTCGACCGACCTCATGAATATGATCCCCGCATGAATTCCCTCGAAGTTACCGGTGCACAGCATATTCCTGATTCACTTGACTAGCGGCTCTGGAACACCATGCCCCACTGCCTCTCGGCAGACCACTTCGTGCGACATAGAATTGGATGCACTCTCTATGTCGATGAAGGTGCCCACCGCGAAGCTCCTTCACTCGATCTGATCGTCGATACGAGAACCAGCAACGCGTAGTGCCATGTCCACGGTCTTGCTCGCACGATATGCATATCATATTGTCGATCGTGCAGAGGAGCTTGCAGCAGTACCGCATCTCTTATGAATCTGTCCGCCAGCCTTTCCAAGCCCTTCAATAAGAAAGCGTTCGCACTGATCAGACGAAAGTCATTTGGTTTGGTATGGGTTTACCCTTCGCGCTCTAGGAATGGACATCACCTTGGTTAGCCGCCACGCCCACGCAGTGTAACCTAGTTAACTCCGAGGGGCCGTATTCTACGGACGCCAGCTAGATAATATTCAGGTTAGCGCTCGGATCTGTTGCCAATATTTTCTGAAGCCTTGACTCTTCGGGCGCCATTTCGATCTTGGCGCAGAAGCTGTCCCATCTTTTTCTCTTTTCGTTCTTAATAACTTCTTTGTACTGCCTCTGAGTCTGCGCATAGTAGCCGCAATCTTTGGGTGCTGTGGTTTCAGTTGCTCCGTTGCAGAATCTCCATGTTTTTGGTTCGGAATCTCTGCAAGTAATTATTCTACCACGGTGCCCATCCTTCTGTTCGTAAAGCCTTGCGTGGACAACTATTCTCTTAGAAAGAGACAAGTGACTGCTGCAAATAGCCCACAGAGAGCTCGAGCTGTTCCCAGGTGCCGTAATCGGTTGGGAAATCGCGGATCCTACCCCCAAGCTCGCCTCTGAATGCTTTCTAGGATGTCTACTTTAGATTCCTTCTCCAGCTAAATTGACCCAGTCTCACAAGGACCCGGAAGATAACGAGCTTGTGGTCCGATAATGAGGGCTACTTGGAAACCCTCCGGAGCTTCCGCACTAAGGTCTTGATCGGGTTTTCGGATGACCCCGGTACCCACGCAGTAAACCGACGCAGCCTCTAAATAAGGTTCATCTCTCCATCCCTGAGACGTGCGCTCTCCTACGGTGCCAGATCATTTTGTGATTATATAAGCCCAAATATAGTTTTACACCGCTAGACTTTTTACAGTGGACCATTGTCGATTTTATAATAGCTCCGGCACTGTGCCAGTCTGAGAATCCAATGTCGCTGAAATCTCACGAGTTCGCTTCAGCTTCGAAGTAAAAAATTATATAAAATTTGGTATATCGTAAGGAAAGTTCCTTAAGAAAATAAGCTACGACGTTGGACGGGTTTTATTTAGCGTGCTCGAGGGAAACGCTTGGGCGGAGCTTCGACGGTAATCCTGGATACGACGACGATGGGAACCAGACGAGCTACCATGGACTGACCATCCCCGAGTGGCTCCGAGCGTTTTAAAACTATATCGTCCCGAAGAACAGGACGAAGCAACTCGGCTGCACCCCGGTCATGCGAAACTTTAAATAAGTTTTGAAACTATACCTGATTGATTTACTTTTAACTCGATCAAGAGTTTTCCCTCGGAGAAAGGCGTGCGCCGCATCGTGAGAATCTCACGAGAGATTTCAAGAAAGTGCCATCCCCTTTTAACGTTCTCCCTCTTGTACTGAACCAATAGTATAGTCTGAAATACGGAGAAACAACAGCGCAGGTACATACAACGCCGGACTTTCAAATACAGACGAGAAACAGTTATGTGCTGCTGTAAATTTAATAAATTGCGTCGTAAACTTCTTGGGAGAATTCAAGTAGATTCACGTCGGCTACCCAGTTGGAAATAAATTTCAAATTTAACACTTTTGAGTCGTCATTAAATAATCCGGCGAAAATTTTCACGTCAATCCAACATTAAATATAATAATAAATATCTTTTTAGACATCGGACGACCATAAGAATTTATGAACTGCAAACGAACGTGTCTGAAATTAATGAACGAAAATATTTTTTATTTTACGATAATTTTTCGAGGAATAATTTTTCTGTTTTACTTATAATTTATTGTAAAATAATACTGAAAGTGAATACATTTATTTTTAGATGACTTAAATATTAATAGATAACTTCTTATGTATTTATTATCCAAATTTTGGGATTACATTTTGATTTAAAAGAGAGGGTCCTTGGTGACGACAAAGAGTGCGAAAGAAGGGTGAGCGACGATAAGAGCGCTGCAGAAGAAAGTTCGAACTCCTATCAAGTTCTCCTGTAATTCTGATGCTGCTGAGCTCACCCTATCACGTCCCTCTATCCTTCTATCGTAGTAATTAGGAAAGCTGCTCGAGCGCCGCACGCTCGTTGACTTTTCCACCCGAGAGATGCAGATCGTCCCTTTTTCGATGAGCACTTTCATGAATACCACCTCCATTCCCTTGTTCTCCTGTCTTAATTAATCCTATTAAAGTACAGTGCGCGATGTGGCTTTCTCAACCTCTCAAGTAAATGCGATTTCCAAGTTCAGTGAGTTTATACATTGTAAAAAAATCTGCGGTGTAAGCTGCAACGGTGTGAGTGGTAAAAAAAAACTGATATCAAAATTAACACTATTCATGTGGTTTATTGATAATTCGGTGTACTCTAATAAAAATTAACACCAAACGGTGTAATAAATCACATTTCTTCGAAGCTGATAGATTTTTGTAACGAGTGCCTAGGAAGTGGTACATTTAATCACGCACCAAGTGATCATGTATGTTTTTAATGTTGTCAAGTACCCACTAAGTTGTATCGTTACCTGTACTGTCTGGTGTTATACTTGCCCGTGTTAACAGACTTTCTTACACCGCACTTTTACACCGACGATTAACAAAAAAGTAATGGACCTATTGGGACTGTACAGTCTTGTTGAAACGATGTTTATGTCATCGTCGCATCTTTTACAGTATACGAACTTCATAACACCATCTTGTTGTCTATTTTTCTGTTTTTATTAAGTGTTCGAGAAAAATATAATTTTTTTAGACATTAACTTCACTGTATTGCAAAAAGATTCTTAGAAAAATATAAATATCTTCTTGTAAATGAGTATTTTCCAGACGTGAATAGAAAATCAATAAATGAATAAAATACAAACAAAAAAAAATTAATATAGAATAAATGTTTTCAACGTTTCTTGATTTCGACAATATTCAAGTAGTTACTCACAATAGCAGTTACTCGTAAGATAAACAATCGTTTGCATACAATTGGCGTTGACGTAACAGACACAAAAATTCGTTTCATCATCGTATTATGATTGGTATTAAAAATAGATAACAAAGTATTTTCGGAATGGAAATTAATGCCCCGGGATCCAGTGAAAGGCCGTGCATCCAAATGGGAAAATGCGATTTCATCGGAATGACAAAAGCCATCAAAGGCTAATGGATTCGGCCCGTGGGTAATTCCAATCCATTATCGGACACTCGAATGCTCGCCGGAGCGTACGTATTCCCTCGCTGACAAAATTCGCCGTTCATTCTTTCGCGTGTTCTTTCCATTCTTCGCATCCGTTATTGCTGTTGATTTCCAGCCATTTAGGCTTGAATTTCGTATAGCCAGAAAAACTGTTTAACCAATTAACAGGCAGAATGTAAACCATTGTTAATATTCGATGAAACTCTGAAATAGAAATACTGAATGACGTATTTTTTTTAAATGAGTAAATATCGAAGAGAGTAGACACTGTAAATTACGCAAGACAATAATTATCATAGTCTCGCCGCCATTGTAAGATTATATAAATTCAGATTTCACTGTTTATCATATTCGCTTTCGCCAGCGGTGCCCAACAGCGATTATTACGTCCGAACGAGCGTGCAATATCGTTTGTACTATAATACAAGAGACAAGAAGATCGTGTCAGGCGATGTAACAAATCCGCAGAGCTCATTAGTCACCGAGACACGCAATGTTGAAATCGCGTGCTTCGTACACTGGGGACGATCGAGGAACAAAATCCTATAGACATGGCAACTAATCTGACTGCAACATTTCAAGCGATCAATCTGTACCATCTCAACATTAGACAACTTTAAAATTAATGTAAAAATAGACCAAGATTTTAAATAGCAATTTCTACAGAAAAAGCGTCAACACCAAAGATTTTCTTATATACGTATTAGTAATGACCGGCAATAAGTGTTTATATCACCAAATGAATTCACAATTGCCTTCGGTCATGATTACACTATAATTAGTCAAAAATCTGCGGTGTTAACTGCAACGGTGTGAGTAATGGAAAAATAATCTTTCTTCGAATGAAAATTATTTGGTTTTTAAAAGTACACTGACTACGTTGTATACCAATAACCCAGTGTACTCTACTAAAAATAAAAACAACATAAAAATAATGAAATTATACGAAAATTGATGTAAACATTAATAGTGCTGTTGATATTCGTGTGAACACAGATTGTAATATCTACGTGTAACGATGCCTGCCTTGCATATAAGTAGAAGATTCGAATGAGAGGAATATATAGGAGACATCAACACAGTAGTTAACGCTCTTACTCGGTACCAGAACAATCCGGGTTCGATCCTCAGTGATCACCAAACATTTTCTCTCTTGGATACTTCATTCACATGGTAGTGGCCTGCCGAATCACTACCTTTCTACACACTTCCCTAAATTCTCCGTCCGGTTATCACATACGTATAAAATACATCTTAACATCTTACATCGTAATATGTTGTAATGCAATTCGAATTACGTCTGTGTTGTAAGGTTTGCACTATCTGGTATTATATTTTACCGTATTAATCGATGACACCGACGTTATTATACTGCTTTTCACATCAACGATTTACACCGAACTAATTGACATTTTGGGATTATACAGTAGTGTTGATATGGTGTAAATATAACACCGCATTTTTGACAGTGTATAAATGCGCTCGTGATAACCCCATTGACTCACTCATTTCATGGCGAAGTATATACAAGAGACTATAACCTAACCCATATTATAAGCTCGGGACGCAAATGGCTCACTCAATTTCATGACGAAGGTTATACCAAAAACTAACGTAGCCCGTATTATAAGCTCGGGACACCATTGGCTCACTCAATTTCATGGCGAAGGATGTACGAAAGACTAACCTAACCAATATTATAATCTCGGGTAGCGGAAACAAAAGTACATTTTTCCGGACTTACACAGGCTTCTTCAAAACTACATTACAGCCGTTTCACGGGGTGAATAAAAGGGTCGCATTTCGTTGAACCGACTAATTGCTAGCTACAGCGGAGTATCAGCGCGGTTGTAGTTGGAAGTGATTAACTCGGAGGAGGCGAGAATTAGATCGAGTTAAATGGCTTCGTGAGAAGTTTGCTGTGCAGAACCAACCACCGCGTTCTGCCACGCTTCGACTCTTCTCTCCTTCGTTCCTTCCTACATCGAGATAGGTATTTCTCGCTCCTTGTACTTGGGGGGAGGCGCCAGTCCGCGCTTTCGCGCGGTCCTCCAAAGCCAAAGACCCACTTTTCGTTTTAATTTCGTGGCGGCTTCCAAGCCTCGCCTTCACAAAATTTCCCTGGGCACTCGCGCGAAAAATATGTGAAGCCTGAACAAACCTCTCTTTTACCTCTCTAACCGTTTTTATTCGTCCGAAGAACCACGTGAAACCGAAAAGCGTGCGCAAGGGCTCCTAAGTAGAATCACTGAAAAGAGGCAGAAATTAGGACTTAAAAGTTTCCGCTGTGGGTGGAGTTAATAAATGAACGAAATACTATAGTTTAAAACGAAAGTTAAACAGAATAAGTTAATTACAAAACTATTTTAAGCGGTCAAACGCACAAAAAATTATAGAAATGCACAACTACGTTTAAACATTTCTCACTTTCTTACCTATTGTTCTCTCAATCCCGTAATTTTTAGTTGATACGACTTCCTAAGTAAATATATTATCATTTTTTGATAAAATACACAAAGGTGAAGTGCTTAACAAAGTAAGGTATAACGAAAAAAATACGAAAAAAATAATTGTTTATTGTTTCAGGCTCTGGCCATCGTACGCAAGTGCTCACAACAATCTGGGTACTCTAACGGCTGGTGATCAAGCGGAACGACATTTTTTGGCAGCGATTCACGCTCAGCCGGGTCATGTGAACGCTCATTACAATCTTGGCCAACTATACAGGTATATATGCAATCGTATACAACACTCGTCCGTCTAGGTCACCGCGCGTTGACAGTAATTAAATGCACGAGGGTGGAGCACGACAAAAATAACGTACGGCAATGTTACGATACTCTCTCCGGTGACCAACGATATTAAACGTATCATAAAATGTGCCCCGAGCTGTTTGCAGCCACATAACGTTTGCCATCGTCCCCGCGTGCGACCGCACATATTTTTTATACGTATAGTCATCCCTCCGATGCGCTTTACCTCTGCGATAATTGTATGACAATTAATTACTAATACCGCTGACCAACCGCGTGACCACGGCTGTAAATGTGTGTGCGTCGGATGATTGTTGTTCGACCCCGAAATATCGCGATGCCACTGGGATAGCGGCGGGGAATGCTCCATCCGGGTAATGCTGTATCCACTGTAATGCGTATAGTCGCCAATGTGAAGCAGAAAAAAATCGATGCCGGACGGTACACGCCCTCTACGGGTGCAATTTGCATCGTTGAGGCGTTATTTTGTAAAATTCCCTGACCCCCCTTCTCCTCTCAATAAATGATTATGCGGTACGTCATGCGGTCACTCTTCACTATAATCGCACGAACAGCGGTCACGACTAGCCACACACGCGGTAACGAGAGCACGCATGCATTGAAAATGTAAAACTGCTCTACTTACGTTGTGAATCACGTAAAAACTATAAGTTGAGCGATATAATAATTACAGCATCTCCGAGTAAAACATCATTTTCAAACGAAAGAATGCGCAGAACATTGTCTATTTTCTTTATGTAGGATGACGCAAAAAAAAAACATTGTCAAGTATACAACGTATTGTTCTTTATACGTTTAAGTTTGGCAATGATTTAGACACTGGTAAAATTTAAGCAGCAGTACGTAGTTTCTCCAAGTACCATTGGATATGTAATGACAGGAATTCAGCAGTTTAGCGACAATGTTCGTATAACAAAAGCAAGAACAGCGCACGTCGGTGTACAGATGCGTGCTGTCATCCCACTTGCACGTAAGCCAAAGGAATGAAAACGGGATTGATTACGTGACCAGTAGTACCGCGATTGAACCGATACACCTATCGTACATACCATCCACATTCTCGGAATCCTACAATGTTTCGTGCTCACGCTCTATCTCTGTATCGAATGGTCACGAATGCTGAAACAGTATTGACTCTCGCACTGATTTCAAAGCTGGCAAAGAAATCTCTTTCTCTCTCTCTCAAATTCGAATGTGCGGCGAAGCACTCAGCGTGTCGCAGATGCGTTCACTGGTCACGTCTGAATTGTACCTGACACGATCCCTGATTAAGTCTGACCGAACGCCGACGCTAGCACTACCGCAGCTACTCATCAATATCAGTTCTATTCATTGCTGTAGAGTCTATACTCACTATCGTTATACTAACCCAAATACTCTGACTAAAATTACTCACTTTCTTTGCCTCACTTTAATAGATATTTTTATAGCGTTACGTACATAAGGATTAGGATTTTGTTGTACACGAATTACTGGTAGAGGTTAAACATTGAAAACTAAGGAATCGAAACTACACTGTTAAATTGAGTCCACACCGACGACCGTGTCAATTACCCATGTTTAACAATCTGAGACCAATCTATCAATTGTCATTATAATCTGCTTTTGTCAATTTGCATTATAACCTCAAAATTTTTTACTTTTGTCACTTGAAAATAGGTGAAAAAAATTCACCATTTTATTATTGGATTATATTTGTGCCATAATTCTACATTGAATGTTAACAATTTATTGACTTTCATCTACTCATCTCGAATATAAATGTGTTGAAAGTTTTTAGGTGATTACCGAATAATTTTATCACACTCGCTTACGCGGATTCAACACTGTGAAAAGTGTTACTATTAACATTGAATGGATGAACACTGGTCCACACCGATTGACGGAATTTTTTTACTGTGTACAATCGTGACAGACAACAGTCTTGGTTGGAATTTAAACAACACGGCCGTACCGTACTGTAATTGGGAATAAATATAAGAACCCATGTAAATGTTGCAGAATCGCAGTGTACTGGCTTAGTTCTGGTGTCGGTGCTGGCGGATGGTTGAGGCCCAGTAACTCAGACGATACTGAAACGTACTGCACTTGCCCAATGCTGGTAGTCAATTTCGGCCCAGTACTGGCGCCAATATTATGCCAACGTTCAATAAAAATTATAATAAACAATAAAACAAAATATTTCTAACGATCTGCGGAAATCCCAAGTGCTTTTATATAATTCGAAATTATTTTATTGTCATTTTTATACCTTCATACGGTGTCTTACGTATGTATTACGTATGTATCATTTGTTTAATTGTAACAATACTTTTTCAAAACTGAATGGTTGATTGAATACGATCGTGTGAAGCGCGTTCTGAATTTACAACAATTTTTACCTAAGTATTTAAAAAATTCATCGGTACCAATAACAAAGTGAATTTAATGAAAATAAATGTGCTTAATGCATCAAGAAATTATAGTGACGATTGATCGCCTAGGTGAAAACAATTAGTTAAGTTAATTATTCACGTTTTTTTAGTCGTTTAATTCACTTATGTTATTAATATCAGTTGGAGTCTGAAAGTTTGCAGAAAGAATTTAATAAATTTTACGTTCATTTGACGATTAAGTACCTCTCTAAATACTCATTTTAATCGGATAAAAAAACCGCTGTACCAGGCACGATGATTATGTACATGCACGTTGCAGGTGCTGCACTCATACGTAATTATTTAGTATACGTTTTATCAAAATTTTCCTTGCTGCAAAAGAGGCGGAGTAAAATCAAACGAGCGTTTACACTCTCCATGGTAAATCTTCCATGACGATGCTTCTGGCGGCGTAGCCAAAATTAAATTTTAATTAACGCGCGTCATATGCTGCTACCGGTGGTGCTGCCGTAGCGAAATGAAGAGGATGGCTGCAGGGAGGTGGCTTTACAGGACCGAAGGTTAATACACGAGCAATGCCAACGTCGAGGGTTTTTTTTCCCTCTCACCGGGTAACGCCACTGGCGGCGAAGTGGCGGTGTACGAGCGAATGAATTTGATACACAGTACCTATTGCGTATGATACACTAGGCTTATAAAAGTATGTGAACTCACTGATAATCAAAGCTTCATTAAATCTTCGATCAATATTTTCTTTACTCTCCACCCAATTCTCAATTCCATGTACACCGAGTACCAATTATCAACTACTCGAAGCGACGATTGAGTCGCAAATACAAAAGAGCAAAAGTTGCTGAATCATTACAATGGCCTGTAGAGCGCACTTATACTCTGAGAGCATCGATATTATTAATTACGCGGTTTCATGAAGTTTTTTGTATGTCCTCACTTCAACTCACTTTCCTGAGAGATTTTTTCATACAGAATTTTATTAATACGGTTCAGCATTTTCCAAACTTATAGTATTTGTACAGTATAACGATTTTTGTATGGTTCGATCAATCCGTGTAACTCGGGATGCGTTTTTTAAATAGACTGTGAATACCGAATAATGAAATCCAATTATTATCCTGTTTCAGAAAAACTAACAGAACGGAAGAGTGTATAAGAATGTTGCAGAAGTGTGTTGCTCTCGATCCAGCCTACACGCCGGCCTATTTGGTGCTTGCGAGGCTGGCGAGTGGTCACGCTACAGGCGTATTACTGAGGCACGTTGTTCGATTACAGCCACGGAGTCCGGATCATCTAGCCGAGTACGCCTCTTGGTTGTATCTAAACGGTAAGTGTCCGAAAATCATATTTTAACGAAAATTCGTGGTAACTCGTGCGTATATTATAATCGAATACAATGCTATACCGTGCTGTGATTTACTTGTCCACTTTGTACCTTCGCTCAAGGGTATCCGCGCTTATATTATTACAGGCAAATGGCTACCATCGCTGAAATACTATCTCAGGGGTATGGAAGTCTCAGCATCCCACAGGTCATCTCTTCTGGGTACAGCGAGAATACTGAGGTCGAGAGGTCAGTGGGCCCGGGTACATCAGCTCATAACCAGGTAAATATGCAACGTCATGATATTACATTATACCGCAACTGTAAACAATATGGTAAAGACACAGTATAGTTATGCAAATAGGTAAATTATCAAAGCAAAAGATTCACGGATCAAAATAACAATAATCAGAATTACAGATCAAAGCAAAACCCGTGCACACTGCGATGCGTCACTACTGTGTATATTAAATGATAACTCAAGGCAATTGTTTGTTTTTAACCACAAAGGACAGCCTGGGAAATGCGCACGAGGATAGAGGCAAAGAGAAATAATGGCAAAGCTTGATGCTCTTGGTAACCCAAGTCTCTGATTACAACTATAAAGTTACTGTTGCGTGCAGCGATGCGAGGCAAAGACAATTTCGTTTGTGTACATATTGTACATATATGTACATATACGAAGAAAAAAAATGTTGTTACAGTCACGAATTTGGTTACTTAATACAGGGATATTGAGGGAACCTTGTTGCACTTGCAATATTTTTCTACTTGTGCTATTAACCACCACAAAAAAACGACATAATAAAATAGTTTTTTCGTGATGTTTATCATTTTATCAGTTGTGACCGTAATTGATATTTAACGAATTTCAACATTCTTCAGCGCAAAAGCTCCAAGCATATAGAAAGTACCGACGACTGATATTTATCAAGCTATTAAATAAGTTTTTAAAAGTGACTAATGCTATAAAATACACGGGGTGGCCACAAATGGTACATCGGTACATTTACACGACGCTAATTTTATTCGTTTCAATTTTTCATTCGCTTGCTCTAACAGCCCGCGTAGTTTGTTCCCGTAGTAAACTAAATCGCTGCAGTAACAAGAAATATATGTCGTGATAGACAAGCCGATTGCTCGTGCGCAGCAATTTTTTTGCTGTCTTTGCGTATTGTTTTCCTACGGGAATAACGTCATTATCAGCAGAATACATTTTGCTAGAGTAACAAACCCATTTTTCTGTGTGTACGTATAAGTGGATAAATCTCTCATTTTTTCCCGTTTACTACGGCAGTAATTTAGATAGGTGCCCGCGATCTTGTTAGTTTGAGGCAGGGTTTCCACGATAGGGATTCCAAGGTAAGGTCATGCTATAAACCATGAAACCTAATAACATCCCAGGTTCAAACCGGACAATCTACAGTACGAATTCCTTACTAAAACCCTGTTGCTACATCATACAGGAAGATTTGTTTTCGTGAACATTTTTTTTTGTCGGGATTTTCATGTTAGAACTCTCAACATTGTCTGAAACGTTAAGAAAAATGGTTTTGTGTCTGTGAGGATGCGTGTGCGTGCGTGTGTGCGTACAGTGCCTCAAACGTTCCATCGCCTATAATTTAAGACTCGTTTCACCAATCAGGTTGAAAATTGACAAACAAGTGGAGTAGTAACTCCTCTTTTGTCGTTGTTTTGTTGAAACAGTCCGATTTTGAATTTTTCGAAAAACTAAAATCATCGCTCTGACTCACGTCTAAATTGATCAGCGTAACTTTAGTTTTCTACAATAACGAACTAACATTTAGGGGTGCTAAAGATTCAGAAAAGGTTCTTGCTTATAGAGAGATCGTATAATTTTATAGCAATTTGAATTTTGCATGTTTCAACCGTTCACACATGGGCTTCTACTTTCGAAACATTAGACGAAACGGAGCTTAAACTTGATACTTGAAACGAGCTTATAATCAACGAAATTTCTCACAGAGGAGGCTGTTCGTAGACGACGTACCAAAAGAATGAGGAAGTACAAGGTTCTGTTCTGATTCTTTTATAACAATACGTGTTTCTTGAATAACATCTAGGAATTAATTTAGTCTTGTAGAACATGTCAAAGTAGGGACTTTCAACGAGGGTTTTGCTATAATCCACAAGCGCTTCTCTAACAATTCTAGACTGAACAATATTATCAATTCTCTCTCTCTCTTATTCAGCAGGCTATTAATATACATATTTTGGAAGATATACACGTGCTACCCTCAGTAAATAATTATTTATTGAGAATTGTTAACTACATTTCTGCATAGGTGTATCGTTGAAAATATTTCTTAAACGAATAAGTTCAATCAGGCAATAGCCAACTTGGATTATTCAACTAAAATTCTCATATTTTCCTAGTGCCAATCAACTGTTTTATTTCTACAATGCATAACATACATCTGTGTATGTGTATTACAATTTTATTTCTTTGGATTGATGCGAGTAGCTTGTATACAAACATTGATTTTTAAGATGATTCGATCCAACTTGTTCTCGATAATTCAAGAAGCCTTCGTCTTCTCTATCGCAATAGTGAAAGATGAAGAGAAGTATAGTTGATACTTTTTTAAAAAATCGTCACCAAACCCCTTGCGCAAATAGTAAAATCTATAATACACGAATGTACACCGAATTCGTATCTCTGGTTAGAATTTGTGTGTGTATTCCGCTGGAATGCTTTTAAATTCGGCGCGTGCTGGACTTCCGCCAGGAGTTGGCGAATTTGTCCGCGAATATCTACCGTGCGCTTCACCTCACTTCCGTATATGAGAGTTTTGGAAGCACAGAACTGCATATCCCCACAGCCCTCGAGGCCGCAAACCCAACTTTCAATATGCGTCGTTTGACAGATGTGGCGTAACATTCAGATTTTAAATGCAAATATAAATCTCCCTCCGGAGCGAAGCGAGAGCTCAACGGAATGGCAGAAACGCGACGGAGAGCAAGGGGTTGTGCGTTCCGCTGACGCGCATAGCTGTGCCGTTGTGAGTTTGTGAGTATATGTGTACAGAAGATAGGAGAAAAAGAGACAAACAGAAGGAAGTAGCGCGTGCTTTGGTGGTTGCGAAGAGCCAACAGCGCCGTTTGGTTTCCTCGTGAATCTGTAGAAACTTCAACATTCATGACTACGCGAAAGAAAGACAGAGTTTCTCTCCTATTTTATCCACCACTAATTTCACGTGGATCGCACGAATCCGGCGCTTCGAAGAGAGCTTACTATTTTCTATCAAAGTCCTATGTATCCTTTTTCTTCTCTGTCTCTCCAAGGATAGTTTATATCTCCCGGAACGCCTGCTATTTTTCTCGTTCTCTCGACTCCTGTCTGTCGTATTGCTGCCCAAGGGGGCGCTTGGAAAAGAGGAACACGATGTGCTAGCAGAAGCGAGTGAAGTGCTCGAGTTACAAATGAAAAGAGAAATTGGGTGAACCGAAAGAACAATGAATCTTCGGCGGTTTCCGTTCTTTCCACGGTTGATGGGTCGCCCGTTGTGTGCCGATCGCTGTTTACCGCCCTATGGCGATTTGAGACACAGTTACCATTAAGTTAAAAATATTTGTAAAATAAAGAAAAGTAAGTTAAACTTCAACAAACTGCGTATTCTCATAATGTTGATGACTGTATACATAAATTGTACATTACATTTTATGATGTCAACAAAATATAACAATTGTTAATCAACACTCGATTCATGATTGAATTAAACAACATATTTCTTAGATAACAATATGGGAATAACTGTGAATTGACAATTTAACAAGATATCGTATGTGTAATGCAATATTAATACGCGTACAACATTTAAAAAAATTTTCATGGATGAATGATTGACAATTATTAATTACCAATTGATTAGCGATCATTAAGCAACATTTCGTTCAAACTTATTAATGGCATCGTCAATCATTGCCTTCTTGACTCCTTAATTAACAATTGTACAATAGTGCCTACATCTAAACAAAATACGCCATACAGTTGAACTTTTCACACGTGAATTACACGAATTTCCGAGGAAAACAATTAAACGTTTTGTGCTTTTTGGTTATCAATTAGATAATTATTAATAAACACTTGGCTTATAATATTTGCTGGTGGTCTGTTCATAATTAGTTAACAATTGTTGATAGATAATAAGTTACCACGGACAGCACGATTATATCTTTCGGAATCTATCTACGACTTCTTGAATATGACAGGGTTGATTATATTTTCTAGTTTACGATATTTTGGAAAGCCCTTACAGTTTGTAGTAAGAAGAAATCCCTGACAGAGCCTAAATAGGGTCACAGTAAGGAATCCACCGTGTGAATAGTCCGATTTAAGCCTGGAATATTATTAGGAAGGACTTAGCGGATTGTAACATGGCTCTAGTTTGGAATCCCTGTAGTGAAAATTCTGCCAAACAAGGTTCGTGGGCACTCGACTAAATTTCTGCACGGATAGTAGCGTGCCAACATGTATTGTTGCTACGGGCCTGCAGAGTATTTTTGGATTTCTGATAGAAAACCGGGTTGCGCACAGCCGGTGCAAAACGTCGACAAAATAGTAGGAAACTTGCAGCGAAATGTGATACATCAATTTGCCATTAATCGTTCGATCGTTGACTATCCATAGATATTGAATAATTCGTTAAAGCACTACGAACTTAAATTTTTACAACTAGATAGAATCTCCACGGTTTGACTACGGACCTAGGTATTGGAATATTTCGATAATTAAATTAATTCAATTTACTTAATCAATTCACTTAAGATAAGAACCTATTAGTGCAAACAAAAATCATTGATTCGATAAGTATAGATTACCAGTAGACTCATCAGAATGATTCTTTATCCTTTAATTGATACTACGAGTAACAGCTATAAATTAAACTGAGAAAATATTGCAAAAGAACGAAAAAAGTAATCATTCCGAGTCAATATATGCCAGCATACCCGACTCATGGTGTACATCACGTATGGTAATGGATAAAACCCTAATCGATTCGCTTGAGCGATGTATCGAATATATATTAGGTATCAACGAAACGAATAAAAGTCACTTTTGATGCGAACAAATACAATTGCGAATGTCTGGCAAAAACAAAACGATGGATGGAGAGAAATTTTGAACGCATGCGTCAAGCAAGAGAATGATAGACAAGTATAATATATATATATAGTGGTGAGAGCTAGAGCGAGCCAAGAGACAGAGCTGTTAGCGGTGGTGGGCATACAGTACTGATTCACGCACGATTACGCTCCGTGCAGGCGTCACGCTGGCGTAACGACTCGTAGCCTCGGCTAACGCGAGTTCACGTAAATGCAACTGCCTCGATAACCATCCAAGCTTATCCGATCGAATGGATTCCAGCAGCAGCACCTACCGCTCTAGTTGCCGCTCATGGGGTTGGTCCGCTACCGGACATACCGCACCTACGTGTGCACCCTGCGCTCGTGCAACCCCAGCCAATCGATATCTCTATACGGCCACACGCTTTCACCGGATCGCGCAAACATTCACAGCCAGTGAATACCGTTTCCAACGAAATTTTGTCATACTAACGAAATTTGCCGAGAGAAAATAAATATCAGCTGTACAAGTAAATACACATTTTATCAGTGAAAATAAGAGACAAGCACGAAAAGTTAAAAATGGAAAATGAGGCGACTCAATAAATTTATTTGATTTTAATCACGCAATTGAAGAAGACTGTTAAATAATTTAACAATTCTGTTTAACATTTACAATACAGAAACTTGTTATTGACGCTGAATACTATGCACAGAATAAAAGGTCTATTTTATACTTTCAAACTGTTACAACTATTCGCCATAAAAACAAACATTATCGTTCACTTCACGAAACGAACAATCACTTTAAGAGGCTCGACACCCGCTTTCTCTTTATTGCAATCACGCGATCCTTACGCTCTGCCTCAGTTCCACTTATGAGATTTCCATCGGTATTGGGCCTCACCGTACACACAAATGTATGCAATACCGTCAGGAAAAGGCCTCGGGCGTTCAATCTCTTTTTGGTCAACTAGCATATCCAGAATACAAATGGATTTTTTTTGACCTCCAAATACTCTAATATTCTTTCGAAAATAATTTCCGAATTTACAAATTCCTGATATATATCAACGGATGTATGGAAAACTGTGCTTAGTTTGTATTTCTTTCTGAACTTGAGTAATTGTCAAATTGTGATACCATAGATACCAATACCATTGATACCAATTGTGTTGACCATCGATACTCCAAAATCGAAAAAACGAAAAAAAAAAAAGAATGTCTCGGATGAATACATTTCTCTACTTAACGCACAACTTTCGTTACGCACCCAAATAATTATTTAGGCAACTTATTTATCGATATAACGTTATGGTATCTCCTCGTTAACATTAAATTGATTAATCGAGAATCTAGAGTTTGGATTCGAGCAGGAAGGAAATTAATTGTAGACTCAACGGTGAAACATATTAATTTTATTGGAAGAAATTATATTGTGCGAGTTCAAAGAATTTGAATACATCAGTTATCACCCTATTTACAGTTTTTTATATCCCGGACACCACTGTGTTGTTGTAATCGCGTCCGACTTGAAGTTTCAAGCATTACTCGGATTTGCGAATATTTCCTTTACATGGACTTCGCGAAGTCGGTCACCTGGCTACCTTATTTACGCGCTCTGGCGCATTTTGTATTATCAGACTAATTTGTGAAACCTGTAAGCAGTTATATGTATAACTTGACTGACTCAGCGAGCCGTGCGATTACGGCGAGCGCTGCGTAAGCACCGGACTCTGAATTATCATACGCGTGCAAAAGATAAATCGATCGTATGGACAGTACGAGATCAATTTGCTTGAGATACGTAGCTCGCCGGCGCTAGGTACGTAAATAGTGATCTTTGAGTGCGTAAATAAGATGTACGCCCGTGTAAGTCATCGCGAGGCCTGGAGCGCAGGCGCGGCTTACATTGCTAACTTCCATCCTAACTGTCGCACTAACTCGTCTACGTTCACGCACTATCTCGCTCTCGCACTGTCTCATGTCCGTTCGTTTGATATTCTCTCTAATTCGATTATCTGAAATTTGCGCATTCTTTTATATGTTTTCGCCAGTGATCGACTACTGAAATCGTTCAAGAGATGAAACATCAATATATTCTAAGCCATACAATCTTTTTGCTTTTCTCGACACATACGCGATATTTTTATTTTGACACTCTCACACTTTGCTCAGCTTTTACATAAATATGTAATAAACTTATTTCACTAATTTATTAATTTTTAAATTAAAAATCTGACTTAATTTCTAATCCGAATTAGATATCGCTGTTGATTCGAAAATTATATTTTCATTATTTTCGACCACACGTTCGCTCTGAGACCCGCACTCTTCGATTAACGCAACTAATGCTACCACAGAGGAATCCCGAAAACAAGGGAACGAGCTCCACTCGGACTCGAGTTTTTATACCGGGCATTTTTACTCTGAGTCACGTTGTCAGTTGCCATGCACCACTTAGAGTAGACTTAACTTTTACTGAGATGGCGTGACAATCGTTATTGTACCGTTATATTCTCGGATAATAAGTGGCATTTACGTTGCAGTAGAATATAGCTGTCATTCAGCTTATTTACGTGCCCAACACCACTCTGTACGCACCTAGCGCCGTTAGCGGCGAATCTTAAGCGAACGAATTTACGATGATCTCGTACCGTCTACGCGATCGATTTATTTTTCGCGCTCGTATGATAATTCAGAGTCCGATGTTTACGCAGCGCTCTCCGGGGTCGTACGGTTTGCTGAGTCGTTCAAGTTATACATATAGCTGTTTACGCATCATCACATGTTATACAAATTATTCTGATCGCCCAGAGTGCACCAGGATGCGTAAACAAGATAATTCGGCAACCTTAAAGAATTATAATCTATAATTTATAACATAAGGACAGGTAATTGTTTATCTAACAAAACTGTATAGTAAATGAACCATTCTCTAGGTTTATGTCAAATGTGAACATATTTTACCATTCATTAATATTAATTTCATTAATTTAGAGAACTTAGAATTCGAACCCAAGCAGGGAAGAAATTAATTGTAGACTACTGTCATGGTTCAACATAATAATTTTTTTTTTTTTGAAGAAATTATGTTGTGTGAGATCAAAGAATTTAAATACGTCGAATCTCGACATATTTACAGTCTTTATCTCGTGGGCACAGCCGTGCTATTATAATCGTGTTCAGCTTGAAATATCGAGCATTTTTCGGGTTTGCGAATATCTCTTTTTCATATAGTTCCGGTACCTTGGATACGAGGCTGATCACCTGCTTGTTTGGGGCCGTTTGAGTCGTCGCGAAGTCTGCTAAGCATAGATATTGTACACACACTCTGTGTCTCATGCACAATCCTGAGTCTGTTGACTTGATTTTCGCTACTTCGCTTTCTTAGAGCTGGAGCAATCGTTATGTTTTCAACACCGATCTGTTGCTTGAGTACGTCAACAGTTTAAATCCCAATATTTTCTAAACAATAGACTCATTCCCAAATTTTTTTTTCAATATACTTCAGCCTTGCTGTCACTCTCACATTCGCATTTTTTTGTTAGCTTTTCGCACACGTGGACACTGCTATCGTAACGGAATCCCGGTAGCTAGAGAACGTACTCCGCTGATAATTTAAATTTTTGTACCCTGCATTTTTGACTTGACTCGCGCTGTCAGTTGCCATACACCACTGAACTCAGTATCGTTTTGCACCAAGGTGGCGTGACGATCGTTATTGTACTATTATATTCCCAGTTGAGTGTCCAACTATATTCTCGTGGAAATAATGTATTGATACGTCACAGTTGAGTGTAACGAGATAACCGCCAGTTGTTGAAAAATGTAATCCGTTGACACAATTTAATGTAAATTTATTTAATGAAAACGAAAAACACTTACAAAATTTATTTTCTACTTTTCATTATTATGTAAACTATAATTAACGATATAATCGGTTTGAAATAATCAAAATTTAATATTGAGCGAATAAAACAAAGCAACGAATGACTTTACGTATTATAAAAAATACTACAGACACTGCGCCTATAACCGAATTTATATGAAATTTTGTCTCTGTTCTCTATCATCTTCCAATACTAGAAACGAAATTATCAACGATGCATTATTACCTGTTTTATATCTCTTTCGTCCGTCAGACTGGCTCAACGTTCGATGTCCTTGTGGTTTTCGTACAGTAATGGGCAGATGATTGGTGACAGTGATTGGTAATGTACGAAACATAATAATTGGCAGTGGGCAATCAATGACGACGATGTCGCCAAATTGAATATCGATCGTCTTTTTTAAATACACTAAGCAACACATCTCCGACACACCAAACACCTGCAACGTTCATATTGGTTTCAATAAAAATATTTTGGGCTAATGCGTATAAGTTCTGCACAATATTTATTGAGATCACTCTGAATTCATTAATACGACAACATTAAACTCTAAAAATGTGGCTTAAACAAATTGGTTGGAGTAAGTGAGTCTTTTCGCTTCTCGCCGTCGGTCGGTAAGATAGGGTCAATGTACTTGTTTCTTGATAGTGAGTCAGAAGAGAGGTCATTCTAACATTCAGGAGGTGTGAAACGTACGAGGGTTAAAGTTACAGACTTGGCCAAGCACGCGATCGACCCGAAAGTCGATTCACTCGGGTTCAACGAGGACGGGATGAATGTAAATGGTGGTAATACACTGTGGCACCCGGTATATGTTCCATATAATACCATAGATGTATGTGTATATAGTAATAGGTTAGCCATAGTCGTAAGTGTAAAAGGGTTTAACGTCAGAACCACCGGAGACCCGAGGCAGGCACCACGTCGGACAAGTCTCTCCTTGCTTTCAACCGAGCTGCCCTGATACTCGGTTGCTCGAGTGATGATATTGGCCCGTCCCGGTCGATTTAAGCGATGAGCCATCTTTTCTTTCCTGGTTTTTCCCTAGAAAATACGCGTCTCTTGCATTGACATACCAAAGGGCCGTCCTAACTTATCTATTGTTGACGGAACACCCTTGCAAACTTTGAACTGAATAACGTTATGCTCGTACACTCTTATGAGGCAGGCGATTTCCACTTGATATTGTTTTTCTTGAACAAAACAGTGTACTTGAGTGGGTATACTTTTCGTTAGTTAAGTGAAGAGAATTACAATTATGATTTATGTTTAAAAAGCAAGTTACTATATAAGAATACATAAACGGGTCTGGATTATATGGACTTAATATCTTAACCCGGCTTAGGTCACTAAAACTAACTGTAAGCTTAAACTATCCGACGTTGCAGGGGCTTTTTATTCCATAGCATATGTTGTAATCTGGCATTTTAGCAATTATCACGCCAATTTTCAAGAGAAACGGTTGCCTATTGTTCTCCTAAAACTGAAGTGTCAGGGTGAACAATAGGCATGATTTAATATTTCTATGGATATTACATATATTTGGACAATATATATTTGGACAATATTCATCAACGTTGAGAAAAGTACAAAATTACCAGTTTCATGATAAAAATATAATTCGCTCGGTGCTTTCTAGTGTAAAACATTTGAGAAATTTTATTCGTTTATCTGTAAAATTACATCGTAAAAGGTCTAAAAAAAATTATTATTAGAAGAATTTCTAATAATAATCTGAAAAATATCCATAGAAAAAACCTAAGGTAAAACATATTCAATGCAAAGAGAAACCATAAAAAAAAACAACGGAAAATTTTTCTTACGGGATATAAATCCTCTGGAAAACAAAATTGAAAGAAAAAATATTCGATTTAAGATATTCACTGGATTCTACACTAAGGTGCCCCCTTATATTTTTCATTGTTCTGTACGTATTATATATATATGTATATTGTATGAGATTGTGTTTGAAAGAGAAAAGATGTAGATGGGGCGAGAGGTAGAGCCTCTAGTGTTCGGTAGGAGGAAAACCCCATTGGGAAATGGAAGGGTGGGGTTAAAGCCTCTATTTGATTTGACTACGCTAAATTTTGTTTTATTCGGCCGTACACTTTTTTCATATGTTTCTATGGAAGTATGGCAGTGTTTCTATGGAATTTTTTCCCACGTATTATTTATTTATCCTTTCTTTCCATGTGGTTTGATTCTAAATTAATTGATGATGGTATCCTACAAAATTCCAACCATCCAACATTAACATCAAATTCCAACATCCAACCAACGCATATCTATGATATTGCAAAGGATAATAGTTATTATTTTTTTAATAACATGAAAAAGGATATTTCAGAATGACATGGAGGATTAAATTCATTTGCTTTGTGACGTCCGAAGGATATAAAAAAATATATATATATATTATTTATATATCCTCTGTACAGATTTCCTCTGTATTCTGTATAAATGTATAAAATCTTTTTAAAAAATATTTATTACAAGAGATGAAACGTCGCTTTGATTACAAACCGCTCGCAGTTATAACTTGTGCGATCGGTATTGTGTAATAATCTGAATCCACTGTAAGACGTATCAGGTCTCTTCGTTATCTTCATAGTTCGAGTTCCTCGAAGAAAATCTCTTATCTCTTTTCCTGTACTACGATAGTGCGGACAGAGTCGAGTAAGCGAGTCTAGAACTTGAGTAAATATTTTCTTTTTACATGTTCCAGGTGGCATTTGATGTTACGAGCAAGACGAGGCGGGCTCATATATCGTGGCGACCTTTATATTCGCGCGTGGCAGCTGCAGAGCGAGTCACGACAAAGGGCTCACCAGCACCAGCACAAACTTTGCTTATCGGTAAATGCCTCGAAAGACAATAAAAAATACAAATAAAAATATATAACACAAATAAAATAGCAAAGTTTTGGAGATTTACTCGATGCGAAATACCCTCCTGGATTTTTAAAGAATATTGAAAAAAATATGTTAGGTCGCTTGAACAAAATTCATTCATAAATTACTGCCGTCAAATTGATTTTTTTTATAATAAATTCAATTATTTTTCTTGTATTCGCAATCGCGCAATGTCGCTACTTCTGATAAGCTTACTGATAAAACACGTCAGTCCGTACGGTCGAACGTTTGCGCTCTGGCATTACAAAATTTCGTCCTGTAGACTCACGCTTCGAAGAATTGACGGATCGAGAGATTTCGAACCTTTCGGCTTCCTAATACAATCAAATATGCGGCGAAGGTAATTAGTCCCGAACCTGCGGCGCTTTTTTTCTTTCTTCTTGAGCTCGCAGGCACCCGAAGTATCCTACGATCCGACACGTTTCTCCAGAGTAAACACGGAAACGACATAGCACTTTCATTTCCAATTCCGAGTGTAGTATCTGGACTCATGGATTCTTAAGCCCACCCGAGACGTTCTATAGCTGTTATCCCGTCTCTCCAACGACGTAATGCGAACCAATTGCCAATTCAAGCTTTCTAGTTTCAACTTAAATGTTCTACATCAAGAATCGTGCAAAAATATATTCTTTACGTTTTTTTTTGTCTCGTTTGCTGTTTGATGTTTCAAATGTCTATCAAATAATATTTAATTTGATATTCGAGACGTCGATTATGTCAATTTTGGAAAAACAAAACCTCCAGCGCTAGTCAACGATTATTGATTTATTTGTCGGAAGCTAATAATTGCTGAAAGTGATTAAAATTATTTCAACTATTTGTGCATCTGAAAAAATAAAAGTCTCGGGAAAAAACGGGATTGAAGATCTATTTGATAGAAAAATCAAATGAAAGGATTGTCAAGCAAGAAAACTGATTTTATTTTCTAAATATCAATGTTTCAAATTTACCGTATTCAATCTATCAATCTACCTTTCATCTGAATATAAAAAAATATTTCAACGTATTTTAAGCTCCCGTTTATAATTCAATCAGTAATAGAAATAGACGTTGATTAATGCACGTTGCTATTTCTCTGCTTGGAAATGTTTGCAGGAAAACGGATGTTCTTCGCCACGTGTCGCAAGTGTCTCGGTGCATTTGGAACAGGACAGCAACAAATCGGAGCAATTGGAAAGAACTCTGAGATGCGGTGTTCGAAACTGTCGACCATCAAGAAAGGGTAAACCTCGAGTCACGGCGCCGGCACTGCTCGTCCAGAATCTTCTGGAGACCCTCTAGCTCCTGTCAACGGGACAATCCGAGACTGCAGCTGTGTCACTTATCCGGTGAAATATCCGGAAATTTGATTCCGATATAAGCAGCGGAAATTATCGTGATGAGACGACAATGGAGTTTCTCGTGACACATAAGAATGCGTGAATATTTTTCATGTTTACGGTTTTTCTTGTGAGTCAACAACATGATTGTCGACAATCACGTTGGAAGTGATCGATCGTGGAGACTATCGCGAAAGGTATCGTTCGATCGAACACTCGACGAGTGCGCGTCAAAGATGCCGAAGTAAGATGTCGAAGTTCTAAAATGTGACAGAACGGACCAAAAGAAGAGAAATTGTAATCTCGTTCGATTGATACGAGCATACCCAGCATTAAATCCTTAACTCGTTCCTACTATAATGAATGACAACGTGCATATGGCGTCTCCATCGTGCTTGCAGACGTGCACTTGCCACACAATATACAGGAGAAGACAAATAATCCATCGACCTGTAAATATATTTTTCCTATACGCTATAGGTAACAAATATAATATGGGACGGGTACATGACAGCTTCGGAACGTGAGAGACATCGCGACGAGCTAGGCGTCGCTCCATTTATTAATATACACCGAGGGATAATTTATTTTCGCACGACTTTCGCGTAAAAAGGTAGATAAAAAAATAATTGGGTTTGCCCTGCTCGTCCCTTCGTGTCTCCGAGGTCCCTTAGTGTGCGAGTCGTAGCGTCGATAGCTGTGCGTAATCTCGCGCCCACCTCTGCTATCCTTGCACATACATTTACACGGTGCCAAGTAACAATGAAGAAATATATAGTAAGCAAAAGGTGCGAAAAATGTTTTTTTTTCCTCCTCGTTGTGGATATTGTCGACGTTTTACGAAATTTGATCGAAGCAATGTTCCCTATGTACGGCCTCCCGTCACACTCGCAACGCGAGGAAAAGATTATCCCGAATTTACGCGACAATTGTTTCAATATTGACTCAGTTGACAATGTGTGCGTACCACGGGAACACTGGTGATTTATCAGCGCCTACAGCCTGAATATTTTCAAATAAATTAATCGACGCTCGTAAGCTGTGTATATAGGTGCTCTCGCTGTAAGTCCCATCAGAGCCATTTTCAACAATGTTATTTGACAGAATTTAATAAAGCATACTGACGTGGGTTTGAAAGAAGCTCGAGACGACCGACGTTTTCCGAGCTTGGATCACTCGCCTGTCGTGAGATGGATTACGCTCAAGAATAATTGAAAAAATTTATCACAGGCGACGGATACCAATGCGGATGAAGCTGTGGTTCAAATTGATTTACTCCGAGATTCTCTCAAACAACGTTATCAGCCAGCGACGATTGATCTTGGTTTTTTTTTTGTGTCACATATTTTCTTAGGAGATGTATTATCGAATACCGATAACACTGGCTGGTTTAAATAAAATAACATTAGAGCTACCAACGGATCGATGCACAACCTCTTAAATACATTATTATTGATTCTTGTTCTCCTTATTTTCCCAAGGATCTCTAGTTTAATCATAAATATCCCCGCTACTGATTTCTTTGGATTTTGATTGATTCAGTTCATTTACCGAATGGACATTTTTTTTATTCAATTAATAACTTTATTAGAAACGAATGCATATGGGTTAGTTCACGTTAAATATAGCACATCAAAAATATCTTACGTATCCTACTCGCTGAATCCCAAAATCGTTCGGATAATTCGCTATAAATTCGTGATTGCTATAGCCGCAGCTACGTCCAGAATTAGCTATGTCCAAGGTGACTTCGAGTGTCGTCCAGAATCGTCGAGAGCGAGGAGAGCAATCAAAGGGACAGGCACTCGATCATTTATCGTACTTCGAAATTTAAATGGTTGGATGATGAGTGAACATATATCGTGGCAACCGAGAGTCATTGTTCCATCGGAAACCCTATGTACATAACTGTATACAGAACTTACATTGAATTCAACGATGATTAAAATATAAAAGAACAAAAAAAAAATACATAAAAATTAAAGAAAAATAATTCTTTACCGAGACTAACGTTCGGCTAGTTTAACTTCTAGTTACGTACTGTAATGGACTATAATTGTGAATGGTTGCATGTAATGTGTGATTCGATTCGTGGTATTCGAAGATTCGACGCTCAAATGCTTCGTTACTAGTATCAACGATGTGAGATCCATGGCAACGCGAGTATGTACTCAAATAAATTACGAGAATCCACGAGATACTTATATTTTTACCCGTGCTCGAGGCATACTCGAGAATACCAAGAATCGAAAGAATAATATTTAAAAATTTGAGAAGGAAATATTATATCTTAATCGTATAACCGAGATATTGTGCTCATTCTCTCGGGCGATGGTCGATAATAATTAATAACTCCAAACTCGTATGATTTCGACAACGAGAAAATGCAAAAAAATTCGTGCTTCTATATTAAGTGAAATTGCAGTGCGAATTTTTATTTGTAACAATAAAACAACAATTATTTTGAAGAAAAATGAAAAAAATCGCTGGTCCAAAAGCTTACGCGTTTATTCGATTATTGATTTTGACGTATCCTTTGAATTATGTGCGGACGTCAAAGTTGTTTGAGGCTTGACGAAACAGAGAATATTAGTAATTTATCGAATATGGAATATACGAGGAACCGGTTAATTTGGAATCGAATCGAAATAGTAGATAATAGAGAGCGTACTGTCGAAGCAAACGAGTACACGATGTCGACATGGTTTTGATATGCAAATTTTACGTACGTACCGCATATGATTAGCCTCAATTTAATCGAAATCCTATGTATTACTTGATAGACCAGTTTGTATATTTAATTACAACACGTTATCGCGCATACTCATTGTGAATACAATTATTATTATAAATTACCATAATAAAGTGTATGTTTGTATATAAATTTTCTGTACAGCTTGACTGTATTTACCGATAAACCGTTGAGCGTATACGCAGTGTAACCCCAAATCTAGTCATCCGCGTAAATAATTATGCCGAGTGTTTTCTAATCGGGTGATGCCGCTATATTCGATTACACTGATTAGTTATCAATGATGTATCGAAACCTCTACTTTCACTTGGATCGCATCACGTCAGTCAATGAAATGAATATTCATCAAAATTAATCCTTTTTTAGAAACCTTGTGTCAACTTTGCTTGAAATATAATTAAATCGAATCGATGAATTGAAGTATCGAGTAGTAAGTACCACAACTTTTAGATCGAATAAAAATTCATGCAATGAACGAAAATAGAATAAAAAATTATGTTAATAAAGTTTTGATAAAACATTTAATGAAATATATATTTGACGGTAATGACGATATAAATTAATATTTTATATTAATGCACAGTTAAATTAACATGACGTATGTATTTCAAAATGATTCTTTATTTATTTCTTTTATTTAAGATTTTATTTCCTCGCTTGACGCAAAATCCATCACCCGCTATAATATTAGTACAAATCGGGCGAATATTGCATTGGAAATCTGTGGTACGCGTACATAAAAAATATTGATTATTCAATGACGAACAAATAACAGAACTTATCGGTATACGTTAATGATATCGTTGCTTTGTTATTTCCCATATTTTTGTCCGGCCAGACAGACAGTACAAGAAAAATAAACATGTTTTTCGGTCTAATATCTTGGTGAATTCGAAGATATTGATTAAACCGCGGCAGTTACGGTATAAAAATAAGGGAAATGTGAGAAAAGTCTCCAGAGATGTACATTCACTCAAAGCGTGGTGTACCGCGATGGATGGCCGATAGAATTTCTTTCTTTCTCTCTCTTTCATTATCTTCCTCTCTTCGGAGCTCTCGTCGGTTAGGCAGCCAGTATAGTGAGAAGTCTCGCGAGGGAATAATGGACCTCGCCGCAATGCAGAATTTCGGTGTACGGTAAGTATCCTGTAATTTTAACGGTAATTGCCCGCGGTTCAGTTCAACACAATTGAAATAACCCTTCTCGAGAGAGAGAGAGAGAGTGAGAGAGAGTGAGGCAACCGAGAGCGTCAATTTTAACTCTCATAGCCACCATGGGGTTGTTACTACGACCCGCTCTCCACGGAAAACAGCCCTTGGCCAACGTATCCCTACGACAACGACGACGAATTAACTGTTCGCAAGTGGCCACTTCGAAAGGACAGCAAGGGCCTAATGAACCGTGCGCACATTTCCTTCCGCTGTCCCGAGTTTACCCTTCCACAGTGCCCGAAATGTGTTAAAGAGTGTTGACTGCTGCACATTTCAGACAAATGAGTACTTTAGTAAATATATTCTGAACAACAACTATAAAAGAAAAAATTTATGACTGCAAGAAACTATAATATAAAATACCTTAACTTTAAAAAAGTGTTAATATATCAAAATAAATGTGAAAAGGATTAAATAATTTTAGACATTATTTCAATCTAATAACTAATGACATCATTTTTTGGTTCAACAAAAAAAACACTTTGCATTTTTATTCACGACTGTTGCACGTATTACTTGAAGTCGCTGTGATGCACGTTGGTCTTTCTCGCTCCACCGTGATCGCTAATAGCGAAAACTCTCTTGCTCAGTTCATGTATCACATAATCCGTAATCGGAATTTCACTAAATATTGATACAATGTAAAACTAAAAAAATTGAACTCTCGTTACGAAGAACGACAGACGGTACGGTTTTACACAATGCCACTAATCAACATTTGATAAAAGTTAAAAATACGCCACATATTGAAAATAAATAAATAAATAAATCACATATGTATGACAAAAAAAAATTAATTTTTAATTTACACGACAGCTGCTGAAACGCTGCTGTGACGATCACGAATATCCACTGAGATCCACCGAGTCCGATGTGCATCTTTGTCACACTTTGTCGAAAACGTTGTGAAGTTAGATACACGTAAACGAGTATGCGTGGTAATGACCGCCATCTTGAGGTATTTCAACATAAACACTTTTGTTCTGAACAATTTCTTTTTAAATGTCTATAATATCTACAATCTGTGAAAAAAGTTAGTGATTTTCGGTCTTTTTTTGCCGTTATCGTAAATATACTGGATAAAGAAATCGATGAGGTCAGCTAATCGCCGTGAAACATATGACTCCCGCCATTTTTATTGACAGGCAGGCGAAGGTTAAAAACCTAGTTTAATTATTAGTAAACCCTCAAATATGACATTTTGTAATCCCATTTCGCAATGGCCCAGTTTGCAATGGCCTAATCGTAAGAGGAATCTTTGAGTCTATAAATTAATCTGTAAAAATAAGAAATAGTACGGTAAGCAACTGTCCCATTCTAAGAACATAAATCACTTTCTAAACTCCCTCCACCCTCCTCGTCGTCCTTTTTTTTTACCTGAAATAAAAAAGTGTCTGTGTCGTAAAAAGTATTTAATAATGCTAATTCGAGTAAAAAATGTGTAGCATTGCATCCCGTCAGTGTAGCTATAGCTCTTAACATGGCCTGAACAGTGATTCGTACAATTTATCACAGGATGTTATTACCCTTTAACCACCATGCAATTTAATATTTCTTAAATTGTCCACAGTAGGATTTGTACTTTTTATCTTGCCTATTATTTAATAATTCTGAATTTATAAAAATCCTCATTGTCCGCAATAAATGATCATTACCGGTAAATTTATAGCGATTGATACTTCAATAATTTAATGACTTTTTAGTTATCGTCGATTTATCTTTTACCACTGCAAGAGATAATAATTTTATATTTTCAGCAAATTCCTTTTAATAATCTGATAAAAGATTGTTGAATGAATGTTGACTGGATATTGACTCACGAATTGTTAAACACGCATTTACTCCGTCAAGTATATCGAAGATAGCAATCGTGTAGTCCCATTATAACGAGATTGGACGACCAGTCCTTGTGGAAAATGTGGGTTGGGGATGCATTATAACTTACGTTTGGGGTATATAGATAGCTAACACGAACGTGTAAACCACGTTAATTAAGGATAGGTTGATTGAATTTGCTAGCTCGAGAGAAATGTACGCGAAGTTGGCTCCAGAGATACGATGAAGCTCCGGACGATCAGCGGACATACGTCGCAACTCGTTATCCGCTATTCTCGCCAGCTTCGCGAATTGAAATTAGCTTGACAAGTAGCGAAGCCGCTGAATACTCGGAGCTCAGGATCCTAACGAATGATGATGGAAGAGAGAGAGAGAGAGAGAGAGAGAGAGAGAGAGAGAGAGAGAGAGAGAGAGAGAGAGAGAGATATTGTTGGCGAATACTCGACACTCCTCTGTGAATCGGTAACGCGAGGAAAGCGAGGAAATACGAATACAATATATGGTATGTAGTCCTAGCTCCGACAAGCAACAGAGTGATCATGCGACTGAAGCGTCAACATCCTTGATTATTACGATCTCGCTGAGCACGGAACCCACGAGAACATAACGAGCATCGGATCAATGAAAATACCAATGGAAGTATACGAGTACGTAGAATTCTAAAGCTTCGATGTGTTTGTAATGCCCTGTGAAGATCAAAACGCAACGTGACAAATGTTGCATTATACAATAAGATATACAATAAGACCGGTGTTACAGTTCTTTTAAGTATAAACGTTTAAGGGGTCTATAACTCCGGTGTTCTTAAAGGTAGAGAAACATTTTTTATTCTCATTAGAATCGTTTCGAAACCGAACACAGTTTTATGTAATAATCACGGGATCGCTTAAAAAAATTGAAATAAAATTTTAACTAACATTTACACCTCCAGCATCGTAATTGCCAAAGTGACCGTCGTATGTCGTCTGTAAATCCCTTAAACAATAGACATTCGACGGTTCAGTGAAGAGAATCCTCTTTCTATATTCAGATAAATGCATCAGGCCTTTACTTATTGTCGCTAGTATTCTATACTATGATATAATTCTTAAAGTTTGGATTTCCGTCCCTTAAACTCATCCTAGACGGAGCGTGCTAGGAAGGTGATCTTGGCCATTTTGGAAAGGTCCTTAAGGTTGAGTCCTTAAGGAATTACGGACATTTGAATTTTCTAAGAGTATTATTGAATTTTGACGTTTAATTTTAATTTTTAAAAAAGCAAAGTTATTCTTCGTAGTAGGTATAGCTATGCACAGGTGTTGAAGGATTGACTTTGGTAAACTATACTTCAATGATAATGTTTAAACATTCAATAAATACAAATTCTATTTGAAAATCATAGCATTTGGTTTTATTTAAGGTAACGATACTAAAAATAAACCTGGGCGAACCTGGGTACGATACTAGTATAATATAAACAATGAAGTCAAGGTTTCACGAATATTCTGACGGCAGAGCATTTTCAATCTTCTATTTTATTGCAATCTGCTATCCGTTGCAAATAATTTAAAAAAATTAAGTATAAATTGATAGAAATGCTAGATTGGATCCTTTTATTATATGCTGAATGGAGTCAACTGTGACAATGATGAAACGTAATCGTTGCAACGATCAAAATACTTGATTCTATTATTTTTTTACATCGCAGCTATTGTCACGACTACCTTCACGGCTCCGTATAATATTTCGCAAGTCTCACAATTTGACTTTTGTTAGTTTTATATATTGATCGTGGATACGAATTAAAAATGAAGAAAGCAATTCTCACTTTTCATTAAAATACTTTATACATAAGGTCGATACGCATTATAATGTATTAAAGGATATCTCGAGACTCTGGACATCTTTTCCCAGCGATATTTGCCAGTGATATTAGAAAGACGATTCCTCTTTCACTTCGTTCCGGAAAAATCGCGATCGTTTCTCTCCTTGCTGGCTAGGGACGTGCAGTTGCACGTTCGTCTCGGCGACCATGAAGGAATCTGAGAGCGCTACTGAACCACGAAGGTACTATAGCTATAACTCTACTCAGCTTACCCGCACTCACCACGGGAGTGGCTAAGGTACGTCCCGTGCGGGCCATGCGGTTTGATTTATGGATGATGGGAAAGTCGGGCTATCACGTTTTCGATGGGCGGATTCTTCGATAATGGCCACGGATCTACATGATCCTGGTACCACTCGGGAATACAAATCCGGATTTTATGCGTTAGTTGCTCTTGTTACCTTCTAACGTATACATATATATGTCACATGCGTCAGTCACCTATAACTACGTAAGTATGTAGGTATATGCGTAACGCGTATTGCGTATCAGCATAAAATTTCAAATGCCACTGTCATATTCATGAAGAAATTCCTTGGCGCATTAATTTATTACTATAATCGTAATACATTCGTTACTGGTTCACCGCATATAAAAATTAAATACGTTTCTTCAAATTACGGGAAAAAGAATTGACCGAACTGCAATATAATTTTTTTAACTCTTTTTTGCAACACAATGTTAATGTACTTAAAGTAACTTGAAAATACTAATGTCTGTTAATTTTTATATTTCGAAAAGAAAAGTTTTCCAAAAGCAAAATACGTTTCGGGTCCAAATCTCATAGAGTGATAACCTCGGGCTGAAACCATTATCCACGCGAAAGCTTGTAATTAGGAAAGCTCCGAGTGTTTCTCGAGGTAATCTCGTTAAACGTAGGTCTTGTCCGTTGGTTCATCCTTTAGCACACCAGCAAAATGTTTCCCGCATCGGGACCGGGTTCTCTCCACTGGAATATAAACGACCGCGTACACGTGTGCAGCACTCGGAGAGATAGCATGCTTTAAATCAAACGATGAGCGGCAAGTGCACGGCCATAGTAATTACGGGGAGGGCCGTAATTGAGGCACATGCGATGCCTACCGAAGCTATGGGATAGTGCTTGAACCGGACAATGATAAAGGACGTGTGCGATACTAGATTGTGGTGATATAAAGTACGCTACGCGTGGAACGACTTTACGCGCTCCGGGAGTCATCCGTAGAAGCATTCCGCTTTTTGTTAGTGTCACAGCGAGCTCCCAATGAAACGACAACATAACTCAGAAGCAGGGAGCAGGTGGTGGCGCAGCCTGAGCAAACACATAAGGTTCAGCATCTGCATCAACAACTAGCGCTGCAACTTATTCCGAAGATCCGGATATCCGGATACTTCCGGTAATCCGGATCCTAAAATTATTATTAAATTCCGAATATGAACTTGATCCTGTGAAGCACGGTGAGTTTGTTTTTTCAATTCTCCGGAGATACACTTGCTTTCCAGTCACTCCGCAGGTATCCGGGACTCCGAAGGGCAGTTTAAGTTTTCAAAGTGTTCTGAACGATGATACTGCATTTATAATAATGAAATTAATCCATAGAATTAATTTATATCATGTTACTTGACGTATTTTTAGCAGGGCAAGCAACACAGCTGTTACGATACAAATTCGCAGCATCGTACTTGGCACGTTTGATCAATTTATATTATCTTTTTGGCTATAAGCGATGTACTTGACACAATATATTTTTCTTTTTACTTGAAAGTGTTTTTGGGGATATCCTGCGTTCTTTATTAGCTTGACGCGCAAGTTCGCCGGTGAACTTCCGAGCTATTGCGTCTCTTTATCGCGGTAATGCGTCTACGTGAATCGAATTGCCAAGTTATTTTCGCTGCTGGTACGACTCGATGTGGTACGTTCTGACACGCAAGAAAGATTTGATCCGTCCGACCGTCCGTCTTTTGTCCAGCAGTCTGGGCGAAAACCCACCAACGTCGCAACTGGATATTCCGGAATAACCATCTCCCGTCGACGATGGAAGGGGAAAAAGCGCGTCGATCTTCTCACGACCGCAGCTCCCGGTAAAGTCACCTTCTGCGAAGTGATGCTGAGAATTTTAAGCGATCCAAGAGAAAACGCGCTCGCCCCGGAAACCTGAGTTTGCGAGACGCGCTCGCGTGTCCACACCATTCGTTCTCTTACGTCCTCCAAGATAAATTTCGTCGAACTACCGAGGTAACTCCCGTTGGCCCCTTCTATTGCATTCCCCGGTTACGAGAAGAAGCACCGAGTAGAAACTACTGAAACGCGTTGAGACAAAGACAGAAGAAAGAATAAAGAGAAAATAAAAGTTATTGACCTAAGGACAACGTCGAGAGTAACTTATCGAGGATACGTGCGAATGCTAAATTGGAAAATGACGCTCTGCCGTCGTAGATATCACTTCATAAGCACTGCGATCTGTTTCTGTAGTCGCTGTTTCGATTTGACATCTAAGTAATTACCTAATTTATGTCAAAACCTCGATATAGTAAACTATACAGTCAAGTTTCTGTAGTGACTTCGGTGATTACTTGATTCTCTTCTGAAGTAAAAGTTTATCTTTCATTTTATTTATGGCCTCGCTTAATACATTGGAATTGCTGCCCCTATTAGGTTATGCGTCGTTAATGATGAATAATCGATTTTTAAACCATGTTGTGCAACCAAATATGTGCAAAATTCATAAGAATCTGAGCAGATATGCATTTGTACTTTGAAAAAATCATTTAGAACAAAATACAAGTAGAATTTTTTGTGTTAAAGTAAAATACAACACGAAATTTCACATCCTTGTATCCACCATATTGGTATCTCCCTAATGCCACCATCGATAATTTTTTTCCCTAATACAAAATGTTAATTTAAACATAAAACTAAGTTCTACTGAAATTCATTCACGAGACGAATTGAAATTCAAATCGCTGGAAGCAATGTTTTTTGGAACCCTTCAAATAGTAGGAAGGAATCTCCGAGATACTCAGACATGTTACGTAAAATCGAAAAACGATAGGAAGAAGGAGAAAGAGAGAAAGAGAGAGAGAGATAGATGTGAGCCTGCAAATGTTTGCAGACATACCAGTGCTAGTACAGTGGAACGACGTCACGGCTTCGCGTAATTAAACTTTCTGAAGTTCTGTGGCTGCCCTCTTGGTCTCGTCCAAACATAGACGGTTACCCTCAGGCAACTATTTCCTTCTACCGGGACACACGAGAAGAGAGGTGGAGAGCAGAATCGTTCTCTACTAACAACGAGAATGAGAAGCGCTAAGAACGACGCATAGAGAAATGCTCGTATTTTTCTTTCGCGAATAGGCAACGGGGCAATTTTCAATTTCGCTTGTCGCTCGCTCTTTTACTGTTATCACGGTGATGACACGACAAACTTTCCGGCGGTATTCTACAACTTCAACTGCGAAGCTATCCCGTACATTTTTATAGTAATACGCTGTACGGACTGCAGCATCAATCACTCGAATGACATTGTCGCATAAATTTCTCTTTTTGCTGGAGTGTCTTTTCCATCGTACATTTAATAATTTTCTTATTTAAATAATATTGCTTAATCTCGACGAATTCTGTACAACAATGTTATTTAAGAGAGTCTAATGATAGTGGATCGTGAAGAGTTTTCCCTGTGATTATTTTGCTAACTATTTGATTTTATTTAAAAGTCGGGTGCGCTTTAACAACGTAAACAGCTTTTTCCTCCCCCTGAAAAATACTATGATCGCACTCCCTTTCCAGTCGTACACCGTTTGAATTCGTATCGATATTCATACGTATATTCACTACGTGTCTCCAGGACTCTGCCTTATTCGCACGTGCCAACGGATCCGGGAAACTCTCTCGTTCCGGGAAGCTCCGACTGGAAATAAAGGTAAATCACGACGATATAGAAAGAGAAAGAACGAACGGGGTAACCCACTGATACCGGAGGGGCCCGTATCCATTCTACATTTTCCCCGTAAATAATAGTGAGGCGGCATCGGGTGAAGCTCGCTCTCTCGCGACCGCTCGACCAACCCCCACCCACCGAGCACCGAATTTCTTGGCTTACGTGGTTATTCGGGGAATTTATGACCGGACGATTTGACCGGTCCATGTGTCATTCCGGGCATTACCATCTATCAGATCCGTCGCGCCTCGCCACGTCCTGGTGACTCCTATGTCGCGGACCGGTCCCATGCAATAGCCGCTACCACTAACACCGCTCAGGCAAACCATCCCGATGGTACGAGTGCATACTGCCGATCGAGATTTCCCAGATGACCACTCAACGTGCATAAACCCTCTGGTGTTCATAGATCCGCACCATGAGACTCGGGTCGAATGCTCGGCTATAGTCCAACGCGTCTATCATCTAATTAATGCAATACATAGAGATCTACAATATTTTGATAATTATGATTCCGGTTGTGTACTCAGCGTTTATGTAAACCAACATGTCCACCGGTAAGCGATCGAGTTCAAAAGAACCGCACTAATGGCTTTCGGGTTTATCGAAATTTGACTATTAATATGACCAATTCTTAACAGACAAATTAAATACTGATTTAAATTACACTTGTCGTTTACTACTTCATAATAACAATGTCATGAAAACAACAATTGTTTTTGAAAAAAAATTAATAGTTTGCTGGTGGACCACGATGTATATGAAGCTCATGGTTGTTGTTCCTGCTACGTTCTAATGAACGTATGCTGACGATCGAAGCGCGAAGTGGGAGATAAATCCTCTGTTTCTCAGGATTAAAGCATAAAATAAATGTACAATTAATCTAGCGCTTTATAACAATAGTAGCTAAGCTCATATTAAGACAGCGTATCACCACGTCGTAAAATGTGTTCGTGCATGTGATGATATAAAAACATATGTTGCTGATCCCAGTGAACCCGGTGTTCCAGACTTGTATCAAATTCAATACATCGAAAGCAATAGCAAAATGGCATAAAGGTAGAATGCAAGCTCCGGGCAATCGCCGATGAGAAACTCGTGCATACCAGTTGCCAGTAAGCAGGAAAATGAGACACAGAGATATCCAACGAGGGATGAGCGAGGGAGAGCACGATTTGGAAGTTTATAGCAGGTTGCACTAATGAGCCGTTAATGGTAAATAAATGGACCAGCAAGCTCGCCTGCATTGCACCATCCCGTGGGGCGTGACCTCAACTCTACGTCACAGTTGATTAATGAGCCGGCTTTGTTCCTGCTGAGGTCGATTACATGAAACCTCACCCTCCCATTGGTGTAGCACACCGTGTATAATTCTTGCGAGCAACGACCCAATCTTGCTTTACATCGTATCCATGTCATCCGAGTTCCGAGACGCCCTTTGACACTCACATCCTGTTTCTATGACGATCTCATTCGCATTGTGAAAAAGTATGATTAAAAGAGACGTTTGAGTATCGGTGGATATTTACACGTTCCGACGGCGACATACTTTTGTACTTTGGCCTTTTCGTATCCTGCTTTGCGCTTTGCTGAGCATACAAGCTAGCTCTGCTTTTTCATTTCACGAAGCTTAATGCATAGTCCAACAGAGGTAAGTCGCACATTTTAACTAAAAGCACAGTATGTTGAGTCCTGGGTTCATATAAATAATGAAAGTGCGAAGTGTGCATGCCTCGAGCTAACGACAAAACGGTAAGAGTAACAACTATGTATACCTGAAATAGCTATCATATACTTTAATAAAATAAATGTTGACTTTTTTTGTCTCTACCTCACAGGAAAGTTTGATGCTTCTCTGGAATTAGGAAAAGGTACGGAACGAGAACGCTTTGATCACCGCGACCAGAAACAACCCCAGGCGTCCATTTATCGAGCAATTACAGCTGCCTCGGCAAAGGACAGAGATTCTGTGTTCCTCATATACCGTTATTTCTAACAAACTTACGATTCGATAGAATGGAGATAGTGCGATGCAACCATTCACGTATGTTTACAATCAGAAACGCTTTGGATTGGAATTATCCTGGATAGCAACGTAACAGCAATTTTTATTCTTTACACTTCCTGGTACTGAGATAATGGAAATTTCTATTATTCATTACTTCCGATAACGAAATAATAATAATTATCATTATTTTTCGTTCACGCTAACAAAGTAGCAATAGTTATTATCATCAATTTCTACATTTTTAGTTCAGATTCGTAATCAGCGACCTCAAACGAATATCGAGTTTGTCCGAATGAAGATATTTGTTACATTATGTTGTGCTATTTTCAATTTCTGAATCTTAAATTAAGTTATATAATCTACTTTTTGCATTTCGATCTGTCATACGGAATCCATCATTTTGAATTTGTAAATTATTACATCAGATTCGTAATCACGCATCCCATCATTGGTTGAAATGGGATGGAATTCTCCGAGTTAATGACTCAGAGCACAAGGCATGTAATGTCAGTTGATGTTTTGGCCTTGAGATTAATAAAAAAAATCATTTTTTATGCTACTTTGCTGTTAGGAGAAGCAAAAAGTAACAATTATAAGTACTTTGCTACTGAAAGCACCAAAGAAAAAAATAAAGAAATCTTTCTTTGCTACCGGGAGTAGCATCCTTCTATTAATTATAATTAATTAATGCGTAATTACTATCTTACCTATCTTTGTTTGCAATGGTTATGCACAACTTCGTATATCCAGAGCCGAGCTAACCACATTTGTCTCTTATTTTAATTGGTATTATCCTTGTATTGGGATTATCGCTTCAACAGATTTAACTCTGCGTCATATAAACGCAGCGAAGCGACGATTTTACTCTGTATAGAAAGCTTTCACGTTATGGAGATAATTGGCATTGATGGTTCTCGTTAATTGCAGATTGCCAAATTATTGAATGGTATGAAAATCGTGAAAGATAAAACACAATATTTGTACAACCTGTTTAGCTAAAGTTAACTCAGTCAATATTATCATCAGCATATGTAGCCGAATATACTGTTGAACTCAAAAAATGATTGCAAGACTAACGGAAAGTTACATTTCTTTTGTGGACAGTCGTGAACTGAAAAAAGGTTGGGAAATACAATACTATCAAATTACTAATAACCATTAGAACAAACGGTTGTATCCCCAAATCCATCGACGACCTCAAGGCCAGAGCTCTTTTACCCAGAATTGGTGGTTGAATTCCGATGCTCATGACGTTGGCATCCTACAAAAGCTCTGGGGATCGTTGGTATACGTACCACAGACTGGAGACTGGATTATCGTTAAGCTCGCTGGTTCTCAATGGCCGCTGCTCTTGGTCGTTGTCGTGTCTCAAGACAGGAAAAGGGATAGCTCTCCATTGCCTCGGGTCTCTCTTACGGAATACTTAGGACTATACTATAGCATGATATACAATGATACAGCACAGCTAGGGCCTCGTCTAGGGCCCTCGTCCGTTGTGGATCAACTTGCTTTTCCCACCGGATTTCCTGCACTTTGACATTCCGTACATTGTGCGACGAAATAACAATAACGCTTAGAAATTCTTTTCATACCGGTGAATTACGAAGCTTGCGAACGTTTTCAAAGAAAGGACATTCTGAAAATACCAGATCCTTGTTCACCGGAGACGGTATATAAGCACGTTAAGTGTATAAGGGAAGAATAAAATCAAGCGATGAAGGATAATAGAAGTCGCTCAACACCATCACGTTATCCTTTACAATACAGACCACTCTTTGCAGCAGCGTGTTTCTTATTGGAAAGTAGAAACATGGCACTTGGATGCCAATATAGCGGGCACCGGAAACCTGTTTTACATATAGTTATATTGATATGAATATAAACAGCGGAAATATGATGAAACAGGATTAGATAGGAGAGAATCAAAGTATTCTCGTATGTATTCTCGAAGTATCTGTCATCATAGTGAACTTGACGTTATGAAAAAAAATCGAAGCACACTGCGCCGCGCCTCCATTTATTGCTAACGTATTTATATAAATGACGATTACCAATCGAACAAAAGAGCTTACGAGCATTATAGTTTCAATTTCTACCACCGGACATCAAGCGCTATCTTTCATTACCCAGCCGTAAAAAATTTCACCTTCCACTCCGGATGTACGAATCTTCTTTTCTCATTCTGGCTCCGCATGCGCACGCGGAATTTCTTTATAAACCATACGCTCTGAGCATCCAAACTCAGCTTTCTGTAAAGAGAGAGCAATATTTTATAAGAAGACTTCTATGTCTTTAGTTATAATATACTTCCGGGATCATGCTTTTCAAATACATAATTATGTCAGCTCAGGAAACCTACGGTGTATGGAAAGTTACTTCATGCGTGCTTTACAAATACGTGTACACACCCGTACAATGAACAATGAAGCTTACCGTCGCCGCTATCACTTAGAAGCAGTTATAATCACTCCATGTCGCAAGGAATTGAGAAACGTTTGGTCTATCGCATGAATTACTTAAGACGCGAATTACATTTTCCTCAAAGATTCTATTTCGCTCCACTGGTACGAGAAACACGAGGTCTAAGACGCTCAACTGATATATGTGGAAATGTAAGCGCTAGGACGTTCTATAACATATTTGTAAATTGTGATTACTCTTTGTTAAATATTCAGTACTACTATTCTCCGTTTCCCTTCTCAGTACGTCACGTGCATAATAATGAATATTTATTTACCGATTAATGCAACCCAGTCTCTTTTACTATCTGTGTACTTCCGTTACTCTCTGTGAACTTCCATTACTTTGTATAAACTTCTTTCTCTCTTTCGTTCTCGCTCCCTCGGGTTTTCCATCTTTCCTTGTTCGTTATACAAACGCATCGTCGTTTATTGCTTATATATATTAAGGTGACTAGACATCAATCTCGTCAATGAGTGACCGGAACATGAAAATAACGAGACTAATCACCTTGGAGGATCTAACTTTTACGTCTACACTTTTCTAAATTCACACCGTTCTGTCTCTTTAATATAAATACAGATGTATATAACGGTATGGGCTTCGTGCGGTAGAACGTCAAATCCATCAATCGTCGGTGAAGTCGGAACAGGAAAATTCTGAATCCTCAGCAACTTATAATATGATTGATGAGATAGAGAGCTTTCTTTGGTCATTGACGACAGGGCGTTTACCGCGACATCAACTTTCTTTTCCATTTCCATAAGTTTTCTGCTCAGCTCAATCTTCTATTAGTCATTTGTCGAAAACGTGCGTCACTCTAACTGAAAGGTCAAATGATATTTATTCAACCAATATTTATAACTGGCTTTAGAAAGAACGCGACAATATACCCAAAATAATAGAACAAAATCTACCGAAACATGAGACAATCTGTAGATTCAATATTTACAATAGAATAATTTCCTTACCAAATGAAAATATCATTTATTAGGGTAAGGCCAGGAGAGATGAGACGGCAGTTAAGAAGGGAGAGTTGGATATTTTGTTAACAAATTTGCGAATCGTAACACTCGTTTTTGGCACGCTGAAAAATTATTTTATTTATGATCAAAACAATCTAATGCGTTCGAGTGGTAAAACGTAGCAAAGCCCTTCGGCTCACGAAAGGATAACGCTTGTGTCCTTGTGGAATACTATTTCGGTACCAAGAAAGCGACTGTCCCAACTTTACTTTACATTCGATAAGAGATGGGATATCAAGCGATCGAATAATAAATAAATTTGTATCTGGCTTATCAATTTTATGTGCTCTATAAAGAATTTATAATCCATGCATTATTCTACTTTTCTCATATTTAAGTTCGAACCTAGTTGGCCCTACGGAAACGATCTATGCCAAATGTTATTTTAAGCAAATCATAAAAAATTTTTTTTAAAATAGTTTCGACTTTAACAACGTAGAGAATAATTCGAAATATATCGTAACCTCATAAATCCAACGCCATTTTAAACCTTGAACGATAACGAAGAAAATAAGAATTGAACTTTCTATCGGAAAACTTCAACTCATCGGAACTTCATCGGAAAAAGAAGTTACAGGAAGCGAACTGAGTTTCGATGAAAACGCGTTGATTAGCCGACTCGATCGATGGTCCAGTAAAATATCAAATTCCGTTACGCTAAAAGTCGTCTTGATCATTTTGACCGTTACGTTAAAAGTGAGACGTTTTGATCGTTCCAAGGGTCGCCTAATAATATGAATATCCGACAAAGTAACGGTCAGTTAAAAAGAATTAAGCTATCTCTTCTGGTTGTGGTTTTTCTATGTGCTTCTCTCCGCAAGAAGCTTAGCTACGGTTTGAAAGTAAGATTAGTAGGAAAACATTTGTTAGAAATACGAAATGTTTATTGAGTGCCAGAGTGACGTGAGAACAAAAGAAATAATCAGAGGTATCAAAGCGATAACAGTATCACGCAAACACCCTAAAGTTTTACATTCGTTATGAAGTGCTTAATTATTAAACGCATCGTGGCTGTTGCATTATAATATTGTATCAGTCGATGTTCCCGGCAACATTCATGAATAGAACAAAACGCAACTGAAAATAGCGTTGCTGAAGAGGTAGAGACGAGAGAGGAGGGTTTCACAGATTATCTGCAAGCGGTGTGAATAGGTTAGTGTGGTTTTACGAGTTCCCCGAATGTTTATGCATTTTGGATGCACGTTGTAAACACGTAGCAGTTGTAGAGTGGTCGTTATAAAACTCTGTCGGCGCCAATACTCCCATGCGCAGCATTTTTTTTTCTTATTCATACATACGTGACAGACTAGTATTAGAAATAACAATATAATGTCGTGGCTGCCTCGATTATCCGACAGAGCACGCACGTTTACTCATATTCATTAATAATTTAAACTTCAAACTCGACCATATGTGTACATTATGTATGTGATTCGAAGGTAGTAGAATGAGTTGCAGAGTAGCACATCAAGTGAACACGAAAATTTCGAGATTACCAAGTTGTTGCGATGTCCCGCTAAACTCCCCACGATTACGTCGCACTTGTCATAAAAATAATGATAACGAAAGACATAAAAAATTATATTCCAGCAAGCAGTTTTAGTGTTCAAACGCTATGAGTTCTCTCCAAGGAATACAAGGACAACTAGGTACCGAGAGGCTTACAACCAAGCTTATCTAACATCTGTAATCGACGCGTACATGCACGATGTGAACTGAACTCACGCGAGGAATCGCCGTCGCAGCGTGTCACTTCGATTAGGCATGTGCTATATACGAAATAAATTTTATTGCTTAAAAAAAAAGCTTTGTTTTATTCAGAAAAAACGCAGTAAATAACAAATTGTATAACAATAACGTGTGTTTGGAATTAGTATATTCTAATCTTGATTAACATTCATTCAAATACTCTTTACTTCGAGTTCATTATACACTTGGTGACTTTATTCTCCCACTGGACGAAAGATTTTGCGGAGTGAGTTTATGATGTAATTCGATCTTAAACCGTCTCATTCTGTTACTTATTCTATTGTTTTATTCTCGGATTTACAAGAGAGTTAATTCAGGTAGAAGCTATCACCAGCCGCCCCACTGGTAGTTGCTGGTGCTAGCATTTGGAGGTTTAAAAAGGTTCTACATTTATATTGGAATTTCGTAGTCGAAGACTAGTGGACATTTTTCAGGAAACGACTCTAAAATTTTCGACACTGGTCTTGCTCTGTAGGAGATTTGAAGAATAATATGCTTTCCGCTGTTCCGCAGCTCCCTTTATACCCAGCCGGCAGGCTTTGATAGACCCCCACTTCGGTACTGACGCTATCTTTCTACGTGGCACTAGTGGGGAGCATACGCGTGCGAATTTATTTTGGAGGTGTGTGAGTTATTTGGTCGCTTTCCTTCTTTGTCGACCAACGCCAGTGGTCAATACGGTAATGGTGTGTCGGTTACGTGCAACGGTAACTCCTACGCCATTACAGCATATACAATTCAATGTGACGGTTAATTCGAAAAGTCGGTGCGCATTCGTTTGTATTATTAACAACTCTATTTGACGTTAAGACGCTGCCGTCTTAACCTCACTGTATCACATTCGTCTAGGACACAAGGAAACAGCGGGAAACCTCTGCCGATACAGTCGGTGCCGAGTCCCTGGTGACAATGCGAATAAATTCTGGCCACAACCACCAGAGGCGCTTCGGATAGCACATTTTTCCAGTGATTCGATGTGCCAGACAGTCTTCGGCTAGGTAGTCAACAACCGAACGATAGGAATGCCCGGGAGATACAGTCAAGGCGCACACCGATAACCTACTTATCACTTGTTAGAGGTTGGGTCCGAACCATCGGGATTACAAAAAAAAACATTCAAGGAAAATTCCATTGGTAATCGGGTAACGCGAGAATCGGAGCCAGGTCCGCTGCGTGCGATCCTGAACCTCGTCCACCGAGCAACTGTCCTTCCTAAAGTAGATGTATCACCGTTATAGTCAATCGATATACTTCGTTCCCGTCAATTTTCGATCTCGCCGTTTTGGCAGGAGTGAAGCTCTGGAGAGAATTGAACCTTGCCGCTGTCAGTAAATCCTTACGGTTTTAAACGAAAGGGAGCTCACTCAAGTTAAGATAAGGTTTCTCCGCAGAAATCTCGGCAGCTCATTACTCTCCACCGCGTTCTCATCTCGATCGAACTGCGCGTAAGCTTCAAGAGCCTGATTGAATGGGAAAAGCTCTCGAGAGAATTCGTAATGATACTTGCTCGATAGATTGGTAAGATCAATTTGTACTTTTTTCAAAAAGCAGATCCACATATCTTCAGATCGCCACACCCCATCGATTATCTTCATTTGTCCGATTTATCATTATTGCGATGGACGGCGATACATTTATTACGCATACACCCAAAGCCAATTCTTGACGCAGAGAACACTTGTGGTCGTTTTTCTTTTGTTCTCTCAACACCAGTGGACAGCAGCAAAACCTACTTGGACGAAACCCTTATTTCTTCAATCCAAATGCACCACCAGAATCAGATGGTAATAGTCGGAGTTTCGCATCCCGTGTAAGCCTTCCCCTTCCAGACTCCTTACGTTCAATTTTCCTCGCGTTGTCTACGTAAATATTTAGAAGCTTTTATCCTAGAACAGCAACGTGGTAAAATGTAAGGTGAAGCGAGTATGTGGATTGCCGAGAGGATGAGCTCCATCGTCCCTACACGTATATTCGTCCATCAACAGAAAAAAAGCAAAGAGAAGGAGCATCCTAACAGGGCTGGAATATATCGATGAGATCCTCGATAAAAATTGACGTTGAATATAGAATTGCTGAATATGTGGAGAACGATGTTCAAAGAGTTCATGGAAAATCGCAGACACTCGGGTCCATTGACCTCGGTGTATTCTTTCCATTCTTTATCGAATAAAAAAAGCTTTTATCCAGGAAAGTAATATAATATGACCGGACGAGTCCCTGTAATGGTGCGCGGTTATCGATATACCTAATTCGATCAAAATTAGCAATGATTTCGGCCTTTGACTGCATATTAAATGACCGCAATTTGTTCCGTTCCGCATAAAGATAAAAAGGTTCCGCGCACAGAGACACGCGATAATGCTTTTTTCATGTCGAGCGTGACTCGAATATTCAGAATTTATCTCGCCCCACTGGATAAACTAGCGAGCCAGTAGTGAAGTGAATTTTGCTAGTGGATACAATCAGAGAAAAGGGCCACACGTGAGCGCGCTTTAAGACTGTAACAGTTTGATGTATACCACGGACTTATAGACTACTTTTATCATTGCATTCTGAGAAAAATTTCCGAGGGAGATACAAGATTCGCTTATGTAGCTGGTTATGGCTCGCTGGTATATTCCAGATCCCGAGATAGAGATTCAATTATATGGATTTTAAAACATCTTACCGAGCAGAGGATAAGCATAAAAAGCCTCCACCCACCGTTCCCGTCGAAATGCCATATCGTCTTTATCATTGAATTGCATATATTTTCAGCTGTGATCAAAGCTGTAATTCTGATGCAAGTATATTAAAGAGATGATGAATATTCATTGGAGATAAAAAGAAAGATATATGTATGAAGAGCTCTTGAATCGTAATATCATTTCCACATTCTGCAGTTTAAAGAGCTGTAAAGATGGCAGTTAAGGTTGTGATTAAAAGACTGTTTTTTCACCGTTTTTTGTTTCAACTTCAAAGAAGATGTCTGGAGGTACAATGAGTTGATGCGGAATTGCGCACACGGGATCATTAAAATCCCTTCCATTGTTTCAAACCGGAGTCTCCGAGGATATAAAACGATGACCATTTGCTTCAAGAGCTCTTTTTATGTCCGAGAAATAAAAGAGTTTTTTCCCGCATTCATAATCTCTCGACGCTTTTTCGCTGTATCGAGTGGGGAAATTAGTTTCAAGATCATTCGCCACCAGTGCGAATACTACGAATCCTATTAATAAGTCGCTCAGTCATCAATATGTCGTAAAAACAGAATCTACGACAATAAAAATAATGACAAATACCATTTTCTAGTAACATTAACAATAGTTTATTAACATTTATTATTATTCCAAGATTTAACTTATTTATTCCAGGAACTCTTATGTTTTTATTCACGTTATTAAACTCGAATGAGGCTTATGTCCTGATAATCCATCCAAACGAAGACCTAAGGCGTATAATTTATTCGAGATAGGATCATGCCGATGAAAGGGGGCGAATAGGAACTGGCAGAGGGTCGGAACGACATACAGAATGGTAGAGCCCCCTTGATTACGCAGATGCATTAAAGTCCGCCAGGCGACGAGTCATTACGCTCAAGGGGAGAAGTTGCGCGAGGTGGTACCGCGCGTACACGTCTTCCCTGTCGTCGTCCCGGGGTGAAGATCCTCTTCAGGGTGATCGACCGGTGCTCGCAATGAATACTAAATTGGTAGCCCTGCAGCACCTACGCTGGTTATAAGGTACTCGATGAACTGCGACGAACTGATGCATATTTCATCCATACATTCACCGGCGAAGTGACCTACGGCTGTTCGACGTGGTATCGCTTGGTGCTATCATGACTCGGACCTCGTTGAACGTGTAACCAGGCGTTCTATCCTGATCGTACTTAACATTCATCCGTCACCTTTTCTCTACGTTACACGGTACAAAATGATTATTAAATACAAACTTCATTTTTCTGCTACAAAATCTAACAACTGCGCATTGTTAAAAGATTATTTTCCGCATCCAATTGACATTAATATTATTTAACATTTATTTACAATCGCGTAGTTTTGCGATACGCGTATATAATAATTGCATTACCGCTTGACTGCCAATGATCGTCCGCACTTGGTTTATACTCTCTTTCACTGACATTCTTTGCACGATATAGATAAAAATGCCAAACTTTACCAGCCCTCTCTTGATAATTAGAAAACGTTAAAAGTTTTCCGTCGGGTTATTATTCTTGGGACTACCGGGGATTGCCTCGAGCGCGCGTCCTTATTCGCGTCAGGATCGTCAGGGTATATTGTATATAAAAAACTAATTTATCCAGCGAAGCGAGAAGGAACGAAGCCACACGAGTGCGGATAGACTATGAGACGAAGACATATACTGTATGGTAGATTCGCCACAGGTCGGTAGGTCGGCGGTTGTAGGAGCGTGCTATCCACCACCTCAGCGTTCACCCGGGTATATCATTTTAAAGACGTGCCGCGAAATAAGTTTATAAGTAGCGTAGAGAGTTTCGTCAGGCTCCAGCGTGCATGCAACTTCCTTCATTCCATCCTTTGCCATTGCCGACCCCGCAATGTACCCAACGAGCACCCGCTTGTCTAAGTAGTTACCAAGTAGTTTGCGTTGCCAGTGTCGAGCTCTCGCCCTATCTCGCTCCGACCTACCCCTAATACTATATTATGCAGGTACAAGAGTTCCTGCTACTGGTTTCCAGGGGTTTATATCGCTGCGACCAGTTTTCTATCGCACAACCACCCTCCTCTTTCTACCAACCCTCGGCCGCTACTGCACCAGAGCTGTCTGTCAACTATACTCAGCCAGCCCTCGTTCGCATTAAGTTAGCTGTAAAACTCATCTGAGAACTTCAACCTCACCTATATTATATCCTCACGATAAGCTAACTGGCTAACTACACAATTTGTTGCAAAGTTGAAAAATTGAGGGAAAAATTGTGAACATAAGAAATTTAACTGTCTTTTCAAATTTTTTTTATTTTACGCAATAATATTGGAAAATATCGAGCGACTCAAGTTTCATGAAAGTCAACGAATTTTAGTGTGGATCTCAATAGATAAATACAAGTTCACATTACGATTTCACGGACTATGTAAGGATATTTCGTCGATGACCGTTTATCTATAATTAATATGCAACATTGTAACCCGTGATCGAAAAATCTCTGCAATGTTAGAGGTACAAATTTTGTATACGATGAAGAAGCATAATAATTTGTCGGATAAATGCATCCATTGCATTTATCCGAGTTATAATAATCCATTGATTATAACTCGCGACTTCGCACAGCTATTACCCAGCTGGTCTATTAAATATTTACCCTCTTCCATACTTTTTACTTTAATTGTATGTAACAAAAAAGAACATATTGTAATCCTAAAAAAATCAACTATAGCAATTTCTAATTTTCTATTATAATTACGTGAGAATAAGGATGTTCTACGAACTCTCGTTAATTTGACAATCTCTGGATTTCTTAGAGACGTCGATTTATAACGTTTCTTGCCAGTAATACATATTGATGTATCCAATGATCTGCATATAGCGTTGCATCCATAACAGTAAGTGCAATCCGGAAGCCTGCAGCAGATGTCACTCCAGTCAAACGACAGCGAATTATATACCCCACGAGTTCTGACAGAGATCCGATGCTGCGAACAGGGAGAGAAAGCGAATCGTTTACCGCATCGCACAAATGCGTTGGGAAATGCGCGACTCCCGATAGGACAACGGATTTCGGTGTAATATCGCGACAAAGAATTTTCACCCTGAGGGATTCCGCATATACGCGAGAAGCGGTTTCAGTTGCCGGGACTAGCTGCTGCTACTGCTTCTACAACCATCGTCTATTTATCTCGTTCTCTCGCTCTGGTATACCAAGACGCCATTTGGCGAAAGCGGGTTCCAGAAACTATTTACTTTGCAGCAGACGTCGTATCGACAAATAGAATGCATCTCCTTGGCCATGCTACTCCTATACCGCACAACTCTAGTTTCCGAGTTCCTTGTATCCTAAACCGACAAGAGAGAAGCTTCTAGAGGAAGCTGAGATACGTGTTTCGCATGCACGTGACAGCCGGAATATTCCGGCTGGATCACGCACCGCTGTATTTCTCAATAAAACCTATTTGTACAGTTCCAGTTATATCTGCTGTTGCGTACGAATATCTTTAGTTATAAAAAGTACGAATTTAAAAAGGATCATTGAAATAATTAAGCCGATATAAATTTTTTATTAGAACCTCGACGAGGTTTTTCTATCATTATCATTACGAAACACAGTACCGATAGATATATCTCTTGAACGCACTCTGAAAGAAAGCGTGTAAACGCGATACGCGTAAAGCACGTTAAACATACTTAAGAGTGCGGTCAGCAATTTTCCAAATTTAAATAAATTCCAATGAATATTACTATTTAAAAAGTTAAATTACAAGAAAAACGATAAGTCGAATTTTCATATTACCAAATGGAGATGTAATATAATTAATTTCGATCCTAGTTAGTAGAAGATAAACATTAACTTACTTGGAGAGTTACTGCACGGTTCTCATGCGGGTAGCTTGTCTCGCTTTGTACCTTCCTCTCGGTAAGGCAACTGCCACTATTCAGGTGATAGATCTCTGGAATTTCCGATCGGAATTCACTCCACAGGAACAAGTTGCTTCTGGTAGTTCATGGCACGTGTATGCATCAGCATGATATCACACACGCATATGCTATACACACATAATTGAAACAAAGTTACATGTTACGTGTGTGCGGTTGAATCGAAGAGGAATTAACAGAGTCCTGGTAGTAATCTCGTGTATGTGCATATCAATTCCAAATGCAGTGTACAGTGATTGTACAAAGCGTGCACACGATATTAGACGATGCGAGAGATGCATTGGTATCGCCTTGAGGAAAGCTACATCTGTCTATGTGATCGGATCATAGGCATTCCGGAAAACATAGCGATACAGGATTGGACATCCTATGGCGAACTACTGGTATTGCAACGTTCTCACAAACGTCCTTGCACTCAAAAGCTCATGATTGCTGAATGCCTGAAATGTAAGTAGCTTACATCACCATCAGTTAACTTCCCGATAATGAATCGTCTATGATAAACACATCAATTAGAAAGAGTCATATCGGTAATTTAAAAAATATTTTGATCGATATACTAATTATTGTTACAATAAAGAAGGATGGGAAAGTAACGAGGATCAAGAGAGAGTGTCACTCCTCGGTAGGGTCTGATTATCTTGTACTCCTTTGAAACTCCTCTAGGCCCGAACTATCCCAAATCTCCTTTGAACAACCGTTTCCCGGCTGGATTATTCTAAGCACTGCCTGGAGCCCTCGAAGTCTCAGAGACTGTCGGTTCAATTATCGATTGCTGAGCGCGTAGCGTCCGATCATTACGAAATCCTAGTATATATCTCCATAGTATAAAAACTTCTCGCCTCCACTCACAAACACTCACAGCGACAATCTAACACTTCCTAGAAACCATCCAGGCCTTAGTTATTTAACATCCTCTTAGTAGCACCCCAACCTCCAGTCGTAGGGAGAGGGAGCTCAATGACGGATTGCCAAGGCGCGTAGCGTCCACAATCAATACAATATAATACGTAAATATAATATATGATACCGCTGCAATGGAGCTCCTAATGTTATCTAAGGTGAATTATTTAGACGAAAATGGTTTTACAGAATCCCGTAACCCGCGGCAGCATCAAAGTTATCAATTTTGCGCTCGTTTCGACTTTCGCGAATTATCGATGACATCGAGAGGAACGCTCGATGGAAGTGAACCGATATGACGTCAACGATTGACATACAGACTACTGAAGTTGAATGTTTGTTCCGTACACTGCGTCAGCAAGAATCCCCAATATTGCTGATAACGAACGCAATAAATGTACGGTTGGAAATATTCCGCGAAATTCTAAAAACTATGGTTGCGTTCGTTTAGAGGTACTCGTAGAATTCTAAAAAAATGTTAGAAATATAAAGTGAACAACTGCTAGGCACACGTATGAATTAATCTTCTTTTTTTCACGGTACAAAAATTAAGGGCGATTAAATATGTGATGACGAACAATCTTTTAGGGCCAAATTATCCGAGTGTGGAGTTTAAGAATTAAATTTTAGATTAATGTTGGGCTGTGGCCTCTTTGTATAACGTTATTCCCTGAATACAAATAATCTCTGATACAGCAATCTCTGAATCGCGAGCGAATTTATCGCGGACGCTACAGAAGGGAATCGTTAAATCCCGACTAAAGGTAGTGGAACACGGATATGGGGAACGACATAGCCAGCTATCGTGCTACAAGTAATTGCTTAACTACATAGAATAGTATATAACGGCTGTGTTGGTAAACTAGTCGATGTCGCGTACGTGCGGTCGCGATATTATCTCACAGAAAACATTTATCGGATGGTCCACTCTGTGCTCATGTGTGCAAAAGCCGCTTGACACTTTGTATCTACTGTAACTACTCGTTCCGCAAGTAGCAGCAACAACACAGTCGCAGGAAATGGTGAGAGCGAGAGTGCGGAGGCTGAAACGCAAATACGCGATAGTCCACAAAACGACCGCGAGATAAACCGGCGACAAGGGATGCGATAACACCCTAAATCCCAGACGCAAACGTACGTTTGATTCTACGGACGTAACAGAGTAAAACGTTAAACGCCTTTCGATTGTAATTACCACGATTCGACGGAATTGTCAATCGCTTCCGGTAACAGTACCGCGTCACACTTCGTGCGATGCTGCCAACTAGATTCTGACCGCAGTCAATGCTCCGGAAGCGCTAAACATACTCGATGACCCCAGACTTCACCGGAAGAGATCGCTCCGTTCACAAGTTTTACGTCAAAGTCCCAAAGAAACTTTGGAAGTTTAGAGTTAAAAGTCCGCTCACGAAGACGCTCGGAAATGCTGCAGAGGACAGCAACGTGAGAAGAAACGACGAAGGTAGGTCTCGTATCATACAGAGCCGTGGAGAGCGGTAAAAGTTTTGTCGCGTGCTAGTGACGGGTGAATTCATTAAGGTAAACCGTTATAGCACCCTCCAGCGATAAAAAAATGTAGCCACTTGCTACGGTTACCGATAGCTACCTATAGAGTTATCTACAGCATGGCTGTATATACAACGAAAGAGCAGGATGGGGAGGCCTTGGGAGAAGAACCGAAGGGAGGAGAAGGTCCTCGATGAAGGAGCTTGATTGATAGGAGAGAGGGTCACGAACGGTTACGTCGATGACCCGTTACGATTTCCCACGTGTCCACGTTGAAAGACGGATCGTAATGGATCGAAGTGTTAAAAAGTCGGTGGCTAGTCGTAGCGGTCTCTCTCTCTCTCTCTCTCTTTCGTTCTACACGTCGTTATTGTTTGTTTTCTTAATTTATACCATGTAAATGCATAACTACACGAAGAAAAGATGTTATTTACGATAAGTAAACAAATTTAGTTGTCCTTTTATCTGAAATATTGGTTAAGTATTACAAAATTTATTAACAATTAATAAATATTAGTGTTCTCATAATAAAATCTTATATCGAAGGCTCTTTCATCAAACGAAAAATTGATTTGGACAATTTGTTTCTCGTACCTCATTATACGTTTCTTACCAAAAAGAACGATTTGCGGCAACGAGATTACAGTTGAAACGACTTTAAATTTGTTAATAATTCTAAAATATATCTTTGACATAACTGTTGTCTCGGTGAAGCAAATAGATATTTGTTGAAAAAATGAAAAAAAAAACAACATTTTTGTCTTTTTCAAAATTGAGGAAAAAACGCAATACATTTCTCTATTATGAGTGAAAAGAAGTAGATATGATAATTAAGCTTTTACTAAGCACGGTATTTCGTTAGCTTCCCCGTTTTGCCCCCGTCGCCCCTATTCCGTCCCTGCCCAAATATTCTCTAAATTCTACGAATGAGAAAAAAGAATCTGATGCCATTAGTAAAGTTGGTACGACTCACGCTTCTCAAAAGATGATAAAGAGAATACGAATAAAGTCGAGAGGGTAGCGTGATAAAAATTCCAATTTAATCTCACAAGAGTGCTCGTATATTCGTCAACGACGGGTGGAATATAAATAGTAAAAGTGTATATTATATATATATATATATGTGTGTGTGTATATATATATAAAAAAGAAGCGGATTACTTCTCGGTGCTGAAGTCTCGGTGCAGCAAAGTCTCGGTGAACGTACGGTGACCGACCGAATTAATTTTCCACCGTAATTCAATTACGCGTTATCTATAATTTATAGCGTTCTTGCGCTGTACTTCCACGCATTCGTCTTTACTGCATTACTCCAAACTCTTTGCAATATGGAGAAGGCAATTTCTCTCGCCAAGCGTATACGAAGTAACAGTTTCAATTCTACAGGTCGACGCGAGCAATCGAAATGCTCGCTTAGGACGCTGGTACTTTCTTCTCACTCATGGCTCACTCGATTTTTTGCGCAAATGAAGCGAAATTGAAAGCGAAGAAACAAATGGACTCACAGGTTGGACGTGATCTTAACACAGTGCTGTACTATATTGGACCAAGAGCTCCGTTGCAATAATTGGAATCCCTCGAATAATCTTGGTAATCTTTCTTGCGTATTGGATTCTCTCAGGGCAGAGTATTCTCCTTCCACTTTCCGTTGAATACCTGCCTTGCAAGACTCTTCGAGCACGGTACCTCGTGCAAGACTCTTCGTCCCATCTCGTTTCTTTCGGAATCGCATTCCTCACTGGCTCGCATTTCCTACTTCGTTCTCGCGCATTCCCCTTGGGTTATCCAACTTCTAATTGCGCTGTGTGTAAAAGGCGTGATAAAGGGCTGGATATCTCAGCTACGGGAAATACCGCGAGTATAATACTTTACAATATTGTAAAAATTCAGTAATTCACGGAGTTCTATTACAACGGTTAATCGTCTTATAAAAAAAGTATATAGCGACTGTAGACAATAACGCAACGTCGAAATTGTTTAATAACACTTTTAACGCTTACTAATCCCTGAAAAAATAGTTTTTCATCGCCATTGCAACTCATGCGAGCTGGAAAAATTATTCCCTTATTATATTCTCAAAAAAAAAAAACTAACAAACAGTGTATTCGGATATTGCAGTCTTTACCGATAAATAATTTGACTGCATTGCTGTGATCGCAGCCAGCTCGACTCCAAGTCTGTCGGGTGAATCGAAATTTTTGCTTCCTTTGTCGACCGGATACCCTTGCAACGACATGATTTACATCCTATTCCCAGCAACGCGCATACGTTGAAGCCGAACAAACAGTACCAAAGCATTTATGTGTAACAGTACGGTAACAGAGATGAGATAGCGAATCGATATGACGGACTATCCTGGAGCGGTACGCAACCTAACAACAATCGATTGCTCGGTTCAACATCGACGTTAAAAATATTTGCAAGGTTTTCCCTATAAATACATATGTTCTGGGAAAGTATGCCTGGTCAGATGGTGATGATCGGTGGTGCTCCCTGTTGAAATTATTTGTTTGATATTGCTTCAGTTATCATTTCTTAAGCCCCGTGTTATATATATTGAGATCGATATCAGAAGAAAGTTATTAATTAAAAGGGAAATAGTTTTTTAATTTGACATAAATATTTCCAATTCCACAAGTCGATGAACTCGGTAGATTCAACAATGATCGAAACGAAGAGTGAATGGCAGGCGATAGAGTTGAATGGGAGAATGGGTTTAGAAGGACGCAGAAGAAGAGGATGCGATGTCACAAATGCAGAAAAGAAATCCCATTAATTGCGATAGGTTCGAGCTGTAGCGTCGTACCCGGACATCTCACGCCCCCGGTAAATGCGACCATACGGACCAGGGTGGACGACTTGTACATGGGTGATTTTTAATTAAATTCCCTGGATAGCACAAAAGTGAAATGCAGGAAGAAAAAAAGAGCAGACGCGTCAATGCATTGGGACATTGAAAATTCGCAGCCCTCACCACACCTGTGCGTTCTAGAAACACAAAGGCTTGGCATTCTCGCTCGTTTCGATACTTTCCGGTAGTTTCCTTCCCGTGAAAGACTCATCTCCATCTACAAAGCTTAAGCCAAAGCTGCGGAATAATATATCGCTCACCGTTTCGCTCCTTATCCATCAACATTTATTTTAACAGTGCGAAGCGCAGTGAAAGCAATGAAAATGCGCGTGTGAAAGTTCTATCGTAGCGAGATTTCAATTAAATCCCTACGAAATACCAAATCATGTACGCAACCGAGAAGATAAGAAAAGGGCGAGAGAAAAAAAGCCTTTGAAACTCGAGTTTAAGCATTATTCACGTCGATACGGTTGATACGTCCATATTCCGTGTTATTCATCCGAACATCAATTCAAGTAAGCTTGGGCTATAATACTTTAAAGAATTCAATTAGACAGGGAAAAAATATATGTAAATCGTTATCCACGAGACTAAACGCAATAATTGATTTATACAAGCCCGAGTCTTTGTATATTTAAAAAATATAGTAATTGTACATAGTATTCATACGTGATAAGAAGTAGGTCGTTTAAGAAATAGAATGGCAATCCCTTGGTCTCATTGAAAGTACAGTCAAAGCTGGAATAGCTGACGGTTCTTCTTATAAAGAAGCCTTGCAGGACTATTTAAAATCCTCAAATTAAATTCGAGCCAGTCGCAACTCCACATCCAAGTCAAACTCAAAATATTGCAATATAATTTATCATTGCCTTTTCACTATTTTCACCCACCAGTCGCACGAGGGTGCTCAACCATTGATGCGCTGTTCTGATGATGCAACCAGCGTATATGCTTGAGATCTATAAGAATATATTGTCAAGCTAAGAACATACGTTTACAAGATCCCACTATCGGTATGATACCAGAGGAAACTTGTACGCGTGAAAAGAACGACGTCGAATAAGAAAACGAACGAAGTTCTCTTCCAGTGAATTCGAAAGTGCGGGTCACGTAGACGAGAAGTTGTGCCGCGCTTCGACGCCACTGCTACTCAGGAGAAGTTCTTGCTATTAGAAACTTGCTCTCGGTTCGTTCAGGACAGCGGTGACGGAGCTTTATCAGTATGCTAAGCAAACGCCCCCGCTGCCTCTACAGTTCTAGCGTTAAGCGCGTATTCACATTAATCCTCGAGTACGCGTACCGAGCGTGCCCCAGGGATAAATGAGACTATCCGAGAGAGTCTCCGGCAAAGGCGCATCGCTATTTCAACACTTCTCGCGCTCGTACGAACTTCTGATCTTTGCGAGTGAGTATACATAGATTCACGCCTAACGTTTCCCATCTTGCACACTTCAAACAGTGACTATATACATTATTAAGAGTATACATAAAATTAATTATACGCGAGTATCATCTTCCCGACAATCCTAATTCGTAATTTATCAAAATCAACGATTGTCCTGTTTCGCAAGAACTCATTGAAGCAAATCAAAAATATTATTCCGAATCAATGAGTTTTCTGTCTTAGGTAACTGTCGATATAAATTATTTATCCTTTCAATGAGAAAATTATTACGAAGAGTAATATTTTTGGGACGTTTTTTAAACAGGAATTTCTGATACGAAACAAACATACAAATTTCATGTCACTTAAGCTATCTTATCGGATGATAATGTTGAACATGGAAACATGGAGAATTGAGTCCTGTTGCATCCCTCTGTTTCTTACATCAATCGAGAATAAAGTTGCTCATTATCGATTGAGTTTTTTCATTCTAATTTTATCATTATTTATCTTCTTCTATTTCAGTAAGAGACGATAAAACTCTGTGTGTATAGCGATCCAACTTGATGTTCATTCTTATACCCGTCTCTTTTTTATTTCAGCTTTGCACAAGCTTTCCCCAAATTGTAACTAAAATACTCGAAAACCTAGATACAGAATATCCAAACGTAGATTTAAACATTTGTAAATAAAAATATTTATGAAATGGAGAAGTAGCGGAAAACTGGAATGCACCGGTAGTTATCACAAAAATGAGGTGCTGAATGAAAAACAAGGAATACAAATAAAGTGGAAGCATGCTGCTGCTGTTGCTGCTGCCGAAAATCTGTTGCTTACTCAGCATCGCTGTAACCTCGACACAACAAATACTTTTCCTCTCGTGAAAATAAACGATGCCAGGTCATGGCTTTCAGTCGAGAATAAAATCTATCGGTGCACTCTCCGTTACGACTGTACCGAGTTTACATTTGATAAGAGTGTGGATAATATTTTTCTCTGTTTTTTTAATACTTATGTAATAGATTTTGTTTTTTTTTTTTTTTTCCGTAAATGTATGTACTTGAGAACGTTCTTTATAGATTGTCCAACTGAAGCTAAAATGCCGGTCACACACCGGTTAGGCACCATTGTACTAATAATAAGTTACGTTCTACTCCTCCCACGGAGCTAGTTCGATCGATCGTGCTGTCTCATTTATTCAGATATTGTGACACACCTTAAAAAACTATAACCGGTGACAGAAATTATAATCGAATTTACTCAGAGCCGATTAATATTTTGGACAAAAGAAAATTCGATTTTACTTCATCCGTCTATTCCGCGGGATTCAATCAAATTTTCTTTTTTCTCAAACATCAACCGTCTTTAAGTTTCCAAAGGTGCGTCACTTACCGTTAACCGAGCTGCAACTGATATCATTGATTTAGATTGAAGGAAGGCAGAGAGCATTATATTTAAACATTTTTTTTATTCCGATGCGGTCATGCAACCTGCAAAACTTATAGATTTGTCTGAGATACGAATGTACAAGAAGAGAGAAATCGTGAGTAGTTTGAAGCCGTGTCTTATTATCCACAAGGATTATCCTTATCTTTATGTACATACAAGCGCTGCAGTGCCGGATTATAACGATGGTTACGTCGACGGATAATCCTGTTAACCCGATCGGTAAAGGCGTAGCATTCAAAACTCATTTCCCATAAACCGACACATACTTATTCGTATCTCAACTGTAGACGTCTTATTATATCGATCGTTCCATCCACATTATTCTCTTCTAATATTCGGTATACCTGGAAGTACTCCAGCAGTTATTTTTATCACAGAATTTCATATTTACCAACTTAATCGGTCGAATTGAACGGCGCAATCATTGATTTTTTACCTTGCAAGACCCTACTTTCCACAGCTTTAACAATCCACGATATATATCCTCTATGATCAATAAGATACATTTAAAAGTTATAGCTGGAGATAGGATTGCTTATGGAGGTTCATGATTTGCATTCTAGCCGATAGGATAACTTCTGCGGTTCAACATGGACGGTAAACGGCCGGAATATTTCGACACGCGTTAACAGTTATATCGACAAAGCAAACGTATGCACGAACTCGCACGTTGCTATTCGGCGTGTACCAGATACAGTTTGTATTCCAGAGTGTCTACCATCCAGCATTGAGAATACCGATGGTTGTGTTTCGTTTGCTATCGGAGCTACCAACGAGATCGTCGAATGGAATAGTCGTTGTCGGAAGCAACCCGTTGCTCGACTGTGATGGAATTGTCACGGTGGTGACGACTGTGGTATACCGCGAGCGTATATGTACGATTCGTTGCATCGACCATTGATTGCCTTCGTTCCAGCGTTACACCAATGGATTAACGGTGGAGACAATGCTCGAACGAAAAAAAAATTGCCATTGATAATCCTACTGCATACCGTAGGTTAGATGTACCGATTGTGGAATTTGTACTATCTGCGACAAACCTTTAGTCTTTTAGAGTTTTAGTCAATTTTCCAAGGTTATTTACTCAGTTGTATAAATACAATTTGTCAATACTTTGTATAAACGTGTAGTTTTGCGCTCAAGAATGTTAAAATTCGTAAAAATTGCGGTGTTGAAATGAACACTATTTCAACACCAATAGGTCAGTTATTTCTTTGTCAATCGTCGGTGTAAAATAATCGTGTATGAAAATCGGTGTTATCGATCAACACGGAGACTGCGTACACCGAAAAAATAACAATCTACACGAATTTTCAGCTTAGCAAGATCAGGCAAGGACACCATTCGGTGTATATTAAATACCGATAAGTGCATAATTAAAAATGTTGTAGGTGGTTTATAGTACGTCCTGTTAGGCATACTACGACTTGACACAGAATTGTGTCAACTTCTAAAAAAGAAACACCATTGATGGTTGACGTGTATCATCCCACCATTTGATGTTAATATTTTTTAGAATACACCGAATTACTGGTATACCACATACCCGGTGTACTTTTAACAACGAAATGGTGTTAATTGCAACACCGGCTTTTTTTTTTCACCGCTCACACAGTTGCAAGTAACACCGCAGATTTTTTACAGTTTACAAGAACGAGGCTGTTTTAATAATTATTTCTGTAACTGCAAAATTATAAAGTTTTAAAAAGTTAAAGGGTTGTCACTACCATCTACCCTACACAATCATTAGAGAGCAAACCACAATTTACAACTTCTGCGTGTCAACGAATCATAAACATCAGATTCACAGGAATTAAACATTCGTACAAAAATTTCAAAGCAGCCACAGTCGAGTTCCCGATAAGTTTTAAGATAAAGATGGACTTTTTGGTATTTTAAAATTAAAAAATCACTCAACAATACAAAGTAAAAAAGGTACACCGTGGGTTTTAATTCGTGCACTTAAAAAATTGGCAATTCGTAGGGCTTCCGGATCGTTGCGAGTCTATTAATATTACGTGAATCCCTATATGACACCTACGTAGATAGGTTGCTCGTGCTGGTAAAGCCGAAACACGCGTCCACAGACTACGTAAACTTCAAGTACACTGTTTTGCGGAAAGGGTGGGAGACCGACTCGACGTGGTGCATCCCTACAATAGAAGCTGGCGTATGCTTCACCCCATCTCAACCTCAGTCCAAAACACCGCACTGCCACGTCTCCACGTCGAATGAGATTTGCGACCGACTGCACAGTTGGTCTACTGCTGTGAACGCGGTACTGCAACACAACCTCGGTTACCTCGGTCAGAAGCATTTAGTAACCGCGACACTGATTGTAACCCCGTTCTTGCTACCCACTTCCAACGTTGAACTTAACTTTGGCGTCGTTAACGTTTACGAGAGGGTGAACGAAATTGGCCCAACGATTTACCTCGTAAACTCTAATCATAGCGTATACACACGTAAACAACAAATGTCGTCTCAAAGTTTTTTGTGTAAAGCACAGCTATTAGTGTTTTTGAGATATTTACAACTTGTTCTTTTATGTTTTATGTTGTTATTCAGAGTCAAGGAGAGGGCTACGTACAATGTTTTCGAGCGTGTAGAATTATTCCCACACGTAATAAGATATGACAAGTTAAAATATATGTTTTAACAAAAGACTTAATATTTACACTTGATACTCGAAAATGATTGTATGAAATTATTTTGTGTTTGTTATTAATTTGAAAAAATGTCAACGTTGCCCGACTGAAATTGTTACAAAATAAACAAATAAAATGATGAAGCGTAGCCACACACATTTCAATTACGAATAATCATTAACGGGCGCCTATACTACACATGCTCGTTTACTGACTGGTTCTAAACTCAAGGGAGATTTTACTTTCTTCGATGGAATTTTCCAATAGTTCCACCAAGAATCGCTACGTTCAACAATTGCGATTTTTATTAAAATGTTGACAAGAAGGTCTCGTACCGAAGAATATCTATTTCACTTATTTAAAAATAACAAATTCAAAATTAAATTTAAAAATAACTTAGATAAATCTCACAAACGAGTCTTAAATTTGAAGATTAACGATCTCAATTATCGTATGAAACGAGTACACTTTAGAATTAACTAGCACACTGCAATGATAACAAAAAAAATTTTAATTTAAAAAATCCCCCGAGCACAAAAAACTATAATAAACAGGACTTTAGCTTTAAAAAGTTATCATATGAAAATAAATTTATAAAGGATGAAATAACTTCCGATGTAATTTTAGTTAACTTTATATTGAAATTAGAATAATTCATTTACCGCTGTCACTGCAGTCGGAAGACGTCTTCGGAACATTGTAATTTGAATATGAATTTAACTAAAATGACATCGGAAGTTATTTCATCCTTTTTAGATTTATTTTCATAAGATAAATTTTTAACGTTAAAATCCTGTTTATTATAGTTTTTTTGCAGACAGAAGTTTGAAAAATGTTTAGTTTATTTTATTTAGAATTGAAGTAACAAACGTAATTAGAATATTGCTGTGCATGTTTATTAATTTCTAGTTGTTAACGATATCTCTGATGTACAATAAACTTATTAAAATTTACATGCTGTTGAATAAAGCATATATAAAAATATTTATTGAATCCCCCGTGCCCTTTCTCTCACTCTACCATGAGCGCTCCGAAGTTAGTTACAGATGAACGATTGGAGGAGTGACGGCCATCTTGTGACATTACGATATATACAACCGTGCTTCTCATACATTTTATTAAAACGCTTTTATCGTTCTGAAATCTCACCTAATATATGCAAGCTGAGACAAAAATAGAGGCTACAATGCACAGAATCTGTGTACCCACTTCTGTTGAGCTGATGTGCTACAACATGCTGTCGTTCTCTCTCAGATCTTTCCCAGTTCAGAATTTTCCCGCTACGAATGAACATTCGGATAAAAAATGAGACCGGTGAACCTTCGAATTGTAAAACGCAATTCACTATTCTCCTTTTTTATTTTAAAAAACCAATCTTTCCCAGTTAAGAATTTTCCCGCCACGAATGAACATGCGGATAAAAAATGAGACCGGTGAACCTTCGAATTGTAAAACGCAATTCACTATTCTCCTTTTTTATTTTAAAAAACAAATCGTGACAGATACATTTGTATTACAGTTTTCTATGATAATACTATTCGGAGAACATGAGACGTATAGAAAGTGGCATATTCGCGCTATGCCAGTGAAACGCATACTCCCATCGGGTGTAAAAAGAACACCACCGAATGTGTATGAGTAATTTTTTGAGTTTTAATTTACCAAATAGAATCGCATTTCGAAACATCACTAGAATACTCACCAACTAAAATTACAATACCTCAGGCTATCGAGAAACGATGAACCGCATGATCATATATTTAATCACAATGAATTCATAACTGCAATATCGTCACAAGGGAACTTATACAATACCTAAAATATTGATCCTCTGGAAATTTGTCATAAACGCGCAATCACAATGTCGTATTCAATATTTGCAACTCTATTAATCAACAAACTATCGACGACAATAATAATTCTAACATTTTTGAAAATATTGAACAAAAATCTGACCCCAACGAATTGGTTCATAAACTTGACAGTCACGGTTAATTCCTCTTGACATTAAAACATTTCTGTCATTAGATGAGAAGTAAAAAAAAAGCGAAGCGTAGGCGGACACATTTCAATTACGAATCAAACAAATAAAAAATAGCATACAAGTATTTCTTTTCACTTTCAATATATTACATTTCATACATTTATCTTTATTTTTAGCAAATTTTTTTTTTTTCAAAATTATACAATCAACTTGTACCTGTTGCTAAAGTGATGAGAGAGAATAAACGAATTTATATTGACAATTAGGCAAATTTCAAACGTAGATAACATAATATGTAGAAAGACTTTTCGAAATATTCGTCAATCAATACAGAAATTCTATCGAAATATATCTAGAATTATCTTAAATTTACGGTTTCCTCATCAACCACAGTGAAGGGCCATGCGTCTGGCCAATAGTGTATCAGTGCGTAATTTCGTGTCAAGTGATATTCATTCCAGAGTGAATTGTACCGCAACTACCGTGGTGCAGGAATAATAAAGTTATGCGTACAGCATGTGGGTGTATACGAGGTAAAGCCATACAGTAAACTGTATAGCAGACGAACGTGGTCGCTCCGTAGAGCATATAGTACAAACGTTATTGGTGCACACGTACCAACGTGAGGATAGTAATACGGGTATCACTGGTACATCCATGAGTTAGTACATTGCATATTAACGTAAGTGACAGGATGCCCGGTATTTACAGGTATCGTCACTGAGGTTGAAACCGTCGGTAGACCTGTGCTCACAATGCAGGAGCCCTACGGTATACGATACATGACATCGGTGTACTATCGCCATACTTGGGCAACAGCCGGTTTATCTATATAACTTGAGCAATACAGTGACCATAGACTTTCACGGAAAGGTCAGTGATCGACAGTGTTTCGACAATGTTTTTCCGGTTCGCCGATATTGCAAAAAGGGATGAATATATAAAAGATATTCTATCATCAGAGAAAGAGAGAAAATATGAGAAAAAGGTTGACGTAACATCGTTGCGTTACACAGTAAACCGCGAGCAAACCAGTAGGTATACACGCATAGATCATTATTATTGCCGTCTGTTTTGGATTTTCGGTGCAAATATCAGCGATATGTAGTGGCTGATGGGTTAGAGCGTGAGAGCTCTTGGCGCTCAACGTCCGAGTGTTTTCCCTGGTGGACGTTGCACACGGATACACGCCGCATCGTCAACGAGGAAGGAGAGTTCGAACGCGGGTAAACATCCGGACTGCAAGTTTGCACTGTGAAAGATTAAACGGGCTTTCGACTAATACTGAGTACACACGTAGTCGCTATGTGGCGGGCGTGCGCATGGTGCTTGAATTATTTATAGTATAATTAGTCAATCGGGGATGTATGGTTCGAGTGCGGAATCGGATAGAGGCGCAGCTATGTTCCAACTTGGATATAGACACGGTTATACCGTTGGTTGTGCCTGGCATATATATGGAGCGAATGCAAAATTATATGAAGTGAAAATGAGCCACAGACACATCGTCTGGTCGGTTAGAGCAGTCCAGGTGGGGTTGCATGACTGAAACACCAGCCACGAATGGAGCATTGCTGGGTGCCAGCCGACGCTTCAAACGTAACAACGGCCTGAATTCAGACGATAAATGATATCAATAATACCATACGGAATCACGGGACTTGCATCAAATATCAATCGATTCGAGCATCACGAGTTTAAAATTATAGATATTTAGAACAAGAAAATACAGACACGTTGCGTGAGTGAACGAATCAAATGAAAAACGGAAGGAAAGAGACGTTGAATATGCCGCGGCTACATCGAAAAGGATCGGACCTTGCCTCGTTCAGAGCAATGGTTTTATTTCCGGTAACCTTCCATCTGGAAACGATGTAACAGTTACGATCTTGTACTAACGTGAGACTGGGGAAAGAACGAGAGTCCTGACGGTGTCAGGTCTATGGGGCGTTGAGAACATCTCGCATCACTACTAATGTTGTACAACATTTGATAATGCATCTTGGTACATGCCTTGGCTTCCAGGAACAGACCCAGTAACATGTCACTTGTGAACCCTCGCCTGGGAATTATGAATATATGTTGTAGCGAGTATGTGTATAATTGTCGGCCACCCACGTTTCGTTAGAAATCTCTCGGGGGTAGTTGTGGGTAAAACAACAAGACCGGTGGACTTTAAAGATCTGTACCGTTTTATAAATTAATATTTATATTCTTCTCTATCTGTCATCTTTTCTATCTTGTCTGTTAACAATGGTAAAAATTTCTGCTGCAGTGGAAGAAAGTATTATACGAGAGCTATATTAATTCATTCATTGCTGCTCAAACGTTGGACTGAAGATGAGAACTGGTATTCCTGTCGTTAGAGGAAATTATCCAAGAAGCCGCGGCCGAAATGCATTGGCGATGCAGATAAATCGTTATCCGGTTTAAGTTATCGTTATCGTCCATTTTTGTAAACGCATCGTCACTCGTTCAAATGACTATTTCAAAAGATCAATGACCATAGAGTGCAGATACGTGATAACGAGATGATTAAATGCCAAGCTGCTGGTCGCGTCGCGAACCAGCTGAATGATCGTGCGATTTGGGCTGGCGAATTTGACTACCTCGTTATAAATTGATGCCGCGAGTGCCAAACATGGGCATCAACGCTGGTATAAGTATACTAAATTGACGGAGATCATGTATTTGATTACGGTACTCAGAGCCACTGTAAGCCCTGGAAATGAATTATTTTTACAACTATTTTCGTGTCTATTTGTGTATGGACGCATACGAGCCTTTGAACGTTTGGAGGATTAATTTATACAACAAGTCGCTGTATAGATCATAAAACATGTATAATCCGTTAGTCTCTCGATTGAACAAAGGATACCAGCAGGGGAGCCCGGAAGATGGCGAGAGCCATGGTGCATATCTATATACGTACGCGGTGGCAAAGCCCCTTCAAGCCTAATGGAATCGGCCCGTCAATACAGTGATTGAGTAACTAGCCGATTAACCGGACCCGTCTCCGAGGAATGGAGACGACGGAGGGTGACAGAGTGGCATTAATGGCCCGTGAATCTCAATTTATCGAATAGGGTTAGAACACGCGCTACGTCTAACATAAACTAAAATGTTGCTCTGCTGTACCTGTTATTACAATACAAAGAAATTGGGGAAAACTGCGTTTTTAATAGACATTAAAAATTTTAAATATCAGTGGTAAAACTGTCAACGTTGCAGGCACGCGATAAATAAACCAATTGACCGAAGAATCCAGAATTCATACTTGTAAGTACTATTTTATCTTTATCTCCTAAAGGACGCACCGTAACGTAACAAAACATCACCACGTAAAAAGTGTTTCAAGTAATGTCACTTCTCTAATGATATAATAAGAAAATTTCATGTCTTTCTTTATATATCCCACTTTCGCTTCGCACACAGAGCTCTAAACACCGGATTGTACACCAATGCCCAGTTCCTCGCACACTATATTCTTCCGTATTTCTGTAAACGTGTAAACCACTGTACATTCATCCGCCTCGTCTTCGTGGTGAACCCTACTTCACAACGGCCATCTCTTCAGCATCATATAGTATGTGCACCAAGAAGTGGAATATAACCACGAAAGCATATAGTATACCAGCATCTTTACCAGAATGATAAGAGCTATATACGATGATATCACCTTCAGAATCTTGCTATACCTTGTCTCCATTTTAACGTTCCCTCAATATCCCACCTCATACCGTGTACACAATCGTCTTCTTTTACACTACAGCGCACACTAGTGTTTCCAACGTATCACAAAAAATTTATTGGAATAACTAAAAGATACATCCGCAATTTTCTATAGTGCTCGCAGATTATCCATTCTACACAGAATAACAGTATTAAAATAAATTGCTCTCGATGTAGCGTTTATGTTCACGTTCGCGAACCGTTCACTTATCGTTACATTCGTTTTTTTTTTTTTTTGCAAATTTTTGTTTTACCGCTCCAAGGCATTTTATTGGAAAACCATCATAAAATATTGAATACTGGTATGTTTAACATGGAATAAAAAATATAACACATGTGTCACTTACATTTCTAAATAAGCGCTTGAGGCGTTCGTTACTTTTTTACCAATGGTTTGTGAGGTTGAGTGAAACTCCAAAATGGTGGAGGAATTTTGACGAGTCTGGGTTTGATTTGTAGGGGCTCTCGTTTTACGTTCGCAAGTTCCTCGCATATTTATGGACCATGTGGTTACTATTCGCGAAATAACATGTATATCACCGATTCATTATTACGCATGTGTCAATAATTTATAACCTCTACATTTGAAACTCTATATACGGGCACGCGATAAGCATCGTTCCGGAATAGCGTCGTTTAAAAAATGTTATACGGTGATTCTAGATAGGTTGACCTACATTTGAATATTCAACAGTTGCATTAATTATCAACAATTTTTAATAAACGTTATATACCTGAGAGAAACGATGAACTCTCGACTATCAATTTTGTGGGATGAAATAAACTTTCGAACTCCCTTTTTTTTTATTAGAGTCATCAACCGTTGAAGACCCTTTCGGAGTATCCTTCCTTTGAAATTGTGGTGTCATATATACGTCATATTCGTTTCAAGCTACAAGCTCCAATGACACGCGAGTAATTTTGCGGAAAAGTTGAGTACTCGTAAAATTTGACGGTGCATTGCGACCCATCATAAAACATCTTTGGGGGGAAGATCTCTTTCGAGCAAAAGCTTTAGAAAGTATTCAGTCAATTTGTTTGAAACGAGTTTTTCACGGAACACGACATGTTTCACGATTGCTAACGTTAATGCGATTGCCAACTGAACGTCAAAGAAACTGGTCGAGCTGCAGGAGTATCAAAAACGTAGAAATCAGAAAAAGGACACTGGTCCTCGGAATTCAGAGAGGTAGAAAATATTATTAATATAAAATGTTACCTTCTGCACGCAGAGGTTTTCATTCACATAAAAACGTATATCGCGAGTATTCGTATGTAGTAGAAGGAGGTGTTATGACTTTTATGTGATCGAAAGCAAGCGATCAGTTTAACTAGTACGTTTGTAAAAACTGATAAACAGTCGAATTTGAGACTACAAGGAACGCAAGAGTGTGACATCTAACGTAATATGCTAAACGATATGTATAATATCGCGAGAATTCATCTTTGATAAACGTTCCGCCTCTTGTTCTTTTATGACAAGCGGTATTTTAGTTCACTTGGTCGTAACAGGAACATTCCAAAATCCTATTTCTAACTTTTTCAAGCAATCTACGGCGATAAAAAAATGTCATGTGAAGAAAACAATGAAAATATTATCGGGAACGTACTTGTTAGAGCTATACGTTTAAACCGGCGAGTCCTGCTCGGATGCCTAAGCCGGCTAATGGAACATCGGTTTCATCGGCTAAGCCGATTGAGCCTATTTTTAGCGGCAGCTAAACCGATCCCTTCGTACTCAATAAAATTATATCCAGCTGGTCTACAAGATTATAGGATCCATACACTGTTAAAAATATTAATAAAAATATGACACACAGAAGTATCAAGGTTTCACCTTTATACGGAAAGAACAAAGTAGTTGAGGAAACTGACACATTGGTTCCGACAACCAACCGGAATAGTTGGCACAGCGCTAACTACTCGGTTGATTCAAGAAACTAAAATGTCGTTGGTAAAATATCGGTAGTAACGGTAACCAGCCGAGATGGCACCCTCAGCTTACCGGTTGGTTGGTGCAATCCAACGATTCAGCATAATTCGAGCAAAAAAAAAAGGTTAATACCGATATTTCCAGTTTTACAATGGCGACGACCGGCACGTACTTCGCACGATGCTTCGATAAACAAAGGTCATATTCACAATACTTCACTGTATATTTACGATATATTCAATGCATGTTACTTTTATTTTTTGCAAGCCCTCGTCCATCCACAACCACCAGACACTTCTAACAATGGCGTCGGTTGCCTTTGTGAAAAGTTTTACTCGTAGCGCGTACCAGGCGGTTGGTTATAGAAGGAAAGCGATTGGTAATGAGAACCAACTCATAGATCGCTGGTAATATCCAAATGTTTGTCGCAACTACCACCGACGGTAATTACACTACATAACAGCTCCCGGTGGCGACAGCACTGTGAGTGGTTACAGGAATCAAGTCGTTGATCTTTGGTACTATTTATCGCTAACCAATCGAAAATACTTGGGAATACTATTTCGATTTGGTATTTGTAACGAATTCGCGACACGCCATATGCTGGAAATGGTTAACGCAACTACATTTTCTTTCCGTGCAGAATATATAACTTTTCATATCTAGAATGTCTAGAAAGAAACTCAATTCATATTATAACCAGCTACTCTACAAGCTTTTAGGATATGTTACACATAAAAATAAGAAGTTTTCCTACGCACTCCGCTTATATTTTATCGAATGGAGAAAAAGTTAGGTAAAACAATAAAATTTGTACATCAAGAATATCTAGAAGTATCGATTTATTGTACCTCATAGTATATACCACGTACCTGTTAAATTTAACCGTAGGTAAATATTCGCCGAGGCTGATGTTTGGTCAGCTTAATTTTTGTTCAGCTAAGCCAGCTTAGCCGATGATAATGGGCGAGGTCAACGGAAATCAACGTTCCATTAGCCGGTTTAGCCATCGGAGCTGGCTCGGTCGGCCTAACCGTACATCCCTGGTACGTGGGTCTCTATTACCGCTGGATATTTTTTATCGGTACATAGTTAAATATAAAATGAAACTGTACAATTTAACGAGATAGCACAAGCGACGCAGGCTATCGTAATATTATCTTCAACCAACGAATATAAAATCATGAACGCCGCATAGAAGTGCGCGTAAAATAAATGCTGATTCGTGTTAGCCTGATTATGCATCCTCATGTACTCCGTGTACAAGCAAGCTTTACGTTAAATTCGTGAGTAAATTCGATATAAAAAAGTAGAGTAGGTATGCTCACGTATATAACTTCACGCAATACCGTTTATGCGTCGGAGTGTGCTCCGGCTATAGCTAGAACGATAGAAGTGTGATCTGGCTATAGAAACAGAACGAGGGTGGATACTCGTGTGAGCGAAGGCGCAACTCTCGAAAATTCAAAGGTCGCGTCGAGATCCGGAGGTGGAGGTTGGGCATGTTACTGTGAATATGTTAACCGGGTTTCAGGCGATGCTCACAGGCGATCTTAATTCCCGCATTCGCTTCGCATTCTCGGTTTCCACGCGAATATGCATTACACCCGGGGGCACGTATGAAAGACCGCTATCGCTGAAAGCTCCCATTCATTCGTTTCCGCGTTGCCTACACCAGCAATCGTATACGTCGCTGTTATATCAGTAGTGAGTAGAGTAGTTCCGTTTTCTCTGTCTGACTCGCTCCCGCATTGGCTTGAATGATCGCGAAACGAGAACGTTCTGGGTTAGCACGAGAGGCTATAGAAGGACTATATCTTTTACTCACCACGTGCATCAGCCTCTTTCATCACCGACCAGCACCCCACTCGCTACTCGTCAGTTTATACGCTTCATTTCAGTGGCTAAAGTGATGAGTTGCATAAAAAAAAAACATAGTTCAGATCCTCGCAGACGGCCTCCTGTGTGGGCGTATTTATATATCAAACATAATACGCGCCTAGTTCCCACGACCGTCACTCGGAGTCATGTTGATATTTAAACTTACGATTGGGTGTAACTGTAAAAAAAGATGGGAGTAAAATTTGTTTAAATTCATCGATGCGATTGAAGAAAAGTGTACTTCTAAAAAATTCCGAGTATATAATAAGCGAGCTCAACTTCTTCTTAAATTTTACTCATAGTTTGCACTTTTTCAGGGTTCATCGGTCAATGATCAAAATCGTCATTGCACTCGCCCACGAAGCTTGAAGCTTTAATCCGAATTTGGAAAGATACTTCCATTCTTTTCCCTTTGATAATCAGTGTCATCTATCGTGAGAAAGGAACCTCTGGATCGAGAGATGGCGAGAATTGGAAGAATTCACTGAAGACAAGCGTCGAGCGCTGCGCGTTCGATCTCATCTTGGCTCATTTTTTTCGTCTCCGGGACGAGAGAAAGTCGAAATGAGCAACGGAAATCGTCCATAGCCTTCTACCGTGTGGGTGCCAGCTATCAAAGAGAAAGAAGGAGAGGATCTCGTTACGGAGAATATTCAGCGTGGACGAATTTCATTAGAACGAGAGGCAGGGAAGGAAGGAAGGAGAAATAGCTAAAGAAGCTCGCGAGTCAGAAGATCATTCAACAGCGTCTATCTCGCTGTCGACTCTATCTCGGATTTCCTAACTAGCCTCGGTGGTGCAGCAGCAGCAGCAGCAGCAGCAGCGGTAGCTCCCGCCTCTGAATCACTGGTTCCTTCGAGTGCTGCCCGTAACGACCACGACTCGCTCGTTCCAAGCCCGTCGACATAATTTATTCCGCGTTTTTCGTCCACTCGCTTCCTTGGCGTGTCATGCTTTGCCCGTGTACCACGTCGACGAGGCGATTTACAAGCCGAGTTTTCTCCGACGAGTTAACAAACCAGAGCAGACTTGCTGCAGACGTATACAGAGTCTGCGTTCGCTGTATAATAGCGCTTTACCTTGCAGTTGATGCGGATCTTGGCACTCCGAATCGTTACACAAGATTGAACGTGGACGTTATTTACACATCGCGAAAAATCTCTGATTCAACTACTTTTTTTATAAACGGTTTCGGTGTATTTATTCAATCAAAAAGCTTTGAAAATCTACAAAGCGACGCTATGACCCTCTACGAACTATGAAATAATCTTTTGATAGTTTCGCATCGTTCGTTCAAACGTAAATGGAAAAAGGAAAAAGCGAGTGAGAATAAGAAAGAGGATGAATCTGAACGACTTTTCAGGATAATCAAGATCTAGCGTGCGAGCCAATTATCGAATGTCGATTAGAGCTACATCCGCTGATGCAGAACCAATAGAGCATTACGAAGAGAAAAAAAATCGATTTAAAAATCTGACGAAAAAGATACCATGATGCGGGAAAATAAGCAGTAACGACAAAATTACGTTTTACCATAAATTTCGAATAGGCGATCACAGAGAATGCGCAATGTCGTTGAGTGACTTTACAGTCAACGCGACGAAGGTGTAAGGGAAGAAATTCCTGATGTTGTCAGATGGTTGGTCAGGACTGGCCGAGCTTTCGAAGGGTTCCAAGTTTTCCATCACCATCTTGAGAACAATGTCGACGACGAAGGGAACAGGGAAAGAAGAAAGCCGGACAACTTCTTGGAGAAGAAGAAGATGATGAAGAATGAAGAAAAAGAAGCAGAAGAGAAAAGGAAAAGGAAGAAGCGATCTAGTCGCATGGACTCTGGAAAAGATGGGGCGTTCTCTCCCATCGCGTTATTCCCTAGCAAGACGAAGATGGATGATACGCGCATGAATCCCGGCAGCCCATTCGCCTTCGAACGTATTCCACCCTTCTTACCTATCACTCTCTCATCCTCTCCGTCTTTTACTCAATTCTTAGTTCCAGCGATGTTTCTCTTTCTCTCTCTCTTCCTCTCTCTCTCTCTCTCTCTCTCTCTCTCTCTCTCTCTCTCTCTCTCTCTCTCTCTCTCTCTCTATCTATTCCCTATATGTGTTATCCGTCCCGTCATCTACCTCTCGCGAAATCAAAGTGGGGGTAGTTTTACCGATGCGTTCGAGCGTGTTCACTTTCCCAGTCTACACTCACAAAGTAAAGACGAGCTGTGCATAGCACTCCGGCCCTTTCCAATCACTTTACTCAGCGATTCCAAGAATTTCTTCTTGAGTATGTCATCGAATATTTATACCTAGTTCACTCCGTTGTTTTTACTCTCTTTTTTTTTAGCCTACATCTTCTTACTCTTGACCTGACTATCACAGGAATTCAAACCAAAGATCGAATTTATCTCTGATTTATTAGCATACAGCGGGAAAATAAAAAGATGCTCATGAGAGCACACGTGTATCGAAAGTGGTAATGATGGATGTTGATTTAATATTGACAATGAAATTCAATGGTATGGAGTATGCACGTGGATTTCCGGAACTTCATTAAGGAATGCTACTATCCGAAATAATGTTTTTTAAACTTCGTGCTCATCAGTAAGCCACAGCTTAAAGGATATTTCTCGCTGACAGTCCCAAGACTAATCGATTTACACTACTTTGTGTTGCTGCATCGGTCTTCTTTTTTGTTCGCCGCACAAATCCGTTCTTGATGTCAGATTGTCGTAATTGGTGTAAGTCTTTGGATATGTATTTTATTTACGAGTTGTAGCTATGATAATGTTTTAAGATGATCACAGGGTATGGGCCTGGTGCCAACCATAAAAAATGTATCAACATCTTAAAACTTATACCGATTTATAAATCGATATAGGTTATTAAGAGATTGTTCGCCACTATTTCTATTCTATATTTAAAATACGCATGAGATCGACGGGATGCACTATCCATTGACGTTGAAAGCACTTGGAACGTAATTCATGACCACGTCCTTCTACGGCGAATCAAGACATTAATAAAAACAGCATGGAAAACGAATTTACCTTGCTATAATAGCACTTAACCTCGCAGTAGTAAGAATTGCTGGTATCGTTGTTAGAATAAATTATGATTTTTCAAATGTTAAGTGATTATTTGTCAATTAACCCATTTTACTCTGTATCAGCTACTTTATGCGTGATATTTTGTGTCTCTAGCTATTAAGGGGAAAAGCGAAACACTCGCTCCACCGCATCTAATTTTTGGAACATACTTTCTCGTCCTACACTGAACAGAAATGAATGAGATTCGATCAGTAGACAGCAAGAACGTGAACCTCCCCTGTTTCTAGCGTAGCATTGTTGAAATTGAAAGAAAAAAATTACAGATTAATTATCCGCAATTATCTGTAATGAAAAATTTACTTTCTACAATGACTAGTATAGTTTCGCCTCACCGAAATTCCGCGAGAGGCGCTGGTAGTAATTCATATAGCTGTCTCTCTCGCACACCAGTAGAGTGGAATGCGATTGTTCACAGTTTTAGTTATCCACTGGGTAGGTTTCACCTCCCTTTAAATAACGATTTTTGAAAACCGACAAAACTGAATATAACTTCATGTAAAATGACGTTGTGTTTGGAAGGAAAAATTATTATAATAACTGCCAAAGAAAAACGCTTAATCACGAACAGATGAAGTAATATTTTCACTTTGATTCTGGTAAAACTTATTATTCTACAATTACAGCGATTCCGGGAGTCTGCAAAATGATTTTCTTTCGTTGCGATTCTCAAATTCTAACTGGAGAGTCAAAATTGTAGGGATTCCAAGTGGTCTAAGAGGAGCATGAAAAAAAATTGTTTGTTGATAATACTATGACTTTAAAAAATTTGTACTTCGTAAAGTATCTGTTAACCATTGTAAATCTAAATTTTCGTGCAGAATCTGATACATCAGGAGGCTATGATAAGAAATATAAAAATGTTCACTTTACGTTACCTTTAGATCAAAGCCTTGAAGAGACTTATGCTTTTGAAATTTTATTCCATTCCTGAGAGAGTACTTGCCAATCTGAGTATATAGGAATTCAGAGTCCAGTGAGAATTCAATCATTCATAGCGTACTATTCAATTATATCTTAATAATTAGAGATTCCTACACAGCTTTGTCGTACACGAAAAGAAAAAAGTAGTTGGGGAAACTGACACATTGGTTCCGATAACCTGCTGGAAAAGTTACCATATCGGCAACTACTCGGTTGGTTCAAGAAACAATGTCATTGGCAAAATATCGATATTAACGGTAACCAACCGAGATGGCAACTTCAGCTTATCGGTTGGATGGTGCAATCGATATCAGTTGAGCGTAATACAAAAAACAAACCAGGTTAATACGGATATTTCTATTTATTTACAGTGGCGACGATTTACGTACATCGCGCGATGCTTCGATAGGCGGAGCTCATCTATTGACAAAATTTCACTGTATATTTACCATATAATCAATGCATTTCACTTTTACTTTTTGCAAGCCTTCGTCCATCCACAATCATCTGTCGCTTCGAACAATGGCGTCCTTTGCTTTGGTGAAAAGTTTTACTCGTGGCACGTACCAACCGATTGGTTATAGAAGGAAAGCGATTGTTAATGGAAACCAACTCGCAGATTGCCGGTTCTATCCGAATGCTTGTCGCAACTACCGCCGACGTTAGTTGCACAACCTAACAACTCGTGGTGGCGATGGTACTGTGATTGGTTACAGAAATCAAGTCGTTGGTCTTCGGTACTATTTTTCGCTGACCAATCAAAAATCGTTGGGAATATTATTTCAATTTGGTTTCTGTAACTAATTCACGACATAGCATATACTGGAAATTCGACTACTCGAATCGGAAAGCATTTTCTCTGAGACAAAATGAGACCGCAAATGTTAAAATCCATTCGGTGCACTATATAGCTCCATAAAAATACAATTTTACAGCGCTTGGTGTGCATTTTATGAGGTTTCAAAGCAAATTGTTTAAAACCAATCGCATCATCAATAATAAATACTTTCTCTTATCTTTTTTTAGATACCTCGGTCCCCTCAATCGGAAAGCTGGTTGAATGCTTGTCTTCCACAAGAATTGCCTCGAAATAGGATCGCATACCCTTTACGAACCAACACGACTTCGTTTCATCCCCATATCTGTATTTAAGCCTCGTTCCGTCAACCCACTTCAGGGTTAAATCCAACGGGGAGCCCCTCTCGAGTAACATTCAAAGGCTGCCAACCCTGCCTACTCACTGCGACACGATTTATCAACCGAGTCGACATTTTTCTTCGAACATCAGTCAGGATCTTAATGTGAGCGAGGCAAGGATCGGCTTCGTTCTAGTTTCTCCTCTTACAGAAAGTATTTGACATATGTTTCAACGACAATTAAATCTGCAATAGGATCAGAGAACTTATCGTGGAAACACCCACGTTATTTGTCATTTAAAGAAGAAGCGAGAAAATCAGTATCGGGGTAAATCTGCGCCCCAGTACTCCATACGCCTGCTACACCCTTGGAGCTTCAACCCCTCAAGATTTGATCCTGTCGTCCCTTTTCTTCTGGTAACTTTTTACATATTAACAGTGTGTTATTTGTACATACTATTCATAAGTAGAAGTAACACACTTTAAGCGTGTAAAAAGTTACAACAATAGAAACTATAGCAAAGTCCTGCCCACTTCGCAACACACTTGGATTTGCAGTGTTGTCGTCATAACGTTTGCGGCGGGAAAGCAAAGTTTCCTGTTCGGTGACCTCGTGGGTTTTCCGCATACAACGGTGATTTGAGTAGAATCGTTCTCCACGCAACCGGAAGTGCCACTGTTACTACCCACCTACAGCTCCTCCACAGAACCGTAGCCGTATAGTTGGAACATTGCGCTGGCTTAGCTTACTGCGCGCCGCTGTCCCCTATTATCTCTTCCAAACAATTTGTTCGATACTCACACTCGTACTCTCACTCACCCTATCTCCTACTCGGGCGCTGTATTCGCGGTACGCGAGAGCAAATATACTATAGCTGAACCGCAATAATGTTCTGAAGCGGCTTCAACTAACAAATCCAAAGAGCACGGTTGCACGTGGGTTATGGAAGCATAAACGCGAAGTAACGACCGCAGTAACGTTCATTTAATTGAATTTTATAACCTTTTTTTTTCATTGTACTTCGGACACCGACCTGTACATTCGAACTGTAATATCACTGGAGTGATGTATAAAGATGAATTGGGTTGTAGAGACGTGGCACGTGTTAATTTGAGACCAGTCACTCGTTTTTCCTGATCATAAACTTGCAGCCAAAACTCAAAATGTTGATTCTCCTATTAAACGTTTGGTACGAACCTCAAGAGTTCATGGTCAACATTAATACACTTAGTTTTGTTTATATAATTGCCACATCAGTTTTATATCTAAGCCTTTAACGGTCAATCCTAAGATAGTTTCTTACTAAATTGAAATTTCCAGGTACGTGTTGATAACATTTTATCGTAATAATGTACTAAATTTTTGTAGTAAATCATTTTTTATTTTTGTAATATTAATATTTTTTTTTTGCACGAGCTCGATCTTTACAACCGATGAGGATAATGAATTTTTTATATAAATACAAGCCCAGGCTGCAGTAAAACATCATTTATTGGTTTATCACTCAAAATGTATTACCAAAGGTACCTGAAGGAGATAGAAAGAGTTGTGGGGTGCTTACACTCTATCAAGGTGCGGCACTGCCTGAGGTTGGTACGACCGTAACGCGGCCACACAAAGTTTATGTGAAAAAAGAAGCAGTAAGTTTCTCGAGTGTAGGGGGTTTCACGAGGGAAACGGTTTCAAGTAGGAGGTGCATGGCCAGCCGTGCTTTGCACGCCGCAGTACCGTGTGACGTCCCGGGATTAACGTTGAATTAACGACGAGGCTAATTCCTGGCTTCCCCTGGTTCCGCATGCTCTGTCCCTTTCTGTTTCCCTGCAGTTCGCCCATACTCTGCGTGCACTCGTCTCTTCTCTCGTTCACCAAGTGTGTGTTTCCATTCGGTGTATAGTTAACGGCATTGTTGGTAAGCTTAAGCTTAGAGGAAGCTGAATCTTTAGCAGACTCGGTTCAGCAAGTCGGTCGCCGTGACATACGTTACAATTAGAGTTTGTATCGTGAATCTTCGATAAAGAAGTTGCATCCGGTACATGTTCATAAACAGCATGTTGCAATGTATCATTGGTATCTATGGTAGAAATAGCAAAAGTAAGGGGACGAGCCATTGCTAATGATCCGATACCCAATGGCTAATGCCATTCAAGAGGCTCTGATAATCGTACAAGACCGAAAAGAGTTCCACCCAAGATATTTGTGTAAGTAGTACTACGTTTTCATTTATTCAACAAAGATATAACTGTGTATCGTGAATGATACTAATTGTCATTCATCTCATATCTTTATTCGATAGTAAATTCATCGATTGATATCTCTCATAACAGAATAATATCTTGCTCGTGGTATATCGAGAGAAAGTAGAGAAAGGGTTGAAGGCGTCGACGTCCCGAGCATAAATATCGTCGTTCCAGACTAAAATAGAGTACAGGACTCGGCTCGGAATAGCACCAAAGTGTAAGCCCTCTCGTAAATCGAGGACGTGCGACTATCCGCTATGTATATATGCCTCCGCGAGATAGAGAGAGAGAGATATATAACGTGATGAGGGTACGGGCTCGTCGTGTGGACCGCAAAGAGCTATAGTATGAGGTCCCGAATAAGAAGCTGTAGAGCGGAAAAGCATATATAGCGGCATAGAGGCAAAGGTAGAAGGGGGTAGCTTTTGCTGGGGCGCGCTTTCTCGCGATCTACATCGTATAAATTTTACTTAGGTGGGTTACGGCCGGACAGATACGTGAGTCGCATAGGTCTATAAACAGCGTATATATTGCGTCGATACTTCCGGCGCCGAATACATCAGTAACGTCTGGTGTACGTCGTTGCAAGTGAGACGTTGACGACGACGGTTTCGTCGTAAGTCGCTGCTGACAGTCCCGGTGTACATATCGCAGTACGGTATCGACTAATTTTACCACTACTATTCCTTATATCGAGGTCTTAAAATATACAAGCTCTTTAAATGACGAACTTCTCGGAAACTAGTTTGCTCGGTAAGTCAACTTATTTCCCTCGCCGATTCAATACTAATATATACTTTCCGCATCATGTATAAATATCATATATATGTACGTATGTTATGCTATAGACGCTTACCGTAAGTCCGGTTAGCGCTGGTCAGCCATACTACGATAATTTCACCTTAAGTACAGGTTTTTTATCCTCTACCGTTCACGTACGTTCTGCTCTTTGACGAACAAACATTAAATCACTTTGACCCCGAACAAAATTGTGCGTACAGTTGTTATATGTATAATCAGCCGATGACAATGATACACTCGAGTCGTTCCAACTTTCATTACGATTCAGCTTAGATACACAATTTTGTACCTATGTACGATATTACAGCCGGAGACCTTAAAAGTGAAACTTTCAATGGACGAGAACTGGCCTCCCGAGGAAGAAATTTGTTTGTTCAAATGTTTTCTCGTGTAGAACGTTTGAATACATTACAGAATAGTATAGCTCGCCTCCCGCATGACTCTATATAAATACAAAGCTTTTGCGTTCAACCCTCTTACTTGCTGCTTCTTACACACTCTATCGTGCTACTGCATATATGTTTTTAAGCGCCGGTACTTTGACTACTATACGAACGAGTATTCCCCGCTTGTTTAACGCTATATACGTACTGTGTGTAATGGAAACGGGGCACGCGAGTATATTCGTGAGTCGAATGGACGAAATACTTGCTCGAAACGAGCAAACACGCGAAACAGCTCGAGACTAATTCAATGACGCGGTCCAAAGTAAAAGTACGCCTTTTTATTTTTATTTTGTGTTTAACAATTCGTTAGTGTAAAAAAGAAATATTATTTTCAGTTCTCGAACGCATAATTATTAACGAATTAGTAAATTGTACATTACGTCTCATTATAAATAAGGAAATTTTCTAATATTAATGTCGTAGAGTTGAACTTTAGCCAAAGTTGAATTTATGGGTAAGCATACTTACAAGGAAAGGTACTTTGGTGTCCCCCTCCGATTTTAATGCAACTCACGTATGTTGTAGAGCATCGAAAACTAAAAGACACGTATTTTTTTTTATCGGCGGAAAAACATTTTTAAGGGGTGAAATCGCTCTTCAAAAATAGGGGTGATTATGAAGTTTTACCCCTAAAAATGAATTTTTTTCTTCAACTCCGCGTGGAATTTTTATTGTCTTCAATGAGGAGTATTTTGGTTTTTGTTTTATTAAAATCGGTTAACGCCGTTTGGGTGAAACTGCAAAATCACCCCTCGACATGCTATTTTTGAAGGGCGATTTCACCCCTTAAAAATGTTTTTCCGCCGATAAAAAAAAATACGTGTCTTTTAGTTTTCGATGCTCTACAACATACGTGAGTTGCATTAAAATCGGAGGGGGACACCAAAGTACCTTTCCTTGTTAGTGATTATATGTCTAGTGAAATACGTTCTCCTAGAACGTGGGTTCATGCGAACTTTGAATAATACGTTGGTATGAAAATGGATTTTCAACAGCGTCTACAGCTCTCGAAATGCATAGATATAAATAAAACATCGTGCAATTATCAGTGTCTGCTGTAGTGTTCCTGATTAGAATTAATGTGCAATATCGATTGTAATGATTCTAACGAAACTGAGCAGACAAGTTTTTTGCTCTGAGGTAAATGTATCATGCTCTGTCATAATTTTAGGTTGTCAATGCATTTAGGATATTCATTTATTTTAAATATATATTTTTACATTTTACAAATAAACTTTAACATAATTAACATCGAATAGAGCGAAAGTTGTGCTGATATTTTTGTTAAAAAGTAGTTTGATTGAAACTTAAAAAAAAAATGCGGCACGAAGAGCACCTCTCGCCTCTCATATCTTTGTGTAGAGTAAAAACATTGTCGATTATTGCAATTTTGCACTTTGATTCGGACGACATCATTTTTCTTGTTAAGGTGATATGACGTATCGACAGATTGGTACGATTGATATTTCAAGGAAAAGGAAAATGGGTTAAGTCACGAAATTAATGGATTAACGCATTCAAATTTCCTTGAAATTGGGGAATATATCATCCGTCTTATAAAAAATGTATATTTTTCCGACTTAGTCCAGGCGTCATATCGCTTCAACCCGGAAATTAAATTCTCTCGCGATATTCTATATTCGTTATCTCTTTTCCCTATTCGATAAGATTGGAATGACTAGACGTGAATTCCTGAATTTTTTATTAATATCCAATCCCTCAATAACTATCCAGAACTCAATGTGATATTTCTCAGGTCTTACCCGTTGGCTGTTTCGTGAGCTGCTGTCATCCGCGTTATATATATCTTACGATCGTATTAACAAAGCAATAAATAAAATCAGAAGAATTGTAATAAATTTATTCGTGACAATACTAAAAGTAGCACTTGGCCAACCACACGATTGAACATTATTAAACATTTATCTTTTTGCTCACCCCCATAGAAGTGAAGTATTCTGGAGATATAGGAAGAATATATAATTATATATAACGGCAAATAGTTTTTATCTCGTATATATCTTTGGATATACTACTTTTCCGTATGGGCGGAGTCTGAAATATAATACGGATGCGTAAGATAAATCGATCGCCTAGAGGCCTAGACGACACGAGATCACCATAACTTAGTTGGTTTGAGACACGCGGTTAAACGGAACTAGGGTGCGTAACGGAGGTGCTGGGTGCGTAAATATAGTAATAGAAACGACATATGTTTCCCTTTCGCACGACAACTCTACCGGAACTAACGCGACTATCATTGTAACGGCGTATAGTCTTTGCCTCGGTGGTTGATATCGAGTATCGATCCTTTTTATTATTACGACACTCGAGTAAGACCGAAATGCGTTTAGTTACTTTTTACGAACTTTATAATCATTTTACTTCCTCATAGAAGGTTTGACCATAGCTCGATGGTTATACGATGAAAAAGCGATTATCGCGTACACGAATCTATTTACATTTACACATAACGACTTGTTGCTCTCTCGTCTCCTAGATCTTGCCTTGGTTTCATGAAGGTACACCTGTAACCATCTACCCACGGATCCTATGGATATCGTCAGTAGGATTCACGTGATCTCGTGGATTCGTGGGAGGTTGAAAATTACTAGACGATTCTCCTTGGAACCTATAATAATTGATAAACGTCACTGATGACGCGAGGCGCAAAAAGCGACTGCAGAAAAAGTTCGTACGATTGGGAACCTTCAGTGGGGAAAATGTCGGTCGCGACGTAGTTTAATTGCGAAGAGAATCCACTCGGAAAGTAATTTGCAAGATTCTATTCGGTAGAAGAGCTTAACGCTGATCGCAGTCTTTCTTTTCTGCATACAGTTCGATTGAGCACACTCCCGATTTAACACATTCGTACAGATCCAGTCGTACACGCAACTCTTTTTACACACATCGAGCTGTCTTCCGTTTCATTATCACACATCCCGATTGCCGACATTTCGTTCACTCGCATTAATTTTACAATTTTACGCAATACCGGTTACACAGCATGCGCGTTTCTTTACCTACCCGGATAGACAAAAGTACAATGACAGTAAATAATTATTGCATTAAGTTGATTACCGAAGGTGCGATGTGCCGTCTCCTCATACCACGATGCTTCAATCACGTTTGCATCATGTTTCGGACAAATGCGATACGGTATTATAGACACGACAGAAGGAACCTACGAACATAAGCTCTTTCCTAGTTACCGAAGGGTTTCGTTAATCATCGTAGTGTCATTTCAAATGAAATCGAATGGTGCTCCGCTCGATCCGAATCGTTAAAAGACGCGAGACGTCAGACTGTCGATGTTCGCCAAATGAAATCCGAGGAATTCTCAATTGTGGGGTAACGGGTATTCATCCGCACTAATCGAAAATCTTTCGTACGTAATCCAGACTGTTCAAATATAAATACGTGACCAGTCTTCTAGAAGAGTACGTACATAGTATTCTACGAAAGCTGGTTGGGAATGTATCAACGTACGAGAGAAATTCCCACCGAGATTGAGTGTTGGAATTGGGAAGACTTGGCGAGAGTGTTCCGTAAATACGAGTAGACGACGACGTTTACCGACCAACTTGCAGCAAAATTTGATTAGTCGAGGAGAGCGTGCTGTGACGAAAGACCGGAAGAAATTCTCATAAATTCCACGTGGTTCATCGCACGAGAACGAGAAAACGGTTTTCCAGTTGTGGCTGTCGTCGCTGTCCACCGCTTCGCAAATACCTTTACGGTAACCCTTGAGTAGTAGCATTGCGGGCGGAAACATTGCCTCTAAAACCAACGTGAAATTTCGTCTCGTGTGCCAAACATTCTGTACAAACTTAACCGAGATTGAATGAATTTTACTTTCGTATTCGCCTCGCTATTTTCCCGGTGGTAATCCAATAATTGATTCGGTTAAGAATCGATCAAGAGGAAATTATGTACGTCGAGTACATGGAACGGTAAGTGCTGAAAAAGAAGATACGATTCGTGTCATACAATCAATTGTTACCAATAGTAAACCATCACTATCATAGTCTCATATCCTATTTCACTCAGTATCTCCACTTTGCAGCTTTTATTATTATTAGAGACACCGTGATTGTTTGAAACATTGTATACCCACAGTGCAATAAAGAATATATTAATTTCTTTCTGAAAGACTCTGTTGCAGTGCATTTCCCTCATTTCCTTTTTTTTTTCGCCTACTCTATCTTTTTTTCTATCTCGAGGGAGACATTTTGCCTCCGTTGCTCGTGTCCCTCGCACTTTCATTTCCTTTTCCTCTCGTCCCCGAGGAGCCGTTGTTATCTCCGACAGAAAGCAGCAATGCACGGAAGCGCAAAGACGCTTTATTTTTTCAATTTATTCCTCATAGGCGTATAATCCGACGGAAGTTTTGCAGTCGTGCGCAAAAATTTTACCGGCGCTTCCTCTTTTATGAATAAACCGTCGTGATCTCTAACTCCACTTATTTTTTTCTCTAACTGAAGAAAATGCTACATATTTTAGAACGATAGCATACCGCGTATACCGCGTACTGAGAAACTGAAGATGCTTTCTCTGTCAGCGACATTTTGTATTTTTCTCAATACCAGCGCGTCTATTATATATATTAGTGCACTGGTATATGTACGCAAGAGATAATCCTTAATCCCTGCTGTTCTCGCTTGTGGAGTGAAAAGAGTGAGAATGAAGCTCCATGTTGGCTAGTTTGCTTGTCTGCGTTCTCGCCAGGAGAGAAAAAAAAAGAATTAAAAGAAGTTCGCAACAAGGATGGCTCGGTGAGTGGATGAAAATAATTATGGTAGCATGGCGTACGCGAAGCAGTCGTAAAGTTTAACGATACTTCAAGCAATAGTCACACTGAATGTGAATTCTCTCGCGCTGACAATGGACTTTGTGTGAATAGATGGATCAAATCCACTGTAACGTATGCTGTGCTCAGTGTACTTTTGTAGAATTTTTTATTTAATTATATTTTACACATAAGCGGTAAATTAAAAAAAAATAGAATGTGATCAAGAATTGGGATATTTTGAGTTTGACGTCCACTGTAACGTTTGGTGCGGACAACATACATTACGGTGTTCAAGAGTGTTCAGAGTTCAAAATCTAGATATCCCAATTGACACCCACACACACACGCACACATACACGCGCGCATACACACGTTCTGATTTTTTATTTATTTTTTAATTATGATATTTAAAAATTATTTACAGCTTATGTGTAAAATGTAATTTAATTAAAAATTTCTCGAAGAATAAAATAAAAAAATTTCTTATAAAAGTAAAATAGAATTGAAAAGATTTAATTGTTTGAAAAAACGTGACAATTGTCGTTATATCTTTGTAAAATATTTTTCGCTTTTGCTGAGATTTGTGTTAAATAATCGAATATTACTTTGACAGTTAAGAGTTTGGAAAATTGGCTTTACGATCTCGAGAACTGGGATACTTTTACGTTTCTATATTGCTACTCGTGGCAACTTTGCCGATGTGTATTATGAGATACAAGTAGTATTCATATGGCGTAGTAGTAGTAGTAGTAGTAGTAGTAGTAGTATTAGTAGTAGTATTAGTAGTAGTAGTAGTAGTAGTAGTAGTAGTATAACACCGGCAAATACGTCCGCCGCTCATGCATTATTTAAGCGTGAAGTGTCTTGTTTCCCACGTTACTGTACACCCGGGAGTACCACCCGATTCTTTACGAGTGCGCTTGCTTTTTGTTTACTGAGCACGGGGGTTTCGCGTGCGCGAGGACTATGGCCAACACCTTGAAATATGATTCGCAACGTACACCTGTGGAGCCAGCAGACTACAGAGCTTTCCCCATGGAATAAAGATAGACCTCATGCTTCTGTGAAACCCTTATGACCTTCGGTGTGTTCACTTTTCGCAAAACTCTCGATCATAATTTTTATGTTCAACGACTCAAGTACCAAGGACACTTTTACTATTCTAGATGCTCCATTGATCTTTTTTATTCAGCTCTTTCGAGTCTCCTACAGAAAATTGTGACTCCATTAATAACTCATTTGATCCGATGAATCCATTCGAACTTAATCCTTGGGAAGATCTTCATCGCTTGTAAAGAACGGGTATCGTACAATATTCTTCGAAAGCAAAGGTTGCACATATAAACTGTAGGATTAACAATCTAAACAATTTATGTAGTAAAACTGGACAGTACCGCTATGTACTGCGTGTCCACTTGTTGTACATATACGCGTACATATCGACTGAATCATTGTACTAAATCAGATTAATCCAAATGCTGCAACGTTCTATAGCGTTAGTATTCAAACTGCATCCCATAGCCATAGAACTCACCGCATTTGCTATAGCTGCAGAACTCAATGTACAGCACTACGAAGTGTACTACTGAGCACTATTGACATATGCACGTATATGGCGTATTCTATTCCATTGTTGTATGCGTCGTGTATGCGCTATAGTCACGGACGTGTAGAGGCGAACAACCAAGGATTGCATCTCGACATTTCATAGACATGAGATCCTAAGGGCTCAAGGAGGATACGAGGTCTATCAGAGAGGTCAGGAACGTTTGTTGGCTCGTGCCCGAAGCTGATAACAGCCACTTACCATAGTCCTCTAGATATATTCATCGGGGGGCGGGAGGGGGGTGCTGTTATAGCTGAAGCGCTTTCGACGGATTTTACATATACGAAATGATGAAATTCTTCGTTATCCCAGGAGAATTGTATTCGTGATGAGAGTTACATTTATTGAAAATGTTATGCACATACAAAGATTATTGAGCATAATTGAAATAAATATTCAAATTTCGCTTTTGTCTGAGTATACTCGTCGTATCATCAGTGGAAACGACCATATACTTGGTAGATTTTCGTATCTGTATATATAATTTATGGTGTGTTCTCTTGTAGTTCGCGAGAAAAAGGTATGGTACAGTCGAAATGGCACACGTTGGAAACAAATTTCGAACCACAAATATGCGGTAAAGTATATATATGATGGGAACGTAAAGGAGCGGGAATGAAGGGGATGTTGTAAATATGGGAAGAAGTAGATCGAGTGTAGTGGCCCATGCCCACGGACGAATTTTCCGGGAAATACATGTAAATGCGGTTTACATATTCTGGGAACGGAGAACTCGCGCGTAATCCCTAAGGTCGGAACCCCAACACAGACTCCTCATCACCCTACGATAAACCGTATTGTAATTACGTATGCAAAGAACTGCGACTGGAATACGACTGTATTCAGGGACAAGAAAACGACTCTGATAGAGCTCTACGCCACATACACGCGAATAGCTAAATAAAAACACGGAAAAGATTCAATTTCCGGAATACGCATTGCAAATTCATATTGTTTTGAATTTTATATATTTTGCGTTCTGTTTCTCTCCGTTCTTCACAATTTCACCCTAAAATGGAGACTTAATGTTCGATATCTTCGGTGTCGTTAGCGTAGCGTAAAGAAAAATCGACACAGCATTAAAAGAGATTAAATAACATCCAATTTGTGGTAGTCAGTCCATGGTCGAACCCTGCAAAGGTACTCGACATATCTCATGATTGCTTCTGCAACCAACGACGCCGTAATAACACAGGCTAGCCAGGTGCCGACCCGGCTGCTTCTGCCCGGATCTGTCTGGACGTTCACGACATACGAGTTATTCGTGACATCACGCGCGCCTGTGTTCGCCCGTGTTCTCGACCCCTCGAAGGAGTTACCGTGTAGCAGCTCGAAACCCGCTCATCCCTCGGATGCCCTCTCGTCCTTTTCAACCAATCCCCGAGTCTTACTGTGCGGTCGGAAATGAAAACGGCACGGAGCGTGACCTCCGGCTCCGGCAAACCTCGAATTTCCTTCAACCCCTAAGCGATGAACTGCCTACACTCACTCTGCCAGCGTTCAAACAGTCTCTTTCGAGGACATTGCGAAATACGTAGTTTGTAGCTTGATTTATGCAACGTTTTTTTAAGAGATCGTACCTCTTCAAATACATTTGTTTCATTATTCAAGTGCCTCTGGCACTTGTGTCGAGGGAACTTCTATTCCGACAGATACATTCTCGAGAGATCTGTCGTAATCTTACTCCAAGCGATTATCTCGCACGACATATTGTCTTTTTCATGAAGACAATCGAACTCGATATATTTAAAACATTGGCCACAAGCTGTAGCAATCTCAGTAAATGATCTTTTGAAACCCTTTGCGCTCAATATATCTGTCATCGTTGTACCGGGTGATGGAAACATTTTTCCGTGGGTAGTAAGAGGTAAAGTGCCGTACAAAGTTATCATCTCGCTGGTTTCCGTATCGGTATTACAATAAAATACTAAGATATCGGATTACTCGAAGGTGAGAGACGAGTTGTAAATTTCGTATTCTGCGATTTGCCAGTCACCGCGTATCTATTAAGAATCCGTTGTTCGAGAACGCGAACGAGGCTCTCGCGATACCTTCTCGTGACGCGAAAGTGTTACGGTGGGCGAGAAGCGATTGCATCATTTTTCGTTTATCTGCGTGTGGTAAAGGGTGAACTTGGAACGGGATGGGTTATGGCTAGGCGAGTTTGCACTGAGTGCCGTGTGCGGGCAAGTGTATATTTGCGAGCTATCGATTTCACTCCAGCAACGTCTCCGACTTCGTCCTTTTCGAGTTCGACTGTGAAATGTAAGAATAGTACGTACGACAATATATATATATATATCAACCATCAATTATATATATATATATATATATCTTCTACTGTATGTACTGCGCATTCACAAACAGAAATACATTTGGTGTATAGTGTAGTACTCAACACCAGTTACCCTTCTTATCCATTTCGTCCTCGAGAATCTCGATGCGCGAAAGAGCACTGAGAAAATTGATTTTCAACGGTAAAAATAGGAAAATATTATTCTTACGAAGCCTCCCGTTATACGACGATGAAATATCATTAATATTTCTAGTTCGTTTGATACTGGAACCATACGAATAAGTAGAAAATAAATGTTTCTTTCAATGGTACGCTTGGAACGAAAAAGGTTACCATCAACCTCATCGACTATTTTCAAAATTGACAAGAATAAACTCTTACGCAGCTAGTTTTATTATTATTATTATAGAAGTTGAAAAAAATACTGATGATAATGCTTTCCTGAGGTCATAAATGTGAACGATAGGGAGAGATTGAGTGCTGCTTTCGCAGAGGTCTGAGGTACGAGGCAATTTCTCAATTATGAAACACGAGCGCATTCAGCTGGTGTTCGCTGGTCGCATTTTCTCGTGACTCCCTCCGCGCGACCTGTACATCGTACACAGAAAGTATAGGTACCGACAACAAAGGAGAAGATGGAGCGAGGAAACAGTGGCACAACTGGCGGAAGAGAACCTTTTATTCCGTGAAATTTATGAATATTTGTTGAATAAAAGTAATGCGTGTAATAAATTGTTTCGCAGAGCGCTAGGCTACCACGACTTTACAGTTTTCCTAGTGACGGTTGGTTGCTGAGGGGTGAATACGGACTTCCATGAACCTCCATCGTGAGCAACAGTTGAAAACGTATCACGGACAGCCGCGCGGTTGTCGCTCTTCGCGTATCATTATAAGGACGCTGGTACTCACTCGGAAAATACCACGAGCCTCTGTGCCTTGGTTGAATGGAAATAAAAAAGCAAAACTTTCCATCGAAGACAATAGCGTTGCGAAAGATGATTATCTTAAGTTTTCTCATTTCAAGAATAAATTACACGGCTCCCCAGAAGAAGACTTTTCTTTATTCTCGAGTATTACGGAGAATGCGGAGTTGATAAAAGGGTAAAAAGTATATTAACGGTACAACATAAAAACTGCGTTGATGACGAAATTTAATGCGAAATACTTAAGCGTTTATTTCTTAAAAGAAGAGTTAAATGAAATATTAATCTTATCAAATATCAAGTATTTCTAACGATAGAATGATGCACAAAAGAAGCTGGACTGTGCTAAGGTTAAGCCCTGTACAGAGCCAATCGTAAAAGATAACTTTTTCATCCAAAATGAACGAAAAATAAAATAAAAAAAAATGTTTCCGGATTGTCAAGGTGGTGGGAAATTATTTTTCAAGAGAGCTTCAATGGGTTAACGTTATTTTCTTAAAGATATCGTGGCAAACATCGATGTCGATCGGGAATCGTTGAAGTTTACCGTGTTAGATCTATCTTCGGCACGTACCCTACGTCCATATCACTTTTTATACGATTTCGAATTTTTCTGAATGTCGAGTCACGAAGTAGCTGTAAAATGTTCACAAGCTGCTAGACCGTGCACCATCACCTCTCTTGCTGCAGCGTGATTTGACTACGAGTCTATGTTCGGCTCCCTACTTGGCTACGTTTTCGCCTCCGTGCATTTTAAGCCGGTGTTGCATACTTTTTGTAGAAGCTGGGGAAAGGGCACATCGACATCACGTTTACATCTCAGCACCTTTCAAATCGTTAAACTTGAGAACTAGAAAGCCAATGCCTCGTGCTGTACTTCGTATTTCTCTCGCGATATATCTATATATTGTATGTACATTGGTGATGCTGAGGATTTTATAGCACTTTGCTGAATGCGAAAGTTCTCTCATTCCTCACGACGGGCGGTAGAGAACCGTAACGATGTAACGTATACTATAATGCCATGGAATTACTTCCTAACAATGGCATTACGAGCGTAAAACGAGAATTGCTAGTTTCTTAGTACAATATACATTCTATTTGACTAAAACAAATAATTACTTGTATGTTTTTACATAAAAAATATTGGTAATTAATAATAATAAATATTGGTAATTAATAAATATCTCTCTTGTTTGGCTGCTGATATTACAAGAATAAATTAATATCATCTTGACCCCTAAAATAAGAAATATTTATGGCAGAAGCATTTACCTATTGTAGATAAACTACGATAAATGTATGTGCAAGGTTTAATTTTTTGTGTTGAACGTAGCTTTTTCTGTTTCATAAAAATGGTAAAGTTGTAATTGATTAATAAAAATTATTAAAAATATTAGTTGAAGTGTACTGTTGCGCCTGAAATGTATTCTTTTATTATTCTGAATCGCGATCGAGACCACTTTCACGTATTTAATTGGAATACGCACGCAGCGCATTCCACACCGTGAATACAAATGCTGAAGCAGCACTAGACGACACGACCTAAATATTGAGGGTGAACATTCATACATATTAACAAAATATATAATCGGTAATGAATTAATACCGAGTAGTCTACTCTTCGATCTGAAGCCGAATGTTTGGTCTCGTCGTGTAGACTCGAGAACTGGGGTAATAATGTAAAATGTTCTATTATTCCTACAATAATTAATTAGATTTGTGTCAATTAATTATAATAAATTCGCTTGATCTGTTTCATCAAAATCTATTGTATGTTGACTACGTTCACGCGAGTTCCTACGTCTTGTTGGCATATTATCCCAAAAGATAACTTTTTAAGTATTATACGATCGACTGTACAATTTCATTTACGTGTCAACCTGCATAACGGTAACTCACGAATTTTACTTCTATCATAAATCAATATATTCGCTCAGGAAGGATACATCTTATTCACAACTGAACATTTTTTTTTGAAAATTTTCGGTCTATTTTATATTACATGGAACTGAATTCATCCACCAAAAAGTAATGAATATTTAAATATTTTCATCTGACTTCCGCCTTGAGGAAATATTGTTACATCGCAGCTACGTAACAATATAAATATCCACAAGTTATAGATAAAGTTTTACACAGACGATAATTGATATGAAATAAAAACTCTGACTAAATATATTTGTAATTAAAAATATACCAAAATAATAAATATAATCAGAAATTCGCAATATTCCAAAAGGTTTATGGAGAAGAATATTTTTAATCCAGCAAAGAAATATATTATATAGAAATTGTCCGATGATTCTTCAGACAGGAATTCAAAGTGACGAGATATACAAACGAATGTTCAGAGAAGAGAATCGGTCTGGAAGCAAGTTTTGCAATTTAAATGTGACTATTCAACGGAAAAAGGCTTCGGAGATGTTTGAGGCTAAGGTCAAAGGGTTCTGTTGATCTTGGAAAATCCTGGGTTCGAACAAACATAGAATGGGTCCAGCGAAGTCAAAAAACATCGGACCGAGTAGTCGGGGAATGGTTCGCGCGCGTCCGGGTTTACCGATGCGCTGACCGAATCGTTGGGTGTTCAGCTCCACGCGATAACCTCCCAAGCACCGGTCGAATACCGTTTCCATCAAAAGTAAGAAGCACACGGACTAGGAATAGGATAAAAGAAAGTACGACAGAGACCAAGCGCACCGCATCGGAGTTAGTCATTTCTTTGTGTAGCACGAGAGCTTGCCACTTTATCACGTGAGGAGCTTGGATCACGGTCTACCCTCGATTTTGCAGACCCGCCGAGTAGAGAAGAGCCTCCATACTTCTCTCGCGCTTTCCTTCCTTCCTATTTCATCGCGAGCAGAAACGACTACGAAGACCTACTCAACGAGGCGGATTTTAAAAGGCAGCTCGGCCGCCCGAGGAAAATAATATTAAGTGGCTCTACGTGCGCTCGAGGCACTTAAATCGAGGCAAGGGTACGGAGAATGAAAATAGAAAAAGAAAGATGTCATGATAGAGGCTGCAGTGTAAACGGGACGGAGTGAAGAAGGGCAGACAGAGGCATAAAAAAGAGAAAAAAGATGAAAGTTGGGCATCAGAGGAAGGAAGTAGGTACGTAATACCTGGGGTGTGGTATACGTAGCCCTAAATTTATGCAAATCCGGGATCCCCGAGAACGGGTTTCGCTTATGTCCTTATCCGTCGTCCGAAAGGTAAAGTGTAAGTCTTGAATTTAAATTACCAGGAGCTTATGCGGCACGAAATTTTTTGCACTGACAATTATTCTGATGTTAAACGCGTAATTGCCATATGCTGATATTCAACCATAATCGTATCACCCATTTTTTAAATATTTCCTCTTGGTACTCCGACGCCATAAACCCTTTCAACGGAAGTTAAAAAACAATATTAATTACTGTGCATATTATACGAAAAGTTTGATCTTTCCAAAAATTATATTTCAACAAATTTATTCGACATTTTCCACCGTTCGCATTGAAAGATCTTTGTCTCTTTTCATTATTTTATTGATTACAATCTTGCAGAATCTCCCTGTTACGGCGAAAGGGTTATTCAACTTCGAAACAGCGTTAATTGTACATTTGTAACATCTTTCATTTCCTAATAAAGAGAAGCTTTATTATCTTGAAAAAGTTCAAGATTTTTATGCCGGGTTACTTCAAATTGTTTGAAACATTAATAAATGTAGTCTAGAAAAAAAATGCTTGGAACGTGTGTATGTACCTCTTCCGTGTATATGTGTAATACGAGTCTCTTGATATTACGAACGCGTGTACCTTTGAACGGTGAATAATTAAAGTCACCACTATTCATTTATTAACGGAATTTTCCAGTATTCCATATTTTTTAAAGGCTTATAAAGATGCGAATGAACCATCAAAGGCAAAGATGGTTTATTAATAAAATAATTCACGCTGAAAAATATTGAAGCGTTTTCTCGAATTCTGACCATCAAAAAACGATAATTACTTGGCAGAAGTACTAATTCGAGAGTCAAGGTAATAAGTGACAGTGGAACGAGTGTCAGTACCGGGTCTTCTGCTTCGGTATACGTAACTCGAAGCCCCATTCGTTATGAGGCACACAGTAGTACGAGCAGCAGCAGCAGCAGCAGCAGCAGCAGCAGCACCTAGAACGTAAACGAGTTAAAAGAAGTGTGCGAACGAAGCGGGTTTCACCATCACCACGCTCGCTCTGGGTAATACGATCTCCTCGACGAGGAGTAAAAGTCGCCGAATGAGAGAATATCATCCGGTTGGATGAACGTGGTGGTCCGTCATACTCGAATTCGCGAAATCTTGATGGGCTCGCGCCGACCGAGGCAAAGTCTATTGTACCAACCAACGCTCTCTCGTTACCTTGAGATGAAAAATGTACACACTAATTAAAATTCTATCGTGTGACTCTAAAGTGACTAGAGCCACCAATTATCTAATTAATCTTTGGCATGAAATGTACGAAAAAAGAGAAGAGATTGAAAAAAAAACCACGGACACGTACATACCCAATTATGACGTTAACGAGGGGTCCATTTACTTTTTCTAATTTTCATGGATAGATTAAACATTGTTATTTTTATTTTTATTTAGATAATATTCTACAGTGTATATGTGTGTGTGTGTGTGTGTGTGAATATTTTGAAATATTCTGAACACGTTAATATGATAATCGTGAAGTAAAAATATTTCATCAAAGCTTTATCTATGAGGAAGCAAAATTAAAGAAGAAATATCCGACAAATAATTATCGAGAGGGGATTACTTACTTTCTCATTATTTTTCATTTTTCTCTAAAATCATTTTTATTAATATATGTTGATCGATTTTGGCTTCCTCGTGGAGAGAGCTTTGTGAAATATGAAAAATAATAAGGAAGCAATGTACAACGTTCTATTTTGCAAGTACGTTTGAATACCGTAAACAGCAGCTTATTTTCTCAAAATTTTGATAGCTCAACATTCATAATCGTACGTTAATATCAATGAACAGGATTTTTTTTTACGTCTGAATCACGTTAGAAATTACTTGACAAGATTGATTAATGTTCACAAATTTTTTCAGATCATTTAAATATTCGTGTAACAGTTGTATATCAAATTAATAATGATAATTAAACGAATAGGACATTTTCGCACATTACATCATTCTTTCTTCGCAGGAATACATAGGTTTCCATAGATTTTGGACGCACCGACGAGAGCTCACGACTACTTGAAAGCTTTGCCAAGTCTGTAACGCTAATCCTCTAATTACTTTAAATGTCGCGTACCAAAAATGTTCCGTGCAGAATAGGGGAGGGGGGAGTTCGAGAACATGGGAATAGGGGGACATTCCATAGCGCGGCTTGGTCTCCGTGCACGTCCGGAAAATCCTCGACAAGTTCGAAATGAGGCGAAGCGGTGCCGCTGGTGCCGGAAGAGCGCTTGTTCGCGAGCGCCGAAATTAGCATATGGAAATGGCGAGTGTCAGTGGGTTGCTAGTCTGGTGGCTGTGCTTGGCAGAAGAGTCCCGTGTTCCGTGTGAAAACGTCGCCACGTCGCCATACTACTGGCGGTAGAGCATCGTGCCACCTTGTGTGGAGTGTCGCGCCATGCAAACGCCGAGCTCCGCGCTTTTCCAATCCTTAACACACGAAGAGAAAGAGAGAAAGAGAGAAAGAGAACACCCACAACACACGCTGCAAGTTGAAACTCTCGAAACCACTGCTCCGCAGTGACGGCACTTATACCGCACACGGTACCGAAAAGCTGTAGATAAAATAATGGAAAAAAAATACTTGAGCTTTAATTTTACAAGCGAATCGTGACGAAAAGAAAAAAAAAACAACGCGAGAAGTTTCCTTTTCGGGTTATTTAGATACAAAATTTTTAGCGAAACGAGATCTCGCACAAATATTCGCGGGAAATGGAGAGAAGAGGCGATGGGAAATGGAAAGAGTATGGAACGGATTCCCGAGCATTCGCTTTCACGTTTTATGAATATCTATACGAATTCCTGGTAGACTGTATACGAATTGTAACTCGTATTGATTTCTCGCATGCACATGTCACCGTTGACATACTTCGAATTATTCCAGGTAAAAAAAGCGGGCCAACTGTATACAAAGAATTTTAAAGCAGAAAATTATCAACTGACACAACAGGCATTAGGGGAAATGTGGATCGTTCACCTTGATGTTTATTCATTTTCATATTACCTACATCGAAACAGTGAGTTTCAATGCCTGTTTAGCCAGTCGAATCGAGCCAATATTAGACCAATGCGATTCAGCAATCAGAAAGTAGACGGTTTCTGCCCGCTACGTCAGTTTCAAACTTCATTTCATCCTCTCATTATTGTAAGCCTCTGAATATTTCAGTCATTCCAACAATCAACCAATCTGACAGTTGGTTGTGTACGACTGACTACAGACATTCAAACTTCCAGTTTCGATACAGATAATATGAAAAATATAGTTTGTGGCACAGGATAAAACACGAATTGAGACGAGCGTGAAGTCTTGTTTTACCTCTAGCCGCGCAATATACTATTGAATGTAGCTCAGATAATACATCCGCCCTTTTGCACGCATTAAAACAAGTTAATTGTCTAATTACAAATAACCATGTGTGTGATATTAATCAATGATTCAATTGATAATTCTTAAGTATTTTTTATGCATAGACATTGATTGATTGCAAATGCATCGAGAAACGGTGTTTTCCTCTTTATCTCGTAAAGTCATACATCAAAAGGCTTGTTGAAAGACAAAAAAAAATTATCTTTCGGCCAGCGAAGCGTAATGAGTCATTTGAACATTGTTGGTCGTGGTCGAAGGTCGTGGTAATACGGGCTTTGCTATGTTCCAGTGCATGTAACAGTGGAAACGCATGTATAGCTGGCATATATATGTATATATATATATATATGTTCGAGCTCTATATACACTATTACAGCATACTCGTATCCCGAGGGTGGTAGTAGATGGCAGGTACAACGATGCAGTGCGAAGAAGCACACGTGTACACTGGGGGGTAATAATAGCAAGGCGTACCCCGCGTGTGAATATCATTCGCGCGCGGTTGCACCGGGAGTCGTGTGCGTCGTGCGGACCTGCTTGCTCCGTCGAAGTATGGAGTACTATAGGTATTACCACTACATATACCAGTACTCCTGTACAATAAACCATTCTCCGCGGGAGGCAAAACACGGCGCCGCGTCGGTCCGAGAGCGGCTATAGCCAAAACCCCGACGTGCTGCTTCATTATGCGGTGCGACGTGGCAAAGTGCCAGGGCCTTTGATAAAGGGGGTAGCCTCCGCACCACCCTCCCTTTTCCGTCCTTTCACCATGTGTGTGTGTGGTGGGGGGGGGGTGTATGTGTGGGTGTGTGTGACATATAGATACGTAGCATACACCAATCGCGTCCTCCCTCCTCCCATTCATGCTTCCCTAGCACAGCAGCCACCACCAACAGCAACTAGAACCTGGTACCATACGACTGCCGCTGCTTCTGTCGAGCACGAGAGTGCAGTTATACGCCCCCCCCCCCCCCCCGACCCTCTCACTCTCTCATAGTATAGTGCATAGCTCGTAGGCTAATTAAACTGTGCATACCATGCTGCCCTATGTGCGTGCGCACGTGTGCATCAGCAGAATGAGAGATTCAAGATTCCTCGCGTTATACCAGCTGATGTCTAGATTATACATATAGGTACGTGCAATTGCACTATACAATACCGTGCTCTAATAATGCTTGAATATACTAGTTGGACTTGAAAGTAATTATGGCACATTTAGTCAAATTGATACTATTTCCGTGAAGTTACGCGAAGAAAATAAATGGGAACCTTATTTTTGGAAAGAAACTTTATTGATAGAAATTCAAAAAAAAAAAATTAGCGGTTCGAATGTAAGGAAACGTTATCTGATACGAACGTTAAGAGTAAGTTAATGTCGGAAAGACCGAGCGTTAAAACAAAATAAATTTAAAGACCAGAATAAATTGAAAAATAAAGTTCGAAAGAAAGTGCTTTACGATGTCTTTGAAGACGATATTGAGAATATTCTATGGATAATTGATGCTGGTTCGAAAGATGATTGCTAACAAGTAAATAACTTTTCGTCCATTGGTAAATATGGTTTTTCTGATAAGCCGACAAACTTCTTGACACGCCAAGTGATGTCCAATTGGGAACAGTCGCACTTGAGGCAACAGGAAGGAATAATATGACTAAGAAGGAGAATACAATTTCGGACTGAAACGAGTGCGAAATTGAGGTAACGCTCTCATATCTTTGCCTGGGGTTGGATCTGCTCTTGAACAACGAGAAACTGTCACGGATTAATGGTACTGAATTTTTTATTCCAAGGCTATAGGACAAGTCTCATGTCCCTTGAGACAGATAGGCAAAGAGGGAATAGGACTTGCCCTAATTCTCTCTGGTGCGAGACGCGCGCACACACCCTCGCACCGATCCAGTGTCTATCCGTTGAGCTCCTGTTCCAACTTCTGCTTGGGTTCGATTAAAATTATGTAGAAGTCATCACCCCAGGGGCAAGTTCAACGAGGGATTTCGTGGACAGGAATACCACAACGTGCACATAGCACTACAGTTACACCAACAGATTGTGAAAATGTCGCTACAAAGTTTTCCAGTTAAACGCCAAAGAATCTATCCGAAGCAATACCGTTGAAAAGTCGAACATTATAGCTGTACGTTCTCTATATGATTCATCCTGATATATCTATGGATTTATTTCTGCCTGTCTCGTCGGAATTTTTCGAGTAAAATATTCGTGGCTCGAAGCTACGCCATGAGATATTTCCAGAGCCTTGAAATTATGTGCGAGAGAAACGAGTGAGCGTACGATGAGAACGAAAGAAGAGAGAAAAATTGCAAATTCCTCGAGGTCGAGTGTGGGCACTGGGGTTCTCGTGTTCTGATGGTGGAGTACCCCGACGGTTTCTAGAATAAGTTGGATCGAAGGGGTTCGCTGAGAGCCCACTCACCCCCTTTGCCTTCGGCCAACCGCGAAGAAACTGGAGGGTCGAGCGAAAAAAATGTGCGAGGAGTTAATGAATCTGAATATTTTATCGCGGTTGGAATCCACAGAGTGGACTTGGCGAAATAAGTTTAGTCAGGGAGTGCTGCTGATGTTGAACAAACAGGTATGGACAGCATCGGGAAAACTTTATTGACGCTAGTGAGATGGCTCGTCGTCGTCCTGCTTAAAAGGAAATAAAGAAAAAAAGTAGTGAAAGAAAAGTATGCAAGCGAGAAAAAAAAAAAGAATTACTAGATCGAGGAAGTGGAAATCGGTGCAGCCACCTCTTTTAACTCGTTTCGCGACGACCCAAATTACGAGACGCGCGCGGTTGACTGGTGGCTTCCCTCGACTCGACTCTCCAGAGGTGGCACGACAGCTCACTTCCACTCCGTGGTTCTCTCTCTCTCTCTCTCTCTCTCTCTCTCTCTCTCTCTCTCTCTCTTAATACTCCCACAGAACTTCAACAAGATAACCTTCGTTTGTGGCGTCGTAATATTTGAGTGGAACTTCGTAGACGGCCCTAATTAAAGAGTTTTCTCTTTCCTGGCTTGGAGCTTTAGTTGCACAACCCTAGGGGGGTAATACAACCCTACGGATTTCCCAGCGCTGGGCAAACGCTTCAACAATGCATTGGGCCAATACTTTTTTGACGATGTTGGCCCGGTGCTGCGCAGTTCTTCATTGAATTGCAGCAGCCGTTATTGCATACGATGAATATCATATCGGCTATGAGGTTATGTTTACGTTGCAACGTCAAAAATATCTTTGTGCGCGTTCAAGCAAATTTTGAATTAAAAAGCATCGTTTTTTGAAGAAATTAGGTGCGAATATGTTTTGAGCAGTCGGCAGTACAATCGGCTAAGAAAAAGACAAAATATCGTCAAGATTCTCAATTGGTCAAGAAATTGATAATTGGGATGACTTTTCTTTATTCCAAAAGTTCTGGCGAGTGCATACAAAGAGAATATTGCATACAAGGAGAATAGTGCATACGATAGACAACACTATTAAAAATCCGGGGTGTTAAAGGCAATTGACGTGGAATTTTTACCAGTGTTGACGCGTTGTTCGGAATGAGTATATGAAAATAAATAAATGATAAGCAATCAATTAAGAATTATGCCAAGAGTATAATCTAATAATGTCATTGAATCTCATTCACCTAATTCCAAGTAAAGCGCGTTGAAAGTTTTGAGGTTACAATGCGAATCGACACCAGCTATTGAACACCGGCCGTTGACACTAGTCCTCGGTGTGCACTCATATGAACACCGCGCGAGGGTTAATTTTAACACCATATTTTTAACAGTGTAAGCAGACATCCAGTCCTCCGAACGATTCTTTTGTTATTTATTTTGTTGCTTCAATAACTTTAGTAATAAATTACATCTCGTTGGATATTTTTTTCTCCTATCCTGTATTGAAGCTCCTTTAATTTATAATTATCAGTTTGGAATATTACAACCACTGCTTACGATACTGGTTCGCGAGTTGCATCCAACGCTGGGACATCGTTGGCATCGGGAGCTGGGTAGGTGTCAACATGCCGGTCCTGGCAGAACACTGGGTCGTTTCTGGCAAAAAGCATCGAACCAAGATCCCAAGTATGGCACCCAGAGCCGAGCCAACGTCCCACCAATCGTCAAATCCTACCTGCGCATATTGAATGAGAGGAGCCGATCATTGGTATAAACTAAGGATAAGCACACGCGGTCTTTTGTACGATACATTAGTGGTTTTCCAGTAATATTACCATCAATAAGTACCACAAAATCTTCGTTTGCTTTTATTTAAATTATCAATAGGGATATTGCAAAGAATTTTCAATTAAAATCCCAATAATAGATTAATTGAACAAGGTTGGAATATAATTCTCCGCTTTTATTATCCATAATAATAATAAAAAAACATTCAGATATAATATATATCTCTGAAGATACATAGCTTTGTCATAGTGCTTTGAAAATAGTGCATGAGTCATCCGCTAGGCGAGATTACGGCGCGCATAGTGATGACGGTGTACGGTGGTTAGCATAGTGGTTGTTTAATTTTTTTGTCCATCGGTGGGTTGTAAAATGCGGGCTATAGTCAGGCGGTGAGGTACCGATCAATCGGAAGAAGAGAATGGAGAAACTCAGAGTACGAAGAGGACGAGAGAACGAGTTGTCGAGGGGTGCGAAGTATAACCAAGAGGAATGGGTGAGACGAAGAGTAGCAACGCGCGCGAATAGTAGCGTTGGTGGCTGGGCGCTCCATTTGTGAGAAAGCAATTTTCGGATCTCTTTTATATTTTTCTTCCGAAATAATGGGGCTCCATGCGCGTTCGCGCATCTCTTCTGGAATATCCCTGGGCGCCGCTCCAACTCGCAAGACATAAAGTACCCGAACGGTTCTTTCGTATAGTGCTCGTGAAGAAGGGAATCCAAGAAGGAAGCACGAGAGAGCAGAGATATTATTCGACGAAATTCTGCCATGTACGCGTCGTGAACGCATATCTCGGTTTAAGAGACGTTGAAATGTTCATTCATGCGAAACAATCGAAAATACATATATTATATGTCGCAAAGAGTGTGGAATCGGAATGTTTCAAATTCACATAGCGTAGCGTAGCGACGAGTCTTACTAACTGAATGATTAATAAATGTATTCCTGAATGAATACATGTAGGAGAATGTCAATATAAGTATGTCAATTTAATTTATGAGTATTGCTTCCGCATTTTTTAGATTGGAGGCTATCATTTGACCTATTAATCATCGGACTATCTCATGAATGTTGAGATTCATTTTTGAGGAAACAGTTATTTGCATTTATCGATATTTAACAAATAAATATTTGCCTCTTACGAATTAAATGTTTGAAAAATTGAGAGGCTCGTATACCTTTCTCCGGACGTTCATGCAGATGATATGAACATTAAATATCTCTTAACGATGTTTCTCAAAAATTAATGTGAAAGCTGACCCGCAATACCCTTGAGTATTATTTATCTTTTACTCCTCACGTTTATCAGAGCTTCAAGATAGTCATCCGACACATATCTCTATTATGCAATGCCAGACGTAACGCAATTGTTTTCCAAATTGTTACAGTACAGTACTTTTAAATTTGATTCCTTTTTTTCGCAGCCGCCTTTACGATTCGCCAATATGGATATTCGTATCAGTTTAATCGTCATAATTTATTTACATATTCAATGTAGAGAGGAAGGTGAAGAGATAGAATCAATTTTAAGCTCTCAAAGAAATTCATTCGCCACAAAAAATATTTCTCATGGGATAAATATATGAGATAGGGTTTCTTCTTAAAAACAAATTGTTACTAACATTTACCTGTGTAACCACCTTTATAATAATACTTTTAACAATTGTGCAAATAATTATTTTTATTCCAGTATATTTATGACCGGACTCTTCGCTAACGATAGACTCTTCTGTACACAATCTGTTAATGCGGTCATGCAAATCAGGAAGAGTACAGTTCGGCCCGATCATACGAAGTGCGCGATAACCCTCCGATAATCTTAATTTTTAATTATTCGTAGCTCTATTTTCAGTTATGGATTACTCGTTACGATTTAGTAGCCAGTCAAGCGTCGCTGGTTCACAGAGTAGCAGCTAGTCACTGATTTAAATAAATATCTTTTTTTAATTGTACTCTTAAATTACAATTATATTGATTATTCTCATAGATAAAAATTAACGAGGCGTATCACGATGATAGCTTTTCGATGTTTTATGTGGCTCGCTTTCACCTTGACTGTGTAAGTATGAAGACTTGATAGATATTCGTGTTCGTGCCACGAAGATTTCATAGTGACTTTTTGTAACTTGTCTTCCAGAAGTTTTGCGAATCTTGAGAGTTTAAAGCAGGTGGACGAAGCGAGCTTTTTGAATTTCCCTACAGGCTTCATCTTAGGAGCTGCAACGTCTGCTCATCAAATCGAAGGTGCTTGGAATGTCAGTGGTAAGTAGTCAAGTTATGACTGTAAGAGTAATTTCTCCTCTCGGTGTCAGGACTGAGTAATATTACACTCAGGATGGAATAGGATTAAGAGCGTATATATCTTTATTGTAAAGTGCAAAACAACTCTTCTCGTCTCAGTGTCCACCTCATGAGTTCGCCTACCGATGAATCTCTCGCATAGAATCCCATTGTCTCCATCATCTGGACCGATCAGGTCTATGCCTATAGCAGAGAGACCCCGCAACGCAAATTTGTTATATTTTACGCTTATATGACTTCTAGTGTAGCTTTCTTGTGGAATGGAGTTGAGGGACTCTTTTTATTTGATGCCATAGGAAAAGGAGTAAACGTGTGGGACCATTACGTTCACGTCAATAGCAGTCGTATAAATAATCACAGCAATGCGGATGTCGCTTGTGATTCATACAACAAATATAAGGAAGACGTGGCACTACTTAAGGAACTGGGAGTGAGTAATCACTGCATAAAGTTGAAACAGAATCTTTTTCCATTATCATCTATTAAAATTATTACAATTTTAGTTCAACGCGTATCGTTTCTCCGTGAGCTGGACAAGAATCTTGCCAACTGGTTTTGCAAATAAAATTAACCAAGATGGCCTGGATTATTATAAACGACTGCTGGATGAGCTGTTGACCAACGACATTGAGCCAATTGTGACTATGGTACACTGGGATCATCCTCAAGCAATCGAAGATCTCGGTGGTTGGACCAACGAGATGATTGTCGATTGGTTCGGCGATTACGCCAGAGTGATTTTTCGAGAACTTGGTCCAAAGGTGAAAAAGTGGATAACGCTGAATGAGCCGGAAAGAAGTTGCCTGGATGGCTATTCGATGGGTAACCACGCGCCTGGAAAAACTGTTCACGGAATTGCCGAGTATCTTTGTGCCCATAATGCCCTCAAGGCTCATGCCAGAGCCTATAGAATCTACCAAGAAGAGTTCAGGGACACGCAGAATGGCAGTATCGGGATCACCCTCAGTATGCAACACTTTTATCCGAAAAATCCAGAAACTGATCAATCCGCAGCGGACACTGCGTTCTACTTCAGCAATGGTTGGATATTTCACCCGATCTTCTCGAGCCAGGGCGATTATCCTGATGTGTTGAAGGATCTCGTCGGGCGAAACAGCAAGGCTCAGGGTTATCCCAAATCACGACTTCCCAAGTTTTCCAACGAATGGATCGAGTACATCAGGTATCGCTATCAATCAGAGAAAAAACGGAAGTAAGCTGCCTGTGATTGAACGTAGATAATTGTTTATGTGATTCCGATCGTTAAAGAGGCTCAGCAGACTTTTTGGGTCTCAATCACTATACATCATTCCTCGTTGAGCCTGGGGAGACTGGAGTGGAACCATCTTTCATCCGAGATCGTGGTCTGATCAGGAGCGCTGATCCTTCTTGGAAGAGAGCCACATCCGCTTGGCTGAACGTAGGTCAATATTACGAGGTTTGCAAAATAAAATTAGTTAATTATTTGATTTTTTAGATCGTGCCTCGAGGTCTTGGCGACCTTGTCCGAAAGTTGGCCTCCGAATACGGAAATCCCACAATTTATATAACGGAAAATGGAGTGTCCGACACTGGTGGAACGAACGATGTATGGAGGGTACAATACCACCATGATTATATAAAAGAGATGCTGATCGCCATCAATCGCGATGGTGTCAACATCAAAGGATATATGCTCTGGTCGTTCCTCGATAACTTCGAATGGGAGCAAGGCTACACGTAATACAAATATTATAAATTCCCTTATCAATTATTCAACCGATTGATACTTGATTATTACCTGATCGACGAAAATTTACAGCACGAAGTTCGGCATCGTGAAGGTAGACTTTAATGATCCGGCGAGAAAGAGGACACTCAAGGAGTCGGCATACTGGTGGAAGCGTATACTCCAGAGTCGCGCCCTCGAACCCTTTGCCGTGAAAAACGAAGTTTGAACTTGGATAAATCAGGACAACAATCGATTGTGATAACCTTTTTAATGATATATATCGTGTGGATATGATCATCATTTAATAAAAAAACGTGATCGTCTTTTTCATCGTATCAAGTAAACATACGTCAAGTCAAGAAAACTTTGTCCCGTGAACATTTTCATTATGATCCAAAGAATAAGAAGACGAGCAGGCAATTTCAGTAGTTTGTGCGAAAATACCAAAGGCTATCGCTCTTTGTACTGTCAACGATTATTCAAAAAAAAATCCACGACTTTTATTTCTATTGTTACTTAGAGATTTGGATCGTTTATGATTAGACATAGAAATTGTAATTACAGACCAAAATATTTCCAAGTTTAAATCGCCATTGAGCTATTTGGAATCAGTCCAATCAATATATTTCGATCAATACTGAATTGAAAAGCAATTATCTCAATTGCCGAACGTACAAAACTGGTGTATAGCTCATCATCGCGCTTCTCGTTGAAGAATTTCTACAGCAACTTTACTTCCACGGATCCACCAACTTCAAGAGTTCTCCAGCGTGAAACATTTTCGAGAACCTATGAATCGCGCTAAATTTCTAAGGGTACGATAACGAGACTCGAAGTGTAAAAGTCGATTCGAAATTACGGAGTATCGCGAGAGAACGAGTTTCAATCGTACGTTAGTAAGCGCGTTTTATTTATGTGGTTTATTTATTATCGATTTTTTTGTTAACACATTCAAACCACAATCTGTAAAGACCATCTACAGTTTTATCGTCATCGCGAACAATCGGAAATTAATTTCAATAGCCCGACGAACGATACAAGCTCGTTTAGCTTCCACACTAAAAATATTCCGAAACGAAACGTATCCTTTCATGCTAAACAAAATATAACTTTATTCTCATTAGTGTCAACGGTACGTTCGTAATCGATAGGAAAAAATGACGATACCTTATACAGAATATCATTTATCGTAAATTTAATGACGGACCGAGGCGACGGTACATCTCCGATTTTTTCTTACTTTCCGAAGGTCTTCACGAGAAAACTTGGTTACGCGAACCGTGCGAATACAAACGAGACAGGGGAGGCCGGTAACGTTGTTAGTGGACTCTGTAACTGGATTGTCGTGACCACCGAAACGAAAGCAAAGAGTTGCCTTGTTATCGTTCTCGTCCCTCGCGGTGGTCGTGAGCTGAGGGGTTCTATGAAGAGCGTTGAATTAGTACAAAAACGGACGAACACAGACTTTGCTGTATTTCTAACTACTCTCTCAAGCAACGACGAACCCAACTGCTTAAACGAATAACAAAGGACCGTCGGTGAAATCTCGCTCCGAGACTCCGTATACTTCACTCAACGTTGCTCTTGATGCTATACCAAGGAGATTCTTTATTATTATAAAATTGCAAGGGTAATAAAAACTACGTCACAGCTCGAACGCACCTGAAATTAAAAAATTTAACTAAACGAAATTTAACTTTATGTTGAAATTGGGCGTAAAATTGATATTATAACGCTTTCAAATCCAACGTTTTTTCACTGAAATCAAGATTTTAGATTTAATTTATTATCATTTTGATTTTAATTGTATTTATTAATCTTTTCAGTTGTGTTTTTATCTAGATATCATGTTGTTTATTCTGTCTAAAATGTATATTTTCTTTAGACGAAGATTAATAAAGATTTACTTTCATTATTACGAAACGAGGAGCAAAGTAAAGTAGATGCTGGATGGTGACTGATGAGCTATGAAGACGACGGGACAAAACTTTGCGGCGTCTCAAATTCCGACAGGATGGCGAATATCTTCATCGAAAATCTCAGGGGACCAAGTTTGGGAGATTGCCTCTCTGATTTGGCAATTTTATCTTTTCTTTTCGTTTATTATTATTTTTTTTTTTCATTTTATTTTTATATTCTCAGGGTTTGAAAGAAATTACTCGAAATCGAAAATTTAATTTTTAAAACAAGTTACACACATATTTAAATATATACTCGAGAAATGTGACGATTAGGAGGGCAACCATTTTTAATGATTATCAGAAATACTTGACCATAAGAATATTAGTTTAAAGGAATTGCTAGCTTCCATATTTGATTCACTAAATCGACCATTTCGTCAGTTGTATCGGTTTCGAGCGCCCGGAACGTTCCTCGTCTAAAATGAAGGGGAGGCTTCACCGTATACAGAGTGTAACTTATCTTTTATTTCCTGAGTATTTTTCTCATTCGAATGAAGGAATTTTATCACTGCGCGATACTCAATTTTCTCCATTGTTGACAGACAATGTCAGGTGACAACTTTGAAAGAGTGCCATAGACAAAGTAATGATCGGAATGACTTGACATTTTTACGGCTTACATATGTCAAGGTGATCTATCGGCCGACGAAAGAATTTTTTTCTACAGTTACGTTATGTCGATGAGGCCGGAAACTTTTCAAATGGCCTTTGTAGTTTTTTCATAGAGAAAGTGGTATTAAAATTTTCAATAAAAAGAAAAGTTTGTTAAAATTCCAAATTTCATAAAGCTTAAACCATTTGATCGATTCTCACTGTATTGTCAAGACAAAATATCCTTGTACCCTAACCAATTCGGATGCCAATTGTCAGTTTGATAGATAAAAATTAACGAAAGTTAGAGCAAAAAATGTTTTTGTATTTCAGAAAAATGATCAAAATTCATGATTCTATAAAATTTGAACGTCTTCATCGATTCTTGCCAAACTCAATACCGAACAACTTGTTCCCTGACCTATTCTTCTGGAAAGTTTTAACTCGATAGCTAAAAATTTACGAAAGCTACGGAGCGTACTGCTTTTTTTTGAAAAATTCAAACAACCATAAAATGATACACCTGTTAGCAATTTGGGTGAAAATTGCAGCAAACTCGCGGGGATTGCAACCCGAGTCGTGTGCAAAGTTTCAGGACGATCGAATGACCCATTCCCGAATTATATCCATTACAATTTTACTAGCCCATCATACGCAAACACACACGCGCACCCATACGCACGGACACACAGACACAGACACACACACACACACGCGCGCGTGACACGTACATGGACACGGACATTTTTCTAAATATGATTTTTTGACATATTGGGACTTTCTAATTAGTTTGATATCAAAATCTCAAGGAAAATTTGGTTCACGGCGACATAACTTCCTCTATGTGGACGCAAAAAAAAAGTGTTTTTCGTTAATTCTTGGATATAATATTACACGATTCACGTGATCTATCTGGACAAATAATCATATATTATTCATTCGGATATGTTATACTACAATTCGCTCGTTCCATCTGAACGAATAATCGTATATTGCTCAGCCTGCAAACTACCAATAATATAACTAAACTCGATCGAGCTAAACAAAAAATTCTATCAATTTGGTCAATATCTGAACAAATAACATACTATTATTCGTCCAAAAACCGGATGACTGGCCACTTCCAATATAATAACGACAGCAATTGTCCGGATACATTTGACATTATTCATTCGATATTTTAGTTCTGAAAATTTGTGACGCGATATACATGAGAGTTATCGTTTACCAGAAATAAGCTGAAAAGCGCGCGCGTACAATTGTGTTAGCTATGCATGAATATGTTGTGTCATCAGGATATTTTTGATGTTTTTATGCCTGTACCTATTTATTCTATAGATTTTTTTTCCGTTTATTTGTTTTCCGTTGGTTTATTTGTTTGGATTTTTTTTCCATTGGCTTTCTTCTCTCGGGTATTTTGTTCGAGGATTTTTTTCCACCGAATTTTTTTTTCCGAGGCTGTCCCTTTTTCCATTGATATTTTTTCTCTACATTCAAACGAAGAGCATCGATGAAAGACCGTTGACGAGATACCAATCGATTGAATCTATTGTGTAATTTGTCTTTCTTCGGTCATTTATTCCCGTAAATCTTGAAGCTGATATTTAAATAACCAATAGCGATACATTTACTATTGCAATTTCATGGCACTGCTTCACTTTATTTGAGGAATTTTATAAGTAGACTGATAAGACACGCATCCGTTACGCACCGGTTGACCAGAAACACGAGGAACGTTGCGTAATACACGTAGTGAGTGTAAGGATCGACGCAGAGTCGACGTTTCAATATTTGATAATATGGAATGTGTAATCTGATCGCTCGTAAATTTATTCGCTTCCGTGATTGACACTTGAGTACATCTTCATTATCTTCTTCTGACAATGATTTGTTCTTGTTGCTGTTACTGCTGTACCAGGATTTAGCAACTTTTCCAAACTACCGTTTGATCGACTAGTTGCTTGATGGAGGCCTGGAAAAAAATGAAAAAAAAAATGCCTTAGTTACGGCTATAGTCAATGAGCGCTAAAAAAGATAGAAAAAGGTTGAAGCGATCTGTACGCGCTAGGGTCTGTCTATCGACCCTCTCGACAATCCTCTCTTTCATTTTGCTCGTATACCCTCTGTTCTTCCCTTTCACTGCATTCTATGTGCACACCCGTTTGACTTTTGGCGTGCTTCATTGATTTTTGCCATACCTCTCTCCCTTAGTTTGCTGATTTCTCAGCTGAAGATCCCAGTATTTGCGAACTTTGATAACGCAAAATTTAATTTTACTATAGGACACATCGCGTCCGTAGTGTCACCAATTGCGGATAAATGAAAAGGAGAAAAAAGTGATAGGGAAGAAGAAGAAGATTCAAGCATAGATGAACGGCTTTCGTCATGAGACTTTTAGTTTCGAATTGTATAATAATAATAATTGTGGCATCGCAATAACGACATCAATATCTAATTATAGGGATTTTTATTTTAAACTGTAACGTTTTATCATTGTGTATTTGTCCTTTGATGCAGCATTCAACAGTTGTACACTTCAGAGAGTAATATTTGTTAGCGAAACTGGTAATCCACAGTTCTACAGATAAATCGTTCGGCTCTTCATTTCGGCCGAGTAAAAAATGATACGGTTGATCAACCATTGATTAGCCGTGATTCCTGTCCTAGTCGTTTATATATGCGATCAGAAAAATAGACTCTGGACATAGAAAATCAAGTCCGTTGTGTAACTATTTAAACTTTAATCGAAAGTAGCTGTCAATTGGTAGAAAATTGTATTATGCCAAGATAGATATAAGTTTGAAGTGCCAAAGCGTTGGCACATCCATCGTTTATTGAAAGTTTTTGATCGGACTTGTTCCTGACCCGATTAGCTCCGTTCTCCCCTAGACCGATATCGAAATCAATTTTTTTGCTTCAAATAGTTGAAAGTCGCAGTAGAGTGAGCAGCTCTCGTTTTGCTGGCCGTCAAACCGTTAAAGCGTGATGGATTTCTACAGTCGATGAAAAAGAAAAATGATTCAATCGAGAAAAAAAATGTTATCGTAGTTGCGATTGCTGTTAACGTAAACGCAAAACGTGAGCTTGACTGCTGTTGACCCGTACGGAGAAAATTACGAGAAAACAACAACGATTCGGAACGCGAATACATACGCTATTGTTCTTATGTGTGCTTAAGACAACTCGAAACTGTACCTCTTTCTTTGTCAGAACAATTGTGAAACTTCGTAGCAGATTTCACGCAGTGTAGGAAGCAATATCATCTGGAAAATTGTATCAAACAATGCCAAAACCCAACCAAGCTATAGAGATTGTCAAGTTTTGTTAGTGTTTGTATGTTAGCGCCTGTGGCTTTGTTGAGAATCCGCTACGAACGATACCGTTTTCTTATCTGACCGAAATTTCATTCCGTTCTTATGCTGCTTTCAGCGCGTGATGTGCTTAAAGCCGAAGAACGAGGCTCTGCTGAAACACTCCAAGATCTCAATTATCGCACAAACGATTAACACTTTTTTAAAAAAATTCTACGTTATCTTTTGTATTCCTTACATGCTCCACGTCACAGATTATTTCAATCTCTTATAAGAAATCCAACATTATACATTAAATTACAAATAATTATCATTTCTTGATAATTTAACATAGTTAAATAACATTTTTTTAATTCTATACATCCATTTATTTATTATTAATTACAAGTCAAGACAAACGCCAATTACGAAGAGAAATGTGGAAATCTTTGTACAAACAGAAGCGATCGCGCGATACTAGATTAGAAAGAATTCGTGATGATCCGTTCCGTCTATCTCTAGCAAAGAGGAGCTTCATAAATTTTCACAAAATCTATAAGATAAGGTTCAGGTCTATAAAGTATAGTTGAAGAATATCCAGAGACTATATTCGTACTATCTAGCGACGAAAATGTCCTACTAAATTCATTGTTCCGATAAGACGATAAGAATAGAGAGGCTCTGAGAAAAAATACCTCTTCCAATCATCGTGTCTGATAACCTTTCGAGTAAGAAGAGGTTTTAAAATCGATAAAGGGAATCTGTCTTGATGGACCAAATCCCGGTTTTCTTTATGCTTGGTCGCTTATCTATGATGAACTTTTTTTTTCTTAGCTACCCTGGCGTCGTTCCTCCATCAGCTTTGTCGCCGGAAGGTTATCGATCTTTATTACTTTATTACTCGCATGTGTTCCTTCGTATACAAGTCATCGAAAAAATAGGACATAGCTTGATACTCATACAAATACAATCATAAATAAATAAATAAATAAATAAATACAGAAGTACTTCATGACGTTCATTAATTATTTGTAGGTATGTGTAAAAATTCTACAAAAATGAATACTTTCGGTAATTCGCTTCGACGAAACTATTTTCAGGATTCAAATTAGTACGATAAAGTCGATAAAATTGGCGAACTGGAAGTATCATTCAGACGGTGAGAAGGCTACGGATACGAACCATCGCGTATAACGCGAATTGCATATATTTCCGTGTATAATGATACTAATTCTATGATTATCGTGGTTCTGTAAGTCTCATACTTACTTACTTTTGTATGCGGGCTATTCAGAGCGCAGTTATTCGCGCGAATCTGCTAGTCGTAGTCATGAAGAAATATTTATCTGGAGCACATATTATAAAGAAAAAAAAAAATCTGTCCGGAAAAGGCGGTGCAATTACATGAGCGTGAATTATATCTCAAGCGTAAAATACGGTTCGTCGGTCATTTATCGATCTATGCGATGCAACGCCAAGCACATCGTCTTGTGCAAGAAATGAATCAACAGGAGCACAGACGTTGGCGAACCGCGAGCACAATTATTTGACAGACTGCTTCACCGCGAGGCTTTTATAATTTGTAACACCTAGAGAAGAGACCTTTAGTGACTTTATTTTGTAATTTCTCGGGCCATCGAGCAAGAACGCTGTAACGAATCTCTCGATACGTTAGACAGAAATAATAAAAATGAAATTAGATTCGGTCGATGAACACCGAGAACGGTAATTGCAGCTGGTGGCAACTCGCGAATCTTCAACGGTCCATTCAGCGTTTACAAGTAATAGGTAAACGTAAACGTTTATGACCCGCCAAGGAAGCAGTGAACATTCTCGACTGTATATATGTTAATTATTACGTAATTATATTTTTTTTTAAAACGTGCTTATGCACAATAAGTATTTTTGAAAGGCATATGCACTTGGCGTCACTTGCTCGTTTGAGATATACGAACTGCACGTACGTTAAAGATCGTTGAATTCTTAATTACATTTTCATGTATTTTCACTATCGAATAAGTCAAAAAGATTTTTATGAAAGTAAATAAAATAAATGATATTAATGAAGTGAATGAAATAAATGAAATATTTAGCTATCTATGTATCTGGAAGGTTTTTCCAACTTTTGCGCGTTGCTCAACCCGATTTTCTATTATATACCGTGCGAGAGGCAAACAAGGGCTACCGATTCTAACGCAATCGATGTGCCAGTAGTTTTGCCGCCAGCGACGTTTATAGAGTCAGCCTTCTCCCTTTTGTTCTGTCTATTCTTGTTCCACAGGTAGCAGTATTATATCTACGTATCGTAGCCTCCGCGTGAAAATTGATTTCACGCTATTAGCGACGCCACGGATAGGCGGGTCAGGACCAATTTACGTGTTATATATCCATGCGAACGCGTGGTTTCCCCAGTTAAGCGTGAAATAGTGAAACCGTCAACGAACTGAAATGAGCTCCGTGTTCTCGGCAATGTAGCCTCAAAGAGTGAAATTCTTATAACGATAGGAAAGTGTCAGCAAACTGCGAGCGACAGAGCGTATCATCTGTACTAAGAAAAACAAATAAAACGAATAATATGTCCGACATTTCCAAGGATACTCGATGATTACTGCACTTACGTTGTAATTTCACAACTTTACGCATGATAACGTCATTACAATGATAATAATTAAAAGCACAATAAAATTAAAAGCAAAATAATAAGTCGAATACATTTTAAACTAGGGAGGCAGAAATATTTTTTTATAAATCATTCCATCGAATAATCGTTGTGGAATAATTTGTCAATCATTGTAATCCCAAAGCGCATAGTATATCAAAGACGAATCGTCGATCTCTGTGTATACGTCACATCGTCTGAGACAGGAAAAATCTTAGAGTGAAGACGAATATACGAGCTTATCTGGCTGACTGCAGAAAAGAAGATGCAGCTTACCCTCGCGATCGCATCGCACAGACTGGCACGCAGCTGTCCCGATTCCCCGACGACGAGCACCATGATTTCGATACCGCTACATCGTATACGTACAACATAGAAGAGTGCCATGAGTTAGGTGTCACGTACATGGCGCAAGTGCACGGCCAATGTAGCGCAGGTTCTTTTTGCACGGTCGCACAAGCTTCCGGGGTGCTCGGGCTATCGCTGGTACACTATACCGGTATTACCACTACCACTACGACTACACCGCTTCACCTCTTACTACCGCAACTGCTGATGCTGGTACGTTGCCAGAGTGCCATCGATCTCTTCCATTTCACCGAAGAAATTGCATACCTACCCTACGTACCCCCTACGTACGATTCGCGCTTCGCTGTTTCCACCTCAGCCGCTGATTCACCCTTCGTGTGTGCGTAAAAGTTTGCACGCTTCGCTCGTAGTTTCTATACCGCACTTGTCTATCTCCGTGTGTCTCACAAACACAGAGTATACATATAGTTGGTATACCACTTTGTGTCGTTGCTACGTGGAAACTTGGTACTCCCTACACATTCACCGGTTCGCAGCCATAAAGCCGACGCTATATCACATCGCTTACATGCCTATATATATATATATATATATATATATATATATATGTGTAGAGACAGAGCTAACGCTATGAGAGCAGTCGGTGCACCGCACGGGAAACACTGAATCAATGCATTCGCCCACCGTCACTTCCGGCACGATTTACGCGCCGGCCAACCCGAGAACCGTAAATCCGAGAGATAAAAATTCACCCCCTACGGTACACTATGGCGGAGCCAGATCTCCACTCGGTAGTAGTCGCTGCAGACTTTCTGATCCGCTTCTAGCTGCTACCGACCAGGGACGTGCACAGTGAGAAGAACGATCGTTTGATTCTCCTCGGTTGATACTACGGCGATGAATATATGTATATACACATATATATACATGCACCTTCTCTGTATTGATGCAGTCCCCAGCGGCTATAAATATTCAATAATACAAACATCGAAATACAACGTCCCCTTCCGAGGGGATTGTACTCGCTAACAAAAATAATATTGGCAGTTATCGACAAAATTATTTTTTATTTTGTTCAATTTTCTTACACATTCCAATATTTCAATCCCATTTTATTCAACAAAATATCATTACGAAAGAAATTAGAAACATTCATTCGCCTGAAATAATAATAATAATAATAATAATAATAATACCAACAACAACAACCCTATTATTACGTTGAAAATAATGTTATTTAATTTAAAAACGACGGTTAATGCTACACTCAGAGATATCTCGATACTTCTGACAATAAAGTAGTACGGTAACTATAAAAATAATGACATGGACTAACAATTAATAGTTATCACTTGTAGTAGTCGCTAAAACCATTTTTTCCCTTCAGTGTATTTTATATATTCATTAAAATAAATGACACTCAACAATATATAATTTAGACGCTATTAACTTCTCTATACTCTTTATATATTTTATATATCCACCGGATATATTCTAAATATATATATCAGATATATAGAATATATATTTGATATATACTTAAAGATAATACATAAAGAAAGAATATTAGTTGCGATTACCGATCATCGGTTTAAGCTACCAAAATGTTGTTAAATAAATTTATTGCTTAACAGCTGATAGTTGGTAATCGCAACTGATATTTTTTTTCTCCGTGTATAAGTATAATAGATGTATAATAAATATATTTTGCGAGAAAAATGTTTTCCTGTATATTTATATCGAGATATATTTAATTTTCGTCCAAGTAACCTACAATGTTCTCAACATCCATTTAGTTTAAGAATCAACTACCCCGTAAATCAGTAAACGGTAAAGTAAACAGTAAATCGTCAATCGTCGAATATGAGAATAAAAGTGAGGGGGGGCCACTTTTCCCGAGGGACAAATTTGTTCGGCGAAAACGATCGACCGGAGTATCGCACGAAACGACGTGGAATACCAGAGAGCTTGGCTCGCTTCAGGCAGCACGCTTTTATTCAGTTATATGTTTGTCCCTGTATATGTATATACATATGCGAGAAAGGACGAGAGAGGGTTGACGGGGAGCTGAGCGGCGCGACCGTCGCGACGATAACGATCGGCATGTTTTACGAGCGGAAGCGCAAAAGTATTTATGTCCCCGGTCCATTCGACGAACGTTATACGAGCGCGCGGACGGGAATGCCGCGGGGAAAGCTAAGCGAAGCTCACACGAGGGTAACCCCCGCCCTCACCCTTGCAACCCACGGAAATTGCCGCGGACGTGTAATGGACGTGAGCACCCATACCCGCTTCAAATCCGCGAGCATGCTCAGCGATTTTGCTCACTAACGACGCGAATTTGCCGCAGTCTATCGTCGTCGTCTTCTTTCGACGCAATTTCGGAACAACCCTTCTTCGTATATTCCCATCGCGGTATACCGATAGATGTATAGATCGATATACCACGAGTATAGATGTATAAAGCTTAAGAATTATATCGGTAACGGAAATCGCGCATCAATGTATATCAAAGACCGCTAGTTGTACACTAAACTTCGTACATCATCCAGTTAGCCTATCTGATATATCTTTAAATCTCTTTCTCGAATACCAACTCGATACTTACTTCCTATAGGGTGTCCTATAGAAAACGGCTTAACCCTCGAATTAACCCTCGTGTGATATTCAAAAAATTATGCTTTTCTATTTAACTGCATTTGAAATATAAATTCAAAGCCAATTCGTTTTTTCAACTATTGCGCAGTATAACATGTTTACAAAGATAATCTCGTACTTAAAGCATAATATTTATTAATTGTTATGGAATGAAAAATGTCATCGTTAAGAGAGTTCTTGGGAATGTATAGGATCCTAACGACACAGAATGGTTAACAAACTTGATCAAAATATGTATTTACTTTCTTTTACAAGAATTATAAATTCGATAAAACCAGGAATGTATAAAATTGTTCATGTGAAAAGTATAAAATAAAATAGTACGAAAGACTTTTCCTTGATAACCAGTATTGCGAAATAAAAAATAACTAGAGTAAAACGGTAAAACGTCTCATTGAGACATTTTAGAAGACACTCGTAAGATCAATGATAAAAATGGACGCGACACGAAAGAAAGGCAAGTAATAAATAACGAAACAGGAACAGAAAATCAAAAAGAAAAATAAAAAAAATAAAAATTAATACCAATTACAATATAATGAAAATAAAAAAAGAGCGTGCAAATTTGAAATTTGCACATTGTTTCCTCGTGATTCTCATCGATCCACAGATTCTTCTCAATGCGTAATGGTTATCTTAAATCTGGCTTCCTCAATGAGAAAGTGACATTACAATTTTTAATGGAATCGAAACTTTAGTAAAATTGCAAATTTCATCAAATTAAAACCCCTCAATCGATTTTCACTAAATTCAAGACTAAGTATCCTTGTAACTTATTGTTAGTCAATTTGTATATCAAGTTCCGGTTTGATCAATGAAAATTTACGAATGTTAAAGCGAAAATAGTTCTTCATATTACGTGCCTTGAAACAGTGAGTTTCAAGTTTAGTTCCCGTTTAGGCAGTCGAAACGAGCCAATTTCAGACCAATGCGATTCAACGAGCTGAATGTAGACGTTTTCTGCCCGCTACATCCGTTTCTAATTTCATTTCATCCCTTTCGGAATCCCATTTGTTTATTGTAAACCTCTGAATATTCAAGTTATTCTAATCATCAACCAATCTGACAGTTGTTGTGTTCGACTAGCTACAGACATTCAAACTTCCAGTTTCAATACAGGTAATTTGAATAATATATCGTGTGACACGGGATAAAACACGATTTCAGACTTCGTTTGATGTCAGCCCCCGCCATTTGCTTCACGCTCGTCTGTAATCGTCTTGTTTTATCCCTAGCCACACGATACTCTGTTTTTTTATAATTACGAAAACTTATAATTCTATTTAAAACTATAATAAACAGGACTTTAACTAAAAAAAATGTTACATGAAATTTGATATGAAAATAAATCTAAAAAGGACGACATAACTTTCGTTGTCATTTTAGTTAATTTCATATCTAAATTAGAATAATTCATTTACCGCTGTGAAACTAAATTAGAATAAAGACGCCAGCATGTTTCTTGACATACAAAAGACAGCTGCCATGTTCAGGGGACGAATAAGACTATTGAAAGACGAAGGAAACCTATCAAAGAGAATCATATCGGTTCAATAGATCCTGAGACATAACTCTGGACGGAGGACCGACGAAACACTTTCGGGAAGACAAAAATAGTAGCCTCTCTTTTAAAAGAGTGAGTGCCTAAAAATTATAATTAGCACAATCTAATGCACCTGCACAATCTGTCTAATGCGTTACAATTTTTTATTAGTAACATTTCAGTAGCTTGACAAAACAACAATAACAGTGGAGACAATAAGGTTGATAAGACAATGGTGAAACTCACTTAGAATGGAAATGATCGCTGGATAATAAGAGAGATTACGATTTATAGACGGAAAAAAAAAATAAAAAAACGAACCAATCGAGAAAACCTTTGGGCAGGCGACAGCGAAGAACGCGAACGATAAATCGCAGTTTATATACGAAAATAGATGTGATACGTGGACGATTGACCAAGGCGAACAATACGATAGCGTGACTCGGACCAATCATTTAGTCGGGGTTGAATTATCTCTATATCTTTCCGTAGTTTCGATAAATGTTTGATGAATGTAATTCCACATATAACGACAGTGTCTGTCTGGTAGCAAGCGCTGATGCTACCTTTGCAAATAGTTTCTCCGGCGACCATAGGCGGGGCAACGATATTTCGTGACGTCTTTCCGTGATAACCCACTAAAGCGAGCTATGCCACTGGCCGCAATAGGGGGTCGACGGTATATAATACAAGTAAATTGAACGATCAAGCGAGCAACTAATCCGAAACACGACTATCGCACGCTGAGATTTATATTATATTTCGTGCTATAGCGCTGTTGAAAATTCTTTGAAAGTTGGGTAAGGTTCTTGCAAGAGGACGACGCGCACCACCCATTCGCTCGCTCTCCGTGCGGGCTTAACTAACTTTGCGTAGTACTATCAACCGCAAGCCTCGTATACTATTTCGTGTCCCGTGCAGGCTCGCGGTACACGTATAGCTGCCCGAGCTTCCTCTCGCATAATTAAGAGGTCTCTACAACACGTTCGCAAAACGAACAGACATACTGGCACGGGACCGGTACTGCCTGGCACACAAAACGGCGAATCGAGGCACGACTACTTATTGTCAAAGTATATGGCTTTTGCTACCTCTATCTCCCTCTCTATCCCACATCATTGTACTTTATTAGATCTCGTGCATTGTGCGGTGTGCTCGATTGTCCGAGAGTTACTTCCCGTGACGCGAAGCTATATGCAGTCATCGATATATTCTCTAGTGAAATTGGTATTGGAGATAGACATATGAGATAGCTTCGGTTTACCGATATATGTCACGAAATTACAATCAAATATGTAATTCAACGAAGCATACAGACCTATTGATAGATTCGTCTTCTTTGTTACCGGACGAGAGTAATACTGAATTTGTAATCATGAAACACTTCTACCGACGGAAACTGTGATAAGCGTCTGACATATGACACCGGAAATTCATTTATTGACTGATATAATATTCCACACATATAGAATATATTGAAACTTGAGAGAAGTTTTTAGGTGAGCGGTCATCTATATTTATATTAAGTAATGAAATAAACTGAAAACACTAGTAGCGTGTATTGTAAAGTATATGTTGCTTATTAATTCAACTTTTATTCAAATTAATAGTAAAAGCCGATTCATGTCGCGATGTCATTAACATTTTTCGCGTGATAATTAGGTTGACGTTATCGTTGATTCGATAAGTTAATTACAAATTTTCCGTGAAAAATCTTTTTTTTTTTGCTTTTCGCAAAGCTTCTTCTACGAGAAAGTAGTACTTCTTCTACATGAAAGATGGAAAATAATGAGGAATCGGTATTCGAGGCAAGCTTCTTTAACAGAATATAAATCTTATGCAGACAACCCTTAGCATTGTAGCTCGCTATATAACATATCTATATCTAAAACTATAATATATATAGCTATATCTAAAACTATAACATATATAACTATATCTATATCTATATCTATAGCTATAACATATATAAAACTCTTCCTCCAGCTTTGCTTTGTAACGGATTGAAAATACTAAAAATTCGAGAGTTCCCGACTAAAAAATGTAAAGATTTATAAATACGTAAGAATGATTATTTTACAAATCATAATGAAATATTGATTGGCACAGAGACCCAAGTCGTAAAAAGGAAATGGAGTCACCTTCAGATAAATTATTTTATACTTATATTCCGGGAACTCGTAATGACGACAGTGACAACTGAGCAGGGATGGAGTTGTTAAAACTTCATTAATAATTTATCTACTTGCTTTTAGCTCGATGACCCAGCCACTGAAGAGAATATAGATAATATCAATTCAATTTAGAGAATGTAGATAGCATTAATTCAATTTTCATAATTATTCTGATCTATACCCTTATCATCCCGAAATTCACTAAGCGATAATGAATTATTCAAATATTGTATGTATGCGACAGTCGTCTTAAATATACGGTAAACCGATTGACAAGATAACGACAAGATAATTTTATATGTGCAATGCAGAATATTAGCTATAGCTCTTAGTTCGCTGTTTCTAGTTTGTCCTAACTCTATTGGGGGGGGGGGGGGGCTAACGATATCTAAGCATAACGTCACTAGACTGATCATGCTTGAAAGTATGAGGCATTTATAGATCTTTTGTTTGTACTTACAAGGACTTCTCTATTAAGCCCTACCGAATGAACTCTGATGGAATTGAATTAAAAAATAGTTGTATTAACATTTATCAAAACGAAACAAAAATTATTACGTTTTAAACATTTTTTTTTGCTTTTGGAAGTTATGGTTTAGTTGAAATAAATTTTTCTCGAGATTTTGATGTTCAGAGTACTCAAAAAGTCTCGAAATGTCGAGAAATCTCTTCACTTCTAAACATCGCAATCCCCGCTGGTTTTTTTCGAAAAAAGAAGGTTCGCTTTCTAGGTTTCATAAATTTTTAGATATCGAGTTTAAACTTTCTACTATCATATGCCAGAGGTCGAAGTTGTTCGTCATTGAATTTGGCACGAATTAATCGAGGCATGCAAATTTGATAGAATCATAAATTTATGTAATTTTTCGAAAAAATTCTAATTTTGCTCCAGCTTTCGTAAATTTTTATCTACTAAACTGAAACTTGGCATACAAATTAGATAGGGTACAAGGATATTTGATCTTGAATTTGGTGAGAATCGATAGTGAGGTTTAAACTACATGAAATTTGCAATTTTACTTAATTTTCAATTTCATTGAAAATTTTAATACCACATCCTCTATGAGAAAATAAAAATTGAGATAATCATTACCCGTAGAGGAGATTCAGTGGGTTGACGAGAGTCACGAGAAAGCAATGTGCAAATTTGCACGCCTCGTTATATTTGTTTGTACGCAATGCCACAAAAATTTTGCTTACCATGTTTCATTTATTTTATATTTTCGTAGGTTTTATTCTCTAAGGTATTTAAGTGCCCATTTATTCACCAGTCAATGAGAATAAGAGCGTTGGAAATATATGCGTTGAATTAAAAATAGAATATTATTGACTCGGATCGATAAATCGATGACTTAACAGTTAAAATCCGGACGGATTCCTTAATGAAACTGGCCAATGTGGATAGTTGGTCGACGTGATGCTCAGACTCGTGCTCGACATGTTTATTCAGCAGTTTCCTGAAAAGGGCGGTGATGAAGGAGGAGGAAACTAAATACATGCATGTGAAACGTGTATGAGAGAGAGAGAGAGAGAGAGAGAGAGAGAGAGACTGTGGGTTCTATGCCAACAGAGAGCACAGCGCGGCTATCGCTCACTGTAAATCGTCGTAATTATAATTTATATCACCCGTCATCCTATGTTAATCATAACGGGTGCAACCGTTGGCGCGAGTCTATCCGCGAGTCATACCGCTCTACGCTTCCCTTTCCCCAACGATGGCGACTCACTCTGCCACGTTGAACCCAAAGGGATTTACGAGCTTCGAGCCCGCAAGCCAGGGCTCAGTAGCAGTGCTTGGATTTTGAGTTCAACTTCAACTGCCCTTTTATCTGGTCCCTTGCGCGCACGCGTCCTAAACGGAGTCGTCGCGGTTGTTGCAAAGAATATCAAATCACGTTGACTATTACAACATTAACTTCAAAAATTTTACCTTCCTTCTTAAAAACAAAAACAGCTCAAGAAAGAGAATCGTCCATTCATTTACCACGGAAAAATTCCTTCAAAAAACCGAGTAACCTCGCAGATATGTTGATTTTACAAACGTGTGATAAATCAGCCGATCGACGGAAGAGATAGTGATTCTTGTGTAGATAGACCAACGATGTACGTATTTGTGTGTCAAAAGACAAATTGATTGATGGATATTATACGACATAAACGAGGTATAAAATTTTTCGACGCTAATATAAAGTAAATATATTTCGCGGAGATTTCCGTAATCGAAAAGCCAAAGTTCCAATGAATTATATTCACCCACAACCTCATATCACGAGTCATAGTATGTTTCCACGTCACCAAGTTCAGAAAATAATTTCATCCATCCTTTTCAATGACAGGAAGAGTCCGCCCCGTCACATCCTTCGCATTTTTTTGCCATTTTTAGCCAACTCCGCTGTCTCTGGAAACACAACCAGCGATCGGTTGTGGGCTGTGTACGTTATACGATGGGAATCCTCGTCGCCCTCACGGACACTACTCGTCGAGAATAGCTCGTCAAAGACACGCGGTACGTGCACGAAATTCGAAACTGACACATATCCGTGATGACTGCCGCCACCGTCGTTTCAGTATCGTTCGTTATAGTCTGCGAAATACAGACGCTGCGGGGGACATAACGCCCTCGTGGTCGTTGAAAAGGCAGCCACACCGGAAAACCGGGTTAGCTTCCTTCTCGATGAAACACCGACGAGATTGTAACTCGAATATCACTGCCACGATATACGATACTGAAGTATGACGATTTTTATCATATACAATAATAATAACATAATCTTTTATTTTTTAAAATTTATAGATTTCAGATTTTTATCATATAGAAAAATAATAATATAATCTTTTCTTTTTAGAAATAACATTCATATTGTACTTGTAATTCGTTTCCATATTTTAAACGTATACGGACTTGAGTTACTTATCAAATACTTGCAAATGTAGTCTAACCAACAGCCAATCAGAGAACGAATAGTAACTGCTTCGTTTTTCAATATAAATGAGTAGCTGATTTCTTAATGATCAGACTAATTTGAATAAGATTCAATCTTCAGTGTGCATAACTGAGAGTGAACATTAAATTCTCTGCTTTTTAGGGCGTGAATTAAAGATAAGAGACGAATTATGTATGTAACGATCGCTGTATAAGCGAAATCTATTATACAAAATAGGCTAAGTTATCTGTCTATAGCCCAGTGATCTGAAGAACCTAAAGAACCTATACTCGCGACCAAGCTGTTACCACCCTTGATAGTTCTAATAATTGTAGTTTAAACTAACTTTATGCCATTGAAGCATGATACTCTCTTTAAAATTTTATGCTGACCACGCGAGGGCGCAAAGCACCCGAGCCACAATAACCTGCTGATTTGTTAATATTTTTAATGAAAAATAATGTATTTAACATAAACCTTTTTCCATGAAAGCTTGCTAGAACTACGCCAGCAGTTAACAATGAAAATTCGTTAAAAATATAATTATTAAGCATTACGATGGTTAGTAAACTGATATAAGTAGGTATTATATAAAAGTACTCGAATATGATATAATTTGCATCGAAGTTATATGCTGCATATAGGGTGTATATAGGTATATAAACAAACGATACCTTACCTTATCAACCCGTTATTACGACCTGATGAACATAAGCCCTCGATCGTTACAAGCAGCCGAACCAGCGGCAGGAGAATTCCGCTCTTTCGGTTTTCCTTTACAAAGCTTAATTAAAGCTCGGAATTAAACTTTGGCAGCAATGGAAACCAAAAGTACATCAGAACTTCGACGGTTTGGTCGGAACCACTTTTAATCTGTACGCAGTATGAAAAATATTCGCTATTTTATCTCCGTATTGAAAGTCTTTCCTGATAATTCAAAAACTTGTGATTTATTCCGTATGAATCGTCTCTTGTCGCTCAATCAGAAATAGAGCTGCAATGGGGTAGCCTTCGGAATTCGTTTATTCACGACTGAAGTGGAACATGGAAATAGCACTTAAGGGATTAAAAGGGTACATCGGCAGCGGTACTGCGCTGCCGGCTGTCGTACGAATTCGTTGAATGTATCGAGATCAGGGATGAGAGAGCGTCAGAGATCGGTCGGTGATCGACCGATTTCTTTTTTCCACTGACCCTCGGTATCGCCGACATTCCGAAGGTTCGCATTTTCCAAATTTGTCGTTTTATTCGTAAATCCTATTCCCGTTTTTCTGAACCATCACCATCGCGCACCGTTCATCGTTGAACGAACGACGACAACACTGGATGTTAATCCTGGCTCGAGAATAAATCCGGGAGAGTCCCGATCGCCGTTACTTGTAGAGAGAATATTCATTGAAGCAACCTCGCGTTCAATCCATTAATCGAATAATATTTATTACATCTATGACATCTTGCAATCATTATTACTTCGAAACCCATACGAGCTCACGATTCTCCTGCAGTAGACTCCTTTCCTCTCGTCTCCAATTACACGCATTGTCAGATACGCGAATGCCTTATATATTTTCGATCATATGGCGTAATATAGCTTTGCGAAATAATAATAGCGTGACTAAATCTGCTGTCGATGCACAGCTGCATCGTAGAAACGTTGAGCTGCGCGGGTAATACCGTAGATGCAGTACCGTTTGGCACAAATAATAAAATTTTTTTAAAAACCTATAAATACGATATGCTGTGATACCCTAAAAAAGCGCCTGGTCGGAAAATATATTTGCAGCAATTCCAATTAAAAGTTTGCGAGAGAAGTATTTTATCGAGACTTTTATCGATAAAACGCATATTTGTACCATATAGGAGTGCACCATAAAATATACTATCGTTTAGTATAATATGCAAACGGGGCGAAAATATTATATGTACCGTAGTAGATTGAGCGATATGTCACATATAGAAATTAAATAACGAAACGAATTATTTACTGGTATACATATACATTATATAATGAAAGTGGTGGATATTGGACAGCTTGATAATTGAAAGATGGATCGTACTGCGTGTAAGTTAATAAAAATTCGTTATTGAACGTATTTTCACCTTTATATAGTCGCACCCGTTAGACAGTCACTCCGAGTGCCAGAATTCGCTACATGGTTAGGATATTTCGACCTCTTTTAATGTCCGTTTATTCACAATAGAAACTATATACAACAAGTAATAAGTGCACATTCCAAACGATTGCTTTCGGTATTACTTATAGATATAGAAAAAAATCGTTGGGAATGATGATTTGTTTCCAAAATTTGATGATCCGCGGTTGGGGACAGCAAACGTATGCTCGTCTCTATTGCCGGAAGTAAACGCTGTCTACTATCGAACAATCTTTAAACACGGTAATAACTGATTCCTTATTCGATTGTTTCGAGTTAGTAATCGAATAAAAATTTAATTCGTTTCCTCAATGTCTATTTTTATTTATGGTACTCATTAAGTAATAAGAATCTCCGTTCTGCATCCAGTAGAAAATATGAATGGTGATGGTGGCATGGCTGACCATTATTGGGCTCAGCTTAGTCGGTAGTGGGGACACTGATGAGTGTGTGTTTATTTCCTTTTATCTATGAAAATAATTGAAGGTCTGCATCGAATCAATGATATTTTGAAATGGTAATGATAATATTATGCAGGGCTGTAAAAATAATAGCCCACTTTACTGTTATCACGGTAGAAAAAGCCATACCCCGTAGGGTCGGCTTTACAGGAATCAAGAATAGGGACATTTGTCATATATTAAAATGCATATCATATTTTTTTGTTTTCTCATGAAAGAAACTATGTTATCGTGAAAAAAAAGGCATTTTTTTGTCCAAATTTTGATGTCAGAATAATTAAAAAGTCCCAAAACATCGAGAAATCATATTTTTTTAAATGTAATTTTTCGAAAAAATCTATTTTGCTCTGACTTTTGTAAATTTTTATCTATCAAACTGAAACTTGGCATACAAATTGGATAGGTTACAAGGATATTTGGTCTTGAATTTGGTGAGATTAAGCGATTTAAACTTGATGAAATTTGCAATTTTACCAAATTTACAATTTTATTGAAAATTTTAATACCACTTCCTATATGAGGAAGCCAGAATTGAGATAAAAATTCCCCGTATATAAGAATCTGTAGATTATCAAAAATTACGAGGACGCAATATGCAAATTTCATATTCACACGCCTTCGTTTCTTTTTTTCGATTGATGGGAAACTATCCATTTTCGTATGGACATTGTTTTCGTTGAGAATTGCTTCAAACTGTGGATCGATACACGCGGGTTTCTTTTTATAGAAAATTTCGTAAGGCATTTGGATTGGTGACGTGCGAAAAACCAATGAAATAATGATTTAATAACAAGTTCTGTAAACTAGGTTTTTTTAAAAAACATATATTTATTTGTAAATAACTAAAAATCCCGTAACATTTGACAGGATATATATTTTTCATTACAGTCCGAAATATTTTGGTGGACCATATTACCTCTTTTAGCTTCCACTACAGTTACGCGTATGGTCGCATATAAAACCAGGAAGCAGGAAGCGCTGCTGAATGCAAAAGCCCAGTTCGAGGAATAGAGCATACGTACGATAAACGCGCAGGATTAAAACCGCGTTCGCATTTTGCTCGTCAGAACTCTGTCACACCCGAACAGACGGGGCAGCTCGCATATATAATACCTATGGTGACCAAGACTGGATGTGCATCCGCGAGATACGTTTTCACTCTCGGACTCTCCGCAGGAAACTGGACAATTTCACAGCACGCTAACCAACCTCGACGTATTATTTCTGAGTAATTGCGGTAATCCTGCGAAGTTCATAGCGTGATACGAAGAAAAAAGAAAATTCAATGATTCACGGGTTACTACGGAGATTCTGATAAGTTTATCGACGTCTGGATTACACTCATTGATTTCTGCGATATCGAGACCCCATACACAGAACGAATAAAACTTTTCTCTTGGTGCATCGCGTCTCGTCCGCGAGATGAATTCCGATAATCCGAACGGTTGAAAGGGAGACTAACGATTGTAACAAGACGCCTATCGAATTTCCGCACTGTCCCCTCTCAATATTCCCGCATAATTCACTCAAATCTTTTAAGCTAGAATTCCCTTCCACTTTATTTTCGTGTTACGCGCTTACACCCGCGTACCTACAAGGTTTTCTTTTTCGATCAATCTCATAGATGAATTATACAAACGACGACAACACAAAAAAATTATTCAACGAACTTTGCCTTCTGTTTTGATTATAATTTGATGGTGGTAAAAATTGACTCGAGTTGGCCCATTTTCTCCTACGTTGTATTTAATATCACATAAATAATTTAGCAAACATACATTGCTGTACATACATGTGCACTGTACACCATTACTTACACAGATATAGTATACCGAAGGAAATGATTTAATTGATTCCATTAAATTGGCAGATAAAAATTTCTTTCATTGAATCACATAAACATTTATTTGATTCAATGAAAATAATTACTTGATTCCAATATTGATTTAAAATTGTATTTGAACCACGATGAGGATATTTTATTGCCTTCGAGTAAATATTTATTTGATAATACTTACCAAAGTAACGATTTATTTCATTCAAATGAATTATATCTTTGGAATCACCGTTTCAAAGAGATATTTATTTGACGGGATCATGGATCATGCGCGCTGCCTCTCGATGGGAGACGCGATTAGTTTTTTCTAATAATGTTGTATCAAGAGCGCAAAACCGGCGAAAGTTTCATTTAAACGTATGTAATAATAAATGAACATTAAACGTAACCTCGAACCTTTCGTCGGTTAGTACGGCAAGCGTGCGAAAATAAAACTTGACCTATAATGTAATCATGGATGAGCGTCATAACCTATTTATAGACACATATAAAAAAGTGCCGTGATATGAGAAACGCATGTATCCTCTGACGCCAAAATACCATTATAGATTTTCTTTCTTTGTTTGTTTATGTGTGTGCGTGAGTGTCGCACGCATCATGCGTACGATTTCCAAGTAAAAAAGGCAATAAAACACCGTTTTTTTGCAAAAACAATTGGTTCATTATAATGTTTCTGTTACTACGCCTTAACCTTTCAACTCCTTTAAAGTAAAATAATATAAGAATAAGCATCCAAAGTGAACATGCCCAATATGGCATGCCAGGCAATACAAAATTTGCGATCTAAAATGTAGGATTTGAACAAAATGCATCCTTTTATCATTACGAGACTGAACAACAAATAAAAGTTTCATTGAAGTAAATAAAAGTGATTAGACTTCGATAAAATTTTCATTGATTCAATTCCACCGCATTTAATCCAATTGGCGATCAATTAAATAAAAGATAGTATTAACTTAAATATATTTTTTCACTGACGGCAAATAATCGTTTGATAGGCCAAGATTTTAGATAAAATCTCTGTGATTCGATGCAACTTTTTCTCTAGGTTTAGTTTGTATATGGTCTATCTTGGATCAAACGAGTCAAGGGTTGGACAAGTATGTTAACAATGAAACATCGTTCCGTTATTGATTTTGATATCGATAAGTGCTCATTTCGTAAAGTTACTAATTTTCTCAACTCAGCATCAATATGGAACCAAACCCGAGCTGTTCTGCTATACGTGCTACAATTTTAACCAATTAGTTATTCAATGTTAATGTAACGACTGGTATAGTATACGAAATACTTGTGAATAAGATAATCGATTGGCCATACAACGTAACTTAAAATGAAAACTTCATTTAAAATACAGATTTCACCCAGCCCATGATACGTAATGGTTATTCTGAAATTGAATTCAATGATTATTACAGATCCAACTGACATTGCTTATAATATTAAGTAACATAAATGAACTATCGATTAAAATTGTACAGAACATGCGCACCATCATTTTTCATGCAGTACGCAATATAAATTAATTCTCTTTAATTCCATATTATCTTCATTCCGGCGATAATGAGGATCAATTGTAGCCGCACTGCGATAATATCTGCGAATATACGAGATCGTTCTCCGCTTCTAGATGCATTTGTCGAGCATGACAATTTAACCGCGGGCGTACATTAGACGAAGCTTAGAGCTAACTTCTCATTAACCCAGATATCTTGGCAAACAAAGCTCATGGGTTTTAGCCCCGAACATTTCAAATACGAGTGCAAGCTTACAGGGTCATGATGATACAAATTCATTCATTCTAGATCCCGCGGTGTCCGTTGAACGAGCGAATTCTCCCATTCGGAAAGTCGAGAAATGACAATAATAACCTTCATTCTCGTTGATGCCATGCGAGCTCAACTACTGCCGGACTATTAAATTTAATCGCAACTGTTTCGCTCCTTCTCACCCAAATTTTAAGCTCATGGAATATTCCGTAATCCCGTACGGTATCTGGTTACCCGGCGACGAATGCATCGCGAAACGAGACTACCGAATATTAAGGCTTTTGGCATATTTCCGACATCCCCTTCGATACAAATAAGATGACACGTCGCGAAAAGTTAGTATAAAGTAGACCGCGCGCGTTGATACAGTTTCGTATCAAGGACACTTATTACTAATCACTGGGTCAATTATAATATTCTTTTATTTTTATGAATCCCAATTTAATGGTTTACAATATACTATACCACTTCAATTCATTTGCATCATTTTTTAACGACAAAATTAAGACAAGTTGATCCAACTTGCTTAATAATATGGGGTATCCCCTACACTCCTGTCGAGAGATAATATATAAGTCACGTGTATAACGTGGCTTAACGTCGTACTCGCGGAGCCGAATTATCTACAGAATTCACTGCTGAAGCCTCTTGCCAAAACAGGCGTAGTAAAGGAGTCCTCTTCCTTGAATGAATATAAAATCCCACCAGCAGCAGAGGCGAAAGAGTGAGCAGGGGGATGAGTTTTGCTAGCATTGGACTTCTTGGAAAGGGCTCGAGTTCAGCAGCGCGACAATAATGGCTGGTGGATGGTTCAGCAGAGAAACGGTCGAGAGTTGGTTGGAGAATGAGTCGGAGAAGAAGTTAATTTAAGAAAGAGGATTCGCGGCTGGCACAAACGTCTGTAATCCTCGACAAAGGAAGTGAAGCTGCTTGTCTGCTGTAGAACTGCTCCGAGAGCAACCTATAGGAGCTTCAACGTGCATCGGGGGTGTCGCAATCCGAAGCGATAAAACAGCGACGAGAGAACAACTGAGAAATAAGCGAATCCGCGATAAGTATACTTGTGAGAATCTCTTCCATCGTCGCACAAGAGATAAACATAATATTACTGACGATCCGAATTAAGTGAGTTTTAAAATCTTATTCCCGTATGATCAACTATATCTCCCACAGTAGCCGCGAAAATCGCAAAAAAATATTTTGTTTATATTTTGCATCCGCGCCGCACTCTGTCTAATGTATTTCGTCGCCCTGATGACGAATCGGGTGATGGGTTTGCGATATCTTTAACTGGAGCTGAAAAAAAGGCAAACAATCGAATGAACCGAAAAATATATTTTTTTCGTCTACTCAAATAACGATATCTTGTGTTTACGAGATAATTGCGGCTGCTTCTTGTGCGCATTGCCGTCCCAATTATAAAGACTCCCCAAGGAATCGATTCCCATGCATTTAAGATGATTGTACAATTTTTTGCAATTTTTTGTAAGCAAACAGTTGATTCCAAACATGTTTTAAAAACGGTATTTTCAAGATAGTATACAATCAGCTCACCCAGGTTGAAAAATAAGGATATCGGAATGAACGAAAAGGCTTTTTGTTCGTTGTTCTGTACTCTTTCGAATGCAAAAAGAATTTTAAGGATCGGTTGAACGATTCAAAAGTTATGACCTTTTTTATGACTACCAAAATCAGGGAAAATCGAGGATCCTGTATTAAGCTCCTTTTCGCTCTAACTCCTACAGGAGCCGAGAAAAACGCGAAAAACGATTTTTTTTATATTTCCCACATCGGATGGACGTTATCTGATGTATTTCGTCGCGCTGATCACGAATCTGGCCGTAGATTTGCGATATCTCCAACAGGAGCTGAGAAAATCGCAAAAAACCGAATTAACCGAAAACCACCTTCTTTACGTTTACTAAAATTACGATATCTATCGTTTTCTCTCTAATATCTACTGTTTCCGCTGCTCTTTGACTTTCTAACGAACAAGGCTTGATAATACATCAGTTTCCATGCATTTAGGATAGTAGAATAATTTTTTTCAATTTTTTTGCGAAAGATAATTGATTTCTTAGTTATGTGAAAAATTGTATTTTAGAGGTGTCATACAATCTGCGCTCTCGGCACGAAAAATTGAAATATCGAGATGAGCGAGGTCGCATTTTCTTTGTTATTTTGTGCTCTTTCGAATGCAAAAAGAATTTTAAGGATCGGTTGAACGATTCAAAAGTTATGACCTTTTTTATGACTACCAAAATCAGGGAAAATCGAAGATCCTGTATTAAGCTCCTTTTCGCTCTAACTCCAACAGGAGCTGAGAAAATCGCAAAAAACCGAATTAACCGAAAACCACCTTCTTTACGTTTACTAAAATTACGATATCTATCGTCTTCTCTCTAATAGCGACTGTTTCCGCTGCTCTTTGACTTTCTAACGAACAAGGCTTGATAATACATGGATTTCCATGCATTTAGGATAGTAGAATAATTTTTTTCAATTTTTTTGCGAAAGATAATTGATTTCTTAGTTATGTGAAAAATTGTATTTTAGAGGTAACATACAATCTGCGCTCTCGGCACGAAAAATTGAAATATCGAGATGAGCGAGGTCGCATTTTCTTTGTTTTTTTGTGCTCTTTCGAATGCAAAAAGATTTTTAAGGATCGGTTGAACGATTCAAAAGTTATGACCTTTTTTATGACTACCAAAATCAGGGAAAATCGAGGATCCTGTATTAAGCTCCTTTTCGCTCTAACTCCTACAGGAGCCGAGAAAAACGCGAAAAACGATTTTTTTTATATTTCCCACATCGGATGGACGTTATCTGATGTATTTCGTCGCGCTGATCACGAATCTGGCCGTAGATTTGCGATATCTCCAACAGGAGCTGAGAAAATCGCAAAAAACCGAATTAACCGAAAACCACCTTCTTTACGTTTACTAAAATTACGATATCTATCGTCTTCTCTCTAATAGCGACTGTTTCCGCTGCTCTTTGACTTTCTAACGAACAAGGCTTGATAATACATGGATTTCCATGCATTTAGGATAGTAGAATAATTTTTTTCAATTTTTTTGCGAAAGATAATTGATTTCTTAGTTATGTGAAAAATTGTATTTTAGAGGTAACATACAATCTGCGCTCTCGGCACGAAAAATTGAAATATCGAGATGAGCGAGGTCGCATTTTCTTTGTTATTTTGTGCTCTTTCGAATGCAAAAAGAATTTTAAGGATCGGTTGAACGATTCAAAAGTTATGACCTTTTTTATGACTACCAAAATCAGGGAAAATCGAGGATCCTGTATTAAGCTCCTTTTCGCTCTAACTCCTACAGGAGCCGAGAAAAACGCGAAAAACGATTTTTTTTATATTTCCCACATCGGATGGACGTTATCTGATGTATTTCGTCGCGCTGATCACGAATCTGGCCGTAGATTTGCGATATCTCCAACAGGAGCTGAGAAAATCGCAAAAAACCGAATTAACCGAAAACCACCTTCTTTACGTTTACTAAAATTACGATATCTATCGTTTTCTCTCTAATATCTACTGTTTCCGCTGCTCTTTGACTTTCTAACGAACAAGGCTTGATAATACATCAGTTTCCATGCATTTAGGATAGTAGAATAATTTTTTTCAATTTTTTTGCGAAAGATAATTGATTTCTTAGTTATGTGAAAAATTGTATTTTAGAGGTAACATACAATCTGCGCTCTCGGCACGAAAAATTGAAATATCGAGATGAGCGAGGTCGCATTTTCTTTGTTTTTTTGTGCTCTTTCGAATGCAAAAAGATTTTTAAGGATCGGTTGAACGATTCAAAAGTTATGACCTTTTTTATGACTACCAAAATCAGGGAAAATCGAGGATCCTGTATTAAGCTCCTTTTCGCTCTAACTCCTACAGGAGCCGAGAAAAACGCGAAAAACGATTTTTTTTATATTTCCCACATCGGATGGACGTTATCTGATGTATTTCGTCGCGCTGATCACGAATCTGGCCGTAGATTTGCGATATCTCCAACAGGAGCTGAGAAAATCGCAAAAAACCGAATTAACCGAAAACCACCTTCTTTACGTTTACTAAAATTACGATATCTATCGTCTTCTCTCTAATAGCGACTGTTTCCGCTGCTCTTTGACTTTCTAACGAACAAGGCTTGATAATACATCAGTTTCCATGCATTTAGGATAGTAGAATAATTTTTTTCAATTTTTTTGCGAAAGATAATTGATTTCTTAGTTATGTGAAAAATTGTATTTTAGAGGTAACATACAATCTGCGCTCTCGGCACGAAAAATTGAAATATCGAGATGAGCGAGGTCGCATTTTCTTTGTTATTTTGTGCTCTTTCGAATGCAAAAAGAATTTTAAGGATCGGTTGAACGATTCAAAAGTTATGACCTTTTTTATGACTACCAAAATCAGGGAAAATCGAGGATCCTGTATTAAGCTCCTTTTCGCTCTAACTCCTACAGGAGCCGAGAAAAACGCGAAAAACGATTTTTTTTATATTTCCCACATCGGATGGACGTTATCTGATGTATTTCGTCGCGCTGATCACGAATCTGGCCGTAGATTTGCGATATCTCCAACAGGAGCTGAGAAAATCGCAAAAAACCGAATTAACCGAAAACCACCTTCTTTACGTTTACTAAAATTACGATATCTATCGTCTTCTCTCTAATAGCGACTGTTTCCGCTGCTCTTTGACTTTCTAACGAACAAGGCTTGATAATACATCAGTTTCCATGCATTTAGGATAGTAGAATAATTTTTTTCAATTTTTTTGCGAAAGATAATTGATTTCTTAGTTATGTGAAAAATTGTATTTTAGAGGTAACATACAATCTGCGCTCTCGGCACGAAAAATTGAAATATCGAGATGAGCGAGGTCGCATTTTCTTTGTTTTTTTGTGCTCTTTCGAATGCAAAAAGATTTTTAAGGATCGGTTGAACGATTCAAAAGTTATGACCTTTTTTATGACTACCAAAATCAGGGAAAATCGAAGATCCTGTATTAAGCTCCTTTTCGCTCTAACTCCAACAGGAGCTGAGAAAATCGCAAAAAACCGAATTAACCGAAAACCACCTTCTTTACGTTTACTAAAATTACGATATCTATCGTCTTCTCTCTAATAGCGACTGTTTCCGCTGCTCTTTGACTTTCTAACGAACAAGGCTTGATAATACATGGATTTCCATGCATTTAGGATAGTAGAATAATTTTTTTCAATTTTTTTGCGAAAGATAATTGATTTCTTAGTTATGTGAAAAATTGAAATATCGAGATGAGCGAGGTCGCATTTTCTTTGTTTTTTTGTGCTCTTTCGAATGCAAAAAGATTTTTAAGGATCGGTTGAACGATTCAAAAGTTATGACCTTTTTTATGACTACCAAAATCAGGGAAAATCGAGGATCCTGTATTAAGCTCCTTTTCGCTCTAACTCCTACAGGAGCCGAGAAAAACGCGAAAAACGATTTTTTTTATATTTCCCACATCGGATGGACGTTATCTGATGTATTTCGTCGCGCTGATCACGAATCTGGCCGTAGATTTGCGATATCTCCAACAGGAGCTGAGAAAATCGCAAAAAACCGAATTAACCGAAAACCACCTTCTTTACGTTTACTAAAATTACGATATCTATCGTTTTCTCTCTAATATCTACTGTTTCCGCTGCTCTTTGACTTTCTAACGAACAAGGCTTGATAATACATCAGTTTCCATGCATTTAGGATAGTAGAATAATTTTTTTCAATTTTTTTGCGAAAGATAATTGATTTCTTAGTTATGTGAAAAATTGTATTTTAGAGGTAACATACAATCTGCGCTCTCGGCACGAAAAATTGAAATATCGAGATGAGCGAGGTCGCATTTTCTTTGTTTTTTTGTGCTCTTTCGAATGCAAAAAGATTTTTAAGGATCGGTTGAACGATTCAAAAGTTATGACCTTTTTTATGACTACCAAAATCAGGGAAAATCGAGGATCCTGTATTAAGCTCCTTTTCGCTCTAACTCCTACAGGAGCCGAGAAAAACGCGAAAAACGATTTTTTTTATATTTCCCACATCGGATGGACGTTATCTGATGTATTTCGTCGCGCTGATCACGAATCTGGCCGTAGATTTGCGATATCTCCAACAGGAGCTGAGAAAATCGCAAAAAACCGAATTAACCGAAAACCACCTTCTTTACGTTTACTAAAATTACGATATCTATCGTCTTCTCTCTAATAGCGACTGTTTCCGCTGCTCTTTGACTTTCTAACGAACAAGGCTTGATAATACATGGATTTCCATGCATTTAGGATAGTAGAATAATTTTTTTCAATTTTTTTGCGAAAGATAATTGATTTCTTAGTTATGTGAAAAATTGTATTTTAGAGGTAACATACAATCTGCGCTCTCGGCACGAAAAATTGAAATATCGAGATGAGCGAGGTCGCATTTTCTTTGTTATTTTGTGCTCTTTCGAATGCAAAAAGAATTTTAAGGATCGGTTGAACGATTCAAAAGTTATGACCTTTTTTATGACTACCAAAATCAGGGAAAATCGAGGATCCTGTATTAAGCTCCTTTTCGCTCTAACTCCTACAGGAGCCGAGAAAAACGCGAAAAACGATTTTTTTTATATTTCCCACATCGGATGGACGTTATCTGATGTATTTCGTCGCGCTGATCACGAATCTGGCCGTAGATTTGCGATATCTCCAACAGGAGCTGAGAAAATCGCAAAAAACCGAATTAACCGAAAACCACCTTCTTTACGTTTACTAAAATTACGATATCTATCGTCTTCTCTCTAATAGCGACTGTTTCCGCTGCTCTTTGACTTTCTAACGAACAAGGCTTGATAATACATCAGTTTCCATGCATTTAGGATAGTAGAATAATTTTTTTCAATTTTTTTGCGAAAGATAATTGATTTCTTAGTTATGTGAAAAATTGTATTTTAGAGGTAACATACAATCTGCGCTCTCGGCACGAAAAATTGAAATATCGAGATGAGCGAGGTCGCATTTTCTTTGTTTTTTTGTGCTCTTTCGAATGCAAAAAGATTTTTAAGGATCGGTTGAACGATTCAAAAGTTATGACCTTTTTTATGACTACCAAAATCAGGGAAAATCGAGGATCCTGTATTAAGCTCCTTTTCGCTCTAACTCCTACAGGAGCCGAGAAAAACGCGAAAAACGATTTTTTTTATATTTCCCACATCGGATGGACGTTATCTGATGTATTTCGTCGCGCTGATCACGAATCTGGCCGTAGATTTGCGATATCTCCAACAGGAGCTGAGAAAATCGCAAAAAACCGAATTAACCGAAAACCACCTTCTTTACGTTTACTAAAATTACGATATCTGTTGTTTTCTCTCTAATATCTACTGTTTCCGCTGCTCTTTGACTTTCTAACGAACAAGGCTTGATAATACATCAGTTTCCATGCATTTAGGATAGTAGAATAATTTTTTTCAATTTTTTTGCGAAAGATAATTGATTTCTTAGTTATGTGAAAAATTGTATTTTAGAGGTAACATACAATCTGCGCTCTCGGCACGAAAAATTGAAATATCGAGATGAGCGAGGTCGCATTTTCTTTGTTTTTTTGTGCTCTTTCGAATGCAAAAAGATTTTTAAGGATCGGTTGAACGATTCAAAAGTTATGACCTTTTTTATGACTACCAAAATCAGGGAAAATCGAGGATCCTGTATTAAGCTCCTTTTCGCTCTAACTCCTACAGGAGCCGAGAAAAACGCGAAAAACGATTTTTTTTATATTTCCCACATCGGATGGACGTTATCTGATGTATTTCGTCGCGCTGATCACGAATCTGGCCGTAGATTTGCGATATCTCCAACAGGAGCTGAGAAAATCGCAAAAAACCGAATTAACCGAAAACCACCTTCTTTACGTTTACTAAAATTACGATATCTATCGTCTTCTCTCTAATAGCGACTGTTTCCGCTGCTCTTTGACTTTCTAACGAACAAGGCTTGATAATACATCAGTTTCCATGCATTTAGGATAGTAGAATAATTTTTTTCAATTTTTTTGCGAAAGATAATTGATTTCTTAGTTATGTGAAAAATTGTATTTTAGAGGTAACATACAATCTGCGCTCTCGGCACGAAAAATTGAAATATCGAGATGAGCGAGGTCGCATTTTCTTTGTTATTTTGTGCTCTTTCGAATGCAAAAAGAATTTTAAGGATCGGTTGAACGATTCAAAAGTTATGACCTTTTTTATGACTACCAAAATCAGGGAAAATCGAGGATCCTGTATTAAGCTCCTTTTCGCTCTAACTCCTACAGGAGCCGAGAAAAACGCGAAAAACGATTTTTTTTATATTTCCCACATCGGATGGACGTTATCTGATGTATTTCGTCGCGCTGATCACGAATCTGGCCGTAGATTTGCGATATCTCCAACAGGAGCTGAGAAAATCGCAAAAAACCGAATTAACCGAAAACCACCTTCTTTACGTTTACTAAAATTACGATATCTGTTGTTTTCTCTCTAATATCTACTGTTTCCGCTGCTCTTTGACTTTCTAACGAACAAGGCTTGATAATACATCAGTTTCCATGCATTTAGGATAGTAGAATAATTTTTTTCAATTTTTTTGCGAAAGATAATTGATTTCTTAGTTATGTGAAAAATTGTATTTTAGAGGTAACATACAATCTGCGCTCTCGGCACGAAAAATTGAAATATCGAGATGAGCGAGGTCGCATTTTCTTTGTTTTTTTGTGCTCTTTCGAATGCAAAAAGATTTTTAAGGATCGGTTGAACGATTCAAAAGTTATGACCTTTTTTATGACTACCAAAATCAGGGAAAATCGAGGATCCTGTATTAAGCTCCTTTTCGCTCTAACTCCTACAGGAGCCGAGAAAAACGCGAAAAACGATTTTTTTTATATTTCCCACATCGGATGGACGTTATCTGATGTATTTCGTCGCGCTGATCACGAATCTGGCCGTAGATTTGCGATATCTCCAACAGGAGCTGAGAAAATCGCAAAAAACCGAATTAACCGAAAACCACCTTCTTTACGTTTACTAAAATTACGATATCTGTTGTTTTCTCTCTAATATCTACTGTTTCCGCTGCTCTTTGACTTTCTAACGAACAAGGCTTGATAATACATGGATTTCCATGCATTTAGGATAGTAGAATAATTTTTTTCAATTTTTTTGCGAAAGATAATTGATTTCTTAGTTATGTGAAAAATTGTATTTTAGAGGTAACATACAATCTGCGCTCTCGGCACGAAAAATTGAAATATCGAGATGAGCGAGGTCGCATTTTCTTTGTTATTTTGTGCTCTTTCGAATGCAAAAAGATTTTTAAGGATCGGTTGAACGATTCAAAAGTTATGACCTTTTTTATGACTACCAAAATCAGGGAAAATCGAGGATCCTGTGTTAAGCTCCTTTTCGCTCTAACTCCTACAGGAGCCGAGAAAAACGCGAAAAACGATTTTTTTTATATTTCCCACATCGGATGGACGTTATCTGATGTATTTCGTCGCGCTGATCACGAATCTGGCCGTAGATTTGCGATATCTCCAACAGGAGCTGAGAAAATCGCAAAAAACCGAATTAACCGAAAACCACCTTCTTTACGTTTACTAAAATTACGATATCTGTTGTTTTCTCTCTAATAGCGACTGTTTCCGCTGCTCTTTGACTTTCTAACGAACAAGGCTTGATAATACATGGATTTCCATGCATTTAGGATAGTAGAATAATTTTTTTCAATTTTTTTGCGAAAGATAATTGATTTCTTAGTTATGTGAAAAATTGTATTTTAGAGGTAACATACAATCTGCGCTCTCGGCACGAAAAATTGAAATATCGAGATGAGCGAGGTCGCATTTTCTTTGTTATTTTGTGCTCTTTCGAATGCAAAAAGAATTTTAAGGATCGGTTGAACGATTCAAAAGTTATGACCTTTTTTATGACTACCAAAATCAGGGAAAATCGAGGATCCTGTATTAAGCTCCTTTTCGCTCTAACTCCTACAGGAGCCGAGAAAAACGCGAAAAACGATTTTTTTTATATTTCCCACATCGGATGGACGTTATCTGATGTATTTCGTCGCGCTGATCACGAATCTGGCCGTAGATTTGCGATATCTCCAACAGGAGCTGAGAAAATCGCAAAAAACCGAATTAACCGAAAACCACCTTCTTTACGTTTACTAAAATTACGATATCTATCGTCTTCTCTCTAATAGCGACTGTTTCCGCTGCTCTTTGACTTTCTAACGAACAAGGCTTGATAATACATCAGTTTCCATGCATTTAGGATAGTAGAATAATTTTTTTCAATTTTTTTGCGAAAGATAATTGATTTCTTAGTTATGTGAAAAATTGTATTTTAGAGGTAACATACAATCTGCGCTCTCGGCACGAAAAATTGAAATATCGAGATGAGCGAGGTCGCATTTTCTTTGTTATTTTGTGCTCTTTCGAATGCAAAAAGAATTTTAAGGATCGGTTGAACGATTCAAAAGTTATGACCTTTTTTATGACTACCAAAATCAGGGAAAATCGAGGATCCTGTATTAAGCTCCTTTTCGCTCTAACTCCTACAGGAGCCGAGAAAAACGCGAAAAACGATTTTTTTTATATTTCCCACATCGGATGGACGTTATCTGATGTATTTCGTCGCGCTGATCACGAATCTGGCCGTAGATTTGCGATATCTCCAACAGGAGCTGAGAAAATCGCAAAAAACCGAATTAACCGAAAACCACCTTCTTTACGTTTACTAAAATTACGATATCTGTTGTTTTCTCTCTAATATCTACTGTTTCCGCTGCTCTTTGACTTTCTAACGAACAAGGCTTGATAATACATCAGTTTCCATGCATTTAGGATAGTAGAATAATTTTTTTCAATTTTTTTGCGAAAGATAATTGATTTCTTAGTTATGTGAAAAATTGTATTTTAGAGGTAACATACAATCTGCGCTCTCGGCACGAAAAATTGAAATATCGAGATGAGCGAGGTCGCATTTTCTTTGTTTTTTTGTGCTCTTTCGAATGCAAAAAGATTTTTAAGGATCGGTTGAACGATTCAAAAGTTATGACCTTTTTTATGACTACCAAAATCAGGGAAAATCGAGGATCCTGTATTAAGCTCCTTTTCGCTCTAACTCCTACAGGAGCCGAGAAAAACGCGAAAAACGATTTTTTTTATATTTCCCACATCGGATGGACGTTATCTGATGTATTTCGTCGCGCTGATCACGAATCTGGCCGTAGATTTGCGATATCTCCAACAGGAGCTGAGAAAATCGCAAAAAACCGAATTAACCGAAAACCACCTTCTTTACGTTTACTAAAATTACGATATCTATCGTCTTCTCTCTAATAGCGACTGTTTCCGCTGCTCTTTGACTTTCTAACGAACAAGGCTTGATAATACATCAGTTTCCATGCATTTAGGATAGTAGAATAATTTTTTTCAATTTTTTTGCGAAAGATAATTGATTTCTTAGTTATGTGAAAAATTGTATTTTAGAGGTAACATACAATCTGCGCTCTCGGCACGAAAAATTGAAATATCGAGATGAGCGAGGTCGCATTTTCTTTGTTTTTTTGTGCTCTTTCGAATGCAAAAAGATTTTTAAGGATCGGTTGAACGATTCAAAAGTTATGACCTTTTTTATGACTACCAAAATCAGGGAAAATCGAGGATCCTGTATTAAGCTCCTTTTCGCTCTAACTCCTACAGGAGCCGAGAAAAACGCGAAAAACTATTTTGTTAATGTTTCGCATTTTTCGGTCCGATGATTCGGGTGCTCATGATTATTCGCAAACAAATACGAGTAAGCGCAAAGATGATATTAACACCCGGTGTGGCTGCAGATATCGATCGATTTGAAAATTGATACGTGAGTATGAACTCAATATGCGTGAAAGATAATTTATGAAGATGTCTTCGAAGGATTACTAGCGAAATAATTGTATTTTCGGGTTAATAATTAGTTATAGTGCGGACAAAGGCCATTATTATTATTATCATTATTGTTGTTGTTTTATTTTATCAACAGAGACGTAAAATCTATAATAATACAAATAGCATATAATATTCTCGTTAATGCTGGAGTCCTAAAAAGCGAATAATATAAAACAAACAAAGAACGTAAAAATCTTGTTAAAAAAAACTGTTCATCTCCAGAATTATAAAAACATGATAGTTCGTGCTTTTAACCAAATAAAATATTAATGCTCATACATGCCCAGAGGGAATATGGTAAATACATTTTCTACTATACAATCGCGTAGTGAAATTTGCAAATCCTCGAGTCAGATTTACTGGGTTATCAGAGTAGAATTAATAACGAAAGTGAGGTGAGGATAGTCGTGTATTATTACTGTAGAATAATAATTAATACGCAATGAATATCATACAGTCTGTAGTCTGCGGTTCTGTTTGACTTTACGAAAATATTCAAGTATTAAAGCAATGTACGTTTTATTATTTAACAGGGACAGCCCAGTTAGTGGAAGTATAAGAAAATACGTTGTACTCTAACAAGATAAATAAACATTTCAACTTATATCAATTAGTTATAAGGTAATATACTGTCTGTCGGATGGTTGATGAAGCTGTCTTAAAACTTAAGACTTTGAAGTAATAATTCGCATCTCAGTAACACTCGTTGACACATGAATTATAAAAGTAGGGAAACGCATACAACGCGGTGAAATATTCAATATATGAGTTCGATTCAGAATAAGTAAGGAGCCTGATGTAGCTCGGATCGGTAACCAAAACAACCAACCGGCAATCGGAACGTCCCAGGTTGGATTCCCTGTCCAGACGTCCCGCATTTTTTTTTCAAAGTGGTGCGACGATCAACTAGAAATACCCACCACATTTGCTAATTAACAAAGAAAATAAACAATAGCCTATGGAGTGGTCGCACGTCCGCTGCCCGAGATCCCATTTTGGTATTTCGAAAGTAGATCCTACTCCCTCGGTCAGAGTTGTCTGTTCCACCATGGTCTCCTATCGTTCCTACGACAGTTCCAACCTGCACTAACCCCCCTTTCCATTCCCATCGGTTTCTATTATATCCGATTTGGTTGCATTGTACTGAGCCGTGCTACCGCGTTTATAGGATTATGAATGCATCTCAGTAAGAGCCGAAGACGACTCTGGCAAAGGAGTTTGCAACGTGGTTGTGAATACTCAATATATGAGGACAATTCGGATTACGTGTGGTAAGCAATCTGATGTACCTCACATAAGTGATCAGAACAATCGACCGGCAAAACGGAAAGTCCGGGGTTTGAATCTTGGTCCAGATACCCCGCAGTTCGTTTAAATCGTTCCTCGTATATTTCACTTGTTCTAGGTTGTAATATTCAGGCATACAAATGGAGAGTACATATCCATGAGACATACAGCATATATTTTTCATATTATGAATCTAAAATGAATATGCAAAAAATATCTCATGCTATATCGATACACTCATTATAGTTACATATTTATTTTTCGAATATTAAACAATGTATGAATTATGAAGGTATTTGATACTCTCAACCGTAAACACGTTCGCTGCTGTAACTATGTCTAACGATTTATATGGCAACAACGATAAATCTAGACGTGAGCATCGTAACATGCAACTTCGAAGCCCTATCACATCGTATGTGGTAGCCATGGCGTCAGCTGTCCATTCGGTAACGTTACATATGTTGGCTAACGGGGTTTTGCGGAGCACACTAATTTAACGGGAATTCGATATCGACATAACCTACCGGATGCACGGAACGACGATGGCATCGAAGGACCAAACTCAAACCGAATAATCGGTGATCAGTTAGTCGAATGTATCGCAGTCATCAAGCGATTTTATTCCCACAAAAGAATCGTAACCTATGCTTAGATATTGAACTTTGATGAACGGAATTTAACGGTGTTCCATCGAATATATATGCACAATCGTATCCCGCTTCCTTCGGGTGCTCAGCATTACCTTTAAAAAACCATAAAGATAGCTAGGCTAAAAGTAAATGAAAAAAAAAAAATAATAATGAACTTTCATTAAGCTCATTCCGCGATGAAAAACTCATAAAGTTCATCCCTTCTTCGTCGCGCTCTAGATCCTTCGTATAGTGGAGTAATTTCAAAAGTTCGATCCACATCCGGGGAACACGAGGTGAAGAGAGAAAAAGACAGAAAAGGAAATATAACTTCGCCATATAGCGCTTCCACAAAATTCAATCTGGCACGATATAGCTAACGAAGGAATAAAACATTTTTTTTTCTTGTCTGGTTCGTAAAGTGGTTGTATGAGGGTGAGTCGTGAAAGGGAAGGAGAAGAAGAGATTTCTTAAGATATATCTATGGGAGAATACAGCGGAGTTCGAGAGGAGAAAAGATCTTCAGAACGACAACGAACGAACCGGTATTTCCGCTCGAGCCCCTACATTCCCGATAGATATATTACTCGTAATGCAGAGTAATTCCGAGTGAGATAACGCATTGCTTTTAAACTTTCAATCACCATCCAATAGCGCTGTCATCTCTCTAGAAAACTTCAAAGTGTCAAAATCATCGGATATAAAAAAAGCTTTTTTTTTTTTTTAATTGCGTCGATGTTGCTCCTAAAGAAAATCTGAAATATATTTTAGTCAATATCAATAAGTGTTTGAAGTAAAAAATACCGATTTCATAGCAAAAAAAATCTTCGTTGCAAGGAATATTTGTCGGAATATAGAAATTTTAGCCCTCAAGTTTTTAAGTTACACGACACAGAAGCATAGTCGAAATATATATTAAAAGACGTGTAAATTTGTAATTTTGACATTGCTTTCGCGTGATCCTCAGCCACTCTCAGATTCTCTTCTATGGATAATGGTTATTTCAATTCTAGCTTTCTCGTAGGGGAAGTGGTATTAATGTTTTCAATAAAATGAAAAAATGAGTAAAATGAGAAATTTCATAAAGTGTAAATCCCTTGATGGATTCTCATGAAATTCAAGACCAAGTATCCTTGTCCTTTAGCCAATTTATATGCTAAGTTTCAGTTTGATAGATAAAAATTTACGGAAATTAGATCAAAAGTAGATTCATATCGAAAAATTAGAAAATCGCATGGTTCAATAAAATCTGAACGCCTTGATCAATCCATAACAAATTCAATATCGAACAACCTTGTCCTATTCTTGTAGAAAGTTTTAACTCGATAGCTAAAAATGTACGAACGCTAGAGAGCGTACCTTCTATTTTCGAAAAATTCAAACAACCATAAAACGAGACACCCGTTAGCAATTTAGGCGAAAATTTGAACAAACTGACGAGAATTGCGACCAGACATGTGTGTAAACTCGCATACTCGCGCATGCATGCGCACATGCATGCACGGCTATGCACAGCCATACAAGGACATTTTTTCACGGAAACATAGTTTTCTCTACGATACTCTACGACATATATTTTTTATGTTTTATATGTTTAACATTATTGAAATTTAGGCGAAAAAATGTTTCTAATATATTTTCTACGATATATCCGTAAAAGATATCTGAAAAAATATAATTTCTTGCGAAAAATCTATATTTAGTATATACTTGTCACTATGTTTTACCAATTTTGAAAAAGTACAAAAATTTGCTAACTAAAAATGTGGATTTGCCTTTTATCCAAAGGTGCATTTTTCTTTTTGTTTAAAATCCTGCCTTAAAATAAATTGTCCGAATGTGTGCCCTTGTAACAAAGAGCGCATGAAAATTATTAACCACCGATCTGTCTATTTGTGCAATGACAGGTAGCTGAGTGCATAGGCGACGTATTCTATAAGTTAAATCGAAAGCTCGTATCATTAACGATATCGATTTAAGGACGATGCACAGGACAGAGAACATGTCTCGGTCGAACGGTCGCGTGACTAATTGATACAATGTGTGTGTGTGTGTGGGCGCGCGTGTGTGACGTCCGTTGTATATATTTCACTGCAGCAAAGCGATTCGTTGAACGAACGACCTTCTGTGCAGCGGGCTCGTGAGTCGCTGTACTCCGCGTTTACGACCATTTAAGTTACGCGATTCTAGCATTCTTCGAGGACTCCCCTTTTCCGTTGTCCACTTACCTAGGGAATGTATTTTAATGGTTGGCTGTAAAAAGTTCAACATTCTTCGAATTGTCGTTAAGGTCGCACGTGACGTGAAAGTTGGATCGGTTCTTATCGTGTATAGAAACGTTAGATTGTGGAAGCGCCTGAAAACGAGACAAATGTACCCCCCATGAAAAAGAAGTATACGTGAAAAATATATTTTTAAATATCTCATTTCTCGTGATAAATTATATTCTTCAAACACCGCGAGAAAAAGTTTCATTGAATCAAAGAGATTTCACTGAAATATTGGCTTGTCAAACTTTTATTTGCCGTCAATGAAAAAACATATTTAAATTAATACTATCGTTTATTTAATTGTATTAAATGCGGTGGCATTGAATGAATGAAAATGTATCGTAGTTTACCAATAACTTTTATTCACCTCAATGAAACTTTTATTTGTCGCTCAGTCTCATAATGATAGTAGGATGCATTTCGTTGAAATAGATTTTAAATATCTAGCAAATCTCTAGCAAATCTCACCATATTCCGTAGTGCCTGGCGTGCCATATTAGACACGTTCACTTTGAATGTTTGTTGTTACTTGATTTTACTTTAAAGGAGTTAAGGTTAAGGTGTAGTAATGGAAACATTACATTGAACAAATTGTTATTGCATAATAACGGTCTTTTATCGCGTTTTTAGCTTAGAAATCGTGCGCATGATGACACACACACACACACGCAAACACACACATGCATACAAAAGCAAACAAACAAACAAACAAATACTGTAATGGTATTTTGGATTCACAGGATACATACGTTTCACATATCGCGGTACTTTTTATGTGTCTATAAATAGGTCCTGACGCTCATCTATAATTACATTATAGGTTATGTTTTATTTTTGCATGCTTGCCGTACGAGCCGAACAAAGGTTCGAGGATCCGTTTAATGTTAATTTCTTATTACATACCTTCGAACGTAATAATGTATTCGTGGATACAACCCTCCTTTAAAAACTTCGCCATTTGGGTAACAAACTAACAATCGGTGTTTTGCCGGTTTTGCCCTCTTGATGATACAACACTATTAGAAAAAACAAATCACGTCTCCCGTCAAACGGCGGCGCCTACGATGCCGACAAATAAATATCTCTTTGAAACAGTGATTTCAAATATATTATTCATTTGAATAAAATTAATCGTTTCTTTAGCGAGTGCTATCAAATAAATGTTTACTCGAAGGCGATGAAATATCCTCATTGTGGTTCAAATGCATCGCATCATTGGAATCAAGTAATTATTTTCATTGAATCCAATAAATATTTAGTTGATTCAATGAAAGAAACTTTAATGTACCGGTTTATTCGAATCAGTGACATCTTTTCTCTCGGGGTATATGTCATATATCTTACATACATTATCAAATATACTCGAAAATATCATTTCTACAAATGGAACAGTACTGGGTGAAGGGTGAAAGTAAAAGGTGAAAGTACTGGGTGAAGGGTCTCCTTCAACGTGATATGTCGCGACGTTAGTAAAGAAAGGGAGAGATGCACAAGTGTGTCGTTGCATTATTTCGATTCTCCACTAAGCGTAATACATAGATTCTCAATGCCACTAGCGCATATTATAATTATTTGCTATTAAAAAGTTCACGTTTAACGTACACCATGCTTGGTTACTGCCGTTCTATCAACCATACGATAATAAACCGTATTTTTCCCCATTTATGAGTAACTTAACGTCCACTTGTAGCTGAATAAATGTCCGATGTACAGCTTCAACTCTAAATTCCGAGGCGCTCGGCTTTTGAATGTTACTGTATTTAATTAAATCAAAAGAACCTAAAGAATGTAAAAAAAAACCTATAGAACCAAATGAATGTAAAAGAAACCTATAGAACTTAAAGAATATAGAGAATCTAGCGCACCGAACGAAATGGACCCTCCCAACGCGCAAGGCTCACAACCATTGAAGCAATAATATGTCTCTACCTTCTATAAACAAACATAAATGTAAAAAACTTTCTTTATTTATTGAATCTTTATTATATAGCTGAGAGTGAACTTTATTATAATATACTTATTTCGTTTTTGTATACGGTTTACCTCTTCTTTGGATTCATCTAGCTTGGAATTCGTATTTGATCGTTTGATCAATTGTCATAAAAACAAACTTCGCAGTCGGAGGCCATACGTTCATTCTCGAACTTCTCTTTGTCATTAATATGGGTTGTTGTCACTCGATGAAACATAGAATCACTCGATTTGAATTGTACGCATCATTGAATCTGTCAAGCAAATTGAGTAATTGAGTGTCCTTATTGATTTTTATAAGGCTAGATGCAGTCATTATGATATTTATACATCACTGACTCGGCTTTAAAAGTACGTAATTATCAATAACGTAATACATTTAATAACTATTCGTGTGGTGCTTTACGCTGCATAGATCGAGAGCGAGTGATGCAGTTTTGAGTTCGTTGCGCAGCAGCATCGCAGTTGTCTCTCTGTGAAGCACCTCCACTACTCGACGAGTATAAACCACCGTAAAATCTGTCAACCTCTCGAAATTGAATTTCTACTGTGGTTGTGTACTCGTGGTAGGGGAATTTCCGTTCAGAATTTTCGAGGTACGAAAAGTGTACCATCCAATATATAAATGCACGAGTGCTAACCAAGTTCGTGTTGGTTTTAGCCCGAGCAATATATGACCTGCAATATCGAATCGGAATGCGAATACGCTGTACAAATCGAACAAATCAAAATAATTGCACTTTCAATTATTCACTTGCATTATTTACCGAGCAATTACAGAACGAAAAACTCGCTATAATTCTCCGCTTGCGGCTTTCACGAGAATTCCATGCGAGTGAATTAATAGTATATCTCTATAATTAAGCGTTGCCGAATTATCCTTTTATTTCACAATTGTGTACCTTTGTATTTAGGAGTGTAATTATTATTTCATCTGTTGGTAAAAAGTCAACTGTGTACGTTAATTACATATTAGCGAGCTGAATTAACAAATACATGATGCAATTATAAAAAAAAATATATAAACTGCGCTCGAAATCTAAAATTCCATTTGGTTAAATGTAATTGATAAACGAAGTTTAATTTAACCTTATACTATGAAAGTTTTTTACCGGGAAATTTTTAACGGTAAAGCACAACTCGAATCTGAACCAAGTACCGACTTGCGTTTCCTACGTTATCGACGTTCCGATATAAATAACTCGCAAGTAGATCGAATCATATTTTTTATATACCCTGATCGCCTCATCAATTCATTAAGAATTAATGAAATAGCCAGACACGACGATTTTTAATTTTAACGAAATCGTTAAAAAAAATTCGCCACAAACTAGGATCGAAAAGGCTAGTTGAATTTAATTCACGTTTATCAACTTTATGCGACTCAAGTTGTTTTTATTCAAGACTCCGTATGATTTATAATGTGTTTATACATCGTAATATAAATAAATTGTATAAAATAATGATTCGTCGTAATACGTATAAAGTCTCTCGAGAAATTCGACGGTCGACCGAGAGACCAGCGTATTTGAATAACCTTTGTAGCTCCATAAGTGATCTTACCGACAGAGCGTCATAGGATCTCTGCATCGTGATATCGACGTGGCAACGTAGAAGCACCATTGGCCGTACATCGAAGGGATGCAATTCCAGAGGGATCGAACGAGTGGAATTCTGTGTTACAGGGGCGAGCAACGAATACACAATATAACGTGCATAAATTCGCCTCTATATCTTCAGCAGCACCCCTACAAGAGGATGTTTACAGCTCTTAGAATAAACATGAGTATTTTATAGACCATTCATCCAAGAGTGTGTACCGCACAGTGGTAGAAGTAGTGATATAAAGCTGGGCGGCCGTTGAAGCGTTTCTCTTAATACTCCTTGGATGACGCCGCTTTCTCGTGAACGGTTTACGATCATCATCAAGCAACTTTTCAAGCGTTAAAAGTTAAAGACAACGTGCAAGTAGGATGACGCAAGTGGCCTCGCATCCCTCGCTTCGTAGAAAGCAGCCCGTTACGTTTTTCCCCTTTTCCTCCGTCTCTCGCTTTACTTTATTTCGCCGAAGCACCGCTTAATTTTTATACCTGATACCAGTTCATAAAATGAGAAAACCGGTAATCAACGATTTTATGAATCAGAGGTACCACGCCGTACGCTCGCAAAATTTTGGATAACATATATATCGTTGGTTTTTAGTGCGAAATGTCGACGATGGGGGAGTATGAATTTTGGGAGCCTCAGAGACGATCGTTTCACAAGGAAGAAAAGGAGGCAGAGCCTGTAGGAAATGTGGAAACGAAGGACCTTAATTTGGCGAGAACACCCGCTCACGGATGCTTCGCACCAACCGGGGTTATGACTGCTGGCAGCACCTGCTCGGACTGTTTAAGGGTAAACCTAATTCTCAACATCCCCCAGCAGAAGGCGTCTATGCGTGAGGAGAAAATAATCGAGCTACAGAGGGGCGTAGCTGCGATATTACCGAAGATATGCTCTGCCATTGTAGTTGTAAAGATTCACGTTGGAAGACACCAGAGGTTATATATACATATATATTCTGCGTTTCCAGGAGCACAAAATCACGCGCCGTAAACATAATTTATGTGAATACCGTGGAATGAAATTGAATAATATCGTGAGGCATTTTAGTTGGATTTCCCCAATAGCAAGTTAAGTATATGCGAATTACAAACATTACGTTGGAAAAATATGTGTAACGGTGTGGAACTTTAAACTTTTTATTTTTTCTTCGGCTCTTAAAAAGTTTAGATTTTGATTTTATAAAAACCTACTGAAGAAGAGGGGCGGGGAGGGGGTTGCAAAGATTTCAAGTGGTGCTTCGTTCAACTTTTTGGGTTTATTAACAATCCTGTTTCAACTGGCATTTTCCGAGGTAGAAAAAAAATATTCTAGTGAGTCGGATTTCAATTTTTATTCGACACGGATACAGGGTGCTTCTCACAAGGGTAGTAAATATTACAAAAATGGTGAATCCTATGAAAAAATCTTTTGTTACAAAAGTCGTAGGGCTTGATCAATTTATTACATAAAATTGTATTCGGTTTCGAGACGAATGAAACTCAATAAATTAATTTTTTTCTAGCTTGAAAAAATACAAGAAATTTTTATACTTCGAAATTGAAATCGACTCTGATGTGTTTATAGCTAAAGGAACTATATATTTTTGTTTGATTCGTCACGAGACTGGCTGCAATTTTATGTAATAAACATTATAGGTTCGTCTTAGAAAATTTAAGTTGGCAGGTGCCAACTTAATGAAGGTTCATTGGCGAAATTACATGTGTTTAAACATCGTGTGTCCTCTGTAAAGCTCTATAACTTTTGTATAAAATATTTCTCCATCGGATTAACAATATTTACGATAATTTGCTATAATCCTTAAGAGAAATCATAATGTGTCGGTATATAACAAAAAAGAAACTCCCGTTCGGTGGAAATATTGCTTTTAAGATATGACGACAAGGTGAATCAATTGTATTTGTTTATTTTTTGTGTTATTGATATCTTAATTCCAAATTCTGAATAACTGTTACCGTTGTTAACTATCGCATGGACATTTACCTTCTTTTTAAATCCCAATTAGGAAAAAATGCAACCCGGTATCACGAAATATTTACCGAAATCTGAACTTCATGCTGGAGCTATTCGAGTGCGCCCTGTTGTTGAATGTGAGGACCATTTAAACGATAACCCAATTAAAATGGGCGAGCCAAGTCGAACAATGGCAAGTCATTAACTAAAGTGGTGAATGAGAGTTTCACCAGACGTGGGGGAGTGAGGGAGGGAAAAAAGAGTCTGGGCGGTGAGAGCAACCTGTAGTTTCGACCTTTCGTTGTTCCTCTATTTCCTGCTATTGCATATATGTATTGTATATATACATACACATAGATATTAGAGGAAACATAAGCGTAAACTCATTCACCGCAGCTTGCAGCGCGAGTACCCACATTCCTCTCGTCCTTTCAGAGTTTTTCGAACGTTGATTATTATTATTATTATATTCACTTGAAGGAATAATAATGCGCAAAGGTATATTCGCACGATAATAATACGCTTATTACCTACGTATTGCACTACAAGTACCAACTCCACTTCAAGTCGATAACGCTGTACAGATAATCCTTCTATATAAATATATACGTAGAGCTCTTTACCAACGATCCGTTTTGCTGCATTACAAATAAAAAAAAACTGTTAAAGTTTATCACTAAAACCCAATCGAAAATTCCAGTTTACAACATTTCTAAAGTACCATTTACGAGTTAATAAACATATAACATTTATTATTATTGTTTATAAAATTTTCTATATTATGTTGTCAATATTTGCCACAAAGTTTTCCTCTCATATTATTTCCCGAGTGCAGAAACAAACATTCTGATTAAGATGTTCACTTACAAACAGAGGTAATCCTATCATTATTATCCAAAGTGATCCTTCAAGTTCTCCAAATTAACAACCGTAAATAGTTATAACGAAAATAAGACAAAAAAATGAAAAGTTTCCTTTTCTTTGTTCCGTTCAATTATTTGTAAGGTTGGTAACGAGCTTAGAGTACTGTAAACAAACTCTTTCTATTTCACTTACTCTGTACCATCCTCAATACGTACGTAAGGGCATTTCTTTTTGTTATACAAGTGCATTGAGCTTGGAAATTCAATATAATCACTTACATTGTAGACATTGAAAATATAAAAATATTGAAACGTTTCTCAGTAAATGACCTTACGACCTATGGCTTTTAAATTCTCAAATCAGCTTAAAGTTGCTAGATAAAATTAATGATGACCCTTTTAATCCAGATGCTACTTTTACGAAAGAAAATAAACTTTCATCACCTCCAATCACTTTTGTATACGATTTTAAGACAAAAAGGCAATAAAATAACATAATTATTCGTGCAAAAATAATTTATCAACCGCTTATTTAACAATTTTTCCGGTACTACCATTGTTCTTTAGTGAAATTATCATTATTGAATAATTAACAAGCGTCTAAAGTTATTTTCCATAAAAATAAAGTTAGAAAAAATTTTTAAAGTGAACGTGCGATATATGGCATTACAAGCATTAAAGAGCTAATCATGGCGTCGAAACCCTATGGCGTTTCTTCATATTAAAGCTTCTTCTATCGTTTTTTTTTTTTTCGTAGTAGCCATATGTAAAGGATGCCTTCAACGATTTTCATCCAGATAACATCAACGAATATCGATACCGTAATGATGAAATAAAATGAAGTATTTACTCACGGTGCGTCTTTCTGTTATCAATTCTTGCTAACGTAATCATCACCTAGACTATCAATGTAACTTTTCCTTTACAGAATTTCCACAATAATATTTATTATATACTATAGATACGCATGTATAGTATATAAAAGTAATTGATCGCTCGAGGATTGAAATTCTGCGGCTTAAGTTGAAAAGTAATTAACTTTTAATCGAGAAAGTTCGATAGATACCGAGGGCATTACTCCACATTCTCCGAGTTCCTTCGCCTTTCTCTCTCGGTTTCCTCCGTTACTTTAAGAGTTTAGTGCATCTACTCGCGTATCTCACGAGTATATATACAGACTACATACAGTTTTCCTCCTGCTCGGTTGTGTTCTGCGCGGGGCACTTGATAACGCGGCTGCCACTCAACGTGTCTAAACTCCAAACGATGTAGCAAGGATCTCGTGAATTACGTCTATAGGAATCGCTCCATGGTCCCGTCGATTGGAAAAAGAGTTAAAAGCTTCACGCTTAAGGATCTGTACCGCACTTCCGTGGAATTTCGCTTTCAACGATCAAACTCTTTCTAAAAAGACTCGAGCTTGGACTTGGAGAAATTCAACAAACTCCTTATTCCAGTGCCCACTATTCATTAATAAAGTTCTCTCGTACCAAGGATCAAATGACAAAGGGAGCATGAAAAAATCAGAAACGAAGAAAGAGAACGATTTCGATTCACTTGGCAGATTCAGACTTTGTGAATTAAACTACAACCGCTAATCAGAATTAGATTTAAAAGCTTCGGCAATTTACGACCTTAGGTTGTGTAACTTCCTTACGATTCGGCTTCCTTCAGAAGTATTTTATTAAAAGTTCATTGTAATGCGGTTAAACCAATAGTATTTCGACTCCGTGTTCAGGTGAGCGGTTATCCGCAAACGCAGGTGTTATTGTTGGTGACCGGTTTCTCCGGCTTTATTTTCTCTTATGATTCTATTGTTGATTCTGATGATGTTGTTGTTCTTTATTTGAATTATTCAATGTAATTCGACTGGAGAAACTGGCCAGCAGTTTGTTGTCACATGATGGTATGATATGTACACATTCCTGCTTAAGTATGTGTAAGATAGTTAAGCATACCGGAGAAACCGGTCACCAACAATAACACAAGCGCTTGCGGACAACCGCTCGGCTGAACAGGGAGTCGCGCTTTCCGCGGCGAGATTTATTTTGCAACTTTAATAAATTGAACACAAGACATTCGTTAATAAACAATGGTCCGTTCAACATAAATACGGTTATAGCTTACGGCTATAGCTTACGGTTATAGCCAATTATAGATTTTTTTTTATTTCGCAGAATATTTGAAATAAAAAAATATCGAGATTGGTAATCGCACTTTGAAAACTTAACGAAATGAATAAGTACTTGATAATGAAATTAACCTATCAACGGAATATCACGTCCTCGTTGCAGTTATTTTCCTTCAGACACGTAAGTGACTCACGTTGCGAGTAACTTCACTGGGCCGGCCCGCACAGCGTATAATATCCATATGCCAATAACTTTTGAACGTAAAAACGAGAAAATATAGCTCAAAGCTCATTTTAAAGCGTGTCATATTGTTCAATTAATGGCTCAGTATACAATTTTTCGGACCACTCCTTCATTTACTAACAATTTATAAATTACCAAAGACGTGAATTTCATTGAGTTTTTCTCTCTCGTCAGAATGTAACTTGCTATTAATTTTATATTAATCGTCATAAAAATCTGAAATAATTCAACAAATGACTTTTGTTTGTATTATAAATATTGAGACTAGTCCAAAGTCGTATAATATAATAATAAATACGTAGAATAGTTTTTTGACAATAGAAGTTTTTACAAAAATGTTACAATCTCGAAAACGATGAGGCATATAAATAAAATAACTACTAAATTATTTAAATTATTTAAATTTAATCACCGTTAAATTATTTTAATTCAATAATCGTTAAATTATTTTTATTTAATTATCATTAAATTATTACTATTATTTACGGTGTAAATAACATTTTCTGAACCATTTACGAAATTGAATGTTCTCGCATACAAAGGATCAGAGTTTTTCATAAAGAGTCAAAAAGTTATCATTTTTTACTATGTGTAGGTTCAAAAACCACCTTTGGTGCATGAGTTTGTGCTCAGGCCGCCCATATGACCCGTGAGATGAATGGAGAACGTTCTGCTGCTGGAATATCAATTAATTTCAAAGGTATACATAGAACAAATCCACGAAAGACTCTTCCTGTACCGCGAGAAATAGTACTATCAGCCTATCATGGTGTTTACCATTGGCAATTGAACACCAAAAAATTATAAACAATTCCTTTTCCATCTTTGTATCCATCCATTTAATTTTTTTACGAATTTTTAGGCATTTCCTTCCTCCACTAAGTTCATCGATCGCAATGGTTCTGAGGTTGAATATTTTGTGAGGAAACCACACGATTCTTCTAAACTTTCGTTAACCTATTTGACAATTGAGCCCTCAAAGTATTTACAAAGAGTTAAAATTAGAAGAAATTTGAACGATTTTTTTGTCAACCATTGTTCGATAAACGAGAGGTTCAAAAGTTAGTGACGAAACCACATGCAAATATTATTTATCATATACCATAACGTCGATTTTATTAATGAAAAACATATTATCTGCAGTCGATATCGCACTTTAAGTAGATTTTTTCTAATTTTAGGAAATTTTTAATACTTCTTCAAACATAATAACTTCGATATTGCGCTTCGTCATGGCGGGATCGGCGAGTCATCCGTATCTAAACGATTGAAGTGGATCGAGCAGCGAGAGACAAAAGACGTGCACGGCGGATCACTCGCAAATTCAGGAGATGCGATATCGTGTTTCACCGCATCGACGGAATTCCAAGTATTTTCAATTCAGCTTCGTCGCAGGAAAGATCTACCGCGTCGTTCGCTCGTCTACACGAGACACCGAGCAGAAGGGCAAAGATACACGACGTTCGACATGCAAGCTATTTCTCTGGCGATACAGCAGGGATAAAAGTCTGTGCACATGGTCCACCAGTATTGCGAAAGAGCTAACCACAACATTCACCCCTAACCGCGGTTCTGCAACTGCTTCGCATCCCTCTCCGGTCTATCTCGTGCTTTGCTAATTTCAAAATATTACAGATCTTCATCGGATTCTCGGTGATTCTGATATTGGAGTCAGATTTTCGGATAGAAAAGAGGTTAACGAGTCTGGATCTTCTCTTTTCTTTTTCCGCTGTATGATGTATTGATCAATTAACTCGGGAATAGGCGCGAAGGGTGAGTTTTACAACCCCACCGTCTGAAGATTCTAGCGGGTGACACTTTTTTTTACTCGATCTTTCAAGTTTATTCATCAAATCCATCGAACGACTAGGGGCGCTCTGATATTATTAACTGCGATAATCGTTTCGGCAAACTCTCGATGCAGCAAATATTCGTAGATCGTTACTTTTACTGTATTGCAGTCTTCGTTTCTTATATATTTTGTAGTTATTTTATGTTTGTATTGATAATCCATAGGGCGCTATTTTTCAGACAATATTTTAATTGAAATGTATGAGATATGGTTGCAGAGCCGAACCTTTCACAGCGCTTCTACTTCTTTATTTTTCCAATTTTGATGCAGCCACCTCTGTGAGAAAGAATGTTCATCTATTTTGGCATTCTCGTAAAGGAATCTGAATGAAAAATGAAAAATATAGAGGAAGCAATGTGCAAGGTTCTGAAAGAATTTTAAATTAAAATAAAAATTCAGTTCAATTGATCAACTTATTCTTTGTCTACAGGGCTTTTAATTTTGCAATGATGATAATGCAATAAGGAAATGAAAGAAACCGGTACAACACTGGAACCCTTTTATCGACTTTGGACAAATTTTCTAACAAAAATCCATGAAAGTTTTGTGCACAAAAAATGTTAATTCATTGTCTCAAAATGGTCGAAAATTTAAGTGACAAAATTAAATTAAACTTTGTATCGATCATTGTTGAATATTACTTCGTTTGTGTAGAAATTTGTAGGCCGCCCGATCAATTTTTGCAAAATTTCGTGCGATAACGTCGATTCGTCAAAAAATTCAAAATCCCGTAATATTTAAACCTTTTTTTACAATTTTGACAAAATTAAATACCAAAATATCTAGAACGCACCTGCAATTGTAAAGAATTATTTGATTGTTTAGCTGACAATTTGCGAAAGTTAGTGCTTGCACGTTAATTAAAAAAAAACAATTACATTTCTGTAACATCCGAAATTGTACAAGATTTTTTATAAAAATTGCACGAAAAAACGAGAGTGTGGACCTTCAAAATATAATCTGTACAACTGCAAATACCTGGGACACTTGCTCACCCCACGAGCAACTTTTTCTAATAAAAGTGTCATTATAAACGAATTACACAGCTGCAATTCAAAGTAATAAGATAACAATTTTTTATCAGAACACGTAATATACTCTTAACTTTAATACACAATAGACGACTCTTGGTTAAAATAAATGTTGTTTATTTATAATAATAGTTTTCTGCAACACTGTCACAATAGAGCGAGCAATTACTTAAAAAAAATTCCCACGTTTATTGCCGAGTTAACTGAAATATTTTAACTTTCAACGAGACTTCGTGAATCTCCCTTGAGACAAAGGGACCTAAAGTAGCTACTGTATCAGCAAAAATAAAGATTTTTGTTTGACACGGAATTATACTTATCTGTAGGATATTAAACGTAATTAGGAAAAATGTCAAGGGTTGTCACGACTCAGTTACTGAAATATTGTTATTAAAAGTTGGCCAGTTTTACATCAGACTATATAAGTGACATTTATAAAATCGTAATTCACGAGATCTTACAATAATATCGGATTAGATTTTATCAATTGAACCATGACGAAAAGATATTCAATATTAAAACCAATAAAATGTAGCTAAAGGCAAGCTTTGGATAATCGGCCATGGAAACTTGGCAACAACGTAACGTTCAGAAGCGAGATGACACCTAACCTTACTACCGGCGCCAATTTCAAGATAACCAGAGGCGCATTCAACGTGCTTCGTAGCAATCCAAAGCACAAGAGTTCATTTAGTTGAAAACTATTACTCTGATATTGAAAAGAAAATTACCCAGTATATTATTTAATTGAGGATACAGAGCAGCTAGTAACTGTACGAGTATGTAGCACGTGTATACAACACGAGTCAACATGTGTTTAGCACTGTGTCGAAATACGAAACCAAATACGAGACCATCATCGAAATACTGCAACGTTGCCACATTTCGGTTGCAATTTCGGTGCTCGTAAAATTATAATTAATAATATAATGATAAATGATGTACTGCATCTAGGTTTTTAAATTTATTATCATAGTTGATCAGACAAATAAGAAAGTTGGTAACCCTGAATAAGACACTTCTGTTTTAATTAATTATCCATATCTGGAGTTCATAATACGGTGTTATCATATATTTATGTAAGCTACGCGTTGCACCGAACACGATGATACCAAATATACATTTTTTAAATGCATCAATGACATTTTTTTTTTTGAGACTGTCATTTGACTCAACCGGAACGCTAGAGCTACGATAAATCAATACAATCTCGGACCCTCGACATCATTTAAACTCGTATATACGTACGCTATACATATTTCTAGTCTCTTAGAAAGTATCCAATTGTACGTGTAGTGGATGAATATCACTGACTATTGCTATTGTAATCTATTCAATGAAGCTTCATCGCCTCAGGTTTTATTTTTGTTCGATACATAACAAAATAATCTTATCGAAAAGGTTTTTGAACGCAATCTACCAGAGATAGGACACGAAGCATACAACGATTTATCCGAGATACAGCTCCGCGATAACCAGCAATGTGTAGTCTCGGATTCTGCCTTTGTCCATTTCTTCTATTTCCAACGACACGTAGTTTGCAGCATAGCGCATCGTTTCGAGAAGTCTGATCACGGAGTTGGAGATAATTGCAGCGTACGAGAGATAGTACAGAGGATATGTATCTTACTACACGTTTCGTTGGAAGCCAAAGTGATTTCTACACAAGTCTAAAAGGGAAGAAGAAGACGAGAAGCCGAAGAATCTGTTGGAACATACATTCCGTTGGTTCATCCACTTCTACTTTCCTCCCTTTTCTCATCTGCTATGTACGTATAACTTGTACGAGAATTGTTCAACGGTACATGAAAAAAATTGATATAGAACCCTCTTCGTACAAGCAACAGAAGATTCTTTTTCATCTACTTCTGTATTTGTCTTCCTCCATTCATTTTTTAGTCAAAGAACGTAAATACTGTAAAATTCAAACTTCAAAAAGTAATACTTTTCAACATAGAAAATTAATTAAACGGAAACTAAGGCAATTAAGCTCGAAGAGCTTCTTTCTATCCAATGCATCACATACAATTTACACGAAAAAACGCTAAACTGTTCAACGAGTTGCTACCAACGAGCTTTTGTAAAAGCTACAGAAAGCCCCTTTTTCATTTACTTCCATATTTATCTTCTTCCATTTATTCTACCTTCCATATATATACAACAGATGTAACAATATATATCACATGATAATATGAAACATAGAGAAAAGTTTTGTATACGTTAAAAATTAATTAAACAAAAAGCTCAGATTATACAGCAACTGCGCGTTGATAATCAAGGGAAAATCTGGAGTGGTAGGTACGAGAGAGCTATCTCGTTTTTAGTTTTACTCGTCGCTTGATTTTTTTTTGCTTCAGCCACTTTGACTCTGGCTTTCACCTCTCCTATTAGCAACGAACTTTCCAATTCAATTTCCACGCCGTCCTCTCACAAAGGCTTATTTACGAAACGTTTACCGAGTGCAGGGTGGCAAGTCGACGCAGACTCTGGTTATACGTACCTAATACTCCTTCCATTACCCTCATTCTCCACGATCTTCCTTCGACTCTTCTGCTACTTATTCCTGAAGTAACGACAAAGCGAATTCACGAGACGTAGGAGCTGGCTTTAAGAAGATATCAAAATAATTGAAAAAGTTTCAATGGACTTGAACGTTATTTAGATTGTTGGGTGCACTATACGGCTCGCACTGTCTGACCCACACGGACCTATGCTGCTTACCTCAAACTTACATCTCATTGGTCAAACGAGGCGCAGAACTCTGACATATTAATGAATTCTATACATAGAAAAACTTCGAATGAATAAATGTATTCATTCATTCGTTCGTTCGTTCGTTCGTTCGTTCGTTCGTTCGAGATTTTTAAGGTAAAAATGGTGAAGTTGATCTACTTAAAAGTTTTGGCCTATATCAACCATAATAATTCTTAGCAAGCAACCGTGTACATTTTAACAGTTATATAGATATAGTGTCTATGTTCGTTAAGTAGGATGGACATTTTTGCGAAACACAAATCAGGGTGCGAGATACGTGATCGCGAAAACCAATTAAATTTAAATTGATTAAGTACCCAGATTCGACAATTCTTTAACAAAAAATTGTCGAATTTCGCCTATATTTCCAACTCTCAAAGGTAAAATGACGCTATGATCAAAGCAATATCTACCCAAAGCACATAGTTTTTAAGTTCCTTGAATTGTGAAAGTGAATGCCATAATAATAACCATAGATATCAATATTATTCCACTAGTTTGATCAACCGTACTCTTCTCTGTTCGCACTTGCTGGTTACGGACGGTTATAAAAGCTACTTTTAACCGTGAGTGGTTACTAAACTATTCGAATACACCCTTTGATGTGATCGAACTAAAAGATATCCACAATATAGTGTGCTATGGAATAATTGTCCAATGTTATTTTAGTTCACCGGAGTATGCGAGAGTATTCCATTATCAATTTAGTCATTAATTCGTTTTCAATCTCACAGCTGAGGGAATTATACCTGTACTAGCGTACTATCTAATGTTAATCCATATATTTAACGATGATAATATCCAATCCTGGTTAATTATCACTACAGCCAGGAGAACCGGTGGCTTGAAAGCTCGATACCAATGCTGGTTAGGCGATCGGTATAATCTCCATAAAGAGATCTTTTGCACGAATGTCAAAATTACATCTAATTGCTAACATTTTCTGATCAACTTAAAGTTGGGAAGGGAAATTGTATTCATGCAATTTGACTGCAATCATATAAATTATGTACTTGTCATTTATTTTAAGTATATTACAATTATTTCACGTTATTAGTAACTTGTGGTAGTTTATAAAATGTTATCTCACACTGTACAATTGTTTAACTTATAATTCTTTGAAACTAATGCTCGTTGATGCTTTTCAATGTAATGTCTACGTCCTATACACACATTAACATGTATGAAACTATGTTAACTCCTTTCATCCACATTTTCCAATGTATCGTAATATTGCTGTGTACGTATGTTACAAGAAATTGGTTGGGACCGTATTTCTGGATATCACGTACGTGCTGGTGCACTGGCTAAGATACACGTGGTACCCGTCTACGTACTTATATTACAACCTCCCCATTTTACGTTTGCTCGTGTGAAGGTGTAACGAGAGTTGTTGCGAAGGATGGAAGAGAATCGTGCTTCCAGAACAGGGTTACTAGCTCTGGAGAAAAGGGTTTGATGCGTTCCTGGTCCGAGGAAGCCGATGCCGTGTACCTCTGACCAAAACAATGCAAGAAAGAATACAGCCAAAGGAAATAGCAGTGGAAACACCGGATAAAAGCGGAGAATGGTCGTAGAGCACGAACCGCGAGAGCGTCACGAAATCCAATTCTTTCGCTGGTTAGTGCTGCACGTTGCACCTGGGGACAACTGGTAAAACTGGCAAAGGTTTACATTTCAGTGCGAGGATAGCGAAAGGACGAGATATGTATGAAAGACAGACAAAGTAAAAGAGAAAGAACATTTCTTGCCTTGGTACGGTATGCTGTACAAGCGGGTGAAGTACCGGTACTTGTTGGGCACCGAGTACCAGAGAAGGTACTTCTTTTGCTGTAGTACGACGCGTGCTGCTCTCTGTACATCGGATCGATACAGAGGCATTCGCAAAGTTCGTGATATGGTACCGGGGTGAAAACCCCGAAACCGGATCTGGTAGAGAACACAGAAGCATACATAGCATCATGGAACCTTTGTAAGCGTGTTTGAGCCATGATGGTCGAATCGTTCAATTATCGGAAAACTAATTTAGTTGGCGTACCGAAATAGTTGTTTCACTCAATTACCATTGGGCGAATCGACCGATAACCGTAATGATTTAACGGGGCTAATATATAATCATTGTTCGCCTCAACTTTCAGTGAAATGTTTGCCGTCGTTGAGCCCTCCGGTGCGAGAAACTTTGTACCGGCAAGAAGCAACCTTGACAATTGTTATTTATAGTACGGACACGGGTGATAAAGTACTTTTTGTAACATAAAAGGAATGCTGCTTTAAGATCATTATACAATACAATTGTTTTGGAATATTTCTATCATTTGTAGACATTTAATGAATAATTTAATTATCGCGATGTATAATTGCGGCGCTGGTACCTCGTTTTACGCATTTTTGTATTTTGGTTAATTTGACTCTGTGAAAGATGAAAAATAATGAGAGAGCAATGTGCAATGTTCTACTTTGTTTTTTCTATCATTTCCGCGTGATATTTTCAGTTTCCTTTGATATTACTATAGTCAGTCGTTTGATTAACATCGTTTATTCGTTTTCCAATTTGATTCATTTTTCATATAGTTTCGATTACCAAATTTTGCCTTTTGTCTACGATGCACCGATTCCTCCGGGGATATAATATCCACGGGAAACTCATTTCTCGCTACTGATATATAATATACGGGATGTCGTATAAAAAGTTATCATAATATTAAAGTAGTGTATATTAATATAATTACATATTCTTGTCAGTACAATTTTGTATTAAAAATTACTCAACTTAATTGCACGTTCCCTCGCTCTTAGAGAATGTACAAGCTATGCTATACTTTTGCTCTAGAATTTATGAGGTGCTTGCCAATAACGCTTCGTCTAATTAACTTATGTTCCGTGCCACTAGGACGTCGAAGGAGTTACCATTACCATCTGAGACATCGCTCGCAAGCCCCACTTAATTATTACAACGAATGAATATTAAGAATCTGATATACTGTTCCAACGAGAAACTCTGTAACATCGACCGGAATCGTACAACAATGATAATCGAGAGTCACTGTCGACTCCCCTCGGTGAGCAGTATTAACAAACACGTGTACACGGTACAGTTTCCGCCACTTTCCGTGATGCATACCGCACTATTCAACGAGGGATGCGTTTCCACGTAGCCATTATCTACACCCTCTTCTATCACCAGTGAACTTCGACGTCCAGTGGCTCATCCTATACGAGTTCATCCTCACCATCCGTACCACTTGACAATCCACGTCACATCCCCATCACCCTGGTAATGCTGCGCGAGGTCAACTGTATCCAGAGTTCTCTGAACGCGAAAAGGGAGCCCCGAGCACTATCGAACTATTTCAATTCTACAAACAATTTCTGATATTAGTGAAACACCCTGGGGTTAGCTTCGGAGCTTTCACCCTTCCGTTAGTTTCGAAGCTTTCACCCTTTCGTGTTCTCGTACCGTGTAGCATTATTGCCTCTTTGACCTCTCGCTACACGAACCATCTATGAGTGCACTGGAAATACTCGTAGATATAGAATTTTGTGGTAGAAGGGGCATTATAGAAATTAAACTCTGTCCACGCTCTCATTTGTACTTTATAACCTATAACATGACCAAACCACAATGTACTCTCGCTATGCGACACGTAAATATCCTGTGTTTGCTTGTTGAGAAATAACGAAAAAGGGCGACAAGCCAATGTGAGATATACAGAGAGCGATAAGAACTTGCAAACCATAGATATGAACTCGAATATATCATTCGGAACCCTGAATGACTAACGATTTGGTACCTCAATGCACATTTTTGGTACTTTTTATTTTTACGGTACGGTTTTATGTTTCATTTTGATAATATTAAAATGTGTTACCACCTGTGAGAAGGGAGCTCAATTCCATTCTGTTAGAATGCAATTTCAAGATATCTTCTAGTTAAATTCTTTTTATTTTAACATCGGTGTATGATGTTAATTTCTGTTATAATCCACTCTCAACATTTTTATTCGACGATATTTATCGATTTATCGTATAATTTCAAAGTGCAATTGTGCTCGTGTCATCATTTTCTACGTCCTCTGATATATCGCGACACTGGGGAAACCGTGATCAAATTTGTCACAGTCTCGAGAGCTTTGACAGTTTGTTCGTCGTCGCGAGCGCGAGCTTTCAAACCACGAGGAACGAAATGCAGTTATCCGAAAAGTATTTCGCGATCGACTCGACCAAGTGTACAATTTATATAACCGCGTTTTCGTTATAAAAGTACGCTTCAACGATGATTATTAGTGATTAATAAAGTAATGTAATAGTTTTTACCGTGAAAAATATGTCACTCGTGAAAATGTTCATTTCTCTCGATTTTTATAACCTCCGACACTCTGCGTACCGTCGCGACGATGTTGCGCATACGCGAGTGAATAATAATTGTGTAACAAAAGTATATTTACTGGCTTTTCTAATTTAAGGTTTTATTCTCGTCACAGTCCCATGTTACGCCCATTTTTATTATTAATAAAAATACGCTTCAACGATAGATATTACTGCGTCTAAAGTTATTAAAAACTTTACTCGAGTGCGTGCGTTTTGGTCATATGAGCTTACAATTACTGCAAGCTTACAAGTACGTAGACGAAAATGAAGAATATCGACAGATTCTATGTTCCACTATTGTTTATCTATCTGAGCAACAAGTACATCAGCAGAGCGACGTGAATCTCATAAATCCTTAAAAAAACCCAGAGGTACGAAATTCTTTTTACCGTTGGTAGATGGAATGGTGGATCGATGCGATACTCGATGAGAAAATATCCGGTCAGTATATTTTAACTATTCATTTTACATTTAGACTGTCGATATTTTCAAGTCTGTACTCTATTATATTATTGTTGTAATTTAAATAGGATGTTTAATTAGATATAGAAAACTGATGGGTAATGCGCTCTAGTTTCCGTTGATTTCAACAATGCTCTTGAAATATATATCAATGGTGATATCAGATTCACTATTTTTGTTTTCAGTAATTTCACTCGCATCGTTAAGGCTACCAACCAATGGGTACGACGAACAACAAGAAATTCCATTCAGTCGATTGTAGAACTTGGAAAAAATATATATAACGAACGCGAATATAATTGTTTTCCTGTCATTACGGGAAATCAATAGGTTTCATACCGCTTATGATGAAACTAATTGTTGAGGATCAAAGGACACGCGATAGTTATCATTATCAATAAGCCGTGTGTTTGATAAGTGTACCAAGAAATGTATTCAGTGTATTCATCTAAATATGATTAGAAATAAAATGAACGAAATGTTGATAAGGCATTAAAAAATTAAAGAATGTCATTATTTAAATAGTTATTTCGTGGTTTATTAGCTGAACGATGGATATGTATATATATTTTTTCATTTTTAACATATTTTTTATTCCAAGCTTCCGCATGTATGATTCACTTCAATAAATTTCGAGCATTGAAATCGAAATTCCTATACTCCGACGAGTTCTATATCTTATTACGAAAATAATAAAACTGTGCAAAGCCAATTTCGTCTATCGGTGCGATTGGACTTTTACGAAAAAAACACTACTGGCAACTTTTGTAAATGTAAATTGTACGTAACGTTGTAATACGTTGTACATGTAATACAATGTATCCTTCTACGATAATGTTAGTATCATCGCAAAGCCAAAGAGCCAAAAAATAGTGAGTGATCGTAGAAGTTTAGGTATACCAAGTGATGTGCAAGAACTGAGCTGGTTGATTCCCCGTATTGTCGACAGACTAACTTGGTAGACGCCCCGTCGCGAGTTTCTCAACTGTAATTCCGACGCCATAGTTGCCACGGTATTCCGTGAACTACGCGAGACTTCACCTAACTCCATTAATGATTATGGCCTTCCGAGGCTGTAGATCTCGATTGTTTTTGAGGAACGGAATGAATTCGGGTACCGATGGAACCAACGTCGCGCCAAGCAAGAGCAGGAAAATCATCGTTGTCCGGGAACACAGAATAGAAGCTACGCTGCGCCGAAGTAACGAAATGGAACATCGCACGAGCCGCGCGTCTAAGATTCATCTTCCAGCAGTGGACCCGTTCCTCCGAGTCCACCGGTGCACATCAGCTCTCACCCAGCCCCACTTTCCAGGGGATGTGCATTTCAAAGAGAGACAGCGCGAATGCACCGGGGAGCCTTACCAACCGCAACGCCTCGAATCATCCAACTTTTCTCCCAGCACTTTGCAATCTCATTTATTTGCCAGCCACGTTCCTGTATACCGTTAAATTGTCGCTTTTATATCGTCGCGCTTTACTTCTAGAGTATATCTATTACGAAACTATACACTGCAAATGTGCGATGTTAGCAGTGCATAGACCGGAAACGTAAGGTAAAGTTTTCTGCTGACTGCGAATTCAACAAATAAAGAAATTAAAATTTTGTCTTCGCACGAAAACTCGAAAATTTTACTCGAAATAACGCTCTAACCATACATCAACCTTAAATATTAATCTCCCACTAACGACATATTTAAAATCGTACCATCATTGATCAAATAAATCTAATTTTCCATAATAAGCATAAATTTTACCTTGACCTCGAACCAAAAAAGTGAATTACATTTTAATAAAAATTTTTTTTTTAAATACGGACGGCCTTCGGTCAAACGACGATTGGCCTCGACTATCTGACTAAATCATGTATGTACAGGAGTAAAAAATCTGTAACGTCACATCCGACGGGAATCAGACACTGTTAAGATCCTATCAGGAAAAATATTGCTCTTAACCAGCTCTCAGTGGTGTTCAAACCATCTGTAAACGAAATAAGCTTCATTTGTTAATCCACTTGAAAATTCGATGTGGAAATACATAAAACGTATATAACGTTACATTTCTTGCTAATTATACGACTTGAGATGTTTAGTAGATATGCAACTTCGGTCTCACGAATAGCTAATTTTACAACAAACAATCAACGCAGGAATAAAACACATCAATAATGGGTTCTAATATTTTCATACATGATTCAATTTATATCAGGTTAATACGATTGGTAGATCAATAGAAATTCCATAAAATACAATGAGAAGGACTTAACATCGACAATTCGCTCTGGAGTCGTCGTGTTACACATAAATCGCGTCTTTGTTGAGCGCGGAAATTTCTCTCGGAAATTCTCAACGTCACTAGATATAGGAATAACGAAATATGTTTCCAGAAGCGACGTCACTATATGTATAATGCGGATACCGTGGCTAGTGCAGTGATCTTACATAAAGCTACTGCGAATCGTGAGTGAGACGGCGGAAGTAATGTTATAAATGAGGGTTGAAAGCAGTGTCAAGCACGAGAGCATTTTCTCGTCTCATATATACAAATATACATATATATATAAACCTTATATGTAACGAAAACCTAGTGAAAATGGGAGAAATGTGAGTTCACACTAATAAGAGGAACGACGCGTCGACCTAGCTTGGTCCAGTTCGCTTTTCGAGTCTCACGTGCTCTTACACACCGAGCGTGAAAAAGCCCGTCTGTCCTTTATTTTTTTTATGACTACACTGTAAATCGAGGAGTGTTACGAAGTGTAACATCGTATTCTTCATAATGCAGTCATTTTTTATACATTTAGAGTGTATAATTTCAAGGTAAGATTCTTACGTCAATGTAACACACTTTAAACGTGTAAATAGAAACAACAAAAAGGAACTATCTCGATGACACACTTCGTAGCACACTTGGATTTACAGTATAACGATTAACCTAGTTGTGTATTTTTATTTACACTATTTGGAGAGCTTAACGAAACTACAGCACAGATTTCTTTTATCCAATATATCTAAGCCTTGTGAGCTTAAACTGTACATAAATATTTTTAAGGCAACCGAGTACTAGCATCAGGCATCGTAAAACGTAATGTCGGAGACAAAAAAATGGCCAAACACGTAGTCTATGTGACGGAAAATTTCATTTTTACGAGAGCTACATTTTTGTTAAACGAATAGTTTTTTTAGTCACCTCTCATCTATTTGCTATGCCAATGTGGTACATAACACCTCAAATAGTAGTTCAATGAAATTATATTAATTATTTTCGAACGTAGCGCACAGAACAAAGCTGTTTGCTAAGCGGTTTGAGGTTATTTTTACATAACCAACAGATATCTAACAGATGAATATATACTCGAAATAAAAAATATAAATCTACTGATCACGTTGACAAATGCCATGTCTTTTTACCTTCCATTTGCGTTTGATATTTCTTACATGTAGTATGGAACCTTTTCACGATAACTTATCCAAAATTCGCGACTTTTCAATAATTTCTCAGCATTTCTGAAGTAAATTCCAAAATAATAACAAACTTCTTTCCAATGATTTTGAATTTATAAATAATCGCATGTATTCGATAAAATCTGCAAAAATATTTCCATTGACATTTTGATGTCAGAGTACTTAAAAAGTCCCTGTAACATCGAAAAATCATATTTAGAAAATATGAACATGCGCGCTCGTACGCGCGTATGTGTGTGTGTGTGGGTAATGAGCTTCCAAAATTGCAATGGATATATCTCGGGAACGGGGTACTCAATTGTCATATCACTTTGCACACTGGTGTGGTCGCAACTCTCGTCAATTTATTCAATTTTCGCCTAAATTTTTCGAGAAAGGAGGTACGCTCTCTAGCGTTCATAAATTTTTAGCTATCGAGTTAAAACTTTCTACAATAATAGACCAGAGAACAAGGTTGTTCAATATTGAGTTTAGCAAGAATCGATCAAGGCATTCAGATTTTATAGAAACATTAATTTTTGTATTTTTCAAAAAAAAAATATGTTTGCTCTAACTTTCGTAAATTTTCATCTATCGAACTACAATTGGCATACAAATTGGCCAGGGTACAGGGTTACTTGGTTTAGAATTTGGTGAAAAATTGAGGAAATTAAACTGTACAAAATTTAAAGTTTCAATTTTATTGAAAATTTGAATACCACTTCCTCCATGAGGAAGCCAGAATTTAAATAACCATTTGCCGCATAGAATCCGTGGGTTGCCGAGAATTACGAGGAAGCAATGTGAACATTTTTTATTTACACGTCTTTTTTAAAACTAGTTTATTAATAATTTATTGGTATTATTCCTATTATTCTTTATCAATTCTCGCAGTATCTTCAGGATCGTTGATTAAAAAATGTTTTTTTTTCGATTATCCTGGAGTGTTTGAATTCTACACGAATCAAACTATTGGTTGGGTCCATATACATAAAAAATTCCGTTCTTCTTACTTTTAGTTATAACGATAAATTACTTTTTAAAAAAATTGAATCGTTTTCTCTACATTTATTTGGTATTCGGCTCTGAGCCGATTTTACAATTTTCTGGATTAGAGGGGCAATAATCTTTACAAATTAATGGCTGATCTACGAAGACACGAACTTCCGTGTGAGGCTCCTTGATATCCTTGAACACGGGGCGGCAATTGTCGAAGTGCCTTTTGTACGGTATGGAGAAAACGCACTCCCAGCCAAATCGTTCTGCAATTTTAGCTGAATAGCTTTAAAAGAAAAATCTTAATTGTGGCTAATTATAATAAAAATAACAAAGTATAATTCAGCAAGGATAGTTAACGGTGACGTATTTCATTCAAAACGTTAACCAAACGGCATTTATTGAAAATAAAATTAGAGGCAAGTGAAACTTTAATAGAATTTATCACAAAAAAGAGATAATCAGCGAATGGAAAACGTGACTGAATATTTCCCGAAAACGTCACGAAAATTAATTAAAAAAGATCTTCAATGTGAAAAATGACAAGCTTTCGGTAGCTCGGAAGAATAATTGGAAAGCTGTTAGTCCCTGTCTACAGGCGGATCAAATCAATCGTTTCACTCGCCGATCCTTTCGGATAAGGAACATCCCCTTTAAATACTTTGGCTCACATGCTAGTGCAATCAATGCGAAACACTTGGTATCCGCAATCTCTCGCAAGGTGCCAGCTCTCGCTCACGAGGCGTTTTCCTATTCCCATGCCAAGATACTGAGCATCGACGCCCAGATAGCAGCACTCGAATATCTTGAGGACGCAGTACCTATCCCAAAGTTTCGGTTGGCTGGTCACGTACGCGTAGAACTTGATGACGTCTCGGATGGCTCCTCGCTCGCAACAGCTGTCAGCATACTCGATCATCTTCTCAGGATCCCAGGGACAACTACCGGCATTTACAGCAGCACCGGCGATACAGTTGTCGGATGCCTCGGCTATTATCGTCATACCTTCCTTGATCTGTTTGCGCATCAGGTCGACCAATGGCGAGGGTGGTTCTTCGCAAGCGGCTAGACCGATGTTCACGAGGCTCGGCTCGTTTTTGAAGTAATGATTTTGCATAAATTCCATGACGCGATCGTAATCCACCGGAAGTGCGATTCGCGTTTTGATATCCGGGGAACCCTAATTATTATATCGAAATAATTCATAAAATAAAAATATCTATTGCAATTAGGATTATTTTTCGTCCGAATTAACTGACTATTATTAATAATAATTAATATAAGAATGTACGAGTTATATTTGGGGTTAACTGTAGGAGATCTCACATGACAGACCGAACTAAAATTCCTCATCGACGCACGAAGCTTAGGTTTGTAAACATTCTGGATGTTAAGATTCCACGTTGTATTCAAGAACCCTTCGATTAATTTGTACAGCAAAAATCGCGACATAGTAGTTCCGTTGACATATCTGTATCTCTAATGGATACTAGTGTAAACAACTGCGAGCTCTATTGAGCAATACACTCAACGGTACATCGTACATTGAAGCTAGAACTTCCTCCGCAGCGCCACAGACGAGTGTTGTATGCGACTGTAAAGCAGTGATGTCAGAATTTTTGTCGGAATTTTTTCCCGCATCAAGGTCGTTGGGTACCCTCTTCACTGGGTTTGGTTCAGCGTCTACCGTGCTGCACCCGGCGCACCGACCAATCAACAGTCAGGCAGCACGTGACGTCACGCACTACGCCGCGCGCACCGACCAATAAATATTCAGGCAGCGCGGACGTCACTCACTACGCGGCACGCTGTTCAAACGTTTAAAGTACAAAATAAATTAATACAATTATTAGCCCTACTATTATTTCTGTGTACGCTTAATCGATGAATAAAATGTTTGCTTTCATTAATTATTGAAATTGTCGATCTTTGTATCTGTTTTTCATTAATATTTGTTTTTCAGTAAGGGTCGGGAAAATAAATCTTGTAATTTCAATGACACGGATACTTAGTAAGTCATATAACGAAATTTTTCGATTTTGTCTTTTTGTCGCAACAGTTCACCTTTCAAAAGAGAACCGTCGCAAGAAAAAAATCACGAATTGACTAGCTCGAGATTCGAACGTGTTATTCTTGGATTGTCAGCCTGGAACGCTACCACTGCGTTACCCATCTTCTCTGGTACTCGATGATGCACTATTAATATCACTTATCCGTACTAACGTTAATATCGTTAATCATGTGCATTTTGCCACATCAGTGCATAACTGCTTTATGGCAGTATAGCCTGTCATTTTATAGATTCTGTTTTGTGGGTTAAGAGCTTTCAGTACTGTAACGGCACCCTCACCCGTGATCGAAGTGTACACTGCGAAAAGAATTTATTTAATATTAACAAATCTTGAGTTGGATATAGCGAAATAAATGTTTAATTATTATAGCTAAATTAAATTCGAGCTAAAGAAGATTTTTCAATTGTTAGCAAATGTTTTCTAGCTTTATTTTACCCAAACCAATATTATTTCGCCCAACTAAAATTTGGTAATGATAACTAAACATTTATTAATGATGCAATCACAGTTCCAATATTGTTTCGTATGCGTCTAGCAGGATCAAACAAATAAAAAAGTGTAAACTTTGGTCTTTTTGTCACGACAATGTATTGTCAGAAAGTGAAAGTGAAATGATTGTAATGCACTATTCATTTGCTGATGGCTGCAAAATTAGTAAGCATTTTATATGTTTCTTTAATTTCATTTTATATTTATCTATATAATATTATATACTATTTATATATATTCATTAAATAATCTTTCATAACTCATTTCATAAAAGCCCGCGCGGTGGGTGTTGTAAAATGGGTGGGGCGAGACAGCGTAAAGCGCAGTCGAGACAAGATTTGTTACGAGCAGCGCAAGCCTTCCCCTGACGCGCCTAGCACGGAAAGCGTGGTGGAGGCAGTAAGAAAATACCCCTACTTCGCCGGCTGGCATCACTGCTGTAAGGAAAAAAAAACACATAAATTGAATATTCACTCGAAAATGTAGTGACCGTAATGACCATCTAAACAGCATATACCACAATGGTTGGAAAAAACACGGTAAAAAAATAATTGACGGCAAAATCGGGAAAGGATTAACGTGGAGTATAGGTATCGGAGGACGGATTCGAGGAAAGGAGAATCCCGAGTAACCCCGGAACCCTGTTGGTTTTGCTGGCTTTCCCATAGCCTCCGCGCGCGGCAAAGACGTCCAAGGATTTACGACTTGGCCCGAAGCACTGATTTCGCCCGCTGGTCGGCATCGTCGTCATCCTCGTCCGCCACCTCTTTCTCTTCCTTCGTCCTTTTCTACAGCTGCCGAACGAGAGGATCACGTTTGGCGAACGCGAGCCTCGCTACCGCGTCGACCCAGCTAGCTGGAACTCTGGAAGCCGACCAGACGATAATTCAGCTCCTCCATTCATTCATAGCCGTTGCGCGAAGTGATATGGGTGGCAGAATGCAGACTGGCTGATTTATGTATTCACGCCGCGTGAGGGAGCTCCACTCGACCCTCACCGAGCGCACATACAACCCCCCACCCTTGACTCTCCCACTCTCTCTCTCTCTCTCTCTCTCTCTCTCTCTGCTCACTCGGTCCTCATGGTTAGCTGCTGCGGCTTATTGTTGATGAATGCACAGAACCCGGGCTTACCGAGCCACAAACAAGGAACTGGTGGAGCGAAAGGGACAGAGCTCACGGGAAACTACGGGGGTCGCTCTCTTCCCCCGCGATTGTTTGAGGGTTGGGTAGACTGTACGTACGTACACCTACGGTACCTGCGGCACGGCGAAAGGTACACCTAGAATACACAGAGATTTCCGAGCAAACACGAATGTACGTATACCGACGCTCTTCTCACCAGAGGCTTGCATCAATTACGCCTTTATTCTCATTTACGTTGTATCCGACAAAAATCACAATTTATCGCTACAACAATGCGTACATTATTAATATCCATTAATCACGGATGTGCCTCGCTAGATGTCTAGCTCGCTCGCACCAACTACCCTCGTGTTGTCTACTCGCTTCTCTCGCACCGAGTCCCGACTCATTCGTTGCTGCATCCTACTCTAGCCTGTTGCCTGCACCCCTTTCGCTCACTCGCGTGACGCGCCAATGCTCGTGCTATCCCTTCCACATACCCTTCTCGCTATCACGCAGCACTGGATAGTAGGGGCAGGGGGGGTCAGTTTCGTTGGCTGTATGTATGAAAAAACGTGATAAATTGCAGGAACGACAATGTTTTTCGAAACGCAACGATGCCAGCGGGTAGAGGCATTCAGAGCGTGAAAGTGAGAAGGGATGATCACACCGTTGATGACATTGATGCCGTGCGGATGCAGCAGGTTGTATATAGAAGGAGATAACGGGAGGCTTCTGGTCAATAGAAAAGCTCGATCCTCTTTATTGCAAAGAATGTAGGAATTACATACAAACCAGCGTTTGGGATCGAAAGATTTTAGATGTAGATATCATTTTCACGTGTCGTTTTATAAAAAAAACGGTACTACATTGGCGAATAATTGCTAATATATTTATAAAGTTTCATTCATGCTAACCAATAAAATTATTTTTCCGTGCTGAAAGTCTCTTCACTTTCACACGATAACATTGTATTTAAAGCCCTTTTTCGTAATATATTTCTACATTTTGTTGGTTTCTTCGTTACATGTATAATCTATTGTTTTGTAATAAGTACTTATAGTTATTAATCACTTATGGCGTCACGAAAATTCTAACAAAATGTCGATTACTATTTTCACGGTGTCAAAATAGCTTTTTTTAAGGACTATTGTATACAATCGTGTAGGATTTATTTTATTTTGGCTGTAGATCCTCCACTTTTCCCGAACGCTTGACCAGCAGTGGCGCCAACGTTTTTAGTGAACTCGTCCAGCTTGTCGAAGAATCCGTTGTAACCGGACTTTGCAACGCGACCGTTGGCCTTATCGCTGGTGCGCCCCTTCTCGAACTGTCCCTTCTTGCCAGCTTCGGCCTCAGCGAAAGCCGAATCGTGGCTACCACCCTTGCGAAAATCACCCTCAGCCGCTACGTGTTTCTCGTCGTAGTGGCCATGCTTGTGGAAATGTCCGTTCTGGTGATCATTGTCGTAAAAATCCGCGTCTTTCTTGTACTCGTCCTTGTGATAAACGTTATGATAACCCGCAGCATTGTGTCCCTTTTCCCGACGACCATCGATCTCATAACTGTCGCTCTTACCACCCGCGGACTTGTCCTTTCGCCCTTTAAAGTGATTTTCCGTTTCATCGCGGGATTTATTTTTTCCAGCAGCGTCCGCGTACCTGCCCTTCTGATTCTCTTTAGATGTTTCGCCCGTTACACTCTTTTCGAACGATGCTTTGCTCTGAAAGCCCTTTTCGCCTTTTGCACCACGCGAAGCCTCGCCGACAGAGGCTACACCAACAGCAGTGTTAATAAAATCCGCAGACTGTGGTCTATCAGGTAAACTATCTTTACGATTCGAGTCAAGGCTCGCAGAGTCCATCATTGTTATTTCCATATGATCGACACCCGGTGGTTGTACACCGGTGTAATGAGCCGGCAACATTTCCGCGTCGGGTTCGAGCAGACGATTAAAAACAACGTACTCGTTACGCGCTGTCGTCGTGGATACTCCATTGATGTCTGATAATTCAAAGCTCGTCTCTTCAACATTGTCCGCATATTTCTCAGGCGAGAAATATTCCAAGTTGTAGTCCGTAGCCGCTGCGGTCAACGGATCATCGATATTCGACGTCAGACCATAATTTGATTCCCTTTTGCCTTGTTTAGCCGGTAGAGCATTGATACACGCGAACATACAGGCTAGTAACCACCCTCTTGAAAATCTCTTCGGCATTATTAGCTATTTATTTATTTGTCTGGGTGTCAACTTCCGTCTATTTGAAATATTATTTTTGCGTTCACGCGCCACGTTCTCTTGGCTTATCGAGCTGACAGACACTGGAATCACGTCCTCCGCAATCCTCGTCTTTTATATATCTCTTGCTACACAATCACTTCGATGCCAACGCGCTCCATCGATTCAATACTACTCGCTGTATTCGTCGAACTCTGGAATGCAGCTGTTGGAAGGACGGCTTGTGGTCGTTTAGTATTAGAATCGTTACTGCTACTGCTGCTACCGTTGGTTGGCCACAGCTGTTTAACGTTTCGGCAATCGTACGGATTTCACGAGTGATCATAGCTCGCCCTATTGCACACGCAAGGTCGTATCCCATGGACCGATGCGACCACGGTGGTTACATGCATGCTTTGACGATTATCCACGAGATTTCATTTTATAAATACAATTATTTTTGCAATACCCGATGTCCGTTTGCTCGTGAATATATTTCAACGATCGAATGAAAGTGCGTACACTCGATAATAACCAAAATATTGTCAGTTGTCGTTGAATTTAACATTAACATTTCAGGGAATAGAGCCCAGCGGCTCTCTGTCGTACAGAGATAATAATGTGAATTTACTTTCAAGTTCACACGCTTTATTTATTTGTTTCACAAATTATCTTTCTATATTATAAAAATATCTCGCAACTGCCGCCGCTGCCGTCGTCTAAAAAAATCGAGGGTGATGGAGCAAGGGGCAATACCCTCATAATATTATATCAATTACTTCTATATGAACGCTCACTCTTGTGACGTAATTATGCTAAGCAGATGTCATTTACTGTTTATTCACAACATTTTTTATCATCTTTGAACTGTTGACAATCTTTCACAAAATACATGACAAATCAATAAATGAAATAACTTAATAAACAGCATTAGATAGTTTAAAGAAATAAAAATATCCTATTTAGTTAATGATTCTCATTGTAACTGGGTTAAGGACTATACTCCGTCGATCTTTGCCTTAATGACGAGGTATTGACGGGACTCTCTCATTCGGAAAACGACTGTGACGAATCACCTGCGAATGTACGAGAAGCTGTTGCGTTAATTCGGATCCGGTGTCCATGGTCACCGTCGGGTGATTGATACATGATTCTCGAGCGTCTAAAAAAGTTGCGCAAATTGAACTGGATACAACGAACGAGCTTTGCTAGACAACAGTGTCAATAATACTCTACGTACTTGAATTATTGTCCTCAATGACCGCGGCATTATATCTGCCATACCTCCTCGTTCATATGTTCAGGGTCCTGTGCACTGATGCCGATGAGGCTATAAAAGATCTCGCGAATTTAAAACGTGATACAGAGTTCTCGAGTCCAGCTTCGCATTGAGACGCCGTAGTTATCTCTGATATCGTCTTTATCATGACTAAAAAACTTTTGATAACATTCGTGTGGAGTACATTGGTGATGAGCTTTTGCAGCGATGCTCTACCAACATCAATGGAGAAGATGACGGTTTCTAGGATGCGTATGGCAGATCTCGAGTCGTCGGCTACTGGATACGTATACAACAGCCAACGAGGGCAGCCCTCTTCTTACGTTCGATATACGAACCACGGGACCGGGGGATACTATGAAGCACCGACGCCCATTCAATACGTGACTTATCGTGAGCCTGAAGCAATCTTGCATTCGGGACCAACACTGATCACCGCGGTTCCGGGGAACAACAAAGAAGGCGCAGCTCATCCAACGAGATACGTCGTTCCCCTGCTTGAAGCTCCGAAGAAAGCAGCCCTTGCTCCTTACTATATCCCTGCTAAAGTTCCCGAAAAATATCAGTACGCGGAGATTATCAACGAACAGTATGACGAAGGTCAAAGTGGTGGTGGTGGTGATGGGGATGATGAAGACGATGATGATGATGATGATGATGATGATGATGATGATGATGATGATGATGATGATAGTGGTGATGAGGATGATGATGATGGCAGTGGTGATGATGATGATGATGATGATAATGATGATCATGATCATGACGATGATCATGATGACGACAACAGTGATGTGGACGGTGTTAAAAAAGTAGTAGAAGACGATAGTGTATCTCATAGCGAAAGACAATCGTCTCACGGAGAAAAGGGTCAAGAAGGTTACAAAAGTCACCACAAATTTGACAATGGCCAGAAAGGAGAATATCATAAAGACAAACAGGAAGGTCAGTATTTAAACATAATGTGCATGCTAGAAATAATTATTTAATAAACATTTTTATGACAATTAAACATATATAATTTTGCTAATAGAAGTATATCATTTTATTTACTTGTGATAATTTAATTTGCTATTGACATTGCTTTTCGTTTTCTTACCACCTTCAGGTCATTATAGTGAAGAAAGAGGTGACAAAAACTCCCAAATTGAAGCAGTCGGTAATTATGACCAACACGACGAGACCGATAAGGCTAGCGAGGGTGAGAGCCAGGGGCAACAGGCATATCACAAGAAAGGACAAAAGACAACAGGCTTTCACAACGTCTACAGCAAGGACGAGTATAAGAAGGACACCAATTTCTACGACGACAATCACAAGAGTGGCCACTATGATAAATATTCATCGTCGGACGGACATCACTCAACTGCCGAAGCTGGCTACGAACAGGGCGATCGTCACAATTCCGGATACGAGAAGAACGACAAAGGCAAAGCCGGACACCACGACAAGGGTCACGAGCACAGTCAACACAAGGGATACAAAAGTGAAGAAGGCGCTGATTCCTATCACAACAATATCGCCGATTATGCAACCAACAGCAGGGCCGAGGGCAACAAAGATTACGGTTATCACCAGAGACACAAATGAATACAAAATATTTGATATTCTAATAAATATGTCAGCTCAAAATATATTTCCATTCGTAATTTTATTTACACTGTAAAAAGGCTTTAGTCAAATTTAATGAAATATTACTACAGCGTGTTATTGATATTATTGATTTCCCAGTTTTTTAAAATTAAAATGAACATGAACGTTCAGTTATTTCACTATATTACGATTATTCATCAAATGCTGTTGTACATGATGAATGCAAGAAGGTTAACATGGAAAAGTAAAAGCGTTTAATTTATTTCGGCTTAGTATTTCGTCCCTCGTGATAGAAGTGAATGCGAAGCCATTGTAATAGACTTTAAGAAACAAACAAAATATAATTATTTCACGATAGCCAAAAACTTTGGAATAATATGGCCCTATATTGGGGAATTTTTATTTCAAGTATAAAATAAGAGAACGATATTCTATTAGAGAACTAAGTAATTTGGTAGTTGACTATCGCTATAAAAAAAAATCATTATAAATATCTACGATCCCCTAAATTTAGAACATTTGGCTTTGACAAATCTTCGTATCACTGGATGTGATATCTCGTAAATTGAGTTATATTTTAATGGATCGTTATCAAAGCGTAACAAGCGTTCACATCCATTACTATATCCGTTTGAAGCTAATTCGAATGTGAAAGCCGGTCGATAGTTAATGTGCGGATAAAGCAGTCTTGTTGGAAGTTCTTTCTTTCAATTATTTATAAACTGTTTGTTGTACGACGGTTATCCGAACGCTGTGTATTTCAATTTAATCAATGTAGAGTCCTAGTCCATTAGACATAATAAATTGAACAGATGATATTTTATTCATCACCACTGCAACCATATTGAAATATATTTTACCTCTTGATAGTAATTCGATATTTTATATCATTTTTGCTTCCACATGGAGGAATTCGAGATGTATTCGTGACATTTTTTTCGAGATTTTAATGTCAGAGTACTTAATTAGTCTCTTAAAAAAAAAGTAGTCCATGTGACGAAAAATTTCATTTTTACTGTTGTTAAATTTTTGTTAAGAGAATTGTTTTTTTTTAGTGATCTCTCATCTATCTTCTATTTCAATGTGGTGCATAACACCTAAAATAATAGTTCAATAAAATTATATTAAATATTTTCGAACGTAGTGTATTACCAGTCGAATCAGTTGAACAATGGTGTTTCCTAAGCTGTTTGAGGTTAATTTTACATCACCAACAGATGTAACAGATGAATATATACCCGAAATAAAAATAATCAATCTACTGACCGGGTTGACATGCTAAGTATTTTTAACTTTCATTTGCGTTTAATATTTTTTATATGTAGTACGGAACCTTTTCACGATACTTATCAAAAATTCGCGACTTTAAATTTTTTTTCAATTTTTTCAAACGTTTTCTTCGTGCAGTGGGAAGGCTTCGCCTCTAGGTCCCGCGTTGTCACTAATTTTCATTAGCTTACATTGATTGTAACAATAATAGCGCTGTTACACGCATAACTTCAACGATGTCGGAAAACATGTATCGTACGCTACGCGGAAGGAAACCCGATTGCGACATCGTGCGAGTGTTGCAATCCACACACACAATGTGTATTTTAATTAACTTGTAGTTATTGTCTATTTTTACTTCCTCGTAGAGGAAACTATGTTTTCGTGAAAAAAATTTACTTGAGATTATTCCGTCAGAGTACTTAAAACGTCCCTGTAACGTCAAGAAATCATACTTTTTGCAAATGTCCATAGGCGCGCTCGCGCGTGTGTGTATGTGTGCGTGTGTGTGATGAGCTTGCGAACTAGCAATGAATATATCTCGAGAACGTGTTACTCGATCATTCTAAAACTTTGCACATGGATCGTGTCAGTTGCTGCAATTTTCGGCCAAATCGCTAACGGGAGCCTCGTTTTATGGTTGTTAAAATTTTTCGACAAAAAATGTCCGCTTTCTAGCTTTCGTAAATTTTTAGCTGTCAAATTAAGACTTTTTACAAGTATAAACCAGGGGACAAGGTTATCCGGTATTGAGTTTGGTATGAATAGGTCGAGGCATTCTGATTTTATTGAATCATGCACTTTAGTGACTTTTCGAAAAAAATCTATTTTTGTTCAAACTTTCGTAAATTTTTTATCGATCAAACTGAAACTTGACATACAAATTGACTAAGGTACAAGGATACTTGGTCTTGAATTTTGTGAGAATCGATAAAGGGTTTTAAGCTTTAAGAAATATGCATTTTTACTAAATTTTCAATTCTATAAAAAATTTGAATACCACTTCCTCTACGAGAAAGCCAGAATTGAGATAACCATTGCCGATAGAGGAGAATCTATCGGTCGTCGAGAACCATGAGAAAGCCATGTGCCAATTTCAAATTGGTACGATTTTTAAAAATGTAATATTATGATTACGATATCGTTAAAAGATATTTTTTTAAATAAATCTTGCTACTGAATTATTTGATAAATCATTTGTAAATATTTAATTTATTCATAAATCAATGGTTTAAGAATTATTGACAAATTCAAAGTTACAAAAACAATTAAATAATTCATATCCGTGTGACGATCCGACTGTTCAATGCTCTTTCTTGAAAGACCACTTCGTATAATCGTCATGTCCGCCTTTCTCGCCATGAGCAGAGTGATGTTTGTGATGCTCCTCATGACCATCGGCAGCTTTGTCTCCCTTGTGCTCATTATGATGAGATCCTTTCTCATGAGAGCCCTTTTTGCCATAATGATTCTCGTGATGGCCACTTTTGTGATTACCGGACTTGTGATGATTTCCCTTTTTGTGATCATGCTCGTGATGATGCCCTCCATACTTTTTGTGAAAGCTCTCATCGTAATCCTCGTCCCAAAATTTTTTGTTTTTCTTATATTCGTCCAGCTTGTGAATTTCGTGACGACCCTTGGTACTGTGGCCCTTAGCGTAGCGCTCCTCCTCGTTATACTTGTGGCCTTTCTCGCCCTTCTCCCCTTTGTGATGTACAGCGTGGTATCCGTCATCGTGGTGATGATGCTTCTTGTGCCCATCTTTCTCGCTGTAGTGTCCTTTATGACCTTCCTTCTCGTGATGACCCTTCTTTCCTTCCTCGTTGCCGTGTTTATTCTTGTAGCCCTTTTCTCCCTTCTCGCCATGCTTCGAGAAATGATGAGCGTGATGTTCCTCACCACCTCCCTTCTCCTGAGCGGAGGCTGCTGTCTCGAGATCACCGATAGAGTCAAAAATTTCTCTGGCCAAGGAAACGTGCAATGCGATGCACATCCCCACGATGCAGAAAATCCACGTGCAATTCATTTTCTTTGCTTCTTACGGCTAGAGCCGTCCGATAACGCTATCGAACTTGGTACTTCAGTGTCGTGGGCGCAATGCTGTCGAGACACATAACGCGCAACGAATTTATATCGATCCGAGAATAATTAATGACATAAAGATAAAATAATATTGCGCCGCACTTTTATGTCTCATTTAAGGACGTTGCGAAAGGCTCTCCTTAACCCGCTTATAAATTAGAAGTCGTGATTTCCAAAAGAGCGCGTGTCTCACCGAGCGAGAGAATTACGCAAATGCTTGAAATGGTAACGAAACTACTGCTTGAACAAACGCGAGCCAAGTCAACAAGTGTAAGGACTCCTTAGTCACAGGATAATTTCGTCAAATGTTGTCACTCGATAATATACTTATTCGTAACAAACGAGTAACAAATGAGTAATAAATCAATTTTACCTATAAGCCTATCGCATCGTTACACCCAAGAGGCACGGGCGGCGAGCGAGCGAATGCCCTGTAACGGAGAGTTTGCGAAATGTATGTCTGGTATTGTGAATGGTCCGGTGTCGCGAAGCAAACGAAATCGATTACGCAGTAATTGCCGGCAATACCACGAGCAAGTATATAAAAGCATTGCACGTAACGTGCTTGGTCAGTCGGTTGCACTCGTTGATTTCCCAAAGTACCCGAAATGACCCGCGGTTGCTATGGGTGGAGGCTGAGCCTGGCGCTCGCCTTGCTCTTCGTATTTGTAGCTCTGTCGTCGGCCCGGGAGACACGACGAAAACGAAGAGATCTCGAGGTCGCTGCCAGTCATCATCACGAGCACGGTGGTGGTCACAAACATCACGAGGATCATCACGAGGACCACGGAGAGAAGGGTGACCATGGCTACCACCACCATCACCATCACCACAAGGGGGATCATGGCAAACACGGAAAAGAACACCACGAGGGACATCACGAGGAGCACGGTGGTCACAAGAAGAAGCATCATGACGAAGCCGGAAAATACGGCGAGCATCACGAGCACGGACACGGTCACAAGGGCCACAAGTTTGGCGAAAAGAAAGGACACAAGAAGGGTGAGAAGACCCACGGCTACCATCACAAGGCCCACAAAGATGAGTACCACAAAGAACACAAGTTCTACGACGATCACCACAAGGGTGGTCATCACGAGAAGCATGGAAATCATCACGGACATCACGGTCACAAGGAAGGTCATCACAAGAAGGGCGGCAGTCATCATTCCGGTCATCACGAAGATCATCACGGCAAAAAAGGGCATCACGATAAGGGACACTACGACGAGGATCATCACGGACATCACGGCAAGCACGGCCACGAGCAACATCACTCTCATCACGAAGATTACGGAAAGAAGGGCGATCACCACGACGGCAAGAGGTGGGGATTCCATCACGGAAAGCATTAGCTTTTTACGGGAAGCACTACCACGACGAACAGTACTCGAACTACGAGAACCTTTTCAGGAAGGGCTACAAGAATCGCCACTTTTGCAAGAGACGTTCCCAATTATCACACATCGCTTCTCCGATATGATGAATTTATTTTCGTTACGGTTATTTCAGCTCTTTTATGCCTGTTGTCCGTTGATTAGTTGTTAGTTTAATGAACCCGCATTATTTAATACGAATGTTAATTCCCATGAAAGACTGTACTTAATAAAAAATATATATATAAAAAAAATCTTCCGAATATACATTTTCTATCAGCGAGTGAGACTCGAGAGATTCATCCGCACCGTGTTGTAATAACAGACCAACCAGTGCTTCAATGCGTGAAAGCTCTTTAACGAGAAATGTTGAGCCAATGGCTGGTAGAATCCGATACTCGACACTCAAAACGGTTTTTACCGCGAATCCCAATCGATATTCGACTCCAAGTAGATCCGCCGCTGCTATTGGCTAAAATAACTCAAATTGTATATAACTCTAGCGAGAAAATCTGAATTAATCGTAGAATAATAACAACAGATTTGAAAATTCAGCGTTCCGAAATGCAAGAAGTTCCTATATATCCATGCGCAATGATATTTTAGTTTGGACAGTCATTTGTAGGAACCGACCATCAGTATAGATCCGTGAATAACGCAGGAAAACAAGACACAAACTAATTATTAGCAGTGCTGACGAATTAATTAGATATGAGAGAAAGTTATTGGTTATGAGTAATATTTATTTATGAGGTGCGGGGTGTAACGATTTCTTTGGTTATTAAATTCGTTCATTTTTTCGAAATATCCGAAATGAAAAGACGTATATGCGATTAAAGCTTACGATCTTTCCATGGACTCACTAATAGGGTGTCGGAGTTCTCCGTATAAAAAAAAATACTATTCAATATGGTAAACGTCATGGAAAACTGTTAATAAACATAGTGACGCTCGATAATTTGGATCGCAAGAAGTATAAATTTGTGTCTTGCAGGAATGGTCTGCCGTAAGAATCTAAAGCTCGTTCAGACACAACGCAATAACGTCCTTAATAGAATCACGGATCATTTGTCGCATCGTCACGCGAGACTATCGAGTAACTGTAAGAATATCAGTTACACAATTGCCGACGATGGAGCGTGGAATTTTCTAACAGCGTATAAAAGGCGAGAAGGTATTGTGCCGAAAAAGTGTGGACCACCGTGAAAGCACGTCGTTGCGGATAGGAAAAAGCAAGCTCTCTAATGCAACACTCTGGTAGACCAAACTATTTATCTCCCACTTCAACATCTATTTTTTTAGGAGTCTCACGCCTACTCGAGTGCCCGAACCTCCACCACTCGATCGAGAAAAATTGTCAATATAAATAGAGGTATTGGCAGTCGAATCGTCACAACACCAAAGCCGGTGAGGTTAACCACGTTTAAGCGGTTCACCGATAACGTGCTGCTCGCGCAACGATGATCACCCTTTTGCGAATAGTACCAAAGGGATCCTTTGTGATCCTCTTCGTCGTGTTCACCGTCAGTCTTACCTCTGCCCGGGACGTACCGGGAAATCTATTTAGTGACCTCGAAACCGCAGCGTCCGGTCATCATTGGGACAAGGGTGGTGGTGACGAGCATCACGCGCATCATCATCACGAACACGGTGACAAGGGAGAAAAAGGCTATAAGAGTCATCACGATCACGACGAAGGAAAGAAGGGCCACCACGATAAAGAGCATCACCATGGTCACTACCACGAAGACGAGGGCCACAAGAAGCATCATCACCACGACGATGGTTACCATGGCGAGCACCACAAGGGTGAAAAGGGAGAGAAAGGTCACAAGTTCCACGAGAAGGGAAGCTACGGCAAGGGTCACCACACCAAGGGTCACCACGAGGTAAAGAAGCTCGATGAATACAAGAAGGATAAGGAATTCCATGACGAGCATCACGACTCGGGACATCACGAGAAGCATGGCGGTGATCATCACGAGCATCATCACAAGAAGGGCGGACACCACAAGCATGGGCATCACCACCACGGTCATCATGAGGATCACCATGGCAAGAAAGGTCATCACGAGAAGGGTCATCACTACCACGATCACAAGGGCCACAAGGAAGCAGACGGTCACGACGATCACTACAAACATCATCATCATCATGGCAAGAAGGGCGGTCATGAGGATCACAAGAAATGGTCATTCAAGAAGGGTCATTGAGCTTGGAGAATCCTGCCAGCTTATTTTTCAGGGAATTAGTATCTTTCTTTCTCTTTCACAATCTGCCACGCATAAGACTACTCGAACACATTTTTTGGTGTGCTTATATCTGTACTCTTCATTAAATTTATTTCCCAATGGTGAACTGACCGGTGAATAAATGTTGTAAGAATACGATTTGTTTTTACAATAGCTCGAACCGAGCAAATATTACGATCATAACCTACATTCCTGATTCCCACATTGACTTTATCCATGATCACACCGTTCGATCAACAGTACGATAAGCTATCTTTGTTCAATTTATAAATTTACTCAGACATTATGATTTTCTGATTAACGTTCAATGGCGAATAACTTATCTGTGACACAAAGGGTGGAACGTTTCACTCTACTCAAATCAATGCTTATTTTTTAAGACCATTTCCAGTATTTCAAGTGGTTTCATGGCTCGTGTTTCCATACAATTGAAATAAAATAGACCGATGTATGATAATTTCTGAAAAGATGCTATTGTACAGTTTTAAAAGATTATAAAACGATAGTATTCGTCCAATTTTTATGCTCGACAGCTCATTTTGTATATTGAAAGATGTTTCATGGCCTCACAATCTAGTTTTATGAAGTTTTTAATTGTTTAAAAATTAACGCCGTATACAAAAAGCGACTTTAACTTTTAAACTACTAAAATCATTCTAAAAATCTCGATGGTGAATCGAGCGAACATATTCCAACGAACGAAATGATCTATTCATAATGCTCGTGTTCATGAGTCATAATCCAACTAATATTATGCTTCATTCTTCTTAAAAACTGAAAGTAAAAAACCTTTTACCGGACATTGGTCTCAGTTAATTAAAAAAAATTTGTTTTATTACAAAATATGGCTGGAAATTTATTTATATATTTAGAACAGATCCTGCTGTGCTAAACACCTTTTAAAACAGTCAATAATGCCCCAAAAAAATGGTAAAAACGCCTTTAAAATGTTTGCACTGATTTGGCTAGTACGAAGCTCGCTCTTAATCTTCATTGGTCATTGATTCGAGGATATTTATAACTCATCCCGTTGGTCCCTTACGTCATCAACGTAAAGCTATTGCAACGTTTTCCCGACCATTACGTCAGATAAAGATTCTTGACCCGAGAATGTGTATGGCTCATTTCTTACATTCGTATTCAATAATTCGATAATTCTACGAATAGCCTTTCCCATTACGTTCATGCAATTCTAAATTCGATGATAACGTAATGGAATGCGCTAAGCTATTGCGACGCCTTCGGGACCATTATGCCAGATAAAGTTTTCAAAACGGTTGCGATTTCGTTGATTGGATTAAACAAGTCAGGGAAATTGAAAAACTATTTTATGATTTATGAGATATCAATATTAAAGCGACATGTATTTATTTACTATTCACATGAAGAAAATTGGTTATCACAACTACATTAATTTACAAATTATAAATAATGCATTTTTTGGCACATTTATGACGTAGCTAATGTTTTCCATGATGGAATCCCCACTTCTTGCCATCGTGGTGTTCGCCCTTCTTGCCATGATCGTCGTGATGAGAATGATGATGTTCGTGTCCATGCTTGCCGTGATGTCCCTTATGTTCTTCGTCGTGATGTCCCTTCTTGTCATGTCCCTTTTTACCGTGATGATCTTCGTGATGACCGGAATGATGATGGTCACCCTTCTTGTGATGTCCTCCATGACTACCGTGATGCCCGAGATGATGTCCATGCTTGTCGTGATGTCCGCCCTTGTGATAGTCGTCATAAAATTTGTGTTCCTTGTGATACTCGTCCTTGTGTGCCTTGTGATGGTAACCGCTCGTCTTCTGACCCTTCTTGTGACCCTTTTTCTCACCGAACTTTCCGCCCTTGTGGCCCTTCTCCCCCTCATGATGTTCCCCATGATGTCCCTCCTCATCGTGATGCTTCTTCTCGTGTCCACCATGCTCCTCGTGATGTCCCTCGTCATGTTCTTTTTCATGTTTGCCGTGATCACCTTTGTCGTGATGATGATGACCCTTGTAGCCCTTCTCACCTTTCTCACCGTGCTCCTCGTGATGATCATGGTGATGCTTGTGACCACCTCCATGCTCCGAATGATGACCATGATCCGTTGCTGCAGTCTCGAGATCGGCAACTTCGCCCTTTAAACTTCGTCGAAGTTTGGTATTCAAAACTTCCGGATACGTCGCACTTGGAACATTGACTTCCAAGGCCACATTTTCCTTGGCTATAGCCCGTCCGGCAAATTGTGTAAGCACCAAAATGTAAAAGAGGAGACCGATAAATTGGAACCCGAAGGTTCTCGTCGAACGAAGAGAACTCATGACTGGAACAGAAACTTCCAAGATCGAGTGATCATAAGATTTTTGCCTACTACCATATTTATAGGATTTTCAGGTAAATTCCAAAGATTCCCCCCCACCCTCTCGTTTAAGGAAATTAACATTGGTGTGTAGTGGATTACACTACGTACTTCCTTCCTACAGCGTTTCGATCACCACGGAAGACTAGTCATGTGGCACGATTCCCGTCTCTGCGTTACGAAGGCCCTAACAGCCGGTACAAACTACTCGTAAAAAGTATTGGACTCTCGCTCTTCTTACGACGATCCGGCGTCAAAGCGTATTCCATCCTATCGAATTCATGTAACAGCTCGCGACTATTGTACCGTCATAGTGAGTTGGATAACAGAAATCGATCACCTAGAAATAACAAGCGTGTAAGAAGGAAAAACCTGGAGCTGAATTTTCTCCAGCTATTGAACAACGATCCTATGATGTGACGAGTGAATCAAACGTTTTTTCATTCTTCTCTCGCTATAACACGGAAGAGAGTAAAAGTTCGGTCAAGAAATGATGGATTAATCGAATGGAAGCAAGTAACTTTGATGTAAAATAATTAATTGGATACAGATGGAATAAAAAGGGTGGCAAAGTAAATTAAGTAAATAATACAAATAAATTCAGAATCCAATTTATTCTACTTAACTTGAGAAAAATCAGAAATAGTCGATTTTTCAAAGAGCTTTAACGTTCATACGTTCGTTAATCGATCGAAGCGGCCACTCGAGTAGATTAAATTATTGTTAAATGAAAAAAGCATTGAATCACCTACGTTACTCACCAAGAAATTATGTGAAAATATCTCCAGTTGTTTTAGATTCGGGTGGAATTTTGTTACGGGACGTCTCGCTCTTTGAGAACACTTTACCTCATTTAACTCAATTTACAATAGGGACGTGACGCTTATCGAGAACATTTCTTGCAAAGAAAAAGTATCGCTCAAGATGTTTCTACATTTTTAAAAACTCGATTTCTCGCCATCCCTTAATTAAGGTATCAAGTTATAATCTTTGTTCAATCAACGTATTTTTAGATAAAGTTATATGATTTTCTATTGAAGAAACCAACCAAGAAACGTTCTTTCTGTTGCATTCTTTGTTTATCTCGTTCATGTGAAAAAAATTGTTAAATCGCACAACCGTAGGAGCTCGTTTATCAGAATATAGAAGAAAGCTTTCACATTTTTGCTTGCTTGCAGCGAACATTGGAACGGAAGCATATGGCAAGGTAAACCAAATTTCTTCGTACTACGTAGACAGAAGGCGTATATAATGATTCTGCAGCAAGAGCAACGCTCGTAACGTCAAATAAAAATCATAGACTATTTAGATTTTTAAAAAATAACGAGTCATGAGAAATAAAAGTATGCAAATTGTTTTTGAGTGTTCTAATGATATTTCTTTTCCATTTTCCTTAACACGAAGGAAATAAGCGAAGAGTAAAACAGAAAGGAGCGGGACCGTTGCACACTGAATCGCTGGAGAATGCGTAAACATTTGTAGGCTAGCGCGAAATAACAATCTCACTGTTCGCACTAAGGGCACCACGAACACGACCGTCACGCGGCCAGTCTCTAGTGTAATTAATGTAATTGGAGTGGCTCGAGAAAGAAAGGGGTGAAACGCGAGCACGTATATATTCACGAGCGCGTACACCGCAGGAAAGTGCACGCGATAGTGCAACGGGCTGTAACGAAATCTCTAATTCCCAGGTACACCGTACCACACACTCTCTCTCATACGTCGGTAAAACATCGTACGTGTGATTTAATTCCACGTAGGATACACGTGTTTGGAGGGAAAGTATAGACAATTAACGTGACACAGAGGAACGAGAGAGTGTGAGGATGGAAAAGAAAAGTATCGAGGAAATGAATAGTGCGATTCGGCGATGAAATAACAAAAGCATCGTCTCTCGCGAGAGTCGAGTGATACAGAGGCGAGTGGACCGAGCGAGGAAGATAAAAGAGAAGTGAAGAGCTGACAGAGCTGGAGGCTAATTAAGTTCCGAATATATATACATACATGGGGCACGAATTGCGAAACGAGTTGCTTGACAGAACCGAACGGAACGATAAGTACTATACGATTAATATTCCGATGTCGCCGCGACAGGATGATGTACACGCTCGTAACATATATAAAAAGTGTTAGAGTCGTTCGGGGTGAAATGTTTATTTTAACGATTAACCATACAATCCTCTGTACCATGGAACGCAACAAATATCACGAAGGAAACGTATTGCAATGAAAAAATAAGTTAAACATGTTTTATTTTTTTTTTAAATACTTGCCTTGTGTTAGTCCAGTCGTGAGTTTGAAGCCCAAATACCTTCTCAGGTACACAACGAGACAAGATGTAAAACAATCTAAGTGAGTTATAAACACCGTTAAACATGCTGCAGGTGCGTGTGAATGAATACTGTACGAATCCTGCTGTGTGTTTAATCACGTCGAGAATATTTGAATACGTGATATACTGTAACATTCGCTCGTTCATGCGGCCACGTTCAGGCTCTTTGACTCAAGGTAATTTTCAATAATTCATGGTAATTAATTTATGAAGTACTTTTTGCTTCTATTTGCGAAGCGCAGAAGCTCTGTTCCGTGTCGATAAAATGGAGAACGGTTTAATTTCCAAGCCCATATGCTGCGTCGACCGTTAATGAAAAAGAGGTGTTTATCGGCAGCTGTCAAATCGATGGTATAACCATTTCGTAACAAAACGCTTCAGAGGTTACAAAAACTAACATATAAATCAAAATGTTTCGACAGAGGTTGTAGACGTTCTTAAAATTAGATCGATTGTCTTTGGCGCATGGTTAATTATTCCCTCAGCTAAATTACTTGGTTAACACCTGCATTTTACAATTTTTAAGTTATAATATAATTTAGGATAAACATTACAACAAGAGATATAGTTGAAATATTTTTAATTGTTAATTTAACTTTGTTCTTCATGTTCAGTGTTTATGTTCATGTTAATTTGCTGTGATCTTCTGAATCGCATTATTCATTCGCTTTCCAAAGTATTTCATTTTTACGATATTTATTTGAATTCACGAATAAGAAATAAAATTCAATTAAAAGTCAGTGCGACGTCAATGAGACTAAGCCCCACGATGAACAATGACCTTATCTCGATGTATAAAATTGAAATATATATACGTTAAGTCTATCGACGAGTAAAAAGAAAATGAAAATTATTCGTTCACAGTGCGTTTAACTCTGTGGAGAATTAAAACCAGCGTTGCTGATAAAAATGCGAGCAATCGCTCGGATTACGAGAGATACTATTGGCATTGGATGCTATGAGGCGAAAAAAGAGGAGACAATGGAAATGTCGTTGAATCGGAAAAATCAAGAATGACAACATATCCTATAATTTCGGAAAACCAGCTGGTAGCCAAGTCTGGAGTCAATAATTGTACCTCTGCAACCGCATAATCGAGTACTATCCTTTCTGAAATTAATGTAACACGAGCGTCCCTGCGGTACATTCCATCGAAGCTCGGGAAAGAATCCACGTTGGTATTTGTCTATTGCGAAAATTAATGCAATAGCCTCTGGTAAATTAGTTGGAATTCGTTAATCAATGACGCATAAAATACCGATACTCAATGGTTAATCGATTGTCGACGTAAAATCAGGTATATTTTGTACGAAAAATTCCATATCACATCTATATATATTGTTAATACTATTCAAGGGGGCAGAATAAAACAGTAAAATATACTTTTTTAATGTACAAAACTTTAGTATTCCTAAGTCTAGTTAGCGACCGAGTGACTCCATAAGTATATGTACATGACGAACGTCATCAGCCACTGTGAAACGTCCGATGATAATATCCGGCAGAATTTCATTGCTGGCTCGTCAACCCTTGTGTCCTTTGCTGAAACCATACTTCTTTCCGTCTTTGTGTTCGCCCTTTTTCCCATGCTTGTCGTGATGCGAGTGGTGAGACTCGTGGCCGTGTTTGCCGTGATGTCCCTTGTGATCCTCGTCGTGATGTCCCTTGGAGCTGTGGCCCTTCTTGCCGTGATGATCGTCATGATATCCCGAGTGATGATGTCCGCCCTTCCTGTGTCCCCCTTCCTTCTTCTCGTGATGCCCATGATGATGACCGTGCTTGCTGTGATGTCCACCCTTGTGGTAGTCATCGTAAAACTTGTGCTCCTTGTGGTATTCGTCCTTGTGAAACTTGTTGTGATAACCCTTGGTCTTGTGGCCTTTCTTATGTCCTTTCTTCTCGCCGAACTTGCCACCCTTGTGACCCTTCTCGCCTTCGTGATGCTCCCCGTATTTCGCAACCTCGTCGTGATGCTTCTTCTTATGACCACCGTGCTCCTCGTGGTGTCCGGCGTGATGTTCCTTGCCGTGCTTGCCATGATCGCTCTTGTCGCGGTGATGGTGGCTCTTGTAACCCTTATCACCCTTCTCACCGTGCTCCTCGTGATGGTCAGAGCTATGCTTGTGACCATCCCCGGATTCTGAGTGATGCCCGTGATGACCGGTTGCCAGTGGCAACAGATCCGAGGCTGATATCACGGGCTCAACTACGTCCCGATCGTCTACATTGTCACCTCGGGCCTCAATGACTCCAGACTTCTGAAGACTTCTCGTGTCTCGCGCGAGGCATATCGACGACGTCAAGCAAAACAGATAAACGGCTATCGGTAGCAGCCTCCTGTCGCCTACCATCTCGATCGACCGGGATAACCAGACTGAGAACGAGGCGCGACCGTCGTGATACTTAAATATTCCACGTTGTAGCGAGAATTTCCGGGTGTCGCCTCGTGTCTTGTTTCCTTCTACCGTTAAACTTTCCAGTGGCACTTCGACTACAATCGAAAATAGTATAAGGCAGTTGTTGCGGGAGTGGGAGTCAATCGAAACTCACACTTTCACGAATATCGAAGCTGCATCTGCCCTGGAATGCTCCAATAAATCAGTGCGATCACTCGACCGAGACCGTAATACCGACTTCCGACAATTTCAATATACCTCGACCAAATCTCACGTTTTTCTCACTAAAAATAGTACAGCTACGATTTAAAGTGCTATAAGCTATTGTGCTAAAGTGCTCAATAAGCTATTGCGGAATCTCGCCTTTCTAACGATAACACTGATAAAAACTATGATAAATACAACATACATTTTATAGTTCCTGTAAAAAGGTAAAACTATCGAATACATTATAATTGTATTTATCAATATTCTTCGAATATTCATAAGAACTGGAATATATTAACGTTCATCCTGAAAAATATTTTGTACAATAGAATTAGCTATACTCACTTATCAACTATGTCATTTTGCTTGGTCAACACCGATGTGACGTTACACTTCGGTCTAATACTTGGATTGCGCGGTACCCTTGAGTACACATCATCATAATAATATTATTTTTTACAAAAACTTCAGTGTTTCTGAAAAACACTCTTACCAACATTGTTATAGCAAGTAACAAATTACTTCTATTCAATACAAAATATTGCGCAAATATCTCTATATTCTTCCCTTCCCCCAGGCTCTAATTATTCTAAATCTGCTAATACCGTTTCGCCCCCTCCCCCCTTGACAATTTTCAGCAGTTTTAGGGAGCTTTTGGTTCTGCTCTCAGTATAAAAAAATCAATAATGTTCAGTGATAAAAATCAATAACTATGCTAAATAGAATAAATAACAAATGGTAAAAACAAAATTGTTCGACTCCATTCATACAGAATCTATTTTAAATATCAGTTTAATGATTGAAAGATTTTTGGAAATTGTTTGCTATCTTTATTACCGAATGCTCCCTGTTTCAGTGCTTTGTTTTCAATAAAATGATATGAAAGGATCTTTCATTCATCCACAATTTTCTAAATACAGATATAATTCAGCGCTAAATTTCTGTGACCGAAGGACAAATGTATTCTCCGTCCTGTCGTAGATTTAATCGATTCAAATATTGACATTAGAGGCTCTTCTCGCTCCGTATATTCTCTGTTGGACATCTCAAAGACACGCGACATAAACGCAAATTTCCTGCCAATACGAATGTTCACTCCTACAACGCCCTATCGTGTACAACTTTATACCTATATCATCCCTAGTTCTAATAGCTTCAGATACCTGTAGGGACGATGGTTTGTCACGCAGACAACCTCCGAGATGATGTCTTCGTTAACGGAGCTACATCGATCGAAGGAGTAAACTGTACCAGAATACCCGTCGAACTCTGTTGACGTCTTGTATATCCCGACTACAGTTTCCTAAAGCTTTCTCGATTCCCTATCCAGGGATTTCCTGCTAGGGTTGAACCTCTCGCCACGATCGTCTTAATGCAAATCCTGGATCTCTCGTGCAAATTGGCAATTGCCGCGTACCCGTGCCTTACTCGCTCGTACGATGCTCTGTACGTAGCTGCATTCGATTGAATTGCATTGGATAACGCAATGTGCGTTTGGTGGTATATAGTATTTCGAGAACCGTTCGTTATCATTGGCCATTACGTCAGGTACGTGATTGTGATTTTATTTACTGGTGATTGAAAGAGAAAATCGATAACATGACTACCTACGTAATAGAGGACCGCTCAAATAATTGATTGACGCAGTCGACCGCAGAAAAAGTTAGTGACGATTGAAGAGCCCAGTGAAGCTGTAATTGGCGGGTGCGATCTGTGAGTCGCGAATTATTTCATTCGAGCGAACTTCGGGTGCTTTGATGATGGATTTCTATGCACCAGATGGATGATATATCGACACCTATAATGATGACGCATGTACGAATATCGACATAAATGGGAGAGTCGAATCGAAAATTCGGACCAAAAAGCTTATCCGACCATACGTAACTACATCTCGAATTACGACGAGACGATATCAAATGAACACGTTTGGTATTAAGTGGAGTGCCAGGAATAATTAGATGTTATGCATTAGCGCTTCGATCATGTCTTGTATACATGACATTACGGAGTGCGCTGTCTTCATACTTGGATAGCCTATTTGGCGAAAGATATCTACTGCAGCAAGCATTTCGATTCAATCATCGTCTCGAGATATAAAGAAATTCGAGCTGAATAAAATTTTAAGTGACAGACAACTTCCACACTATGATGGATGACCATATTATCCGGTAAGATACTGCCTCGTAATGAAATCCATTCGATAAACATTTATATGTTTATATATAAGTTAAACTAATCAATTTTTCGAAATGAAAGATATATTTTTGTCACTGAAGCAATTTGCTCGTGAATCAGAAAGATTGTCTTTTTCGCGGATCAAACTTTTTGACTCGCGTTCAGGTCAATTTTATTACATTTGGCACAGCCCATGTGTAAAAGGGGTTCGGCGAATTGGCTTTGTAAGTGAGTTGGCGCTGAATAATCGAGGGAAAGATTGGTTACAGAGACGACGAGGGACGAGAGAAACCGGCTGGCACACCGATGCAGCCGCAGCAGTCGAGAAGACATCTCGAAGGAACCACTCAAGAACCAGGGCGATCTGTATAGATTCCTACTCTGGTTGACTGCTCGAGCGGACCTTGCCAAGTTCGATCTAGACCTCGGAATACTCGTAACTGGAATTAGATTAGGTGACGTGTGCAGCCAGTTTACTCGCTCCTTCTGCGAGAGTAGAGATTGCCGTGTAGTAAACGAAACCGGAGACATTCGCTTATCGAGAGGTGCAGATACTACGAAGAGTAAGACGGTTGCATTTGCAAGTATCCAAACTACGCGAGCACTAACTGTCCTCTCTACAATTGTATAGCGCTTCGTTTGTGATATGACTATTCTGTGTCTCATACATCATCGACACTTTAGCTCTCTCCCCATTCAACTGATCTACGCGCGAGCTAACTCCCTCGTCTGATCCACCTTCCTTTCAGCAAAATCGAATTCTCGCACACTTCCTCAAATGTTATTCGTCGTTAATTAGGATGGAATACTCTCGTTCCCGTGGCAAAGTTCAAAGTGCGACGTACGACCTTACTTAGAAAAACCCATTGAAATCGATTAAACGGACAAAAAATAACATTGTAACCGATTAGTTTTCAATGGGATTTCTGTCCATTTAATGAGTCTGTTTTAATAGAATTCTCTAAGCAGGGAAGTTATCACTAGGATTCAAAGAAATTCTAATACCAATTATTAACTTTCCCAAAGCGTTTGATGGGTTTTCAACTTATAAATTACATTTTATTTACAATCAGAGAATTTTAAATTCTCCATGTAACTTTTATTTTTAAATCAGTATCTTGACTTCATCAACGATACACGCAAACATTTTTCTTTTTAATCTTTCGCGTAATAGAGAATAATCAATGAGTTCTTAGTTATGATTCTATCATATTTTTTATTTTACTTAAATTAAAGATTTAGCAGAGAATGTGTACGTGAAGTATGCACATTCCTTGCTAAAAGCGACAGTAGATAAAAATTGGAGTACTTCCCGATTTTATTAATCAACTATATAGAAGATATTAAGAACAACGATTTTAAATAATAAAAATACCAAACAGTTATTTAAAAAGTTGTTACATTTTTTTAACACTTTTCAGAAAACTTTTATTTTTTGTCTTATCAAATAAATATGTTGATTATTCCAAATTCATATGATATTAACGCATTTTTTTAACTACTATATTGATACAATTTTTGGGTATTGTTATTGTTTAAATTCAATGTTCAAGTCAGATCATTATTTACTCTCGACGGGAGTATGCGTTTCTCTGACATGGCGCGATCATGCCAGTTTCTGTACATGCGATGTTCTCCGAATTGCCTAAAGATGTCTTAATTGAACTGGTTATACCGATTCTGTGCATCGTAAACTCTATTTTTGTTCTAAATAATATTTATCTTGTGAGAGTTGAGAAAGATAAGAGCATTTTAAAAAAATGTTTGCGAAGCACGATTGTATATATCGAAATGCCACAAGATGGCCGACATTCCTACTATAATCGTTCATCTGTGCCTAACTTCAGTGCGCTCACGGTAAAGTGAGAAAAAAAGCACGGGAGATTCTGTCAATATTTGTTTATATATTTTACTCAACATAATGTAAATTTTAAAAAGTTTGTTTTACATCAGAGATGTTGTTAACAACTAGAAATTAATACAAATGCAATCCAAGTTTCTAATTGCGTTTATTGATTTAATTCTAAATACACGAGTGCAAAAATGATTGAACGATTAAATAAGTTTGAATTATTCAGAATTATTTAGCTGTTTTAGTTTAAAAATATATAGTAACTATTATATAAAGATATATATCAATTATAAAATTGCTGTAGAAAGTCACTTTGAATAAGATTTCAAAAGTATGAAATTTAAAAAATTAAAAATTTTACAAACGCCTGACGTTAGAAAACTATAATAAACTAGACTTAGTCTGGAGACGTCTCCTGAACATTGAAACCATCTTTTACATATCGAAAGAAAACGTGCTGGCATCTGGACTGTAATTTTTTAAAATATATGTATCTACGATATAAATATTTTCTAATGCAGAAGAAGACGTCTTCCGCACTACAGTCGGTAAATGAATTATTCTAATTTAAATAAAAAGTTAACTAAAATGACATCGGATGTTATTTCATACTTTTTTAGATTTATTTTCATATAAAAAATGTTTACAGTCAAAGTCCTATTTATTATAATTTTTAGCATAAACATTTTTTTTAATGTCAATTTTTTTTATTCAAAGATTTTTCTTTACTTCGACGTATTCTAATTCTGTTGGAATCAAATTTTTGTTTCGGATTATATAGGTAAAGCATTCTTAATCACGATTTGCCACTTGACGAACTCTCTTGTGACAAATTAATTCTAACTGATAAGGATAGGAATACATAAGAGTACGTTATACCATTTACGTGATGTGTTAATGACCTCGAATTTAAATCAAAGGGGACGCGTAAAGTTTTAGTATTATGCTCGTCAACTGAGGGTCTCGGATTCCAAAACGAAGGGAGAGAAAGAATAAGCTCTGGTAACCACCCAGCCGTATGTTGATAAATCCCTTGCCTCTTGCGACCCTATCCAACCCTCATAGCCAATCCGACAATCCACCATCCCTTCGGGTTGCTCCCAAAACGATATTAAAACTAAATATTTTTTTCACAAATTTTCCTAATTACAATGCCCCACCGCTGTTTCGCAATCGATTAATAGTTTCACTATGAGATTCTCGTTTTTTTCCCTACTAGTTTTTACAAATGAATGTAATGTATTAATATGAAGCTCGCATTAGCATAACGGAAGCAATTTTTTTTAACCAAATACAACCGTTAGCAAAATGTTAAATAAAAACACTGAGAGAAAAACTTAGGAAATTGACTAAATCTCCGTTTGCGATAATCGTACTAAATATTTAGTTGATTGATTCGATATTTAGTCGATCAGACGAACTAAATATTTACAAAATTAATATTTAGTTCATATAAAAAAAACTTTTACGTTCGATTCGCTGGATACTCAGTTCGCCATCCACAACGACATGTTTAGTTGATTTTACTAAATCTTTGTCTCAGTGTATAGCAAACCTCGAGTCCTCGTATCTCGTGAGCTAAACAATGAATCTTCTTAAATGTTATCTAATCAAGAAAATATATAATTAAGATAAAAATTAACAAAACCAAAAATAGAATAATCTAACTATAATTTTATTGCAAGACCTAGATTTAAAAATAATCAATAAAATTTTAATAAAATTAATCCATGACTTACCGATCTCATTATTTTATGCCATCCTCTTTCTCAAAATATATCTCTCGGCGACATATTCCAATTGACAATCCGTCATTCACCTCCACGCGCTATTAGCTTTTTTCATATTTCCTCGACATTCGTTTCTTCATGGAATTTTCCGTCAGCCGAATTACCGTGACTAAGCCAAGAAACGAATTTATATTGTATCTTGGAATCCATAGTTGTTTACATCTAACTATCTAAGGACCGAAAAAAATACTTTATCTCTGTAGAAAGCACGATGTCGTCTTTCCACAGCAAACCTAAGAGTAGAGGTGCAATTACGATTGACAAAAATTGCCACCCCTGCAATTATGAGCAGTTAATCGTGCGAGCTGTAGTGAGACTCGCGTTGGCTATCAGCGAACTTTCCTCATTATAAATAATTGCGATAAATATACTAAGGAACCGTATAGCTGAGAGCAAATGCGGCATCACGTTCGAAGTACGTTCTGAACGACTGCGACGATATATTGCAAAGTAGAGTAAATATATATTGTAAGAGACGATACGGCACTGGGCAACTAGGTATTCAAACTTAAAGCAGCAGAGCAATTGCGGTAACCCTCTCGCGGATCTCGCGTGACCAAAGTACTTTTTAACAAACACCTAGGAATTATTCGCCTGTCAGCTTAAGCATAATTGTTGTAGCTGCCTCATCGCTGATGTAGGTAACTGGCCGTTTCTGTCGACTGCAGACAATACAGACTTCAAACCTCACGTTCAAGTTTCTTCGTGGTACAAATCAGCTCGACCTAAGATGTCACCATTGGAAATTACGGCAACCTCCGGGGTATCTTATCCCTGTAACCTCGCGGTACTTCCAAGTATGCCAGCGTAAAGGGAGTGCTTGCGAAATAAAGTTAAGATAGTCTCAGATAAACTGTTAAATCTGCGATACGTTCCAAACACTTTTTAGTTCGGATATCTGTTATTTTCATATATGATAGAATGATTAATTTTTTTTCTTCAACAAAGAATAGTCATCTGAGATAATTTGTCTTCAACAAGACTCTTTATCAATCGTTTTTAATAATCATTCGTAGTTATTCGAACTAGAAAATATTTTGAACTTTGTTGGAATATTGCTCATTTCTGATGCACGCTAGTTGTGATTGAAATAAAAACACTGAGTCATTTTACTGGGCAACCGGTTTTATCAATCTGTCTTATAACTCAACAACTTGACTGGTAATATGTACATTTTGTATTTTGCATGATATGTAAACGATCTATAGGTATTAATTAGTAATATTCGCCACCGCCCTCTCCATCCGTCGAGTAAGAACTCGAAGACCCGTACGATCCCTCGTCACCACCCTCGGTCGAATATTCCTCGTTATATCCATCCGAGTTTCCATAATTCCCGGCATCAGAATCACCCTCGCTGTAGTATCCAGCATCCCCGTCAGCGGTGTAATGCCCGCCGTCACCGCCGTCATAGTACGAGGTAGACTCTCCGCTCTCCGCACCCTCTCCCTCTTCGGCTGTTTTGTCACCACCTTTCTCAACGTAATGCGTATCGACTATGGTGCCTGTAAATTCAGAAACGACTCTGATATATCAAATTATTTCGTTGTTATTCTCAAAGATTGAAGAACCTTCAATGAATACATTGCGACAAAACTAATTAAATCATAGATCTCGTGTCAAACTTATCGACGAAATAATCATCGAATTAAACAAACCCTGAAAAAAAAAAACAACATTCAAATATCAAATATAAAACAATAAACGTCATAAAGAGATAAAATATTTTCATAAAACTGAACGGACATTGAGCGGAGAAAAATGAATATATTTTTGGTGGTTTAAAAATGAGCTCGCCGACCTGCCGCCTCGTGATCTCCGCCGTCGTTGCCCTTGGTCGAATAAGAGCCACTCTTGCCGTCTTTGCCACCCTTGTCTCTTCCACGTGCTTTGCCGAAGGCGGTGTTCTCCTCGAATCCGTAATTATCACCGTCCTTCTTGTGGAAGGTGTCAAGGGTCTTGTAGCCGTGGTCGCCCTTGCTGTAAATCTGCTTCAAGTAGCCTTTCTCGCCTTCAGCGTCGCTACCGTACGTCTTGTAGAAACCACCCTCGTCAGATTTTCCTGTAACAACATCGTTATCCTCCTACATCCTGTTAACTCTTCCTCTGTCTAGTTTACTATATACAGTAGTCGCTCTTATCCTTATCTCTATTCCAAACACGCTCGCGGCTTTCTCTCGCCTCTCTTCAATGCTCACCGATACATTATCCGCCCTGACTAAATTATTCACTAATCATAAAATCAATTGACCAACCGATTCCGCCAACAAAACAATTGGCGTCGAAACATTATGCCAGTGATTGCGATCGTGATCAAGTTTTATTCTAGGAGAAAAACAAAAGAAAATTCGATGTCTGTTTCATTACATAAATGCATTGTCATCAAAACTAAATTAAAAATAATCAATAGTTGCCCTTAGAAAAAGATGGCTTTCACAACATGAGTTTATAACGCGTACCCTGATTGACCTTATACGTTAACAATATTCCTCCGTTATAATAACCAGCGCCATGATAATTAGTCGTTTTACTCGTACTTATAACGAACAAACAATTTCGTATTTAAGCTCCACCCTAACGAATTCAAAGTAACGCATCACATCCAAGTTGAGTACGATTGATGTTTCACATAGAAATCGTGTCTAAATCTCACGACTGTCGTTTGACTGATAATACATGAAAAAATGAACTAGTCGACATCGGTCAAATTTCAAATTATTAAATCATTCTCTCCAGTGTTATGGATTATTTGACGTTCATACGATTACGACGAGTAGCGCGTTGCAGCGTATGTTAATCATTTTTACGTTATAGTAGAGTAAACGCGGCATAGACATTCCATATACGACAGGTTGTTAATTATATGTCGAGTGATAAGGGCGATACGGGACGATGTCACGTGCGATTGAAATTAATATCTGAAGTTTGCACAGATCCTACTAGTTTACTCCGTGTCTGCTCATTATCGCGTAGATTTCTCTAAAGCACACAGCAATCAGGCTTTATTATAGCATTAGAACCTGGGAATTATATGTAAATGTAATAAGATTATTCTTATGATATGCAGTAGATATATAACATGGAAGTAACATGTAATGTGTCATTTTTTATATGCAGTTAAGGTAATTGTTGTATATCAGATTGACGTTAGAGTTATGCAACAAAAATAATGTTACGGTACTGTAACACCGAATATTATCCGATTATTACACGTAACTTACATGTTTGTTTGTTATATACCACTCAGCAATAGAATATTGTTACAAAACATTTCGAAGTTGCGGTTATGCTACTTATTAAATTGCACTTCTCACGTTAAGTTACACAAGAAACGTGAAACATAATTGAAATATAACGGTTACGTAACATGTTAAATTTGAATTATTTTGCAAGTACGTTGTATAATGTAACTGCAATTTAATATGAAGTATAACATTTTCGGAACTTTGATATTTTATGTAACAATGTTACGTTGATGAGTGGGATATAACATGATACATGTAAGTCGCATGTATCATCCGGATGATATTACGTGTTTCTTTCGGTCACGAGATTTTCAACCGATCGAACCGATGCACATTGCTCGTACACTGAAGCTATGAAACCACGTTTGGGTTCTTTGTTATATTCGCTTAATTAAAGGAGGATGATGTAAGATAATTTCATAAAGTGTACACTTATTTGGAAATGTCAAAGCAGCACACAAATATATACGAAGTGTAGAGCGATGCGATAATTGTTGAACACGCTTCTGGATAATTTACGCAGTGCTGTAAACTCGTCAATAGGTGTAACCAACGCGAAGTTACAGAGTCGAAATTACATGTAATTTTGTTACTATGACAATATTCGCATGCAAAATACATACATAATGCATAATATGACGACATAAAAGTATACAATTAGATGTTGCAGAGAAATTGGCGGAGAATTATTGGAACATTGCGAAAAACTTGTCACCTTGTTTGAAAATATTATTAGTGGTTACAATAATTTGCAACGAGCTTATGACGAAGCACGGTAATACAAGCTCACGGAAATCCGAGTCAGATGAGAAGTGATAATGTACCAGCAGAGTTCTTCATGCGCTTCTTGTCATTGACGCTCTTCTTCGGTGAATTTCCATCTGACAACGGATCGTGAACTTCCGAGGCGTGAATAGACGACGAATCATCTTTATTCCCGGAAATGGAGTATGTTCCTCTACCGAAAGGCTGAGCGAACGAGCAAGATATCAACGCGAGAAGAAGAACAGCAAGAGGAACTGTAACGATTCGATTCATTTCTGCGGTTTTGTCAACTCTACTGGTTGATCTGTGTTCGCGACAAGGTTTTACTTCGTACACACAATAGCTCTACGATCAGACTAATGACTCGGGAAGCCTTTTATATTGGCTTTGACCACGAGCATGCTTGGTTTCTTCATTGAACGCGAATACCTAGAGAAAATTGTACAACGCAATCGCAACGTGTTCATTTTGCAACGTTACGAGAGAATCGATGAAAACTCGTTATCGGAGAGCGAGCAAAGGAATCGCTCGACCGTCCCGATCTGTCGATGTGACTTATGCCACACCGATCATCGTTTGAGTTCCTCGACGTTCAGAGGACACCCACGACGACGGCAACGGCAGCGACGACTACGACAACTACGGCGACGACCACCAAGACGTCAACGACCAAGACAGCTCTTCGCGTGTCACCTGGGAAATCGGCGATTCGATTGCTTCACGCCTCGGGATTTACGTAAAGCCTTTGGTCGTCCCGGACCACCGCGACGGCAGCCGAACGCTTGATAAGATTATTGCCAGACGAATTGGAACCGAGTAGAAACTCGATGGTTTTGCGGTTGGGGTATGGTAGACACACTGTAACGAGAAATGCGATTATGAGGATAGAACGGGTGGACATGGAAGCAGTCTTATTACACTGCTTCTGTATTATCGCGTCTGTATGCTATACAAAGATGAGAAAGAACAAACTAGTCGAGTGGGGAAGATATAATGCAATGAGAGTGCGTGCCCGAAGCGAACAAAGATATCAATTCGTGTGCTGCGGTTGTTGGCCGATCCGTATCAAGAACACGAGCGCTTAGCGCACGAGCGATTTACGCTTTTCACGCTGCTCCAAAGTGTGCTGTGCAAGAACCTCACGATCGACAAAGACGGCAATCGCTATGACCGACTTCGCGGCGCCAAGATACAATGCGACGGACGTAATGTAACGTGAATCGGAGGACGTTGCTTCAAGAGAATCGCTAACGTTGTACGAAGCGATTAAGCTTATAGAATTCTCTAGAATTCTATTGGATTTATCATCCGTACAGTCGTCGGTATTGAGATTTCGAACAAAAGACCGTATCCGAATTATACTACACTAAAAGATGTATTATACGTGAGATCCCTTCTGAACATCTGTGGATATCAGCGCATTGTATCACGGAGCTTATCGCTTGGAAACCTCTTGAATTACGTCGTGATACACCACGGGAATTCTCAACAGATTATTGACCCCCGACATTCAAGCACCTTTGCTATAAACATTTTTTTCTCCTTGGTATTAGCACATTATAATTTCCTTCAACAATAAGAAGTACCATACGGAGCCCTCGTTATCTTATCCTCAGGTTTTTTTGGGGAATCTCATAACCCCGAGTCCTCCGAGGAATGTCCCAGGAGATATTTCAGGAGACATTAACTTCGCGTACCGCAATAACAATGAAGCAACAACCAACAGAAACCCATCGAAATTTAATGACTCCAGTCTTTTTATCTTTATATCAAATAACCTGTATTAGGTATGGTAATTATAACGATAACTTCCAAACTTAGTAGAAAAGTGGAGAATGTAATGTGCATAGAGTTACAAATAATACGAGGTTGCCTGTTTATTAGCATTAAGATAACGTGATACTACTCCGTCAGTAATAAAAACTGTAATCAAAATTTCTCTGCCACGGTTCATCCAACGGATAAAGATGAGAACAGTTTTCTCCGTCTATTAATTCTTTGGGGTATCGTTGTCGTATTTAATCCAACAGATAATCCGTGGCGGAGAAATTTGAGATAGGATGATCCATCTCCCGTACTTATGGTGATCTGAGAGAGACAAAAATCATGTGGCACATCTTTTTAAGGTGAATCGTGAAAAGAGATCAATATTCTTCAGGTACACTTTCTTAAATATACTTAACACAGCTCTACATTCTTCAGTTTTCCTTTATAACGAGACGGGAGACGCATTACAGCGAGGTAAGATATCGGAGTACGAGAGGGAAATGAGAGAAAAATGAGATTATGTTTTACCTCGTTTTGATGATACTCTACACCCCGATCGAACCTTTCAAGAGTGCGAGTGAGATAGCTTATAGTACCATTGGCGATCGCGGTTCAGCTACAGAGAACAACAGAAACATTGTGTGTGGAGCACATCGTCTTAAAGCGATGTGATACACGCATGGGTACAAGAGAGATGGGACTGGATGGCCCTTCGACGTAATTAGAAAGACACACTCCGAGATGTGTTTCACATCGTCTTACTTAGGAGGGGATGTACCTTTATCCGCTTGAAAAAATAGAAAAAAACGTTATTCCATAAAGTGTTATTCCTGGAACGAAGTTCGAAGTCCTTCTAATATTAAAAGCCGACAGCCTAACAAATCGCCCCTCGGCGCCGAAGCCCGTCGCATGTTTATTCGAGCGCTCGACTCAATTATCTTAGGGATAGAGACACAAAAACTTTCAAGGCAATTTAGGATAAAAAAAACTGAATAGTAACGATTTTGCAGTGACGAAAAGTAAATGTATCGGCAACGTAGAAAAGGGAATGGGAACTTGGCTTCGAAGTGTAAAATAAAACGAATAAACTTGACAGAAGAGGCGAATTGATCTATAAGCTCATTAAAGACATGACAAAGTACTGTGGTCTAGCTTTAATTAATTAATCAATAAACGGTCATGAATGTTTATAAGAATCATGAATCTATGCGACAATCCTGACCAATTGTTAAGATATAATTTTTGGCGAATCGCAAGTCAGAGCGTGAGTCAGCGTAAAGTGGATTCCTGCGTTATCGATTTTTTGGTAAAAAGATCTCTAACAATCGAATCATTAATCTTTGTCAGCTCTGATTACCTCACTCATTCATTAAGAATCAATGAGGTAACCAGATCTGACGATTTTTAACTTCTAAAGAAATCGTGGAAAAATCGTGGGTCGCTGACTCACATCCCGAGTTGCGATTCGCCAAATTTCATCTTAACAATTGGTCGGGATTGTCGCATAGATTCATGATTCTAATAAACTACATGACAGCTTATTTAATATTAATCAGTTATTTCCATTACTGTCGTTAATAATGGAAATCATGAACGAATATCGTCAGAGCCACGGTAGCGTAATTGGTAACATACCAGGCTAGAATTCTGGAGTTCTCGATTCGATCCCGGGCTGTGGTAATCATTTTTCACGATTTCTTTAGAAGTAAAAAATCGTCAAGTCTGGTTACCATATTGATTCTTAATGCATAATGAGTGAGACAATCAGAGCTGACAAAGATTAATGATTCGATTGTTAGAGATCTTTCTACCAAAAGATCGATAACGCAGTAATCCAGGCGGCGCTGACTAACACCCCGAGTTGCGATTCGCCAAAAATTCCATCTGAACAATTGGTCGGGATTGTCGCATAGATTCACGATTCTTTTATATATAAGCCATTAGGAGAAATGTCGACAGCGTTGAAAGTACGAAAAAGCTACAATGGACACTTTCCACCACATGAGCTCCACGAATGACAATCCAAGGCACGAGTACTTCCCGCAAGGAAATGAGAGTCGGTGCAAGTGGCAAAAGACTCAAGCTAAAGGAAACGTTTTCAAGCACCCTGCACCACTACATTCAGATGTACAGAAGTATATTCTCCCTATCTACGAAGACTTATCGCGAGATGATCTACCTCAATGGTGCTTGAGCGGCCATACGCAAAATACCAATGAAAGCTTCGACTCAACAGTTTGGCGCTTCGCTCCCGAACACTTGCATTCCGGGCTGAAAATAGTCAAAATCGCCGTATTTGTAGCTGCCGGAGTATTCAACAAAGGATATTCTTTAATTTTGCAAATTCTGAATGCTTCAGAGATTGTAATCAGAAATAAATGCAAAGAATACGTCAACAATGTTGATAAAAAAAACGATTGGTTCGTCAGCAACACCGCAGCTCATTATCGTCTAAAGACGCTCGAAAAGCTCGAAGAGAGCCGCAAATGCAAGAAAAATAACTTTTTAAAGAAACCGAAGGAATATTGTATGGCGTAGAAATCGCAAATTAGGCGGTTAGTTAAAGATCATAGAGCTTTTACTTATCCAAATCTTTAACGCGTTTCTCTCAAAACTGCACAAGGCTTGTGTACGATATAGCTCAAAAACTAATCGACCGATTTCGATGAAATTTGGAACACACGTTTTTAATAGTATCGTCTTTGATACAAAACGAGATATTTTCGAAAAAAATGTTTAAAAAGTACTTTTTTAATGCAAATTATAGCATATTTTTTTCGAAAAATTCAACCTCTTTGTTTCAACGCATGCTACTTCACAAATTTTCAATAATTCTCACTTTTTCATAGTTCATATCCTCCGTATGAGTGTTAATTAAAGAAAAATCTTTGTTGGTTTTTTTCAGTCAATACAGCCAACGCTAGACTGTAGACAGTCTTACGAAATTCGCTGCATCTCGTTCAGAAATCTAATTATATTTTTAAAAAATACGTTGTAACAGCGGAGAGTACAATATCCAAAGTTTCAAAAATGTTGAACGAATTTTTTCTTTTTAAAAAAAGTTATAAAAATTACCAATTTTTTTCTCGCTCAAAGGGATCTCCCCTCTTAAGTAGATATCGGAATGATGATTAATTGAGAAGATCGGTCGAGAATGCAAATATCGGAGGGATTATAGGAGAGAAAACATCCAAGTCACTGCCTCTGGACGGGTTGGAAACTCATCAAAAAGCTAGATAGACCGTAGGTCGCTCGACCCAGCTTTCTCTCTCGCCTTATCCCTCACTGGCTTCTTCGGAATTAACTAATTCGCCTCTGAAAGCCAAGCACGGCTGCTCGGCGCCGTCACGGCAAGCTGCTACTAAATCGTCGACTTTTTACCCCCTGTCGGAGGCTGGGAGAGCACCGGATAGCCTCGACGACCGTTGTACGCTTCTCCCGTGGAAGAAGAGTCCGCGAGAGGGAGAAAAGCCGCCAAGATGATCGTGCTAAAACCGTGTGAACCACTTCACTATCCCGGTGTCCTAGACGTTAAGCGTCTTAGATAGTTGCAGCGCCAGCTAGTTTTCACAGGATAATCCGGTAATTTGAAAATCTCAGATAGAATGTAACACCTCGAACTTGTACGAGCCTACTACCGTGTCTCTTCGGGAGAAGGTGAGGGATGGGAGGGGGCGTAATTACATTCAGTTTTTTTTAAGTTACCATCAGAAATTTCATTCCTGTCGTTGGCAGCCTACAAAAGTAAAAGTTGCAGAGAGAAAAAGTTTCCTGGGCTCGGTAATACGTTTCATTGGATTACGAGTCGCGAAATAGATGACGAGGGAATCCTAGTTCCTACAATTAAGGTGACGTTACACACCGCAGTCCACAACGGAAACTGTAATCCAATTTACTCAGAGACGGTAAATATTTAAGACAAAAGCAAATTCGAATCCACGAAGCCCATTTACTCTGCAGTCGAAACGAATTTGCTTTTGTTTGAAATATTATATCCGTCTGACAGCAAATTGGATTCCAGTTTTGCAGCTGTTTCTTTATCACTCGCACGTACAAGTCGCATTGCCTTACGTTAATACGATGTAAAGGTTCGAAAGAGATAAAACTAATATTTCTCTCCAAAATTTCTTGGCCACCGATCATCTGTCGAATAAAAGAGAGCGATGATCTGCAGAATTGTTTGTCGTCGGTCACTGTTATCTTATCCGATCTTATCCGACGGATCAACCATGGCAGGGACATGCGGATTACAAATATTACAATTTTTATTCCCGAACGAATAGTATCACATCACCTTACGACAAAGTGTCAAACCGATGGAACTACTGTATTTAAGACTCCGTCGGTATACCTCTTCGTCGGTATTATCTTTTTTCATTGAGATGGTTAATCTTTTGAGCAAAAACAAGTTGGATTCACGTTTAAGATGACTAGTCGCATCTGAATCTATTTTGCTTTTGTCTGATATATCAAATGTCTCTGAGAAAGTAAAGAATCTGTAATTTTGCGACCCAGTCGATGTGTTATACCGCTACATTATGAATGTTTTACTACTCGGTCGGTAACAAAAACTATAATCTGTATTTCTCCGCCACGTTTGATGTGTTGAATAAAGAACGAGAACCGTTCCCTGCGTCTAATAATTCTGAAGGTAGCCGTTCTCGTCTTTTATCCGACAGATAATACATGTCAGAGAAATTTCGAATTAGTTCTCTATCGCTTACCTATGAGTTTCACATCGCGTAATGTGTTACACGTCGTATATCTTTCTAAGATCAACATAACGTGAGAATGAGATAGCAGAATTTTCCCATTAAAAATTTCTCCACAACTATTAATCTTTCAGATAAAAGACGATAAAGGTCAACTGCAATACGATAGAGTTATATTATGGTAGAGATATTATCTAGAATTGAATCGTGGTAAAGATGTGATTCGGTAAACTTTTTATGAGGTAATGTGAAAAACAACTCCGTTCTATATCAACTTTAGCTCAGTCGGTATCAAGAACTGGGTGTCTCAAAATCCCGAATGTGTATGAACACGACGAACCGCAATGCGTATACACCAACACCGTCAGAAATATACACATTGACGATTTTGACCGTTCGGGATATTGACAGACAGCCCAAAACAGTAATCCAATTTATTCATAGACGATTGATATTTGAGAAAAAAGGAAACTCGGTTCCACTGTAAAATAGATAGTCGAACTTAAACCTAATTTGTTTTATTATAAAAAATGTATTGTCCCGAGTATATTGAATTACAGTTTCCGTTTGCGATTGTATTTTCTGTGAATCAACGTCAACGCTTGGTAAGAGGTATAATTGTGCGACACAAACCACAGAGCCGAATGTCGGACAAGCGATATTCAATTTTCATTCGCACAGCTTAAGGTTCTTCGAGTCCTACAGTCAGTAAAGTAGATTCAGCTGAATCAGTAAATGCTTTGCTTCTTCAGTCGGTAATCCCGCATCCTCGCAAGCCGGGATCCCGCAGTGTTTGAGAGACATTCTGCTATCGGCAAGGTATGTTCCGTTGTGAAGAAATCAGGTTCAAGGGTCGGTGCCGCAGGGATCTACATTTTCGACATGTCCCGTAACGGCCTAGCTTATCTTCTCACTTTAATATAAAATGACTACTTTCTTGTAAATAAAAACTCAGTTAAAAAGCAACGGAATAGTGTCTGCCGCTGGATGGCTTTGAGAATGAAAATAGCTCTGTAATTTCTCGCATTACTGTATTAAGAGTCAAACTCCGATTATAATGCTTATGAGCTTACAGCTTATTGAACGCATATATCTATTCAGGAAGCCAAAAGTTGTCTAAGACGGCTGTGAAACTTCATCTTCCGTCTTTAATAATACTTGAATGGAGATTGAAGCATTCTGTTATTTTTCTTGCACCATTAAAATTAAAGAAAAGAACACTTCACCATGATTTTCAGTGCAAATATTATTTTTATTTATTTATTTCACTTGCTCTTTTTCTTTACATTTATTAATCATTCATAAAAGGCATTATTGGGCATTTACTATTTCGATTCCGTTTCTACACGATGATCGGATCGACTCAATGAGCTTTTGATTTATAACCCCATTTTTGAAACTCGTTTCAAACGTCTCTTCAACGCAACTGTAGACCTGTATCGCCAATGTCTTGTAAAATGTCCATAAAGAGGCACGTTCCTTGAATTGGCAGTTATTTAAAGTTATTTCGAAATTTATAGGCAATTCACCAAGCGAGAGATCATTGATTCTCAACAAATTCAAAAACTTCCCGTTAATCATTATCCATCTATAACTATCGTCAAAGTCGTCTTGCTAGAATAACACAAAAAACATTCACTGTATCTTGAGGATCACTTGCCTTGCGAGGCTTGTATATACAACCTACACCAATCAATGAATTCTCAGTAATATTCAATTCACGTAAAATCCGGAATCACAAATATGACCTTAAAAATGTCTGGATCTTCATAATTTAACTTTGTTAACTTTTTCTATTTTATCAATGTGTCCAACATTTTTTTTTAGACCTACGAAATAATAAATAATTTTAACGAATGAATACGAATAAATAAATAAATAAAATAAACATTAATACAATATCATCATCGACAGAATTCAATAATGTTTCGTGAGTCGAACATTAATCTGTTCATCGTGCATCGAATACCTTTTCAATCTTGAAACGTTTAGAACTTCTCGTTTAAACTAAATGGTCGTTAGTTAACGCAGCTTCCTAATACAGTTAGGTACTATCAAACGCGAATTAAAGTATAAACAATTGATAATTTAGAAATAATACCTTGACGAATGTTTTATACGGGAGAAACTATTTTTTTTTTTAGCCAAAACACATTTTTTAGAAAAAATACCGAGTAAGAGAATCGTGTCGTAACAGTTGACATGCCGTGCCGGCGGAATGCCGACGTGTACGACCGTGCCAGGCACAACATTCTAACAACACAGCGTGTCAATGCCGTGTCCGTACGGTACAGCAAGTCGTTAGACCCTACACGTGCTGCAACCGTGTAGACATAGTGTTGGCACGATGTGCTGTCGGAACATGCGAACGAAATGACTCCACTGTACCATCACGCCGGGCCGCTCGTGCCGCCATGCCATCGTGTAGTCCTTGTGCCGTCACTTTTTTTTCTGGGTGCTCTTGTAGTGAATTCGAAAATGTTCAGATACTACTTAATACTAAAAAATATACTAAAGATACTAAAAAAGTTATAGATTAACAAAGGTTAATAATGAAGATACAGAAATTTTAAAGGTCACATCAGATGTAGTAAAAAATTATGGAAATGGGCATTGGACTCACACTTTCAAAAGGACCCGTAATCTGACCCAATCGACGTCTTAATACACTGACTCTTGCCGGTGTTTCACCATCGTATGGAGTTATGTTTGTGATTTTTGCGAAGGCGTTATATTTTTCGTTGATGCATTTCATCGTTTGACCATAGATAACGTTTGCCATTTCCAGATAAGTATTGGCAGGTGCGATACATTGGTTGATATCTATGTTATACGTGGCAAACTGAGTGAGGTCAGCTCCAATCTGTAAAGTTGATTTACGTCAATCCGTCATAAGTACATTGATCCAATTTGACAATCAAATGGGACTGTAACAAATGATTCAGTTTACGAAGCATTGAACATTACCGGTTTAAAAACACTAATGATTTCGTAATTAATCCTATCCGTCACGGTCTTTCGTATATCGATGATCCGTTGATGTAGAGCAGGGGTCTCCAAACTACGGCCCGCGGGCCACATTCGGCCCGCGGACAGATTTTGGACTATTTCACTTTTTACCACCGGCAACAATGATAATATGGTTTTGGCCCTCGGAACTTACTGGAGTAATCAGTATGGCCCTAAGGCTGGAAAGTTTGGAGACCCCTGATGTAGAGCATTGATAGCTTCCATGTAGGACGAGTAGAGAGCATTCACTACCTAGATTTATTGAAAAATAATTCAATTTATTAGAGATAAATACGAAAAAGTTCCCACGTATCGGCCTTTGATCTCAAAATTTCGTGCTTTTTGGCTTTCTCATAGAGGAAGCTTTATTTTCGAAAAAAAAAAAGAACTTGGAGATTTTAACGTTGGGATGTTTAAAATAATCTAAAACATCTAGAAAAGTGTTTTTAAATAAATAGTCTCTCTGTGTGCGTGTGCGTGTGCGTGTGCCACTCTCGTTGTTAAGACTAGCTCTCGCATTTTTTCAGATATCAGGCTTATATTCAGTTCACTCTTGGGCTGTCATTAAATATTATTTCGGATTAAAATTGGCAAAAATCGGTCGAAAGGTTGAAATTTTATCGCATTTATAATTTTTTTAAAAACATCTACGCTCTATTTCACACAAATTTTCAGATATCAGAATGAAAATTCTTATATAAAACCTATCGAAACATAATTACCGTCACGTCATCTATCGAAAATTTATCGAACGTATAATTGGACTTTATGAGCATTTACATTTTTCCTTCTTAGTCGTGTTATAATATTCTACACAAATAGATTCACATTGAACAATGATTGATACAGAGCGTGGCAAGAATCCATCAAATGGTTCGAATTTTATGAAAATTTTGATGAAAATTACTATGATGAAAATTTTTAACACATGCAATGTGCAAGCAATGCGCAAGGTTCTACTTTGCAGTCATATTTAATTACCACTATTTGCAGTTTATCAACTCTTCGGTTTTTAATTTTGTGCATTGTACACTTACCGGACTAAAGAACACGGCACACAGAAAAATTGCGAAATTCACCATTGTTACTTCTTTGATAGTCTTCACGAGTTTGAATTAAGATTACTTGAGCAGCGCTTATGTAGGGTTTTCCGACGCCCCCCTCCCCATCCAGTAATTTATTTGGGTATGTCGATGGCGACAGATCCAGAAACATATGTGTGAAGTTTGATTGTTACATTTTACATACTTTTTTTAATGGGAAGCGATTGAATGTGACCAATCAAAGCGCTCTATTTTCATTCGGTGATCTCTCATACATGACTAACGTCGGTACCCCTTCCTTTTCCTCCGCATGACATAGATAAGCTCGAAGTAGATACAGCGGACATGAGACCGAATTATCAAACGACACCTGTTCCATTGCCATTCGCGGGCCTGACAGTTACGGAGTTGTCCCAAATAAAGATGTTAAAATACAGTATAGTTATTTGTATGGCAACGGCACGAGCCGAAGGCACCGCACTTCACGCTCGTTCGTTAAAATTCCCTATTATTACGCCCTTGCCATACAAATAACTAATATCTAAATTTGGGCGACCCTAATATATATATACATACACAGTATTCTTATCGTTTATTTACCAATTTTTTACGTAATTGATTTTCTCAAAATTTAATTCAATTAAGTCAATTTATCGAAAAAAAAACGATATCATCGACAAATATAGCTGTGCAATAACCTGTACCAAATATTTCGGCAAATTTACCGTAACGAGTACACGTGTTACTCCTTCTGGCAAAGCGGTATTTTTTTTTACCAAAACTATAATGTTTTCATCGGTAAAAATATACGGATTATGTTCAGTCAAATTCATGTGTAACTGTAATACATTTTTGGAGAAAATTTAACATACCTGTACTAGAAGCAGTTATAGATAAGCCGTGTCTTAAATACCAAACACATTTGTGTCTAAGATTCAGAGTTACCGATGTGTATGAAAAAAATAGTTCAGTAGCGGATAACGTTATAACGTTTCTGTAGAAAGCGTTTACTATAACGTTAATGGTACCTGAGTTTCTATGCATATAGTATTATGTATACTAAATTAAATACATTTTTTTACTCAGTGTTCATAGTAACTATAATTTTAAGAAAAATGCTATCTTCGGTAATAGTACAACTGTAACATATCTGAAATTATTATTCCTTCCCGATATCTTTAGGATTAGTGTGTATTAAAATAAATTGTTAGCTTTTTGTTTAAATCACTTTCCGCATCAAGGAGGCTGAAGCACGAATTGAAAATATTCAATTGACTGAAATATAAATATGATATTAATGAATAATAACGAAAGACGTGTACAAAATTCCAGATTTTGTTGCTACGTAGTTTATCTATAATAAATTGTTGAAGTTTCGCGCTTTTGCGTTGATTTTTATGGCAGTAGCAATACGGTTACATGAAAAAAACGAATCGAAAAATATTCAGAAATTCATGCAAACATACCAATGGCAAGGGGATACTACCACGAAACGTACATACAAATTTCAGAGCAATTCACTGTCTACGGTTTGAGCTTGCACGAGTAAGACGCATCTTTCTCTCACGCTCTCTCGGCACGCTTGGGATTCCGCACAGCGGACTTCTCGCTCCACCCTCCTCGAGGCGAAGCGAAACCTCCATACTTACAGATGTGCTGCTTCTCTTTCACTCTGCCGTGTTCGCCATACTAGTTCTACTTCTTTTGCACTCATGGATGTTTCGCTTTGCCTTAAGGAGAGGCGAAACACTCGCTCTGCCGCACCTATTTTTCTGAACACTCTCTCTCGTTCCACGCTAAACAAATGAAAATTGGTCAGTAAACTGCAAGTACGTGAACCTCGCAGGTCACAAGCGTAGAATTGTTAAAATTGAAAAAAAAAATTACAGATTAATTATCCGCAGTTACTGGTTTTGATGGATTAATCTTTACGATTATAACTTTAACCACGAAGCAAATGTTCGAAGTTGCCTCCATTTGCTTCAAGGCACAAAGTTAAACGCCTTTGAAAATGGCGTACGGTGTTTTTCGAATTCAGCCTGAGAATTGCTGCGCATGCTTGACGAATGCGGTTTTGCTACCAGGCAGTTATTTAGCATTTTACCTTAAATTGACCTTCTCAAGGTCACGAAAAAAAACTTCAAAATATCATTTCAGACGTAAAATTTTCCGCTCTTTTCGAATCCGGTGTCAAAAATAGGGGTTCCCATTAAAAAAAAACCAATCTGACCTTCAAATAACCTTGACAAGTAGTCTCAAGGTCAAAGATAGTTACACAGATAGGTGACCCCCATTATCTTGAACAACTTTTGTCTGAACCATTTTTCCGTATCTGTCTTAGGTACAAAGAAATTTGGGTCCGTAGATTAAAATGGCCCACCCTGTATATCGAAATGCCACAAGATGACCGCCATTTCTACTATAATCGTTCATCTGTACCTAACTTCAGAACGCTCAAGGTAGAGTGATAGAAAATCACGTGGGATTCACTCAATATATGTTTTATTTAACAACATGTAAATTTGAATAAGTTTGTTGTACATCAAAGATGTTGTTAACAACTAGAAATTAATAAAAACGCAATGCGATTTTCTAATTACCTTTGTTGCTTTAATTATAAATACAAGAGTGCAAAAATACTTGAGCAATTAAATAAAATAGAATTATTACGAATTATTTAGCTGTTTTAATATCCAAAAATGTAATAACTATAAAAACATATAGCATACATGAAAATGCTGTAGAAAGTCACATGAATCTAGGTTTAAAAAGTATGAAATAAAAGAAAAAATTTATTTCAAAAACTCCCGACTGCAAAAAATTATAATAAACAGGACTTTAGCTTTAAAAATTTCTCATATGAAAATAGATCTAAAAAGGATGTAATAACTTCCAATTACAATAATTCATTTAATGCTGTCAGCTGTCACTAGAGTCGGGAGACGTCTCCTGAACATTGCAGCCGTATTTTACATATCATGAAACATGATGGTGCCTGGACTCTAATTTAAAAGAAAAATTATATACGATATGGACGTTTTCTAACGCAGAAGAAGAAATAATTCGAATGTAAATTAACTATTATTTTTGTATATCAAATGGATAAACTTCGAGACTTGTGATATATGCAAATCATGCGCATGTGTAAGCGGTCACCCAGCCGAGTACTGACCCCGTTACGCACTACTTAATTGGGAATGTACAGTCAGAGAAGCCGAGATGACAGCACTTGTTTATCGCTGTTGATATAAGCGTTATAGAATGTTAATAATAAATATATCGACGTACCGATGGAAAAACGTGTTGCAAGTCTTCACATTGTAGCACTCTGAACCAAGCCGAATTGCATTTGATTCGTCGATCAGCTGTTTTCGACCGGGACCTCCTACGATGCGCGAGCATTTATAATCTGAAGTCAGCTGTTGAATGTCTGGTGTATACTAAAGATAGAATCTTCCGAAAATGTTGATAACGAGAGATAAATCTTACACTGGAGATATTCATGATGGCTGAGGTTTCCGCGGTATAACTGATAAGAGTTTCGTGGTGCTGAATCCACCAGCTTCATTCAGTATTCGCAAAAGATCCAGCTCATCTACGAGTCTAACGAAACTAGGTTAAGGGGTGTGTACAATTCTGTGATTAACCATTTCTACTTAATAAACAAACGTTCAACAGACAAGCTCAACTTGTGCCTTTAAATATATTCCTCCTATAATTAACTTTTGAATTGCCAAAAGACTTTAATGATTTTATTATTAAAAAATTATTCCAAAAGATGTCATTAACATTTTAAAAATAGAAATAAAGCTTAATCTCAGCTTCCCTGTTAGTTTAAAGCACAATGGGTCAGACTCTGAGTGAGCCTGTTACAACAAAAACCTCGGCATGTTGTCGGGATTCGAACTATCGTGTCGGTAGCTCGTGCATGCAAGGTTGGCGCATTAAGATGGAAGATTGTCATGTGCATATACTTTCCTTGCCGGATGATCCTGCAACTTCATTTTTTGCTGTTTACGATGGTCATGGAGGTAAGAATTATAGTTGTAGGAAAAAAATTATGTTTGTTATTCATTGACCACAATTGGATCGACCATTCTTGAATTTCCTTTAAGAATTTGTCACTTTGTTATTCTTCCGATAGTTCTTTACCACTCGTTTTTAGTTCACCTCAATTTTTACATCTTCCTTTGAGCGTTCATAAAAATTATTTTATTTTAAAAGATTTTAAGAAAATCTGTGAATATTCAGTGAAAGAATTAATCGTTAGAAAATGAAAATTCCATTCATTGATATTATTTTTATACTAGAGCAAAGTACCAGGGTCCATTGATTTTGGTTAAAAAGTTTTATTTTATTTTTTTACCGATTAACAAGATTCTTAGGAAAAAACTTTTGCCTTCAATTGTTCGTAACGGTGTTACGATTGTGTAAAAAAATTCCTTCATTCAAATATAAAATAACGTTGAAAAAAGAATGGATCTCTGCCTCTGCTATTTTTTGTATTCGGATCTGGTAAATTTCTTACATTATCAGAACATGTTAATTATCAATTTTAATTATCAGATCGTAGGAGGTTTTTCTTAAGATTTTGTCATGGATAGAAAAACTTTTTTTACCGATATCAGTTGACTTCCACCCTTGATAGAAAAAGTTTAAACATTGGGCAAATTAAAAGAATTATAAGTTCAATAAATCGATATTGATAAAACAAAAGGAATATTAAAGCGATTAACTTAAAGAGTAATTAATCGTTTATAATGCTGACCACTGTAAATAAATGTGTTCTGTTCGGCTCGTCAGGTGCCGCAATGTCACAACATGCTGGCAAGCATCTTCACGAGTACATAACTAAGACAAACGAGTACAAAGCTGGAAACATAGTGGAAGCTATGCAACAGGGTTTTCTTCAGCTGGATAAGGCGATGCAGACGGATGCGACTCTCATGGTTGAACCAGCTGGAACGACAGTCATAGCTCTACTCATCAGAGACAACATTCTGTACAGCGTACGAATTTAATTAGCGAATTTTGCACAAGTTCGTTTCTGTTTCCTATATTGGATTGATTATTATTGTTGTATGTCAGGCAAACGCCGGCGATAGCCGAGCAGTGGCGAGTGTAAATGGCAAAGCCATTCCTTTGAGTCGCGATCATAAACCTACTTTGGACGACGAGAGAAAACGAATCGAAGCCGCGGGTGGCTGGGTCGAATTCAACAGAGTCAATGGTCATCTGGCGCTGTCACGCGCCCTTGGAGACTTTAAATTTAAAAGGAACAACTCCAAGTCACTGGAAGAACAGATAGTAACTGGTAATTGAAAAGAAATATCGTGAGTATCTTGAGACCCAGGTGAATGTACTCAAAGAAATCATTTTAGGTGACAAATCAAATAATTCAAACGAAAAGTTTATGAATTTATACCCGATAGAAAATGTAATTTTAGCAGCACTTGTAATTGAAACGTTATTATTATTTAATTTGTTAAAAAACTGCTTATAGCTAATAATATTGGTCGACTTCTTTCCAGCGTAAAACTCGAGATCGATCGATATTTTGTAAATTTACCTGGATCTTGAAACTCTTAACCAATTTGCTAAAAACGAAATTGACATTTTTCTACTAAACTCTGAACAATATCTGAAATAACAAGTTTTTTAAAGATAAAATATGTAGAAAAATGTTGATTCAAAGAACGATACAAAGAGTAACACGCAGTTATCTTGAATACTAAAAATTCTTAGCGTTTCCGGAAGTTCAGAAGTTTCCGATAAACGAGGATTGGGAATTTGTTATCCTGGCGTGCGACGGTATCTGGGACGTGTTAAGTAGCGAGGAGGTCGTGCGATTTGTGAGAACACATCTGGCCAACGCGTTGAAGCCCGGCGTAGATGAACAAAGCATAGCGGTGGACCCCGAAGAGATATGCGAGGCATTGATTAACAGGTGTCTCGCGCCGGATGCTCTAATGGGTACAGGTTGCGACAACATGACCGTCGTTCTCGTTTGCTTTCTTCACGGTAAACCGTACACGCACCTGATAGCCCGATGTCAACAGCCGATCGAACCGATCGATGCACTTTCTTAGCGAACAACTTTTAATCACGGAATTTCACCCATAAATATAATGCGTTCATCCAATCCGCGAAATTTCGTCTGGACAGTGTAGTAGAAACTATCGTCGTTATTGTTGTTGTTGTTGTTATTATTATTCATATTATTCATATTATTATTATTATTATTATTATATTCGTTACATCTTGCTTCATTTAATGGGACGTGTGTCTGAAAATTTATAAATATTTGTATTTAAAAGGAGAAATGATAAAAGAACCTTTTAGTCTGTTAACTGACGCGATAGTTCAGAAATTTCTGTGATTGCTGTTACTTTGATTGCTAGTATCGTAAAATGGAGAAATCAATTTACCGAATCGTGAGAAAGCTGTCGTTATTAAGAAGCTTTTTATTTACAGTCCCGTTTAACATTTACGAGAAAAGTTCTCGATATAGCTATATTCAGCAACAATCGTAAAATCGAACTCTCACCCGTTTCCTTTTATTTATCATTTTTATTTTTTCCTCTTCTTTTCATTCCCTATTACAGCCCATAACGGTCCTGTATGGAGGTTACCGCAGCATTGGCTAGCGAACTAAGCCGGCCGGCAACCTTCGTCACACCCTGACGAACGCTTTCCTTGACGTCGTCCAGATCCACGGTGTTACCTCTCGAGGTGATGCTACCTATCGACATGGACGAAGTTGGAGCTGAATGGTTGGGGCTCCCGGTGCCGAAGTAGTCGGAGGATGAGATACTCGAGGAGCCCTCGAAGCGCCTCAGATTACTCTTTCGTTCCCACTGCTAATTCATAGTACGTTGAATTATAGTATCAACGATATTTCATTGAAACTCACGAAACTTAATTAACCGATCAAACAAATATTAAAGCTTCCGAATTATGGGAATGTGATTGCGTTCATTCACTAGATTTCCGCATAAATAATTATAATTCATTCGTGTCACGTATGTTTGCTGTTTTATAAAGGAACCTTTGTTTAAACTAAAATTGGTAGACCTTCTAAAGGAATGTCTGAATATTCATTGACAATTATAACATTTTTTTTTAATTTGCTCACGTTTGCAGAGATAATGTTTAAAATGTAGTATTTTAGCATGGGTTACATGACGACAAGTAAAAACTACCATTTTTACATTATAGTGATTATTTATACTGTCAAAATGAACTCCCTTACATCGAGTACATCTACATGTACTGTCTACATCGAGAGTATTTTATGAAAAAAAAATTCTATCGCAGTATTGGAATATTAGTGACACATTTAAAAAAAAAAAAAAAAAAAAAAACTGGTAGTGCCTCCACTCCACTCTAACAGGTTGGATGTTAAACAGAGACAAAAATATGAAACGAATTCTGGCGTTTGCTCCCGACCGTTGATAACAGACGTAAGTAATAGAGAAATAGAGAACACGTATCTTTGAGGTAATCCTTGCGTCAGACAAGTCAAGCGAAGTACTATTTTTATGTGAAGTTGAAAAGAAACTTCAACATATTATAACATCAAAAATATAAATCTTACATTGAATTTAGAGTCTCACCTTTGATGCACAAACGTACAGTGAGAACCGTACGAGTACGATATCACCATGAGCGAATGCGGCCCAGTGAGAAATCGACAGAAGTTTGTAACACGTCGCGATGTGCGACACGCCGGCTCTCCATCATTCTTCGTCAATATTTATCTTTTGGGTAAAAGACGAGAACGGTGAACTGCAGAATTGTGAGACGCGGTTTACCGTTCTCTTCTTTTATCCGAAAGACCTATCGAGATGCGGAAATTTGACTTAGTTTTTTTTTTACTGAACGAGGGGTAGCACATCGTCTTAAATACATTTTTTGTCTCCACATTAGGTGGCATATACTTTCGATGTATATTTATTGATAATCAATATTATTATTTATTTTATTTTAACTAGAATACGTGAAAAAAATAATTTTTCAAAACTTACCGAATCATCGTTGGCGCCGTCACGGAAGTATTGATCAGAACTAATGGCCTTCGCGCCGCCAAATTTTCTCTGAGCTTCACCGTCCGCTGGTGTCTTGATGTCATTTTTGCTATTGCTAGAGCGTGGAGTCACGCGCTTCGGCATTTCTGGTTCTGAAATAACAACGACGTCCTCGCCGCGAGATTTACCACCGCTGGATTTGTCGGTGTAGGGTGTTGAAAGAGCCGTGAAAAATTCGTCAGAATCCGTAGGGCGGCCGCTTCGACGGATCTCATCGTCGATGTTCCATCTATCGTAACCAGTCAGTGGCTGGCCAACAGCGACCTTTCGTGTCGATGACTCTTGCGCTATAACGCGCATATCGCCAAATGCGGAGTGACTCGCTCCGGTCCTCGCGTTAAATCCCATACCGAGCCGCTCGGCCTGACTCGCTTTCGAAGGATCCATCAGACGGCTTCGCTCCTCCATTTTTTTTGCCTGCTCCGTCAAATTTTGCTCGTAACGATAAGCCAATCGACTGTTTATTTCATCCTGTTCCTCCTTTCCACGCTCCGGCACGTTTATCTCCCGAGTCTCGGGGCTCGACTCGGCTACGCTTCTCTCCAGCTCGTCGAAGTTCGTCTTTATCCGCTGTGCACCCAAACCACCGGTCTTTTTCCCCAGCTAAGTAGAATAAGCATGGTTTTCGTTACTTCTACGAGTAATTCGTGATCTTCGAGACAGGTTAATAGGCTACCTATGGATACTTACACCGGGTCGCTTAGCTTGAATCTTTCGACTTCCTATGGTAGACTTTCTTTCCGTTTGTCCAAGGGCAGAACCCGATAGTTGTACAGAAGGTCCAACCGAATTGACTAGCATGTCAGGAGTATTTTGTATAGTACTGCTATTCGCTGTTATTTCACTGCTCCTTGTTTTAGCCAATGAGATTGTTTTAGTTTCTTCTTGGGTCTCCAGTGACAAATTGTCAAAATTATCGTGCTCTTCGAAGAAATCGACTTCAGCAGGTTCTTCCGTTCCAGTATCAACAGTTTCTTCTAAATGTAACTGTTAGCAAAAATTGTATTTTAGAATTACAACTATTTTATTAGAGAAATCATAAACTACGTGTGAACTATGTGCTGTGGATTTATCGACAAATTGTTACATAAATCTTAATATCAATATTGTTATATGTTGAAAATCTAAACAAAATCACAAATTATTTATTAAGTGAGACACACAACTGAAACTTTGATATCATACAGCAGTGATGGAAAGTTGCATTATGTACAATTTTGTTATTAAAAAAAAACAAATCGTCAGGCAGTCAAAAATCAATGAAATATCACAGTAATTTTGGTTTTCTTTTTGAATGACAAATATGGAAAAAAAATGCAAATTTCAGTTTCAAAATTTCACTGTTATATCGTCATGTGTTGTGAAAGCACAATATGAAACAAAAAGAATGTCAAATATCAAATTGAAAAATGAAAAATGTCATTTACACACATCTGGCTCACCGATAATTTATTCAAATTTGTTGGTAGTAGGACCTACAATTATCAAATTTCTGTTGTAAATGCTGCAACTGTATGGAACAAAGCTTTTCGAATATACAAAAAGTTGATTCTTACTTTAGTTCCATAACGTTTCATAGCCTGAGCAGAATTTTGTGACAATTTGTCCCTGTACAGCATAGCTGTCCTTGACTTGTACTTCTGCTGGGCGTCTGTGCTTGTGCAATTGTGTTGAGCAAAGTAAGCTCTCTGCGAAAGACGCGAATCGTGAAAAACAAATTTGAAATTTCAGAATTATTCCAAATGACAAGTAAATAACTAACAGCTGCTGCGTTGCCTCCGAGTTGCATATTCCTCAACTGCAGCCACGTCCAATTGGTATCCAGCTGTGACGATCTAACAAAAGTCAAATGTACTCCGAGGCTTCTGTGTACCGCGGAGCAGTCGATGCATAAAAATATGCCATAGGTGACACTGCACCATGCTGGATTCTTGGCATTGCAGTCGAAACAAGTCTGGGATAAAATGATTTATAAATTTTTAACGAGAAATAGCAACATTCGTATTCCTTCGAGAGCAGCAATATTGGAAAAAGCGTCGAGTGCGCCAAGTAATCTACGTTGATGTCAGTATCGCGCGATGCATTGCTTTCATGGAACGTGTTAATAAATTTTTATCTTTCAAGCTAAAACGCTAATAGTTGGTGGGAAAAAAAAGTAGACCGAGGCGTGTCATATTAAATGGAAATGTTGGGACACACGACAACCAGGTGAAGAACCCGGTGTCCGTGGTCCATCGGTAGAAAATACGCGTAATTAAAATCGTGCAAAGGTATATCGTACGATTGACGAAATAATTGAGTGAATCAATGCAGACCTTGTTAGCGGGAACGGCTCGTAATCTTTTAAAAATCTCCTCGATATCGCTTTTACTCGGTCCTGGATCTGCCATTTTTGACGTGTTGTCAACTGTGACGCAGGGTATTGTGGGTAAGCGATGGAGGAGTAATCGCCGGATTGGCGCTGACGTAGTCGTCGGTTTTTTTATTATCAATCTAGCGCGGGCCAATCAGCATTCGATTAAACGTTGCTGAGCAGCTCTCATCACCAGTCGATTATTTATTATTTTTATTCCCGATAAAACTAGTAGTTTTATCGAGTAATTATATTACATTTTAAATACATAATTGTCAGTCTTATTTCTTTCTCTTTTCGACGGGGTCAAGTCTCTGTTGAGCTGCGCTCGGAGAATCGCTCACGTTCACGTCTTCTTCCTCCACCTCCAGACTATTCAGCCTATGAAAAACAAAAAAAAATTATTTATTTATTTATTCATGTAATTTTAAATGATAAAAGCGATGATATCATTTACTTTCTTCTTTTAACTTGCGATCTATACCTACTCGTCTTGTTCCAAACTGTGAAGCATTTGAAATCCAGCGTCGAGACTCGGAGGAAAACCCATATCGGGATCGAGCAACTGCAGGGTCGGTACTTCTCTGTAGACGTTGCCGAATGCGTCGAGCTCTTCGAATTGTAGTTTACCAGCTGCCTCGTCGAGATCCATTCTGAAATTAAATGAGTCGCGTGGTAATTATATTTTATTAATGTCCCTTTTAATCACAGAGAGGTGCATGGTTAATACATTTAACCTTGCAGAGCTCTTAAGATATCAAGAACATCGATAATTACTTGCTGCATGTACTGAGTTCCAAGCGTTGCTCTTCCGCCATTATCTCAGCTTCTTGCTTCATCTTCTTCTCAAATCTTAGAATAAAACCCTGATAGTAATCGTGCAGAGCGATTACGCCACCCACACCTGCTTCCAGTAGTACTTTCTCCATAGCGTCCTAGAGAACAGGTTTCAATTGCTCAGTTCACCGTTAAGGTACTCGTTTTAAAAAAATTAATAAATAGCGAAAATATCGTCGTACTGGGAAACCATGCTCTTTCTGCTCCACCGTAACTTTCAGCAGCAGCGATATCCTCCGCAAAAAATGTTCACAAATGTCCGTGAGCGTTTCTACAGCCGTGTCGGAGGACGACTCAAATCCAATGTGGGCAAGTAGAACAGTCACAGCGTGTTTCAACAACTTTCGCGCAGTAATCGGTTTCAAATGTGGTATGTTTGAAATTTTCTTGAATATCGGTCTGCAACAGTCAAATTATACGTTAAAACGATGTGTCCTACACGTCGTCTGGCTCTGCCAGATAGCCATATGTGTGTGAGAGACAGCTCAATTTACCCATCGACAATTTTTCCGTCACGATTTATCTTTCGAAGAAAAGAACAATCGATCATTCAACTTAATCGCCTTAAGACAATGTGATACACCTTCGTTAACTGTAATCATCAACAAAAACTAATCCAATCTATTCAGAGGTGATTGGTATTTTGAGTAAAAAGCAAATTACATTTCGATCCAGAGTAAATAGACGAAGCGAAGAAAGTAAAACTTACATAGAGGCGTAGTTCTTACAGTTCTCGTGAGACGAAATAAACTAGGGCCTCCAGCTAAACTAGGTGGATGAACCCAGTTTTGTGAATCGTCACGAGTAGCATAGAAGTCGATAGAAATTGACAAAAATCGCATAAATCTAGAAGGGATTCGGTCTGGTTCCAAGAGGTTTTTATACATTTCTACCAGTTTCTATCAGACCTTTTCAACAGAATTGCTTCAGTTTGCCGAATTTGATTTTGTCTAAAGTATTAACCGGCTCTGAGTAAATGGAACTCCAGTTTCTGTTACCGATTACAGTTTCCGAAGGTGTCATCATCATCGTAATTCAGTTACATTGAAGACTTCAAAGATAAAAGCACAGATTTTTTGTACAATTACCTATCTGTACACGGCGATTGAAAGAGAAAAGGATTTGAAGGTCTTTTCTCATCAGGAAGATCTTGCGACTCTATTGTCGATCCTAATCCCAAGATTGTTCCTTCACCCTAAAAATAAATACAAACTTTATTAATTTATTCACACCTGTAAAGCATTTTCAAAAGAATTATCCAAATATTATCAAAAATAACACCTTATTCCTTGTACAGGAAGCTTTGCGATGGAACAAAGCTTCCTCGTTAAAGAAATTTTGTGAGAATGAAACAAAGCTTCCTCTATAAGAAAGTCAAAATGGTAAATGACCCTCTTCGCTATAGTAAATGCTTTGCGAGTAACAGAAAGTTGTATGGATGCAACGTAAAAATTTCAATTTTATATAGAAATTTATATACTTTTAGCGATTCAAATTTTAACAACAAAATATTATCTTTCTTCCTGTTAACTGGAGATAATTGAATTGAATCTAATTTTTGATAATGCTCATTAGATTTGTACCAAAACTGTTAATGTTATTTTTAATGTCATACCATTGCTCGAAGTTGCTGATGAAGATTTATCGTGTTCAAAACATGGACATTCTCCATTGGTAATCTAGAAATAAATGCAAATTATTAGAATAGTTCCTTAACGGTTTCTTACTATCTTATTTATTTACTCACTGAATAAACTCTGGTTGTGTATCAGTCTGATAATCGCAATCTGTGTTGTTTGATTCATCCATGACTTGGCGCCAAACATTTTCTATTATATCCGGAGTTATGACCTCTTGCTTGTGAGTTTCTCTTGCCGGCAGTTCGCCCCAAAGAGATCCTGTGCCGACCGCTTTGTTGGATTTCATAGTATGAGCTTTTTTTCATATACAAAAATCATCAATGATCCAAGCAAATTTTATAAATAATCCAACTTGTTTTTTTTTAATACATATAATAAAAAAATTGTTTTTTTTTTGTAATTAAAATATGGTTAGTTTTAGAAAAATGATTTTACTTTATCGATAAATATTATATCGAAGATAATCGTGATAAGGTTTGCATCGTATGTACCATACGACAACTCAGTTTTCGCGCCACTGGGAGAGCGCAGAAGTCCGAAAAAATAGCTACGCGACGTTCCTAACTCGATTTAAAGAGTTTCCGGTCGAGCATTGTGCACTAGCAGACTCCATGAATATCCTTAAAACTCCGAACGATATTATCTGTAAAGATTGTGGCACGTTGGGAATATATTTGACGAGTAAATCAGTTGTATCGTCGACGATTATAAAATTTTGTGGTTAGAATGGTTCGATATTCACTGTTCGGCCATATTTCTTTCCCAAGTACAGCATTAAAGACTCAGAGGGCGCTACAGCTACTGAATCTGCGCATGTGCTGATTTGTTTTGAAAAAAAATTTTGATCTTTTTTATTTAAATAAAAAGCCTTAAAAATATTACAAAGAGTAGATTTATTGAAAATTCAAACAAACAGGAAGAGCTAGGACGATATGGAGAGCGCAGCGGCTTCGGTTCTGAAGAGGGCGGTGGACATGGATCAAAAAGAACAATACACAATGGCTCTTGTTCTTTATCAAGAAGGACTGCAAATTCTTGTTGACACAATCAAAGGTTTGCATTACTTACACGTTATTAGATTTATTCAGTCTTTTGTATTATTATCCATCGGTACGCTTGTTAACTCCACAATGTCGTTTTTTCGTCGTATTTAAATTCCTCAAAGCTAACAATAAAGCTTAAGACGAAGCGAAACTTTCATACTCCACTCATGAGTGTGAAAGAGATACAACTAGTACAGCGCTTAAGGCGGCATGAGGGAGAAGCAGCAAGCTGTCTCTTTCGCACTCATCTGTGAAGTACAGAGGTTTCCCCTCGCTGTCGCCTAAGTCAGTGTGCTACAAGAAAATAATCTTAAAAAATCGATGTGATGTTGTGAGCAGGTGTGAGTGTTTCGCTTCCCCTTAAGGAATGACCTGCTAACCCCTTGGTCGGCAATAACAGCTGTAATGCAAATATCTCTGCCACGATTGATTTTTCTTATAAAAGAGGACAACGATCAACAACGTCTTACAATTTTACAGTTCACGGCCGTTCTAACTTTCATAAAAATCCGAAAGATCAATTGCGGCGGAAAAATTCGCGATGGGAAAATTCTATCTCTTTCGCACGCATGACAATTTGAGAGAGACATACGATACGTAGTTCACCCTCTTAAGGTGATGCTTTACATATTTCTATTTGTCTCTTTCGCTTCATCGCTCGAACTTATGACGACTCAGTCGATACTACATATCACCTTAAGGGTGGGCTCAAGTCATGTGATCTATGATCCGAATATCCGCAAATGCGAAAGAGACAGAATTAAAAACGTTAGACTTGAAGTTTAAAGAAATTGAATTTAGTTATTACTGTTTATCTATTTAAATAACAAAATAATGTTTTAAAACAACCTTGAAAGGATTAATTGATTTATTATTTTAGAAACCAAGGATCCGGTCAGGAAGAAGCATTTTCATTCAAGGGCCTCGCAGTACATGGAACGAGCTGAGAAAATAAAAGCGCTGATTGATGAGAGAAAAGCCGCTGGAAAATATAGAGAACAAACGAAGATCGAAGCAGGGACTATTGGCCACGGATATGCGTCACTTTTTGGAAGATTTTTGGACGCCTCGGTCACTCATATTTATATCGAGGATCCTTATATCCGACAATTTCATCAGGTAATCGAATATACCGACTAAAGTGAAATATCTAACTCAAGGACCGTTTTTCTACGATATTTTCTTAATATTTTCAGTGTCAAAACTTAGTACGATTATGCGAGCTCGCTGTTCAAAAATGCCACTCGTTGTCCAAAGTATCACTGGTAACTACCCTGGATCCAGATGATCGAAAGAATCAAACAGCGCGATTGGAGGAATTAAAGCAGAGTCTTTCGAATCGTCTCGTGACCTTTGACGTTTCGTACTCTGACACGCTACACGATCGTCACATTAAGTAAGGACCCTGAATGATCTTTTTCTCCACTTTTTTTACTTATTTAATTGCATTAGTTTAACATAATGTGATACACACATTCAGATACTGCAATTCAATCTACTTGGAGACGATTGATGTTTAAAAATGAAGCAATTCTGCTTCGCTTTGTCTTTCTGCCGCGTGGTGGAACTGAATTTGCTTTTTTCTCAAACATCAATCGTCCCTGAGTCGATTGGATTACAGTTTCTCATACAAACTGGGCCCAGGTGTACGGTAGTGAAAAGATGTGTCATATTACCTTAAGATGACGTCTACTACTCGGTCGGTAACAAATACTGTAATCTGAATTTCTCTGTAACGGTTGATCCGCCGGATAAAAGTCGAGAACGCTGCCTTCCGCCTAACAACTCTGCAGGTCAACGTTCTCGTTTTTTATCCGACAGATCAACCGTGGTGGAGAAATTCTGGATCGCAAGATTACTTCTATCTCTCTTGCATTGATATACATATGTTCCACATCAACACGCGATTTGCTACAAATTTCCGTCGTCCTCTACCGCTGCACCGCGATTGCCAACCGTAAACCGCGTTTGGCAATCCTACGGTTCACCGTTCTTGTGTTTCATCCAAAAAATCAATGCTTCACAATTACAAGCAAAGAAACAGTTGTCTTACCAACTTTACAGTAAAGAACTTAAAACATTAATTTTTGTTTTAGACTGAGTAACGGCTGGGTCATAAAAATCGGACGAGGCTTGGATTACTTCAAGGCACCTGAGGGTAAATTTGTATTAGGAACTTGCGACCTAGAGCTAAGGCCTTGCCTCGAAACCACAATTGACATATTCCACGTCAGTCAGGTACAAGAGAGCGTCAAGTAACGACTATAATATCGAGCAGAAAAAGTAATTTTTTCTTCATTAATTATTGTTTGACAATTTTATTCGTATGAATTAATGACTAAACTGGTAGTTATTAAAAGCCAGTTTTATGGCACAATGTCTGTATAATATCGGGAAATTAATTATTTGAATATACAATTTATATATACTATACATTTAAATATACTATATGAAAGTACGTAGTGCGTAACGTGGTCTAACATATTTAGTGTCGTGGGAAATAAACAAATATTTTTTTATATACGAATTAAGTATTTTTCTTGAAATACTTTGAAAGCCCGAGCGTAGCTATTTGGTTATGCGAACGAAATGAATTTTATTTTCTTACGGTGTAGATAATAATATTCTTTGATATGTACACGAATTTTTTAGGATATCTCTGCGTTTTATAATTTATCAGAAAAATACATTTTTTTATTAATATAATGTTATACGCAGGCGCGAGAAGAAGATAAAAATTGTTCTGTCATTATTGACACGATACGAGGAACGACATGTATATATATTTCGATACTAAAGAAAAAATAACGCATAAATTCTTTTTTTTTCGTGGGACAGTCTGGCGTTGAAAAAATTTGTCAAAGAATAATATAATTGTTATCAATTGATCGAAAGCGCGATGTCTCGTTGCTTCAAATTAGGTAAAATATTAACAAATTTATACAGTGAACAACGTCGTTTCAGCCAATTATGCTGTAATCGCTCGCTTTTGCAACGTTAATTTCTCTGGCGGCGCGTTTGCAAGCGCGTCTCAGAGACTTTGTGCACTTGAGGTATCCCGCCTGTTGCTCGTCTTCCGAACCGGGATTTTCGTTCGTATACGATGGAAGACAATCCGCACCGCCTACAGCGACAACCTGCCTCGCGATTTCTGGATCAACGCAGAGTCTCGTGAGCGCCTCGGCCGCTGTAATTTCCAGACGACTGTACGCGTCTTCGAGACCCGGAGGTCCCATTCTCAAGAAGCAAATCAACGCTACCGATGCTCTCGCTCTCGCGAGATGAGGTCTTGCTTCGGTTATTTTAGCGAGTTTGCCGATCAACGATGCTACTTGCTCCATCAACCAGACGTTACCGCCCGCTGATTTCTTCACGCACTTGAGCAACTTACGCACCGCTTCCTGCGCCAATATAGGTTCGACGAATTTTCGCGAATCGGCTAGATTGTTCAGAGCCGCGGCTGCTAACAGAAGAGTCTGCCCGCAGGTCGTGCGTTCCGCAAGGCGTGTTAAAAAATCTACGAGATCCGTAGCGAAGGGTTCCAAGTGGCTGAGACCCAGAGCATCCGTCCACGGTGCCGTTATCTGCACTACGAGAGCCGCGGCTTCCATCTTTTCTGTTTCCGGTGTTGTTTCCGTTGCCAATAAGTCTAATAGTATCTCCGGGCCACCCTCGCGAACGAATTGCTCTATCGCTAATGGACAGCAACAGACACTGGCGAGAGCGCGCAGGGAGGACGCTCGCAAATCGCTGGATAATCTTCCAGCGGAGATAAGAGAGGTCAACAGAGCCCGGACCCCGAAGCAACGTGCTATACTGCTACCTGCTCGGGTACCTGCGAGTCCAAGGGCCGTGAGGGCCGCTAATGCACCGCGTGCCGCGCTTCCACCTTCGTGCGGTGCTTCCTCCAAACCTCGAACCACTCTCTGTAAAACGAAAGATGAATATCTCATAACGATGCTGCTCGAAGACTCTGTTGATAAGGAATTCATGAAAAGGCTCAAGCATTTTTTTCACTCGTAACTTTAACGAATGTTATTCAACAAAACGTTTCTTAAATTTACATTTATCCAAAACCGGGCAAGACGTCGAAAAAGTTAAATGCAATTGCATTTTTTTCTTAATATAATTAATTAAAACATTATAAAGTCTGAAACTATCGTGTAATGACCAGAGTGGTTGCCTCGAAGCCATATACTTGGTAAGTCGACGGTTCGAGTTCCGGTGCTGTGTGCTTTTCACCAAAATGCGACTACCCAAGTAACAATTTTAAAGATCTTACCGAAAAGTCATCTAAATGGAATGGCTTACATATGTCCGTAAAGAAAGTTATCCGTAAGCTATCCTACGTTCGAAATTCAGCTTTCGAACGTGCAATATTCGCTCTCAGTTTCAATGACTAGAAAGTCAACAAACAATGAAACTTTTTCCCGTTTACTTGCGTAATAAATTTCATATTGATAGACCTAGGCGTTCACACAGACGCGCGCGTTTTTTTTTAAATGTGATTTTTGGATATCTTGGAACACTGCGAACAAGTTGACATAAAAATACTGATAGTATTTTTTATAATGAAAAAGAAGGAGGACAAACATAAATTGCTGAAAATTGAAGATTGTGTCGAGGATCGATCGATACCAGGATCGTTTGTAAAAAAAAATTAATAAATATAGTGTAGAATCGATTATAGGATGGATATTACACTTTTCTGAGACCTACTCTACCTACTTGATGTCGCTGCATCAAGCTATTGCTATTTATCATTTATAATTCTGCCGTAAGACGCTATTTCAATGGCACGGAATCGATTACTCACTTCGATGTAGAAGTCGAGACGTGTGTCGAGTGCATCGTTGACGGAGTTACCGAGACTATCCAGCTGCGACAATGTACCTCGGAGATTGCTCTGTTGTATTCTTCGGGGTGGCGGTGCACCCAGTTCGGAGAGAATCGAGAAAGCTTCCTCCTCGACCGAACGAAGGAGTTCCCGTTCGGATCTTCCGCTTTTCAAGTGGGTCACTTTACTATAATTATCGGAAGATCGATTAGTCCCTCGTTTGAAAACTATCGGTACGAAGAGCGCGACTATAGCGAAGCGTACTTACTCCACGACTTGTCGAAGATGCCTTGTAAATCCATCAGCTCGAACGAGTAATTCGGTCGCAGCAGCAGTGGCCGACGAGGTAAGCATTCTCAAGTCCCTCGACTGTGATTCTTCGGTCATCGTCTCGAGGAAATTTCTTCTCGGTAGCGCTTTACTCTGAAGAGTTATGCAGCATTCGCTCTCGGTTTCCATGACAAGATAACCGAGCCATGCTCTAACCGCTGTCTGTTGATCGAGATTTCGCAATTCGACGACAGATTTTTGCGAAGATTTCCTTCTTTCGATCCTACTCGACCAGTCACTTGCGCTGGCGATCGGAGATACATTGGATATTGCGTGCACGTCTTCGTCCTCCGGTGGTTCGGTCGCGTAGAGAAATTCGCCGAGGCACTCCTCGTCTAACGTCGGAGACACGACGACCGCTGAATTATTTTCTTGGTCCTCCTCGATTCTGTAAATTGAAAATAATAATTAGGAAAAAAAAGAAAAAAAAATTCTACCACGACGTTGATCTCCCAGCTCCAGAAAATTTTGAGAAATCTTTCAACCGGTACCAATAATAAAAATAATAAAAATCCGATAATTAACAATCTTCCATCGACAGTTAATTGTAACGAATGATTATTTGCGATTACCGTTCATCCATAAAAGCTATCAAAAGCTTGGTAAATTCGAGCAAAAAAATGTATTGGTTGACACAGTTGATAATTGACAATCGAAACTAATTTTTATTTCTTCATATTGTTGACTAATAAATATCAATTTCTTTTCAATCGTTGACTCACAAGATTCGTCTCATTTAATAAATAACTCTTAGGACTTGTTCTCACGGACAACTGAATAGTTTTATTTTTTCTTCACAAGACATTATACCAGTGAATCATTTAAAATGACGCATAACTTTAGGATAATAGTCGCTGCTGCGTTACCTCGTGCGTGCCATGTCTCGCTGTACCCAGTTTCAACTACTGTCCTCCCGACATAAATTCTTCTTTACTACTGGTTGCACACTCAGCCTCCGGTAGAAGCTATACATTGATAACGCTTGTTCGTCACACTACTGCGCGATGCACGTGCAGAGTGGTCTCTACGTTGGGCCTTACTCCCACCATCCGTCGCAGCGACGGCCCCACCACGGGAACGCATTCTCGATAGTGAAACCCCGCGACCCCTCTACATATACACCGCACATGTACCATAAAAGCTGACTAATCAATTCACTTTCCGGATGCGACGTTATAATCTCATCGTGACTAACGTCGCATTTTTCCGTATTCTATTATGTCCTCGTTCACCTGCGGGATAGCGAGAACAAGCCGATGATTCGTCTGTATAAATAATAAACTCGGGCCCTGAATTCTTTACCGATTAGTTGGCCATAGTAACCTGTACTACCGCGATCCGGTTAATCGTCTCAGAGTCCTAGAAGCTCATTGTCAGAAGGTTTATCGAGATTTAGGCTTAAACGGATTGCATGGATTTGTAATATACCGTCGCTTCAAGGAAGGAACCTCTGAGTGAATTTTTCTTTTTATTAAAAATATTTTTTAATTATGCACAATTTGGAAGCAAAAAATCGTCTTTAAATATTTAAAAAATTGTCAATAATATAATATTTGCTTCAATATAAATAATATATTTTTTTTTATTATTACAATGAACAGATATTTCTAATTGAAAATGTTTTAAATGAAAATATATGCAAATAAATTATTTGTTGAGAAATAAAAAATAAGCGCAAATATATTTTATCCTGAATAGCTGGTGCAAGATTAATTTTGTACGAGACTATGTGTAAAAACGTGTTATCTCTGTTGTCGTGATCCGAACTGTCCGATTCAACGAGCTTAAGGCTCGATTCGTTCGTACACGTACGTATATCACGCGCCCGGTTCACGCTTCGAATAATAATATCTTCGGAGCACGAGAATTCAAGAGAGGAGAGCCTACATTTTTTCAGTCACTCTATAAACGTTGACGGCAGTACTTGAGTAATTCAATAGAAACATTGTTTTTTAAAGATTCGTTAGTAGAATTAATTAATCAGTTCATGGTTCGAATAATGGTATAATTATTTGAACCATGAATCGGTAATTAATTCTTCTAACGAAACTTTTAAAAAACTTTAAAAAACAATGTTTCAACAGAATTTAATCAAACACAGGCGATTTGTTGCGAGGAACAATGAACGTGCACGTAGTAAAACAATTAAAAAAGTGATTAAACATCGTCCCAAAGAGCCTTTATTCGGAAGTTACTTCAAAATAACAAGCAAATTAAATAACAATAAAGCTTCTCGTTAATCGCCGTTGTTGACGATAACGTTTATGAAGTGATTGAAAATATGTAAGCTACAGTTCCTCGAGTCCTCGTCCTCTGACGATATTATTATTCGAAGTATTAACAACATTGTCCCAAAGTGCCTTTATTTGAAAGTTACTTCGAGATTGATAAAAAAATTTAATTAAAAGACGAGAATTCGAGGAACTATAGCCTACGTATTTGTAGTAACTTTATAATCATCATCATCGCCAGCAACGACATTTAACGCGAAGCTATATTGGGTGGTACGAAACGCGTTGCATCGGCGTATGTATCAATTTTTTTTCAATTAAAAAGTCACGTCCCAATAAAGGCTCTTTGAGGTAATGTTTAATCATTTTATTATTGTTCCAATTACAAATTGTCGATATTTAATTGAATTCTATAGAAACATTGTGTTTTTTTTTTCAAGTTTCGTCAATAGAATTAATTATCGATTCATGGTTCGAATAATAATACCGTTGAAGCACAAAGATCCGAGTAATTGTAACCTACAAATTTGCAGTCACTCCATAAACGTCATCGACGATAACGGCCACGTACGCGAAGATGTATTGTGTGTGCGGCACGCGTTGCACCCGCATGAATATAATTTTGTGTTCGTTTTATTTTAAAGTAACTTTTAAATAAATGATCTTTGGGACGATGTTGATCACTTTTTTATTATCCTACATCACGATTGTTGTTTTGCTCATAACGAATTCCTTATATTTGATTTTATTCCATGAAAATAATGTTTTTCTAAAGATTCTTTAATATCATTTGGTTTCGTTGTTGATGACGATGCACTTGAGCTCACTACAGCGTCAAAATTAAAGATGAGATACGACGCAAGAGTTAATGCATAAGATCATTGAAAAACACTTGAAGAAAAGAAGCGAGGAATTGTGTCGGCAAGCGCATTCCTAGATACCGTCTCACAGAGTTAACAGCGTTAAGAGACTTTAACACTCGTTTTCTATACACCGCAGTGTAATCTCAAGAATTACAGATTTTAATCGTAAATGGGTTGAGCAAACTCGTTACTCCCTCGAGCTTTTAAAACGAAAATTTTCTTGGCTCAAACGTACACCTCACATCCGCTGTGCATTACGCAAAGAGGTTTATCGACCTTTCTTAATCTCTATCTCCTGGAACTACGAGAGACTTATTTCGTGGGACAAATGTAATCTAATCCATGTCAATAAGATCTAAAATAGGAAATACGTCGAATTCTGTTTCATATATCTTCAACGTTATTTTAGCGAATTCGAGTACAAACGAATAATAAATCGTTTATAAAAATATTGAATTATTCGTAAAATAAATTGGTTATTCATTCTTATTTTTAGTTTAAGCCAATTTTGATTACGAGACGTAACTTTCTCAATAATTAGTTTCTTGTCAAATTCATTATATCTCAATGGTCGATAAACTATTCTATACATCATTAATTATAATGAGCGCAATCATCGTAAACGACGAATGGAAGCCATTAATTTTTAACAACAATGCATGGAATTAATATTTGCTCATTTCTTTTGTAAGGAATGGTCGTTTCATGGAATTATAGAAAAATTATCCGCCTTACCGTTGAGGTTCCGGTGAACAGGATTCCGTTCGCTTCCAGCTAATATCTTTTGGCCGAACGCAATAAGCCACCCTGCAATGAGCCGGATGCCTTTCGGCTTTTGGGGTTGAAGTGTGAGCGGGATTAGGCGGGCGCTCGGTGTCTCTCCAAAGCGAGCTGAGACGGTGATGAACTTTTTGTGAAAGCTGAGGTCTGTCTCGGGTGAGAATACGTCGTCGTCTGCGTCGATGCCTCGGTGTCCCGTCATCATAAATATCCGGACTATTCGACCTGTCCGAATCCGAAAAACCCGAGTCTAGGCTACGATTGCAGGCACTCGGCGACGATTTGCCTTTACCAATTACTCTCGATCGAATTTCTACCGCAATTCCATCGATCGTGTCTTCTATCTTTGAATTTTCACTAGAATTTAAATTAAATCGTTAATAGCGGGATAAAAATAATAATGTTAATCGATAGATGCTCGATTGTTTTTCTTTAAATCCCTTTGCATTCTATCGAAGTATTTTAGAGCTCATTGATGAACATAAAAATAATAAAAACATCATGACTCAAATTCGTAATCTAGAAATGACGATTTTTTTCTTGACACAAATGTTTTTTTTTTTTTTTTAACACCATTAAAACGTTGATTGCCCAGCGTGACGGGATCCCCACGAAAATATAGCCTGTCACCCAGATCTGGGTGACGGGCGATGATGCGGCGTTCAACGTATCAACATCGTTTCTACGCCGAAAGTAATACTCGATTAAATTGAAATATTCATCGGCGATTGTAAACGGAAAGGCATTGTTATAATTTTGGATGAAATAGAAGTCGTACGTCAAGTATTCGACGAACCCAGCTATTCGGCAGACACCATATCCACGTATTCAATGAGACACATGTACAGAGCGCTCGGAATGAATAACGGAATCGAAAATGGCGCTCCCTATCCTCGTCGAATAAGTGAATCATCCCAGTCATGAGTCGGCGAAATAGGCGGGGTCCGTATGTACAAAAATTCCGATTCATTTAACGCGAAAGTACTGCTATTCGAAACAAAGTTCTCCAAGATAATACCTCTTGATTAATTGACTGTAAAACGCCAGGCGATTTAAAAAAATTCTTTGAAATTGCAGGAATAAATAAATTAATAATATTAAATAAAACGTTTTATTTGTTTTGCTCCTCTTTGAATCGAACTGCAGTTTTTAAATATAATTTTACGTTATAATGAAACAATTTTAAATCACATCGTGTCGCCAAAGGGTTTTGTAATTTTTTATCGCCAACTGTGCTTTTACCTTGGTCGATCCGCAGTTTCCGGTTCAATCCGTTTTCGTTCGAAAGCTTCATCCTGCAGCACACATTCGACGACCTCGTTGACGCGAATAGCAGTTACATTTCCATCCGATCCATCGCTCTCCCGTAGGCTTTCCTCGCTTTCCTCGCTGTGCATCGCGAGATTGCAATATGCATGCGGAAAAATTCCTACAGCTGCTGCACCATCAGCACCATTAGCATTAACCTCAGAGATGAGAGGCGAGTCATAAAGATCTTGCGCAGCCATCTGGTTCCAAAACACTTTACTCTGCATTCTCTTAAAACCGCTCATTTTCGCGCACTTTACTCCTTATCGTTAAAAAAAAAAAAACAACAACAACAAAAGTCTTCAGATTTTCACGTGTATCTTCACTGAAACTTCCACTTTTGTAAATTTCTCTTGCTTTCGAGAAAATTAAATTGACTTTTCTCGATTTACGAACCTCACAAGCACGTCGAGGCGAAACGACGTACCGGAAGAACTCACGAAAGACCACAACGAGGATGTTCAAGGCCCCGTCTTCGGGAAGCAGCTTGGAACCCCCAAGAAACTCCTTTGGAAGTCAAAGCGAACGCTAGTACACGAGCGAAGCGCCTTGCCACGATTCAGTGGAGCGCATCGGCCGAGAAGAACTCATGGGTCGCGTGGCTCTTCGGATGCCTTATGTCGCGTCGTTCCTCCTCGCTTTCAACCCCCATGCGAGACAACCATCAACGAAATAATACAGTCGTGCGTGCTACCACTTGGAGCATTCGAGCGCGACTACAGCTTGTGCGAAGCGTACGCGCGTAAACGTCTCGTTTCTGGGGTCCTCGTGCTTAGTTATAGTCGATGAGAGAGCAACGAGCACACGCCTGGGTGTCGATTCCGCTGTGTCTCGACCTCGACTGCCGGTGAACGCGAGTAAATCGCTTCCGATTACCGCGCGTGAGTAATGCCGCACTCTTCTCACTTATTCTGTCTCGTTTTCTCTCTCCCCCAGTCTCACGCGCGTTTACCTTGACGGAGTTTTTGCCTTTGATAAAGAATCAGTTAAATTTCTACATCGTCGACGAGGTCGAGCGGTCAGTGCACACGGATAATTATTTATAATCGTTGATGGATTGTATTGTGTTTTATTGTATTATTCTCAGGTTATGCTTTGTACCGAGACACTAATATCTTGGCAGAGATTCCCGCGTAATAATATTTTCATACCTCAAGACGATATTCCTCAACTGTTTTATTATGGGGTGTCGCGTGAACTGTCTAGGTACGTCCCGACTCGAAGATCCCTTTCGACTTCGTGGCGCGAGTTCCTCCCTCCCGTCAAAAGCCAAGTCGAGACAGTAAGAGTCGGATAGCGAAAGAACGGTCTCCTTTCTCTCTTTATCGCTCTATTGTGCCCTTCGTGAGCTCCGCCTGCTCGGCTCCCTATGTACAGTACCCACATGCACGTTCATGGGGAGTAGAATGGCGAACGAAGAAATATTCGCTCTCGTTCCCTGCTTGGTGGGACATCAGCATCCCCACCATGTCATAAAAGTTACGGTGGTATTTTGTGTATAAGTCTACTTCGAATATACAAAATGATCGTTCCCCTTCCCTTTCTGTACACCTAACTAAAATGTAAGGAAGAAGCCGGTAATACGGATCACCCGAGAGACAGATCGACCACTGTAGACTGGATTTAAAGGTCTTGAAGTAAAATTTAAAAGCCTGCTATGAAGCAAGGCGAAATATGTATAGGTGCGAGAGAAACAGAACTACGCACTTTACGGGGGAACGAGAGAGAAATAGTTAATGAGTTTAAGTTTTTCCCCTGACAATAAAAGTTTTGGCGTACTCCCTAAATTGCACAGATCATTATTCTACAATGTGTACGTCTCTGAAGCGTTTTTTTTGCAATTGCACAAAAAGTCAAAGACTAAATACATTTAAAAATACTTCATGCGTAAACCCCTACAATTGTAATACTCGGGTATTAACTTCGTAAAATATAAAAATACTAAACCGAATAGGTCAACTCTAAATAGTACGAGTCAAAAAATAATTTGGTGTTGCGAAAAAATAATTGAATTCCGTCTGAATAATATCTTTATGTTTAGGTTATCATTTAAACATCCTTAAGATATCATATACAAAAAGATACCATTTGGAATATTAAATCATTTTTTTTTTGTATACCAAATGGATATCTTTATGAATTTCGCGACTCAGAGACGCATATTTACGTATAATACTCTACAATCCTGCAGAGTTAATACACCTTCACGTGTAATACTCTACGCTTCTGTACAGTGCATACATCTTCGCGTGTAATACTCTACGCTCGTGTAGATTGTATACATCTACGCGTGTGATACTCTACAGGAGTAGTAATCTATATGGGATCACATTCAAATTTATCAAAGTGTATATGATGTATTCGCCAAGTGTAAAACTCTGTAATCACTTCGACATACGAGTATTACTCCTGTAGAGAAGTATTGCATGTGCACTGTTGAGTGATTTTCTTTAGGGTTGTAATATTTTACGATGTAGCGTGTTGCAGTTGTAGATTCTTACGTATGACGGATTTTACAGTGTTATGGTTTTCATTTTCTTGAATTACAGAAAACGCTGTAGATAATTACAGTTGTAGAGTATTGATCAATTGAATTGCAGGTAAGTAAAGAGGCTGTCTCGGCGTCAAATAAGATTTGCGATGGTGCATCGATGTCGAGGGATCGGTATGACGTTGCGAGGAATCCAATGAGCAGAAAATTTGAATTCAACTAATCGACGTCAAAATGATTTTCTTAAATTTTATCAACGCGTCGTTTTTTAACGGCTTTAGACTACGACGTATCAAAGATAACAATCGTGGTATAAAATCGTGGTATAAAAGTTGTGGAAAACCGACGCACCGGAAGATTTTTCGATAACAGACGTCTGTTAGCTACCTTAATCTTTCAGCATTTTGTGACGCCATTTTAAAGATGAAGTTAAGAATTTTTCATTCTTTTTAACGGTTGGCGTCAAGACGCTTCCGTCGTTTTAGATCGAAATACATAGGAAGATTCGATGAATTATTTATCAAAATCTTCTTAGAAATAATTAACAGAGATCTTGAATGATCCGCATTGCCCTATTTAGACACGACGTATAATAATGTAATAGGTACGTTATGCATCCACGCATACCGATACGATGAATCGGCATGTGCCTAAAGCATGTGTAACCGACAAACCGTATCTAGGGGAGGTTTGGCGTCGCAGTGGGGTGGATTGTTGTTATTCGGGAGCAGAGAGAACGCCATAGCTCAGAGGCTAAGACCCTTCGACGGACGCCAGGCTACAGCGACGCTATAGTTTTATAAACGAAGAGCCGCGTATATCGCAGGACGACCATGCATCCACGATGTTATCCACGCATGTGTTCAGCCCGTGCTACATACGGCAGGAAGTAGCATCAAGAAATCACGCCATTGGCGTTTTAAGGGCCAGGTGTGACTCCCGGAGCTCTCCCCATCGTGGTTCCCCTCTTATGGGGGTCGCAGCAGCGACCACCGCTCGTTTTCACCCCACTCCTTTCAATGTTGGGGCACGCGCCACTCGGAGCATCTGCGTCAAATGTTCATAGCCACCGCGCGATCCGATACGCCCTTATGCTCGCGTTATATACTCTTCTGGTAATATATGTGAGTGCGTGTAGGACACAGCGCATGAACGGAACAAGATAGTGTCACCCTGTCTGTATATCTGTGACGGTATGCGCTCAGACCGGCTGGTAGCTATCTCGTTCGGCCGTTTTTACAGCAGGATCATCGAAGACTCATCCGAGAGCATGGACTTTTAATTCCATCTTTCTGTGTTTTTAAATAATAATTACCATATCGTTGCAGAATTGTAGATACATCATCGGTATATACGCAACACCGAATATAGATTTATGAATTTAGGTAATATATGGTGGCTATCTCGTTCAGCTGTTTTTACAGTAGGATCATCAAAGACTCATCCGAGAGCATGGACTTTTAATTCCATCTTTCTGTGTTTTTAAATAATAATTACCATATCGTTGCAGAATTGTAGATACATCATCGGTATATACGCATCACTGAATATAGAGTTATGAATTTATTTTAATCATAAATGTTATAAGAATAAACAAGTCATAAGTGGAAAATTAAAAATTGTTTTTTTTTTAATTTAGCACAATGCACTGGCCCCTTCACGAGGAAGCGAAACATCGTTTTTTTTTGTTGGAGCATTATTTTTATTCGAAAAGTTACATCCCACTGGTATTTATCATTGCAATGATAATTTATTTATTTTTCTTTACTGAGAATAACAATTGTTAATCTTTTTTTTAAAATAATATTGCAATTCTCAGTAACTCGTGATACCGAAAACTTCAATATTTCCAGTTTTTTTCAAGGATCAATCATGCGCATACCATACCAGAATTGTTGAAGAATGTAATGAAATGTTGATTGCGCATATGTATTTCAGTGAAATGGATGCAAGAAGAAATAGCTTTTGCGATAGCATGCTTGGAAAGTTTACCTCGAGCATTCCTTAGCTCGTTGTCATCATACCGAACACGAATGATTCAACGGTTCCTGTTGAACTATTTCGAATGCTTCCAGTGTTTAAAAGTACATGTCTCTCGGTGAATAATAAGAAAACATTCATTGCTGAGCTATATAACGCAAGTATTGTCTAGAAATGCATACAAGCATGACGCTCGATATACCTGTAGACGTTTGTCCATATACGTGGACTACGTGGATAGTTGGGCGCGTGTGTGTGTGTGCGTGTATGTATACGTGTGTGATGTAGTAAAGGCCCTCGAAGCAGACTGCACGTCCCCTATTGTCAGTGGGTAAATGAAAACGCGGGACAGCTGTACGGAACCGTTATGGACAAGCGGGTGCGCTTTTATACTTATTATCGAGGAGTCTTCGATTCTTCATGAGTTTCTATATATACGCGGCATACAGAATTTGACAACTCATTACCGTAGAGACATTATATTCAAAGTTCGTTCTCATTGAATTTTGTGAAAGAAATTGAGTAGACTTTTGCGGTTGCGTTCTTTGTAAGATACTATTATTGTTTCGTCGTAACAACTTACTTTAAAGTTCTTTAGAATCATCAAAGATAGGCATCTATCGCTAATTTAAAAAAAACCGAACATTATTACTATATTAAGCTAATTATTTATTTAATATTAAACAATACAATTTGATAAAGGAGACTTATGATATTGATAACTATCATGCGTTGGCTTCTTATTAATTTTTTTTTTTTTCAATTAATAATAATTTTTGTAACGACTTTCATTTGCATTTGTTCGTTACGTTTTACTTTAAAAATTTCTTTCTAATTTCACAATTTAAATGGAAATTCATTGAATACAAAAATGAAGACACGCAGCTAGATCATGCGAATCATCATGTTTATATAAAATAATTAATGTCAGATAAACAATTGAATAAATAAATAACAAATATTTATGTATTTCAAAGTAACAGTGCTCCCATTTCTGTATTTCCAAGCGCGCTCCTTAAGCTGTGTGTTTCACCGGAAATACAGATATCAGTGTTTGAAGAAACCAGCTCTCGCACTGCGTTATCCTGTTCAGGCGGTGTATTTGATGATTGCAGAACGATACCAGCTCCTTATGTACATGTTTTACGTCTTCGTAAATACAAAACTTATCTAATATAGTTATGAGATAAGAGCGATCATGGGTACTCGCGTGTAATTTAATAAAAAGTCATTGCAAATTTTTATCATTATTCAATTTTACTTCTATTCTTATAAATATTATTTTGTATTTAAGAAAAAATGGTGCTTCCACTGTTTTTTAATATTTGGATCGGGGTTTCTTTTTTAATTATTTAAACACAGCTATGAATAATTAGTCGTATGGAATTGTTGATACAATTTTTTTATTGATACAAAAAACTCTATTTTTCAAGAGATCACACACACAAACGCGCCTGCGTACGCACGCACGCACACACAGGACATTTGTTCTACATCACTTTTCTTCTAAAGTATCTTGACATTAAAATCTCGCTGTAAAATTGTTCACGAAACAAATTTTTTTCTATGAGGAAACGAAATAAAAAGTAAGTGTGTGTAGAAGAGTATGGACACACACACACAGCAGAGAGAGAAAGGACATTTTTTCTACATCAGCTTTTTCCCTAATGGCTCGTCTTGACATTCAAATCTTGATGTAAAATTGTCCACGAAACAAATCTTTTTATATGAGAAAATAAAAAAAAAAAGAACAAAAATATTAAAAATCATTTAAAAAATTCATTTTAAAAAATCATCACGGAACCGCAATCCTGACTAAGAATCCTGATCAAGAATCAACAAATACATAAGTATAATTACCATTTTCGTAGTATATTACACTAATTTTAAGTACAAACCTAAAAATGGGTGAATGTACTCGTTGTTTTTAGAAAAAAAAGCATCGACATCGATTGCACGGAATCACCGATGTATCTGACCGCGGCCCAGAGCCAAATGACAGTCAGACTGTCAGACAGTCATCTTGAGGTAAATCTCCATAAAAGGAATCGAATTCAGAGCCAAAGAAACCTTCACGGCCCACGTGATGGCTGCGCAGCTCCATCTGCGCTGTCGTGACTTTTCTAAAAAAAAGTCGTCAGCGCCCTCTCATCAGGAGTTTGTGGATCTTAACATCGTTCTTTTCTCCGCGTGAAGATACATAGCCCGGTTTCCTTGTGAATATTCGATAATTTCAACAGGATACAAGATGGTAATTAGCGCACAATATTAACTTCGATAGAATTAAATATATAAACGGACGGACAGACCCCTCGGCGATTGATAGCAATCGAGATAATCCGTCATCGAAATATGCTCGGTAACCGGCAACGGTCTCGATGCAAAAATGTGACAAATGGCGCACGTGTATTCGCATTATCAAGGGACAACCACACCTCGAAAATCATTTAGCCGTGATTTTTCCATAAAATTTTGACTGATCTTTGTGATCGTCTACCAACTATTTTGATTTTGAAGTGTCAACGACGTTGCTCGTTGGTTATCTTTGTATCGTCATTCATTCCGAATCGTCTGATATGCAAATTAATTATCGACAAAATTACAATTTCCCTGAAAACTTTTATTAATCTTTGCAATAATATTTTATGATTTTTTATTATCAGATGTCCCTTAATCCTGTGAGAATTCTGAAGAACGAGGCGGAGGAAGAAAAAGCTGAGGTTGCTCGGCTCAGTCTCTTCGTAGGCGCCATTGCCATTGGAGATTTAGTCAAGTCGACTCTCGGCCCAAAAGGAATGGACAAGATTCTTGTGGCGCACGGTCGCAACGCCGGATCGGTGCAGGTAACCAATGATGGCGCGACCATCCTCAAGAGTGTCGGCGTCGACAATCCTGCCGCTAAGATTCTTGTGGATATGTCCAGAGTTCAGGACGACGAAGTTGGCGATGGTACAACGTCGGTCACTGTATTGGGTAAGTTGTTTCAAATAAATCATTGGCTTTGTAACATATTTATCGTCATCGCAACTATAATTTGTAACTATTTCTAATGTAATCCACGCATTTGCGTAAAGAAAAATGGTTGTCACTGTTAACAATTTTTCTCCGTGCGGATGCCGATAACTTATTCTGCTATTGCAAGGATTCTGTAGAAAATGAATCGATAATCATTCCGTACTTATAACAAATGTGATAAAAAAAATAATGAAATTAATGTAAAAAACTTGTCCATCGTTATTCAGCCTCCGAATTGTTGAGAGAAGCCGAAAAGCTTATCGAACAGAAGATCCATCCACAAACGATAATCGGAGGTTGGCGAAGCGCCGCGAACGTAGCCCGTGAAGCTCTGATGAACGCGGCTTCCGACAACTCCGCGGACGCGGAGCGTTTCCGCGAGGATCTTACGAACATCGCGCGCACGACGTTGAGCTCGAAAATTCTTTCTCAGCACAAAGAGCACTTCAGCAAGCTCGCTGTCGACGCGGTACTGCGTCTCAAAGGCTCCGGCAACCTGTCGGCTATTCAGATAATCAAGAAGCGCGGTGCAACACTCGCGGATTCTTTTCTCGACCGTGGATTCCTGCTGGACAAGAGCCCCGGTGTTCATCAACCGCAAAAGATCACTGACGCCAAGATTCTCATCGCCAACACTCCCATGGATACCGACAAGATCAAGGTCTTCGGTTCCAGAGTTCGCGTTGACTCCATGGCCAAAATAGCCGAACTCGAGACTGCCGAGAAGGAAAAGATGAAGGTAAGATGAATCGTTGCAATGTCGCTTTCTCTGTCTATGAAGAAGATAAAACTAAAAAATATGACGCAAATTATGTCGCGACGCACCCCCCTGAGATTTTGTATTCATATCGAAACTAGTAATCGCGTACGATCTCTAAAACCTCCGAGTTTTTTAAGTCAACGATGTTTCCCTTGTAGAGAAGAATGTAATTAACTTATTTTTAATTCGAATGAATCCATAACAGTCGTACAGTGTGTTCTGTTTCAACAAACTTTGGTACAAAATAATAAATAAATACTTAATACATAATTGTGACAATTTTCAGTAAAATCGTCATCGAAATTTCAGTGCTCGCGTCATATAATTATGCACTTTCATAATAACCACGGAGTCATTCGACGCTAAAAGCTCAAGCTAATTGTTCTTAGAGGCCTTTTCGTCTTTTGCTTTCTATAGAAAACGCTTTGTTAGTACGACATTTTGTTTTTCATTTTTTTGTCAGGATACTTGAACGAGGCAAAAGTGATTTGCAAAAAAAATTTGGATGCATGTGCGCGTGTATTTGTGTATTAACAAAAAAATTGAAACACAGTCGAACAATTTGTCAAAAGTGGAAAATAAGAAGGAACCAACATGCAAGGTTTCATTTTGCTTCCGAAATTACAATAACGATTTTTAAAAAATGGATACCCTAAAGATTTTTTCTTCTCTTTTTCATATAAATTGAAGACTAATTTCATTTTCTTGTTTTATGTAACAGGACAAGGTCGACAAAATCCTCAAGCATGGATGCAACGTCTTTATCAACAGGCAACTTATATACAATTACCCGGAGCAGTTGTTCGCTGACGCGGGAATAATGGCGATCGAGCACGCCGATTTTGACGGTATCGAGCGTTTGGCCCTCGTGACCGGTGGTGAAATCGTCAGTACTTTCGATCATCCGGATATGGTGAAGCTCGGCAAATGCGAGCTCATTGAGCAGGTTCGAATACTTTTATAAAACAATTTAACATAAATTTAAATAATGTAAAATTCAAATATAATTTTGCGCTGCAGATCATGATCGGAGAGGACACCTTGCTCCGTTTCTCGGGTGTGGCCCTCGGAGAGGCTTGCACCGTCGTCATCCGCGGTGCGACACAGCAAATTCTGGACGAGGCGGAGCGTTCTCTTCACGATGCACTCTGCGTTCTTACAGCGACGGTTCGCGAGTCCCGCATTGTTTACGGCGGTGGATGCAGCGAGATGATAATGGCTTGCGCTGTGATGAAGTCCGCGGCTGCCACGCCAGGCAAAGAAGCCGTGGCGATGGAAGGTTTCGCGAGAGCCCTTCAGCAACTTCCTACCGTAATCGCCGACAATGCCGGTTATGATTCGTCTCAGCTCGTCAGCGAATTGAGAGCGGCGCACAACTCCGGTGCCTCTACCACCGGACTCGGTGAATATTTATCTCAATTCCTGAATTATTTAAAGGAAAACTCGATACCGACATTACATGTCAAAACCGTCAATACTTTTTACTCGAACGCACATTTTTTTTAGGAATGTCTGAAGAGTGGGGCTCACTGCGTGAATGTGCGGTATGAGCCCGACAATTCCGATATTTTTTTGAAAATCTCAGCCCGAGAACAATATCTTAAAATGTTTAGCTCTGTCGCTCTTGCATTTGCGGGTCACAATGATGGTGCTAATTGGGTAATGAGCCCGCCCGCGTCTCTTAGTATCGAGTTAAATAAATTCGTCAAGTCGGTAAAAAAAAGTATTTCACTGCAACTTTTTAGTTCTTTCCATAAAATTTGTGTGACTTGCTAACAATGCTAAAAAAACGATTAGAAAAAGATAAGGAGTCTCATCTCGTATTGTTGGCAATACAAAGAGCTAATATAGACTAAAATAAGTGCGGTGCTTGAAGAAAAAGCTCTAATGTTAAAGAGAAATCGTTTTTTTTTTTTTTTAATGCGACAGACATGGACGCCGGAAAGGTTGGATGCATGAAAAAACTGGGCATAACGGAGTCCTGGGCCGTGAAGAGGCAAGTCCTGCTCAGCGCTGCTGAAGCCGCCGAGATGATACTACGAGTCGACGACATTCTTCGATCCGCACCGAGGAAACGCACTCCTGATCACGGACGTTGCTAATCGTTTCTTTCAATGATAAACCGCGGTCATTCGCTCGTTCGTCAACTTTTGTTCTACGTTTAACGCGCTTCTGTTATTCATTCGACGTTAATTATGACGTTTAATCGGCGATAAAGTTCGTCTCTATTTTCTTAATATCGTTTATAGAATAATCGACGATGTTCACACTCATGCATTCTGTACGCATTCTACGTATAAACGATAGAACATGTGCATTTAATGAATTAAGCACCTCATACAAAATTTACGTCGTTAGACGCGTTCGCAGAGCGAAAATATCGAGCACGGACTCGTACATTGAAATATCTGAGTTTCACTAGTTTCTGCTTGAATTTTTGCATTTTGAGCGCACTCCTTCGATAATTCACTTGTCTCGTTTATCTTCATTAATTACTTTCACGCAGCGCATTATTATTTTTTTTTAACCTATGTGATAGAGAAAGATATGTAAGAACGTAAGCAACAAAAATTGTGGTGAGCACGTTTCTTTTTTATAACAATATCATAGGTTTTTACATTAATAAATGCCTCAACCAATAACGTGGTTTGCAGAGTCGATAGTCGTTAATTCTTCTCACCTACGTGTGTACTCGGTGTCTGGTGTACCAGGTAATAACCGGGTACATCGGATCACGGAGTAACGGTGTATAATCCATTGTTCGGTTTACGATTTACCGACGCGACGTCACATGTCTTTTCTAATGCTTTTCCTGCGTATCTGAGCTTCACCAGCTGCTCAGGGACTCGCGGAAATCCTGCAATGGCAAGAATTTAATCGATGCTTGACTTTTGCTAAAGTTTTTACACAAAAATAAATATAAAAACCAGATCCAATTGGAACACTAAGTATCAATAAGCAAATCGAAGCTTGCTGTCGTAGCCGAGTTTGTCAAGATTCGGAGTGCAGGCAAAATTAATCATCGGCGGTGGGCCGCACATGAGAACAATCGTCTCCGGTGTAGGTGGTAACATGTGCCCGGCGATAATTTCACTGTTCACGTGTCCAGTGCTGTATTTCCAACTGTCGCTACTAGAGTCCAACGTGTACCAGAGTTTCAATTGCTCCGGATACTTTTTCTCAAGTTCCTCGAGCTCGTCCCTCAGTAGAATGTCTTTTTCTGTCTGATTGGCGAAGAGAAGACTTACTTTCGTATGATCGTCCGGATCTTTAGTGATTTTACGAATGAGCTGGAGCATCGGTGTTATTCCGGTACCACCAGCTATCATGACTGCCTATTTTCGGGTCAAACGAATGAGAACGTGCGACGAGTGCCAACGTGCCTTCCAAAAAGGTGAAGAAGACGAGTTTACCTTGGTTACCACGTGCTCCACCGGCGGATCTTTTCTCAGTAATTTGATCGCGAATCTACCGGCACCTTTGTAAACCAAACGACCCGATGGTCCGCGAAATTCTACCGTGTCTCCGATCTTAAGACTCTCAAGGTGCTGAGACATTTTTCCACCTTCTGGAAACTTTGGATGGACGTTCTTGAAGTATACCTGTAAGGTCAAACGTTAATCTCGATTGTTTCAACGCATATTTGAAAGATGTACATCTAACGATAAAGTAAAATTACGAATACGTTACTTAAATCACACTCAAACTTGTTAACAATATTCTTCCGAATCAATGATTTTATATTTTGTTCAACGAAACTTATTTCAGAGAAATTTGATTTCCGCAGCGTCTGATTCTTCTTTAATTATAAAACTCAAATCGTACGAGTTTATTTTAATTGAAAATACGAATCAAAGGAATCTTCTGTGCAAATCAAAGTGCATAATGCCTTTTTCTATAAGCTAGCAGTTGTGGAATAATGAAAAATCTTACTTTGACAACCAAGTCAACAAAGCCACAATCTTCATCACTGGAGACCGGTGTATAGGCTCGAATAACGACTTCTCCACTTATATTCGCAGTTAGAAGTACGTGCTGCCCAGTTTGAAGTCCCAGAACATGATCAGGCGTCGGTAGACCAAAGCGGAATCTTCTGGTGTCATGACTTACGATTTCTTTCTCTATCAACGGTAGCTTGTATTTTGTTGTAGCATTTTCCAGTAAAATGGGAGATGTTTTTTTCTTATTTTTATCCTTCTTCGAGATATAGTACGCAACTGCGACTCCCAATACCGCACTGACACCGACGGCAACCAGTAAGGATAGGTGCTGCAAGTAGTCCGGCATTAAAATTCTCTTGTTTTAAAGTCGCTATAATGAGTAGTGCGAAGGTGAACGTCACAGTAGAATGCTAGAATGATTAATTAGGAAACATTGGAATTTAAGCTAAAATTTGTAATTCGTCGATATTCTATCAAAGGCTTAACAAAATAATCGCAATTCTATGTACATATGTCACTGGAATATCACAAAATTATACGAAACAGGGGATTACATTCGATATCGATGAAAATCCGAAAAATTTTATCGAGGTTATATTCACGAAACCCAGTCAAAAGAACTCTCAACTGTTTGAACGACAACGCAGGTGTATCAGTGAAATAACGAGAATAATTTTTACGGATAACAAAAACTATAGATAAAGCCAGAACGTCACACGACTATTTATCAAACGCCGTTGTATTTGCGAGTTATTACCCGTTCTCGGTTGGTGAACATTTCGGCCAGTGCGAAGAATCGTAGACACGAGGTAATACACGAATGCAAGTACGTGCACGTGTCGACTGGAGTGATTCTCCTTCGTGTAGTTCGTGTGAGAGTCGCGTTGTGCTTCGAAGGTCGACCGTGAGACCTCGACCAGTTGAAACGCCACTCTTAACTCGTGAAAAAGTTACGAAACAAGAGCTTAGCAAATGCGAGCTATACGAAAAGAGCGTCTAGCCGGTGGTAGGCTCGGTGACCGGCTAAAATGCATCGCAAATCCACGCGTGAGACCTGGTGAACGCGCCGCCGAGTATATGGATCGCGAGGTCCGCATAAGATAGGAAATATCACGCGCATCCTTTAAAATAGAACGACGATGACTTCTCTCGACCCGAGAACAGTGCCACAATTATTTATAGAGGCTCTGTCTACGCGTCCACAATTTCTCTATCTCTTTTCTCGGTACAACGATCGGCAGTAACGTAATTCATATAGAAATTAATATTCTATACATACTCCAAAACCGTCGACTGTCCACCACGTGTGTGATTCACTCGGAGAATCATCCGATCCGGATTCAAACCTAACGGCTGACCTGGCCATTATTCTCGTCACGGAACTCGGAGCAATCACTGATCGTCGGGAAGAACCGTTTGAGACTGCCTCTCGTTCCCTAATCGACTCTGAGACCTCGCGCTCTTATCATTAATGATAGTTATTTAGATCCCAGCTAGGGAGACCCGGAATGTTTAAGTTCGTATGGTCTGTTGAGTACTGCTGGAGTATTACGAATCACGCGTCAAAATTGCTCGGTGCTCTGATGATCCCACAGATTCAACTGATATCATTATTCCGGTAGTGGAATATTCAATGTCACGTTTTTCAACACGAGAGTTGATGGTAAATACATTTTCGTATCTCAAAAGATGTATTGCACAATCACTCGATGACATCGCATCATTTGACAGGATCACGTACGATCTACGAAACGTCATAGAGGCAAAAAAAAAGTCCTCTTACTAAGATTTTTAACCATTCGATCGTAGAATCTTGTAAAACAACAGAATCATTAAAATAAATGAATTTTATTCATTGTAATAAAACAATACAAATGAGTATAAAGTTATTCGTAACGAGGGGTTTCATTCAACTCGGAACGAAATTAATTTGCAAAACAGTTGTTCCAGTCGAGTGCATAATTGCATTAATTATTGTAATTTGTCGTGAGGTCAGTGCGAGAAGATCCTACTCGTACATAACACGACAATGTGACTGATGTGACATACACCGAACGAATAAAAGGTGATGCTCTTTCGTTCTGTTTCTCGCAATGTTAATATAGATGACATTCTATATTTTTCTCGCACGATGCTTCAAGACGCTTGCACGAAAATGAAAAATATATTAAATATGTAAAGAAAAAATTTGTATTTTTAGTCAAAAAATATATTCTTCATATATTTTGTATATTTTACTTATTCAAGTATATGCGAAAATATATGTTATATATTTTTTTCAAAAAATATACCTGGGTTGATGAAGCGGCCATTTTTTTATTGTGTTGATTCCCAATGCAATGAAACCCCATCTATTCGACCGACTCAATATGCACCTATTCAACGGAATGCATGCGCATAGCGTTCCGAAAACGCAACGAAATGATAAGTGGCGCCCTCTATATTCGTTAAATAAATTAATCAGCTATATACATCAGATATACAACAAAATATATGCAATATATAGAAATGTTGGTGAAAAATATATTTATCGTACGTAAAAATATGACATCTGGTGGATAAATTTTAAATACTCCATCCTAGTAGGAATAACCTATAATATTTTGAAAAATATTGTATGCTGTATTATTTAAGCGTTTGTTCACATTCTTCAAAGACTTTCCCTTACAAATATTTATTAATACTTTAATATTGGACATTTTTGAGGATTGTAAACTTTCGATCGACTGAATTGAAGAGGCCATTTTTTCCTTTTGTTGATTCCCAATACAATGAAACCCGATCTATACGACCGACTCAATATGCACCTATTCAACGGAATGCATACGCATAACGCTCGGAAAACGCAACGAAATATTCTATATTCGTTAAATAAATAAATCAGCTAGATCCCGAGTTGATGAAATACGCGGGATCTGACTTTACTTTATTCACATGATCCCATGGAATGTTATATTTTAAACATGGAAAATTGTATCCACCAACTGCTCGAACTCGACCGATAAAAAATGACCGTAACTTCGATAATTTTGCCGCATGGTGTCGCTACTTTCCGAGTTTCCTCGACGAGATTCGTTCAACGTAGAGGTTACGTTCGTAAACACTGATATTCAATGAATTATTTTCAATATTCACAACAAAAACACGATATTTATAAAGAAAAACTTTAAATTCAATGGCAGTTCTTCATCGCGCTTTATTCACGTGGTTTAATATATTGATATTTCTCATACTACTCGTGCTGAGACTCGATCAGAGAATACAATGGAACTGGTTTATCGTTTTTATACCAATGTGGCTCTACGACAATATTCTGTTGATTTATATTGTTTTCAACATGATATCGCACTGCAAAAACGGCCACGACCGTGTCAGCAGTTTGCGGCGTAAAGTAATTCGACAAGTCATTATTATTTTTTCATCTGTTTGTCCTTCGAATCGACTCTCCACTTTTATTGAGAATTTTTTAATTTTTTTTTTGTAGGGATGGTACATGGCTGCTGTACTCTTGAAACTCTGTACGCAAATTCTCATATGTCTGAGACTGGAAGCTCCTCACTGGAATTTACCTGCCAAAGCTGTACTCGCTCCTTTTTGGCTACTTCTACCTATCCTAGCCATAGATGTATTCATCCACTTGATACATCATTCGAGTTACTGACAATGGCCTGTCCAAATGCTCCGCAGATTCTAGTCGACGGTGGGTCTTCCCTCGTTCCCTGTATTTTTCAAAGTCTCGTAGACGAGCGAAATTTCTTTTTTATTATTTTCAATTCCAAGATAATTTAATAATTCCCTCATTTTTATTTTTTTAAAAAATAATATAGGAAAATTGCATTATAAAATTGGTAAGACCTAAAAAAAAAAAAAAAACAAACAAACATTAATTAATCCATCGTCTATGATGTGGAACGTAATATTTTAATCCTCAAAGTAGCAATTGAAACACGATTAGTCGTTACTTCAATCGCAGAACGTATTTTTGGGGTGAATAGCTTGTGTATAGCTCTCCTCGAAAGATCCTCAAACTTTAAACAATCTATCAAATATATACATTTTGATATCTTTTCAAACGGCATCTTTGACGATTTGCCAAAAAAGTTTTCATATTTCCTTGGCCCACAGAACGCGACGTTGTGTACGAGAATTTCATTCCGACTCGCTCGGAGTTATAAAAGGAACGTGAGTTACGTAACATTCATAAATTTACCAGCATGTGCATTGACAGAAACTCGTGTTATATTGCTGTGTCGGTTGTCTGTTTTACACCTGTCTTACTGTCAATGAGAAAACAATGAAAAAGGCAAACTTGTCCCTGAAACAGGCAATTAAGAATCAATACGAAATTTATGCAAAACTTTCTGAAACCTGTTAACATTTTTCATGAGCGTTTAAAGTTGTATTACGGTGGGATATAATACCGCGAGCCGAGTATTTTCTTCGGATACTTCCCGTAAAGTATTCCCTCACGAGGAGATATTGCTTTGCGTTTTGAGAAGAGTCGTGATCGAATAATATTTATTCTAACTCGAAACTGTGTGGCGGTCACAAGATGGGAGTCTAGTGACTACTATAAATACTCTTGTTGAGCCAAGGATGAGTAGGACGCGGCTGTATACGTAAATAGATAACCGAGAGTTGACTATCGGTGAAACCCTAGTATCTGTTAGTAGAGCGCGGATCAGTGGTATCGTAATTACCGAGGACATCGTTAATGCGTATTCTCCGATCGTGCTTGTGCGAAGATCAATAACGGTAAAGTAATTTGACTGGAAGAACGTGCAGAGTGCCTAGTTGCGGGATTTTATTTATCTGTCATTGACGCAACGAGAACTTTGTCTCGAACAATCGAATTGAATGAAACTATTGTAAAAAAAAAGAAAAAGAAAAATGAATTCAACCGTGTTGTCAACGAACGATTCGCAGATCATGAAGCAATTTCTCCTACTTTTCGGATTGTCGATTGTCATCGCGAATATTGGCTCGACAGATGGTACAGTGACCGTGACCGAAGTAGCTGCCGGTCACTTGGCCGAATTGCCGTGCCTGAGCAGCGACGATCATCATCGTTTCATGTTTTGGCAATTGACAGACGATCGAAAAATTATCGGACCAGGAAATCCACTGAATGTGGAAAAATACAACTACGAGGTTCTCACGGGAAAACTTTTTATCAGAGTGAGTAGACTCAGAGTGGTGAGATAATCTCACCTTGAACTTTAAGTGAGAACAAACGGGAATGCGGGAGAGTCAGTGTTACTCATCTTTTTTTCTTTCAGACAATATCGAGATGTAAGATTTCGGTATAAACGTATTGTGGCCTGTAGAATTGATTCATTGATAGCTTACAAAACTTTTTGTTGTCACTGCGAAATATCTGAAATTATATTCTATTTATTTCAAAGTTTAAACGTGCTTTGAGGTGATGTTTGTCTCGCTCAAATCGCCATACGTGCGAGAGGAATAGTAATGATCCATCGTAAATTCTTCCGCTACGATTGATTTGTCGGATAAAAGATGAGAATGATAATATAAAATTGCAAGACGCAAGTTCGCCTCGTCTTCTCTTTTATCCGAAACATCAGTAATGGCAGAAAAAGTTATGTTGCAATTTACTCAAAATTGTTTTTTCCTATCACTGCGAAATGTCTGAAATTCTTTTGTATTTATTTCAAAGTTTAAACTCGCTTTGTTAAGGTGATGTGTTGCGCGTCGTCTGTCTCTCTCAAATCGCCATACGTGCGAGAGGACTATTAGAAATGTTTCATCGTGAGTTTTTCCGCCACGATTGATTTTTTAAAAATACAAGACAAGAATGATTAAGTAGAAGTGCGAGATGCAAGTTCATCTCTTCTTCTCTTTTATCCGAAACATCAGTAGTGACGGAGAAAATTGACTTAAGTGAACGTGCGTGTGAATTACGAAATAACTGCAACTGTTGGCGAATCGAGTTTATGATTTTTCTACAAAGCCGTTATCATTCCAAAAGAAAAAAATAATTAGTCAGTGTAAAGTCCGGTAAAGTTATAACATTTGCGTTAAATTGATTTTTCAAAAGTTTTTGCTTAATCCTTGCATCGTATTCTCATCCGATAGAGGTCCTTAACATTTCTCTTATCCTCGGAACACCAAAAAATTCCCCTTTAACATGGAAAAATATAACTATGAGGTTCTCGCGGGAAAATTCTTTATCAGAGTGATGAGATAATTTCACCTTCACCTTTAAATGAGGCGGAATACCCGTGATTAGGGGAGAGTTAGTGCTTCTAATTTTTTTTTTCGAATAATGTTGAGATTCTAGATTTTGGAGTTAAAGTTTTATGCCGAGTGCACGAGACGCACTGCGAACAACGTTATGTATGCGTTTAACGATCGGTTACTAAATACGAACATTAAAGCTGAAATTGAAAAAATTGATTAAAAAAATGAATAAAAATGCTCGGTAGCATCGTACTGGGTGATTGATATCAAAAATACATCGGCGATTAACCTGAACCTCTAAAGTTACTGACTGATCGGTTGCAGGGCGTTTCGACTGTTGAATCGGGTTTTTATAAATGCGTCTCAAGAGGAATATCCAACAATTCAGCAATCAATATCCGCGTCGTCGAATTAATTGTCAAAAAGGACTGGGAGGACGTTTGGGAAAATGATTTCGAGGTAATTGAAAAGCTTTATATTAAAATTACGAATTTCCGTGTAAAAGAAAATAAATAAAGTTGTTTCGCAGACGAATCTTCTACGCGGTATGGCTGCTGTGATGGTTATCGTGGTCGGTATCGCTATAGTTTTACTTATTCTGACAGTGAAGAAACGAAAACAGAGGTTCTTTGGTATAAAAAAAAATTATCAATACTTTATTACGTGCAATATCCCCTCGAAGGAAAGATTAATTTCTCCTCTTATTGATTTTGTACAGATTTGGAGGAATCGCGGGAAAACTCGCCAGCGAGATATAGGGAAACTCCTCACAACGTTCCGATATCACCTGTCTCAAATGCTATTCCGGAGTCCACCGGCATAGACAATATCGGTTTAGACGTGGACTTTCCAAGAGTCTTCCAGCAAATGCAGAAGGAGCAGGTCCTTCCGTGACGGCGTAGAAAAATCGCACATCGCCATTCGACGTTACTTCGACTGGAGAAAAACTTTGTTTTATCTTCGAGTCGGGCGTCAAATCGTCGCGTTTAATCACGCCGTATCATTGTACATATTACCATCGATGGTTTTATAATACTTGTGGAATAAATTATTATGAATTACGACTTTGTGATGACGCAATTTACTTGTGGCATTTTAACAGGACCGGATACGAGATGAATCGTAAATATGCAGATAAAAAAGAATACGTCGAACCTTGAATGGGTGCATCCTTTATTCTTTCACGACGATGTGCCGGGAACATTGCTGGTATCCATTAGGCTATCGTCAATCGTTTCGTCCTCGTCATCATCCTCTTCGTCTTCGGGTTCGACCTCGGTCTCCAATAAACGAATTTTACGATTCGTTTCGCTGAGAACAGCGGCTACTTTGCGAGGGCCGCTCACTGCTAAGCGTCGAGCGGATATTCCTTGAAAAGGGCGAGGCCAAGCAGTACCGAGAAGATCTCCCAAGGTTAGCAAGGTTTCTTCATCGCGATTATCGAAGATTGAAGGATTTATCGGCAATTGCACGAGGTACGATGCGTAATTCGTCTGATTGAGTAACAAGAGACTGAGAAACTCGTGGGAATAGAACTGTAGATCCGAGATGGAAAAGTCATTCGCTACTTTGGAGAAGGAAGCTGTCGAGTAGAAACAAACGTGTTATGTAAATGATTTCTGTTCTTCTTTACGAAGAAAGCAACTGGATAAATGGATATCGATCTTGTAGCGTTAAGTAACCATTCGCAAACCATTCTCTATTGTGAACAAAATATATGTTGTCCCTCTCAGCGTATAAAAAGGTAAAACCGTATGAAAGTATACTTCATGTACATATAAAAACCAATATTCACAAAAAATTAATGATATGTTAATGGAATTTGAAATTTTTTTTAAAAAGATCAATTTTTCTATCATAGTCATTAGAATATCGATATTTTCATTAAAAATTTGTGGGTTTGTTCGTGGCTGTAAATAGTTTCGACACCAAGTCGCTAATCGGTCGATGTATCAATTGTTGGGACGTCGACCCTAGGTAAAAAATTATGTACTAACCGTGTCTCGTGTCAACGCTGAGAGCCATGCTCTTGAAAGTCAACGTTTTAGGCTCCGTGGCTGGAAATTCGACTCTAAATAGTCGCAAAAATTTACGATCGAGGTCCGAGGCGGCAATTAGCAAGTTCTCGTCAGTCGTAACGAATTGCGAGTTCTGAGAAGACTCTGAGGGTGCGAGAGTGATCGACGTGACTGTAAAGTGACTCACTAAACTCTGATAAGCTTCGGAAAATACGCTGCCGATAGCATGGACCAAGTTGGAGTGTGATTGAAGCAGCGAGGCGCCTAAATCTTGCTTAACGATGAGCGGATGATCGTGCAAGCATTTGTTCTCCGATAGCAGTGCTGCCCATTCACTTCCTTCCGGCGTTAAGCACGTTTGCAACGGCTCGTGTCGTAGATACTGTCCCAATTTTTCGAGATTCACGCCCTTACGACCCGCCTTATCTGTATCGGGCTTGTCGAAACCTCTGAGAAATTCTGCGATGAATGTCAACTCTTGCTGACTGATTCTACTTGCTTCTGAGGGAACTCTTTCGTCTGTTAATCTCGCTATCACGACGTACAGCCACCTGAAATAAAGAACATGTTATCAATCATTTTAAAAAGTCAGCCTTTTTTGCCAAATATGTTCGGTAAATATTTGCTTCAATGAATTCATTTAACGTGATGTGCCACAAAATTCTTCCTTCTCTATTCTCCGCGATTGCCAATGGCGCTAACTCACTTCCACTCATAGCAGCTGAATCAGTATAACACATCACCTTAATAATAAACTATTCAGATTAATGAAATCATTTATGTTTAATGCGCTCTGATATATCAAAACGTTTGTTCCGAATTTCGCATATACGCGTAGTAAAATGAATTTTGACCAATCACATGAAGTGTATTAACCTTTTAATACGGCCTATGTGAGATTCGAAACGTACCCAACATAAAAGCATACCGAAAAAAGGCTTTGTAATCTCGCATACTGTGATCGATAACTTGTTGAATTTCCGAGGATTTCGCAAGAAATGCTTCGGCAGCGTGAATAGCTTTGGTAATAGGTTTTTCGTCTTTGAGACCGAGCTTCTCGTATGGTCCACCGAGTCTAGCCATGCCTCTCATTTCAGCTAATTGATACACTAAAGCCATACCGACGCTGCTAAGATGTTTCAGCACGAGTTTCTAAGCAATTGATTGATTGTTTGATTACATTTTTTGCCGTATACATGATATTATTAATAGTAAGCTGTAAAAGGAACCTGTATATTGCTGTAGCACATCTCGATGCTGTGTCCGAGCTTCTTCAAACCCTTCTCCGTCAAATCTCGAAGAAGAAAATTCTCAAGTTCTTGCGTAGGAATGCCGATCATAAGCAATTCGAGAAAATCTGCTGCCATCGCGCCGGGAGGTTTCGCTTCGGCGTATCGCGCGAGTTTCTCATCCATCTCGAGGAGTATCGTCTCCCAGGCTTCAGATATCGCCATGAGAGTATGCGAAAGATAATCCATAAGGCGTTCTATGTTTGCTTGCACTTGCGCTACTTTGAGAAACGCACCGCTTCGCTCGAGTAACGGGCACGCGAGTCTATTAACTTTTATTCCATTGTTGTCTCGCCAGCTCACCCAGATCGGACCTCCGGAACCTCCGCTTATATCGGACACTGGACCGTGACCAATTTTGATGGTACCGCAGTAAAACATTCCAAAAACGTACATTGCAATACCAGAATCTTCCAAACCCACCTAAAAGTACAAAATGAAAAGTAAGAAAATGTTATAAAATTAACTGTGAGATAAAAATGTGAAATGAAGCTCAAGATTACCAGAGAATATAAACAATAAACATTTTATCGGCAATATTTCCCTAAGACTTTTTATTAGTGCGAAAGAAAAAACAACACCTTTCCATTACCAAATTCTCCGCCATTATTGATTTTTCGGATAAAAAACGAGAACGATGTCCCGTAGAGTTGTTAGGCGGACAGCAACCTTTTCGATTTTTATCCGACAGATTAACCGTGACAACTATATTCAGATTAGTTTTTGTTACCGACCTAGACCTACCACATCACCTTAAGATTGTGACACACCGCAGTCAGTTTCAAAAACTGTTTACCTATTTCGTCAAGGATGCCTCAGGGATTTATGGATAAAAGCAAATCAGATATCCCTTCCTCCAATCGTTACGCCTATTAACCAATTTGTTTTTGTCTAGAAACATCCTGCATCCATGAAAAAAGAGGTAAATAGTTTCGGTTACCGAGTGGACCGGGATAGGCATGAGAGAGTGTGTCACATCGCCTTAAGGTAGGACAAAACCTCTATATTTACATAGATGTGCTGTTTCTCTTTCACTCCGTTCTGAGCACTATACTAGTTCCATCTCTTTTACACTCATGGGTGGAGTGCGGAGGTTTCGCCTCACCTTAAGACGATGCAACATACAACGACCAATCGAATATTGTAATTGCGAAACTGTTAAACACATTGCAACCCTATTTCCAGTATCGAGAAAAGTGATGCGTCGTTTCGCCTTAATATAAAGAATAATAATGAAATGCTCCACTAGAAAATAAAAGAAGAAGATGTAGAAAAAGTCTTTCTTGAATACATTTTTTCTGATACTTCAGGTGATCATAGTTTTATGTTCTTTCTTTAAATTTCTTATGTACTTACAAACAACATATCGAGCGTCTGAAAAAGAAAATCTTTTTGATCCGGTTCTTGGCCAAAACCCCTGTTTAAGCTGGGCAAAGGCGGGAGATATTCTCCGGTAGGCGAAGTCGTGGGTTTAGAATTATGACTAGAATTGTTGGAATCTTGATTCCCTATAGGAAGCCAAGCCATGCAAGTAACGTTCGTATCAAAGTCATGTTGCTTCTTGTGCAAAGTATTTTTATCCTCGATATCAACGAGACACAAAGTACGCGAGTTTGCGTATGAAACAGCGAGGAGTTTCCCGTCGGGTCTCCAAGCCAGGTTCGCAACTGTATCATCCGTGTCATTCTGAGGACTCAAGAGCCAAACTCGCTGCCAGGTGAGCCTGTGCAGGGCTACTTCACCTGCAATTACAATCTTTATAAATTTACAAGAAGCATCAATCCACTCTGTTACTCGCTTTAAGAGACTCTCTCTGGTGTAACAGAATAAAACAAAATTATTTTTAATAAATATAGATTGAACCTTTCTTGTTTGCAACAGCGAGAAGGTCCATCTTCGGCGACCATCGCATAATCGTAACTTCGGCAGGGAGCTGCCGTTCCTCGAGTTGTCTCATAGCGCCAGACATAGTGGATTTTACAACAAAAGTTGCAGCGACATATATTGTTCACTTGGATATTGTGGAAATTTGGTCCACTGACATAACATTAATATGACATTAGATAGAAGCTTAATTCTTCATAATATCAAAATAACTTGATTGAGTCGGATGATATACAATGTGCTTACGGTGTACGCTATGAGGTCGACGGCTCGACGGTCAACCGGTCGGCGCCACGCTGCCACAGCTTATCACAGCTATAACCTGCTGTCTGCTGTAACCGTCGAAAGTTTGTTTTTACTTTTCATTTTCTCTCTTCGTTTCCTACTGGCCGAAACTTAAGTAAAGTTAGTGTAGTGCAGTCAGTTATCGTGCTATATGCTATCATGACAATATAAACGTTTGGAGGTTAAATCTACGCCGACGTGACATGATGTAAATCATGAACGTTGCTGACTGCTCGTCATGCCGAGCTATCTCGATGTACAGTTTTCTCGTGCGCACCTTATGTGCTGAGTTTTTCGGTGCACAGTTGCACCGGTTCTCCTTTTATGGGAAATTGTTGGGAAGATCGTCCATTAATCTGTCAAATAATTTAGTTCAAGCGCTAACCGCGAGTGTCGCAGGTCACTAATGACGGTTGAGTAGATTTTTATTTTTCATTTCAACTGCCAAAGGAGAATGGATTACTTTCGATATGTGAGCCATTTTCTACAAACGACTAATACAAAATCCGAATATTCTAAAAATAGGATTGAAACTGCTAAACGAACAAGTATCTGGACACATACGGAGGCGTTATCGCGAGTCGATAATAGAGATATCAACATTTTTGTAGGAAGTGCTTTGTTTAAGATTTTGACATTGACACTCTGTTTCGAGCTGAGACTTTTTCTTCAGTTAGAAAAATACGAAATACCGTTTAGCCCGAATATAAGACGAGTCCGTTCTTTACCGAAAAAAATCAGAAAAAATATATACACACATTCTGTGTCTAATCATGTGGTAACCAATGTCTCGAAGACTCAATCTCTCGAATTGCATTTTGACGAATTGCATCAGTCGTTCCTGTCGGTCAAAAGCCATTCGAGAGATTGAGTCTTCGAGACATTGGTTACCACCCCACGAAAAGGTCCGACAATCGAAAGTTTTAGAATTATATTTCAGGGAAAAAACCTAATCTTATATTCGGGGTAATACCGTAACCTTAAGTAACAGTTTACACATCCAAGTAGATAATGTTACTTTACTCGTATCGACTCGCAGCACTCGTATGCTGCTCTGTCGATAAGAGTAAGCAATTATCGGCTAACCAATACACTTGTTTACCTTATTCGTCGCTATCGATGGTAGAAATAAGACTATGAGATGTAATCTGAATTATTATGTATGATTTGATAGATAGCAAATTAAGCATTGCGTATAACAACTCTAGTTTTTTTTAAATAAAGCAGTAAATAAACGTTGAATCCTACTGGTTCCAATTCATTCGTCAAGCACACGCGCCACCTACCGTCCTTTCTCAACGGCTTCAAGATCGTCCATTTTCTTCAAGGAGATCCGGTCCTTCTGCGCGGTTACCCAAAACTACCGGTTTTCGGATTATCTTCGCCATTGTAGGTATATTGTTATTTTAGTAACAATATGGCTAAAGTAAAACTAAAAAATGGGCCCCGTGATAAAAAACGGAATCCTAGGGCTTGTAATTGTAAATTTAAATTAAAAAAAAAAAATTGGTACTTGAAACCAAAGAAGAATGATGATTTCAAAGGTTTTTATGACAATGAATAAATAGTGTTCACTCATTACAGATCAAATGGATCGTTTTCTATCCATGAATCACCATGTTCTTAAGGTAGTTATCGTGTGTCTGGTGACAATGGGCAAGCGGAAATGTCGATGCCACGATGCGTGCTGATTGCAGCACGCGTGAATCAAGAAAGACTTTTAGGTCGGTGACGTTGCGGATATATTTTTTAGTCAAAATCTATATGGTAGATGAATAAAAAAATTTTACAAAATATCCTGGCAGTGCCACTTCATCGTATTGTGGTATTTCGTGAGAAACTTAATAATCGTTTAAAAATCGTAAAACAAAATAGGACCTCGTATTCGATCCGAGTGACCACCACATGTTAAATAGTTTTTGTTAATTTCAAGAGAAATTATCTTAATTTTGGAATGGTCAACCTCTCTGAAATTTCACAGATGTTCAGATAAGTTTAATACGTGTGTGCGTAAAGTATCAACAAATTTTTAAAATAAAGTACTGCTACTTTATAACTATATACTTTAACAATGTTGTACGTACGTTTATTACGCACAATCTATTTCTATCTTATACACTGTCGCTGATGAGGACAGAAATATATTTCATGTTTCATAAACGATCACTGATAATGACAGAATATATTCCAATTAGTTTTCTAGAAATGTATGAATAAGTCTTAGCCGATTTCAAAGATAAAATTCTAACACTGAAAATTGTTTTTGACCATTAATGGGTCAACGTACATAACAAAAGACTCAAAAGTGTAGAAGTGCTAAATTACAGTCAATATTATTATTATCATTTTTGCGTATAGGCTATAAATAATATATTCTCATCATTAATATGTGATAGCAATAAATCATATTATTAATAATCCATTGACCCTTCTGTGGTGTTAGAAACAATAATGTTTTTTCGAATATCTTACATTAAAAAAAAAAATATTGTACAGCTTAATACGTTTATAAAGATAATTTTACTTAAACCAGAATCTTTGTAGAATTATTATTCGATGCAAAATTACATCGTGAGGAGGATTAATTCATTAAATTCTTGTTCAGATATTATTATCATTATTGACAAATTGAAGGCCATTAAATTACGAACCATTGACTACGTATGGTAATGAGCTGTCATCGCCCAAAATACAATTTAGAAGCGCTTTGATTTTCACGAGAAACAGTCCGTAACCAGAGCGATGGCTAAGTATTTTTTCCATCTCATTAAATAACCGTTGTCTCACTATTCTCCCGTATTTCATCACTCTGTCTCACCTTCCTATTTCCCTGCCCTTCGAATTACTTCGGCATCGTCCTCAAGGCAAAAATTGTATACACGTATACGAAAGCAGACTCCGGGTTCTGAGTCTGAGCTACTGGGATATGTTTGCATTCGAGCGTAATGGAATGCGGGGCCTGCGTTCCTCATATACAGTAGCCACTCTGTAAGGTTTTATAAATGCGCACGTAGCTCTTTACTCCATTTTTTTAAATGAGAAAGTGAGATTAATAAAGATGAATCTGGATCACCGAATGTGTACCCAGAGTTTTAAATATATGAAAAAAAAAAAAAATGATTAATCGTTAATTCTCGTTGAAAGGCGGCTACGCGCACTCGGAGAGAGACTATACTGTATCTATATATTGTGCGAGACCAGGTACGCGGTCTAGCGGATCTAGGTAATGCACATGTCCCGGCGTAGGTAAATTGTAAACCTCGGAAGTAAAAACCAAGCGACACGTTGGGAGGTAAGTCGTTGTTTTCGACGTGTTTGCTTCGTCTGAGCGTAGCAGCGAAGGATTGTGTAGCGCCGGTGTTGCGTGCTATTGCTGCTATGAGCATGCTGAGAGTAGCTAGCATATGCATCGCTGATATCGAGGCCACGACGCGACAGCAGCGGCGACGGCATCTCGGACGAGTCTCGTGGTGAGGGCATCGGCGGGTGAAGAGCGCGCTGTACGCGTATACTTGGTCGTCGTCGTCTTCGTCTTCGTCGAGTTTTTAAAGATATAGCCGAGCTTAAGAGATCCGAGAAGAACTAGCTATGAACGAGGGACGGGTAGCGAGGAAAGGGACCTCGCGGCTTCCACCGTAGAATACGGTTTATATACACACGGCAAAAGCACGGCCCAAGGAGCCACGTGACTGGCAGTAGAATCCGCGGCGTTCGTCGGGAAAATCTAAATCCGTCCGAGCCGAGAGGAAGAGGTTTGCCTCGTCGGCGCTTAGCGTCTCCGTGACTCGCTCGTGGAGCTCACGCGCTCTCCCGATAGTCAATAATCGGTCCCGGGTTGCACCGGATCGGTGCAAGGGCTCCTCATACACTTCTTTTCTTCTCTTCTTCGGTTTTTTTTGCAAGCTATCGAGCGAAGGGACAATAGAGATCATTCGACTGCGAGAATCAGAGTGATTATTGATTATTTCGGTATAGATCGTTATTATCATTTACGTCGGGTTCAAGACCGGGCAGTGGTTCAACGGTATCAGACATGATTCGTGTCGACGAGACGGATCCGGTCGGCGGTAAGGATAAATCACTGAGATACAGAACTACCTATAAATTTATGACAGACTGGTGTAGGTGTATTACTGTTTAGAAATCTCTTGTTGAATAGACAACAAATACAAATTTTCAGCGAATATTCAGTAAATATTCTACTGATATTCGGTGAGTATTCTATGGATATTCTACGAATATCAGGTGAATATTCTACGAATATGAGGTGCATATTCTACGAATATGAGGTGCATATTCTACGAATATGAGGTGAATATTCTACAAATATTCGGCAAATATTAAAGGAATATTACGGAAAATTCAGAGAATATTCAAAGAATATTCGACGCTTTTAATATTTCTATGATACTATATAAAAAAAAAAAATTAATTTTCTGGACTTGACAAATGTTTTCTTTTATTATATTTCATTATCATTTTGTTTTGATGAACATCGTGTGAAGAATGATTTTTAAAAAAATCGTTGTTGAAATGTGTTGTTTAAAGGTTAATAATTAAATATGCAATGGGTGACTCCGAAATCACGTACCCATTGTAAAAAAATTCGGGTGCGTTAGCTAATCCGAAGGCCAAGAAAAACCTCGATCTGTCAATGTCGAGTAGAATCATGGATGAACGAACGCATACCAGGTGCACCACGAGAAAGAAAATGGATTATCCACGCTATTATTTTGTATCAGATTCTCAATAGCCAATCAAGATTCTCGTTGTTTGTAACTCTTCCACTGTTTCGGATGATAATTCAACCGTCTCAACTGTAGCTGCGCCGAAAACTAATTATAGTTTGTTCATTTAGTAACTTTTTATTAATTAATAATAAATTCATAAAAGTAAATTAGGACTTTGATTTTTTTTAAAATAATTTTTTGTAGGATCAATTGTTTCAAAAAATATTTCGTTTATAATTTGTCGATTTATTTATTTATTTTGTTCAGAGGTGGAACCGAGTTTCCCCTACAGAGATGTGACGGTGCGTCGCGGTGTGGACTTCAAGGATAACTTTGACATCCAGTCGGAGATCGGTCGGTGAGTGCGACGATTATAATTAATTAATAATAAATAATAATGCGGAAAGAAAGAGAAGCAACGAGATCCTTCGGAGCGATCTGCGCATTAAGGGAGTCTGACCTTCGTTGGTTTGCCGCTGCTGCTGTCATCGGCGATCTATCGATCAAGGTTGCGTGGGCGCTCGATTAATTTTAATTGAGTTCGGCCGTCGATTTTGGCATTAGCTCAGATATAGCATCGAGCAATCTCGATACACAATCACAAAGGTTCTCGTTGTTTCGTTCTCTCGTGATCGCAGGCATGTGCCCGGTTAGACGAGTGACAAGGGGGCGTGAAAATTTTTGTCGCATACCTTCGCCGTGACCCAACGTGTATACACGTTTATATATATATATATATATATATATTCTGGCATATATATATATATATATATATATATATATATGCCAGAATACACTACTAGTATATATATATATATGTATATAGTGACTCAAACGCTATACGCCCTCGCGTAGCCAGCATGAAAATTTGGAGAGCACGCTTCATGCACCAATGGCGTAAACTTCATTAAAAATCCAATTATTGTCAAACTTGGTCAAAATAAAAATGGATCGCTTTGTTATGGACAGATAACTTTGCCTTTTATATAAATCGCAAAGTTTTATTTTCACAAACTAATGAACCTAAAAAACCTAAAGAATCTTCAACGATCCTTTCCATTTCTTTAACCCGGCTCCAGTTTTACCTAGTTTGCTCAAAACTCAACATCACACTAAGCCACTAACAATGAGAATTTTTATGAAGTTTATGATATATTATGTATCTATCTATATATATTTCCCATAAAACTTTATAAGCATACAGCGTACTTACAAGGCAAATGCAAGTGCGTGAGGTTTCTCGTAAATATGACACCGTATGCGCAGCTCGCAGGAACTCGAGATAAACGGCGCAACAACGAAGGAGTCAGAGTCAGAGAATGTCATATTTCTCTCTTGCACTCTCACTCTCACCCGTCCTTGGGAAATTATGAAATTATTGGCACGCTCCTTAGTATTTTAACCCGAGCGGAGGGACACGTGGCCGGCATCAGGAATGCTATACCTACTTAAACTTCTGATATGTTTCTTGCGATTTTTATAATTTACGTTTAGTTCAATCTATCTTCAAATTTGGGAGATTAATTTAGATGAATTTCACAGAGACAAGCAACGTGAAAGCCGTGTCGTACCTCACAGTAACCATTATATTTAAAATAAATGATTCTGTCATTCGATAATTCGTTTGTCCGTTAATGTTTTTGAGAATGGATATCAAATGTATTTCTGCACCGACATCTTCGATTCTCTTCAGCTTTGTTATTAACCAAATTGTAAATTTGCCTTGGGTTATGAAAATTCGAAAAGTCAGAAAAATTAAATGTTATTGCGAAGAAAAAAAAAAAGGTTAAATATGATTTTTTTAAACGTAAGAAACAATCGTTCGGAAAAGCAAACAATGCAATCGCAACTCAGTGTAACCTTAATAAATTTTGCATTCTCTTATTAAATGTTGAATTTGAATATTCGGTATTACCAGTACGACATACCAGAGAATTTAATTAAATATATTACCATTTGCAAATTCCTCTGCTCGATTCATTCGTGCATCTGTCTCTATCGCTCGTTGAATTCGAGCTTTCGGAATGTCGGATAACAACGATCTTGATCTCGTATTCTCGTTTGGTTGGTGTGTGGCATCGGTGGGTCAGTTGAGTCTCGTGGGTGCGCTTGTGTTTGGGTAATCAAGGTCTTGCCGTCTATAAATAATGTCTTCGTCTCGGAGAGTGACGGTTGTTGGGCGTCGGGCGGGTCGGCGTTCCGATCGCGCGGATACTGCGTTCTATACCTAATACTTTACTGGTTTCTCTCTTCACGGTGAGATGAGTGCAGCAGCAGCAACAGCAGCAACAACAGCAGCAGCATCAGCAGCAGCAGCAGCAGCAGCGTTAACGAAAAACAGGGTCCCGACAACGATCTTGACACGAGGGTTCAAGTGAGCGCACGACAAAGCCGCATCAACGTGTCCTGCGACTGGTTCCACCTACAACCGGGCAACTCTGCACGCTTCACTAACTCACTTGCGGTCTAAGCTTTTTGGCTTCATTACAAGAGTTACAAGTTACTTAATCCACGTCCAACGGTCTTTGAAGAGAACCGCTTAAAAAAACGCACCGAGGCAATGCATCTTCACACTTGGCAATACGCCGTAGTATTTTTTTATGATATTAGTGAGAGCAGCAGCAAGAGAAACACATTTTTCTCGCCAATTTAAGAATCTCGTTAACGAGAGGTTTACCTTGTTCTCGAGGCGTTGTGCGTCTCGTTCTTTCTGCATCTCGTTTGGCCGATACACGAGTCGTTGCAACTTTTGGAGAAGGCTTTAATCCCAGCACAGTATATACGATAAAATCGTGTGTTATATGTGCACTGAGAGAAAAAACTGGCACTCGCTTTAATAAAATATGATAACTATTAATTATTGGACTATGTGGCTATTTGTATGGTTTTACTTTTAATTAATTTCTCTATAAAAATAGTTCGTGCAACTATACAAATGGTCGCGTGTACCAACAATTAATAGTTGTCAGTAATAGAGTGCGGATACACTTTCGTTTGCTTGTGTCAGAAGGTCCCAAGTAGAATTCTTTATGATCTTACCTCCGAAAGTTGACATTCGAACGTAGACAACATTTTGACGGACATATGTTGCCCATTTAGACGACTTTTCTATGAGATTCGGTACGTGGGGTAATATCGGTTAAAACAATGTGAGATACAGTTGGATGTATAATGGTCGATTGGCAAAAAAATAAAAAAATTCTAGTTTTGTAGATAGAAATTGGGATATTTTCACGTGCGTGGCATCGGAAAAAGATTTTCATAAGCGACTGGGAATCTCGCCAATTTCTTTTCTCTCAAAACTTATCAACGCTGTAAATTCCGATCTATATATTCATCAATACAACGATTTTTTTTCTCTCGATATACCGGAGCTGGCGGCTCATTTGCCACTCGTCTCTTTCTTAATGACTTCCCGATGACTCTTGTTGCGAGAGCACATTCCGCCGGGGCGCACGTCGAAAGAGTTCGCGGAGTTCGCGACTAGCGCTGTGGGTGTACGACGAGCGGTTGTTTCATGCGAAAACGCGAGACTCAGCATGCCGGAAATATAATTCCTTCTTCACCGCGGTCTCGGCGTTTTCGCACAGCCACGAAATTATATTTGACCCAGAGACTTTCTCTCTCTCTCTCTCTCTCTCTCTCTCTCTCTCTCTCTCTCTCTCTCTCTCTCTCTTTCCTCTGTCTTGCAACCGTCCGAGTGTTTTCGAGTTTAATCGAGTATAGAGCATTTTATTAGCGTCTCATCTTGAGGATTAAATTCCGAGGGATAGACGTGGTATGTATGCGCAAACGAATAGCGTATTACGAGACTAGAGAGATAAAATATAAATGAATTTTGGCGTGTTTCAGAGGCAAATTCGGGACGGTTTATCGTTGCAAGGAGAAGACAACCGGATTACAGTTGGCAGCCAAGGTGGTAACTACAACGAGAAAGGAAGACAGACGCTCGGTCGAACGTGAAGTTGAGATTATGAGGCGACTTCAACATCCCAGACTCATACAGCTCTACGATGCTATAGACACGGGAAAGCAGATTTATGTTATACTCGAGCTGTAAGAGATATCCTCTGTTTTATTCATTGCGAAAAAGGATTTTTATTTTGCGATATCATATTACTTTCAATTGCCCCATTCTTAAGTGTATGGCCGTTTCGTACAGCACATTGGTACATTATTTATTTGTCACAATTGTCTATTTAAAAAAAAAAAGCCAATTCATCACAATTAATTAAAGAGCGTAATTTGATGCGGCAAAACACATAATGACGTTAAGCCAGTCGAACTTTGGCTTCTTCAACCTCACTGTAGTTGGTTCTCTCTTTCTTTTTTCGGTGTAACAAGTAATACTCTTTTTTTTTTGTAACCACTGACATTGTCACCGATTCCGAACTGATTCTTGAGTCCGGAGCAGTGAATTACGCCCATTACGATACCTGTTTATCTAATACGGATTGTAGTAATGTCATTATTGATGACATTACTAAATTTTGAAATCGTATTTAAAATAATTACAACATTTTATGCGTAAATTGGATAAATTGTGAAAAATTTTGCTTCGATAGATATCGCTGGATAGCCACGAGTTTCTCGTTCACGCTAAGTATTCGAGATGATTCATAAGTTACCAATAACTCAATTACCTTTGATTTGTTGATACGGTCAGAAGCTGCCGTTGCTACATAGCTGGAATAACGTGATACATTGTACGTGATCATGATAATCAATTTTCTCAAATAATTGGAAAAATATTTTAATGCAAAGAATCAAAGTTTCGAGAGAATCGCACATTTTCTTATTCGTATTCTGTAGAATATGGAATTAAAGATGGTATGAAAATGAGAGCGTTGCAGATAAATTCTTCGATTCAAAGAAAATCGGTGTAATATTGATAAACTATGAGAAATTTTGCTTTTGGAAAGTTTCGTGATTTGTCACCGATGCTCCAAAATCTGAGAAATTTTCGAGAAATTTCTGAAGAATCTGAGAATCAGAGAGAGTCTTGAAAAATATTTTCACGAGTGCCAACAACGTAGAAAGCGAAATTTTAAGTTACTTGCTTAATCCTCTATTCTTAACGTGTTGGAAGCACTTTGACGATAAACAAAATTGATCGTTTCAGAATCCAAGGAGGTGAATTGTTCGAACGTGTAATCGATGACGATTTCGTTCTAACCGAGCGAAGTTGCGCAGTATTTATGAGACAAATTTGCGAGGGAATAGAGTTTGTCCACGCTCAACATATTCTTCACTTGGATATGAAGGTGAGATATGAAATATAAAATAAAATAATAGAAACTAACGTGTTTCATGATAATTGAAAAATTAATAAAATTAATTAATTCAATAAAATTTGTTGTTTCGATTGATATTTTACAGCCGGAAAATATTCTGTGCCTGACGAAGGAAGGTAACAGAATCAAGATAATTGATTTTGGATTAGCGAGAAATTATGATCCTCGAAAGAAATTGCAAGTTTTATTCGGCACGCCGGAGTTCGTCGCGCCGGAAGTCGTCAACTTCGATCAAATTGGTTTTGGCACGGACATGTGGAGCATCGGCGTCATCTGCTACGTGCTGTTAGTTATCTATATAACATAAAATGTGTATATATATATATATGGTCGGAGTTATATACTCTTCTTTCTTCTTCACGCTATCTTGTTTATGAATGAAAATCGAGTGAGAGTTTAAAGACCCGTATACGCTGCATCAATATTAGAGATATTGCTTTTTATCGATAACTAAAACAACGATATCCGAATGATTATTCGCTAATTTAACTTGATCTATATAATTGCAGATTGTCCGGACTTTCACCATTCATGGGTGACACCGACGTTGAGACAATGGCCAATGTTACAATTGCGAAGTACGACTTTGACCATGATGCTTTCACCGAAATATCCGAGGATGCCAAAGACTTTATTAAATGTCTTCTAGTCAAGGATAAGGAGTAAGTTCGTTCATCAGTACAGAGAGATAAGATGGATGTCTCAGTCATTGACGATGTAAATTTTAAATAGCTAATTTGCCAAAATTTTCACGATCCACTGAAAAAAAAAAAAAATAGTTAAACCTTTTTACATTGTCGGAAAGAAAGTTGCATAAATTTTCATTATGCGATTTTAAGATGCAATTGATAACTGAGTAGATCCGAAATGTACACCGAGAACAACAATTCGATGAAATATGGCTATCGGTAAATATTTAATGAATTTAATTATTTATTTTATGGAACCGATTGAACTTCGATCGATTCAATGGAATTTTTGTTCAATCATCAAAATGTTTCGACATGAATATTTTCGAAAGTTTTTCTCTCGGTGTAAATAATTTAAGTACGGAAAAATAAAGTTAACTTCTTATCAGTTTAATTTTATTTGCACTGCATGACGAGCTTTTCTAGACGGAAAAAATCTGTCGCACGGTGTGTCGGCCAAATGTAGTTTTTTGCGTCGCTGTACGACTGCTCCGGTGCCGGTACACTATGTTATAGCACGCTGCCATGATATTGTGGTGCCAACTATGCTGGCAGCACCTCACGTGCCAGAACACAGAAGGAAATATAAATGGCGACGCAGAAAACAGACATTGAGCCGAGACACCGTGCCGTAAGGCGGCCATATGTCAGTACCGTACCGTCATTGTGGTCTTACTTATCCGGCTGAAATGTTGCCAATATATTTTCAATAATATCGTTATTGACAAAGTATCTAACACTTGTTGTTTTCCTCAAATTGTGCTCATATTTTTGTGTTAACTTTCATACGAGAGAAAAAAAAGTGTTGTGCAACTTCTCTGTACCGACTCAACTGGAATTTAATCGTTTCAATGATTGCGACGTCCAATTGCATTTTAATATCTTCCTCTAATAAAAAATTAGATAACTCAGGACGTGTAATACACAGTCGCTTTGTGTCTTTCGTTGTTCGTGGTCATTCGACATTACAATCCTTGATAGTATCCCATTCTCGTCTCTCATCGCTATACGCTGTACTCAAAGCAACAGCCGCACGAGAACTCGTCGCCACGAAATAAAAATAAATAAATAAATAAATAAATAAAATTGTACTGAACTGAACGATTGCATTAGCCGAGAGAACGAGAAAAATCCCGTAGAAAATCAGTAGATAAAATAAAACAAAATAAAAAAAACGCCGTTAAGCGCGCTGAGCCTGCTATGTACATATAAATCATTGTATTGACCCTGTGCAACTGCGCCGAGCCTCGTCGACTCCAAGCATGCATTGACCGTCTACTTTCTGACTGAAAAAAAAATTGAGAAAAAAATAAAGACAATGAAAAAGCCAGAACACGGATAAACGAAAAGAGTGCGAAAGCAATCCTCACGCTGGCTGAATCTGACTATTTGCAGAAAGCGAGCGACTGCGACGCAGTGTCGTTCACACCGCTGGCTAGCGTTGGAGAGTCCACCGCCGAAGAAGCTCATCGCTGAGGAACGTACGTCGGCGACAGAGACGAAACCGGAGAATCTCAAGGGCAAGAGGAAGAAGAAGAAGCCGGAAACGTTGCCGGAGGCAGCATCGTCGAACTGCAGCGCGAAGGACGAGCTGGACGTGACGAAGGACAATCTCCGACTGTTCGTGGACCGTTGGCGCGAACATCCGGACAGTCCTTACGCGATGGAACCGGAGAGCGGCCAGCCATTGCGATGGGAAGATCGCGAGGGAGTCAACGGCCGTGTTGACAATAATTTAGAATTAATTTCTTTGCGGGGACAGAGCCCGTCCCCGTGCGGAAGCGTATGTAGCTCACCTTCGGAAGTCTCCGGGTCACCAGCGGACAAATCTAATTATTTGCTTGCTGCCCCGAACAGTATGATGTTGGGTCTAGATCGCCGCGCTTCAGAGGGTAATTTCGCGAAAACTGGTCACCGTAGAGATCAAGCTGCGCAGATTGTCCTTGCCGAAGAGATAATCAAGCTATCGGAGCATCTTAGAAACCTCGCCATGGGACAATCATCAGAACAAGCTTCCGACACTGTCTCCAGCGATGATTTCAACTCAGAGACAAACGGAACGAATGGAGCGAGGAGAAAGTTAGATGAAAGAAAGTCGACCAACAATGAAAGTGACGATAAAGGTGCAAAGGTAGAAAAGACGAATGGAACGATTTTCAGTCAGCAGTCGGATCGCAAGAAGATATCGTCCAGAGAAACAGGAACTAATGGTAATAAAGAGTGCAACGAGATTTCGGAGAAATTGTCGAGCATAACGAGGCAAAGGAAGGTAAACGGCACGACTTTCAATGGTGGCCGCAGTTACGAGAGACAGGAGAACAATGCCACGAGTTTTGGTCTGAAGAAGACTTCGTCGTCGAGTAGAACACAGCGGATGTCGGATCAGAGTAACTTCCTCGGAGAGAGCAGCGGTTTCGAGGGTCTAGAGAGAAACAACAAGAACTCGACGGACAGCCGAACCTCTTTCAAGGACAGTCAAAGTAGAGTAACGTGGAATGCGGATGCGGAGGATGATCGTCGAGTTGAAATGGATGAAAACGTAACGAACAATCGTGAAATCGATTTATCACCGCCCTGGCGTCGCGCCCGGACCAAACATCGCTTCGGCGAGACATGTCGCGACGTACCGAGAATTTCGAACCTCCGAGATATTCATAAGAGTCTGAATCTGGACGAGCCAAAGAGCACGAAGGATCTGCTGCTTCATCTGCTCGGCGAGTGGGACGATTCGACGAGACCCGGCGGTGTAGGAAGAAAATCCGTTAGCGTCGACTGGTGCGGCGAAGAATCGGTCGCCAGGAGGTCCATGAATTCACTGGCCGAGTATTTTCAATCCGAGCAACAGAAGTCAACGACCACCGGCGTCATGACCAACGCGTCGTCGCCTTCCATACATCGCTGACGACGGTTTCTTCATTCTTTTTACTTTTCTCCAATTTTTACCGTTCTTGGGGAGCGAACAAAATGTTGTGCGGTGGAGAGAGGGAAATGGTATTGTATTCCATTGAATCGGGAGGTCCGAGCGCCAGTTTTAGGTTAAATAAGTTTGTCATTTTTTTTAAAATTACAATAATTTCGCAGTATTTTCGTGGCATTAATATTTGTTTTTCACGAAGAATACTTTCGTTTGGTTTTTCTAAAAAAACAAATAGAACAATTTGTCTATAAACCGACAGCGATCGATAAATTGATCTAAAAAGAAATGTGTTCTAGCCTCCGTGACTATTGGATTTCAATAGCATTATCCACTGCCCATTTTTTTTGTAAAACAAACGAGCTCGTGCAATCTTCGCTGTTTCGTTCCGTGAGTAACTCTGAGCGTAAATGTAAGCAATCTTGCAAGGAAGAAACAGTGTAGTAGATTTACGTTTATCGGTCGAACAGCGAAAAGACACAAGCGAGGGCATCGCAAACAATTCACGATCGTTCGTAAAATATCCTAATCACTGCTTGAACAGTACGATCAATATAAATGATCAGTTTTCTTTTGCATTATATATACGTTGATTGACTTTAGCCGAAGACCGATGGCCGGTCAACTGTTGGAGCATCGGTGGCTTGCGGCTGCACTTGAGAATCCAATCTCCAAAGTAAGACTGAAGCGTTACGTTATCAAGAAACGTTGGGTGAAGGCCGTCAACGCGATCCTGGCGCTCAACAGAATGGGAGCTCGTATTAACGTCGAACTCATCTAAAATCTGATGCAACGTATTTCTATTCTTAAAAGAAAATAAGAAAAGAAAAGAAAACAAATATTACTTTGCGAGTATACAATAATTTCTCATGTTTTCTCTCTCTCTCTCTCTCTCTCTCTCTCTCTCTCTCTTTCTTTCTCTTATCCTAATCAATTTGTAATATAATACCTGTGCGCCAAGCTGTATGAGAAGTGAAATATTTTTATCTTTAATTCAAACAGTCTGATTTATTATAATTTCTGTTTCGTGAGCTTGCTCGATGAGAATAGTGGAGGATATAAGCGAGAAAGCGCGCGAGGCAGGGAAATCGGGGCCAACGACGCACGCAAACCATATTATTATACGCACGTTATGACTGCCATGCCAAAGAATGGAATAGCGACGAGGATAGAAAGTTGCCGTGTAAAAATACTACTAACCCGCTCGCGAGAAGCTTTTATTTATTTACTGCAGGTATTGCTTATGTAAATACATATCGAACGTAACCACATACATATACGTATATATATATATATATATATATATATATACGTCTAGAAATAACGCGTACATTATATGCAATACTGTAATATACCTACGTAGACAGTTAATATTTTGATATGTCGCGGTGTATGTGCTACACACTGTACGAATAGTGTGAATGTGTTAACGATCCAACGAATGGGTTTACTGCAATACAAACACGTGTTATAAATACATATCCTCTCGACATCGTTTTCATCGTATTTTGTGCTCTGCCCACACCTGTTTCTCGAAATCATCGTTCATCATCCGCTCACCGATGAAATTTTAGCGAGAGACGAAAAAATTAGTGACATTTTTGTGAGTATCGCATTACATTATAGAAATAATACATTTGTGTTTGATACAATTGTTGATAATTTATTTTTAAATATGTTCGCGATTTTTTGTTGTTATTAATCTAAATACTTACAATTGTACTGTTGTTTTGTAGATGTTAATACTTTTTTGTTGCGATATCTTCCACAAATCAACTTTTTTCAATCAACTTTTGAACATACTTGTCCGTCAGTGATCATGAAAAAAGATAAAGAGATATGAAGCAGTGAAGCGTATTGAATGAATTTTGTTGCTACAAGAACGCTCTACACATACTTCGTTATAAAATTAATTACATCAGTGCTAGTCCTTTAAGAAAGATAAAATCTTCGTCTAAAAATATTTATCGAAAAATTATTTTAGTCAGAAAACGAAAAAAAAAAAATGGTTCGGTTAGACGTATAAACGGTAAAACATTTTTTTACGTATAACAACCTTAAGAAAACTAATGGAGTCTGGCAGCTCGATAAACATAAATATAGTTCAGCATATTATATTCTAGAGCATCAAATTTTCGCAAACAATATTTCCGCTGTCAATTCCACCGACGCTAATTAATATTGTCAATTTTCTTTATGGTTATTCATCTAATTTTTATACATTGTTTTTTTTAGCATTCTGAAAAAAATCTTTACCGTGAAAGCAATTTTTCTTTTATACGAGGAAGCGAAGCAATGAAAAATACTTACGAGTTTAATCAGATTCATGACGATTGTGTTTGTAAAATAATAAATACAGAAGTGCAACCAATTAGTAATTCTTAAAGAGTCCAAGATAATACTTGAAATCGTAAACCGAATATGGTTGGTTTGCAGTGTCGATGGCCCCCCGGGTTATAGACAGCATTTCGCGCTGCCATTAAACGTTTGGGTGACGGAGCCCGAGAAAATGGAGCCCGAGATTATTTTTCCGTCTCTGTTGAATGAGTCGACTTTACATGGCACACATTTTACGCAGTTTTCCTGTACTCGCTAATGCGATAATACAGTAGGGGTTTAAATTGACTGCGACTGCAATCATGGATAGGATGGGGGGGGGGGGGGCATGAATCGGGCCTGGTGGATAAAGATACAAAATTAGAATCACATTATGATGAGCTTTTCGCAATACAGTATGAGAAAATGAATCGGGCCTGGTGGATAAAGATAAAAAATCAGAATCACATTATCATGAGCTTTTCGCAATACAGTATGAAGAAACGAAGATCGTAAATTTAACTTACTGATGCATTTTGCAGTATCGACCGTGAAACATAATTTCCACGTAGACTGCGTAGACTGTCCTTGACTTTTTCGCTGTTACTATATTCTGCGATGAATCCTGGAAAAGCTCGTAAAATGTAATGACTTCTACATATGTATTCAAGTACGAGTCGCTGCAAAAAAAAAAGTGATGCATATCGTATGTATGTACCGCAGTACACAATTTCACATCGTCGGACAAAGTCGTTCTTTGTAAAAATCGTCTGAATCTAAACGTCATCCCACTTACAATGAAGAAACTGGGTTTCCCTAACGTAACCGACGAAATATTTCGTTTTTACAAAATCGTGATGAGAGTTATTGGAACTTGGCCACTGGACAGACACCAGCGTAGATCAACAATAGTTTTCTCAGTCAGTTTATTTGCGCAGGTATTATAAGCAATATTAGCGATACTGACTCCGTAAGCTATTTATAATTTATTATTATTAATTGTTTTTACATACATCGATACGATTTTTCTTCTTCGTACGGACAGTGATCCTTCTAATGTCTCTGGCTTATATGCTCGTGAAAAGTATCTCCCACACGAGCTTAAATTCGGTCAAGATAAACAAAATGTAGCTATTATTTATGGACTTCTATAACAAATATGCATTCGGGTATGCGGCCGTTGGATCGTTCCTCTCATAAAGACGGCGATTGAAGATTGGTTATCGGTTAGAGATCCGAAAGAACTCGATATCATGAAACGACACGACAGATTTGGATTTTTTTCCATATGTGCTGTGGTTATGGCCTTCGTTGTCTCTTCCACAATCTGGCATACGAAGTCCATTCCGTTTATCAACAAAGTTATATTAATGGATAAACGATCGACTTATGCTTTCAACGAGAATTCCATCTGGAACAACGTGATCCCAGTTCTAAGCGTGACCATTACTTTGTATTATAAGCTCGCAAGTGTTGTCCGTTCTGTACTCTTCTGGAGCCTTGCTATGTATATATCTCGGCACAATACAAGATTCTGACGGCGCAATTTTACCATTTTCTACTAATCAAAGATAGAAAAGTCAGTCGCAAAGAATTGGGTCGGCTCGTTTTGATAGGCACAATGGTATTCTCGATTTGAATGGGAGCCTTGAGAATTCATTCAAGCTCCGTGGCGATTCACGCCTGCATTTTGCAGGTTGTACGAGCTGCATAATCGGTAAGTACAAACGATTTTGGTTCCTTAAATTCCTTCTGAGCTTTCTCAAATAACGTTAAAGAGTTAACAATAAAGCATGGTTATTTGTAAAATTAGATTCGATGAATAATTTGTTAAAATAATACAAATAAAGATATATAATAGAAAACTTGCTGGCAGAACTTTTTTTTCTACGATTTGAAATACCCTTCTCAATATATCCTAGAGTTTACGATAAAAAATGTGGTATGCATAAACTTTGGCAACTATATTTAGAAAAAATGTCTGTGCGCGTGTGAGTTTGTGTTTGTGTTTGTGTTTTTTGTGTGTGTGGGGGGGGGATGAGTTTGCAAAATTGAAATGGCTTTATCTCGAGAACGGGTTATTTGATCTTTCTGAAACTATACACACGGGGCGGATCGTAATCCCCGTCGGTTTGCTGCAATTTTCGCCCAAATCGTTAACGGGTGTCTCATTTTATGATTGAGTTTTTCGAAAAAAAAGGGTTTACTAACTTTAATTTTCGTAATTAAATTTTAGCTATCGAGCTAAAAGTTTCTACAAGAATGCGCCAAGGGATAAAGTTGTTCGGTATTGAATTTGTCAAGAATCGATCGAGGTGCTTAGATTATACAAAATTACGAGTTTTCGTAATTTTCCTAAAACATCTATTTTCGCATTAACTTTCGTAAATTTTCATCAATCAAGCCGAAACTTGGCATACGAATTGGGTAGTGAATAAGGATACTTTGTCTTGAATTTCATGAGAATAGATCAAAGGGTTTAAACTTTATAAAATTTGGAATTTTACCAACTTTTCAATTGTATTGAACATTTTAATACTTCTATGAGGAAGTCAGAATTGAAATAACCATTACTCGTAGAGAAGAATCTGTAGATTGGCAAGAATCACGAGGAAGCAATGTGCAAATTTCAAATTTGCACGTCTTCGCTTGTATCTTTATTAATAAAAAGATGTTACATAATATTCAGTAGCTTCTCCGATACTTGTTCCGATTATCTGTATCTTTCAGTTTTTTTAAATCACCGAAACAAATTTAAATAACTATTATTTCAATCAACGATTTCATTTGTTGAGCAGTTGTTTATTTTTTTAATATTGAACTTTATACCTTCGTTTATGTCTATTTTAAAGTTTGAACTTTCCTTGATTTTTGTACGAAGCAAGTAGGATGTGAGGCGTTTATTTTTTAATCGCCGGTCGTTTGAAAAATAAAAAAAATGAGTAGAACTGAGTGAACTATGAAAATTAGCTGTAGCCGATGAGTGTTATACAGATCAATGTTTGCGTGAGCAGCGGCTTATGTGTGGCTTAAACTTCACCAGCAACTGAAGTTTTTACTCCGTTGCCTTCGAGAAGCCAAACATCCCAACACATTAACGAACAACAACAACATTTCTTTTAGTAATTTCAAATGCAACGGCAACCACGTTATCTCCTGTAAATCCTATTCAATAATAATATTAAACAAATATTTCTTTTAAATCATGTAAATTCAGTTTGAACCTACATATCTCTCGAACGTTACAAAAGGGCATCTCCGTATTTTATTACCCAGATATTTACACTGAAATTTCCCAAAGGTTTTTTATAGAGTTTTCGTTGTCAAAAGTTATGCACATGGAATATTTAACAAATTATAGGATATATTCGAAAGATTGTCCCAAAGCAGAAAAAAATAACATTTCTATCAGCATTTGCTTAGGAAATTGTGATTTTTTTACTCATTTAATTGGACTAAAATTGGTTTTTCTACAGTCTACCACCAGATTGTCGGTATTCAAGACTTTCCATCGTGGGTAGCGGTGTTAACGAAGAATGCGGATCAATAAAATATAACCAATACCGCATACCGACCGACAGCGGTCAGTATACTCCGATGGTCACGAGAACAAAGGGGAGGTGAAACATATATATGAGTACAACAGAGATGTAAGTAAGTAAGATGGCGCTTACCGTGGAGTCAGAGAGAAGACAGCACATTTGTGTAAGAATGGATTGTACCGCGTGAATGCGTGTGAGAGAGACAACACTATTGGGATCGTACGAGTGCGAGTGAGAGCACATCATGTGTCACGCCGTGTATGGGTTATCGCTGAGCTTAAGCTGGATTTTCATGTGCGCGCAAAGCGCTTTCGTACTCATGAGTAGAACGGAAAGCGAGCGAGAAACGAGCGAAAGGGTGAATATTTCCATCTAACTTCCACTCATAGAAAATGTTGCGCAGAGCGCTGTGCACTTGTAAGGAAAATCTTATGCATCTTATTGCTGAGCGGAAGTCATTTTTCTTTTAGGATTTGCTAAAAGAACCGCCTGATACATCAATAAAAATTTACACCGTTTCTGTGTGCCCACTTATCGCAAATGCGATACAGCAAGGGATACGTTGGGTGCGAACAATAGGATTGATAACTTATGCAAATAACTTATGTAAATTATGCAAAATGTACAACATCGAAGGAAAAACACTTTTGTTTCGAATATGGGTTTCAATCCCTGTGTCGGGAATTCTTAATTTTTCACACATGGCCCTTCGTGCTTAATTCATAATAACTTATTACAAGAATACATTCAGCGTAGTTTTAGAAGTGTGAGATTAGATAAGAGAAATCTTCTACTATACAATTGCTATGACACTATGGAGACTTCAGTTTATCAAGTACGATGTTATGATATGGAAGAATCAATCAATTTAACGACAAACCTATTTTTACTTGTACTCAATATCCTTGTGCACCAATGTTGTGACAAATGCCTTTTTCAAAATATGGTTATCTCTAAATACTGATTAACTATTGTGACTAATGACTGTTTAAAAATATCTTTGTAATTAAGACATGATAGTATTATCAAAATACTGATTCATAAGAATTTATAAAGACCATTTTTCATGATTATTTTGTAAACTGATATTTGAAATATTTTCTTCAAGTACAACAATTTTTTGTTAGTTATTCTTATAGATAGCATCGAGGATTTTACGTGAAATCACTTTATCATGAGCGCATTGCAATATAGTATGATGAATCAAGGTCAGAAATTTAAGTTCCGAAAGCATCCTGCAGTATTGATTATGCATAATCAATTCTGTAAAGCAGTTGTCGCCTTTTTGCACAGGCAGCTTCTGCAACGCGTAGGAAAAAATCGTGAAATATAAAGGTTTTTGAATAAATATTGATGCGGGACTCGGTATAGAAAAGTTATATCTTACTTCTACCAAGAAAAGCGTGCCGTGACAACTGACATATCGGTAAAATGCCGTCATGTACTTACGCACAAGGATGACACATTGTGATGGCACAATCTTTTGACGGCACAGTATTCCAAAAGACCATACCTGCACGGTTCCGGAAACTCGAGAAGCCCTACAACTTGCTGCAATCGGTGTGTACACATTCATAAAATCTAGAAAAGTTAGAAACGCAGAACTACAGCAGCATGCAATAATCGATGTTTCGATACTTTAAATACTTTGTGTTTCAAGTTCTTGGTACTTTCAGTACTTTGTCCAAATCAGGATGTTTGAATCGTGCAAAATACTTTACTGTTTTTTCTTGCGAATGAAGTTTAAATCGAAAAATAATATTCGTGGCGCCATCTGCTGCCTTTTGTCTCCACTACCACGAGTCGCACTCCTTTCCAAAAGAGAGCGCCAATCGACAAAATAGCCAAGATCGAAGATGTAAATAATATGATTATACAGTTAACCTCAAAAATCTTAACAGAAACTGTTCGAATGATCTAAAAGTGGAAACAAACGAAAAACTAGCGACAATGCAATGCCAGAAATCATCAGCTTTATCCGAACGTTCCGGAAATCCAGTAATCACTAAATAACAACTGGCGAAATCCTTACGAGGAAAATGGTAAGATCGGAAATTCTTCACTAACAATTTCCACCTTTGACGAGGGGCTGTGTGGTATTGAAGTTTCAAAAATCCATGGAGTGCTGTGACTTTGTTGTAGGACGATATGATGAAAAATTGGAGTCCTTACGCAAAAGATTACGATCCATTGAAGGCTGGAAGTATCGACGGAACGGATACAGAACCTCATGACAAAGCTGTTAGTCGTGCTATCCAGACACACTACGAGCCTCCTCATGGATTAAAATCAAATCCATCGACGACTCTGTTCGTTGCGAGATTCAGTCCCAAGTTAACGAAGGAAGATTTGATAGAAGTGAGTGGCTGCTTCTATTGACATTTAACTATTATGGTAAAAATTGGTTGTAACTCCTGCTCAAAAGCGATTTGTGAGAATGTAACTTTCCACATAAGTTTTCTAGTTCTCGATAACAAATTACTTTTGTAAGTAATCTAGCCAAGAGCTGTACCAATTACCGGAATATGAAAGTCAATGGTGTATCGATTGAAAGTCAATGGTCTAACTTTCGTGTAACCGATAATCGTGAGTCGTGTCATGAATTTTTTTTCAAGCTATCGAAGAAATGATACTCCGTCTCGTTTTATAAATTTTAAAATTTATTTACTAAGCAAACGAACAGTCAGGATAATGTGATTGCCGTTATACTTGAATGGAAAATCAGATTAGTTAAGGGTTTTAAGGAAATCTAATTTACTAAACACTGGAATCTAATAATGTTGAAACATTCATTACAGTGTTTTTCCTGTTGCGGCAACGTTCTGTCCGTAAGATTGATCGTAGACATTGTTACCGGTTACTCGCAGGGTTACGGTTTTGTGGAAATGGGATCGGAGGAAGAAGCGAGAAAAGCAGTTAGACGATTAAACGAGACTGTGATTAAAGGATCGAAAATCTTTGTCGACTTCGAGTGTGGTCGAACGATGAAAGGCTGGAAACCCAGGAGGCTGGGTACAATTTTAATCGCTCAGAATTTACGCCTTTGGTTTAACTCAATTTTTTATTTATTAGTAATCAATTGCTTTTCTTGCAGGCGGTGGTTTCGGGGGCAAAAAAGAATCTGGCCAGTTGCGATTCGGTGGAAAAGACAGACCGTTCAAGAGACCGATAGTCCCTGGTATAACGAGAGCAAATTAGCCGATTAAACTACAGACTGAAATGCAAGAAATCAATTATACAGTCGGCTTCGACCGTATATAAACGTTCCATGCCGATACAAATGTACCTAGAAATAAAAAGCAAACGAATTCGTAAGAAATGATGCGTGAATATAGAGGACGTCGATTAATGTATCGAAAAAGAAGTGGTTTAAGAATAAATGAAAAGAAATAAAATTGATAGAGCTCGATTGAGAAGTGGAGGAGGAGGGCGGATAATCTTCGGCGTTAATTTCGTGACGTTGGACTGAGGAGGTTTGGGTGGCCGAACGACGACGGACGCAACTTTATATTCGAGCAGTAACGACGCCCTCTCCTCCTGCAGCGCTCCCCGCCATATATGGAGCCGAGGGGCGTTGTCGTCGCTCCCGCGGGTTTCTCGTTCGAGCAGAAGTAAGAGCTTCGTTGAGTCTAGTCAGCAAAGATCTCGCAGCCTCCGCGAAGCTCCCGCGACTTTCGTTCGTCACTGATAAGGCAGTGTCTTCCTGCTCCACCGAGCTCTTCCGCCCTCTTGCCCCTGCCCTTCGCTCCCGAGTTGTCTCTTCCTCATTGCTCTTCTCTTCTCGCGAAGACGTACCTTCTCGTTAACGCGAGAGCGTGACTAAAAGCTACTTCATGGATGTTTGTCACACCGAATGAGATCGCGCGTCTCTTATTTCGTCTTAAAATTCGAAGCTCCGGGCGTCGTTCCCGTTTATGATACAAAACAACATTGTCTAGTTTTGCCCTTTTTTTTCTTCTTGCGTCGACAGGTGTGGAGGGAGAGCCGTGGGGCCAGCGGCAGCGAGAAACCCACGCATCCCCGAAATTCGATCAACCCGAAGATATTTATGAAGGAAATTTCGGTCAACGATATTACTCAATCCCTTTACTCGTGTTTTGTCGATGGAATCGTTATTTAATTTTTTTTTCATAGGACATTTAATAAGACATCTTAAGCTTCAGCAAGATGGATTCTTTTAGTCCATCACTTTACTGAACTGACGGCCGAGCCACTGTTTTGGCATTGTTTTGCACAACTGCATTACCGAAATTGGGTCAGTAGTTGAACGCATCATAATAACCGTCGTCCCTGATTTCGGTGACATGGTAGCTTGCCGACACTCATCTCAAAATAACGCGGGTATTTTCTGTCTGTCTTGTATCAGTCGTTACGCTTCTGGAGAGGAAGCTTCAATGCCGAGGAAGAAAAATAAAAAACCGAATAAACGTAGTACGTTCGTGTACTTTGCGACCATTTCACGTATGGTGTTGGCTTCTGTCACCAGGCATCCACCTTAAGATTATAGCTTCACTTGCCAACTGATGGTATACCGAGTGAAACGTAACAAGTATCATAAAGTCGTGACTTTGAGGGACTTCTGAAACGTCGCGTTTCGTCGTTATAGATGATGTAGATAATGCGAGTCAGTTTGTAATATGGGTCATACTTATTATTATAAACAATTTGAAATAAACCAAGGATAACGAAGTAGTAAACAAAAAAAATGATTATCGCTAATAAGACAATAGCATGAAATAAAATTGTCATTGTTATTCATTTTTTGGAATATATTAATGGTTATTCGAATACTTTTCCCTGTAAGTGGCACGCTAATGAAACTTGTTGTCTAATAAACATCAAAATGAAGCAGTTAAGTCGATTGTTGTATCTGTTCTGAAAATAACAGAGTAATCGACATCGCACGCTGAGGAGAGCCGCTTAAAATGAATCATCTTCAACCTCTCAAATCTCATCAAATAAAAAACGTTGAGCAATTAGCCAGTGTTGTAAAGAGTAATGTTTCGTACGTTATAATATATTCTGAGGTATAAAACCGTATGTGGCTGAATCGCGTTAAGTATTCTGTATCTAATAATTATATCAGACGTCACCAGGATTAAAAAAAAAGTGTATTTCCGTCAGAAATATACTGATTTTCCCTTCGATGATCCGCACTGTCCCATAGACGGTGGTAGCCCGTCAGGCGGAGTACGATTTCATCTTGATGAAGAGTCGGAGATTGCGACGACGTCGACGGCAAAATTCGTGAGCAAGGAGTGCGGGGAAACGTCCCGGCAAACTTCTTCATCTTTTCCCTGACAAAAATAGTCAGCGTGAGGAGAAGCAACAGCGGCAACGGTAGCAGCCGATGTAGAATACCACGCTTGCGCTACCATTGCACATTTACCGAACCCTATAGTAATTGGCCAGCCCTCAACAATTGGCAACCTCAGTAATGAATCCTATTGGATAATAGAAGATACAACCGCGCCAATAACTAAATGTTTTCTTCAACTTAACCGGCCAAAAAGTGTATAGTTTATAGTGACGACACGAGCGCACGATCCCCTAATAATAGCAACGGAGGGGCGGGTGAGGAGGCGACGAAGCGAAGAAGAGAAGAAGAAGATGAAGTAGAAGAGGAACATTGGTGGTGGTGGTGGATAAACCAGAAGTCTTCCTTCTGACCAGGGCGAAGAGGTCGGACTTCAGAGCCGCTGTAGCTGTCGCGGACTCCACATTCCACCAGAAAAGTCTCCCGTGCGTGCGTGGAACAGTCTTCATCTCGGCTAGTGCCCCGAGGCCACAATTTCACTTTTTTTCCACTTCACCCGGTGTAAGTTTGAGCCACTAGCCGATAACTCTGAGCGACGAAAGTAGTTTTTATTATTTTAAATATTATTACCATCTTATATAAACGATCGAACCAATTAATACGAGTTTCGCGAGTGTCGCGTGGCCGTCGTTGATTAATTTCCTTAATAACGTCGAGTGATAAAGGAAAAATCTTCTTCAGTCGTTTGCCTAGTGAATAACGATTAAAAGTGGAAGAACCGAGGAAGAAGTCGAGTGAAATACTTCGTAGTTCACGCAATATGGCCCGGCATAGAGAGAAGCGAGTGTGTTATTCTAACACATCGGTGATTGCGTTATGGGTGAACACGTTTTGACGGGTTGTTTTGACGAAGTATATCGCAGTAAGATAATTGATCGTGTTAAACTTAACACCAGGGTATTGCTTTAAAATACTTTGTCGAAATAACACGCACCTTACTATGCTATTTATGGAGTGTATCGCAACGTTCACCAGGCGGGGGAGCGTGTTAATTTAACACACTCGACTTTTTGTGGAGAATTTCTTAGCGATTCTTCTACATTTCAAATGTCATCTATTACATTAATGATGAAATAAAGATACGTCGTCGGATGCAAAGTGCACGTAACACATCGGTCAGCCATTGATCTGGATGGTAAAGTGGGAAGGTGGTTACGAAGAAAAAAAAATAGTGCGGAACGATCGACGATAATGGAGAAAATCAAGTGCAACGTCGATGAATAATTGATAGATCGATTATCTGCTAGTTGTATCGACCCAACGATTAAAGAAACATCAATCTGTAGATACGAGAGACCATTTACAAATTTGATAAGATTCCTCTCTCTCTCTCTCTCTCTCTCTTTGATCATCCGTCTTGAAAAATGTTTGATCAACGATCGAACAACGTTTTATTTTCGTTCGGGAAAACGTATATGAAACCGAGGACGACCGGGGCTCCGCTTCGGATGGCGAACATCACGGAAAGAGGAGGCGTCGCGACGGATTCGGGAACGATTTCTAAAATTAGGGTTGCGCGCGCGAAGAGCAAGGAAGGGGTCGGTCTCCTTATAGAGCTTGCCGCGTCGAGCTTGCGGCCAGGGTTAGCAAACTGCTTCGCGCGACTTGGATATCGAGTTACCCAGTGCCGGTGCATCCCTCTTCTCAGTTTATGATATTTGTCCTTTTTCTCCTATTCTTTCATTTCTTTCGACTCAATTTCGCGTATAGCACGGTTGGCCATCTCTGTCATAGATTAAGTTACGATATCACAATCGATCAACAAATTAAACTATTCAGTCAAACATTAATTTAATTATTCGATTTATTATATTCAATTATTGATACAATATATTAATTATTTATATATAACGTACTTGGAAGTTCGACTTTTGATATAATTAATTGTTCTGTGTTGCAGCACACTTAATAACCCGCAAACATGTCTGACGACGAGGACCAATACTCGTAAGTATTGCTATTTAATTAAATGAACAATTATTTACGAACATATTTAACGAAAATTATAATGCAATCGCGATATATTGTCAATTAATTAATTGTCATACGTGTTCAATTAATCGGTTTATTCACGATCTCCGTATTTGGATGTCGTCGGGTTACGTTCGCCACTACTTAAAGAATACTGTGACAATTAGGTTTCCAGGAACCATCTGTTACAAGGTCGACCAAGATATTTCAAATTTTTTTAAGAAAAAAAAAAAAAAAAAAATCAATCAAAGTTTTATCGAGGATAATAATCGTTGAGTGGCACTGAATATCTATCACACCCACAGAAGATATAAGACAGTCACATTCACGTAAGATTATACAGTGTCGTTAGTGTCTCCCCCTCTGACCCCCGGTGTTATCGTAATTTTTTATTTTTATTTTTCGTATCCTTCGTGTGTAATTCTCGTGCAGTTTCGTGTCGATCAAGCCCTTTAGTCAAAGTTGTGTTAGTTAGTTAAGAAAAAAAAAAATGTGACCGTTAAGCCCACCCTGCAAGTTCCACAAGGTCATAAGAATTTTCGTACTGCCCATAGTAGATGTTACGAAATCGTCGCATGATATCCACGAACGACTAACGAACCACATTTTCCTTTTTTTTTTCTTTTTTACAGCAGCGAGGAGGAGGTCGAGGAAGTGTAAGTGTCAACCTCATTAATTAACGTAATTAACCTTATGCCGGTTGGAGAATTTCCGTACTCTAGCGCCCAGCGACAGACCGGTCTTGATTTTGAGTATCTAAACCCGGTCCGGTATAATATCGGGCGGCCTGACCGGCAAAGGGTTAATCAAGAAAATCAGTTTAATCCTGTTTTGTTCTAATACCCTCGTTATTCTCCATTTCTCTTTGCAGGAAGTAAGTGCCAGATGCGAGTCTCCCGCAGCATTGTGAACCCGTAAAAAGAAAAACCAAACAAAAAAATGCAGAAATCACCGACTCCCGATCTCGATTCCGTTTGTTCAGAAATATTTTGACGTAGAGCTAGAGTTTTGCAAGAAAATCTCTTTTTTTTCTTCTTCTTTTTCTTCTTATCTTGGTTTTCGTTGATCCCTCGCACGTATTGATGCCCCTCGGGCTGTCGTAGAAAAACAAGAAAAAAAAAAAAACAAACAAACAAACAAATGTTTAAAAAATTTCCTTAGTGCCGTGTAGTGCAAAATCTTTTTGTCTTAGTCGCGATTTGTCCTTGACACGGTTGTAAGATTTATGTGTTTTAATCGGTCGGCATAGCCATACAGAATTTCATGAAATCGTTGAGAAACGCTCAGAGCTTCGGTAAAAGAAAAATTTATTTTGTATTCCGTCACCCGCTGATTTTATAAATAGCAGTGTTCTTACTAATGTAGCATCTTTATCAGTTTTCAAAGTGTATGATATTATGTCGTGTTTGCGTCATGATATTTTGTCAGATTCTGTGGGGTTGCGTAATGTACCGAACGAGCGGTGGTCGTAGAAGTTGAGCGAGGGATGAAGCAGAAGCGCGGTGTCGCGTTTATGGAGCCTCGCTCGGCTCCTTCGCGTAACCGTAGTGATCTCTTGAAATGTTGGTTGTGTGCGTGTGTCGACCGGTTAAAATTAGAGCGTATGTTTCCCTAACGAAAATAGATCGGCCGGATGGTGCTGTGGTGCTTATGCCCACCTAGATACGAATTTAGTAACGTCGCCGAGTCGAGAGCAATGTACAATAACGAATGCTAATGTGGATTTTGGGATATCGTTCATTTGTAATATTTATTCAATCAATTTAGATTTTGTTTAAATGCACAGCACCATCCAGTGCATGCGACCAGGGAATGGTCACGTTCCCATATCGTTCACAAAATCATTCAATTCAATTTGAACCCCTCCGGACATCCCTCCGTTATATATCGAAAAACTAACAGCGGAATTGTAAAAAAATGATTAATTAAAAGAAATATTTTATAAACGGGACTCAGAGGGTCGGGAAAAAAACGGTAATAATCATAAAATATGTGGGGAAACCAATTAACTGACTCTGGTTTGTCTCTTTTCTCTCTCTCCACAAAAAAAAACATCAATCAAACACAAACGATATCAAATGACTACGATGCTACGCCCAAACGACGAACGCGACTCGCGTGTACCATTGATTCTCTGCTGAAAAAAGGCAGCCGGAGAAGAAGAATGAGTAAGTTCAGCTCAGCCTGTCAAGCCTTTGCCTCTCTGTCAGTTTTCATTTTCGGTCAGCCTTGTCCGTCCGCTGTTTTATCTCTTTCTATCCACTTATCTCTCTTTAAAAACAAAAAAAAAAACATAAAAATACAAAGCTGTCGCTGCTGCGCATTGTTGTAATTTCGTACCAGGTTTGCGAGTCATTAATTACTTTTGACATTTAATCATTCATTTTTAATTCGTTATTATAACGCCTTCGATCACTCAGATTTATAATTTTTTATTAAAATATATTCAAAGAAACATCAAACTATTGGTTTTTATTCTCATTGAAATATTTTGGCAATAACAAAATGTTGTTACAATATTTATCACTTGGATTGATACACAAACGGATTATAAATTGTTCAATTTGTCGATGTGTACGAATATCTTATTTTCTGTAACTGTCGCTCGGTGTCACAGCGCGCTTATTATGATAAATATTTTTTTAAAAAATATTATTATCACCGAGCAATAATTTCTACAGTTGTTATGCCTATCGTTGTTTTTCGCCTAAAACATTATGTAAATGTTATTCTTTTACAATCGTGCCGTTCCGTGTCATGTTTGTTCAAAATGTTGAAAGAAAAAGAAACAATTTTCCATTAAAGTGTTGAGATCTCAGCTCGGTTTATTGTGAGACCAGAAAGCGCTGCAACAACACTCGTGTACAATAACCAAAAGGCTATTTATTACGCACTCTGTTCGCAGGGCGAGCTTGTACTTCGTGTTCGTGTTTTATTTACGTTTTTACGCCTTAAGAATTAATAATTAATTAATTCTTTAATTGACATCCCAAGGATCAACGAGTCCACTGTATCTTTCCTTTGTCCTAATTTCTCTCACGCCCCATTTCTCGGAACGAGACAAACAAAAGAAATCGTTCCAAGTCCTCGACTTATCCACTCCTTGCCCAACATTCTCACTATACAGAGACATAAAACAAATATACAGACACGTTCACTCACACACGTTACACACGGTAAATAAAATCCGACAGACACGCATATGTATACACGCAGTGCCGCTCGCAACGAAAGATAATGTTTAATAATAAAACTTACTTAACAGCTCACGTTTTTTTTTCTTCCTAACTCATTGTCGATATTTCTTTTCTTTTTTTTTTTAATTTCGCTACTTGTTTAATTGATTTGTTCAAACAAATATTTACCAACGACTATACGAGTCATCGTTATGTGGAATATATGCAATTTGTCCCCGTCGAGTTTTTCTTTTCTTTTTTTTTCCCGCTGGACTCGGAAGTCACCAGCTGGGCCATTTGTAAATGTCTCTTTGGGCCGTAAATCTTCTCTGTAGTGAGTAAATTCCAAGACGACAAGAAAAAGGCCCAAGAGATGTGGTGAATCATAAACAAAAAAATATTAAAAAATAAACAAAACATTAATATTATTGTCTAAAAATACCAAAAAGGAAGCTATAGGGTAACGATTTCTCTTTAACGTATTATGGACTTTATTAACCGACCTGTACTTTCTCTTTTATAGGGGTAGGGCGTCCCAAAAGTAAGTTGAGCATCGAGGTGTTAAACGTGAATAATACTCATTGTTTTTTCAACCCCGCGCAACCCCCACCCCCCACCCCTTGCGCTACAGTTAAACAAACAAAAAAAAATGAACAAATCCCCGCAATTTTAATAACTCATCGTTTATCTGTACAAAAGCGTGTCCCAAGGCTGTGCCTTTCGATTAATTATAATTATAATAATTCCAATTAATAGTAACGATTGATTCTTACATGTTTTCTTCTTCTTCTTCTTCTTTTCTTTATTTTTTCTTCCTTGTATATACAAACGATACTTTTATGGTGTTTCTAAGACAATTGGTGCATACACAACGCCACCTTCTTCATGATTTATTATCGTTAACGACGTGATCGTCCTATGTTTATGTTACAGCTTCTGATTTATATGTTAAAAATTTTTTTTATCTTCCTAATCAAGACACAGACGCCCAGAGTGCATTTTGATATATCGCACACACAGAAAATCCGTATTTTATTGTTGTTTTATTTTCCTCGCATTATTATGTTGCCGCAGCGTATGACGAGCTCGATTTAAGGGGGTACACTAAAGTCTTGTTAAATTAGTAATGAAATTTATATTTGAGCTTTTAAATTCAATTAATATTCATGATGTCACAGATGTGCATGAAAATTATCAAAATAATCATTACGATATCTATATCTACCAAAGTCTTGAAAAATTATATAAAACGAATTTTTACTGCAGAAGTTGACTCGTGATTTTCTTAATAATGATTATCTTTTATTGAAGCTGTTTACAATACTTTTAAAAAAATATTGTTAATTATTTATAGCCTCTCCAAGCGAACTATCTTAAAACTATCTCCCTTCACTTGCTCGAGATATTTTTCACCCCGGACTTTGAACTTTGCAAGAGAATATCTGACGAATAATTGACGATTCCTGTGTGTAGTTTAAAATAAATAATGAAAAAAGAAAAAAAAAATGAATTGCTTCGGAGATCGGCGGTAATTTACCATTCTAGAGTTAAATCTTTCTATCACGATCAACTGAGAAAATGTTATATTTTCATCCCTATGAGATTAATTAAAATGAAATTAAAAAATTATGTTCGTCCGAGCCAACAAAAGCTGCAAATCGATGTGAACTCGAACATTACCTGACATTTTATGTATATTTTTCTAATAACTATAGGGTGTTTTCCTATTTTCCCTGTCTCTCACACCTCGTTACTCAAAACCCCAATTACCTAAACAAATATCCTAAGAAACAAACAAAAAAAAACCTTGTAGTGGCGCTTGCATATCATAATCATGCATTTATAAAAATAACTATGAATCTAATTGCTATGTATATAAATATATTCCTGACGTCTTCGTCTATTTCATTCATTGTTCTTTCTTCCGTACGTTTGTCTGCCCCTTTATAAAAATCTTGTTAAAAGAAAAAAAAGCATAAACACAAGACGAATGCGTCATAAGGAAAGAAAGAGATGGATGAAAGAGACGTAGACGTAAGAATGAGCGAAGGAGGGTGAAGAATTTCAAAGGATAGGGTATTCTTCGATCGCATCAATGGCACCGGCCGCTTGGAACTAAACGACCGTTAATACTTTTTTTTTCACGTTACTTTCAACATCAGGGACTCCGAGAATCCCGAGTTTATGAAGGTATGTGTACAGGAATATTTACGATAAAATTTCATCCTTCTTGAACGACTCGTAACTAATATAATTTAACGTTATTTGAATAACAGAGGCAGGAGCAGAAGAGAAGCGACCTCGACGAACAACTCAAAGAATACATCGCGGAATGGCGGAAGCAGAGATCCAAGGAGGAGGAGGAGCTCAAGGTGTTGAAGGTAATATATCGTCGATTTATACTTTAATTATCAATAAAATTCTATTGCACGGTTTGAATGATCGTTTGTTAATTTTATTTTCGTTTTCAGGAGAAACAAGCCAAGCGCAAAGTCAGCCGCGCCGAAGAGGAGAAGAGATTGGCCCAGAAGAAAAAGGAGGAAGAGGAACGTCGCCAACGTGAAATTGGTACGTTTTGAACAATTTATTCATTGATTGATCAGGTAACAATTTATTATACTTGATTTTAACCCTTCACGTACGGAGTCCTGATCGTATATAGAAGAGCTTTCCTGTCCTAGCAGCCGGAATCGATATAACGCATAGACCTACGATGTGTTTTCACCGAAACCCTCGGCTGCTAAGACAGTTTCCTGTCCGAGGTTCCCGTACGCGAAGGATTGAAGATATTCCACATTTATTTTGACTAATTTACAATTTTTTTATTTAGCGAAAATCGTTTGAAATAAAATTTCTCCGATATGTCTCCTATGAGTTAGAGTGAACAAATGTTTCTAACGATTTTTTTTTTCGTTTTCAGAGGAGAAGAAACAGCGTGATATTGAGGAGAAAAGGAAACGTCTCGAAGAGTCGGAGAAGAAGCGTCAGGCTATGATGCAGGCGTTGAAGGACCAGAGCAAGAAGGGGCCTAACTTCACCATCGCCAAGAAGGAACTTGGCGGAGCCCTTTCGTCCGCAGCCCTCGAGCGCAACAAGACGAAAGAACAGCTCGAAGAGGAGAAGAAGATATCCCTGAGCATTCGTATCAAGCCCCTCGAAATCGACAACTTCTCAATCGAAAGACTTCGCTCCAAGGCCACTGAACTCTGGGAAGCAATCGTCAAGCTTGAAACTGAAAAATACGATTTGGAAGAACGTCAGAAGCGTCAAGACTACGACGTGAGTTAACATTTAGTTTCATAAAGGAAAAGACAATTGGTTTTTTCATCTTGTTATTAGCTAATGATTTTATTGTAAATCGTACGTTGTTGTAGTTGAAAGAACTGAAAGAAAGGCAGAAGCAACAGCTGAGGCACAAAGCCCTCAAGAAGGGTCTTGACCCGGAAGCTCTCACCGGCAAATACCCCGTAAGTTTTGAAAAAAATATTATTTTTTCGTAAAGTAACTTCACTGGCAGAACGCGATTTCAACATTTTTTAATTATAAAAATTCGCTTCGATTAATAACAATGGACTCGAAGCTAAATACAGAAATAACGGATATTTATTGATTTATTTTCGTTGTTTGAAAATAGCCGAAGATCCAGGTCGCCTCTAAATACGAGCGTCGCGTGGACACCAGGTCTTACGACGACAAGAAGAAGCTTTTCGAGGGTGTAAGTATACCCCTGCATGTAAAATTCATTTCATTTTTCGTCCTACCATTCGCGAGTCTTGGCATTGGCTTTCGACGAAAGTTAGGCCCTTTATTGAGAAATATATCCGAGATTATAGGATTTTTTTTTATTGAACGAAAAGATCATTTTTTTAAATATACAAAAGCATTGAGAAATTCTTTTCAAATTGTATCGTAGGGCTATGACACTCTCTTAGCCGAGTTCACCGAGAAAACTTGGAAACAGAGAACAGAGCAATTCATGAAGCGCACCAAAAGTGAGTCGACGTAATTCGTCAAGCCCTACGTGGAATGTGGTTGAAAATTGTGATTGCCCGAATTCATTATTTTAATTTTATTATAAATTAATTAATTGAATAATTGACAATTCTCTCGTACGTTGAACCGAGGTTTATGTCCCAAATTGATAGTAAACGTATGAGACGATTGCGTGTTGACTAGTGTTTTCTGTATGGTGGCTGCATCTCTGGTCCATTGTAACAAACCTTAGACGTCGTTTTGATTATTATTGTTCTTCTTATCCCAACGCGAGTCCGAAGTTGGCATGAAGTCCCAACGCGGTATCTACGTTAATCTTCGTTTCCCTCGAAGCTAGCGAGACTTTGGCACCAACTCCCATCGTCGTTGATAACTTATCCTTGTACAACCTTCGTGTCGCATAGTGATTCTCTAAAAAGGAAAATCAAAGATACGACGATTACAAATTCACCATAAAATATGACTTTAGCATGCCGATAATAAAAATAAAAAAGAAAAACCTCCCTCGGGAATAATTGCAATGCATAATACGACAAAATCCTATAGACGAGCAGACCGGAAGTATCCCCGTCAAGATTTTCCCGAAAAATGTGAAAAGCTCAAAGAGACCAGACGTACACGATTGTCCTTTTGTGTGAAAATCCCAGCATGCCATTGTCTCCTTGATTGCAGGGTCTGAACGCGCAGATCAAGGAGACCATGGAGAAGCAGTGGACCGAGCAGAAGGCACAGTTCCTTGGCCGCCAGAAGAGTACGTATCGGATGTGACCGAATTTGGCACCAGATAAAAGTTATTTTTTTCTTTTTTTCGTTTCTTTTATAAATGTAATAACAATTATCGAATAATCCAGATGAATCGTCCAGTCATCGACGATTTTTAAAACTTTACATGGTATCTCGACAAAAGCCTATAACGATCCTTTTTTAAATTATTTTGAATTCATTTTTTCCTCGCGTATGAAAATTTAAAAACTTTACACCTCGAATTATTACATTACCAATAATTTTACGAGATCGATCACTAGTTCGGTCCTTTTCAATACAATAGACAATAAAAATCACAAAGATATAGAAATATGATTTATCCTTAAGGAAAGGCGAAACCTCCATACATACACAGATATGCAGCTTTTCTTTGACTTCGCCGTGAGCGTTATTCCAGTTCTATCTCTTTCATAGTCATGGAAGCTTCGCCTCCCCATAAAGATTCTTCGAGGAATTTATTAAAATAATTAATTCTATAAAAGTATAAAAGGCAAAATAATATTTATATTCGAAAAGTATATTTAAATTACGTATACAAGAGAAAACGGAAATAAATTTTGTCGTCCGGTAATACGTTGTAAGTTTATGATGTAAACATAATTAACGACTATACCGCAGACTTTACAATTGAATCGCTGAAGATCATCTATTAAACATTTTTTACATAAATCTAACGTGTTATTTTGTGTTTAAAAAAAAATAGCGAAGCTGCCCAAGTGGTTCGGTGAAAGGCCGGGCAAGAAGAAGGACGACCCCGAATCACCGGAAGGTGAGGAGGACGTGAAGGCAGCAGCCGATGACGACCTCGAGCCCCACCTTGACGAAGAGGAAGAAGAGGAGGAGGAAGGTGAGGGTGGTGAGGAGGAGGAGGAAGAAGAAGAGGAGGAAGAAGAAGAAGAGGAGGAAGAGGAGGAGGAGGAAGAAGAGGAGGAAGAAGAGGAAGAGGAGGAATAAATAAAATTAATCTTCATCGTCTTATCGGTGGATCCTACCTTCGATTCTTCTCAAACATCCTCGTTCTCATCCAAGAGAGCGCGCCACGCTCATCGCGCATATTTAAGCTCGACGATGTAATCACATCGCATCAGCATCGTCGAACGTAACGAGGCCGCGTTGACGTGGCTCGAAATATCAACAAAACGACTCGCAAACTCGCGCGCTCTTTCTCTCGTTATATAATATCGTACATTTTCGTTCAACGATTCAGATAAAGAAAAGCTAAGCTGAATTAAGAAAACAAACAAAACAAATAAATAAATGAGACCTACGTCATTTATGTTGTGCTAAACGAGAAATCTACGCTGTTACCACTACTTCTACTACTACTACTACTACTATTATTATTATTATTATTATTATTATTATTATTATTACTGTTATAATAATATTATACAGAAAACACATACGCACACACACATATTATTAAAAAATAAAACGTTTTATCGTATAACTGGCGCAGCACGAGTATAATTTTTATTGGGTTCTAATCGTGTGATAAATACACAAGAATTTGTTGCATTATATATTAAATAAGTTGGTTGATACGTATACACGTGAAAAAAAGTACGAATTCGATTTCAACGTAAAGAGTAGAAGACCACTTGGGAGAATGTCAATGCAATGCTGATGCTTTCTGGTGGTATACCGGGACCGCGTGAGAGCCCACAGTGATAACACACACACCACGAAGTCTACTTACCTTCCTTCGAGGGTCTGTTGACACATATACACATGTACATCTGTGTATATATCCGTAGCACACGAGCCCCAAGTTTCAGGGGCACTCGACCTCGACCTGACTTTAACTCGCTCGAGTATTCTTTGAGATATATTCAATAAAAACGCACTACGTGACACGATATTTTTAACACGCGGTTCTTAACAATTGTTGACAGTATACGGACCCCCTGTAAAATTCTCTTAATACACGTAAATATAAACGATTCACGAATTATCTCAAATGAACATCGATCGTAGTAGGATACGATGCTGGCTTATCGATTAGTAGATGAAACGCTGATACGCCGCAACGATATACTAGTATACATATGTTGTATTATTGCGAGAGGGTCATTCAAGGCGATCAATCTTTATAATTATTTACGTATTTTTATTTATTTTGATATGATTTCAATCACTATATGTATGGACGTGTTACATTTTTTGTCTATTTCAATGATTATTCATTCAGTGATCTGGTGGGATAAATATATCACACAACTCGGACGATATATTTCGTATATTTAAAAATAATTATGCATCACTTCAATTACAGGGTGAGATTGTATGGTTTATCCCAATTGGCATCTTGCGTTAACACTTTACGAGCGTTTAAGGGGATGCTGGAGTACATTTTTTTACTGTCTTTGGTCGGTTGAAAACGTGCAAAAAATTATAACAATCGTATATTACTGATCCTTAAAAAATTCAATATGGCCGCTCGAAATGTAAACGCCATCAGTTTTGTAGGATATAAACCTTTCTGGAACTCACACACGTCAAACCGGACCGGACATCGATTCTTTGAGGTTCTCCGAAGATTTCAATATCGTCAGAAAGTTGATCTCACAAAAGAAATTAACGTAGAGTGTATACCGCTTTCTCGTAGCCTGGCTGCTTACGGCAAGCGGGATTACGGCAACGAGAATAGAGACAAACTACGTGAACGCGGTATACACTTTACGTGAATTTCTTTCGTCTTTTGTCGACTTTCCGACGATACTGATAATGTTCAGAGAATCTCAAAGAATCGACGTCCGGTTCGATTTGACGTAAGTTCCAGAAAAGTTTATATCGTACAAAAAGGATGCGGTTGACATTTTCAACGCCGGCCATCTTGATTTTCTGAATAGTCAGTAATATATCATTATTTTTATTTTTTGCACGTTTTCAACCGAAAAAATCGACCGGACGTCGAACCGTTTACGTTCGTATTACAGTTCCGTACAGTATGAAGCATATCCGTAGTATATCTAAAGTCCATGAATAAAAACGTTCATTAAAGCGTTGAACTTTTCGTAAATAAAAGCGTAAAGCAGTTTAACATGAATATACACATATGTATTATACATATAATATATAACATGTACATGTTATATATATGTATTATGTATATATTATGTGTATGCATTACATATATTATATATAATATGTATATAAATGAGGTATAAATAATGGCATAGCTTTTGCTTCAAGTTCTCATAAAGCCATTTTCGCCTATAAACTATAGAAAATGAAGAATTTCTTATTAATTTCGTAATTTGTATAAACACTCTTTATTAAAATAAATTGCATTTCTAAGTGTAAACCGCTTAGATCGTGACGAATTAAACAAAGAATAATGAGTGGGTCGGGGGAGAATTAAAAAAATACAGCTTGTCACGGTAGATTATGATTGAAAGACTCAGCAGGGCCGACGAAGAATGACGGGAAGAAGAGAGTAAAGGAAGGATCATTGGTGGATGCCAACGTGTATAATAACGAGACTCAACTCGACCATACTGGGAGGCAATGGCAGTAGCAGCAGCAGCAGCTTCAAACCTTTATATATATCTCACTCTCTCTCTCTCCCTCGTTTCGTCCTCGCAGTGTCCCCGTCGTGCGGTGTTCCGGGTCTGTCCGGCTCTTAACAATTTTCTCTTTTCTCGCTCGCACCGACTCTCGCTATCGCATACCACGCCTTTCTCTCTCTCTCTCTCTCTATGTGTGTATGTGTGTTCGAGAGAATCTCGTTGCTCAGCCTAGTAGCGTCCAACCATACTGCACACTATTACTTATAATAGTTATGCTCGCTGCTTGGCAGTGGGCATACGCTAGACAGAGAAGCAAAGAGACGCTACTCGCAGCTCGACTAATAGAAGCAAAGCAGTTGACTCGAAAGATCTCTGTTGCACTCTATCTTAGCGATGTTAAATATCCACAAGTTTCGATCGTCCTGACGAACCGGCTGTACTTGAACAATCGTATAAACGTACGAATCAATACCACGGAAGTCGCCAGAAATAAGAAATAAAGGAAGAAAAAATAATTTTAAAAAAATCAGCTATGAAGATAAAGTAGCGAGTGAGTGAGTGAGTGAGTGAGTACAAGATGTGTGAGTACGAGCCAAGTGGTACCGCCCACTTTAAGCCGCGTGCATAGAGTACCGCTCCAAAAATAACCCGAGACGTACGTGGTGTATCGTGCAATCCTCGCGTACATGTCCCGACGCACCAGCACGCGAGAAACTCTCGCGCGACACTCTCGTCTGCGACAAAAATAAAATAAGAAGCGACACAGACGGCTACGACGGGGCTCAGGAAGAGGAAAAAGAGAAAAAGCAAAATTGGGAAAACTATGCGACACGAGGAACACGAGTCAAGTCCGAGCTTCGTGTCGTGCCAGCTCGCGAATTATCTTCGTTTCTACGGAGCGTATCCCCAGGCGCTTTCGTTTCTGGCTAAAGTACGGTGATAGTGTAACACGTTGTTCACAGCCCGACTGCACGTACACGACTCCCTTTATATCTTTCCCTACCGATGTTGCCTGCTGCTGCTGATGCCGATGCTCAACGTTATGACGCGCGAGCCCCCGGCCCAGCGACTCACGTGCCGCTCCTCCGTTGCTGCTTCTGCTGGGGCCTTCAACCTGTTGCCGGCTCTCTGTTTTTCTTACGTGTCTTCAAGGAGGCGCGCGTTTTTAACGATCGTCGATCGGGAGAATCAAACGCCTCGCGGTAGACGCGACAAATAAACACAAAGTCGTATAATACGCGGAGAGTTTACGCGGGAAAGGATATTCGCCACCTGATCGTACAGTCACCGAGATAAATATTTACAAACTGCAACGATATAATGTGATAAAAAATGTCAATTTAACTGAAAGTCATTGATTTTTGTTGATTCGATAAAAATGTGTGAGTGGCTTTTGGTGTATCGTCATTTTGTGAGTAGCGACAGCTGCAACGAGAATTCAACGAGGGAAGAAGCATAGCGGAGATGCGAGGAGTCTCAGTGGCGATTCCGGTCCAGCGTGAGTTCACTGCCTCGTGAAGCAGCCATCTCAGTTCGTTCTCTCGCTGGGCTATACTCCTCGTGTTTCGTGTGTGTCGTGTTGTACCGGTTGGGGCGATGGCGATCAAGGTATTGGCGACGGGAGAGACTCGACGCGAAGCGACGGAATCGAGGAATGGCCGCTCGGTACCGGCTACGATAAACGAAACGACATCACATCCGATACTCACGGTCACCGATTGCTCGAATCCTGGTTCTCTGACTGCTCATGCCGTCACAACGACTTATTTGTACGATACGAGGGACACGATTCTGTCATCTTCGACGCCGGTGCATCTTCTCGTGCGGTGCGGCGCGATCAAGGAACGGAAAAGAGGAAGAATGAGAAGCTGACTGAGGAGCACGCTGCCGACTAGACGGGCCCTACCCATGCGGTGAGTGAAAGTACCATCTATTTATTATAATAATATTATTATATATTATTATATTATTATATATTATATTATCTTTATAATATATTTTTTAATTTTTTAATATTTATTATTGAACTTGGTTACATTTTATTATTTGCCCAAATTTGCGCGAGTCCAAAGAATAATTCACCGCATTCCGTGATCGACACAAAAATTTTCTAATCGAACTGTACTCGTGAACACCACCGTAAATTATTGCTACGTGCGTACACTGGATATTTCGTATACCGCCAGTAGTGTTGCGTGCGTAAGAACGAGTTCTGTCAGATCACGACGATACACACACACACACACACACACACACACACACACACACACACACACACACACACACACACACACACACACACGAGCGTCACTGACGATGTGGTAAGATAACGCGTTCACAAGTAGCTCTACTCATCAGTTACTCAGTACTGTTTGCGACAGCGATGTGTACGGTACGATGTATCGCGTGCCGAGATATGTCACAGCCCATGTGGATCTTGTCTACGGTCGAAAACCATCGGAGCACCATGCCAGGGGCAATGCCAGTCGCCTTAAAAATAATTCGTGTATTTCTGTTAAAAATAAACTTTTTTTTGTGATTATTCGAGTGTCCGACGAAACGTTTCTTACGCCTATTACAAAATACTTCAAGGTCGTCCAGCACTATGTTTAATAATGGGATTGCAGCTGTTTTTTATTTGTAGATCACACGCCAACAGAGCTGGGCAAAGTATTGAAAGTATAAATTACTTATAGCTTGGTAATAAATAAAAATTGAAGTACCAAACACTGAAAGCGCTAAGTGTTTTAAGTTTTTTTTTTTATCGAGATATTAATTTTAGCATCTTTATGCATTTTGCATCTCTTGTACTTAAGCGTTTCGCCAGTTACAGGACTTGAATGACTTTAATGTACCGTTAAGGTAATCTAACTGTAAAGATATAGTAACGTAACTCTAATTTAAACAATTATTTTTCATCGCTAGAGCATATTTTTCTACATCGATTGAAACCGACAGAACGGGTTTTGATCGTACTGTTTAAAAAATAATTGGGGTTGAACTTGGTGATTTTTTTGCATTGACCTTATAGGGAAATAGGTGTCATTTCATAAATAAATGAAATTTCTGTAACATCTACGTAGCAAAGTGTCGAATTCGTAAGCAGAAAATAACAAATCGAGATTGAATCAAAAACATATTTATTTTATGAATTATTGTTTCAATTTATTGCTAAGTTTCTGTGGTGAACTAAAATGTTTAAAAATGATTTTCTCACTCAAAGTTGTCACTAGATTACATTTTCATTTTCTTCATAATCATTTAGTCCCTAAATTAACGTTCAATGCTTAAGGCTACGTAATCATTCAATTTTTAAAACAACGTTGAATTCCTAATGTTACGATGAATTTCGAAATTTTTCCTGATTCTTTATGTCGGACTATTGCTTTTGAAAATGTTTTTCAACTTCCCTTTTACTTTTTAATTTTATAAAGACATTGGGACAAATTCATTGGAATTTTGTTCGTTTATCCGAGATCTTTCGAAATCGATTTAAAAATATTCAAATCTATCCAAACATCCAAAAGTTAACCAAAGAAATAATGCGAGGAACATTAATTTAATTGTCGCCGGAGCTATCTTTTCTTGTCAACATTAATTAGTAATGTTTACTTTGACAATAGAGCATCGGACGGCAGAATATACCAACATTGAGTAAAATAGTAAAGCGATCTATATTTCCTATGACAAACCTCGAATGTCTGTCCACAATGCGCGCGTAGGTCCTTTAGAAAATTACACAACAGCCGTTGGCCAGCAATTAAGCGACCAGCATTAACATCCTTCTGTCTCTAACACATACAAGTGTGTGAGATACGGTTACGTCGTGCGAGCTTACGCCTGTGCGATAGAATTTCTCTATCAGATACACGATTAATGTATACGGAAACTCGCGAGATGAGCACTCCGACGATCTAGACTTCTATGCGGGCGTACCGGGAGCATATCCTCGCTCGCGTCATTGCGGTTTAGCGCGTCAAGACCGCGTGCCATCCAACTTCTCCAATATGCTGTTTCGCGTGTCTTCTCCGTTTTGATTTCAATGCATTAAACTAGAAGCTTCAACTTGAGATAAAGATAGACGCGTACCAGCTGAGTGTGCGGTGATCCAGAGATCCTCCCAGGAAATTGAATTTGGAGACGAAACTCTGTTTGTGGATAATTGGGAAATACCTCTGTAGATGTGACATAGGGCGAACGCGAGGAAAGATGGCCACAAACTTTTCAATCGTACAGAGACGACTGGTTACAACAAAGCAATTTCTGTAACAAATCTTTTGTATATTTAATAATGTATTATACAAACTATTGCGATAGAATCTTGTCTATTATTCTTTCACGTTTTTTTTTTTTCAAGTGCATCATAAAATTGGATATCTTTAGAAAAGTGTTCTCCTTAAATTAAGTGTTTTTTAAGAAGATGTGATACAATTTCAGAGAGTGTAATTTTTTTTTCTGAAATAATTATCAGCTGTGAGTACATTGAATTACAGTTCCTGAAGGTGTGTCACATCATTTTATTAATCATTATGCTTTCCTAAAAAGTTAATGAATCGATTGTACCGAAACCTCTTCTGTTCTTTCCCTCATTGGCTCTTGGTGAGACTGTTGCTGCAATTTTTTGTGGCGTAACTTGAGCCATTAGTGTTTAAAAAAAAGCTCAAGATTTTCTAAATTAATTTTTTTATCTTACAACGTAAAAGATAATTCATAATAATAAAAAATTCCATCCGACACGGTCTTAAAAGTAGATTAAAGTCGATAATAAACTAAAATTTCAACCTTGGAATCTGAATAAATAAAAACAAAAGCAAGGGCCGACGGATTAAATAAGCTTTTTTTTTTCTTTTTTAAGTACAAGCTCTACCTACGTCTTTCAAAAGTGCCTTGAAGCGATGTTATACATGTCTTTCGTGTCTCTCAAACCACCAAACGTGGAGAGAGAAAGCAGAATATTTCCATCGAGGGATTCTCCGTCACGATTGATCTGTCGAGTAAAAGACGAGAACGGTGTACTGTAGAATTGTGTGACGCAATGGTTAACAGTTTTCCTCTTTTTTATTCGAATAACTAAACGTGGACGAGAAATTGGCAGCTTTTTTTACCGAACGAGGGCTATCACATTATCTTGATGTGATCTGATCGATATTTCTGTCAATTTCTCTTGCTTCAACGCGATCGCGAATGCTGTTATCTCACTCGTACTCATGGCGTCTCAGACGGTACAGCGTATCACCTTGAGCAGACCATGCTTTTCCACCTGCAAAGTTCAATGCTTATGTATGCTGCTGACGTGGTAACGGGCACCGACGTGGTGTCACATCGCATGCAGCAAGCACTCAAGGGTACCCTCCAATGTTCCTCGGCTCGATTCACTAGGGCATGCAGTTATTATTCGCTGTATATGAAAGTTTTTGACGAGATATTACTCCGAGTTTAATGGGAAAGCTTTGCCGTTGTTTTAGAAACACGGTAGCTCTCGAGATGCCTAAGACACGGCTTATTATACTTTCCAGGTTGTGCAAGCCCCCGCTTCCATCGTATTCATGTTATCCAGCAGAGCACAAGCGTCTACGGACAACAAAACCCTTTGGATTATATATGCACCGGCGTCGAGAACGAAGCAAAGTTTTTGCGCTACTTGCTGCTAGCAAGAACGTATATATATATATATATATATATATATATATATATATATACACACACATATTTAAGGCATTCAGAATTGCGTACTCATCTTCTATATTCCTCATTTAATTCATTCGCGCTCACGGGAACACCATTCATCTCCGGTTGCGGAGAAAAGCCATTTAAAACCTCATCGAGTCGGACCTCCTCTTCTACGCTTGTTCGATCAAGCTACACGTTCCATTCTATACCTTTCGGAGCTTACACAGCACTTCGCCGCAGACTTCCGCACGCCGGAAGTTATCCTGGATATACGTAACCTGGACCAGCGTCCGATTGCGAACGAGTGGCTAGCCAGCATCTCACTATGTTTTAATTGTTCCTAGATATTTTTTAGAATCCCGAATATTCGGTAGTATTCTATGAGTCGTCGTAAATATTTCACTTTCAGCTAATATATTGTTTATTTTTATTTAAAAATATGCTTTCAATGGAATATAAATGTTGAATTATTAATAATTCATTCGTTGAATATTGAAATACAGTAGAGCATATATTTGTCGATATATGCATCCGTGAAACTCAAGGGGTTTGAAAATAATTATGAACAATATATTTTATACTCAAAAACAGTTGGCATAAATAACATTCTTTAATGAAATATTAATAATGATTTGCTTCTCTTTATAGTGTAAAGAGTTAAGGGCAGTATTCTGTTTTCTTACAGAACTTCTTTTTATCGCTGTCACTTTTCATATTTCGGCAGAATCGTTGCGGTAATCGAACGTTCGGATAAACCAAATTATAAATCGGTTAATTGACATTCGAATAAACGACGCTCTGTAGTTTGATAACTAACTTATTGTCGTTAATAACGAAACTGGAACGGAATTAAAGTGTTGCAATAAAATAATTTTTCAATGAAATTTTTCACTTATTAATTATTAATTTTATGATCATTGTATCCTGTTTTATGGGGCCGTTTATAATTTCAAATTACTGGGCAAAAAGATGAAGATTTTTCTTGATAATAAGCAATTTGTTGATTCAAATTCAAATAATTGCAACTAGAGAATACTTAACGATTCTTTGGGATGTAAAAGAAAATATTAATGCAAAAAATGGAATCAACTAAATATTAATGCAAAAAATGGGATCAACGATTGAGGTAGAGACATTGGTTATTTCAGGGACCAACGCATATGATAAAAGGAAGCCAGCACGTTAGTAAGATTGGCTTTTTCACGAGTTCGAAGGCGACCACGTGCCTCGCAGTTCGGTATGTAAGTGTAATCGGATTAAAGGGCATTAAAAAGGAAAATAGCATTGAGCCATTGGCTTCCGAAGCCATACGTCCGTCAGCGTATGTCCAACGCTTGGAGTAACTCAGTCGCGCGAGATTTCAGTGCCGGACAGCAATAACCAAGGAATATTATCGTGCTACGCTAAACTCATATTTATTTATTTATTTATCTTAAAATACTCGTTACCTTCGGTGCAGTATCATAACTGTTTGCTAAGTTTATCGTGCTGCACTTTGACAATTTTTCAAACATCATTTTGGAAGAATGACGGACGAGGAAACGGAGAGAGTTGACGAGGAGGATGGCGGCGGGGAAGGGTGAGAAGTCTAAGGCATTTTCACGTGGAAGAAAGTAATTTAGCTACTCGCTGATGTAGGTATTATATACAATAGAAGACCTCTTTTTAATCTGTAAATAAAGTATTGTAGAATTGTTGTTTGGCTGTAGTACTAAAAGATTAAATGATTTCTTTCTGTGCTCGGGTAAATAGGGATAACGCGAGTCCCTTAATGTACATTTCGCATACTTTGATAGAAAATAAAGCCTAAATGGACCAAAGATCTAAGGAAAACATTGTTTACGCTATAACGTACTGGAAAATCTTAAAATGACTTTTTTTAAATACGCTTCGTGCTTGACCTTGGTTTAAAGCTGTGACTGACAGCCAGCGATCAGGGTGGCGAATTTTGGTACTATATCGACTATTGGTGAGAGTGAGATAGAAATAGATTTTCGATGCGCTAGCAGACTATTTTGAATATTATATAAAATTAGAGCATTACGGTTTCGAGCTCTCATTTTTCCATTACATTTCTCTCGTTGATTTGATACTCGTCAAAAAAATCTTGACACTCCATTGTTACTTTTATAATTTTATTAAAAATCACAATATCCCGTCTATCCACGTAACTTTATTCTATCTCAGATGCTAATATTACAACATTGTCCACAAGGGACGCTACTTTTTGCCTCTTGCGCATAGCGAATAAAAAACAATTTTTTTTTACAGATTTAATAAATTTTGTGATGGCCGACATCGAGAATAATCATAGATCTCTCATAATTTTATATACATTTAATACGAAATCTTTATTAAACAATAAACACAGATGTGATTTGAATAAAAACACGTAACGTTTAAAAAAACAATATAAATGGGATAAATAAAAAAAATCTTTAATCTACGTTGAGTGACTGGCATTATCCATGTTAAATTAGTATCCTACAATTTAATTAATGCCGTGTTGACGACAATATAGTGAGCATTATTACATTTGATTTGAACAAATAATACAACGATATTATTTTATGTCTTTACAATTTTTAGCGATAAAGGTTAACCGCGCTACCTAGTCCGTATATATTACCGCTATTTCCCTTGTGTAATACTGCTATATACAGGGTAATTTAATAAGTACACGATCGTGAGTATGAATAATAATTTTTTTAAACCGCCCGGTTGTATTTTCATTCGTTTCCAACGAATTTTTCGCAGCGAGTCATGCACCAAGCGTCGATGCAATTTCTTAATAATGATATAGTAGCTCTCGGCGGAAAGACACCGCATGTAACGGTCAATTATTCGTGTAACTATAAAATCATTACGGATAGATCGGTTGAAAACAGCGCCATACTACTTTTTTATTATTGGCAACATACAGATTATTTTTTTATAAAAACAAATTAATGGAATAAGAGGTTAATGGGATCACGAATCCTTTTCATTTTCCTACTATCGATACTATCTGTTACTGTCTATTATCTGTCCAAGAATAATGACACGATGCAATAGCTGCATAAATGGTGCGATATTACCCTCCCAGTTGGAAATGAACAACAAAAATTTAACGATTTAAAAATCAGTTTTCTGATTCACGATCATCTTCAATTTCAATTGGTTATTTAGAAAAGAAAATAAAATAAAAGAAGAAAGAACATTAAACGTATTTAAATCGTACATTAAAATTATCGAAACGTAAGGCAGTTTTAAAGCGAAGCAAGGGTAATGCTATTCGTAGATCATTTAAAACGAATCAGTGGAGTTAAGTTAATCAATAGTCACAGATAGTAAAAAAGAAAAGCAAAACAATTCCTTTAGGTTCAGTGAGCCCATCACATTATGGGAAAGTGAAACATGCAGTCCATCTCTCTTCGATCGTCTTACGAGCGAGAGAGATATCAACATTTTTCTATCGCGAGTTTCTCCGCGACGATTGATATTGTGGATAAAAGTCGAGAAATGAACTGTAGAATTGTAAGACGCAGTTCACCCGTTGTCCGCTTTTATTCGAAAGATCAATAATGACGGAGAAATTCGCATTTCAGTTTTTGTTATCGACCGAACAAGGACCCACCGTCTTAAGGGGCGGTGAAACTTACTCAGTCGGTAACAAAAACTGTAAATAATAGCATATAGTTACCGTAGACATTTCGGAATAAAGTATCACGACACGCGGAGTTTAATTCTGTTTGTGGTGATTCTTTGCTATTTTTTGGAAATATCAATAAGCTCTGATTGGCGATGTATGGAGTATTAGCAGTGATCTCTCTCTCTCTCTCTCTCTCTCTCTCTCTCTCTCTCTGTTTCTCTGCATTAATATATTACGTGGTACATGCTTTACCTCCCTTTAAAGACAACGAAGAGGACATGAAGTCGCGGAGACGTACGTGAAAACCGGTTGGTTGCCCCCATCAGCAGTTTTTGGTACCTCTACCACGTCGTTTTGTTTTACATGTATATTATCGTCTCGCTTCTTCTCGTCTTATTCGTGCTGCCCTTTGTCGCACATATAATCGTGCTGTATACACGCAGTAGCTTATACCCGATCACCTGTATTCATTCACCAGTGTAGACATATCCTTCGACTCTATCGGCTACGTCTGAGTCACGACTGGCAGGTTGTGCCCGGCAGTCGCACTTAATCGTTCTTCTAGACGCGAAACGCGAAATTTATTTCCTACGGACGTCTGAATACTTGAGTCGATGAGATACCGTCGTTTGCGCATTTTATTGATATTCCGATCCAAAATCTCAACGACATTGGGTCGCTATCACTATACTTTACTATGTTGTACCTCGTGCGCGTAATTATTCTTCTTTATTATTATTACATTTTTTCAAGTTGCATTATTCATCGTTAAGACAACGATAGATAAGATTTTTTTTCCATTCTATCCATTGTAATCGAAGGATTACTTTTAAAAATTTACAATCGACAAAAATTCACGAAATCGCGGCCTTTCCAATATGAATAATGCAGGTACGCATAGCTTTTATTCGTTTTTTTAGTCGACGAATATGTTGCGCAATTATTAAACACCATTCATTCTCTCGAATTCTGTTCGATCACCTGTGATGTAAGAGTCGCAAAGCTTGTGTAGCGATGAATTAATCATTTGATATTCAAACATTGTGTTCATGCACTTGTGAGAAAAATTCGTTCTGTGAATATTCGACTCCGGCTATGCGGAAACGCAGTTTCCAAGCGTTTTATTAAATAAATATTTTAGCAAATTTTACTAAACACTGCTTCAATACAATATTTTTTCATTCGGTTTTCGTGTAGCCTTCGAAAAAAGATGTTTGCAACGACGCGTGTGACAATCCCGAGAATCACTTAACAATTAATTGATTATTGAAAAATAAATCATAATGAATTCATTGTTATTTGATTATTCATCTAATTTATTGAAATTCTAGTAAATTTGTCGAAGAAAAAAACGTAATTGGAGTTTTTTATGAATGAGAAAAATTCGTTCCCCTCTCATTCATCGCTCATTACTCTGGTACGTTGTCTTTATTATTATTTTTTTTTCGGATATCTTTAGCGAATTTTGAACAAATTGCATCGACGCATTTTTCTCACTCAGTTTTGACGCAGCCTACGAGGAAGATGTTTGTGATTGAACGTGACAACCCCGTGAAGCGGATATTGAATTTTTTAAAAAATCTTAGTAAAAAATGAGGATCGAATGGGTTCCATGGTTAAAGTGTATGCAACAACATCCGCGAGTTCGTTCGGATATTGCAATAGTGACTATCACACCTTCGTATGATTTCAAACCGGTTTATCGACCTATCGAGCTCTCCTGTGGCCTTCAGCTCGAATCCACGTGAGTTTTAAGAAATAGTATTTTTAACGAGATATACAATACTATAGGCGTACACGTCAACAAGCATCTCTCGTCCTTGGCCTCCTTAAGAGTATTATTTTACTGTTTTAACGTACACCAGCTTTGTAACTAATTGCGTCAAAGAATAATCTTCGTCATTGAAAGCAGTGAGCCTCGGTACCCTTGGCCAACTCGAGAATCCGATCGATTCGTGACCAGGGATATACCAAATTTTTTATTTCTCGAAATGAATCAGCAATTTAGCCGGCTAGCGGACTCGATTGGATTCTCTCCCGTTTCCTATGTATCGATTCTGGATATTCGCCGTCTCGGCAACATCTAACTTTGTTTTATTCGCTAGCTTACGGTATACTCTGCAGCTACTGCAGAAATAAAAAATTAGTCCAAAGTCGTGAATAAATATGTAGCTGCATAAAAAAAAAATTATAGAACAAGCAAAGTGAATTTTAAGCATTGAGAATCGACCTGGGACTCTTCAGTCTTCACAATACTCGTTTAAGGTAGTCATCGTGCGACCGGAGACGGGGAAAAAGCGAAAACGTAGAAGCGGCGATACGAGGTGAGCGGGGCACGGATGAATGGATAGATCCAAGCTGATGGCCCAGCGAGTACATCTTTTACTTGCAATATCCAACAAAATGCTAGATTATTCTGAAATTTTTACGTAATTTCCCTTTCCACAGTTTTGTGTGTTTCATTAAAATCTTAAGAATCGTTTAAAAACGGCAAAATGAATCAGAACATTGGAATGCGTTCGGTATCGGTGATACATGTAAAAAATGCGGATTTTAATAGTCATTATCTCAAATTTGGAATTATTAATGATTCGAAAAGAAATTATGTTAAGTAAAACCTTACACGTTGCTTTCTCATTATTTTTCACGTTTCAAAAGTTCAAAAGTAAAAGTAGTCATAGATTGAACATTTTTAATTGCTATATAATCTGAACCCTTTTACCTATCTTCATTAAATTAAATGTATAACATCACTAAACGTTAGTTCGTTTCTGTATAAAGTTAGGGTTCGATTGATTAAAGTTTACGTGAGTTAGAGCGACAACATTAATTGTTGCAAAATTTTTAATCCCCGAAAACGTTCCAAATGTCCTTAAACATTATTCTATTTGTGAAAAACTATTTTGGGTAATTAAAAATTTGCGACAACTGGGGTAACGACAGATATTTTTCGAAAAATTAAAAACGTACAATTTATATCTTTTAATGAAATGAAAATCCGCTTATTGCTAACTGTTGAAATTAACAACTGTGTGATTATTTCGTCATGAAAATTTATAATTTAAAAGTTAGATTGTTTGCATCTCATTACAATTTTTTTTGGATACTTGTTTCTGTCTTTGTTCGACGACTGAATTTATTTTACGACTTCGGTGGTTGTATGGTCCACAATTTTTATGACTGCATTTCGATTCTTCGATTAATGCAAATAACATAAAAAATTGAGGTTTGGAGTCGACCAAAGAAATTCCTCGTTGATCGTAGATAAAGTGTCCGGTTGAAGAGATCAGCAATGTGGGATATATACGTCTTGACGACAAAATTCAAGTATAGAAAACTGAACCAGGACTGCAGCAAAGTTTCAAGGTGGCGGCCGCAGCACCAGCAGCATCTGGCAAAGTCGATAGCCCAGCAATAAATTTTCTAGGTTCGAATTCCATCGGCAAGCAGCAGACGGACAGATAGATAAAGAGCGAGATAGCGAGTGCTAGTGGGCGAGGGGTCAGAGAGAGAGAGAGAGAGAGAGAGTCCTATCGATTCTGCGAATTCTGATGCTCAAGACTGACATTTCGTTTCTGTTCTTTTAGAGCTACGTGTTATCGAGGACTCCTATCTGGTTGCTTCGTATTCTATGTCCTTGCATCTCGTTTCGCTCTGATACGCTCTGCCGGATCAGTGTGACGGAGACCCAGCCAAAAAAGACAAATTTTATTTCCTTTCTGTGCTGCTTGCCTTTTTTTCCAGTTTTTTTCGCAGCGTTATCGGCCATTCGATAGTACAGTACCCCCAAGAATCGATTGATGTCGTAAAATCAATTATCGATCTTTGAAACCGTACTACCGCTTCTCTCTGCTATGCGATACGTCTTTTCAATCCTTGGCCTTACAAATTGTGATGCATGGTTGACGCCCGTGACTCCTATCTGTTTTAAAGTCGTTTCTTTTTACTTCCTCAAGGGAGGAAGTATTGCATCTACTTTGCGTACGCGTAACTTGCGCAGCCAATAACGCAATTCCTTTCCACTACCTATCGGAATACTAACGGCCATGACACATCATGATTCTTGTATACAGATACTTAAAACTTCTAATCGAAAAATGATATTCACAAAGTTGGAAAATTGAAGTAAAATTCAAAGTTATAATTGTCGTAAATTGAAATTCAAAGTTAACGACATTGGATTAGAATTGTTTTTACGAACCCTTATAAGCTATTTTTCAATTGTATTGAAAAAAATGTTTATTTAATGCAATCCAATTATCGAAAATGTATGATCATTATTTTAAATAATTAAAAATCAATAAATTACTATTTCGGGAATTGAAGCCATTTTTTTCCAGAGCAAATTGTGCCTAAAAGATTATTGTCGCAGCATACAATGATGAAAGATAATACGGAAGTAATATGAAAATGGTTTTTTTCAGTCTTGATTCTAGATCTCGTGGTACGAGAAACAATAATATTGTTAGCTTACGTGTCTAGAAAAAAAAACACGAAAAGGTGATTCATGTACTTGTATGAACACGTGTACAAAGTAAGAGGCACGTGATCATAAATTACAAGCCCTATCACGCGAGCCATCGAGCACGATAATGCACTAAGAAAAAAAAGTATTTAGTTGAAGACAACTAAAATCAGTTGGCTCAGAGTAAATTTAATTAAGCTAACTGAATATAATTAGTTCAACCTCACGTGAGATTGGATTTGTGCGAAATTCACGGTGAACTTGAGTCATTCATAGCATGCACATGAACCAAGCTATATTCAGTTGGCTCAAAGTAAATTTAATTGAATTAACTGAATGTAATGTTACGTCCCCGTAACTCCACCACACTGCCCCTAGCATCCGACTACCCTTCGGGCACCAGAGCAAACCCTGAGTGGTGGCCCTGGCGCTAGAGCTAACGGAAGGCGGATGACATGGACCTTGAACGTATAGAGATAAGAGCTATTCTCCCCAACTATCTGGAAAATTAGGAAAGGGAAGACGGTAAGTTCAAACCAATGAGATGCCAAAGAACTTGCCCTCTCCAACCCCTAATTTTAGACAAGGATAGCATAAACACTAGTATAAAAAGAGCGAAATTGTGCTCTAAAAGTCAGTTCTTGTAAAATATTCAACGACACCGGAACAAGCTGAAACATTGTACAGCTCTCCGTTATTTTTCAAATCTATAGTAAAGAGTAAGTTTAAATTCAGTCTTCGAAATTATCTAGAGTTGCGCGGACCGCCGCGAACTCTAACCACCTTCTCTCCCATTCATTATAGTGTCGCGCGGACCACCGCGGACTCTAACTTCCGTCTCTCCAATAGAATTGCGCGGACCACCGCGAATTCTAAATTCTTCCTTTACAATAGTGTTGCGCGGACCACCGCGAACGCTATTTTTCCTTCTTCACCATAGTGTTGCGCGGACCACCGCGAACGCTATTTTTCCTCCCTTACGATAGTGTTGCGCGGACCACCGCGAACTCTATTTCCTCTCAATTTAACCAGGGAATTGCGCGGACCACCGCGAATTCCTATCCTCCCCCATTAAATAAGGGTGTTGCGCGGACCACCGCGAACACCTCTTTTCCTTTCATTCGAACTCCCGGTTGTCAAACAGGAACTCACCATTTACATTTTCTTTATCATTCTCAAACCCCTTCGTAAATTCACATCTTTAACGATCAAATCACCGAGCCCGTATCCCAGACTAATTAGCCGTAGCTAAGGTCTAAAACAGGGCAATTTCTCATGTTACTTGGACGTAACAGTAATTTGCATCAGTTCAAATGCATAATATGATTGGCTCAAGTTCACCGTGAGTTTAGCCATATCCAATCTTATCTGAAGTTAAACCAACTATATTCATTTAGTTAAATTAAAGTTACTTCGAACGAACAAAATTCAGTTGACGCCAATTAAATTGATCGAATTTATCAAAAAACGTTCACTTTTAAGCGTGAATAAATCTTTTACTATTTTTTTTCCATTTCTGTGAATGCGAGGTGAAATATCAAGGGTGTACACATTTTTTTATCACGTGACCTGAAACGTAACTCATTTTCTTTTATTCCTGTTTTATATTTTCTGTTATGTCCTGGATTTTATAATTCACAAAAGAAGACGCAACTAGGAATAATTTATACTAATCTTCATTTAAGCAAAAATGTGCTGCATAGGGATCGCAGCACGGTATGTTAATGGGGAATTTAATATTGTTGTTTACACTGAAACATCGCAGCAATAAGAGACTGTATTTTAAAACGAGGCAAAACAACGAGTATACAGAGTAGGTTTGTTATCACAATAAATGTCTGAATTTACTTTTGATAGTCGGACTTCGAAATTATGTTTTTATACATGGTCGATCACACTGGTCGACGGACGGAGTAGAACTAACTTGAGACTATCAAAAAAGTAGTGGATTCGGGACCGCGCAACAATATCATAAAAAAATATTTAAATACGCCCGATAGCAAAAAATTATAATAAACAGGACTTTAGCTTTGAAAAGTTTTTATATGAAAAAAAATTTAAAAAGGATGAAATAACTTCCAATATCATTTTAGTTAACTTCATATTTAAGTTATAATAATTCAGTTACCGCTGTCACTACAGTCGGAAGACGTCTTCTTCTGTGTTAGAAAACGTCAATATCGTATATAATTTTACTTTTAAATCAGAGTCCAGACGCCAGCATGCTTCTTGATATGCGAAAGATGGTAGCAAAGTGCAGGAGATCCCTCCCGACTGTAGTGACAGCGGTAAATAAATTATTGTTATTTAAATACACATGTGTAGTGTGGGCGGCGGTTAGTAATGATCGGCAGTATGAAATATGCGGCTACACATCGGGCATCTCCCAGGAAATTAGGAGCAATAAAATTCGTGTTTAACGTTTCGGTCTAATATGCAGACCATCTTCAGAATTTTTTTATTTAAGCTGTGTTTCTTATTCGGTTAATATATATCAATTGCCAGAACCATTCCAATGATGCCCAAGATGATTTAAATTCCATTACAACACTCCGACAATTGTAAACAATAGTAATTAGTCATGTATGTCGAAATTAGTGGTATTGTCATTATTGATAAAAAAAAAAAAAAAAAAAAACAAAAAACCACCAAACCAGTGAGTTTACCACTTGCTGGTAAACACATGTTACATTTCCACCGATTTAAATTGTAAAAATAAAGAATTTCAACCGCGAAAAATATTCCTCCCTCGCATTTTTGCATACATATTGTAATTTAAATATGAAGTTAACTAAAATAACATAGGAAGGTATTTCATGCTTTTTACATTTATTTTCATATGAAAGCTTTTTAAAGCTAAGTCAATGTGAGTTTCTACAGCATTTTTATAACTGCTATATATTAGGCATACAACTTTGTTTCCGCCATTTTTTTCTGAATTCGAGGCTTTATTATAAAACACTGGTTATACATTTAGGATTCAAAGTATTGTCCATCGCTGGCCACTACTTTCTTCCATCTTTCGGGCAGCGTACGAATACCGCGATGAAAAAACTGGTCATATTTTCGAGCGATCCACGAATCGATCCAATTTTTTACTTCTTCAGAAGACCGGAAGTGCTGGTCAGCCAGGTCGTATGCCATTGATCGAAACAAGTGATAGTCAGAGGAAGCAATGTTTGGAGAATACGGCGGGTGGAGTAGGGCTTCCCATTTCAACGTTTCCAAGTATGTCTTGACCACTTTCGCAACATGGTCGAGGATTGTCATGCTGCAAAATCACTTTATCGTGTCTCTCGTTGTATTGCGGCCGTTTGTCTTTCAATGCTCGGCTCAAACGCATTAATTGCGTTCGATAACGATCGCCTGTGATCGTTTTAGTCGGTTTTAACAGCTCATAATACACTACGCCGAGCTAGTCCCACCAAATACAGAGCATGACCTTGGAGCCGTAAATATTCGGTTTGGTCGTCGACGTGGAAGCATGACCGGGAAATCCCCATGATTTTCTGCGTTTGGGGTTATCGCAATGAACCCTTTTTTCGTCCTCGGTCACAATGCGATGCGGAAATTCCTTCCATCTTTGGCTTTCAAGCAACTGTTAACAAGCAAACAAAAGCCGTTCAACGTCTCTCGGTTTCAACCCGTACGGCATCCAATTTCCTTGCTTCTGAATCAGAACCCTTGGCTTTGAGGGGTTTTGAAATTGCTTGTTGAGTCACTCCCAATGATGGTGCCAATTCTTCTTGACTTTGACACGAGTCGTGATCAAGTAATGCCTCCAATTCTGCATCTTCGAAAGCCTTCTCTCTTACACCGCTATGCTGGTCTTCGACGTCAAAATCACCGTTCTTGAAGCGTTGAAACCACTCACGACACGTTCTTTCACTAATAGCAGGCTCACCATAAATATTTGAAAGCATTCGATGAGCCTCAGCCGCAGATTTCTTCATATTGAAGCAGAAAAGTAAAACCGCCCGCAAATGACGAGAATTTGGTTCGTAAACTGACATTTTCAATCGAAAATAACTTTGTGATGCAGACACAAATCGACTAATGTTTCTATGGGGTTATGTTGACAGATACTTAAGTTTATTGCATGACGTCTATTATTTATTTATTTCGACCACTACTTACCGCTAAAGCCATCTATAGGAAAACAGCGGAAACAAAGTTGTACACCTAATATTTTAATAGTTACTTTATTTATTGAAACTAAAACAGCTTAATCATTTTTAATAACTCTATTTAATTTAATCGTTCAATCATTTTTGCACTCTTGTATGTAGAATTAAATCAACAAACGTAATTAGAAAATTGCATTGCATTTTTATTAATTTTTCAGCTGTTAACGACGTCTCTCATGTGTAACAAAATTATTAAAATGTACATGCTGTTGAATAAAACATGTATACAAATATTTACTGAATCCCCCGTGCTCTTTCTACCACTATACCGTGAGCGCTCTGAAGTTAGGCACAGATGAGCGATTCGAGTAAGAATGACAGCCATCTTGTTGCATTTCGATATATACAACCGTACTTCTCATACATTTTTTTTAAAACGCTTTAATTTTTCTGAAATTTCACCTGACATATACAATCTAGGATAAAAATGGAGGTTACGATGCACAGAATCTGTGTACTCAGTTCTGTTAAGGCATCTTTAGCCGATTGGCAGACCATCGCACGTATAAAAACCGGTATCTTCGCGCCACGCCAGTGAAACGCACTGGCCCGTCGAAAGTAATAAAAAAAGGTAGCGAGTGATTAACGGGGCTCTGCGCGTCTCGAAGATGTGTTGCGTTCCGCTGGTCAATGCGGAACTGCTGACTTAAGCAAAAGGTACATACCCAGCAGTGATAAGCACTATTGATTCGCACAGGAACAGATGCACGTATGCGCGGTTGAAGCGAAAATTTTACAATTAATTCACAACAATTTAATACACAAATATAAATGTAACACCCACATTTGTAAAAAAAATCGAGTGTCAACCGAAAGGTAAAAAAACAAAGGTTTAGAATAGTTTTTTTTTCTGCGTAGCGATTTCGTGTGCATATATATATAAAAAAGTATATTTTTACGAGTACAAATCCGATGTACAATTCTGGCTACTATGTGCTACATAGTTGTGTGTATAATCATACACACGAATGTAGTATCGGGGCACGCGAAAAAAAAAAGAAAAGAAAAGTAGAGCAAGCCTGACAGGAATTCGTGAAAATTCCTACAATTTTCCAGTGAGTTTAGTTTGTCAAATGGCGTATCTTCATGGTATACATCCCCAGCTTACCTCACTCCTAATCTATCCCTTTGGCACCCAGTGTTTTTATATTTGGCGAGGCAGTCTTTCTCTCTTTTTTTTACATTTATTCTGTTCTCCTCTCATTCACTTTCCTCCCTTAGTCGTTCTCTCGAAGGATCGTCACTCCCTATGCCGGCATTATGCGTCGTATATGTCGACAACGAGGATATCAAACGGGAAAATCACGGTCGCACGTCGGCACAGGCAAGCGTGTATCAGAGACTGAGGGTAAACCTCTAAACTCGACACTCGGTTAACCACAGAAACAGAAATAGTTTAAAGCAGAACGACAACTGTATTACGATTAATCTTTAAGCCATTGTTATTCACGTTCAGCAGTGTCACGATTCAACATTTCTTTAGCATACTGCTTGATGAATTATTTAAAGAAAAATAAGAAAATGGAAATATCATTTATTTTTTGCTTATAAATATTCATTTGATTCAGAGGGTGGTCATCTAAGCAGAAATTCAAATATTTCCATTACAATTTGAAATTATTTCAACGAGCTATACGCCTAAGGGTCCATCGATGTGTCTACTGTTTTATATCAGGGATTTCAGAGTAAGAAAATACTGACTTGACCATTTTTTTCTCTGTACATCAAAAACCTTTGACTCTTCTATTACACATCTTTTTCACCATTAACTTTTATACACGAATTTAAATCCTCACCAGTCATTTTTAGTGCTTCGTATTACTAGTTCAGATTTACCAACTTTAATTAAATAAGATTGTTTTTTAAAGCTCAAAGTATGTATAATCAAATGTTGATAATGCTATTTTTGAAAGAATAATAACAATATCGTAATAACAATAACAGTGAAGGGGACTTCGGCAAGATACAAACGATTGAAATACGAAACCTATGGTGCGAATTCGAATCGGGGTGTAGGTAATCGAAGAGTTAATTATTGAATCGATTTTGTATTAACTCGATGTGTAGGCATTTCCGATCACGTTGTTATTTATAGCATCAGGAACGATACTAATGTACTATAATCACAATCTATCATCAGCCTTCAGTTGAAAATAATGTTCGATATGATAGATGTACTAGTTGTAGCCCCTGTATACCTTTTATGGCAACCCCTTGTATTTTGTAGCATTAATTAATTTTCCAGAGTTATTTGGTCAAAATAGAAATCAAATTGGTCAGTAATTTAAATAAATTGAAAGGTTTTGCGCTCAGTAATTATATTTGATTACGAGTAAGAACCATGTAAGAACGATACCGTTTCAATGCTTATATTTCTGTAACTAAATAAATTTTTTAAGTTTAGAAAAGCTAAAAGTCATAACCGGTACACACTCGATATTAAAAAAAAATATATATATATTAAACATTGTAATTCTATCTTAACAAAAACTATATTTGCGAATGATATCCATTTTCATGGTATTCAGTAATAGCCCTAAATATCTAATTCGTATTTTATACGTCGTAGAAATGATATTTGTTAGCACTTTTTATTCTAGAAATATTTAAAGGTATTATAAAGTTAAAAGCATGCAAAAAAGACCCACAGATTATTCTCTATGGGAAATGGTTATCTGAATTCTGGCTTCTCATAGAGGAAGTGGTATCAACATTTTCAATAAAATGAAAAATTTGATAAAATTGCAAATTTCATGAAAGGATCCTCACTCGATTCTCATTAAATTCAAAACTAAGTATTCTTGCACCCTAGGCAATTTGTATGCCAAGTTTCAGTTTGATAGATGACAAATTACCAAAGTTAGAACATAGATAGATTTTTTTCGAAAAATTACATAAAATCATGATTTCAAAAAATCTGAACGCCTGGATCGATTCATGCCAAACTCAATACCGAACAATCTGGTTCCTTGGCCTATTCTTGTAGGAAGTTTCAGCGCGATAGCTCAAAGTTTACTTTCGTAAATTTTTTTTTTACTTTCGTAAACTTTCAGCCGAAAAATGAGGGGGTTTGCGAGTCAACTCGTGTGCAAAGTTTCAAGGAGATCCAGTAATCCGTTTTCGAGATATAGCAATTACAATTTTGTAAGCTCATCACACACATGAACGTGCGCGCACATACGCACACACACACATATACGCACACAGCCACACACAGACACATTTTCTAAATATGATTTCGTGACGTTTTGAAACATTTTAAGTACTCTGAAATCAAACCTCGAGATTTTTTTCCACGATAACAAAAATGTTGTGGGGTAAAAGTAGTGCGTAGGTTGACAAAGAGTAACAATTTTATTTTTTTTTACCTTAAGTTATACACAGATATTAGCGAGTAGAAAATCTGTACAACGTCACAATCTGGCGCGAATCAGGCATTGCTAAGGACCTACTATCAAAGGTTTTGACAAGATTTTTGTAATATTGACAGATTTTTTACTTGGATTATCGCGCAAAGAAATTTTTTTTGCTGATAAAATGCATATACAGTGCATAAACCGTTAGAATTACATTTCTCTAAATTATTCAGAATTTTAAGTACCATTGTAGATCCTTTTACTTATTTCGTTTAAGCGTTAATTATCGCCTCCGCGAATTTTTCTCCTCGTATAAGCCTAATCTCTGGAATAATCGTTACTATGGTTATATCGAGTTCGATTACGTGAGACTACAACGAGAGAAGCGATTAATGACTTTTTGCTTGCTCATGCATGAAACTAGTTGACCGCAATGCAGAGTCGATAGAAAAAAAAAAAAAAATCGTGGTTGCAAGAAAATTTGTATTCATTGTCCTCATTTTTTTTGACAATTACGCATTAACCGCTAAATATTTGATTATTAGCTTCTTATTATTATATATATTGTTGATGCTGTTGTCGTAGTTGTTGTTGTTGTTGCGATTATTATTACACGCTTGAAAGATGACGATACGTATTTAGTTAAAGCACGTATATACTATACTAATGTACATATTACATAAAAAATACTATATGTACTACACTCTGAGTAGCAATACTCGCAAACTTTCAATGTGCACGAGCGAAATATATTTTCCTCTCTCACTGTTTCCTCTTCCATTATTCACTTTGCCATTGTGTTTATTTGTGTACCAAACACGGCCCCTTCCCCCTTTTTCCTTACGGTATTCCAGGTTGATAACGACGACACGACTCGACATCTGTCATCCCTGAGTTTTTGTGTTCAGTTCAACTTTATGTTTATTGCTACGTTTTGTAGACGCAGCCTTTTTCTCTACGTGTTTGCCGTTGACAAAACAAAAAAGAATTATATTTAATTCCCTCAGCGTCCGGGGATTTTGACGAAAGCATGGCGTAGGTCCATATTTTGCATCGACCGCCGCTTTCTAGGACACGAAAAACCCTCTGTGTTTACGAAATGGACCTCGTACGTGAAAGATTAACCCTTGACTGGATTCCATTGTCCATGATTCTATATTTTTGAAACCAAGTGACCCGAAACGTCTTTCACTGGCTCTAAATTCAATAAATCTTAACGGATCTGTCATTTTTCTTTAAACACAATGTCTGAATGAATAACATTTTCAAAGAAATAAAGATTTTGATAATAATTGAAAAAATTGTGCTCACAAAAGAAAAAAATTGTCTAACAAGTGCAAAAACGGATTTTCTTTATTTCGAAGAATCATCTTCATAATAAAAAAACGTAGATACAAAAGTAAGTTATGCTTTCAAAAAGTACAATATGAATATTGAAAAAAGAAGACTCCATAACGATGCCAACCACACGGAAGTAGCATCCGAATGAACTTTTCGCCCCGGTAACTTAAACCCACGAATCTAGTTCAGGGTTAAGCACAAAATTTTGAAGTAACATTTCAAAAACTAGTTTACAGAAATCTATCACAAAATACTTGTTTAAAGTCCTTCAGTTGCTTTTATCATTGTGAGCGTAAAGACCACGTAAATTCAATTATCATTATTTTTTTATCTAATGACATTCTGTTAGGAAGGAGAAAATAAGTGGAATAGTCGTCACTTCTATGCTAATACAGAACGTTGCAGCATTTCAAAGTTTAAGTACACCTTTGGCTTAATAGTCAATGTGTAATTATGGTCATGCACATTGCATAATCTCTCGTTCTTGACACGTTGATTGGAATGTCGTGTCGTCAATTACCAAACTGTTTTTTTTTTTCGCTACGCAATAGCCTCGCGTGTACCATCTTCCTGTAGTTCAACGACAAACAAACAAAAAAAAAAGATTAGTAAGAAAAAAAAAAATAGAAATAGATGAACCTACCATAGCGCTTTCTCTCGTGTGCATTGTAGGTTGCTCGGATTTGCACTGGGGCTAGGACATCGGGTGCATTTCACGGAGGGAACGAATTTACGATGTCGCGAAGATCCGAAACCCGAGGAATCGGAAGAAAGGTTGGCACTTGCGCGTTTTAAGTGAATGACGAGATCCATGCATGACGAAGAAACCGGGAAATATACCCAGGATGACAGGACGCTAGCGTTTATATGATTTTTAGACACCGAATCGGAGATAAGTTTCTAAATGCTTGATCGATGTTTGCAAATTTACATAATCGTGTGTTTTCGGAAGAAAAGTAAAAGAGGCACTGAATCGCAGGTGCGTCTGCTTCCGCTATACGAAGGGTTACGTTTATGAGTTTAATAGAGCAGTGATCTAAGTAATGAAGATAGTCCTTTCATGAGCATCGCGATTAGATGATTATCTGCATTTTTTATATGTTAAAGCTACAGTGACAATAACTGTAATAACAGTTAAATTTTAAGCTCGGTCGCCGATCATTTTGGTAAATAATAATTGTTTAAAAGTTAACACGTGCACTTGTTGTAGAATTGCATAGCGCGAAGCGTAAATGTCTTTGCTGTAAATTTCCCGTCTTTGTCGATTGGATAACGTTTGAAATAAAGAATCAAAATATTTGATTCTGTATGTCTAATCAAAAAGCGTGTTCCTCAAAAGAATATTTTTCGAAGAGAACACTTTGAAAATTTAATTGTGCGCGGAGTTATCGAGTTGCCGCGGTGCTTTATCTGCCTGATAGCTGTACTTGCCCCACACGCCACTCACCGCGTACGGGTCGATTGTCTGTCCCCTCCTCGCGTTGTGAAAGGATTACCTTAATAAACGAAGTTTTTGTTATAATTGAATCCCCAAAATAGTACTATGAAATATTCTGGTTGAATATAACAAAAATTGGCAATGCAGTAAACGTGACGACGAAGAGAGTCTTCAAAATAATTAATTTTACTTTTTATTATATTACTTAGAGGACTTCCAGTTCCGTTTGACAATAAATAATCGTTTTATGTACACGAAGAGATTTAAAACAATTTTAATTACTTCTTTTAATATTTTTTACGAACTAAGAATTTAATTTTTACTATTTTCACGTTTTTTATTGACAAGTGCTTTCCCTTCCTTTGAATTAATTTATCATATTACACATTATTTATTATTTATTTTAAACCATAAAAATAAAAAATATTTAATGTTTTCGACGGGTTCTTCAGGCGGTTAATAAAAATCGTATAAGTAGATTTTTTATTCTAAGAGTATCGTCAAAGATGTTTTATTAAGATAACTTTTTATTAAAGGAATAAAAAATTAGTTTGAAATAGAAAAATAAACTTTCGTTTCTCTTAAAAGAAAAATATATATATTCGCACGATAATTGAGTTATTTTGTAGACACTATTAAACAAGAAGCATTTTTCTGTCTTATAAAGTTAGGTAGCTGCACATAGTCCATTAAATTATTCTTCATATTCAACGATTTCTAACGATGAAAAGAGAGCCAGAGAGAGAGGGAGAGAGACAGAGAGAGAGAGAGATGAAAACTGGGATAATAAACATGGCAGAATTTTTTTCACAGTACCTTTTTTAAAGAATTGTCGAATCTGGTTGCTTATTCAATTTTAATTCAATCGGTTGAAGCAATTAGACCCGATATTTACGTATCTCGCACCCTGAATTGTGTTTCGCAAAAAATATCCATTCTACTGACCGGATATAGACGCTATATATATATATAAAATGATAATAAATATGTGTCCATTAATATTAAATATAGATGATATTTCAAAAACAAATACATTGAAATAATATTTCAATTATACCACTTTTTGATGAGTTATTTGTAAAAAAAAATCTTTAATTTTAAGTAAATTTATTAATCCGTTTAGGCAATGCATGTTTAAGATCCTTTGTCGGTGAATATACACTGGAATTATAGCTTTATTTGTTTTATTGTAAAAGGAATATAGAATTCTCTAAATACATTTATCTGCGCCCTATTCGATGTGCAATAAATGATTCAGCAATAAAACTTTCATATATATTAATGTTAAACAATTGTATTTGGCTTGTCAATTAAAGCGCATACTAGAGAAACGCTCCTCTTAATTATCGCTGTTAAAATAACGTCCCGGTATAGCGAGAGCTTTGTGTATATAAATTTCAATGCAATAAATGTCACTGGATCGAACAGCTGTATTAAACGAACAATATTACAATATCCTCTCGAGTAATCATAATAACAGTATAACCGTTCGTTTGACTTTCGAGTTTCCCTTTATCTATCTGTTACACATGTAAAGTAATATTATATGTCTGTACAAGCGTACAATATACAGTTTTACCAATAATTTATACAAGATACGGTCGATAGTTATTCACGCCGACTTCCGTACCTTTACAATTGACAATTTTTGCAAACAGAGAGATATGAAATGTGTATAGCTTTAACCCCTCAGGTATACGACTGACGCGTTGAGAGTGTCATATGGATCCTGTCGAATCGGACGGCTGACGCGCTGAGTGTTTTATGACGCGTTGCGATATTAAATTGGCTGCATCTAAAAATATTTTCAAAATCAACATTTATATCTTTAGCAAAGATGATATTTTTTATCATTGAAATAATGATATTTAAAAAATTATATTTTCATGCGTTTTTTATCGTAAATATTGAGCTTTTCGTGTATGAAATGAAAGATTGCCAAATTATTTTAAGGTGCCACCTGTCGATTGGTGCACAGATAATTTATAAATATTTTGTGGTTGTTTGTTGTTGTTTTAAACAAAGTACACAACTTGTAATTTTCACAGTCGATGAAGTTAGGATGATGAATGAAAATGCTTAAATTTGTATTTAAAAAATCAACAAATATGAAACTGGAAGAAGAATTATTAATAATTTTTTGGTTTTCACTTAGCAATGATGTTTGAATATGAAATTTTAACGTTGCATAAACATTGGTTATACATAGTCGCTGGAGGCGCAAAGTTGCCGTCGCTGTAGTTTATGTCTGCAATAAAAGAAAGATTAAAATTTTTTATCGCAAGACATATTACAAGTCGGGTTATCAAAGATTATTGACTCTGAATTTTACGTAAGAGTTGTTTATTAACCCATTCGACGGTAGAATTATGTCTTCGCCTATATTGCATCGAAGCCCCATGGCGTCAATGCCATCCAAGGGTTTGAGAAAGACATTTTTTAATTGAAACGATGAAATCTGATTGCCATCAAATTTTTATATTTACTTGGCTGGCTTCCTAAATAATCCATCAAACGTCTGGACTGAAAAACTTGTCAATTATTAAAAGGAATAGCCTGATATCTCAAAAGGAACTGGTGAAAAATCACCTTTTTTTGTATTAACATCAATAAAAATTAATTGCAACCTTGTACAAGTTCATGTACGAAAATAAAGTTTCAAAATCGACTATATTTTTAATATTTAACACGCTATCACGTAAAATCTTAATACTCAACAGTTCTATCCCTCGAGAACACCCCAATATCTCTGAGCAGAAGGGTCTGCTGCATAATTAACTCTTAGTAGAACGAGTGATAAATAATTAAAGAGCAAGTAGAAAGTAGCTATGCTACCCGAAATGTTATATATGACGAAAGAGCAGGGTGGTTATCTAGGTGCCAATGAATATGTAACGTTTCTTTTTACTATGTGCACTGCCGTAGCCTCGGATATGCTCGTATACGCGAGGAGGAGGTTTATTAAGCTATATCATTTCTACTCTCCTACAACCGTGTGAGTGGTAGTCCCGAGTATAGCGAGCGAGTAGAGAAGAGTTGGGGCACAATGAACTGTAGGGTACAGTGGATCAAAGCGATTTTATCCTTAATTATTGTTAATTAAATTACAAAACAGTGGTCCATCGTGAATTATATCATCCTACAAGATCTGGAACAACTATCGACGCAGTATTTTGTAGATATTTAGATAAACTTTAATCTCAAACGTACGTGTCATATTTAAGCTATCATAAATCCATTATCTCATTTTTAGATTGGATGAACCCACGGAGATTGATGAATAAAGATATATTTACAATTCGAAATGCCTTTACAAATATTTCAATTTTGCAATTATTTGTTTAGCCAACAAATTTCCTATTCCTTTATCTTTAAAGTGTCACTTGTAACGAGCATCGCGACCGAGCACTCTCGATTACTTATTTCAATGTACAAAGTAAATGATGGTATTGGCATTTTTTGTATTGAAGTATTCGGGACTGCTTAAAAAAAAGTTTCAAATTTTTGGGCTCACTAAATCAATAAATTGCGGAACGATAATAGTAATTTCTCGATAAATAATTGAACGTGAAAAATTAACACTATAGGTTTACTAGATATCGTGGATACCGAAATATATAAAAAATGTAATTTCATTTAAAAGTAGTAAATATTTACCATAAAATGGCTCGTTGTACCCCTGTTTACTCTATAGCAATAGCAAACTGGATGTACCAGCGTGACTGTTGTCGCCTCGAGCTCCATACATATTACATATTACACGGCCGCGCGTGCAGCAACTCATCAACGAGAGCACGCTAGTCGTTCGACCTACCCCTCATATATACAATGTATATGCATAGACCTTACCATCCATATGGACGTATACTATAGGAATATCAGGGGGTCGTGAGCTCTGATACTACACCGTTACGGGTTGGATGAAACCCTGGTACCTATCTCGACGTAGACTCGGTATAGTACAGTATAAACATGCTGTATCTGTTGTTCTTCGTGATGCTGACGAAGAAATATCTATGTATTATATATATACGCCAGTGTGATTAAGAAAGATAGGTGTAAAGCGGGTCTCTCTATATAGCAAAGGTTTGAAAAGTAATGCCAATATGGGACTTGGAATAATTTATTATATATTCCAAGCCGGGGCATTTAGTTTGAATGGACATGTACAGTCTCGAAAACTTACTGTAAATATCTAAAACGATATCCCGCTATCAGATATGCGATTAAGTATAAATTTAGTTGATACGAAAATATGTTGTTGTAATTTGACATGTGATAAGTTATCAAACACGATATTAACTCGTAAGTCACAAAAATAACTCGACTCTTCGGTTCCACGATTAGAAGACCCATTACCTCCGCTCTGATCCCCAGTACCATTCCGGTATAGTTTCGGGCTTGGTTTAATTAATATTTATGACACATTTCGAAGTAAGATTTCGTGTATTGGCTGAAAACGTACTGTCTGCTGTCTTGAGTACAACGTAATAACGTTTATTTGAATTCCGAGACCGAGACTCATTAAAGTAATTGAAATAAAAAGTAAAAGCGACACACGTCATACGTGATAGTACTTAAAAATACGTTGAACTGTTTATAAAGAGACAGTTGTTCGTATCACGAAATCTCTCTTATATAATTTTTCTTGCATTTTTCATTTTACTCTTGCTAATTATTCTTTTGCTAATCAAATTAATAAGCGATTAATAAGAAATATTTTAATTAATCTCTGTTTGGCACTAGCTGCTTCTACATGTAGGTCGGGAGTGACCTGTTTACGCTCATAATAATTCTTTCATGGAGCCTGTTAAACGCCAGTAATTAAAATAATCTAAATATAACTGAAAAATAAGACATTTCCTATGTGACATTCATAAAAAAATACTTAAATAAACATAGAATTGTTATAATAAATCTGTTATTATCACAATTTCTAGTAAAAGTCGGATTTCTCGGTAAGTTATATCTCACCCACGTACGCATTGCCCACTGAGACGTGAATTCCGAGAAAATAAGCTCTTCGCTCGACATTTTTATTCTAAGATTAATGATGTTAAAGTAAACGTCGGTAAGTAAAAAATCTATTTTCAGGCAAAACGTTTCAATTATCTCTCGGATGACCCGCATTCATCTCGCATGCATTGTCATAAAACACTCCAGCAGCGACTGTAGCAAGCTCGTCAGTCTCACCGAAAACACTCGTTACACTATAGTAGCGAATATAAAAATAAAAAATAAAAAAGCAATTCGACCCACGCTATCGGTGCGCCGGCTCTGCAGGGGTTGCCTGTGGCTGGTGTCACGTAGGCGGAAAACTCGGTACAAAAAATCTACATACGAATTACACGAATGTGTATACAAGAGCGTGCTCGTATATATATATATATATATATACATATAAAATCTACATAAGCGCGTACGGCCTTTATGCGTACATACGCAGATAGCAGCGAGTAGTAAAGGTCGGTGTGCGCATGGCTCCACCATACTAAAGGATAATACAGGTACACATAAAGCTCCCGTTGAGTCGTGTATACAACCCCCGGAGCGCAGGGCACTCCTGTTGAATACACGGACTCAATGCGCAGGTGCGTTTCTACGAGAGGGGTAGCAAGCTATATCCTAGCATAGCATCCTATATGGCGCTCCTAGCACTGAGCACACGAGTGCTACACGCTCATCGCATGCATCTACCAATCATAATATGTATCCATGAAACATTCGCTACGTATCTGTTCTGTACTTTGAGGATATACGAGCTTTGTACAGCGGTGTACTGTACCGCAGGTGCAGAGGAAGTGGGAGTGCTTTAGCCAGTGTCTGCATCGGATTCAATCAAAGATCAAAACCTATCTCTTATATATATCAAGACATAACGAATGACGCAAAATTTGGAAAAAAAATGTAGGATTTTTACCATTTAGTTTCCGAAATAATAAATTTTCAAGTTATTATCAACCATTGGTTGTAACCGAGCGTCGCTTATATCCCAACGTATAAACGAAATTTCCGAATTATTTGGTGATGTAAGAGAAACGAAAATCCTATCGATATCACGAGGATACCTCGTATAATGCTCGTAGGCAAATTAAAGAACGATTTACCGTCTAGTTTCTGATATATCACGAGTGAAATGAAAACATTGGAGATGAGCCTTAAGGCGCTACGGTAGATTGACCTCTAGTTCGTTAAGTGCCCGCACAACAGTCCGCGCTTCGCCGCGCCTATCCCCACTATTGCGCAATGATGTAACTGCGTGCTACCTTCAGGCATCTCGCGGCTATATACATAGATCTCGCACACCTAAGAAAAGAATCTCCCGCCTGAGCCACGAGGCTCGAGTACGTTCGGAGAAGCATGCTCGACTAGCGGTTGTGTGTGTGAGCGAGCAAGCAAAAGCGTGGGATCGCGCGACTTGCGCTCGGTTCACACGAGTGCCAACCGAGCTTCCACGCTTCATACAGACACACCACTTTGTATCTCAGATCTGTGTGTTCAGAAGGTGGGGTTAACCAGCACGAACATACCCCGCGTGTGTACACGGTTACCGCGAGGTGCTGAAGGGCGCATGCCCAACCGAAAGGGCCGCGAAAGCAGAGTTTCAGGGGGTTGGGAGGTGGGGGGTGGGTGAGATTCTGACAGCGTTTCTACCCTCACCCCCTTTGCACATCCACCACCTCTTTCCACCTCTTCTCCGCCACCTCCTCCACCGCTGGAAGCATCAGCAGCCGAAGCGGCAGCGGCAAGCAGGCAGCGGCAAGCAGCTTCGCCACATCCTACCCTCCGAAAGCTCGTCACTGGTGCTACTAGTCCACCCTGCTGCCTCTAGCAGCAAAGAACGTCCTCCTCTTTAACAGCGCGTTCGCGAAATAAACGTATATCGTTTATACTAATAATAATAATACTAACAACATAAATAATTAATGAAAAGGAATGGTGTCACATGGCGATTGGCAGTGATTTCTAATGTAATACCGATTATATGTATTAGTTTATTAATATAAAAACATTCAGTTCCTCTATGAGAATTTTATCGTGTCACTCTTTGAGAGGCAGAACCGTGAAGGGGTACAACGTGGTGCCGCTACGCAACTTATCGCATGGAACCTCGTGCACGACGGTCGTAGACATAAGTATATTGATATGAAGGGCGTCGACTCGAGAGTCGAGTCATAAACCACCTCTCGAGGACTACGGTCTGATAATATTTAAATTATACCTGGATTATAGATATATACTGTATTGCTGCCTATCCGTTAGCTCTTTTTTTTCCCCACCACTTTGGGGATCGCGATCCTCGTGATAAAGTGATTATCATGAAGATGGAGATTACCTGAGAGTGAAACAACGCCAGCGTGGCTACGTATACGTGCGATTGTGACGAATCGTGAATTCGCTGTTTCGTATGGTATACGCGACGATGCGACGGTGAATGACACATGGATCTCGACTAACTTTCCAACTCGGTGCTATGTACTTGCCCGAGAGGCTATAGACCCGCCAGTGTAGTGACGCCGAAACCTCGTGGTTGAGTCGCATAACATTTTTTGTATTTTTATTTTCTTTTCGATGTATACAACGCTCCAAAGATCTGAGAAAGAGAGACTGAGAGAGAGCACTTTGGTGACTAAGGAGCGTTCGATAGAAACGTGAAGTGAGTGTAAGTGTAGAGCGATATACGAGCAGCGTGTACGACGAAAGAAAAAAAATGCGTCAACGAGAGAGATAGACAAGGGTGGGAAATTAAGTTACGGGGCTGGATGCTCGCGGATCGATGGTGCTGCTGGCCTGACGTTCTCTCGTATCTCGTGGTGGTGTGCTACTACCGCTGTTGTGTTACAAGTTTCCTCCCAAAGCATCGACGGGGATCGTGCGGTGCTGTTGCTGTTGTCACTGCTGCTGCTTCTCCTCCTAGAGGTCTGGCTCGTGGGGTACCGGTGCTGTGACCTTGGTAGCATCAACATCAATGACTCGTTCTTTTAGCCTGTCTGGAGTGGAAACTGCGTGTACGTAAGAAGGAAGGAAAGAATAGAAGAAAGAGCGAGAGAGAAAGGAAGAAGAGAGAGAGAGAGAGAGAGAGAGAGAGAGAGAGAGAGAGAGAAACATATCTCATCATTTTAGAGTGGATAAGAGCTGAGAACTTTCACAGAGAGGGATTAGTTTTTTTCCGCCAGTAAAAACGACATCTGCTGTAAGATATTGTGAGCTACCTCACAACCTTGTGAAAGATCAGGTTGAATGACAAAGCGGAATGGAAGAAGGTTCAACTTCCACAAAGTAGCGCTGTTAATCCACTTACTCAAGAAGTATTATGATAAATAAGAAAGAAGAAAATCAGTATAAAAAGCTGTAGAATTAACGAGTGGTCTGATATTATAATAACAGCGGGGGATTGCGGAGCACGTTGCTGTAGCTTCGGCGATAACGATCTGACGACTCGTGGGTCTGTAACGTTGCCTTCGGTTGCCGGTAGAATACATAAATGAAAGTTCATAAGGGAGAATATTTTTTTTTTTTCCCTCTGACAGGCACCTTTTACTGTGAAGTAATTTGCTAATTAGTCGGTACTCCTCTCTAACATTATAATTGGAACTCTCTCTGGATGAACGTGAAGATAAGACGAAAATATCGAGCTGCGAAAGCGGAAATAAGAGACCAGAGCTTTGCTTGAAACCACGAACGAGAATTTAGTAAATGTAGCTTAAGTTGTGGATTTGAACCAGAAAATAAGGAGGGGGAAAAGCTTGATTACCGAGAGATCGAGGATCGGAGAAACGGAAGCGGCAACGTGATTTGCCAATTATCGGCCAATCTCGGTTTCTGGCTCGCGAGCACACCAGCTCTGGATCCGATCGGCATGGATTTAAGACGATTACGCGGTGCAGCGGTAATGGGATAAGCCGGGCAAAGCTGCGTATAGCTCTAGTCGTTGATATCGTCAAGGCCTGCGAGCATAGAAAGAGAAGTCAACGTCTCCTCCCGACTCTCTCTCTCTCTCTCTCTCTCTCTCTCTCTCTCTCTCTCTCTCTCTCTCTCTCTGACTGACTCTGTCTCTGTCTCTGTCTCTCTATATCGCTTCCAAGACAATCATCAACGAGATCGATGTAGCGCAGGTCGCTAGTTTCTCGAAACTGAAGATTCGAGAAGGCTACAACGGTGAATAAAGGGTGGAAGGAACGGAATAGGCGAAGAATCATCGAGGAAAATCGAGCTTACCTTAGGCCCGAGGTGACCCACTCATCACGTAGGTACACAGAGTAGGAAACCTCGAGTGGTTCGTGTCTGGTAGTTCCCTTTCGTGAATATTTTATAGATAAACGGACGGACGGCAGCAGGAAGCGGACCGAGGGATCGTTGAAAAGAGTGTGCTGATGGAACTGCCATCAATTCTTTCAACATCGAATGCATGGAGAGTATCGCAGGTCTTTGATCGGTCGACGGGAAAGCAACGAGGATCCTCGAGCATCTATTGCAGACGCAGGGGAGGCTTTGGAATCTCAAGAAATTACACTCTGAGCAGCAGCGAGCGAAGTAGCCGCTGCAGCGAAGAAACGATACCTGTGACGAGCTCTTCCTGGCACAGGTTGTCGGGTAAGCCGAAAGTGAGTTGCCTGAAGGCAGTTTAGGATGGGCTGCAGATCAGCAGCTAACACCAGGGTGGCCGGGGAAGGGTGCAGCGATCATCAGCGAGGGAAGAATGACGCGACGATTTTAACGACGACGACAACGACGACGACGATTACGTCAGCGCCATTCACTCTCCACCTTATCGTTGAGAAAAACCTACTGGCGACGAGGTTATTGGCCCAGGTTACCGAGCAAAAGGGCTTTGCTCCTGGCGAAGCGAGCGAAGAAGAAGGAGAGGAAGACGATAACAATAGAAAGGGGGAAGAAAATAAAAACAACCACGAAGACAATCCAAAAGGGTTTCATCCTACATTTGCTGAATCCATTGCGAATTCTTTACCGAATAGTCTGGACGTCAGGCGAAACAACAAAAGCCATTGTCTCGGAGGGAATCACCTCATTAACGTTAGACGGCACGGTAACAATAAAAAACTCGAGTACGAGCTATCAGAGTCATTATTGCAAGCTTGTGTTGCGTCATTGTTCTCGAGGAGGTCCCCGCTGACGGTAATTTCATCGGGTGGAGGAGGACCGTCTACTGAGATCATCGACGAAGAGACGTGTATCAGATAGCCGCGTCAGAGATAATGCAGAGGCTGCGTTCGACCTTCAAGAGGTCGCGCACTCCGACGGGGGCGGAAATGAAGTCGCAGTCGAGTCTCGAGGTACCCAAGCAGGTGCGTTCAGCGTCCTTCGACGAGATTCAGCTGGAGGCAAAGCGCCAGGACGACGCCAAGGATCTGCTGCATCGTCAGGATACGAGATCCTCGACGAGCACGAGAACGACGTCTTCATCGTCGTCATGTTCACCAGCGAGATCGTCCTATGAATCGAAGGGACTGACGACACTGAGAGTACCGCAATTGCAAAGCAGTCAGAGGTCCAAGAGTTTCGACGTGTATGAGCGAAGCTCTTTGCTGATGACTTCGCAGCAGTTGAGCGTCGGTAGATCGAGCGTTTCCATGGGCTCGGGTAGAAGATTCGCCGATCGGGAGACACCGATTATACAGGTATCCGGCTGTTATCACTGCGCTTGCGTCGAGGAGTATAAGAATTTGTATCTGAGGAAGGAGGACGATGACGAGGACTCGTCCAGAGAGGACGATGAGGCCTCCGTACGGGCCGATGAGGAACTCGCCGACGACGAGGACCTCGCTGAAATAATCCTTCAACAGGCCTCTGGCGATGACGAGGATGACGGAACCGAGCCCGGAGATTGGAGACGTCGCGACGGCAGTCCGGAAATCAGGGTCACACTGACTACCAATTATTACGATAGATCGGCGTCAGAGGTTGACACCGGGAGTTCGGATGGTTCCGAGGTCAGGCAACACGACTTCGTCCCTTGTGATAGACAACAGAGAAGAAGGTCCGTGGCCTCGCCGAGGCTTTCGCGTCAGGAGGCTCTGACCTCGTTTCCCGCCGATCTCCCGGCGATCCTCGGTTCCAACAGAGAGAATGACGAGACGCAGCGGCGTCAGATTGCTGACGATGATGACGATGACTCGTGTCCAGAGTCCCATTCCACTGCCGCCGCTGCCGCTGCTGCGGCTGCTGCTGCTACTGCTCACTATGTCACCGATAAGGGTAAATTTGTAGTTCGCGACATATTTCTCACGGTACCGGAACTCAAGAGGGATCGCGCCGCGTCCGTTGACTCTTGTTTCAACAACAACAAGAACGGTAAGGGTAGCGGAACCGGCAATGACGCGGACTCGCTTGCCGTACCGCAGCAGAGCATTAGGTCGAAGAGCGTCGACATCGTGCTGCCGACCGAAGCGCAGACGAGATACACAGCGTTACTACCACCAAACGACTCACGTTCTACGAGAGGGTGGGTACGTCAGGAAAATATATGTCTTGTGTCTCTCGCCTCTGTTTATGCTGTGAGTGTACGTATTTCGTGATAATGGACAGAACAAGTTGAATTGTCCCGCTCCCCTGCCAATCGGGAGCTTGCATCAATCCGTGAAGTAACTATTCCTTAAATGCCGTTGCAACTAAAATCAGGATAGTGTAGAAAGGGCATTAAAAGCAAAGTGAAATGGGCATACGTCATTACATGGAATTGAATATTTGCTATTTGAAATGGGCTCTTGTCGTCATTTGGAATTATATATTTGCTTTTGGTTACTTATACAGTGGTTGTACAAGTAATTATTCGATGAAGATGAGCTACAGTATAAAGAAAGTCTTGGGAAAATTTGCCTAATAATTAATTGGAATTTTAATGGATTGAATATAACGTCAAAAATACAACTCTCTTACAGATAGATATCGTGCCAAATGAACTTTTCAACTATAATCTACTATAGAACGCCCTAAATATTATAGAAATTTTAAAGCAAGATCGTGATTCAGTTGATTGGCCCTCAGAAAAATAATCAGCACGAAATTATTCTGTCGGATTATTGTTACTTTCACACTTTCACTTTTTACAAATAACAAATCGCTTGTTATACGAAAAATAAATCGGTAGAAAGAGAAGACACCGGTCCATATAAAAAACGAAAATGCTAATTCTACAACTTTGTACAGCGTAAAAAATGAGGTGTTAAAATCAACACATTGTGTATTCCGAATCGGCCGATTGCTTTTATTTATCAGTGCAAATTAAATTTAAAAAATCATTTAGAGCAGAGGCGATGTACTGTACGCGATAAAATAATAATTTGCTCAATACTTTATTTAATTAAATTGGGTAGAAGGAAAGCATATCGATGAAAAAATGTTAAGGCAAATAATAAATGTTTTAAATAGATTTTATACGGTATCTGTCCGCAGTAATGAATAAACCGCTGAGACTGGTAGATCGAGTTAGAATACGCCGCATGCTGCTACCTTTGCATCTGCTAGCTCCTGTCTGTCAGTTTCAGTGTTGCGAACAAAAAAAAAGGCAATTTTAAAAGTAGCCTGCCCATTTCTGAAGAAAAAAGACCGTATCGTACAATTTGTTTCTGGATCAAACGATTCATAACCTTTTACCTTGTCTTCTGTTTCTTACGCCGACCCTACAGGCCGTTCCACAAAAGAAATAATTGATGAACATGGAACACATATCGTGTGCATTGAATTTTCGCGATTGGCCGATCCGTTCGATAGCTCGTCGTTCGCTCGGTAAATTTCTTATAGTCCGATGGACCGTGAGTATAGATACAGCTTGTGGAAAAGAGAGATATTACAAACAGATAATATTCTTGTCCCGAGACCTCTGAAACTCTCGTTTCGAGCTCCAGCTTTACTTATCGCTCGTAAAACATGAATGGCAAGGGATCGATCAGACGCGTTGAATTCTATTTTGGTTCGATGTACCCGTTCTTTCAACTTTATCCACGATATTCGATAATGGGGGTATAGCTGGGTACGACCGGCCAATATCTTACTTCGCTCTTACAGGGATACCCGAGAAGCAAGTCTTGAAAAAGTACGACGGATACCTATCCAGACCAAGTAAATCCGTATTTCGCTTCAATCCCGTATCCTTCAAAGTACGACCAACAAGATAGCTTCAAATTTGAAAGAATTTTTCAGCTCCTATCTCGGCTCTTCCGAAAGTATTCGCAAAGTAATTTACTCTCAAACAGTTTTCCTTTTACGAAACTCATACTATCGACACTGAAAATAATTATCTCTCAGGAGTGACAAAGCGTCATGTTCTCTATCGCGAAGCGTCATGTAATTGAAACACTTGATTAGCGATTAAAGGGAACATCATTTTACGTAGGTAATTGCAGGGAGAAGAGAAATTCTCGCGAAATCCCTCTAGTTGCTTGGTGGTAAAACGAACTAACGCCCGACCCAGTCTCAGCTTCCTCGATCTTTTGTCTCGATCCGCTCAACCGCACGACCTACTTATTATAATTTATCTGGGAGCTTTTAAGAACTGCGCCCTGCTGTATGTCGGGAGTCCTCTTCCTTCTCCTCTGTATCTCATTCAGTTTTTCGCTCTGGTCCGTCTCTCGCACACAGTGAACTCTTTCAATTGCACCGCTCGTTTTTATCCTCTAAGCTCAACGTGTTAAGATCACATTTTAAATAATTCAAATATTTATGTAGACAGGTGTTTCAATTCTTCAATTAGCATCTAAATTGTCAATAAATATCTATTGGTACAAGTAAGCTTCTTAATAAAATAGGCAACATGGAAAATATTCCAGTTGATCGCTCCAGATTTCTAGCTCATTCTCGTGCGCTAATTTCGGACTAGAGATACATAGAGTGATTTCGCTGCTGTTTATATTGTTAAAAAAACATGTAAGATAGACTTTGTACATACGATTATTGTTAGTAATAATATAAATTTACAACGTTTTTAATGTACTGTAACAAATATCGCGGACATTATCGGGAAGTTAGTGGCATGTAGTATATCGGTGAATGGTTGGAATCATTCAAACGAGCGATGTGACAACTGACGAACGGACTAACGATCGACTTGACTACAATCGTATAATTCATCAATAGTCTTGATCGAAACCTTGAACCGCACGGATGTGTTAACGATTGCGATAACGGAAAATTCTTCCGTTCTCAATAACCGTTTCGTCCTTCGTTCTCTTTTTATAATTGGTGTCTCTTTCATCTGCTCGATCGTACCACTTTTTTTTATGAAGTCGATTAGTATTAGTACGTGATTAAGACATAGCTGAAGGAAGTGTACAAAATTCAGACCTTGCCATTACCCTGAAATCGTATACCTACGTTGTGCAATTATACAAAATCAAATGATGATACGAACCTTTTCAACCCACATAACTCCAACGTTATACTTGTTCGGTATAAAAATATCATGAAATTTCATGTTATAATGATAATGAACGGCAATGTAGCTCAGAATTCATTAGATCGATCGAAAGTTGTGAAATAGGGCATAAGCAGAAATTGGGACCACTGCGTTAGCTCTCTTTTCCGCAGCGGAAAACCGTGAGCGGCAGCTTGAAGGAGAGGAGAATACTCGACTTTCTTTTTTTTTTTTCGCGTGAACTGCAAACCTTGCGGGCTTCGCTCCGTCTTTATACACCACATCGGAGAGTAAAGTGCATCGTCAATGGTACCGACTCGCCTGGGGGCTGCTCTCCTAGTAGATTCTTTTAAAAGAGCTTGCCCGCTGATTCGCTGAAATAAAAAGTACATATAAAAGTATACGCGTATATAGTTAAAGAAAAAATGTTGCAGTTTTTGCACGTTATATACAATATGCAAAGACCTCACGGAATCCGTTTGTTCTTTCAGCTACAAGTTTTATATTTCATGTTAATATATATTTATAGAGTTTTTGAGAATAAATACAAAAATTTTGGCCTGAAATGTAGCTGTAAATCCGTAAAAGATTTTTTCTATTAATTTGCAATTATCAAATTGTTATTGCTATCGGAGGGCCTTTGATAATGTCTTTCACTGTATTTTCGTGCGCAAACTGATCGTAGGCCTATCCGAACTTTATTTCCTACTTTGTGGCATTAAAAATAATATTAAGCATTCAAAATTTTCATTTATAAATTTAGAGAGTAAGCAAAACTTTTCGCACTTGCATTGAATAATTTTGTGTATGGATGTAGGTTTAGCGAGAGAGTTGACGTTAGTTACTTTACTTCATCCCCTTTAAATACATAAATAGATCATTTTTTAAAATGTGATACAAATTTTTTAAAATAATTTCAGAGGTAGAGAAGATAGTGGTCCGAGCGGCAGCCAACGAGAGCCTAGATCAACACCGGATTGGGGAACTGGTTCGATCAACGGTGAACACCTTTGGGTACCGACAGCTGCCTCTGGTGACTTTTGCTATACGAACGATTGCGCGGTAAGCCAGTACCTGGATTAATATGCATTTATCACAATATGACCTGCGGAATAGCATCTAGCAGTCGTACAGAGGTGTGTGGCGTACATTCTGCTACGGGAAACAGCAAAGAGCATGACTAGTAAAATGCTCGCTGTGGTCCAGCACGGCAAAGAGAGTCAAGGTCTCTTTAATCAATGAATTGAGGTACTGAGAAAGCCTAGAAACACAGGTAGCATTGCATTGCAGTGACACTGGCGCCGCTCGCTCATTGAAGAATTTACAATTCATAATTTGGCCCTATTCGCATTTTCTATTTTTTATTCAACCGTTGATGCTACGTCTATCGACTCATCGCTTCGTCTGTGTCAATTCCCTTTGCCCTTTGATCTATCCAACTCATTTTTTATGCAATGTCATCGTGAATTCTCGATGATAGAGAAGTGATACGCGAGGGATGCCACATCAGACGTTAAATAAAATTCTAAAGAAATGATGTTATACGATTTTTAAAAATCTACCGAGCTTTGAAAAATAAATTACTGTTAATAACGATAAAAATGTCATCTGATACTATGTTTTAAGAGTCTGTCAATCGAAAGGTTCCTACACGCGCGCGCGCACACACACACACACACACACACACATTTATCCGGATATTTTTTCTAAACCATTTTTCTTGACCTTCTAGACTATTTGCAGATTTCATAAAAGTAGCTTTTTCTATAAGAAAATATGAAAAAATAATAATGTTATTCTTGCAGAGCGTGAAAAATTGATTTTTGCAAGCTGTAGTATTGACTGATCAATAGCGATAAATATTTCCAAGTTTGGCTGATTTTTCTTGATCATATAGCCTGATTCATAACAATATTTATGATATAGAGGGCGTGGAGAGATAAAATATTAATTACAACGTCTGTCAGAGACATCGATGTGGAATTATAGTGGTTTTCTGTTATGTTACTCAAGGAGTGCTCAGTAACGTCATTTTTCATTTGTATATACGGATACGCCCTTATCCGGAGCCGCATATATCTCCATATTCATACTCCTTCTACTTTCGTTTACAGTATATTATACAAGCGACTGAGCAGCTGACCCAGGCGACACGCGAGCGAATAACAATAATGTGCCTCGTCGTTTGCAGAATCTTATTAAAGTCCCACTTGCATAAAATTACGGAGAATAATTGCTACGACAAGTGGAGTGACTCGAGGGAGTTATGGGGAAGCCACCGTACTCTGCGTTTCTCGAATGCCTGAAACAACACAATATATACGCACAATATACCATACGTCGGGCTTCTCTCTATGATCTTCGTACCTCGAAACGTTCAATACACATAATATCTCTGTGTTCTTGTGGAATGAAAAGACCGAGAGATCTTGCGTTACGCGAAGCTATTACGTGTATAGCAGAAGGGGGAAAGGGGGGCCAAGTGAGCCATTCAATTTATGTCGCAAACTGGTGCGGAGAACGTAATCTCTATCTTATAACCAACAATTATTCTAATCGGATTACACAAATATTAATAATGATCAATAACATCATTTGCGGATCTTACAAAATTAATAGTATTTATCATATTTTCAAATTACGTTACCTTAAACATGCATTTTTTTATTACAAATCAAGTGCTGTGATATAATAAAATGATTGTCATGTTCACCGAGCACGGATTGTACTGAAGATTAAGATAAACATTTAAAGTTAAGTCAAGATTCCAAGGGAAAACAGCGATTCCGATATGTGGTAAGTATTACAGAGCTACGAAATGAAGTATATTTTGAAAGTGTAGCGCTGTTTAACGATTGGCTATGTTTTCTCGATGATAAAGTTTGGGTTTCTCTGTGAGAATACTAAAATTGATCGGTGAATTTCATCTCAGAGGAGGTTGCGCTGGCGACGGACCGAGAAAGTAACGTGCATGTTTATATATAACAAATTATAAGGATTATACCGTTAGTACTAATCCGTTTTACGATAAAGAAATGATTATTCGTTAGCTCTGTTTCATCGTAGAGTAGAAAATATTCAAATAACGCCAGTGTTTCAAGAGTTTCGAACCGGTAACACGTCTTAATTTCAAACGGTCAATTCCAGGAATTATACGAAAATGGAAATCCGTGCAAATTTGCGACCACTAGGCAACTTCAGGCAAAAGAGAACTTGCCAGGGCACGTTTAAGTGTGCCACGATGTGCCCAGAGAGAAAAAAAACATTTTTTTAACACACGTGCTTTGAAAATAGCTCAATTTTGACCCGTTTCCATGGTAGAAAACGAGTCATTTTTGTTTTGCAATCAGCTGTTTACATTCCTCCCCTGTCTTTATATTCCTTCATTCTAATATTATGATTATTTCATTCCTTCACTGTTATTCTTCTGTTTTTCTATCAAGAATTTCCATGTGACAGGAATGAACACAACTGTTTTGTTTACGTCAACTGCTAACCTAGCAGACGCGATGGTGTAATGATGTGACGTGGGAAAACGTTGATTAATTGTCGAAAATTGAGCTATTTCTCGCACTCATGTCAAAAAGCACTGTACGCAACTCTTTCAAAATGTTGGTCATTCAGTCTGAAAGAGTTGCGTAATGTACTATTCCGTTGAGAGCGAGCTCGTGTCCTGCATCGATTCATATGGCATGCGCACTTGCGTAATGTTGTATTTCGCATGCGCGTAATCATCGGTTGTCAATAGCTTGCCATATATGGATCATGGAGTTAGGCGCGTAAATGTAAAATGTGTAAAGAGCCTCTCTTACGACTTAAATAGTAGATTGAGGTGAGTGTCCCACTTGCCCATTCCTTGGGCGAAATTTCAGAGGATTGTACTCAATTAAAAAATGGGAATAATAACACTGAGTAATAGCGATCCTAGAAGGTTTTGATATAACATTGTGTGTCTATCGACACCTAATGAAAGTGGGTTAAATAGAGTTACGCAAAAAGTTTAAAAATTACCGAATTTTAAGTGAATTTAATAAATATTTTTAATAAAATTATTATTTGAACGGAATATTTGTCGGTCACGGGAAATTGGTTCATTATTTTGCGTCGATTCAATCTATTGCGTGACTTAATTATTTTGCGTGAATTACTAGGTTTACGAAAGTGGAATAATTTCACTTTAATTATATTGCCATGAAGTCCTGCAAATATTAAGCTCTCGCAAAATGAACCAGCCGGCGCCACTCAACCGCCACGTTTTTAGTTCACCATCTGCGGGTTTTAGCAGCTAGCGTTAGATCCACTTTTAAGTGGATATAAACACTTCATTCGATATATTGAGTAAAACGATACATTATCACTTCAAAACGTACTCCATATCCTGTGAACTACAGAGATTTATACTTATTAAATTATTCAGTCATAAAAAATAATCAAATTTGACATTCTAATGTTTATTTTAACAAGTTGCTTTATCGTCTTAGAAACATTTTTAATTTGCAGAAAGAACTGTGATCAATGTTACAAGCATTTTAATATTAAATTTGATATAATTCATGTAAAATCAAATATGAAACGTTGCCAGTCGGCAATTTTACTGAAACTAAATAAATAACGGATACCTTAATATTTAGATAATATTTGAAGCGATCGATCGAAGATGGATAAGTTAATTGTGATGCCTGTCAATAGCTGGGACACGATCAGTGACCGAGACACTCGGCTTGCCAATTACTCACGAGATTGAATGGGCGACCAAGCGTGTCAATCGAGAATTACGAAATGCAATATTGGCTAATTACTCTACAAGTAATTAGTGAATGTTCTATTAATAGCATGTATATTACATTGTAGGTCTAAGATCGGAGTAACTGCAAGTCTGTCCTATAACATTATATGCTACCGCGTCGTACTACGCACGACGCATTACGTAGTACATACAACTACAGAGATATCTCGATAACAAGTGCCCTGGGGATGTTCTTGTCATATTACAGAAGCACGGCCCACGTTTAAAATGCGCAGCATGCCGGGTGGTCGCCCATGCCTGTTGCGCAGGTACACTGAGCTTCGCCTGCAAGCCAAGCTTCCGAGATGTAGGCGTACGTCAGTACAGGGAACAAACTTCGACGCATCATCATTGGGTTCATCGAAGATCGCAAAAGGGAAAATGTTCGAATTGCGGCAAAGCCTTTCAGTCAAAACTCAGCTTCAGCTCGAAGGAGATAGTCGCGGTAAGTTGCAGCTGGTGCAAAGCCGCCTATCACAACAAGGAAGCGTGCTTCAACGTGGAGAAGATTGGCGAGAATTGCGAATTGGGTTCACACGCTTCGATAGTCGTGCCACCCTCGTGGATCGTAAAGTTACCGCGAAAAGGTAGCTTCAAGAGCAGCCTGAGAAAGTCACCGAGAAAGAAGAAATCCGGTGGTGGCACGAGCGCCTCCAGTCGACGAAAGGGCAAAGAAAAGGATAAGGATAAGGAGGAAAAGGATCAGGAAAAGATGTGGGTCGTCAAGCCAATTCCCACGGCTACCGTCAAACCCGTACTTGTTTTCATTAATCCGAAATCCGGTGGTAATCAAGGAGCGAAACTACTGCAAAAATTTCAGTGGCACTTAAATCCACGTCAGGTGTTCGACTTGACCCAGGGTGGACCGAAGATGGGGTGAGTCTTTTAATTAATGTTTTAAAGCGGCTCTCGTTTAGATTCACAGCTTGTGATAACAACGAGTGGGCAATTAAAAAGTCATGCTGTTCGAATGAACCGGACGAAAGTTGCGAGTTATTCTTTGGAAAAAAAACTCGAAAAACTATATCACACGGACAACAGCCCTGGAATACTCCGCGATAAATTTATGTTTTTTTTTGTTGTTGTTGTTGTTGTTGTTGGCGGAGGGCATATTTAGAATTTGAAAGTAGATTTTTCCAACATCAATTTGTTGCTGAAATTTTAAGATTAAAAACTCTTTATTTTTAAAAGATATAACACCAGATTGTATGGATCGAGTGTCTTTGATATTATGCATTTTTAAGGGTGAAAGCGATAATTTCCGTTGCTTCGTTATTTTGTAACGAATTTGTAGAAATATTTTTATGTATTAGCGCATATTAATTTGCAGATTGGAGCTTTTCAAGAAAGTTCCGAATCTACGAGTGCTGGCCTGCGGGGGAGACGGTACGGTCGGCTGGGTACTCTCAATTCTCGATCAGATCGGAGCTAATCCGCCTCCGGCTGTCGGTGTTCTTCCACTCGGTACGGGTAACGATCTCGCAAGGGCACTTGGATGGGGTGGCGGTTACACCGATGAGCCCATCGGTAAAATTCTATCCAATATCGGGGAGAGCGAGACAACGCTTCTCGATCGGTGGCAACTAAACGTCGAACGGAATCAGGATGCTCCGAACGACGATGACGGAGGAAAGGGCAAGGAGAACTTGCCGCTTAACGTTGTCAATAATTATTTTTCACTCGGTGTCGATGCTCATATTGCGCTAGAGTTTCACGAAGCACGAGGTAAGATCCTTTTTTCTCGTTTCTGTTAACTATCCCGGACCCTCTAATTCCCATAAAAGTTCACCGATCAAAAATTAAATACATAAAATTTAAAAACTGAATTAAAGAACATGAAAATGATGAAAATCCTTAAGACATTAATTTCTATCGTTTTAAAATATGTTTATTCATCGTTAATTATTCTCTAAGTAGAAAGAGCTCAAGTTGCGCCGCAGCTGGCGTATTTTCGTTCATATTCGTGCTATATAAAATGTCGTAAGATAGATGAAACGGTAACTATGTTAAAAAATCGTTACATTACAAAGTAGTTGAAATAGGGTTTTCGCTACTCACGTTTTAAAGTTAAGGTTAAATTGCGACTCATCGGAAGATGGGTGTATATCCTCAAAGAATGTACTCAATTGTTTGTACCCTATGTATCCACGATTTTCGATTCTTAACTTTATAGTTCACTTTTGGAAATGCATAAAATTTAATTTCCGAAAATTTGTAGAGGAAAACATTTTAGCACGAAAATAATGATTCACATTTCAGCAAAAAATACGAAATTCAGCCACTATGGGCGCCTTATTCCGCCCTTTTCAAATCCTATTCAACCGCTATAGTATGGCATTTACTATAACAAATGGATAATTAATGAATTTGCAGAAGCGCATCCCGAGAAGTTTAATTCACGACTGCGAAACAAAATGTTCTACGGTCAAATGGGAGGCAAGGATCTCGTGAGACGCAAGTGGAAAGATCTATCAGAATTCGTGACGCTGGAGTGCGATGGTCAGGATATGACGCCGAAATTAAAGGAGCATCGGGTCCACGCGATAGTCTTTCTAAACATAGCGTCATATGGCGGGGGTACGCATCCATGGGGTGCGGCTAGCGGGACCAAGGAACCTTCCACCGAAGACGGTCTCATCGAGGTCGTTGGGCTCACCACCTATCAACTTCCCCTTCTTCAGGCCGGGGGACACGGTACCTGTATTGCTCAGTGCAGCAAAGCGAAACTAGTCACGACGAGAACCATTCCTATGCAGGTATTGCTGCATTATATTTAATTTTAATAAAAAGTAAGCCTGCAAACTAGAATGCTGCGCATGGCTGCCTCCTTATTTATCACCTTTCCCAAAGCTACCTCCATGAGGAAGTTGATCAATTTTGGTCTCAAAGAGGAAACTTTGTGAAAAGTGGAAAATGTGAATGTGCAAGGGCGCATTGCTTTCTCACACTGGATTGTCTATATACCGAATACACCGGGTAATACTCCTTACAATTTCGATAGCTCAAAATTTGGTAGACTCCAGAATTTTTAAATAATTTTTTATAAATCTTGTTAAATAATAAATCTAATAAAACTTAAAATTTATGATCGAATCCCGTCAAATTCAATATCGATCATAAGTCTAATTGTGAATAAGCTCAATAATTGTAAGAGATAGCATGCGAAAAGGTATTTTGGACTCGAAAACTCTTTGAATCTTAACGGCTGCCGTCTTTATATTTCTGTTGTAGATAAATTTAAGATTGATAACACAAGGCATTTTCGAGTTATACAGGTTTTAACTTTTAAGGCCACTCACACACACACTTCCAGATATTTATCTTTTATGTTCTTTTTGGATGGTTTAGAACTTTCGAAATGCGATGTCAAACGATTGAAAAAAAAATGTTTATGAAAACTTTTTTTGTAAGGAGACAAAATCGATCATATTTGACATTTCATTCCAGTTGATCGAGCTGATACGGGCGATCCCGTTTACATTCGTATACTAAAATAATGATATTTTGTAAAAGGTCGACGGTGAAGCTTGTCGACTGCTACCATCGATGATAGAGATGAGTCTGCTGAACAAGGCGACCATGCTGGCGAAGAGAAGAAGTACAAGCAAACCTCAACAGAACGTAGGCGCAAAGCTCGACGGTCTCAAGTTACCAGTTATGAGAATCAGGATGTCGGACTACGAGACCTACCACTCCGACAAGGACAGATTGAAGAAAACAGCAATTGCCTGGCTCTCGGAACCTCTCGATCTCGACGCCACAACGGATCTCGAGACCCTGAGAAAAATACTTTCGAAACAGCAGTCTATGGACTCTTGTTGCTTTCTTGATTGTAAGTAGGAGAAATAAATTGTAACTGCCGGATAAACGCACCGGTAGACGTGAGCTAATACATTTATCTTCTTTTTTTTTTGCGCAGCCTGCACGGCCGAACGATTTTTCAGGATAGACAGGGCTCAGGAACAGCTGCATTATGTGACTGACGTGGCTGTCGAGGCTGTATACATCCTTGAGGAAGGTCCTTCCAATCAGTTGTCGAACGAGACTGACGGCGGAAGAAACAGCCATCATCCGGAATCCGAAACCGCTCAAGCTTCGCCGAGGTGAAGAATTTTCTAATTTTCTTAGTCTATTATGTTTTTATAATTTTATCGTAGTAAAATCGTGACTCTGCTTTAATAGCGAAGAACGATCATCTCGCACAATGACGATAACCGAGGAGAGGGCACCGCCGACTCCGCAGCCGCGAGAAAATCGTCCAATTACGAGGCAAGCATCGGATATACAGCAGGTCGAGCAAAAATCTGTAACGCCACCGGAGCCTGTGGCTATGATAAACACGAATTCGACAGCGGAAAAATCTATGGATCTAACCACACACTCGGTGAAGAGTTACGACGTGAACGAAGATCGAAAGATGCCCGATAGATTTTCGCCGAAGCAGAGTTCCTCCAAGTCTCACGGCAGAACTACCGCGGGACAGGCACAGCATCAAAATTCGTCTACGTTTATCAGGTACGATAGAACATTAATTTCTCAAGCGATTTATTTTTAACGCGGATATGTATACGCGACGATAACATGGTCTTTGCTCCACAGTCCTCGGGATCGGCTGTTTGGCCTAAGTTCAAGTGTTCATAGCTTCAGCACCGGCCTACTCGAAAAGACTTCGGACGATATACTGAGATCCGCCAAGCTCGGCGACACGAAAAGCCTGAAGGAGCTCCACGAGAGAGGGTACTCGCTTCTGTCGATCGACGCCAACGGACAGACCGCTCTTCACATAGCCGCGAGGCATGGTCACAAGGATATCGTGAGATATCTCATAGCCTGCGCTCCGGCAACCATACTCAATATGGTTGACAATGACAAGTAAGCTTTTCCTTGAAAACAATTCAACGATTTCTATTCTCTTTAGGTAAAATAAATGAATACTGAGTTAATGCATTTTTTAGAGGACAAACCGCTTTGCACAAGGCAGCTCAGCAAAAACGGCGTTCAATATGTTGCATGTTGGTTGCCGGAGGTGCGACACTGACAGTTCGTGACCGTCATGGCAACACACCGCGAGAACTCGCTTTAATGGCCGAGGATCGCGATCTCGCTGCCTATCTCCACAGTAAGTTTTCACCGTCCATAGAACCATCGTTACGACACAAGTACTCGATTCCTCGAAAGATTTCAATGCAACGTTCGTCGCAATGTCTTTCATAGGTCAGGAGCAATTCCAGCTGGTAACCGAAGACATGGATAACGGTCCCTGACCTTTTGGGCTCTGCGGCAGAGCTTGAACAATAATGAATCTCGTGTCAAAGTGCGCCGATTCTGCGACGTGCACACAGGCAAACGAAAATGAATCCACGACAATGGCAAATTAGATTTTTACCGAATACAATGGGATGAAAAAATCTTTCTCGAATTTTTTGCGAAAATTCGTTCTTCGCTACGAATCCTAATATGCAGCTGATCGAAAACTAAACTTCGATTTTACGTGATGACATGACCTTACGACATAATTTAAATAGAATAAATAAATTAGCGGGTCTATTGATTCCCGTTTAATTTGCGGACGGCAGCGGTTACCCTCGATATATCGTCGGTTGACGATTATTTTATCCCTAGCAGTAAGCATAATTAATTCAGTGACTTTTTCATCGACGACAGAACAAAAAAAAAGAATCATCTATTTTTAACTACCTTAACGCAACTTTACCTCCCGGTACTCGCGGTCGAATATCCTATACATGTTTATGTAGACGTGATAATCTCCTATTCTGTCAATCGCGAATTTATAACAGAGTTATCGAAGCTCATCGGGTAATCTGCACCATAATTATTTCTTTCCGCGATTTAAATATAACATATTACGTATACCATAGTACGTAGCCAAATAAACGCGTGAGTTTCGTTTTTGAAATATCGAAAACTTAGAAATACGTTATGTAATTATCGAAAGAACGGGAGCATCAGGAGACACGGTAAATGGGATCAGAATCCGTCTCAGTGTCTGGAACGACGTATTGTTGTAGCTCGGGGGGAGAGAGAGAAAAAAAAAGTATTATTCACATTCGATTATATTGCGCGCTCGAGTGCTCCGGCCGAAGCCAACTGTGCAGATACAGATATTATATAACTCTATACATATATTACTATACAATAGTTACGTATACATACGTAGATTGTACGCGTATCTAATTCGTTTAGTCGGTATGTTACTTGAAGATGTGGTGGAGAAGAAGGAGAAGGAGGAGGAGTTGGCGAAGAAAAAGAATTATGATAATCGGTACCAAAATGAAAAAATGGGGATCAACGTACGAACACCAATTAGTTCTTAATGGCGGTCTATTGCTACTATACTGTTAAACTTAACTTCTATCGTCTCTGGCGTTGAGTCAGGTAATGTCGCGATGATCGTATTTTTCGATCGAACGATTCGACGATTTGTATGTGCGGAGTTTAACATATTTTTCAAATATTTATGAAAAATTGTTTCAACGAAGAAAATAATACTTCGTCCCTCATGCTCTGGAATAATTGAAAATAATTTACCATTGCTTATTATAAAATTTGCGGCATTTAAGGGTAATCTAAACCTTACAAAACATACATCAATTTATAGAAGTTCCATTTCTTTCACGTATAAAATAATTTTGAAAGAAAAAACGAAACCCCTACAGTTTCTTATATTCCGATCTGGGAAAAAATATTATTTAGAACACCGTTTTGTACAAACGTTTGCATACGATTGTTCGTACGAGTTTTTTAAATCGATACAAACAAATGAAAATACTCCTTTTACGAAAATTGGTGCTGTTACATATAATTACCCAAGGGTGAGGGACGAAATAATCTTTTCATGATATCTGCATCGAAACTTCAAGTTTCAGTATCTCTACAGCTAGTCGAAACAAACTAATTTCAGGCCAATGCCGCGGACAACTATCAGCGGATGTGTAAATTGTGAATGCTTTAAATCAGCGGACATAAACAGTTGTGTTTCTTCCCTCGGGCACATGCTTGTTTCTTCCCTACAAGCATGTTTCTGTCCGCTGTAAGTCAAACTCAATGCTTATTTCAGCATTTGTCATTTGTTTGTTAGTTACTTCAGTTTACTTATTTTATTCTCATAAGTTACAGATCTAATCGTGCAATCAAATGGAATAAAAATGAGTTTAAATAATAAAGAAAACGAGTATGAAAATGACGATGATGGGATCCAAGGTACATCACAACATCTTTCACAAAAATCAAAGGCTGCTTCACTCGATTTGTTATTAGATAAATCAAAAGACCGGTATCTGAATTGCTACGAGACATTTGTCAATTGGACGAGAACCGAAGGGAATTGCAAATCACAATTTACGCTTACGCTAATAAGTCCCCGCAACGTTGGTCTCAATTTAACTTGTTTCTGACTGGCTGCTAACACTGAAACTTGATGTTTCGATTCAGGTAATCATAAAAAATATAGCGTGTGATACGGGATACAACACGATTTCGAAATCGTCTTGTTTCATCCCTTCTCACACAATGTACTATTTCAGATTGCCTGCATTGAAACATTCAATGTCTGTTTAGTCAGTCGAAACGAGCCAATTTCAGACCAATGCGATTCAGCGGGCAGAAAGTAGATGTTTTCTGCCCTAAAAAGTGGACACTTTCTCCTCGCTACATTAGTTTATTATAAGCCTCTGAATATTTAAGTCATTCTAACCATCAACCAAACAGTCAGTTGCTTTGTTCGATTGGCTACAGACATTCAAACTCTCAATTTCAATACAAATAATATGAAAAATATAGTGCATGGTACGGGATGAAACACAACTTCACACTCGTCTAAAATCGTCTTGTTTCACCCCTAGCCACACGATATACTATTTTCTTCCCGTAAATCAAGTTGTAATTGATTTTTATTTTAACCTGTCAAACACCCTGATACGTATGGAAACAAGTATTTAGGCGAGCGGTGTCCTTGTTCAAGCTTGTCTATATTTCTTATTATTAATAATATTCTCTTTCTACTTTTAGCGATCAGATCTACGATCGTGAAACGAACATCGCTTATTCTTACGGCGGTTGATGCGGGAGTCGCGATTGTGTCATATCGTTGACAATTTATCTTGAACGGGTTGTACAACGCGTTACAAAGAATATTAAAACCATAGTGCACACGAAAATATGTTAGGTACAGCTAATAATTGGTTAACGACGTATAGCGACGAGAAAAGAAAATCGCCATTATGTGGCATTATCCATGTGTTATCGAAGTTAGCGTGGATCCGTGTACTTAATGAAAAAAAAAAAAAAAAAAAACAACATAAAAATAACAAAAAAATGCCTTCTATGGTCAAAACTATTTATACATATTATTATGTAGATAGACATGACGAAGAGCGTTTAAAAACTTACACTTAATCACCGTGAAATGAAGTTTATTGGAAAACTACGTAAGAGCGTTGGAAGAGTTGTAATCATGTAACGATGAGAATTATTCTTCAGTGAAGATTGAATGAGATGAACAGAAAGAAAGGAAGAGAGAGATAAGAAAGAGAGAAGATCAAGCTAGAAAAGAGGGAGAGGGAGAGAGAGGCAAGGAGAGATGGGGTGAAATGAAGAGAGAGAAAACACAGTATTGCCTTCCTTGACGTCGTGGATTCGGGCCGAAATAATTTTTCCTTTACGTTATAGAGCAATAAAATGTTGGACAATCACGAACTTCGGCCCGATTCCTCGTCACGACCTTTCGTCTGTCGTTATTGTTTAATTCAATATGTAATTTTCGTCAGACCAAGCGTGTAGCTGAAACTTTATTGTCTTTCTCTCGGCGTGCACTATAGTGATCCGCAAATTGCGAGCACTCAGCCACATACATCCTATATGATCCGGTAAATGGATTGATATATACATATATATATATATATATATAAACACATATATATATATATATATATATATATATGTATATGTATATGTATATATATACACACATACATACACTATATATATATAAATTTGTACTTTGCCTTCGCCGCGTACTATTATTCGGAAAATTTTATTACTCTATTTTGCACTCAGTTTCATTTATATTCGTATGACAGGGTATAACAAGCATAGAACAAGCGGGACGTATAATCTTTGATGGCGTAACGAAAACGAAAGAAAAAAAAAAAGATAACAAGTTGCGCCATTTTTATCGTCCCTGGAGCTTTCGCTCTATGAAACTTTTTGCGATTTTATCGATTCTCCCGTACTCTTACGCTGAACGCTACGTTTCATTTTTCTCTTTTTCGTGAGTAACGCTCAACGATGAACGAATGTTGTTCTCTTTTTTTTTTCTTTGTTTCTTTATAACATATCCCCAGGATTGCGAATGTTCGGCGCGAGGTATTCATGATTTTTAACGGCCGCGAATAGTGTGGCGCGTAATCACCCGATGGAATGCTTATATTCCGCAGTGATCCGCGTCCTTTGACAACCGCAAATAATTTGTGCTATCCTCACTTTACTCTGGGTATTCGAAACTCGCGCTCTCGTGAAAAATAATTGTTCTACGGATACGTATGGAAAGAAGGAAAAATATAACGAAAAAGAAAAGAAAATACTTCTGTCAATGCCACGTATTACGAGGAAAAAAGCGCTTTTCGAACGAGAGATTTCTATTTCTATACGACACTTTACTGACAACACCAAATGCGCGTAACGAAGTACATAAGAAACGAAAAAAAAAATAATAAAATTACAGAAACTTTACAATTAAACGACCTACGCATGTATTATATGAGATAAAGCATGTATTTTAAAGATAACAACGCGGCCTGTTGATATATCATAGCCGTAAGAGATATGATTATTCTCATTGTTACTAATTAATTAATTACATTATTATTATTATTATTATTATTATTATTAGAAAATTATTGTTATAATTTGTTACATTTACTTACCGCGATAATCAATTATCAATCAACGCCTCGTACATGTCCACGTCAATGACAGGTAGATAGAAATACGTGTTTCTGTTTTATCGATAAGTCTTTTTCTTACTTTTATTTCGTGTCAAACGAGAAATTTGTAAATGGCGATAGCATAACGTTAGTAGAAGAAGGAGAAGAAGAAGAAGAAGAAGAAGAAGAAGAAGAAGATGAAAAAAACCGATATTACAAGGGACGCTTGCGTTACGGGAGAGAGATAAATATTTTAGATTTTCATCATCGTATGATAGTATAATTGTGTAATTGCAGTAATGATAAATTACCTGTTCGATTCGAATACTATTTATTATTGGCAATTGCTATTTTGCTTAAGGTCTCTATCGATTGGTTTGTTAATTATGAGAGTGGGAAAAAAAAAACATGAAAATTCTGAGCGTAATAGATACTTTAGCGTGTATGCGTGCAGGAGAAAAATGTTTGGAATGATAAATGAGAAGAAAACGAAGACAGAGATAAAGATAAAAATCTAGCGAACACGTCGCAACAATATATTTATATTATTGCAATTTCAATTGTATAGAGTTGAGATACAAGTGGTTTCGATAACACTGTTGATATTATATATTATATTATTATTATTATTATTATTATTATTATTATTATTATTAATATAGTAATTATCTTACTAGAGAGTGAAAGATAAAAGAAAAGAGAGAACGATAGATGCATAGACGTGATATTCCTGCTGTGACTCATTACGAATGGTAACGGTCTGTATCGAGCCCCGATTAGAAACTAATTCGAACAATCTATCGATAACCGATGCTACTATTTTTCATTATTATTATTGTTATTATTATTAAGAATCGTTATCGGTAATAACGAATCATCATCGACCGCGTGAACATAAACTTTTCGAAAGGTAAAAAAAGTAAATGATGATGATATATCTCGTTATTAATGTCATTCTTCATCGAATATTAATTATTAATTAACAATTATTATTGAGAGTTTGTCGCTGGCATGTCGACAAAAAATAAAAAAGCAAAAAAAAAAAAAAAAACAAGAATTAATACATAAAAATCGCACGGGCGGCGAACTCTTTCGGTACTTTCCAATGGAATCTCAACGTACTTCGTATGTCTACTTATTATCGTAATCGTTAGTTACATTATTATGAACACCGAACTATTATATTTTTTCCCTCGATTAGAAAAAAAAAACAAAAAAAACAAAAAAAAAGGAAAAAACAAAGAAAAATTTGTCTGTAAAGTTTATTAAATTTTATGATAATAAAGCACGTTACGAATAGTATCAATGTTTATGTACTTCTGAGATGAAGAATCACTCCCCTTCTAAGCCAGGAGTCATGCTCGTCGCGAGTGCAACCGACTGGAATTGCACTTATCAATTGATTCCTCTGAGAGTCCGCGTACATCGGAATATCTAGACATTCCTTGGTAGAATAGCTTCTCTCGTCTTCGGTAATTGTTTCTGGGATGAAAGCGATTCTGCAGTTCCGAATAGCTGCCACCGGCGATGCTGTTGCGTCGAGTTCTTTGAGAATTCCGTTCTCGATGAGTGCACCTATATCACGCAACGACAAATCAGCGTGATAAAGATCAACGGAATATGAAGAAAAAAATTGAATAAATGAAAAATCTTATGAAATTTCAATTGCCTTAACGATTCTAATGAAAATTACGATATATAAAAGGCAGGCTGTGCTTCAGTGGACAATTTTACCTCGATTTGTCAAGCCGTTCTTGAATTATAAACGCTTTACGTTTTAAATTCTTCACAAGCACACACCCAAATGTCAGAGATTTTTTTTTAAACGAGTTCTATCGTTGTTTCAAATAATTTGAGGTATCCTGACATTAAATCAAAGGATTTCGTTTTAATGAAAACTATCGTTCATCCATGAGAAAGCAAAAGACATCGTAAAATTAACCCATTATGAGTCACACCGACCGAAACTGTCCCAGAATGGGACTATATAGAACAGAGTGGGGGAACGCGTTTTTATGTCAGAGCCTAGAAGTGGAAATATTTTTGCGATTTATAAAGGGTTAATAAAAAAATGCTTTAAAATCGTGGAAGCTCAAGTTTTACAAAAATATCTAATATTACCGGAAATGAGTATTCCCTCCAAATTGACGGACACTCTCCAGTCTCCTTTTCCAGAATCCCCGTTCCAATTAGCTCGAAGTCGAAGTTGTTCCAAAGGATGACCGGTCTCTCGGGCGGTTTGTTGTTTCAATGCAGCAAGGAAGGCCCATGGTCTCGCCAAAGTGGCAAGATCCACGCTTTCTGGGAGGCCATAAGTAAGAGACGCTATTGCTTGATGTCTAGCGATCAATCCGTTAACGAAAGACAGAACTTCTCGAGGTCCGGCCGGCCATTCCTCTAGCCAGTTTCTTGGTGTATTTGAATTCTCGACTTTCGAACCATTCACATTCGTTTGTACGAGACAGATTAATCGTCGCACGAGCTTTCTCTCGTCGACGAAAAAGCGCTCAACGGGGCTAACAGAATTTTTCGAAAATTCTTTGTTACTGATGGAAAGAGCAGAACTTTTTTGCTCCAAGTAATTTTTTAGATCTCGTTGGAATTTTGTCTCTGCTTTTCTACTCGCTCTTCTGTCGTTTCCAGTGGTAGACTTCGATGTCATCCCTACGAAATGATCATTTATATTTTTATTTATATTTAAAATTCAATTTTCTATCAATTACTTATTGAACAACGACTACGCAAAGTATTAACTATCTTATTATTTCCAATGTATCGTTTCTTCAACCTCCCCCACCCCACCCGGCGGTTTAAGGTCTGCCCCACTGTATCACATTCGCTGGGGGCCATGGAAATTGCAGAAAATTGTTACCGATACAGCCGATGTCCACCTAAGTTTTCGGTTGTAATACGAGTAAACCCCACCACGACTACCAGAGGTGTTTAGGGCAGCACCTCCACCCAGTTAGTCAATGTGACAACTGGGTGTGTCCAGCTCTGTAGTCACCATCCGAACCACGCGAGTACCACATCGAAGTTGTCCACCAACCACCCATTTGTCCTTGGGAGGTTTAGGTATGTATTTTTTTTTTAAGTGGGATCCGAATCAATGGGATTAAAAAAAAAAACACGTAAAACAGGTCAATGGTATCGGCCTGAACTCAACCCTGGGTCGCCTGCATGCGAACCTTGAGCCTCATCCTCTGGGCCATTGCTCTCTCCACTATGGAAAGTATTTTAAATTTTCACTGAGACATTAATTTATTAGCTTGTGAAAGACATTAATTTATTAGCTTGTGATTATGTAGCGTTTGCAGACGAAAAATTATTATCAAAAAAGGTTTAAAAATCATATGATAGATAAATGTAAAAGGGGTTTAATTGTGAATGGTTAATTACCTTTGAGTGCCAATAGTGCGCTTTCAGCGGCAGATCGTTCCCAAGCCCGATGTGCGTTAGCGGGCAGCCCGAAGTAGTCGAGAGGCGTATCCAGGTCGGCGAGTTGCTCCACTGCCCTGAGAGGATCTCTTCGCGAAGCTTCCGACACCCCGAGAACTCCAGCCAGCTTTCGTTGACCTTCGAACACCTCTCTCGACCAGATATCTTGCAGAATAGCTCGAAGTGCTCGCATATCAAAGTCGTCCTGAAGTCGACCACCGTAAACGGCGACGTCGAGGAGTCCACGACCGGCATCCCAGTCGAGACGCCTAGTTGATTTGCCCTTTGAAACTTCCTTAACTAGCACGAGTTCTCGGGCCGCTTCAAGGTCAGCCTCGCTCCACTCGTAGGCTCGGATCCAGCCTTGAGGCACAAATCTTTCGAAAAATAATAGAAAAGTTAAAGAAACTTCTAATTTAGATGTTTTCTGTCTAAATAAATATGTTTGTGGAATTTCCAGTGGAAACCTTCAACATTTTTTCAGTCAATAATTTTTATTACAAAGTGTTTTTGTTGGGAACGTTTCTAATGTGACGTTTCTCATAGTTTGAAAGAAAAAATGTAAAGATAACAAAGTTGCAATGTAATGTTTACCGTCGTCTTTCCTGTAGAACCGCATGAAGCCAAGCAAGAACGAGATTACCATCAGCATTCCGGGATTCCGGTCGACGTTGCCGCAGTTGCTGCAACGATCTCATTACGTTTCTCTTCACGCCTTCGGGTGGTTCATACGCTAACTTTCGGCAGATACCAGCGAGACCAGGATAAAATCTTGAGCACTCTTCGGTAGTAAGCCAAATTCTCGTTGAACAATTCTTGTCGCGGTTACACCCAGGGGATCGAAGAATACTCTCAAGGCGGGGTAGCCAATTTAGGGCAAGTTGAAGGTTACTCAGGAGAATCCAGCTTCCGGATCTGCATGCAGATTCCAGAGCTGCTTCTGCTTGTGCAACTTGTCCTTGACCCAGAGACACTTCGGTGAATCCTTCAGCATCTGCAATTCGGCTTGTGGCAAGAGCTTCTAATTCAGGACCTGGATCGGCTCCGGGTGACAGCAAAAGTAGTACCGGATGTTGACTGCTTTCTTCAGCCACTGCTTTTAGATTCCACGCCGGAGGAGTCAAGTCCTTTAAGCCTGAGAAGATATTATTTTAAGTAAATAAATTTTGTCTTTAACACGGACTTAAGAATGTCGTTTACCCAACAATTCCGTGGCCAATTTAGTAAGCGCTGTATGCAAATGGTCTGGACGAAGAGCTTGAACAGCGAGAGTCTTTTGAAAAGAAGTCAAACTCTGATCGACGTAAATACTCTTAGCGTCGTTGACCCACGCAGGTTTCAATTTTGAGGCAACTTGAGGGAGAACGGAAGCCAGAGCCTTCACCGCTGATTTCCGTTCCTCGGGTATCCAATCGGGTAGCTTGTAGTCTAAATTCTCGTCGTTTCTTAACGAAGCTCCATCCAGAAGAAGATTTCTCTCGGGCTCTGGCACTGGATGTAGCGAAAGTGCCAGATGCAGGGCCAGCGGAATCCTGTGTCGTCTATACGCTGCGTTCGTGCAGTGATGAAGAGTCAGAGTGATGAGACTGAAATAAATATTGTTAATAGTTATAATTCGATCAAAGATAAAAATACTTGTAAAAAATATATTTGTCCTCAGTATACACGATTGGGATACTCGTGTTCAGCGCGTTTATTTTCGATGTTATACAAACGCCCTAGCAGGCTAAGCAACTATCATTGCAACCGGGAGTACAACTTGTTGTTTTTAAAGATTTCGCAACCGCCCGATGAATCGCGTTCGCAACTGCCATTGAAAAAATGGTTGGTTGTCAGGTCACAAGAAATCGCAAACAAAAAAGCGTATAGTTGGGTTCCTTGATAGGGCGCATCCGAGCACGGAACCATCAATAAAAAATTGCATAGTTGGAACCATTTGCAATCCATGTACAACTGCGAGGAATCGTTGTACTTGCGGTTGTTTGGGCGCTCGTGAAATGTTTAAAAACGACCAGTAGCACTACCGGTTGCAAGATGGTTGTTTTTCCACAAGACAACCGTTTGTCTGACTTGCTAGGGCGTCGCTTGACTTAATAACTATTTCTGTTTTCTCCTTAAAATAATTTGGTCAGAGGGGGAAAGTTTGTTGAAAGAATGTGTAAAATTCGACAAAAAAGTTGTTTACTTATAAAAGCAATAAAAATCGATCTGGACACAGCCCTGTGTAGAGTAATCGTATGCAGAGAAGGGCTGGAGCAAGCATCGTGTACACTGAGGATTAATAATAAAATAAAAAGTAGAAAAACTCTGTTCATTTGCTTGTCAAATGAATTACAATTCCATTCACTAAATTGAACTAAATTGTGTAAAAACAATTAGTTTCCTGTGGTATTTAGATTCTTATTCGTTGTCTTCTTTACTTACTTTTTCTCAATGATAGATTCCTGCTCCTTTCTATCCGAAGTGATGATGCTTTGCCGACTGGTCTCAGCCTCCAAATAAATATCCGTGAAGGCTTCAGCCGAAAAGACGTACAGGGGACTCAGATCGCTAAGAGCTCTAACCGCCTTAAAGAGATGCGAAGCGAATTTAGCGAGCCTCTCGTATTCCTTTGACCGCTTGGTGACATTCTCGTGACTCCTACGACTTTTATCCAGTGCCAACGCGATTTCTTTGGCTTTAGCTTGCGTAGCTTCGAGAGACGCGAGAAGACCACCTCCCTGTCCACCCTGGGATTCCTGAAGAAGATCCTGACCCCTAGCAGCGCCGAGTTGAGCCAGAAGATCGAGTCTCGCCTGGTCTCTCTCGCCGGAAAGTTGTTCCTCACGTTCCAGAGTCTCTCGTCTCTGTCCCTCGAGCTCCGGAGTTTCCTTCAGTAAAACCTTCTCGATGAACCGCTCGGCCAGACTTCTGGAGCCTGCACCGAGGGTGATCTTCACGAGTACAGCATCGGCCTCACTGGGTAATGAATCCACAAGAGCGTCTCTTCTCGTAGCGAGAAACAACTTAAAGCCTTGTTGCGCCGGAAGAGTACGATCTCCCAGTCTGAGAGGACGCATCCTCAGTAGAGGCAACAGGATTGGAGGCAATTCTACTACTTCTTCGATAAGCAAAGGTTTGCCGAAGCGCACAGCCAATTCCAGAGTCGTCATAAACTTGGAATCTTCGGGTTTTGCGACTTCGAGACGCGAGCCAATATTCGATTTTAGCCATGCTACCGCCACACCAGAAGGATCGATGAAGAGCGGAACCAGAGGTCCTCTGAGGGTGCAAGCTGCACCTACGAAACTTCCCGTGTCTGCAGGAAGATCTTGCGATCTCCATATAAGCTTCTCGCGCTCTGTTATCAGCAGGTCTATCGCTACCTTTTTCCACTTGTCGTCTCTGCCAGGATCCTATAGAATGTCATTTTGAATAGAAAAATTTGTCCAATCATCATTATTAAAAAATGTTGCCGATTTTTCATTATTTTGTACCCACAATTGTGAATCAACGTAGAGTGGACTTTTAATTTTTTGCCATCCCTAACGAAACTGAGGCAACGTTGCGGGGACGCGCGAACTGGTTGCAATGAGCAAAGTATATACTTATACCTACTACATACCGATACCCTGCCTAAAAAAACCCATTGAAACTGATTGAAATTCATTAAATAGATAAAACTCCATCGATAACTAATTGGATCCATTTGATTTAAATGTAATCTTTTTATTCTGTTCAATCGTTTGCAAAGGGATTTTTTAATCGGAGTAACCTACGCTCTATTCGAGTCGTTGTAGTGTCGTAGTTACATTTTGGTCTATCTTGAGTTTCGCGATAATTGTGCAATTATGTTGAATTGTTTTCGCGTTCTACAGTCGTACATGAGGGCTGCTCCGAATAACGTTCGAAGCAGCCTATCCGTCTCGTAGGAGTCAAGCGATTGACACTTGATGTCTGCGAAACGCGTATGCCATGCCACTGCAACCACGATACAATTCTACAATGATATTTCCATTGATCGTCCTAGTTACACCTTTTTCCGCAGAATTGAAATATGTTCTTTTGCTGGTATTTAAAAAATATTATTTTCATTTACCTGATACACTAAAAGAGAAGCAACTTCAGCAGCTTCGACGTCCAGCCGCGTTTTTCGCTCAGTCAAGCTCTCGAACTGTGACTGCCAGTCGCTGTGCTCAGCATCAAGTTTACTGAGAAGAGCCCTCGCGGTCGCCAGACTAGATTCAGTTGCTTCGGTTCGCAATTGCAGAGCCGCTGCACCTCTTGAGTGTTCTGCGAGCTCTTCTTGCAGTTGTGCCACACGGCTTTCTACAGAAGTGAGACCTGCCGCGAGTCGCCCGAGTTGAGCTTCCGCGGCTGATAATCGTCTGATAAGAAAAAAAAAAGAATATTAAATTATTAAATATGAATAATAAAAGTCCACTAAAGCGATGATTATGTTCGTGGAGATTTGGTTCTAGTGACAATTGACTCACTCAGCGAGACCACGCTGTTCTCTTTCGAGTGGCGCGACTTGCTCAAGTATCTGTCCATACTGCAAATTCGCAAGAACCCAAGCGGCAAGCGGTGCAGCAGCGATCGATGCCCTCTTCGCAGTCTTCTCCTCGAAACTTTCGGGACGTTCTTTTACCAGTTTCGCTACAGCTTCTAGACTCGTCGAAGTGCTTCGTCTGGCGTCCCAACTCCTTATCTCGTCTTTAACGCCACGCTTGGCTAAAAATGTTTTCATACTGTTCCAGGACGTATCTCGAATGCCCATGAGTCTGAGGACTCCCTCGAGAACGTCGCGAACTGGTGCGGGTGGTGCACGCAGGGAACGCACCTCGGCAAGTGCGTCAGCACCGATTCCCGCGACTGCCTGAGCTGCTTGCTCCACCAGAGGTTCCACTTTTCCGAGTTCACCTTCGATGTCGGCCTAAATATATTAAATAATAATAAATTTTCGATTGTTGCTATTACGATATCGATATGAGGATGTGAGGAGGTCTCACATTAATTCTATCGAATTATTTATAATTTAATTAATTCTTCCGAATTAATGTGAGACAAATTTAATCAAAAACAGAGAAATGCTGTGTAAAATTCTTGACATTTGGTTTCCATCTGTCAAGTATAAACACTGCGCCATTGATTTTTTTTAGTGAATATATATTTTCATCATACTTTTCGTCGAGCCAATTCAGCGCTCTCTCGTTCGGTATCCGCTTTCAGATTAGTCATCTCCCCTCGTTGTCCAGTAGCGCCTCTCATCGTAGCTGTTATTTGTTCGAGAGCTGCGTTTGCTCTTCCCTTTTCTACTTCGAGTTCCTGACGTTGCTTCGATGCTTCGTCCTCGAGTTTTGCCACTCGTTCACCAGCATCTCGTAATCTCCCGATACCAGCCTCCAGGCTCGATAATTTCTTCTCGACTTCTTCGCTCCACTGTTCTCTGAGATCCCTCCAGGTGTTGAGGAGAGCCAGAAATCGAGCCGGGGCTTGCTGTTGTCGAGGTGCTCGAAGATGAGCATCCACCAGAGTACCCAAGCCCGGTGAAACTTGTTCCGTTGGGGTATCCTGATCTTTTTCTGTAAGACGCGTCGCTACGTCTCTCAGGGATGATTCTAGCGACCACCACTCACTTCCTGGACCCTCAGCTACGAGAACACAGTGTTGCAGTAGTCCTGAACGGTTCAACCACTCTTTCTCTGTTTCCCCGGCATCCAGAATTACGACGACTCGCAACAGTGAGCGAAGGCCTATTAACGTCACGATCAATATTTTTTTCTTTAATTCAAATTAAAAACAACGTCACCTGCGTTATATCGCCGACAGTCTCAAAGAGTTGATCTTAAGGCGTCAGCTAAAAAGAGACTTACGTTGATAAAGATATTGGTCCAATGTTCCAGAGAAGTCCTCCTTCCTGGCAAGATCTGCAAGAGGTGCAACGAGACCGTCGAGTTCTTCGGGGCTCAGAAGCCCAGGTAATTCTCCTCTTGACACTATGGCACCTGCCAAGATTGCGATTCCATCCTCCCTCGCGTGGTGTTCTTCGAGCAAGAGCAAACTCGGTTCACCCTCGATTCCTGCTGCTTGTACCGCCGCTTTCACTGCAGCCCTGGCTCGTCCTATAATCGCAAACGAGAAATAAAAAACTTAATAAAAATTCTTCTATTCGAGATATTAGATGGTAAAGAAATTTTCAAAATTACCAGGTCCCGAGTCTATGAAACGCAGTGAAGAAACCGAGGCTGCGAGCTTCGTCGCTGTTTTTCTTCCTGCACCCGGGCGTCCTGTGAGAGCGACTCCTCGATGACCGCTGCCAAGAGCCCAGCTCAAACCTACAAAAATTATATCGTAATAAGCATTAAGGATGTTATCCAGAACTTGTGACATGATTTCTGGTTTGCTCTTTCGATTCCAAAATGTTGTATTTGTTTTTTTAATAATATTCTCGATTTCCAGACTCTCTAGAGTCGCCATCCCGCTAAAAAGTTATGCTCTCGTATCATTTACAAAGTCAGTTTAGATCTCGAGGATAAATTGTTAGTTTTATCGTTAACGTTAAGGTTCAGAGTCAATTTACTCAAATCTGCCGTGAGGAGATACTTCCGAGAAAACGAGCCTTAGCGAGTATTGCGCTACCGATTAGCTGAAGTACGAAATCGAAACAAACGCGAGGCGACTCGAGTCGAGGAGCGATTGTTATCTATCAAAGGATTTCGTATGACTAGATATAATGAGAATGTTTGGCTCTCGTAAGTTACTGGTCGATAGTTAGTCTGCCTCGAGATATCGGCGAGGTTTTAGCTTCGTCATACAGAAAACAATGTCAATTTGCTGTATGGGGAAAGGGGGAGGGCGGGCGTCGTTCCACCATACAATTGAAGTCATTGTTTCTTTTTTCATCCGACCCTACGTTGATATATTTTTATTCCGCTGATCGTGAAGATCGAAGATACTCTCTACAATTATTAATTACCAGAAACTGTTTTGAGTAAATGTGCTGATATCGATGCGTACACGGGTTCGCCTTCCCTTCCGCATCTCGAAGCAGCATTTTCCACTTCGGATTTCCAATCCTCGTTTGCGTAAGGTGTCAAACCACTGTTTCCTCCTTTCCAGATGTAAACATCGATCTTGGAGTCTTTTAGTTCGGGGATCCTTGACAGCATCGTCGATACCCAACGAGTCTGATCCTTCGCGATCAAACGAGGATAAAATAAACGATATCCAGCATGCCACAGGTAACGAGTCATCTCGATCTCGTCTTTCGACGATGGATAATACATCAGAGAGTCTGCCCAGAGCGCTAGGTCCTTTGGGGTCCAACTGAACGTCGAATCTCTCGACGATGTGACGGACGTCACGGTTTCTGTCATGGTATGAGCCATGCGAGAAATCCAGGATTCTACCGATGCCTCTCTGCTCTTAAGGGAGTCTCTCAAATGCAGTTCCACTATCGATACTATATCCTTCGAACTCGGATAACTGAAAAAAAATGTTTATCATTAAAAAAAATAAGCATCATCACGTTAAAGCACAATTAAACGAGAATCTTACGGCAAAAAATGTGTTGCCAGCAGTGCTTCCAATCTTGGATGAATCCTGGTGTTTTCATTTCCTGTGCACAATAATGTGATCGGTAAACTCGCAAATTCCAAGTCTTCCTCGTGGAAGCCACCTTCCTGTAGAAGTTCTCGAATCAGTTCCTGCAAATTAAGAATACAGAAAAATTGATAAACTATTGAATCGCATTATTGCATTGATAAACAAAAATGAATACTAAATAACGTAAATTATTTTTAAACTGTCGTACGGAAACATTGTTATTGTATGTTACCATAAAATTTCAAGTATGATACAAATCGGTTCATCACCTGCAAGTCTTTTGAAGCCAAGTGCAAGTCCTCCAGTATCAAAATCAAACGTGAGCCATTTCTAGGCCTGTAATTTCGTCCATTCGCTGAAGATTCGACACGAATGCAAGATCGTTTGAGTCTGGTGATAAGATCTTGAGGGCCGTACAGAGAAGAGCCTCGAACAATGGACGCAGACTCGCCAAATTTATCCTTTTTTGATACAACTGCTGCAGACACGAGGCTACTTTTTCCACAACCTTGGGGGCCTCGAATAATAGCAGGATGGCCGGATTCGAGCCAGGGCAAAATAGCTTCCAAAGCCCTTTTTATTGGGCCTGAAGACGCGTCACAATTTTTATTAATTGTTTATCATTTTCATTGATATTAAAAAAAAATAGATATTTTCTGTAAAGTAAAAACTACCTGAAAGGGAGATAGGACCACTCTCAGTTGAAATCGAATGCAAAGCATCAGCAAATGGTTCTAGACGATCGATTTCTCGATTGTAGAGAACTGCGAATGGTCGGCGAGGGTCGGGACACCTTAAATCCAATTATTATTAAGGATATTTGTACCGAAATTACTTTCTGTTCGATCGTATTGGAACTGAGCTATTTTGTAAAATGAGAATGCTGCTTTTTCTATCATTCAAATAAAAATCATTTTTAAAATCCTTTCGAAAAATTAACGAATTTATTGCTCAAGACAAAATGTAAAGTTCTCTGAAAATTTGTAAAATAATATTCGTTTGATGTAACGTACTAATCATTTTTAGGCGTTTTTATTATTGAAAAAAAACGCACAAAAAACGGAAAAATTAACGAATTCATTGCATAAGACGAAAGTTAAAATTCTCTGAAAATTTGTAAAATATTATTTGTTTAATCTAACGTATGAATCATTTTTAGACATTTTTATTATTCAAAATCAATGTTCGTGATATGTTTAATATAATCGATTTTTAAAAGATTTGTCTCGTATCGCAAAATACTGAAATTCTGATTGAATCTCACGTATGATTGTCAATCTATACGCGAAGCATGATTAATTGTTCTTACTAGTTTCAGATATTAAGATCGACAGTAAAACAATATTATGATTACAAAGATACTTTTTTATTTAACAAGTTTCTAGCAGCAGTTAAATTTTTTAGAGTAATTAAAACCCACCACGAATCCGTGCTCTGATACACAAGTCGTGCTATTTCATCTCTCGATTCTACATCGCCCAACTGACCACATAATGACGCGAGTAGAGCATGAGTTCCAAAGTTCTGAGTGTCAGACTTTCGAAGGTGAACAAGAGCGGCTTCCATCAAACTAGCTGCGGATGCCTTCTCTCCAATGAGCTTCGAAACTGCTTCGACAATAGTGCAGAGGTGATCAGATGCAATGGCTTTCGAGGCTGGGGAAAGTGTATTCAGCTTGGAAGGTAGAAGTAGCGACGAAGGTGATATTGAACCGAGATGAACTACTCCGAGTCGCGAGACCGTAGCTGGACTGGCTCCTGCTAGTTTGTGGGTCTCGAAAATAAATCTGTTCATAATAATTTATTAATTAATCATTTTGTATTATTTATTATAAATAAAAAATATTTTTTTGTTTAAAATTATATTATTATCCTTCTTTAAAAAAAAATCTTTTAAAAAGATTATGCAACAATTGGGGCATTCCGTACTTGACACGGGTGCCCAGACGGATTCCTACGCCGCTGGGCAACGTGAGAAGACGATTATCATCCAGAGCCGAGTTCAAAGCTTCGGCCCATCCGGGCTCTACGTCGCCGTTCAGAACAATCCAGGTTGAGGAGTCACCGGCCGTTGATATCGCGCTGGACAACAGTCCCTCCTTCCATTCCCTAACAATAAGCGACAGAAGGATGAATCAAGCTTTTCAAGATCGCAAGAAAAATTTCCACAACACCAATTCTCACGGACGTTCGACAAGATAACTTTTGTAGTAAATTGGTGAGGAATATCAAGAATTTCAAATATTTATACAAAAGATTACGTGAATTTCGTGAGACATTTATCTTGTCAACTCAATAAAATAAAATGGGAAACGATGAGCCAGTTCTTTTAGACCATTTAGCGATGTAGATATATTAAAGAAATTAAACAAAAGTATAATTAGAGAATATTTGTTTGTGGCGAGTTAAAAAAATTATTAAGCAAAAAAGGCACATATATTAATACAGAAGCATTTTAAAGCTTCATTCATTGCGTAAGAACAATTTTAAACGATAGTTCAATGTTTCGAGTTTCTCTTGGCTTTTGTTGGAAATGTAAGAAAACTAATGCCAGATTTCTGTTAAACACAGGAAAATACATCGGATAGATTATAGATCAAGTTGGAAATATAACAAAACGAGTGGGGCCGGAATGAAGGGGCGGGAGGGGGTGTCACGTGTTCGGATTACGGGATCATCGTTTTTCCATAATTTTCCAGCGGTTTGACCGATTTATGTTTCTTTTTTTGTAGTAAAATGGCATGGATTCAGCCATTAGAAATGCTTTTACAAAAGATTACGTGTATTTTCGTTGAATTTTTCTTTTTGTACCAATAAAATGAAATCGGAAAAGGTAACACAGTTGTTTTTACACCGTCTGACGGAGCAAACGGCGTTAAAAAAAATAATTATAATTAAGGATTTGTTATTTAAAGTGAGTACCTAGTACGTGGATCAACTTTTCCTAAAAGTCTCGACTTCGGAATAGCCCCAGGATACACGAGAAATTGGGTGACTGGTTCGCCAATTTTATTCAGAGCTTCAGCCAGGGTCTTTCTGATAAGAGTTTTTCCACTTCCAGGTGGTCCCACGATGGCCACACCGGTTCTGCTCTTCAGCTGATCGGACAATTGAATACACCTGTTGACCAGGTCATCTCCGATACCCGTAAAATCGCATATCTCGTCCAGAGCTTTGCGCAGATCGTGCCGAGTCGAGGAGTCTTTCGAGGCTGAAGTGTCTACTTTTGGAAAAACGTCGTTCAACAGTCCTACAAATTTCTCGGTGTCATCCTCCGTGAGTTTTGGTAAAGTCGAAGCTCGAATGGCTATGATAAGTCGCTCGGTCTCGTTCAATTTCAATGACGAGGACGTTGAAGAAGAATCCGAGGGAATTGCGTCGAGAACCGAACGAAGCGCTCGCAGACCCCAGTCGTAGTGAGGCTGCTTGGAGAGTAATTTTTCCGAGATGTCAAGAGTCTCGACCAGTTGATTAGCGAGACTCGGAGCTTCGAGGAATCCTTCGCACTCGAGCAGAGCTCTGACGATATCGCATCTATCCGGGTGAGCCATGCCGATTGGCCGGAAGAGTCGCGCCAATGAATCCGGCAATTTGTGTCTACCGCCGTAGTCGTTGCCAGCGGGATTCATCGTGATGAAGACGCAGCAGTGAGGATCGAGTCTGACGCTCTGTTGACCCAGTTGAACCTGACTCGCACCGTCCCTCACTGCTTCCTGAAGAGGGCGAACCAGCATCGCTACCGCGCTGAGGGTTTCTTCTTCCAAACGATTGAATTCGTCGAAACAGCCCCAGGCTCCGGCCTGCGCTAGGCCTCCAAGAATTCTTCGCATACTGCCTGCGTCCATTCCTGAAGTGACAAACGAAATTAGCTTGCAACTTTTAAATATATTTTTTGAGAGATTTCCTATACTCGACGAACCTTCATCGCAATTGAAAACGAGGGCGAGACGACCGAGAATCGCAGCCAGAGCTTTAACGCTCTCGGTCTTTCCCGTTCCGGCAGGACCTGTCGGACTTCCTCCTAAACCGAGCTTCATCGCTTGCGTCAGAGCCAGGAAACATCTCTCGGTGAGAGGGGTATGGACGAGACCTACGGCTGCACCCTGATACTCAAAACGATATGGAAAATCAGCACCGGCGCATCGTACCACTGGACCATTATTCTGAAAAAAAAAAATCATTTTTATTTCATTTTTAAGTATTTGGACACCTCCTTAATTCCTCGAATCAATTATACTATTTATTGAACCAATACTGCACGCCGTACAATAAAAATGCAAATTATTAGTTTTATTTTTTTCCAAGTTTTACGTTTTTTTGTCTTTTCAACTGAAATTCCAATTTTTTTTCTGACCCTACTTTTGTAACTAAAGGTGGATATTTGGACACCTTACGAGAACAGGGTGACAGAAAGTACATTTTTAAAAATCGCTCAATCGACGATTCGTTTAAAACAAAGCCGGACATCTTTTGAGATATTTTTGATCGATGAGATAAATAAAAATGATAGATTCGTTATTTACGCTTCTGTAGCTTCGCAACTGCCGACTCCAGATCCACGAGGTATTTTCTTTATTCTCAACTGTCCTCAGCAAAGTTCTAGCGACGTCGAGATGATGTACGGTGTCCAATAGAAGACCCCGTGCCTTTAATGCAATCAAACGATCGCCAGCGTCTTCGAGACCTCGAAATCTTGCTCTTTGAGTCTCCAAAAATTCAACGAGATTCCTCAGAGTCGTTGATCCTTCTTTAAGGGCAGCTTCGCAGCGTTCTGTGAAGCGAATTCGTTCCGATAGAAGAAGTACCTGAAGAATAAATCATGAGAAAGGTGGAAAATCGTTGAAAAAATTATATTTTTTAAAGTAGGCTTTGGGATATGTACCTGAGCTGGATAGAGCAAAGGATCTGGTGTCGCGTCGACGAGGCAACTGTCTAAACTCTGTGAAAGTGCTTCCCTCATACCGTCCTCTAGATTGGAGAGCCACTGAGGCAGAGTTTCGCTGAGATCAATCGGTTGCGGGAGGTTCAATACTTCACCCTCCGGTGAAACAACCGCTCTCAATTTGCCTTCTTCTCTCACCACGGACCCAATACCCTGATACAGCTTTGGCAGATGAGCATCCAAGCCACCCCCACTTCCGGAAACGAGCTCCAGAAGATCCTCGTCACTCAGGAAATACAAACGTGGATACGACGATCGTTTTTCCTGGAAAACAGAACGATAGTCAAATGTATTAAGATTTTTTTTCCTTAATTGTTACATTAAATAACTTCAAATACTACATTTTAAATGAACGAAAGCATGAAGGACTATTTAAAAAATTTGTGACGAGTAACAAGCAAGCTTTTCTTGTAATATTGTAAAAAAAAAAGCGTGCAAATATTTTATTTGCACATTGCTTTCTCGGGATTTTTGCCAAACCACAGAATCTTCTCTATGGATAATGGCTATCTTAATTCTGGTTTCCTCGCAGAGGAAGTGAGAGACAGACATTTAAAAGGGCGAACAGCACAGAGTGTTTCAACTGCAGCTATAGTCCGGACGATGCCAGATACACCGTATTCCAGTGTCCCGCATCGGCGGACGATAGGACCAGTCTCCAAGTGGCGCTTGGAGGTACAAGACTGGAGGAAGCAAACCTGATGCATGTAATGCTAGGAAGCGAGCAGGCATGGGGGGGGAAGTAGTTCAGGCCTTCATAACAAGAATTATGAAGAAGAAAGAAAAAGCTGAGAGAGCGGCAAAAGTGCGTACTATGGAAATAGTACAACAACCAGGGCCTTAAATTCCATAAGAAGAGGGGAGAATAAGGGAGCAACAGTCTCCAATTACGGAGTTCCGAGTAGGGCTAAAATACACCACGCCGAAGGAAAAACGGGAGTTATGAAGGAAAAGAGAGATATCGAGAGAAAGTGGAAAGCAAACAGAATAGTGCGGGATGAGCCAGCTACAGATGTGGATCCCTAACCTCGTAAAAGAAGGGGAAAAGAACGCGAAATGCTGATAATCAGAGAAGAAACTCGACTAAGATGAACACACAAATTAAATTTCAAGCTTTTTTTCGTTTTTGTGTGTAATAAATTGTTAATGCAAGTGAACTTCTTAATTAACTCACCTCGAGGAATTCGTCCAAGCTTCGTTGACATCTATCTAGGAGGTCTTTTAAATTTAAGATCGCCGGAAGTGGTAATCTTCTTAAGGAGGGTACCGTAGGATCTCTCGCAACTTCTCCCATGAGGTATCTAAAGAATGAATAGTCTAGAAAACTTTGGGTTGACTTGAGAAGCCTTTTTACGGTTCATTTTTCGTCACCTAAATTCTTTATCAGCCCTCGACCATCTGCCAGAGTCATTCGGCGCAGCTCCACTTCCGTAAACCGGCTCGAGATAAATCCACTTTCTTTGAAGCGCACTCAGAGCTTTAATTCGTTCCTCGAGCTCGAACAATGCAGTCTCGCAACGCGCGGCTCTAGCGGCAAATCTTTCGTAACCGGAAGCCCCTTTTGCGCCTTCGAGAATAAGCTTAAGCTCTCCTGCTCGAGCCAGCAATTCTCCGTACTCTCCGACTAGAAGAATAGACAAATTGTTGCTATCTTTTGACTCGTGAAGGTGCAACGAAGCTGTAGCCTCCCAGGCTTCGAGTTCAGTCAGAGCCTGACGTATTCCACTCTCGGCAATGGCCCTTTTCGTAATTTCCTGATATTAAACGAATAAATTCATTGAATCTAATAACAACCACTTTGTAACGTCGAAGATGATGTGACACACCCTCTTTCCCTTTCACCAGGACCCAGTCGGTATATATAAAATTGTTATCAAATCTACTCAGAGACGACTAATGTTTGAGAAAAAAAGCAAATTCGGTTCCACTGCACTGCACGCAGACAAGGTGAAACTGAATTTGCTGTTTCTGAATGTGTATCACGTCACTTCAAGAGTCAGAAATCTTGTCGAGTATAATAATTAGCAACCTTGATACGATCTACGTTGTCTCGAATCGACTTGGAGCTGTTCAACAAGTGACCAAGCGTGATATCCCGAGCATTTGTAACATTGACAATTCCTAGCAAAGGTTTTAATTCGGACCAGTGTTCCTCCGCGAGTTCATCGCCTCGAAGCAGCTGAAGCCATTCTATGTCAGCCCTTATCTCTCTTATCTTCTTTCCCACAAAAGTGTCAATCTCCATGCTCGAATCTTCAATCCTGTCGGTCTTCTCCTTTGACTCTGGGTCACCATCGTTCATTTGCGATCGTATTCTCGTCTCCCAAGAATCCAGCCAGTCGTGAAGTCTGGGCAATCGTCTTCTCGCCACGCTCCACTCTTCCGTCACTTGATTATCAAGTTCTTTGAGAAATTCCGCTTGGAAACGACAGTTGGATTCCTCAGCATCCAGCTGCGCTTCGAGACGCCTCGACATGTCTGAATCGTCCTGAAGAATTTCACTGAGCTTCAGATCCAGCCTTTGACAGTCGAAAGATAGTGTTTTTTTCTGCTCTGTCATCGACGTCCAACGTTCTCTCATTGTGACGATCCAATCGAGCGTAACCGCGTCCGGTTTCTCGGACCACTTCGCTTCCCAACGTTCCTTCTCGTCCTGCAGTGCAACTGCACGGTGACGAAGATTCACTTTGGCATCATCCAACTGACGAGCCACGATACTGCGATGTCGTTCCATACGCTCCGAAAGACCTTCCCAGGCTGCATGGGCTCCGGAGAGACCTAAGATAATTTATTCCTTTGTAATCTTCAATTTTTATTCATAATAAATTGTGATTTAAATAAATCTAATTGATGATCACTGATTTTATTTTTCGGATGCTTCATTGATTACCATCGAGCTTTTCCCTCGTCCAAGCAGCCAGTACCCTAGCAAATCCTGTGACCGCTTCAATCTCCTCAGCAATGGTCGCAGATTCACTTTGTATTCGCGTGTGAGCTTCATAGGCGAGACCGACTTCCTCCACGTTGCGAGGTCGACGATCCAGTTCTTTGCCCGCAGACGAGAGAAACTCCACGATAGCTACCAATCTCGACGAAGCTTCGGCTCGCAGATCCGAGGACAAGCGATCCCAGTATCTTCGAGAAGCTGATTCCAAGTCATTTCTCGTTGTTCCAGTATCGACTGTGATGCACCATATCTTCACCTCGCCTCCTCGCAACTTGCCCACCTGAAGTGATATTCAATTACGCAATTTCCGATTGATTGACCAGAGAAAAAGGAAAAATATTGTTGCATTTTAATCGTTGTACCTCCTGCGCCCATTGTTTAGCATCTTTGAAAGCTCTCTCCCATTCCTGTGGTGATTTTCCCTTCAACCTACCGCAAATTTGATTTATTTTTCATCGAAAAATGAATTAGGAATTTTTAATTAAATCGTTGGTACCTTTCACCGATATCAATCTTTGCTGGAGCAGCCAACGGTATCCATTTAACGCGAACTGCTTCAATTGCAGCAAGAGCTACTTCCGCTTCTTTGTAGACACCCCCGTACAGATAAGCGCTTCTTTGAACGAGGCCACCGAATTGTCCATCAGCCGGATCTCCGACTCCACGAAAGTTTGTTGGGATAGCGAGGAATCGACGAAGTCCCGAATACAGCTTTGCGCGGGTTTCTTCCAGGGGTGGTCGCCATTGAAGATGAGCATCACGGAACGTTAATTCCACTCTTATTTCCGGTAATTTTCTCGTTAGAGCTGGGAGTGCAGCACTGTTGATCAAAATTAAGGCCAATTGATGATTATCGCATTTGATCTACAATTTAATTTTGGTTGTAAAAAATTATTTATTCAATGAAAGTCAATCAATCGATTGCCATATTAAACGTTGCCTGCGAGTAATCGAAAATCAAAATTTAGTGGGAAGCACTCTCTTTCCATTGACTATTATAACTTTTTATAGAGGAATATCGACTCAAAGCGTAATACATTGATTTATATATTAAATCTTATCTAACGATACTTGAAAAACGTAATTTAGTGGGAAGCTATCTTCTCACTTACTGTTAAAAGGTTTTTATTAAGGGATTTCCAATTTTACCGATACGCGACGCCCAGAACTTTCAATAATTGTCGATCCCAGTGCAGTTTCCAAGCTTTAGTATTTCCATACTCCTCTTCCACTCCTTCGACGATAGTTCTAATATTTTTGAGTGCATCCTTCCATGCTCCTTGACTCCCAACGAGATTGACGATCTCGCCTTTCAGCAAACCGGCAACGACGTCCCGAAGCGTAGCGTGCTTCGACGCAAGTTCAGAGTTGTGTTTGGCAAACTTTCTCACGAGTCCCCGGAGTCGATTTGTGTAAGAGTCGACGGCATGAGGGTTGGACCACACGACCCCTGATTGATCTCGTACAACCCGAGCGAGTTCAAGGGCCGTTGCTTGCATCAGTGGCCTCTGCGACGGAACCATACGGTCGCCTATCGTATTGTGAAAGGTCGCCACTTGCTGAAGGGCTCGCGCTCGTCCGGTAAGAGCTCCCGCACGTTCAACAAGATCTCTGACCTCTCTAGGCAGTTCAACACCTTGACCCGCCAAAGCTCGAGACTCTTTCACGAGGGTCGTCAGTCGTGGATCGTAAGTTACTCGCATCATACTCGAACCCGTGAGTTCAACGACCGAGTCAGTGCCCAGAGTCAATTCTTTATGATCTATCGCCGATTTCGTATTGTACACCTGATGGAACGTCAAAAAAATTGCTGCATGAGAAAATTCAGAGGAAATGTTAAACAAAAAAAAATGTGGTTAATCATTTCCAAAATAAAAAAAACCCTGAAACGTATTATTTTTTAGATTCCATATTTCTTTCACTATTCTTACGGGCCCTGCATTGCATACCATATAAGTATACGATTCGAATGAGAGAAACATATAAAGGGTGATTTTTTAAGAGCTTGAGAACTTTTTTTTAAAAAAAAACGCATAAAATTTGCAAAATCTCATCGGTTCTTTATTTGAAACGTTAGATTGGTCCATGACATTTACTTTTTGAAGATAATTTCATTTAAATGTTGACCGCGGCTGCGTCTTAGGTGGTCCATTCGGAAAGTCCAATTTTGGGCAACTTTTTCGAGCATTTCGGCCGGAATAGCCCGAATTTCTTCGGAAATGTTGTCTTCCAAAACTGGAATAGTTGCTGGCTTATTTCTGTAGACTTTAGACTTGACGTAGCCCCACAAAAAATAGTCTAAAGGCGTCAAATCGCATGATCTTGGTGGCCAACTTACCGGGCCATTTCTTGAGATGAATTGTTCTCCGAAGTTTTCGCTCAAAATGGCCATAGAATCGCGAGCTGTGTGGCATGTAGCGCCATCTTGTTGAAACCACATGTCAACTAAGTTCAGTTCTTCCATTTTTGGCAACAAAAAGTTTGTTAGCATCGAACGATAGCGATCGCCATTCACCGTAACGTTGCGTCCAACAGCATCTTTGAAAAAATACGGTCCAATGATTCCACCAGCGTACAAACCACACCAAACAGTGCATTTTTCGGGATGCATGGGCAGTTCTTGAACGGCTTCTGGTTGCTCTTCACTCCAAATGCGGCAATTTTGCCTATTTACGTAGCCATTCAACCAGAAATGAGCCTCATCGCTGAACAAAATTTGTCGATAAAAAAGCGGATTTTCTGCCAACTTTTCTAGGGCCCATTCGCGGTCAACATTTAAATGAAATTATCTTCAAAAAGTAAATGTCATGGACCAATCTAACGTTTCAAATAAAGAACCGATGAGATTTTGCAAATTTTATGCGTTTTTTTTTAAAAAAAAGTTCTCAAGCTCTTAAAAAATCACCCTTTAGATGGCACTGGTGCAGTTAGCGCTCTTACTCGGTACCTGAATAATCCGAGTTCGATCCCCGGTGATCATCACATGTGTTCTCTCTTCGACACTTCGACGGGTCATCGTCATCTCCAATCTACACACTTTTCCAATCTCTCCGCTTGATCGTTCTACTATGATTCAGTGATGTTTCGATAAAAAATTCTTTGTGATTGACGATCAGTGAAAAAATTTGAAACAGTGAGAATTGATTAACAAAAGAGTCGACAAAGATAGTTAAAATTGTTACCCAGGACTCTACGAGATGTTGACGCTTCTTCTCAGTGTCTTTCAAAGCGGCTGAAATTTTATCAGACGCGTCCTGATAGCCCGGAAGATCCGCCAGTAATGCATTCGCTAATTTCTTGAGGATCTCCAGTCGCATTTCTGCCGCTCGGGCTGATTGAACTTCCTGGAGTATTCGAGGACTGTCCAAGAGACTCTCGGTGTCTGGTCCTGTCTGATAAGATTCAACGAGATCACCGAGTGCAGCAAGCAGCGATTCACGCTCTCCTCGAAGAGCTTGTCTCAGACCCTCGCGCTTCATTAGTTCGACGTAACGCTGAAACTCCGCTGCTAGAACGGTCGAATTTCGCGCTCCGGCAATTTGTTTCCGCAGCTTTTCCGTTACCTTTTCCTCCGCGGGACTCAGACTGTCCTCGAAACGGTGCTTAAGTCTCTCCCATTCAACGTCTTTACCATCTTCCCCTAGACCCACTAAAAATATTTTTTCAAGTGGTAAAAATTAAAGAAAAAAAACCTTATGTTTCTGACACAGATAATTATTTTGCAAAAATAGGTTTGAACCTCTCAAATCATCGAAACTCTGAAGAAGAGCGTCCGTGCCGAGTGCCGTTCGCTCGCTAGGCGTCAGAAGCCTGGTCAATTGACGGTGTTGCGCCCGAATTTCTGCAGTTTGTCTAGAAATTCGAAAAAAAAAAAACAAAAATTGAAAAGAGAATCGAAGAATACTTTGTATAGAAAAAGTACATCGTTAATTTCACTGAAACCTCAGTCTATCGCCAAATTTTGAGACTCTTGCAGGTGAGAAGGAAGGTCCTTTCCAAGGATGAAGCGATTGATATGGCCAGAAGAGTCCTGTGAGTCGTTCGCAAACTTTCACCCATTTTTCGCAAATGGTTGCTGCAGTTGCGACGGCTTCGTCTCTTGCACGAGAATCAGTGCTTCGTACCTTAAATATTAATGCAAATTGCAATAATTAATTCGTTGTAGCACAAACATTTTTCTTTATTTTGTCAAATTTTAAGTACAAAATCAAAAATTTTTAAAAGTCTTAAGCAATTTATCTGTCTCCTTAATATTTTTACTTGTTTATTATACCATCGTTAAGAGGATAAAAATCGTTAGTTAAGATAACCAATTACGTGGCTAAACGTGCTCCAAGTAATGTTGTTATTTTAAGTTTAACCAACTGGCTGATCGTTGATTGATAATTAGAATGAATGCCTTTAAAATGGCGTTATATAAATAAATAACAATCAAACCTCATCGAGTAGAGTCTGAACGAGCCGTACAACTTCATTCCCAACGACATCCAGGAGAGATCTCATTCTCTGTTCGTTGTAAACAGGTCCATCGAGTTTCCACAAGTCGTCAATGTATCCAGATACTGTTTCAAGTACTTCTTCGACGCCGATCAAACCATCCCTTAATTCGAAATTACATTCTGTTAATAGCAAATCTTCAAAAAGAAATTAAACAAAATTCGACAATGAGTAATACGAAGAATTAGCTTCCACCTTGAAGTAGCAGCGCTCTCAAGTTCGATCCGAATGTTTTTCATCATCTCAGCAGCCTCTTCGGTGATTCGTTTATCTTTTGATCTTTTAGCTTCGTCGCATTTACGTCGCCAGAGGCTTTCTTCCTCAGCGATCGAAGAAGGAGCTTTAGGACCAAGAATGTCTTCCTCCAAGCGCTTCAGGCACGAAGTGCTTACACCGGAAGATTGCAAAGTCGGTGCCCAAACTTGACGAAGTGCTTCGATCAAAGCTGGACCACCTGCTTTAGGACCTCCGGTAGTAGCGACCTGAACCAAGTCGTGAAAATTCTCCTCCGTGACCGTCGATTGCCGTAACTTCGAATAAAGAATTAAATGAGGAAATCGATTCGAATTATAAAGTCGAAACTTAGTTCTAAACTCCAATGAACTTCGATGTTTGCGATTCTTCAAATAATTTATATTCTTTTTGTTCATACGTATATCTAGATCGTATTTTTGTTTTGTTCTTCTTATGATGTTTATTAGAAAAATAATATTTGAAAGATACCTTGAAGAACACCAAAGCATTTCTTCCGACGGGAAGTTCATTCGTTAGTTTCAAACGAACTCCCTCTGTGTCGGTGTGTGTCGGATGAGCGCAGAGTGTGCGACACTTAGCAGCATTCAAGAATTTTTCAAGAACCGCATCGCTCTCAGTTGTTTCGACTGCGTCATCAACGGGCACTCCAAAGAAATGTCCGGCGGTGGAGATGATAAGCGTTCCTCGTCTGTCGGCTGCGACCATTCTATCGCTTTGATTTCTTCAGGGTTATGTTGTGCTCTGATTTAATAAACTATTTATCGTATATTACAGAACCAGTGTGCGATAACATGCACTTAAAAGTAAATATAAAGTTTTATATCTTTAGTTCTGTTTATCCAATTTTTCTCTATGACATTCGAAAATATGGCTTCTGAAATGAAACTTCTTTGGCGACGGTAACACCCAAAAAAATTTAGCATTGAAAACAAACGACACCAAGTAGAGAGACATAGAGAGCTAAGTAAGCGAGAAAATGTGATAGAACCCGTTATACACAGTATTCCCTATTCTCGGTCTGCTCTTTGTAGGGTGTTTCGTACCCTCACTATATCATCTATGGATCTAGGTGCGACAGGCGTAAGGCCAACATAGTATTAGTTATAAATTTATATATGCATAAATTTATATGTATATGTGTATTAGCATCATCTGCACGCACTGCATTCTCCTGAAAAAAGTATGTGCGCGTGCGTGTGTGTGTGTGTGTGTGTGTGTGTGTGTGTGTGTGTGTGTGTGAGAGAGAGAGAGAGAGAGAGAGAGAGAGAGAGAGAGAGAGAGAGAGAGAGAAACAGATAGAGTATAATAAGACGACAAGCTACTGTGCTGTGTGCGTTGGCTTATTTGTGCGTGTTGTATTTAAATAAATTTTTCAATATAAAGTTTAATTTACAAATATTTAGGATTTATGTCATACTTTAGTCACCATAAGCCACTTGTATCATTTTTATAAATCACTGATGAGGAATCAGAACAATCAACTGAAGCAAAATTGAGTTGTTTGTGTAATATGTGACAAAATCTCCCCCCCCCCCCCCCAATGTTCAGCTACAGAAACGATAAGTGTCTCTCGTCTGTCAGCCGCCACTATCATATCACTCTGATTTTTTTTTCTGGTTTTGTGACGTCCTCATATAATAAACAATTTATCGCACTTATCACAAGTGTTGTGCAATGATATGCACTTGAAAATAAATGTTAACTTTTCTCATTTTAGTTTCATTTATTACTTTTTTCTTTTTTAACAATTGATTTTATTTAAAAACTGATGTTCCGAAATCAATTTTTAAAACTTCAATCTATCGGAAATAAAAAGTTGCACAACAATTATATGCTGCATACATTACAAGAAAAATAAACAAAATAACACATTTGTTATTCAACAATCATTGCAGAAATTAACGTTATTAATAATTAGTATATTTCTTACACCTGTTCGCCATGCAACTATCTTCGGAAGTTGATGTTCGCCGAGTCTCTGTATGAACTCTGTTGATCAATGACGATTTTTTCAAAAGTAATAATATTGCATGTTGGCTATGCGTTTAATGATTTTTTCGAAATTTTGTTATTTAATTCCATACACAATAATAAGAGTACCGAGTTAAATCACAATTTACTTCCAGGTTCTTTACACGTTTGACAAAATAACACGAATGCGTTGACCAAACGTGGTGTAACTACACCACGTAACTACGAGGGTAAGGTTACATGCTACCATGGTTACCGGCTTCGACAACAATGCTTCGCTATGCTCGAATAAAGACACGTGACACGGGGCAGCATGATCGCCCACGTGCAGCTGTCATCGATAATCTATATCGAATAAAAATTAGTAGAACATCACCTACGTGATGAAAATTTATGACAAGACAACAGTTCATTCACACGTTGAGACACTTTTTATCGCATATTGTTGCGATAAATTGCCATTTATCGCAGACGTTGATAAATATAAATTATTTTCATTCGAGAATGCGTTACAGTCGTTAAGCCCCGATGGCACGTCATGAATATGTTATTGTTAATCATTAAAAAATATTGTAAATAGATAAAGGTGCCGTCAGTTAACAATTACATATTGCATAAGTAAAAGACGAATCGTTATGGTTACGTGCTAAGCATTGTACATAGATGAAAGATGCAAATTTCCGCGCATTCCAATGACTCCCGAGGTCGTGCACATCGACGTACGTATCCTACGACTTTTAAACGTCGTCTTGCATTCTTATGAGCGTTTAATATAGTGTAAAGCGATATAAATAACGGAGTTTGACGTAGTTAAAATGCACGGACAAGTAATTATTATCTGTTCCAGGCTTTGAAAAACTGTTTTCTCACGTATCGTTGTTAATTTTTCGTTTTTTTTTTAACAATAATTTGATATATTTAAAATTATATAATAAATCATGTTGCAATATATAAATTTGGTTAAAATAAAAAGAATAAAATTAAAGGCCAGATTTTTGTAGATTTTGCTTTAAAAATTATTTTAATGTAAGTAACGTACGTATAGTAATTTTGTTTTTGTACAATAATTCGATATATTATACAAAAAAAATGTGAGTTTCTCGAATTATAGTCGTAGTATAACAAAAATTTACCAAAGAGACGCAGAAAAATAGTTATACACTACAGTAATGACATTCCTTTTTGTATACAGAACGTTATCTTCGTCGCTTCTCACTCCGCCTCCCACTTTTTTTTCTTTTACTGACTTCAACGCTTTGATGTGTTGTATCACGAATGTGTGCGAGAGTTTGTAGAATACTGCAGTAGGCGGTACCAAGCGGGATTTCCCGCACACGAGTGACATTGATTCCAATATTTTCTAAATTTGTGTTAACCAACTGGATATACGTCCAAGTACAATGCAGTAAATCTTTATTATCGCTTGACTCTGGTCTGGAAATAATTCGTGTACATACGCAAGAATCTTTTAAAAGTTTAGAAAATCAGTGGTCTTATCAATTTTTTTTTTTCCCAAAGCCTCCGAGCTTTAGCTTCGGTCGTCGCGACGATAAAACCAGAAGAAGAATACGCCGAGGAGCGTAGCGCGCTTGGTTTACTCGAAGCGACGCTGCTGGAGAACGGTTTGTGCTATTCTCCGTTGTCGAGTAACTTCTGAAGCAGTCGGAGGGGAAACGATTAGTGGAACCAAGGACGTAAGTGTGGGTAACTCGTTTCGTCGACTGCATACGATACTACTACTACTTCTAAAGCTGCAACGAATCGCTCGAGTCCCGCGATAAACATTGCGTCTGGTCTCGTATGCGCTCCATCATTCAGTTGTGTTCCCGCACTAAAGCGAACCGCGTGAAATTTACGATACGCGAGAGAGGATCGCGAACGGACGCACGTCTCTCCGTCATAATAACAAATTGAGTCGACGAGGTGAGGTCCGTAAAAATCAAAAGGTGTACTCGATCGGTGCGTTCTACTTCAGCATTGACTTTTTTTATCTTTACAAACGAAAGTGACCGTTGTTTCTCCTTTTTTTATAAAAACATAAAATACCATAACATTATAGAAGAAGTTGTTTGGAACGGGAATACTAATAAATTTTAAGGGACTTTTTAAAGTCTTTGATGGTGGAATTTAAGTTTTGGCTTTAATTGAATTGAGTCTTTTCATTGACATATTCAAAGAGACATCTGTGAGGGAGAACTGCGTTGATTAAAAATAATAATATCCTATTATAAACTGTTGTAGAAATAGCTTTAAAGCTTTTTGATTTTGTTGATGTAGTGAGCCCAATGACTAAAGTGCACTAAATTGTGTGAAAAATAAATAAATATTTAATTATGAAGGACTAAAAGAAATATTTAATTAAGTCAAGAAGAGTCTTGAAATAATAAAAAGTTTGAATGCCAGAGTTGTGTGCGGTAGACTCTTTTGATAAAAATTTTGCGGAAGTACACTTGTGCGAGTAAATAATTATTAATATTTTTCGCAGGGATAATACATTTTTAAAAAACTATACATATGATAGAAATGTGTGGGAATTTGAGAACATATAATGTTCATTTGAAATGTATATTACAATTAATCGAATAATTTACGTTTACGTTCTTACACAGAATACGATTCTGGTAAATTCAATGCAGTCGTTTGGCAGCGTCAGTTCAGTTTTTCGGACGTCGAACCACTCCGTACACTAATTGGAGTTTTTATTTCTAAAAACCCTATTTCCGGGCACCATATATCTACGTTCATTTTTCATGGGAATTAGTTCTGGGCATGGTTTTCCAGATACTTTTTCCTAATATCGTGTATAAAGTAGGTTTTTATTCAAAATTGGAGCAGGTTTTTGTCGGTTTCCGGGGAAATTGGTTGGCTAAAGAACTAAAAGAGATATTTAATTAAGGCAAGGAGAGTCTTAAACTAATAAAAAGGTTGAATACAGTGTTGTGTGCGATAGAATCTTTTAACAAAAATTGTGTGGAAGTATACACTTGTTGAAATTGGTAGACGCATTTATAAATAATATCCTATTAATTTCTCTACGAAAAAAAAAAAATAGCTGCCATAATAAAACTTTATCATATTACAACTGGAAGCAAAAAAATTAATATCTCTGCCACGGAACGATTGTTCAACCTTTTATGACTGATGATAATTGTTTGCGTATAAAACAAGTTGGTTTTCTCTCTTGTATGCCCTGAAACTTCCAATAGCGCAATTTCTGTTGCGATACCTGTTTTACCCAGACACACTTACCATCAATCTTAGAACGTCGAATGTTTTTTACGTGGCAGAGATTCAAACAAGAAGAATTGTAATACAGAATCTTTTAATTATAGCACAGATGTTCCTGGGAAGATTTAAAATATGTTCAATTTATTTGGTGGCAGAGACGTTAATTTGTGTCGCTTCTGGCGCCGAGAGTCGGAGTATTTTAGAATTGTACTATGACAGCCATGTTTTTTGGTAGAGAAATTGATGGGAGAGTTATCAATGCGGCATTGGCACGGTACAATAATAACAATTAATTCATTTAAATTTATCATTTTTACAGCCTCTCTCGTGCGATTCTACATATAAGTTGACAGCAAAACACAGCTTCTGGTAATTAAAGAAGTGCTGAATGTCGAAAATTGAGAAGAGCCACAATTCCAAATAATCACCGGCTTTCTCTTTCATCGACTTTACTTATCCGTGGCCTTCTATTTCATCGGCCCATTTATTCGCGGCCTTCTCTTCCATTGGCTATTTTATTCGCGACCGTTTTTTTATTTATTTTTGCCTTTCTTTCCCAACAATCTTTTTCGCGGTTATTTTTTACCCAATACCAACCGAACTACCTTAATTGCTATTTACTTATATCGTAGAACACATGTGCTAGATATAATTTTGCTATCTAAGTCAATTTAATTGGTATTCACTCGTATCGTAGAACACACGTGCTAGATTCAATTTTAGTGAATGAAAGGCACGCCGTGTTTACGGTTCCGCGCGTTTATGCGTTTTCCACGCTATTCATAGTCGGATCTAGATCCTCCTGAAGGTTGTGTACGTTCCACAAGCGCGCGTTCGAGCGAAAGAGAGAAATTCCGCACTCTTGGCAATTATACGTGTGATTCATTGCGCCCGAGATACTTGTTTCCTTTGTCGGCTTGTATCAGTTGGTTTTGTTGCGCAACGACGATTTTTCGCTATGCGGTACATCATCGCAGTATTCTTCTTATTTTCCTCATAGATATCGAGGATTGAAGGTCGTGGGAGCACCTTAAACGTTGGGAACAGACGAGAATGAAGGAGGATCAACAAGAGGGGAGAGGAATGCCGGGCACGGTTAGCCTCGTTGTGTCCACAGTGACCCACGTCCTTCTTCTGGCACCAGTCATCTATATCGTCGTTCTCTATTTTAAGGAGTACAAGTTCTTTTCATGGCATCCAATATGCATGGCTGTGGGTGTAAGTACATCCAAATTTAAGTGAATCCAACGCACTTGAATGAAATTTTTCCCGCATTATAACGCTCCCAATGACCTCGGATCACATCTGACTCCACAGTATATTTTTAAATTATCATCTTCCAATATAATATTCGGGACAATTCGTTGTTGTTTTTATTGAACATTTTATTATTTTCATTACATTGTCTCATGTGAAATAAAATTTATTATTTTTATGTATTTGTACACTGACAGGAACGGTAAAATAAATTCCTTAATTCTCTATCGTAATGTCCCAGAGAAAAAAAATCGAATCAACAGAAACAATATTTCTATTATCTTTTGGAAACATGATATATAATATTATCATATCAAGTCAAATGATTAAATTAAACGTATTTGATACTATTGGTTAACCAGTGCACTCGGATTACAAGGAAAATTCTCGAGCTTCAAACCTCTCAAAACCCTCGAATAATTTCTTACTTAATAGCATCTTTCTCGATTATTATTTCCCAATATTGAGGACAATTCTTTATTGTTTTTATTAAACATTTCACTATTGTCACGGCATTATCTCATGTGAAATAAGATGTTTTATTTCAATGTATAACCTTAGGAGGATCAAATTCTCTATAGGAACAAAATCAAATTAACAGAAATAAAATTTCTACTATCTTTTGGAAACATGATACATAATATTATTGTATCAAGTTAAATGATTAAATTAAACGCGTATTATAATATTAAATAACCAATCCACTTGAACTACAAGGAAAATTCTTGAGCCTCCCAATAACCTCGGATAATTTCTTACTTAATAGTATCTTTCTCAATTACCATTTTCCAATATAATATTCAGGAGAATTCCTTGCTATTTTTATTAAATATTTCATTATTGTCACGACATTATCTCATGTGAAATGAAATGTATTACTTCGATGTATTTAACACTGACAGGAACAGTAAAATAAATTCCTTATTTATGATAACCTTAGGATGATCAAATTCTCTATTGTAATTCTCTATAGTAAAAAATCAAATTACCAGAAACAAAGTATCTATTACCTTTTGGAAATATGACACATAATATTATCGTATCAAGTTAAATGATTAGACGTGTTTGATACTATTGGATAATCAGTGAACTCGAATTACAAAATTCTCGAGCTTCAATTATTTCAATAACCTCGGATAATTTTTTACTCAACAGTATCTTTCTCAATTATAATTTTGCAATATAAAATTTAAGAAAAATATTTGTTTTCTTTTCAAATGAAATATTATTACACTGCCAAGTACCTTGTCTAAAATAAAATTTGATAATTTAACGTATTTAATTATTATAAGAATAATAAAATAAATTCTTTATTTATAAGACCTTAGAAGGGTTAAATACTCTGTCCATAACTGAGCCAACGTCGAGGAGAAGATTACACAACTAGTTGAGATTTTTAAAGATCAGTCCTTCTACTAATAACAATACAATAGACAACATAATAACAATGCAATAACTATAGTTTGATCCGAGTTGTTATAGTGTTCCCCTCGCATTTCGGTTCATCTCGAGTATCGCGATATTTGTACATTTATGTTGTATTCCTTTCGCATTGTTTTCTACAAATTAAAACATGCACAGAACAACTGGTCGTATTGCAGCTTATCGCGAGTCTCGTAGTAGTCAAACGACTTGTACTCTGTCACTATGAGACTCGTATGTTCAACCGCAACCACGATGTAACTCTATAATTACAGTTGCGTTGGTTATGCTAGTATAATCATGTCCCAGATATAGGCAAATTAAATTTCTATTACCTTTTCAAGATACTATACATTTTAATAATTAACTTGTATTATTAACAACACGAATGTTGATTAATACAACTTAAAAAAATAATTTAATACATGAAACAAGTTTGTTCAGCAGTAAAATTCTATTGGAGACAAGTAGCTTATAATTAGTGTTGTTGTTGTTCTTGTTGTTGTTATTATTTTGAATAATTGAGATCGTCCATGACCGATGTGTCTACTTAATTCTTTGATGACATTGTGTTTCATTCGTGAAATTGATCATCATCGATCAACAATGAATGAATAATCCTACTGAACTATAAAGATAAAATATTTATCTATTATTATTTACAACAGTTGTGGAGGGTACGTAAATTCCTCCAAATGGCAAAGCTCATATTACCTATTTCACTTATAATACAATATGTTATTTTAGTTTGTTGACCCGTTTATAGTGAACGGGAAGCGAAGCTCGATCAATAGCTTGGTGCGATTTGGTTGTAAATGATCTTTCTCTGGAACATAATACATCACGAAATTTGTTTTAAAACAGTAATTCCGTAATTCCTATATAATCTGATAATACTAAAAAATATAAGCGAACGTGTGAATTTTTAATGTGATTTTAATTTGACAAAATAATTCAAGGTCGGTCTCTTAATGATGGAAGCAGTCTTTGGCATATCCGGCGAGACGAATCTCACTTACCGAGTATCGCGACTGGGTCGAGTGACAGTCCATTGGATCCTTCACTCGGTAGGCCTAAGTCTAATGATAATCGGTCTGATAATCGCTGTAATAAACAAGAACCGCCTTGAGAAGAATCACTTCGTTAGTTCTCACGCGAAGCTCGGTATCAGTACGATCGTCTTGGCATTATTCGTAGCAGCATTCGGCATCATTGCAAACAATACACGCTGGCTTTATCCTCGAGTGAGACCGGTATTGATCAAGGTCGGTCATGCATTCGGTGGCATCGCTATAACGATATTGCTACTCGCGACAGTGATCAACGGTACCTACAGAGACTCGTTTCCGGGCAACGAAATCGGCAGGAATCTCGTATTCGCCTCGCTGTTCTTCGCTGGAGTTATTATCCTCGCGAAGCCGATTCTCGGCGCTGTATCGAGAAGCCGAGTGATATTCAGGTCGCCTAAACCAACTACACAAACGACGTGACTAGAGAGATTAGTGAGAAATAATCCATAAGAGACAGAGAGAGAAAGAGAGAGATAGAGAGAGAGAGAGAGAGGGCATCTCCCACTGCCACATAAAATAATTTCTACAACAACTGAATCGTTCAGTCAATAACTTATTTAAAAAATGTTTACCAGAAAGAATGGTTCTTTAAATTTTATTCATTTTATTAATATTTTTATACGTACTTGCAATTACGTATTTGTCGAACATTCCATTCTTGAAAATAAAGTAGATGGGTAATAATCTGTACCAATTTTACCAGAGAGAAATGCGTCAGTGTCTCTCGGAAGGATATACCGCAATCGTGCGCGCGAATACAGATGACAGCTGTGCGTCATTTCAGCGGCGAAGTTAAATAGGATACAGCAGTCGTGCACTTGAATGGTTCATTGTATGCTGATCGTTGGTGAATATGTTAATCGGAATGCGGGTGTCGTTCGAACCGATATTATATACGCTTGATACACACAGTTTGCATTCTAAATTCACTGACGGTCAATTTCCGGGTGAAACAGATCGATGATATATCAAATATATAGCTCCAAGAGACTGAAATCAATATAAAACGTACACGGGTTGTTTGTTAATAAACACAAAAAGTATTTTTCTACATTAATTAATAATGCATTATTTACATTACGTAATTAATTATATTTATCATACTTTTTTATTCTTAATATTATATTCAAAATGTATTTCTAATAAATTCTGGCTTCTTCTTTATATATAAAAAAATATATCTTATCACTGCGTTTTATTTAAATTAAAAAAAACACTTTAATTAAACTGAATAGATATTTAATAATATGTTTATTTTATTTATTTGTGCAATTATGTTGATAAAATAAATAAATTCAACACCATTGTCTTAATATCGTCAACCATATACCAACACTTTATTATAATTAAACATCCTTCATTACATATACTTAGAATATATATATTATATATATACATATAATGTATACATGTACATATATTATTTGTTACATGTACATGTATAATAATACAATAGTTCATTTGGTTTTTTAATTATCTTAAGCTCTATAACATCTTGCTCCTATTTTTTAAAATTAATTATATATATATGTATCTCATTTATTTTTTCGGGGTTTCATAACCAGTTTTGTCATTCTTGTAGCTTAACATTATGCAACAACGTATACATATATTTTTTATCTGTAATATATATTTAATTATTTATATATCCCAATGGGGGCTCTGCAAATTGACAGCCTCTGTTTGCGCACTTATATTTTTCCATTCTTCAAGAAACTACTGTTAATCCTTGACACGAATAAATATTTTAGGGGACAGATCATACCATCAACGTTAAAATGAAAATGTAGATTCTTCTCTTGTTTCATATACATCCTATGAACATTTTTGCCATCTTATATATTTCTATTATAATACACAAATTTCGTAATATTTCTCCGATAATTCTGTTTCTTACGAATAAATGAGTTAGTCGCTGTATTTGTATTGCCGTTTACTACTACTGATACTATGTTTTGATTGTATAACTTCAGCATGGTTTGTATGTGTGTTGAATGAGAGACAATTGCTCGAGATAATTCACACATTTTTTTTTACGTGTACTGTAAATGAATTAATTGGGTTGGCAACTGGATAATTGTTGAAATCTCATTGAAATTAAATAATTCATTAATTTTCCATCAAAATATTATATTTTATAAGTGTTTCTCCCAGTTGTGATATCAACGCCAACGCATTTGAAACATTTAATCAATTCCATCAATTTATATTACACGACCTAACAACGCAAAATTTTTTGTTTTTCGGTGGTTTTTTTCATACTTTTCATCTAGTTTCTTACCCCTCGCACGTCTGAATATCTAATTCTACGACACATTTTTATTTTGTACTGTTCGCTCTACGGTTTACTCTCGTTCACCGATCTATTATCCACCACAATTGGCCTCTGGTAACTTTGACAATGCCGAACAATCTTTATTAATGTTCTATCTATCTATTTAATTTTTTAAAATATCTTTTAAATATTTTTATTCACGTTATTCTCACGATATTTAACTATTCACGCGTCGTCGTGCTATTGATTCTCAATCTTCTATATCCCATAACATTTATAACAAATATATATTTATATGTATAATATGTCTTAATTGTCAGTCATCTTATTGATTGCACAACTGAAAGTACAGATCTTATAATGTCTTTCTTGAAACTAAAAAGAAAAAATTAATTTAAAAAAAGGTTTATATTTATCTCACTTTCCTTGTCACGTGCTCCGAATTTGTTTGTCCATTGATTCGTGTTTGCTAGATGTATGTACATTTATATTTAACCGCAACATTATAAATTCTCACTTGTGTAAGCGTTCTAAGTTTATCGAGCATTTTTCTGTGTTTTCAGTGTTTCAATGCGGGATTTCGTACGAGGTGCAAAATTTAACGTAGCGCAAAATTAATTTATCTACGAGTTAACGCCACTTCCACCATATTTATCGAGCAATAAAAATGCATTTAATTGCCTGTATGACGTCAGCTCATTTGTTTTCATAAACGATAATGTTACAAGAGGGATCTTGCTCGAGGATTTATTGTTTATCGCTTCGCTTGTTTTCACGGTCTTTGTCAAAAGAATGAGAATAATCTTGGTGACAATGGTTGGTTCAACGGCTGAAACGCTGTATGTCGTCACGATTTAAAAGCACACCGAGTACAAGAAAAATAATTGTTCCGTATGCCTCATGTGAAATTGTACCAGGACGAAGAGAATCTCGGATCTTTAGTTTTTCTCGTTCCACTTGCTCCGCGAAGTATAAACCATCGCGTTGCCTTTCGCCTCCTCGTACCAACGGCAGTGATGCATAATGCACTCGTCTTCTTAATTAAGATGTAAAATCTAAACAAAACTGACTCGACTAAAGCATCAAGAATCACGGACAAAGCGCATTGTGCATGTTCCCTTCTTTGCATTACTCTCATTATAAATTACCTTCTGATATTTACTAGAACCACTCTCAGTGAACAAGCTTTTCACTTTATTATTTCTCAGTTCTTTTATCACACACAATAAATCTTTCTCTCACAGGCATTGAGTACGTGTACTTGAACGCAGCGGTTTTTTTCTTTTTCATTTTCTTTTTTTCATTATGAAACAACTCTTTTTTGTACGTATATTAATCTATTTACGATACATACACCTACGCAGAGGCGTATTTAATATTTCGAAGGAGCTTTTTGCCAGCACAAAACAATTTTAAATCGGCGATAAAACACTGATACGTTCCACGGCCGCTACATATAATTTTTTTTCAATAGAGATTCCATCGTCTTCAACAAGTATACTGTAAGGTACAATGTGTTTTTTTTTTTTTCAATGGGAACCCTCGAATTATCTGTAAGAATTAAAAATATATTATTCAGGTACAACTAACGAAATCGTCACTTATTTTTCAATATTAAAATTTACATTTGACTGCTTGAGATACCAAAAAATATTTCATATAATAATAATTTCCCATTATGGATAATATAATAATAATGGGAACGGCCCATCTCCATAATAATAATTTCTTGTAGAATAACAAAATGGAAATTATAGAAATAAAATTGGACCGTTTCATCAATGGATTAAGCTGTCTTGTAATTGAAAAAAAAACTACCTGGGTAGAAAAAATCATTTTTATGCATTGTACTGAAAATAAAACTTGGAAAGAATATTTTTAATATAATAAATAAATAAATAAATATATAAAAATATTAAAATTATTGTTAAAAAAAAATTGATTGTAGAGAAAATGTATTCTCTCGACGATTTTACGCTGTATTGCCTGGCAGGGCACCTCGACGGGTATACGATATATAACTAACATATTCTCAGAAACTATATACATATATATCTGCGTATATATATTTATATATAATATATATAATATAACTATCAACACTTTACAAACGAGATCACATAAAAAATAAATAATCACGATTTTTCACGTTATTGACTTAGACGTAAATGTATATGTGATTCCTGTCGTATATGCGTTGGAAACGCGAGTGCGATATCAAGAAGATCGACCAGCTGTATCGTGGTGAAATGACAGTTTGTTCATTAAGGCGTTAATACGGATTAATAAGCGCGTTGTAGACTTTGTAAAAAATCATTTGGCCAATAAAGTCGGAAGGGGGGAGGAAGTTATTGAAAGTTTCTGATTTGATTGGATTTTCATGAGCTGTCAAGAGCTCTCGCAGTGAGCATATCTCTCATATTTTGCATTCCGCGCGTATATGATTATGCAGTGTTGTCAGTGTACTCAAGTTTGACGAGTCTATCGCGATATCTGTATGAAACATGCCGTGAGTTCCGTGGTTTTTTTTTTCTTTTCATTGCCACCTTGACATCCTTACAATCTGATTTACAAGTCACAAGTTTATTATCTTCATCTAATTGCAAACGTTGTTAATTGTCTGATTCAACTGTCGTTGAGATTCAACATAGCAAAGTTTGGCACTCGATTAATGTCATATTTCAAATTTAAGATTTGTTACTAAATGCCGCTGGTCGATCGCCTTAACGTAAATTTTTTTCGTCGTCAACGACGTAATCGCTGACCCGTCTCAAATCGTTCTACAAATCTCTCGTATTATATATTCTCAAAAAATCCCTGATTCCGTAGTGATAGTTCAGCTCTTCGTTATACCCTTTCGCTACAATTGTTACTCCACGCGTCAAAATATTTGTCTTATTTATTTTTTTCTCGAAACATGTAAGAATGTGATTTATTTAGACACCGTTTTGTTTACGATAATACTCGATCGACGGAAACATATTGAACATCGATTAACGAAATGGCCTGTGTGGACTATTGACACAAATTTACGTCTTAAACATTTCTCGTTTTCTCAAATTCGTTTTGACACCCAATTATTCTACTCCTTAAATTATTTTTTTTTTCCTATCAACGTAATACTGAGATATCTTTTTTTTTTTTATTTGACTACTGAGCAACACATTTGGACAATGGCAAAAGTTTTTTTCACATGTAGCTAAGTCTCACTGATTGGGATTTACACGAGAACGATACGTCTACCTTCTGTAAGTTAAGTTAAGTGTGTCGTGAATGTATATTGGGCGTTCCGGGCCAAATGAAAGTAGCTGTGAAGCTTTTTTTTATTTTATTAAATATTCAAGCGCATCACAAAAGTTAACGCATGTTTGGATATTTATTTAACAATTTCAATAAAATTTTTAAACAAAATTCCATCTTAGGAAACTTTTTTAAAAACTCCTTAAAGATAAATATGGCTTTAGACTTTGGACACGGAATGTACAGATCTACGACAATAAATACACGATCAGCTGTTTTAAGATCTCCAAAGAAAAAAATATTTTTTAGATTTATTTTGTAAATTTGACTAGAATTCAAGAAGAAAAAAATGGAGGTTTTAGATATCGGAAGCGATTAGCGATAAGCCAATTTTCGTGGAAATATGAAATATATCATTAATATTATATAAATTATTTTTTATTATTCTTTGAAGGATATTTGTGCAAAAACAAGTTTCCGTTTGATTTCATTGAACCTCAGCTAGCTTGTAGAAAAAGTAAGCTGAATATTTTAACAACTTTATACAAAGTTAATGACGTTCTAGTTTTTTTTCCCATTAAAGTGTTCTCCAAGTTACGCAATTTTACGTGAAAATTTAGGAAAATCGATCCACGACTGCAAGATTAAGCGATTTTATCTGCAATTTTTTGTTCGATATACATAAATAAAATTAAAGAAAATAATTGACATCGTTTGGTTTATGAGATTCGTCAGATATACAAATGACTCTCGGTGTATCGTATTAAAAACGATCTTCATCTATGCAGATTTATCTATAGTTTTATGAATAAATATCTATCTATGTAGATTTATTTACATAAATATGTATCTATGTAGTTTTATCTACATAGATAGATATAGATATATGCAGATTTTTTTGTCAAAATAACAAAATCTACATTCTCTATAATCGTCCCAGTTCTTGGACTTTCCTATAGACGTCCCTTAGTAGACTTCATCGTCCTACGTAGACTTTTATAGAAGAACATTGTTATTACACGATGCTGTATGTATCTTTCTAGTTAAGTCACGTGGCGGACGCTCGTCTCTCGCAAATAGACTAACGCGTTTGGCACAGCCTCTTTCCAATTATTCTCCCATAGCTTTGGCACAAATATCCTTAAAAATATATTAACTGAAGGTAACTAAAAATCAATAAGGCTTATAATCAGGTTCAGCTGGCCTGGAACGTTCCTTATAGCACCATATCTTCCTCGCTTTTGCAATTTGATCGTGTTTGTGTATCGACGTTAGTGTGAGTGTGAATGTCTCCATGAGTATCTGCGTACGACAACGCATAGAAAAAACATATCAAGACAAGTTTGTCGTTCCTCTCAAACATAATAAATAAAAATGAATCTATAAACCCAGTCAACTTGTATCTAATCCCGTCTCTCGTTTTTTTTAGTAGTTTGTTTTTCTTTTTTTTTTCATTATTATTAGTTTTTTTTTAAATTTCTTATCCTTGGATATAATCCTTGGCAGACGATCGTTAGAAGAAAATTATCAGTCGTGACAGAAGACGAATTTCGTGGTATTCCTCCTCGACAGTCTTCCCATCCTCCTTACGTATGTTTACACGAGATTTTTGTGAGATCTCGTTGAAAATTCTTCACGGTGTGTCCTCGGATAAAAAGTGTACATCGTGTCAGACCTGTTGGGACGTTATCAGATCGGCTTTGCTGGAGTTTTTTAAAATCGAAGGGCCCGGTAATTTCTGCGTCGAGCCTGCCGCTCCGGAAGGCTGAACCATCATCGGTTGACCGTTAACCAACACAATCGTGTCCCGCACAGAATCGTATCCTCCTGGTTGAGCTGCAAATTTATTGTGAAATTAAATTGCGGTACCGCGATATAATATCGTTGCAAACCGCAGTATCGATCTTCCTCTATAACTTGGTGCTGTTCTGTGAGGCATATGCGACAGCATATTCGATGCAGAGCGAATCCTCGATCGAATTGTATAATTAACAAGAGACCCGGGACGCAATAGTGAAATGCCGCGAAGAAATTAAATTACTGATTACCTGCTGAGGGTGTGCGGGCGAGAGTTCTCGAGGGTGTCAAGTGGTTCCGTGAAGCAGGACCCCAATCGGCTGTTGGTTGCAACAGTATTCGTGCTCGCTCCCACAAGGAGTCTCTCTTCCTCTTTGATTTCCGACTTCCCGTCGTTGTTCTCGATGACCGGCGTTCCGATTCATCATCCTCATCGTCGTCGTCGTCGTCGTCGTAACTAGGTCGCCTTCGATGATTGCTCAACTGACACTTTTAATGAAAAATAATTATTAAAATATTTAAACGGTGAACTCTAGTTTTGATATCGCAGACGTTTATCCCATTAGTTATACACTTCGTCTAACATCAAAACGATTATTTAATTGCGGTGATTTCAAACAGTTTTACGCGCACAGTTCTCGTCGCACGAGCTTCAGTTTTTTTCTGTACACTTATACTACCACCAGGAAAGAAATTGTAGAGCGATTTTCCGATATTTTTATATTGCGTTCCGATTTTTTTTCGTTTAGAAATAAATTATGTAATTATTAAAAAAATGTGTTTATAAAAAAAATCTAAATGAGAAATAAACATATCGGAAAACTGCTCTACAATTTCTCTCATCGGGATAGTATAATCGTGCGGAAAAAACCTGTAGCAAGTACAACGAGTACTCTGGGCGCAGAACGTTTTTAAGTATGTTTGGCGCTCACTGTCCTCACCGCAACTAATTAATTGTGTTCATAATTTTTTCCCACTTTACAGTATCTTTTAGTATCGGAGTCAATCGCCTGAGAAATCGTAAATTTATTGAAGTCTCCCTTTAAATAATAATTATTATTAAAATCGTAAATCTAAAAGATTTTTTTTTACAAGATAATGTACTAACAACAGCGAGTCCGACGATCACAAAGACCGGAAAAAGTCCAACGAGCCAGCCCACTGCGTTTGCCCATATGGGATACACGTAAGTGCCGTACTTCAAAGGCTCGTACTCCACCCAATTAAAGAACAGAATGAAGAACAATGCCGCCGGTGTCACGACTTTCCACATCCACGTCCAAAAGAATCTCCAAACTCTGCTACGTGGCCCTATCATGTGTTGGACGTCGTCCAAGAAACGATCAGCACCGTAGATCCAAGCGACGAGGATACACTCGCTTATCGCGATCAAAAGAACCGACCAGTTAGCCGCGTACTTGTCCATTAATTGAAGCCAATACATTCCAGCCTGAGCATAAGTACACAGAGATTAAATCAGATTCTTACTTCATTTGAATTAGATTATATCAAGAGCGTTGTCTTTTTAAATTTGAGCTTGAAATAAAACTCGTTCGTTATCGTAACGTTGCAAAAATCGTGAAAATAAATAAGCGTGAAAATTTCTCGTACAAAAAACCAACAAAAAAAACTAAACTTACGTTCGTAGTGAAGACAATTCCGCCGGTGTAACCGAGAATCGCAGCAGCCAGTACTACCCATGTCTTGTAATTTCTGAGGGCTGGAATACCGTCGAGTATTGCAGTTGTTACGGTTTCCATGAGTGCGAATTGAGAGTCAAGCCCGAGGGTGAGAAGCATCACGAAAAATAAGAGAGACCAAATCGGTGCAACAGGTAGTCTCGCAACAACTTCCGGATATACAATGAATGCCAGTCCAGCTCCCTGATCGACGACGGATGCCACGTCAACATTAAGCTCGTGAGCGAGAAATCCAATGACCGAGAAGATTACGAGACCGGCGAAGAAGGAGGTACCGATGTTGCTGACCGCGACTATCAACGAATCCTTGTAACAATTGTTGTTAAATTTGTTGTAGGAACTGAGAGTTATGAGACCACCCCAGGCTGGACTCAGGGCGAAAAATATTTGAACAGCCGCGTCGCCCCATACTTTGGCCGATGTCAGACGATGCCAGTCGGGTGTCAAGTAGAAGAGTATTCCCACGTCGGCACCAGGTAACATAATACCGCGTACGAACAAGGCGATCTGTTCAATGAAATGTATCATTTTTATAAATCATCGTATTATAATAATTCGGTTCGACATTTAAAATAAAATGAATATTGCAAAGCAATGGAGTAACGGCTCCTTCCAGATCTCAGACTCTAGACCACGCGCAATTCAATTCAGTAATGCCAGCATTTATTTACTTGTCTCAAATGCAAACTTTTCTTTATATCAATCGTTTATGTATGGAATTATTAATCTAAATGTGCAATAAACTTGTCTCACGCATTGTTTTTTATTCGTTTTTGTAATAATAATTGTTATTCATGCAGTATGACGATGTACCGATAAGAGAATTTTATATACAGATTCTGCGAATCGTAGATTTAGCTTTTTCCAACATATACAAACTGTCAACGCATTTAAAAAAAAAATGATAGAATGGTAATTTTTTTTTCTCACCAGAACAACGTATGGAAAAAGAGCCGTGAAATATACGACTTTTCCAGAGCTCTGTACGCCTTTACTCAGACACAGGAAAACAATGACCCACGCAAGCAACAAGCAAGCTGCCATCGCTGGTCTGATATTTCCAGTCTCTTCGATACCACTGCTCATACCTAGTACGTGATTGCTGCCGATAGAAAAGTTAAGATCAATGCTGGGGTTAGTTATTCGACTAATTCTAATACTCTGCTTACGTAAAATATTCTTCAGCGGGTGGCCTCTTGATAGCCGATGTAATGTTTTTCAAGGTAAGACCCATGTCTGTCATTTGGGTGATATTTAGGCATTTCAATTTGTAATAAGAAGTGTTCTGACTGGCACAGAACTCGGCAGCTTTATGCTCGTAACAGTCTTCGGTGCGCCAGGCGGGTTCACAGTTGCTCCAAGGTAAGACACTGCCACCTTAAAATCAAATCGTTACCTCAAAACTCGTCTATCAAGCTTAACGGTCGACAAAATATAAAAAATTAAACAAAAAGTATATCAGGCAAATTTGAATTTCACATAAAATTCGCTAGTAGAATCTCTACAAAAAAAATTTGACCACGAAAATGTTAAATAGCGACCATCAACGTGATAGAATTTCAAGAAGATTTCAATTGGTGAAAATAAAATGTGTTGCAATTGCGCATAAGTAATTTAAAAAATTGATACAAAATACCACATGATGAATATTTAAAAAAATACACGTTTTCAATGCAAATTCATCGGTGTAAGTTTTTTTTTTTTTTTAATTTTTAACCCCTTGCACTCCGTTGTCGCCGTATTTGCGACATTAAAGCCTCTATGCCCTACTAGGCTGGAGTGCAAAGGGTTAATTTATGTGGCTGAGGTTGCACAAATAAACCAAATTGGCCTCGCAAGGTATCATTCTCTTCGTAAGAATTCTCTGCTCATTCCGAGTACAAAAATTCTCATACGAAACCTCTTACGCGGAAGTTACAGAGGGAATTTTGTAAAAGAAATTACCAAGCAAAAAGAATTTAGCACAAAAGTGAGTAAAACGTTTGCGAAAGAAATTGAAATGAAAATTCATCTACACGGATCAAAGAGAATATTTTTACATAAACAATGAGACCTTGCAAAATCTATTTGATCCATTAGTGAAACCTAAACCTTACGACATGCTGAAAATAGAAAATATATTTGCACTGGTAAAAAGACGAGCAATTGCTCAATGGACGCAATGCCCTGGTCCACACGCAGTGGATCTGGTTTCGAATCCCGGCAGACACCATAGCATATTTTTTCAAGTGTTTTCCCGAAAGGGTAGTTCGAGTTGATGGTCCCGGTAGTTCGGGCTCCACCTTTAATTATTCCATGTCATCTCAGTCATGAGTGGGCGGTCACTACTCGGCTTTCGAGTTTCTTGTCCGCGCTGGTTCTTATTGCGCTGATTGTGACCTCTTGGCCGTGCACTGGCTGGCGCACTGAATCACTGGGAGGAGGTGCTGCCCTAAGCGTTTCTGCCCCGGAAGGGTTATATGTCAAAGGGGAAGTATCACAGACGGTAAAATACTAATCTTATCTATTTGCACTGATAAATTGAAATACTAAAAAAATATTTCACGGATGTAAATGTTTTTGTGCTTCTCAAGTGGTTTTATTAATCAAGTTGCGAGCTTTTATATGTGCAATTGCAACACAATTTAATTTTCATGATTTTCAGGTGATACGTCCTCCTGAACTGTCGTTTCGTGCCGGGAAACGGTAGGCAACGTAATTACACTCGTAAGTTATCCAGCGGGTAATAACATTGATTCGGTGGATGTGTAACCATCATAAATAAACCGTAAAAGACAAGAAAAAGTGGGTCGCGAGCTTACCGACTACCGAGGCGAACATGTAGTAGAGCGTCCAAGCGATTATGAGATTGTAGTACAGCATCACGACGGAACTGACCAGCACCATGCCGTATCCCAGGCCCCGAAGAAGCGGACAGAAGCGCTTGTAAGCAGCTACCGGTCCCAAGCTCGCATACTGACCTAAATATCAGAATAGCCACTTGACTTATTCATGCTTATAGTTTCTTTTTCAATTCGTGAAGGACGCGCACGAATCTATCGCCAAAGTCAAATCCCCAAAACTCCTCTGTGAATTCTCAGCACTTTACTCTTTTACAACCTGCTTCACATATAGGTGAGATACAGGTTCTCGATTGACTGTAAACAATAGATGACGACCTTCGCGTTCGGGATGCTCCAGTGTCGAGTGAAAGAGCTTGACGATCGATGTCGAGCTTTTTTTTTTATTTCAAGAAACACGCGAGATTAATGATATGGTTCTGATTTCCCAGTAGACAAAGTGGAAAAAAATTCGTAAAAGAAGAAATTGTGAAAAAAAAAAAATGAGAAATATTCGGAAATTCGATTTTTCTTTCCTTTGGGAATGAGAAAATCTTCGGGTGAAAGTATATAAACTCTATTGTTCATTTACTAGTAAATAGGTACATCGCGCCTGTCACCTAGATTAATTAAATTTATTAAAATTTTATTTACTATACGATATGAATTATAAAAACTCTTATGATTGCGTCACTTTACTTAATAGTAATAGTTGAAGTTGTAAGCATTTTCTTAATATAAATATTGTATTGTATCTTAACGTAAATATTGTATGACATATACGGATCATGTCAATTGACTGTGTCAGGACAGTTTTTGTAATTCACATCAAGGTATAAATTAAAATATAATAAAATCAACTAAAATAGTTCGAGTTTTCAGAGTTTCGCGTGGCCGTATTATTATTGGTTAAATGGGATATTTTTCATTTTATATGACCTTTCACTTTCACATGGAGGAAGTTTCAATTTCTAGAAATCTCTTTTTTTCTAAAATTTTCATGCCAATGTTCTCAGAATGCTCCAAAACATTCTAAAATCACATATAGAAAATATGTCCCGTGTTAGCGCGTATGTTTGTGTTAAAATGAACACTGAGACGATAATCATCTCAGATTTTAAGCGATGGAGCTGAAACTTTCCACACAAGTCAAGAGTTAACACCAAGGTTCTATGCGAGAGATGAAAATTAATGAGGATGCAATGTGCAACGTTTTTAATTATAGGACCGCTGTAATTCAATATAACTACTTTACGTCATCAAATAGTAAAATATGAAATATCCATCATCATTCGAATAATTTCGCACCTCCAGACGTCCATAAGTATGCGTAAATAAGTTTATTCTTTCGTATTGTCCAGGCCCTACGGTAATATGACCATATTATGGCTGGAAAGTGTAAAATCAATACGCAAAATATTTTATCAGTTAGCATCCATCTGGCCGATCTTTCACGCCAGAATGGCGCAAAATGCGAATTATCCTAACAACATTGTATCAGAGCTATTTTTTTCGGCACAGAGACTCTTACAGACTCGTAAACAAATTCTCATTTGTTTATTCCACTGTAGTCTCACGATAACGTGACCATTTTATGACAAGGACTCACGAAATACAGAATCTCGTGAAAAATCGGAACAATTTTGAGGATGAATATTGGCGAAAATACGCAATATGCCAACTGTTCGCCACTTATATTCCTTTATTCTCTCTAGCTACGTACCAACTTAAAAACACAAAAAAGTGGGTGGTCAGATAATCGATGAATTTTATTAAATATAATTTTAACGAATGCCGATTTTACTGGATGTGAATCTGACTGTTGAGGGTGTCATTTGAATGGGGGTTTCATACGTACAAATTTATCAACGTACATACGTCCACGTATCTTGAACAAAAGCAGAGCTCTAAATTAATTAAAACAAACTCTGTTGTGGAGAATTTCTAAGGCAGAGATAAATCAACTCTATTGTAAAAATTCATAAGCCACCGCGTACGAATAATAAATGGATTAAATGGGCATTAAAATAATTTCGTTGAAATGTTATTGTTGAATAGTGTACTCGCATGGCTAGGTAAATTAAACAAATACATTGTATGTATTGGATTAACCAAGCATTGGCGTTTTCATCCTCGTGACGAATCCGTATTTTTTAAAAGAATAAGATAGTTTATCTCTAACTGGACGAAATCAAAAGAATCGCTCTGATAACTTTTAACTTTTTAGTGAAATCTAGCAAATAAAATAATCAATCCTTGACACACATAATAAATAAAAAATACAATTTGCCCTTACTACATCATAATAATGATATCATAAAAACAGAAATTATTTTTGCAAAATAATAAATAACGATTAATTTGACTAATTTTCGTTACCAACCAACCTCTTCACACATAATGCTCAACGATCCACTTGTCAAAAATTATGGAAAACTTTTATATTACATTACATTTGACCATATTCACCTGACTGTGATAAATATGCTCTAAATATCGTTCTGATTTTGCTATAATGTTCATTAAAGTATTCTCTTAACAACTGTTTATTATTTTTATGCCTTCGAGTAGGTAGATTTTACACTAACTCCATTTAATCGTGAGCTGCGATCTTTTATTCTATAAGGCCTACGTAAAAAAACTCCATCTTTGATCTTAATTACCATTTAAACAATAAGGTCAAGTTATTTCTTTCGATCGATAAGGAAAAATGTACTTTCGTTTACCGATCAATTTCCTTAAATATGACCGATTTTTCCGAACATTGAACTATCGTTCGATAAAAAAAACTGTTTGCTATATTTGGAAGAGATTGTAAAATACAGGATGCTCCGCAAGATAAGAATTTTTCAATTTTATTGTCCAAGTTCTGACTCTGTAAAATATTTTTATTTTGTGAAATTAGTGTCTAAACGTTATTTTTATCTTTAGAATGAAAATTACGATACCTACCGAGCGAAAGCTCCATGAACATAAGGGGTAAGCCAGCTATTACGAGCATGACCGTAAATGGTATGAGAAAAGCACCACCACCATTCGAGTAGCACAGGTACGGAAATCGCCAAACGTTTCCAAGTCCCACGCTGTATCCAAGAAGCGATAGAAGGAAATCGAACTTGCCGGTCCACGTACCGCGTTCCGGGTGTTCATCCTCGGTATCCTGAAGTGGCGCTTGACTGTTCGCTACCGAATATTTGTCCTCGTTCTGCGAAAGACATATGTGACATCGCATTCAAAAAGAAATAAATTTACCTTCATTAATTCACAGAGTCGTAGAGCCAATGAAATATCTTACGGAGACCTCCGCGAATTCAATAGTTTCGAAATGATAGATAATTTGATTATACCGGCTCTTACACATTACATATGCAAAAATGTTTTAAATTTAATAAAAGCATTATTTTTCAATCGATTCAACTAGAAACGGAGTTTTCTCATGCTTTTTAGACAAAGAATATTATAAATTAAAAATGGCGTATATACTATGGTCGCTGAAAATTGAGAAAGTGTAGTGACACGATATGTTTCTGCGAATCGAACGAACATAAACGTATATGGCTCGTACGATTAAAAATTTTAAATGGCTGAATATAATTGGTATAAAAAAATGTCGAAATATTTTTTAAAATGATAAATGCAGCACTCACGTCCCAGCAGTCCAGGTAAGGCCGCATTCGTGGCGAAGCGTCCTGCATCCTCGCGCTCTCGTAATCACAGGCTATATAACGCAACTGGCCACTTGAGCGTGATCCAGATACGAAAAAAAAAATGAAAATATATCCACTGCTTTGATATCACTTGGTCATAATCCTCGACGACGATCTTCTCCTCTTCATTGTTTATTCTACACCTTGTCGTACGATTCACGTATCATCGCACTTATTCTTTCGTATAATATTAGGCCTAAGATGCAGCTATCAGGGGTTCTCCTAGAGCGAATATATAATACCGATCTTCAAGGCCATTGTATCTCTGTATTCCACGAACACGATAATTTCTCTTCATCTCGGCTTATCGTTTTTTTTCATTTTTTTTAAATTCCCATCGAATATTGACGAGCCCCGCTAGACCGTCCCGACTGTTGCTGCTCCTTTTTCTCCCGGATCTCAGCCCCTTTGAAATCTCGCAAGACCTAAGATGGTGAAAAAAAATCGAACTAGTCGATCGACTCAAGGGCGAGGCTTTGCTTCAATTTATCGCCTTCCACATGTGTTTTCTCATCGGCAAAACATTGCGAATCCCATAGATCGAAAAAAAATTCACTAAAAAGATAATTACGATTTTTTTTCCCCCGTTTCAATTTTCACCTACAATTTTCATCACGTCACAGACAATCATCGACCATACATTGCACAAGACCGGAGCTTTTTAATCGACGAAAAAAAAAAAGAAAAAATATTCATTAAGACGTCATCCATTTCGGGATGAGCAAAATCGATTTTTTAATAAAATCAAAGTCGTCACGAAAACAAATCGATGGCAATCGATTGCGTCTTTCGTGTTTTCTCGTTACATTCACGATCAGCTGTTCCGATTCGAGTTCGAGGTCATAACTGCTGGACCCGGCGCTCTCGAGTACCGGAGAACGCGCGCGTGTTTCACCGGCGAATATAACGACGACGATTCGACGACTGACGAAAGGCCAACGTTGCTCTCGATGCACAGCCCGTCCGCTGTTTGTTATCCGCGATTGATACCGCTTTACCCAGAATTCGACATCCTCTGCCCTTTTAATTGTTCCGATTGCCGTAAGATTCGAGGATTCCTCCGAGAATAGATCGATAGGAGTAACGAGGGACTGCGCGTATCGAAAATATATTCGTAATAACGAGATGCGAAGTAAATACGGACGTATTGGGACGGACAGTGGAAATGGCCCGCGCCCGGCCAGCCAGCCAGCCTGCTTATGGGAGAGGAAGAGCTTTCGCGTCGCAAGCAGCACCCGCGTCGAGCCACCGAGCCTCGAACTAGACGATCGATCGATATTACTGCTCCTGCGAGCTGCGTCCTACCCTAAACCTTGCACTCGTTGCCTCACCTTTCTATCCTCACCCAAAGCATCAAGCTCTTTCTTCCTCTGCTTCTCCCTTGCTCTCTGCAACTTTCAATAATAACCACAGCTCCTTCTCTCGTACGCATTTTCGCTTACGTGATTTCTCCCTCTCTCTCTCTCTCTTTTCTTGAAACGAGAGGTATTATCGACGAGGTATGATAGACGTCGAAGAGTTGATTAGATAGCATGTAGTCCTTGAAGACCTTTTTTTTTGTTTATTCAAAATGTTTAAGTTGGCGAATTAATTTAACTGTATATTCCTTCACTGCTTTGAATATCAAGCTTTTTATTTCGTATATACAGCTCTGGATATGAGAGTTATTACACGTAAATAAATAGCATGAAGTTGACGTATAAAAATTCATAACATAATAAACGTATTAACGTAATTAAATAAGGAAACCATCAATCACAATGTATTTCGTGACGGGAAAGCATAACCATTCGGTGATATTTCAGAAAGGACTTTTAGTACAGAATCAAAAAAATACCCTGGCTGCTGCTTTTTACTGAGGAAATGTATGATAAATTCAATTTATTTTATAATTCCCGTAAAAGTTATATTTATTGAATAAAATATCATTGAATTTAAGACAATTTTTCATGTATTCACGCGAACTATAAAATATAAACTTTCAGCGATAGAAATATTCCGTGTAGTAAAGAATAATACTATATTAGCTCACGTATTATGTAATTTTTTCCCAATATACGCTTTTCAGTTGTTTTATAATTCAGTCTTCTTATGATTTTTCAATCCATGCATCAAATTTTACGAATAATTATAGCGAACATCGAGCAGCACTCATTGCATTAGTTGCAATGAGAGAAAAAGTTATCAAAAATTATCAATTAAATCTGCGGTAGCAAGTGGCGAACTAAATATTTAGTCGATTGAAATAACATTTAGTTGATCGAATGAAGTGAACATATTTTTAAATAATAAATAATTAGTTATTTTTTAAAAAATGTCATTCAATTAACTAGATATTTAGTTTGCCATCCCGAACTGCAAATTTTGTTCATTTTCATAAATACTTCTCTCAGCATGTTCACGAAATTCCGCCTCGATTTCTCAAGGAATTATTGTGATATAGATGATTGAATTTTTTTAATTATCGTGGCACACATCGTCGATCCAGATAACTTTTTGAAGCGTCATTTCTCGACGTTTGTAACTATTTTCTACATTCTAACATTTAAATCTCGTAAAAAATGTTTTTTTCGTAACATATAATCATATAATAAGAATATTTTTGCAAACACGAAAAACAGCGTATTTAAAAAAAAAATCTACAAACTCTCGTTGCTTCTGATCGGCATTTCCCGTTTATCCTTTATATTTTTACGCAGTAGGCGTTGATCAAGGAACAATCGGTGCAGCATGTTTTTAGTCCCTCATTAATTTACATTAACACTACGCAATAAGTTACACTACACATATGATTGTGTGTGAACTCGAACAAGTGAGCGTGGTTATGAAAGCTCCGTGAATGTAATAAACCGCACCGGCGTACACGGCGGAAATTGCTGGAATGATTTGACGTTTATGCAGTGACGTATAGAACGAATACTTTTGGTATATAAAATTATACTGTTATTTATGTAATCATTACAGAATATCTCGGTATATATTGAATCTTTCAAGGACGTATTTTTGCCTGAGAATAATTATTACCAAAGATAGAGTGAAATTTTCATCATCTATTGAGACCAAATAATTACAATATGGAATCTAATATTTATCTAACGAATATATCACTGTAAAAACGTTGTGGCCATTTGCCCTACACAAGAGTTGAGTGTAGATCCGTATAGTTGTACCGATCAATCCGGACTTGAAATAGAAACTTTCTGAAAAAAAGTTTCTCGAATCGGATCGTTGAAATTCCAATATGAAGGGCACTGGTTGGATTTTGAAGTTCGGACTTCACAGCGGGTAACCGTAATAACCGTATAGCAAGCTGCGTGGATAAGGATGCTGGCTCAGGAAATAGCTAGGTGAATGAAGAAAGGCGCAACCTGGCGCGTACGAGTAAGTGCGAGAGTAAGGTGAATTGCGGGAGCTTGAGAGGGTAGGTAAAGGGGCAAGAAGACGGCAGCCGTCGCAGACGACGAGAACGGGAAAGGAAAACGAATGGCTAGGTTGGCCTTGATCGAAACTCAGACGCATTCAAGCGGAAGCTTCATCCCCGCAAGCTCGCCAATCTTTAGATTGGTATGGCACACGTGCGTAGATACTCACGCGCGCGCACTTGAAAAATCGTTCTAGGATATCCGTTTCCAATGGCAAGATTCTCTGATTCGCACGGAATATATATTTTAAATAAAAGTAGTGTACATACGGTTCACCAAAATATTTCGAACCAATGTATTATGCATGTATCATTGAAGTACAAATCGGCATTCTGTACCCGCTTGTTCTGTCTCATTTGTTCTTATTTGAACCTTAAAGAGTTGCGAAATGAACGTCACGAGTACTTTAGAGCAGCCTAGGGCAGCACAGATATTTTTAAAGGTAAAATAAATTTATTTTCACATTCGTTTAACTTTTTGAAGTAATTCGGAGCAATCCCGGTGGTTCGGAGATAAAGTTTTTAATAAAAAATGTTAGCACAAATGGGAAACGCGGATGCGCGAAACACTCAACTATATAATATGAAATCACCGTATCTTTGTATAAGTGGTTAATACAGCATGGAATACCCTACATATGATCGGCACACACTTGCATTGGCCATAGAATCGCCTGCGGCGTGCCAACAATAGAAAAACTTTTATATCCTCGGTCATAATATTCTGCCCTTATCATCCTGCCTCGTCACAAATGGAGAGTCAGACCAGCCCGAGGGCTTCATATAAACGATTTTCCGACTTCGATTAACCCGCGAGGCCTTGCGGTAGGTCAGAGGAATGAATGGGTGAATAAAGAGAAAGAGAGAGTGAGTGGAAGAGAGAGAGAGAGAGAGAGAGAGAGAGAGAGAGAGAGAGAGAGAGAGAGAGAGAGAGAGAGAGAGAGAGAGAGAGAGAGAGAGAGAGAGAGAGAGAAAGAGAAAAAAAAGGAATACAGAAGTTCCAAAGTGGAACCGTGCACGTTGCTTTCTTGTACTTTTAGTTCATCATCCACACTGCTTCCTCCGCGATGAAGTACGCTGATCAATTTTGACTTTCTAACAGAGAGGAGGCTTTGTGTACGTAGGACCAAAAGAAAAAAGTAGCAACGTACAAGCTTTTACTTGGCAACTATTTATTACTTATCAAGGATTAATCGTATTTTAAAATAAATTTTAGTCGACAGTTAAAATAAATTTGAGTATTATGATTTAAAAATTCAATGTTCCAGAAAATTTGATCGTTTCAATATATTTCAATGAAAATTGCTATTGATAAAGAGTTTCTTCTGTTTTACCTTCGTGTTTAATTTTAATTGTATTGCTCAAGTGATTATCGAGCTACAGGTCTTTCATTGTTGCAAACAAATGCGAATATCGAAATAAAATTTACTTTTGTCTGGTGTAATCTTCAAACGTCTTTATTGATTTTATCCAAATTTTGTACTAAACATCCTCTGTCTTAAAGTTTCAAGTGACAAATCGAAGAAATCAAAATTCCTTAAAATGTGAGGCTATTTATTAATTTGTGTAGAAAGTTGTTATTCTCCAGTTAATATTTTCCGAAAATTAATTAAATAACGCCAACTTTTTGAAAAATTCAAGATCCCATAAAATTTGAACCTCTTTTTCCAATTCGCATAATTTCAATACCAAATAACTGGTATTGAACAGTTTTTTACAGTATAGAACCACTTTTTTCAACAATTTTGCGTATCATGCCATGATAATGTCAAAAGAAAAATGTTTTCCTGAAAACAAAGCTTTCTCTATGAGCAAAAGAGGTGAGCAAGTCAGCTTCCCCATTATCTTTCCACGCTATGCACAGTCCGCATTCGTAGAATTTATACTCGCGCTATATCATGCTTCTCGAAATTTTAAATGAAATCTAAAAAAATGATTAGAATCTCTGACATATAGACGAAGTTTCATTTGCCCTCACGGCTTACGGAGGGTCGGGAAAAGGTCAGACGGCGCACGAGTTGCTGGGCCGACACCGTGCAAAGGAGATATTCATGTCGCGAAATTCCAAGCGTACATTATGGTGTGTACAATCCAAACTGTTTCTTTTTTACAATTTCTAGATAACTATGTAAGCGAAAACAAAAGTGTAAAACTTTTGAAAAGTGTAAAAAGTTATTTGATTAATTTTCATTACATTCTTTAGTAATAACATTATAATTATTAATGTGTAACGCGTGTAAACGCTCGTGTGGAAGAGTAGAATTTCAATATTTAACTGACGGGCTACCAAGGAGACGATCGATATGAAATTTTACACAGAAGCTTTTGATTGCTATAGACGAATACCCTCCATAAATTTGAATTAATGCTTAATATTTTTATTTGGGAAGCCATCCTCTTAAAGATCGATCGGTCCATGCGAGGGGGTTGACATTGATCTGAAAAGGTAACACTTTTTTGCACAGTCTTCCCCTTCCGGAGGTCGTTAAGGGTGTTGCTGAGAGGGAAAACAAGGTGAAGGTGAGACGACGGCGCAGCGGAAAGGAACTATACGCTGGGTGGCACGATGAAGCTGACCTCGAGCTTAGTAAATCGGCCTAGCCATTATTATTATTATTATTCAGTCATTAAAAACCCTTTATAAGTCACAAGAATATCCAATGACACAGTTATGTCCTCTCGATTAAATGTTTATACGTTTCTCAAAGATGTGCGAAGCTCTATATTAAATACTGTCGGGACCCATACGCGATAAAAAATATTGCTTAAGGGAATGCTGGAGTAGATTTTTATTTCGACTTTGGTCGCGATGTACGTAACCGTTTCGACGTCCAGTCGAATTTCGGTTCAAAGCGTGCAAAAAATGAAAATCATCATATATTATTGACTATTCAGAAAATCAAGATGGCCGCTTGAAATATCAACAGCATCTGTTTGGTACGATATAAGCCTTATTGAAAAACACATACGTCAAACCGGACCTCACGTCGATTCTTTGAGATTCTCTGAACATTTTAGTACCGTCGGAAAGTCGATTACACAAAAGAAATCTACGTAGAGTGTTTACGTAGTCTGTCTCTATTCTCGTTGCCGTAATCCCTTGCCGTATAAGTAGCCAGACTACGCGACGCTGTAAACACACTCTACGTTAATTTCTTTTGTGTGATCGACTTTTTGACGATATTGAAATATTTGGAAAACCTCAAAGAATCGACTTCCAGTCCGGTTTGATGTATGTGAGTTCCAGAAAGGTTTATATTCAACAAAACGGATGTTGTTGACATTTCGAGCGGCAATGTTGGATTTAAGAAGTGTCAGTAATATACGATTATTATTATTTTTTGCACGTTTTCAACCGAATTTCGATCGCTGTAAACACACGTCGAAGCGTTTTCGTTCACGTTAGAGTCCCGTACAATTTTAAGCATAAGAAATACCCTATTTTTACTGACAAAAGTCGGTAAAAAATCTACTTCAGCATTCCCTTAACGAATGATAAATTGACACTACTTAACGTCCTCGATTGTCTTATAAATAATATTAATAAATAATATCTTTGTTACTTTTTATCTCCATAATAATAGTAATATTGGTTGCAGAAACCCAAGTCAGTAATATAGCTTCATTACGCACAGATTATCTCTCTATGATCAAGTGCATCATCGTCGAAGTTGCTCCCCGAACGCACTTAGCTCGATCGATTAGTATCTTCAAACTAATTAGTGTCTAACAAGCACCTTTAATACGTTCAAACGTGTCCATGGACATTTTAATTCTCTATATACACAATCCGCATATACAGACTAGATATGAATTCCATACAATAACGAAATTTTTTTCGGAAAATTTACAACTTTTTTTGTCGCCAAGGATTTTTCTATATTTTTTTCCGAGTCATTGATACGTTTAAAAAATAAACACTGATATACATGAAGTTGAGTGTTACGCTTCTCGACTTGCCCTTTAACTGACAATCGATAGCACGAAGCACCGACAAAAATATCCCTCTGAGCTATAATAATCAGTGAGAGTATGTACGTACGATACTATTGTCCAAGGGCTAGGAGAGACTTAATATTTAAAAGTAAATATCCCTATGAGTGACCAAGTGTTTAATAGCGACCAGCAGACACCTGAAGAGCGAGAACAAGATCGTGTGTCATTGTTATCTCGCTAAGAACACGGCTAATTAATTCATGATTATTTAAGTTGCGATTGCATGTTTAGTTGAGTATAATTTTTTTTTATTCAACCCTCCAAGTGGTCTTAAAAAATGATGTTTTTTTTATTTAAAATATATATTTCGCACAAGACTGATTCGTTTCTTAACAATTGTACAGTTATATGTTCTCAAAGATATTCTACTTAACCGTAGTTAACTATATGGGTGACCCCAAATACATACAAAGGACTACGTGAAAAAAGTGTGATCTACCAGAGTTCAAACAGGATCTTTATCTCATTACCTTAATATGATGTAGAATATGTATAGATGCAAGAGTGATAGAACCAAAGCTGCGATCCTGAATTTCTCTGCTGCGATTGATCTGTCGGATAAAAGACGAGAATGTCGTCCTACAGAATGATTTTCGATTTTCATCCTACAGATCAATTCGTTGGCTTGTATTCTACAGTTACAAGGAATTTTAGATTACAGATTTTGTTACCGACCGAGTAGTACGCAAAATATGCCACTCGATGGTAAAATCTTTGAACACGAATGCACGTGGTCAAACAGCAGCGTTGCCACCGTTATCACGCGACGTTCTACTGTCGATTAAGCGACTCACGCTTATTGTTCACTGTCTATCGGTTTTAGCCTGTAATACCAACTGATTCGTCAATCGATCTGAAAGAAACCTGCGTATTCTGACTTGTAGCTTAAGTCGCAAATTATGCTGAGCTTGAGGGAGCTGTACACTCGAGAACGGCGCGCACACGGAACCGCCGTGTAACCCACACAACCGTGATATCACGATCCACGATCGAGTGAGACGAATAAGCTCAAAAGGCAGACGAAAAAAAAAAATATTATAGTAATAGATACGTGCGCGCGCACACGTGGAGTTTCGAGATAATCGAGAGACTCGAGGTCCGTCCTCCGTCGGTTCTGTTGCGCGGACAGTAGACAGCAGCCAAGGAAAAAAGTGGAAAAAACGTTTCTTAACCGTGCCGTTAAAATTCTATAACATTAATCAATCAGAGCAAACCGTAGTACAAGCTAATGAACTTGTGAAACTGCCGTTGTTTATGAGTGTCTACACGTTCCTCGCGCTGTAAAATCATTCGTTGTGTCTCTCTCTCTCAACTTTCTCAGAAATTTCGAGTCTCAAGTGCCAGATTGACTGACCCCTTACCCCTCGCGCGCACGACTCGTTCAATTTTACTTTCGTCAATCGAATTAAAGATTCTACGCGCTATATTATATCAACGAAGTCATAGAAAATATTGCCAATGGTTTACCATCGTGAGTACGACGTATTGTGTTGCTGCTGCTGCTGTTGCTGCTGCTGCTAACAGTTGTGAATTTGTTCTATCCACCACCTTTTCCACCGGAAAATTGCAGATGGGATAACGCGTTTGCGTCTAAATTTAGTTATACACTTCGTCGAGTCTCGTGCTCTGTGTGTGTTGTGTGTGTATGTCAGTGCGTCGTGAATTCTGATCGTTGCTCTGTGAATGTGCTGATTCGCTAACTGCGTTGGAACTTCAACAGCGGTGGTAGTATTACTGTTTTTTTAACCAGTAGTGAGCAGCACGTCGGCTGCGCTGTGTTGTCGTTCGTCGTTCCGCCCCATTATTCTTCGACGTTTCTTTCGTCGTGACAGTGTACACAATATCGCTGCCCGCTGCCCTAGCAACCAATTCTGGATTTCTTGACGTGATCGAAACAATTATCACGATTCGCGATCTATGAGCGCCAAGGGCCAAGAGGACCCTGGAGAAGATCTCGCTTCCAGGTACATACTTTTTGTACTTTACATAGACACCATTTACATATCGAAATTTATCTTATCGTTGCGAAACTTTGACGTTATCGGAGCTCCCGAGGTTGCTATTTCAAATTTCGGCAAATCCGTCGTTACCTTATCGCGTGACAGACACGTTAATTATTTCTAGCGATAAAATTAAATAATTGATTTTCCTTATATACTTTTAAAAGTGTCAAATAAAATGATTTTCAAATAACTCTATTTCTAGATTTTTATTGTCAGACTCGGGAAGTTTTCAATCAGAAATTCATTGTGTTGTCAGTTTATTTTCATACTCTTTATCCTCTCACTGGGATTCCCCCGGAGGAGTTTCATCGCTATGTGACTTTGACATTTGGCTCTAAAATGTGGAGTCATCGGCACCTAAGCCATTACCATGTGCTTCGGATCTATGACCTTAGTCTATATTTAGCATGTTGTTAAAAGTTGATGCTATTTTTTTACCATCAAGCAGCTTTTGAAAAAGAAAAAAAAATTGAATAACTAACGACGTATTGGATACAGGGTAGGTGCCGAGAGTCCTTGTAGTGACATGAAGCGAGCTGCTGCAAAGAAACTCATAGAGCGTTACTTCTATCAGCTTACCGATGGCTGCGGCAATCCACAGTGCGACAATCAGTACTGCGCATCGAGTGGCAAGGTATTTTACATATATTTTTATACGTATAATATGTGTTTTTAAATACAAAAGACTTTATATAATTCTTCAATAGCATCAATTGTCAATAAATCGGCGTTTCAAATACAAAATATTATCTTTATAAAATTAAGCATTTTATTACTTTTCTCTACCTTAAAGACACTTTTTATTCACCAATGTCAATGTTAAACGGCCTACGGTGTTTGATAAATTATGCTTTTCAATTAAATTTCATTAAAAATATAAGTGTCTCGTAAGCTTGTTTTGTTTTTAAACCATTGCAAAGTCTGATATCTTCACATAGATATTTTACCTAAAACAAAATCTTTATTGATTATTATTTACTAAAAAATATTGTCATAAAAAGTGCTTGTGGACATTTAGATCTCTGACATCACAGGAGGATTATTAATACTATATTGATAAGAAAGTATTCTTAATATGGAAAACAAAATAACACGTAAATTATTTTGGCTCACACCAAAAAAATAGCAAAAAATGGTTAAGAAGATAGATTTTCTTGTGGTTTTATTTTTCTAAAAATATATTATTATTTATTTATTAATATTGATTGGCTTTTGAATGATTGCGTAAAGAATTTAAAAAATGTTGATATTTATTTACCATATTACTGAGGAAATATCTTTAATTTTATTCACAACTGTATTCCTATCAATGATATTCATAATTTATTCCACAGGTCACAAATCTCACACCGAATCAAGCAGCGGGCCAAGCGATCCAGCTCTTTTCACAGGAAGCTCGTCTCTGCGATCGAACGCAACCTAGCAAAGTCGCGAGAACATCGTTGGAGCCGGGGCCGGCATCGCTAGCGAAACGCTTGCCCGTTAAAGCGATTAATCCTACCTGTTCCATCGAAGGTACTGCATCAAAATCCGATCTACCCAGATCTCCGTCGACCCACGAAGCGTTATCACGCCCGGTAACAACCGTACAGGAGTTAGATAGTTCCTGTAAGGAAAGCGCGACGCGCGAAGCTCCAAAATCACAGCCGAACGATTCGTCGAACATTGAAAATACGCAAAAATCTTCTGAGCAACCAAAGTCCGTTCCAAAAAGAATTACAACAAAGAGCAAGCTAAAACTAACGCGTACCTTGTCCGATAGTAATTTTAAAAAATATGGCGACAACAGCAGTGAAACCGATATTTCTGAAAACGCTACGTGCGACGGTTCCTCGGAATCTCGAGGTTCCGTCGATCTCGCAAAAGGCTCGAGTTTCGCGAGGATATTGGACATGAACGACGTGTGTATTCCAAAACGTAATAGCAATAGAAATACAAAATGCGGGAGACTCGGGCGACGTAAACCCGGAAAGAATCCAGTAGACAGAAAGATAAACGGTAAAGTCGGATCCCGAAGAAAACAATCCTCGTGTCCTCGAGCCAATGTACGTGGAAATCGCGGTTCCCAACGTTTAGTACGTGAATTGCTAGTCCTTGCGCTCTATCTAAGATATTTGGAGGCTAAAAGATATTCCCGAACGCACGGCCGAAGAAACGATTTTTACATTTCCCCGTAAGGCTTCCCTTCTTTGTTTTTTACTGGTTCGTCAAATTCCTGTCTGGCTGCTGTACATCACTGTTTTTTATATTTTTCAATAAACTCCTTATAAAAGTTTAATCTCGACTCGTCTCCTGTTGTTTTCTACTTTGATTTGTAAGTCTGGTCGAAGAATTCACCCGTCGTTACTCTCATGCAGAGCTCAAGTAAATTCGAGATATAAAGTCATGTTGGAGACGTTTTTGCGATTAACTATGGAAAAGAAAATCAAATAACGAAGAGTGAAAAGAGTCGAACTTGGAATGAGTTTGAATTTGCCCTAACGCAGGAAAACCCGTGCCGTATCTCACCGAGGCGAAGCTTTTGGACATAATTGGCTTATGTAAATCGGAAGGAACATATTCGCTGCTCATTCGTACACTAGGCGAAGTGTTCTCGTCGGCGGATGCTCTCAGTCGAAGTTTTCAAAAAACCGAGAAGAACTACTCTCCCTTAGCGGCACTTTTGAAGAGAGCATCAGCCGACCTTCTCAGTACACCAGCGGACCTCAACAAAGAGGCTGTGCGATCACTCCAGGGAGAGGACAAGGAGGAGGACAGCAGCGATCCCACGCCAACTGTGCCTCAGCCCGACGACACGAACGTCGATCTCGCCGCAGTACGAAGAGCGTTCGCAGCACTTTGGTCTCTGCCAGGTAAAAATAAAACAATTCCTAACAAATAGCCATTCGATTAATTCCACACGCCTTCACCGGACGCGAATTATGGTTTTTCTGAATGTTGCAGGAGAAGCCTTCGAGTCAGCACTGGTACACGCTTTGGTCACTCTCGCCGACTATATAGAATTGAATCTAAGGGTCTTCGGTATGCCATCCAACAGTACGGACAGCTTTCTCAACGTCCTTCTCATAGTCTTCGAGATACCGGTACTGGGTACCGGCGAATACCTCGAACTTGCTCTCCACATGCTGTGCAGAGCAGCGAGTTGTTTATCCGTTGCTGCTCAGGCAACGCTAGCACGAGTATGGGCGAGACAGTGCAAATCTCGTTTGCCTAGCTTGTTACAAGCACTTCAGGAGCTCATCACAGTGAAGGTATCGAAATTAGACGATATACGTATTCATTAGTCCGCTGGGCATTGCAGAATCTCCTGATTTTACTATATTATTGACGATTTATTGAACAACAGGTGATTAGTGGTTCATTCACGCGCGACTACTGCGTTCAGGACGCAGATACAATCACGGCACCGACGAAAGTTATGAAAATCCTGTATTATGCGAGTATGCTGGCTGGCGAATTAGATCCACCCGAGGCCTGTCGCGACGAGGATTCCGACGATGCCAGCGGCGGTAACAAATCGGGTCAGCGGACACTAAGGGAAGGTCTTGATGCACCACCAGGACCTTTTTGCGGCAATTTGTGGGTGCACCATCCGGTTCATGCAGAGGTCTGCTTTGTTTAAATAATAACAATGTTATTGAAACGATTTAAATTAGCGTATGATGTAAGCCGCGAATTAAACGAATACCAATTAGTACGTCCGCTTAATAATATTTTTTTAAATAGTCAAATTTTTATTTAATTTGCCAACAATTGATCGAAAGACTCTTTTGCTCTTAGAAGGATCCTCTCGCAATAGAGCTGGGTATCAGCTCGCTGGACGCGCGCAAGCCGTTCATAAACTTTGCGGACTTCTACAACGAAATTCTCAGTGATACTGTCGAGATGGATAAGGATTTCGCGTACTACAAGAGCGAACAGCCAAAGAAATTTAGCTTCATGAATTACGCCTTCATTCTCACAACAGCGACCAAGACTCTCGGTCTCTATTACGACAATCGAATACGAATGTACAGCGAGAGAAGAATGAGCTTTTTTCAGACTGCCGTCGGACAACCTACTAATCCCTATCTCAGGTTAAAGGTCAGTCGAGCGAGACGCACACAAATCGCGAACGGTCTAAAACCGTTGATACAATTTCGCAACTGATCCGACTCGCGGCTTTAACAGGTGCGACGGGACTATTTAATAGACGATGCGCTTGTGGAACTGGAAATGGTTGCGATGGAGAATCCTACGGATCTCAAAAAACAATTGGTCGTGGAATTCGAGGGTGAACAGGGTGTCGACGAGGGCGGAGTGTCCAAAGAATTTTTTCAACTTGTTGTCGAAGAGATATTCAATCCTGACTACGGAATGTTCACGACACAGGTAGAATAACGGTTTTTCCTTTAAATGACCATTTCTCGAATTTAATGTTTTATTTTTTATATCTCATTTGCAGGATGAAACAAAAACGACGTGGTTCAATCCGACCTCCTTCGAGAGCGATGCACAGTTTACCCTCATCGGCGTTGTACTGGGTTTAGCGATATATAACAATGTTATACTTGACGTTCGCTTCCCGATGGTTGTTTATAGAAAATTGCTCGGCAGGAAAGGTTGCTTCGCTGATCTCGAGGACTGGAGTCCTACGTTATATCGAACCCTCACGGAGATGATGACCTACACCGGTGACGATATGGCCGAGACTTTCATGCAAACCTTCAGAGTTGGTTATAAGTAAGCTCTTGCTCAATTTTTCTCGACAATCACGACTCTTTAGGGGCAAAATATTTATTTCATAGAATATATTTTGTTTTATTATCAAATTTTGAAAAAAATAACAATTTTAGTGTAATATTTTTGATTTCATTTTCACAAATTTCAACTATATAACAGAATTTTAAAAAAAAGAAAAACGATTTTTATTTCTTAATTTTAATCCTGTTGTTCTTCTCAGAGACGTTTTCGGTACAGTACTCTTTCACGAATTACGAGAGAACGGTGACGAGATTTACGTCAGTCAGGAAAACAAAAAGGAATTCGTTGAGTTGTATGCGGATTTTTTGCTGAACGGTTCCGTGGAGAGGCAATTTAAGGCTTTTAGACGAGGTTTTCAAATGGTAACGGACGAGAGTCCGCTGGCTTTATTGTTTAGGCCAGAGGAGATCGAACAGGTGGGTTATCGATAAAAAAAAACGGATCCTCGCTTTAGATTGCAAGGATTAACGTGCAATAAACGTCTTGAAAATAATTTTCCAGCTCGTTTGCGGAAGTAAAATCTTCGACTTTGCGGAATTGGAAGCTGCGACTGAGTACGATGGTTACACCGTCGACAGTGCAGCTGTGCGAAACTTTTGGCGAGTCGCCCATGCTCTACCGCCGGAAAGTCAACGGCGACTCTTGCAATTCACGACTGGCAGCGATAGAGTACCCGTTGGTGGGCTCTCCCGGCTTAAAATGGTCATATCGCGACACGGTCCGGACTCCGACAGGTACTGCCGAATTATTTCGCTTCCAAATGATTCAAAGGAAATGGTCCTTCTTTCCATACGTTTTCTTCTACCTTATAGAGAATCTTTTGTGATAATCGATATTATTTTTCCTATCGGTACATTAAAATAAAAATAATAATCCTTTAACCCGGCGAGCAGAGTCAGGACTGTAAAAAGACCACCAAAAAAATTGTCGATAGTATTTTCATTGCATTCCTTCGACAAGAAAATGTTCTATACGAGAACGATTTCATTTTTCCACAATATTTCTCACAGATGACTTTCTAAACGATACAAAAATTTTATCTGCAGTTTTTAGTAGAATTCAACAATATTTTATGCATATGTTTCAGATTACCGATAGCCCACACGTGTTTCAACACACTGCTTCTGCCCGATTACGAGACGATAGAGAAGCTCGAAGATCGTCTTTTAAAAGCGATTAACTATTCGATGGGTTTCGGCATGCTGTGAAAAATACGACTTAGGAAATTAAAGGAGACGTTTGCATACGTCCCACGATTCCAATCCCCGATCCTATTTATTTTAAGTACTCGAGAACTTTGTGCGAAATAACGCTCCGAGTGCATACGATAATAAAGGGATAAATCAGTGAAGTAACACACCCACACACACACACACACATCGATTGCCGCATCAGGCGAAAGTACAAGAAAGAAGCGCATGCGCGAGCGAGCGTTCGCTAAAGTGATTGGTGAACAGACTCACGAATCTAATCATCGTTTTCAGCGGGATTGCTAATCGTACTCCGCGGTTATCTCTTACTCGCTAATGAACTTTCGAGATCAGTGTACAAATAAAGAATTTCCAGAATGTTTTTATTTCTTTTTTCAGCACTAGTGACTGAATCATACTCTTTCTACGTATTTATCATCTTTATTTCGACATTACAATAATCGTCGTTGCGTAAAAAAGCAAAACGGAGTATATATATATATATATATATATATCAAAGGATGAAAAAAAATTTGTATATAAGCTTGTATTCGCGAAGTCTATGAAAATAGACACAATACATAAATTTAAAAAAAGAAAATTATTTCCGACGCTATCTTAATTGAGTTGACAATAAAGTTTGATCGTAATTGCGATATTCATGCACATGCGTTGTCGGATTAAATTATCGCGCAATACGCGGTTTACAAAATTTATATAAAAAGTTGGACGGACTTTTTGTTTTGTTTATTATTATTATTTCTCTGGCAGAGATTCTTGTTTTGGACGGACTAGATCGTACAAGCGACGAACAATTATTCGCCGCAAGATTGTACGATTTGTTGTACATTTTGTGCAACACATTTGATCTGTTATCTTCTAAATTAAAACCTTTTGCGGTTAGCGTGAATTATATGACGGAGTAATTAAGAATAACCGTAACTCCGATATCAAGTTATCGAGACCTTATTTGGGGCCCGTTGTTGAGGGAAGAGATAAAAGTATTGGTGAACAAAAATGAGGACTTTGAGTTGAGATAACTTTACCGTTGGAACTGATCAACGGTAAAATCTGGTGACGGAATTCTCATAATTCACATGGTCAGTTCCAAATCCGGTCTCTAGATACATTTTACTTTTAGTTGTTACACCTCTCGTTTATATCTAATAGCAATCATCTTGGAGGTTGAAGATTCGTTCTACCATCTTAGAGGATATCTAAATTGGAGTACTGATTTACTTTTAATTATCAACGAACGGATTTACCAAGCGAGACTGCGGCACCAGTAACGAATAAAAAGATTAATTTATCTGAACATGAAATAAATACAAATTCGTAATTATTTCGATTGAGTATATAATACGGGTACACGTGAAATAAATTAATCTTTCGATCCCAAATTATCTCCGCTTCGATTGATCTGTCAGATAAAAAAGAACGGTAAACTGCGTTCTGCAATTCGATTCACCCGAGAGATCAATAGTGGCGGAGAAATTCGTAATGGGACAATTCTATCTCTTTCATAAAATCGCTACTAGGTGTCGTATCATAAAACTGCTTCTCCAAAAGTACTTTGACAAACGACACCCACAAAAGTATCAATGAAAAGCGATTACATCTCTACGAGATGACAATCGCTGCATGAAAGTCGTACAAAACCTCGTAAAAAAACCTCGATTTGCAGTCTATGCAACGATGTATTGAATTACCGAGGCGATGCCTATCAATAACACTGAGATTGTTAAGCCAGATGCACTGTTACATCTGTTATCGAAGAAACAAAAACACCATGTTACTTCGTCATAGTAATCCCTGTGAATATCCAGTTGCGTTATGCTGTTGTTGACATAGTGACCCAGTCGAACATCCTTGGATGCTGGACGGCAACCTTCGTAGTGATCGGCCGGTATATCTGTCCTGAAGCCCTTCAAAGTGCTTAAACACTCTCTGGTTATCACGGTTTCGGCTGAAATTTTAATGGATAATAAATTGTACCAGATTTTTCAATTTTATCGATCGATCAGAGTTTCTTATATCGGATAACAGATTTTAAGCTGGCACCAAAAACTCACATCCTTTCCTTTCGATTACTTTGACGCAGGGGTCTGTATACTCGGGGCACCACTCTCCCCAATACCAGAGCCAGTTGAAAGGCGTTCCACAACCCGGCTGATTGCTGTTGCACCTGTAGCACAGCATTCTTTCGCCAGATGCTGTAATCAACCCAAATGTTTTTCAGATAATTCTCAAAATAATAAATAATAAATAATAATAATGATACATTTATCCAGCGTTTACAGCTGATTAATGATGCAACAAGTATAAACTCATTCCATTTTCATAAAAACGAACTAACGTGAAAACAAAGCCACGCCCTCTATTGAATTTGTTCTCCCGATGATGTGTTAATTAGCATAGAAGTTTTAATAAAAATAACTTGCCTTCATGATTCAAGAATCCTACGAGAACGAGAGTAGACAAAACTTTGGTAAACATTTTTGTACGATCGTTTAATTTACGTAAATAACAAACAAAAGTAGCGTCGTTCCTGACGCAGGGCTCGTCGACAAACACGCGTACAAACTTTCATTCGGTTATCATTCGTTTATTTTGTTATTTACGGCGTGCCGTAGACACGGCGATAATTCACGAGCAATGTTAAATTTTATTTCGTATTGCACAAAGTTAATTTGTATAGAATTTACACGAGGATCATGTAATACAATACAAATACGATACTGCAATGGCCGCTCGCCATTAGCGCCATTAGCATCACATCTGACGCATGCATTCCTCAACAGGTTGGCAGGTGAAGAGGGGATTGAAGATTAAAAGTCGACAACAGTGCGCTCTTCACAAAACTACTGTGTCGGTCGAACATGGTAAATTCTTTCGGTAAAGTCGTTAGCAAACTACCGTGTATTGATTATTCGGTTAAGTTTCCTGGAAACCTACATACGGAAACTAACACTGTAATAAATTGATAAATTAATATTTCATTGTACGTTAATAATAAAAAAGCTGCCCGTATGACGCGTGTATATGTATGATAATTTCCTTTTACAGAACTTCCGGAATGCGGGTCAAGCAATGAATCTTTCGAAAAGCAACAATCAACCTTTTACATTTCTATTCGAAAGCATATAAAACTCGAACGACGAATAGAGGGATGCAGCGATTGCGGAAATTGCAACGGCAAAACCCTCGTTAGGGATATTATTAGCAGCGAATGGCATTACAATGATTTCTGAGTATTTAACGAGAAGTCGTTATACAGAAGGTCTGGGATATTGCTTTTCAACCCTCTAATTTCAGCCACTGTTGTACATAAAAGCAAACACAGGCTAATCGACCCTGTATTACAATAATCGTAGCGTGATTTCATGAGGCGACGATGAGTCGACGCCATCGTTCGTCCACGGCATCAAGCTATATCGCAATTGGTAAATCCCTAGGAGGAAAGGACACGAAGTCGTTTTGCGTCGTCGCATCCGTAAAAGTCATTAAAGCAGTGCTTCCCCCTCTTTCTCTTAGCCGGGGAAGTGGATTTAGCGGATGAGCCGAGCGGTCTGTCTGGAAAGGAGGTTAATTCACTCCTTTTGCTAATTGAATTTCCGGCGCTCATACCCATTGCCCGCTGAGGGTATTTGCACTGGATTGCAGTAGCAACAGGCAACGCGCGTTAATGTAGTCACGAAACGATACGATAAACACCAGTGATATCGTCCGCTCTGATAAAACATCCGTTTCCTCAACTTCTATGTTCCTTGAATCCCTTCGCGTCATCTAGTTAAATCATAATAATACTATCGATGGAAAATTCTTGCCCTTGCTGACCTTGCCTGAGCGTTTCTCTCAAGATTTATACTAATCGAAAGTTACAAACTTACAGTTCTCGAGTGAGCTGTGTTTATTTGATAAATATAAAAGTTTATAACACATTCCGTATAATTTCTTTTAATTCTCTATGTTAATGGAACCTTATATCGTTATTATTTAGTTATTACTGTTTTAATATTTCAGCAGCAGTAACGATCGGAGATCGGCAGATTCGGAATTATGCAATCACAATTCGAATTTTAACTTGAATTTTGTAATTAATTTATATTCAAATACTAATTCATTATGAATTTAGGATTTGAATGAAAATTAAATACTAATTCGAAAATAAAATTGTATTTAAATGAAAATGAAATACTAATTTCGGAAGGAATTTACGTATTAATTCCTTTTGGAATTAGGATTTAATTTTAATTCAAGTTAAAATTCCAGAAGGTTTTAGTGTTTGAATAAATTAATAATACCTCCTGGAGTTATGATTTGAATAAAAATAAATTATTAATTCCACCCAGAATTCAGAATTGAACGGTAATTAAATGACAGAAGGATTTTAATCTGCCTATCTCTGGTAACGATCAATAAAAAAAACAAAAAAATTTTCGTTGTAAGAGAAAATAACGTGAGCTTAAGAAAATTTTGCTAAATATACGGAATCCATTGATTCTTAGCGTCCCGCGTTATTCACGCGAAGCTGTAAAGGCGTGGTCGCCGTACTCCACGTGCATTTATTGCCCGCATTAATAAATAATTTATATTTCACCACCCGCATGAATGTTCCTGATGGATTACCGTTGCGTCAGCCCCACCCGGTGTGCCGATGCTTTTGCCGCATGTTCTAGCGGCGTGAACCTTCGATGTTCTCAGCATCTCGACGCAAATCGTATGCAGCGTAACGAGCCTCCGACGCCGTAGCGAAGTTTAATATTGAGAGTCCAACAAGGGCTGCGCGCGCATCGCCGTTCATTCGTCGGCGTTGCTGATAAGTCCGATGGTAACAGGTGGTTCACGGTGGTTGGTTGAATCCTGGCGCTCCAGTGCTGGCGGAAGACCACGTGGATACGGCTGTGTCGTTGTCGTAGCGCATTCACGCGGTAGAGGTGCGCGCGTAAGGAAACTCGAAGACGAACGACGCACACACCCCACACGATATTAAACGTAAAATAAAAAAAAAACTAGTACGTTAAAGAATCTTAAAAAGAAAAATAAAATACCACAACGATATACTGTAAAAACAAAGTTTCTTAAAAAAAAACAACAACAACAACAAATCAAAGCAAATTACACTTTTCGGAAAAAAGTGTGGTGCGCGCGTGCGCGTTTTAAGAATTATTATTAATATATACATGATCGACACCGGAAGGGTGGACGCTTCTGGTAGTGCTTTTTATAATACGCAATCGTAAAACACACGACCGGCATCCGCGTGTACGCGAGACGTGCGGGTTGGCTATCGATCGCTTGTCCTGATTTAGTGATTCAACACGATACACATAACATATTGCACCTCCCGAGTATTATCGTGCGGTGTGTCACAGTGTGTTTACCTATTATAACGGCAGTAGTGGGTTATCAGCTTGTAATAGACGTGGAAATATATTGTTTATTGATAGATTTGATGTATTTGTACGAGCCGAATAGAAACGAAAGCGCTGCGCTCAAGTTCGAAATGTCTCAGCGCTTGATATCCCAAGTTGTGTAAATCCAAGTGTCCTCTATACGTACAGAACGCTGTATTGTATTCAATCGTCTAATTGCGTGAGAGATATCGAGGAAGAGGAAAATTCAAGCGACCTATCACACTAATCAAGAAGCATCGGAGAACACTCCCAGCCCTGAGGTGAGTCGAATCATTCACCTCGAGTTTCGTTGTCATATGGTTCGAAAGTTGCGCGCTTTCGCGCTTCTCCCTACAGCTATATAAGCTACATATGCAATACGCGTGTATATATAACATTGAGCTGTGCGAAAATATCCGAGGGATGTTTTCCTACAGTGAAATCCAATCATTTTCCCGCTCATTCGCCACTGAACTTTCTATTACGAGCACATGTTATCAGTGCCGATGCGCCGAGCGCGTGTTTGTTTACCACGGATTATTGATTTTTCGATCCATGAAACGAGGGGAATTCCGTATTTCTATTCCGGGGCTTTCCGGATATGTTTACGCAACACAGAACTTCTCATTTAATAAACAAGACGCGTAACGACCAAGGATGAAAAATTCGATATAGGAAAAAAATGGAAAGCAATTTGTTTATATTTTGGATAAAATTGGTTCAGCAGTTTTTCTGTTTTTCAAGATAACACCTGTACAACATTTTTTGTAGAAAATTGAAATGAACGATTAAACACAAATTATTGAAAAATTTCGCATGGAAAAGCTGCACAATTTTTCAATAATATCGATATAGAATAATTAGACATACAGAATAATAGAATACCCTTGGTTTTATCACCTAGATGGCCACTCTGCAATAATATTATTTTTATACCACTCTTTTCTAACGATTCCTATTGAATTCCTATGCGGAATAGACTAATCGGGAAGTTCATAGTGCGGCCCCAACAGGTCAAACCTACTTCAACGCACCGCTACCAACGCATCCGAATTCGGGAACGAGCGCAGCGAGCGACTAACTACGCACCCCTAGTTTTTATTTATATTTAACCAATTAAAAAGTAAAAAATGTATTTCCTTGGTAATTAAGCTGTTAAATGGAGCTTCTTGGGGAAGTTTTCTTTTTTAGTTGCTAATTGTGCAAATTAATTTAAAAGAAAAGAGAATTTACTGGGATTAATGTAACGGTAGGTTGATGGCTTACTGTGTGAGAGCAGAACGCAGCGTGTCGTCCTACACGATCATACGGCAGACAACCGGTTGGGTATATACTGTCTGTATACTATATAATCTCGAATAGTGCATTTAACACACGAACAAGAGTCTATTGATCCCACTGCAACACTCTTATTGCTGTATATACGCCGTAGATGATATGTGTGCGGTAATGTATTATATATATATAACATAACGCATATTATATATATATATTTATACGTTTTACTCGCATAATATATCCCGCGCACGTATGATGTACGCGACACGCGGTTATTCGCTCTATACTGGCGCGTATTCTGCACGTGCGCTTCGAACCGGCGTAATGCACTGATTATTTTCCACACAGTTGAGTTATGCACTCCTGTAAGGAATGGAAGTGTAAAAGAACGTGCGTATAACTCGGATTAAATAGCATTTTTAAGGCCTTTACAACGGCAGATTTGTTAGTCATAAGTCTTCCGAGTATGGTGTAACTCGTTATGGTTGGGTTGTAATACTGATATATGATAGCTCATTTTATTCATGGTGTGTTTCATTCATTTGTTCGGTCATTCATTATCATTTCAATGCGTAATGCATTTGTTGAAAATTTGGAGCATGTCAACGAACGTTTATAACCCTTTTGATATTTTTAATCAGGATAAATCGTATAATATGTAATGCTTCACTCATGTTCAATACTTAAGGGTATTAATAATCCCTAAATAAAACTACTGAGCATTGCCGATAAAAATATAAATGTTGCCATGTAAATTGAGCTAGTTGCACCACACGTGATCAATTAAAGTGTTAGTTTAGGGAACATTCAATGCAAAGAACGTCTTATAGATATTGAACTATTTTTGTTTTCAATTTCGATAATAGTAAGAAAATGTTTAAAAACTACGTCAAGTTCAAGATGAATATATCGTTAAATTCAGAGACAAATTAATGCAAGAATTGCATTATATATTCTTATCAGATTTCTACTGTAGCGGCCCCTTAAATTATAGAAGGATTATTAATCAAATTCCCAGACGATTGGCATACTTTTATTTCTCAAACTGGGTCAGCTAATAGTCAGTGACAAATAATGGTCCGTTTCGCAGCATCCAGAGGCACGCGACAACCGGCCTTATCACTCGGCGTAGCAACACCAGCTTAAAACCGGAGGGTCCGTTCAAAACCCGAAGAAACTTCACTTCCCGCCCGAGTTTACTCACGATCACTTCACACTTACGGATAGACTTACGGTAGTTTTCAGAAATAAAATGTGTTTTAGCTGATAGCCTGATCTGGTGCGGATCAATTAAAACTTTGCAAAAATTTGCAATAAAAGGTTTGTTACCGACCGAGTTGGCGTTAATGGGATCGCGAGGGAGCGAGAGAGAACGGCATCGTCTTGTCTTACGAATCACAGGCAGACTATTTCACTTTCGACTCTCAATACCAAGATATTTGTTGCCAGATAGACAAGCGTGCTTTTTCTATTTTGCGTGATTTTGCGTGACGCCACGCCATGCCGACCCTTTGCCGTCTTAGCCGACCGGATCTGACGACATCCCTAGTACACGGAGGCGGCACGTCATGCGATATCGAAATTCGTAGTTTCAGTGTGTACAAGACTGCAAAGCTCTCCTCGGTTCGTTTATATATTGGGGTACTACCCTTCGAAGGTGTCCTAACCCATAGGGTTCACAACTGGCTCTACTTTTAGTGGTAGCCATTAAGCAAACCTTCGATGCCCGAAAAGACGTATGTTATCAATATTTCTTGACTCAGAGTTTGGAGTCTTGAACAATTAATAAAACTAAAACGTTTCTCGATGAAGATAACGGTGACCGGAGAGTAAAGCGCTCACGACGGTCAACTGATAATTAAAACAAGCTGACCATGGGTTTTGGCATCCCGCGGCGTTCCATTACTGCGAATGTAGATTCTGCAGGGTGCGCCGGCACCGTAAGGTCCCAAACTAATTTTGAGATAGCATGACCTGATATTACAACGTGTCGGCACTATGCTGCCAGATGCGGTAGTACATGATGGCACGTGTATATCTGGGTTACGTGCTTTTCTCTACAAGACTAAACCAGGAATCATTCACTATGAATATTCAAGCCACCGCTGAAAGGTATATTTCCGATCGTCGCATTATTCGAATAAAAAATGTTAATATACCATAAAAATAATTTTACAATATTTGGAAGGCTCGCGACGGAAGCAAGACCTCTCTTCAGAAAACCTCAATGATGAACAAATTTCACGACTATAATATGCGAATAATTATTTATTGATTCACTATTTTTTGTTTAACCAATTTTTTAAATATTAAACTTTTTTACTAAACACAAAATTCCGTGTTAATAAAATTAATCATTTTTTTATTAAGCTCTATAAAAATATTGTGAACTCGACTGAACGGTTCAAGACTCGATTTTCTATTCCAACAGTTTCTGTTATAATAATTCAGAATACATAATATCCATAAATCCACTAAAGTATATATCTTTATACAGGCTCCAAAATAAATGCTTAGGTATTGATTATTTAACAAAAAGAAGTTTCAAAATTGTTAATTACTATTTAATACATTTCATTCATAGGACGCTGATCACGACGTTATATCGAAGAGATCGTTAACAGCTCGAGGATGACGATGAACTCTGAATTGTTGTAAATTTACGCCCTGCATCACCCTCGAACGAGACAAAGCAATCAAGTCAGTGAGAAACCGAGAGTACATTGAAAAACGATGGAGTTCTATGACGTGGGAAGCAGCGACTTGAGGGAGCTATGGGAATCTTATTTCGTCGAACCTGTGAGTACAGTATTAAGTCTGGCTTTTCTTTTTAAATCAACACAACTTATGTAAAATACAGACGTCGACGAGATGCGGTAACGCGATTCAGTTAACTCGATCGTTATCTTTACTGTATCTACAGTATCACTTCCTTCGCAAACAGTCAAACATTCACGAAATAAATGATTTGAAAAATTGAAAGGAACTCTACGTGTAGACAAGTCGATATAATATCTCTCAAAAGTTTCGAATGATTAATTGACGGTACATTTATTTGAAAATTTTGTTGAGACATTAGCATATTTAAATATTAAGCTTCGTTCAGGGATAATAGTCGCAATCGAGACCATTGTCCTAACACAATGGTTACGCAGATTCATAACAATAGACGAAGCTCTTAATTTACTCGTTGGGTAGAACTTTTAGCGAATATACGATTGGCAATCTCGCGTCGAGGCCACTCGTATCGTGGCAAAAGAGCATTTCGATTTCATTATCAGCTGAAGAAACTATACGACCTCCCATCAACTTGGCAACATAAGGTAACTCGTAACATGCATAAGATAACTCGATAGAGATGGCTTTTGTTTCTTTCAATAGTACATTGACTATCGGTGTTAACGTTAACTCAATATTACTCACACGTTTTTATAAACTATTGTTCTACTTTCTTAGTTATTGACAATTAAACTTTTCAATGAGACAGAGCTGCTATCTATCGATCGAACAAATTTTCTGAAGCATTCTGCTGCAACAACTATTTAAATTTCTCTTTGAGAAAACTTTTCTTTTCTTCGAATAAAAATATTTCTAATTAACGACAAAGATTTATTTTTTGTTTGTTAAATTTAATAAAAGACATGATTTTTCAAAGTTTTATTGAGAAATTAAGTGAAAAAAAAAAACGTAACCGAAAATATGAAAATCGGGGGAACTACACAATAATTAGATTTGTTGGTATAATAATTCAGCTTTTCGACATGTTTTTTAGTGGTTCAACTTGCATAGAATACTCGATATATAAGCTTCTAGACCATAACACATTGATGCGGACGTTGTCGAAGCGCGCAACTCAACGGCGGGTTAGCGTGCACGCCGTCCGCTTCGCGCCGTTTCGTCGTACAGCGTACATATAGCTATATCATATAGAGTTGTAGAGTAATCGTCGTGTCAAACCGGCGCCAGGACGCCGTGTGGTATATATACCGGCAATCTCGAAGCATTGAAAGCATGCTCGTCTGCCCCAACCACTTGTTTAAGCACTTCGTATATTATTCAAGCTTCGTCTGCTTCTGATTTCTCGCTAATACCAACTTTTTCCTGTTCTGTTTCTCATTTACACGAAAAATTTTGTCAAACGTTTGATAATTACGCAGTTCCAAATTGTACGTAGGCGTTGCCAAGCGGTTTGATACGATGCCACATTTCACGTTGTCGTGATTACGCCAACACGAAAGTGACTCCCAGACAAGAGATAGGGTATACGAAGAGAAGTAGAATTTTTTGTGCCGTTAATGCTTTTCGTGTATAATGCTACTCTCTCTCTCTGTGCCTCCGATTTATCCGCTTCCGGGAAGCAACTGCTACAGATAGCACGTGAAGTGGCCTTAATTGGGCTTTGATCCTTATTACGAAATATGAGAAGGATTGTCTTCACTTGATCCTCATCTAGGAGCATACACTGGCATGCGAGGGCCACTTTGCGAGATGACAATTTTAACAATCTCGAGGAGATTGAGGTTCGTCATTTTTAATGATTGTGTAATGCAATGAAAAAAAAAAAGCATATTTATTCCGTGTTTACAAAGAAATGGCGAATGCGAGGGTCTTAAACGAAGTAAAATTCTTAGTAGGTCATAGTTATCTGTACGCATTTAAGTATGTTCCAGAAAATCTATTTGGTTGTACTATCTAACTAATTGGTTTATTCAATAAGCTGATTAAGTAGATCAGCAAACGGATTATTCGGATCAACCAACTAATTAATTAGGACAAACCAACTGATTTATTTGACAAGCCAACCGATAATTCGGACTAACCAACTAATTTTGTGGGGCATATTTGACCATGTAGGAAGGACTATATATTTGGTGGACCATATTTGTTTGTTGTACCAAGTTATCATTTTTTTTCTGTATATTTTCTGTTTATTTTCTGTACTTCTGTATATTTTGTATATTTTCTGTTTACGAAAAGAAAAATGGCACGAAGCCTTTTTTTTCTCTGTAACTTCGGTGTTACGCAATTAACTTCGTTATATTGTACAATCTTATGTACACGTCTTGTACATGTTCCCTTATTATTGTCGCGTGTTTGTCGTATATTATTATTTTTTTTAAAATAATTTAGTATTGCACGGAAAGTTTATACTTCATAGGATGAATTACAGTATTCAGTATAATGTACCTAATTACATGACCGAGTTACAAGCGTATAGTACAGTGGCGTGTACCGGTATCGACACCTGAGTCATTACCACCTGCGCAAGCACAATGTCTCGAAAAGAAAATATTCGATTGCGCGCCGTCAATAACAACCGGGTTATACAGACTGTGGGTTACGAAGCTTCTTTTCTTCCTCTTCTTCTTATATTATTTTTCTCCCCCGAGTCTTAAGTCGTATAGCCAACCGAACGTAGGCAAATAATGTCACAGCGTCGTAACACTGTGTTGAAATACTTCGACCTCGATCCACCAATACCCTAACGCGATACGCGAGATATCCGAAGGTACTGCATACACGTGTACACTCTGTAGGGTACTGGACAAATAACTTGCATATAAATTATTAACAAAATTGAATTGTTCATTGATAAGGTGGATAAAGCGCGAGCAGACACATGAAACTCCAATCAAAAGGTCATACTTTGAATAAATAAAATAAAATAACTTCTGGCATAATTTGTAATTGTTTTTTTGTCAAGTATTGGAAGAATATTAATACTTTTGATATATGCCAATAATAATATTTATAAAGTTCGATAAAAACCAAGCTAAGTAAGATAGTCTTAAATTTGAAAAAAAAGGACGCAAAATACAACCTTACGTAAAGATTTAAAAATTATATTTAACAAAGTGCACATATGAATAAAGTAGCACGAGAAAAATTAGATCGATCGTGTACTTACTTTATGAATACTATCCAATGTAACCACAGGATTTGCAGTTGTTTGTAGTAAAAGGACGTCGCCCTCTCACTCGCCCCTCACCGATTAGCACGCTAGTGCCTGTCCCCTCTCGGCCCAGCACGTCTCTGCCTGGTTAAACTCCTTAACCGCTCTTCTACTCGTAGATGCTTTACACCATTATGAGTATAAAAATATGAATATATAAAGAAAAAAATGTTTTTTAAAAACATCTTAAAAACAAAGCTTCCACATGTACCGCATGATCACTCTCACACCTCATTTATTTATTTCGCGTACAGAATGAATTTATTATAAATAAATTCGTTTTTTTCAGCGCATTCTCTGAATTTTTTACTGACAGAAGAATAAATATAGATATAGTTCGATAAATTATCGAAATAAAATGAAATAAAGGAGTAATATGTACATAACGAACCCCCGTATTCGTTCATGGCCCATAGCTGTAGTGTTGTTTCGTCGTCTCGGTGTATCGATCGTCGTATCTAATCTAATTGGAGCAGACGCGAGTGCCGAGCGAGTGGTTGAGGCGCGATCGAGTGAGCAATGAGTGAGGGTAGAGAATGACGAGGATATGGACGACGCGAACGATTATTAACGTCCCGTTGAGATTGTTCAATCGTCGTTCGAGAATATTAAGCGTGACGCGTTACGTTATTATTTAAACTTGGGTATTTAATGTCCCATCGCTGTAGATGGAAGACGGTAACGGCGCGATCTCGGTCTGGCGAACGGAAAGGTTCACGCTCGGCGGAGTTCTCTTCTCGTCGGCGCCTCGCAGGCCGGAAGCGTTCTCGCGTGTACAACCCCCGCTCGTCAACCGGAAACGTACTAGTCGCAGTGGAACGAAGAAGGTCTCGCGCTTTCCGCAACGCAAGGTGAATGGCAATGGATGTGTGGAATATGTATTATCCCTTTCTAAAAAAAAATGTCACGAAATCTCCAAGTGCGAAATATAAATGAAGCCGCTTACTCATCGTTCCTATTGGCTTTCAATGTCGTGCTCCGTTTATTATGCTTACTCTCCCGCTTTCCGCAACGCAAGGTGCATTGCAATAGCTGTGCGGAATATGTATTATCTCTTTCGAAAAAAAAAAGATATTGCGACATCTCAAAGTGCGATATATAAATGAAGCCGCTTTCTCGTCGTTCTTATTGCCTATCAGTGTTATAATATCTGGGAGAAGATTGTTTGTTCACAAACAAAGTTTTATTTATGCGGAAGCAAAATGAAATATTGATGAAAAAAATTTTTTTTTTATTCACGACAAATACAGTTCGATAAGAAGAATAACTGCAGTTTGTATTATTTTGACGATCATCGTTGAGTGCATATAGTTATTTATTCGATACTGAGCGACTGTGCCTTGGTAGAGAATGATCCTCCATTCACTTAATTCGACGTCTTTGAAATTTCAAAGACACTACTCGGTAGAAAGGCTCTTGGCTTCTGCTGTAAGATAGAGGGAATGCCGGGGGAGCATTGAATCCGAAAAGATCGAGGAACGCAGCTCACGACTCTGTTGCCGGTCGCCTGCTGAGTTCACTGCACCAGGACCTCCGTCTCTATAACACCGTTCCGAGTATAACGCGGAGCCTCCTTCTCGCACCAGACACTCCACCACATACACAAAGTTACATAGATACGTCGAGCTATAGGAGCACTCACGGATACGGCTCGGCAGCCCTGACCGGGCAAACGGGCGTAGCGATTTCTGGTCAAACTGGACTCTCACAGGAATTACGTAAGCTCTCGAGAATCTCGTGAACCTCCGAAAGAACTTTTGTAGTGTGTTGACCGTTGGTATCCTCTTCGCTACCCCGTTATAGTCCGACAAAGACGTTTGCACTTTGAATATATAAAATATTAACTTGCCAAAGACGGAGCCAAGCGTTGAGTATAGTTTTGTTCGATGGTTGAATGACTCGAACGAAAGATGAGGTATCAGACGTGCGAGGCTCTCAGGAATTTCTATTGCCCCTAATCGACCTCGAGACTTACGAGTTATTTTTGTCCCGACGATTATTTCGAATTCATAGAAATGTTGGAAGTTGTCTTGTATGCGTATGCATATGCACGAGTCAACTTTCGAAGCATTAAGTAGGACTTTCCTGAAAATTGTACTAGCAGCATTTTATCAAACCCCGCAGCACACGACGCGTACACGAGTTACACTTAGGCGACTCTTATCGGAGGAAGCAGATAAACCGTCTTGTTTGGCTGTGTGCTCGTAAACCGAGAGCGCTAGCACAACGCGTAACGGGGCGCGACACACACACACACACACACACACACACACACACACACACACACACACACACAGAGAGAGAGAGAGAGAGAGAGAGAGAGAGAGAGAGAGAGAGAGAGAGAGAGAGAGAGAGAAGTTGAAGTTGAAGTTGAAGTTGAAATATCGCTGCCGCGAAACGAGCTGGTTAAGCACTAACGTCCGCCACGAATTGTTTCGAGACGGTAAAAATTGCCAACTGCACAGTAGTACTATTATTTTTAGCACTCCGGCCGAATCAATCGTAATTACCGTCTATAATTGATTACCGACTTTGAATTAATAAAACAAAAAATTATACGACATTTCCTCACCTGTTACATTAACTTCAGACTTAGCTTCTATCTCTTTGCTTTGCTTTGATAATCTTTTTGCAAAATTGATAATCTTTTTTACAGTACAAATTATCTTTTCGTACAGTGAGTCAGAGATTGGCATTTTATCGAATAAAGACATTTAAAAAGAATCAAATTATAAGATATCAATAGTATTATGCGCAGTTAATTAATATGATAAAATGTCCGTAAATAAAATTGATAAATCAAGGAACATTGAAATTGTTATTCACTTGATCTGTCAGTTAAAGGCAACATATATACGCCGGGCATTTTTGACCCGTTAACTTTCAAATTATCCGTTTGACCATAAATCATGGTGAAAAAAATGCAGAAAAAAATTCGTAGAGTAACGTTAAAGTGTTGTTTCTTTAACATTAAAAAGGGAATTCTATTACACTCACCCGTATTGGTGTTATGAACAAGAGCAGCCAGCACCGTACGCTGACAAAAAGTCTCCCGCATACGTGCAGGGTTAATACGCATTATTTGTGATCGATATATTGTAGATTTTAGTTATTAACTTAATTATTATCTTATACAATAATTATATGATTCACATAACGACCAATAGTGAACTAAATCTAATTTTCTATTTATACAGCCAGATAAATTTGAGCTTTCAGTTCATAATTGGTGAGTAAAATGAAATAAATATTTTCGTTTATATGAAGTTAATAAAATTATTTGAAGCTTGCCAAACTTATAGCACGTGAAAAAAAATGTCCGCGATATTGCGGTGTTTTATCTGTCAATGTTTATCTATCAAGTTTTCTGTAAATCTATATATACTCGTCGATAAGTCTACTGTTTCATAGGTTATAAAATTTTTGGAACACTTATAGTATTCAAATGCCATCTTCGGTGTCTATATTAAGCCAATAATCATCCACTACGGCGCACTTTCTGTTGAATCAATTGATAGATATATCATCGCTCTGTCGCGACATTTTTTTTACACACAATAATTATAAATCCTATAATTAAATGCTTCAATTCAATTCAATTCAACATAGTCCTTGAATGCAGCTTCTTTTCCCAGGCCTTGAGAGCGTTCCTCGTAAATAATTCCGTAGCGGGAGGACCAGTTTCTCACAGACGCATTTTTGTTTGTTTGTTTATTGTTTTTTTTTTTCAGCACGATAACTGGTAATTCGCGTCTTATTTTTGCCACCCGAGTATATACCTGCAGTACACGAAAGCGACGGTACTGCGTGAACATATAGAAACGAGAGCGACTCGCAGTACTGACGTTCGGTCAGAGTCTTATCGGTATCGATATGTTTACACGCTTTCGTAGGTTGTGCGGGCGTATCGTATCCTATGCATGTGCATGCATTTCGGTATACGAACGCGGGTGAGAACGTGCGGGTGCATTGCAGTGCAGGCAATAAGCGTTCGTCTCGAAGCTTGCGTCGCCTTGACTTAATTCGTATAGAAAATTGGTGCATACAGTTCGATAATGCCGGCCGGCGTCCGTCCCTGCACAATGCGCCGTATTATTGCAGCGCGCCAGGTATTCCATTGGTTGCGGCTGTCCGCAACAGTGCGATTTGACATATGCCACGCAATTACACATTGGCTGCTCGATTCTCCGTTACGTAGACGGAAAAACTCGGCAATATTCCGTGTACCTGATGTGACCTTACGTGTATACTTGAATTGCCATAGTCGCTTCTATACAACGACATGGATTTCTATCTATTTTTTTTGTTTAATGACAATAAATATGCTTATCTATTCACATATACGCACGGTTAATTCTGCAACTTTCGTTCCGACAGATATTTCCCTGTGATATGATATCAGCAGTTTTGCCTTCGTAATTCCACACTTGATATTTTTATTCGCACTGTAAATTTTTATTTACTATGAATATTCTGTTTGGGGAAAAACATTTATTTTCTTCGACATCATAAATTGCTCTGCTTGACTGAGGTACATTGATGAGATGGGAGTTTCATTATTACGAACGAAATATCAAGACGACGATAGGCAAGAGTTGGTTATGCCCCCGTGTGAAATCAACTTGTGCCTAGGTCGCCTTGGCGATGCCAGGAAAAACTCGATCGATCGCCATTGTTTTTCCTTCATGGTCGTTGATTCGAGGCAATACAAGAGGCAACAAGCAATAAGAGTCAGCCAGTAAACGAAAAAGCGTCCGAGTCAGGGAGCTAAAAGCGATCAAGCGAACGAGAACTGGGTATAGTCGATGCTGATGCATGGCCTCTGCCAAGGACGTCTAATTCGTTTTCCAGGATACTGATAACGCTACTCCTGATCTCTACTTATACGGTGGTTCGTCTAATTATTTCTAGTTATCTCTATATTGTCTCGTTTTAAACTCTATAGTCTATACTTTGAAGTTAAAAAACATTTGTGCGACATTGCATTTAATCATTATATAAAATTTTATAAATTCTCATTTATTCAATGAAATTGCAAGAAATTTTTAATGTCACAAGTGGCAAGATACTATATTGTGCACTAAAAATATTCTGAACTTGATTTTATAAACCGAGCGCCTCATGATCTCATTTTTAACGAATAAATCGATGGCTAAGACGAACATATATTCGACTGCACTAAGCAGATTGATTTTTCCCACTGAGGTAAAAGTTTTCGAAACAAGCTTTCGAAATAATTGATCCTCTTTCTGTACAGAATAGCTTTATTATTCTCACGTTAAACCACGTCTCCGTCATAACGCTAAGCTAACATGACATTGATAAATGCACCTGTGTGTTCTCATTCTGCTGTCAGAAAATTCTACGTGACAATTGACTTTTGTAAATAGTAATAGCAGTATAATAATAGTAATGACGGACTTCATCAGACTGCTGATTATGCTGACAAGTGTAACCGTAGGAAGAGTTAAATTAATAACGCAAAATTTCGGGAATAATTAGCAAAAAAATTGCTCTGAATTTCTCTTGCGTTTTATAATAAAAGTAATAAAAGAAAAATTGACATTTGACGTATCATTAATATGTGATAGGATTAAACGACGAGTGTTATCAACATTTATTTAAAACAGCAGCTGTAGCCAAGTTTTTTTTTTCGTAAGTCCCTGCGCCAGTTTCAGCTTATTTGCCGACAGTCTACCCCTCGCGAAGGATCAACACGTGTAACCTGTACAACTTGTTGATTCCCCGCGAAACCTGAGGCAGTGGAGGCGTCTGCAAGGTCGTGCACGACCAAAATTATCGGGACTCGAGTGACACACATATCTCTATATAATAAAAATATCTCGCTGCTGCTGCCGCCGTGTCAAGAATTTAGGTTGAAAATTTAAGCCTCCTTAAACCCTCCACATAACGACTATTAATCTAGGGTTCAAGGAGGATCAAAGGAGGTTGTAAATAATATCATTTTATATTATGTAGAGTAGCCTGAAGGGTTGAGCGCGAAGCGTGTATCAGGGAGACGAAGTTCTACGGACGGAGGAGGTTCAACGATAGTCTTGAAGGACACGTGGTGCCTGAGCTTTACAGAGTCATAGTATACATCTCTCTATATTACAAAAAGAGCCCGTAGTCGCCGCTGCCACTACCGCCGTGTACAAAAATCGATAAATATAGGGCATTCCATGTCAAATAGCATATTTTGAATTTTAGGGTGGGTGGTGGAATCGAGGGACGAGCTGTGTTGATAATGGAATGGTTACGCGTGTTCCTATCATTGACCTTCTTTCCCACGTGTCTGTAATCGGTACAGGAAAATAAGGGCTCAATGACAGGGATGGGGGATCAATAACATGAAGTCTTCGTCAAGGTGTATTCGGATCGCAAGAATGCGAGAACGGGTAACGCCCGAGCCGTACGAAACTGGTGGTTTATATATATATATTTTTTTTAATTTACTACAGTATAATACAAATGCATATATTTAGCAGCGGCACACCGAACAGATAATATTGTGTTGCCTATGTACATACCTATATAACATAGCTTCCGAAAAACCAGTCCATCTCATCAAAATTCGAACGCACGTGTTTAAACAGTCTCTCTATCAACAGCAATACATCGTATTGCTTTTGAATTTGAATCGTATTGCGAGTGTTTTTGAGTCATTAGAATTCTTACGCGTTTACTAAACATCGAATTCAATTTTTTTCTTTGATAGTTTTTGGACAGAGGCCAGTTGAATCAACTTAGCGTTTTCGACTTTTAGTAATTTCTTGAATGTCATTAACTTAATCACCATGGCTCTTACACATCGCGCATGAAAAAAGGTTACTTCGTACGATAAAAAAAAAATTGATAACAACTCCGGTCCCAAAAAGATAATTCTCAACGAAATAAACCTTTAAGATAGCTTTGTCAGTAACACGTGACTGGCACTCTAATGAATTTCAAATAAATAACTATTATTCGAAATAATTAAACGTGTTATTTTAGCCTGGCAACTCTAAAGATATTGTTCTTTCCGAGTCTTCCATCATAATTGCTTATAATAGTTGATGAAACGGTCAAGCCGAATAAATAGTAACTCTTGAATATCACTGATCTCTGATTAATGTAACGATCAATTAACGGTTCGAGGGGAAATAGTAGGCAACATAGTATGTATCGTGATTCCTATCTCAATATCTTCCTCTTCCAAGATCTCACTTTTTTTTTATCCTCATACCTTCTCTCTTTTTCCGATGACGGAGTTTCTTCGGTTACTCGAGTTTCTCATCTTTCTCTGGTGTCTCGTCTAGGGATCGACGATCCTTCTTTTACAGTGCAGTCGCCGGGAAAGGACACTGATCGTGAGCTCCCAGTAGGAAAGTCGACACGCCAAGCTAATCCGCCTCCTCTTTTCTTTTTCGTTCCATCTCTATAGCGTAACTAACTCCTGTGATTCTTCAACGGTTAGTGCGGCTAGATGCAGAGTAGCGATAGCGGCACACGTATATAATATATACCATATACCTTCTAGACTTGACGTATACACGCTGCGAGGGGCGATAGAAAAGAAAAGAATGAAGTAGCGAGGCTATAAGGATAAAAGATATATATATATATATAGAGACAGTCGTAGTCGAAGTAGAATGACTGTCGCTCTCGGCTCGACAGAAGCAGCAGCGTAGCATCGGAGGCTTGCTATGAAGGAACTGCTGCTGCGGATGAGACGCCTTAGGCTCTTGCTCGGGCGAACGAGGAGGACGTTCACCTTTTTTCGTGGCTTCGGTGAGCCTTCCGAGAGCCTCTCTGGAACCGGTAACGAACGTTCCGTCTCATGTATTCGCTATGTGCACGATAATAAAAAGTGGGGATAGATGACTGTCAGCGATCGTCGCGGCGACTGATGGCAATTTCTCATGAGACTACTTCGCGAATCCTACATTCGGTCTGTGTAATTCAATATAAAAGTAAGGTTTTTCACTCATAACAGATCGTAATTACGTATAATGATTAATGCTACGAGTTACGTCATATTTAGCGAACCGTAATCGTCTGTTCTTTCGTATGGAAAACACTTTTCAAAGCGGCAGTCGAACAATTGCTAATCTCTATTGGCACATCGGCAGACGTTCGTAGCACTTGGTACAATGTAAAACCTTTTGTTCAAAAGGTTTATTCTTGTGTGGTGGGTTGTAAATCCGTCCTATAATTACGACGTCAATGATCTGTGAACAAGAGAGTTATATTTTGGCATCATTCAGCAAGTTACGTTCATACGTACTTCGATTCGTTTGAATTTGCCTGTCTGTCACCGCTCAGCTTAGCAGACGACCAAGTGCTGCTTCACGATACTTCAGTAGATAAAATACTTATTTGTAATTCATGCATCATTTTTGTGCGGGTTAATTTTTTTAATATAGTTCTCGTATTTATCCTCTGCCTATCGACATTTTGTAGTATCGATACAATCAAAAGTTATTGCGTAATCAATTATAAATCGATACACATTTATTGAGAAGCGAAACATGTACTACGTGACGAAGTGCGAAAGAGGCAGCACTATAAGAATCGCGTGAGTACGAGAGAGAGAGTCACATGGTACAGATTTTACTTCGCCTGTTTATGCTTCGGGTTTTGTCGAAAACTATTGGGAGTCATCATGACAGCGCCATCAGTCTTCGTGCACGCAGCGAATATGTACAGCTTGACGAGCAAATATGAAGTAGCTGTGTTGCTTACTTAGGAGTTATATGGTGCTCACGCTACACTGTGTTCTACTTTGACAACCGTGGACGCTATATGGAGTTGAAGCTCTGCACTGTGAATATCACAACCCCAACTTCGGTTACTGAAGTGTTGGTGAAACACTTCGCTCGGGTACTCCACTTTCTTGGGATCTGGGTCGTCATCGGATCGTTAGTAAATGCATCTCTGCCGACAGCTGGGGAGAGAAAGAAGCTCTGAATGAATACGCAATTTGTCACTCCCGAGAAATGTAGTTCCGATATTATTCTAAAATTTTTATGAAAATTGACAGGTTGTTTTCAAGGCACGATACATATGGCCAAAATTTGAGACCCATTTTTTGTTTTATGACGGTATTTTATCTTTTTGCAAAAATTAGCGCAAAGAGTAGAGGAAATTTTTTTTTTTTTAATCCCATTTCAAACATACTTTCAGATTAAAGAAATGAAATATACAATTTATTCTCAGTGTATATTTCGATTCAAAAATAATATTAAAATGAGAGGTAATTTAAAGACAGAAAGTTTTACAATTAATCCGATTATTTAGATCATTCTAAGCGAAGTGGCTTCGATGAAAACTATGAGGAGAAAGGAAATATAAGTAGACAACGACTGCGGAGCTTCTTCTACGAGGAAGCAAAAGAGATGAAGAGAGAGAGAGAGAGAGAGAGGGAGAGAGAGAGAGAGAGAGAGAGAGTCAGGTGCATCGGTGAAGCGCCAACGGGATATTCAGTCTCTCAGCTTGTCCTAGACATTCCAATGATTTTATTTAACTTTACGCAGCCCAGTCGCAGCGCCTGGCATTAACGCGAGGTAGAATTTCGCCATAAATGGTTAAGGTAAAGAAAAAAGTGTCGAGCCCGCAAAATAACTCTCAGCTAAATTGCTGAGTAGCTGAATCGTGGTTTGGCCGAATTTGCAGCGGTGGAAGTTTATACACACAAACATATATATATATATATACTCGTCGGTTTGGTGCATGATAATGATGATAATATATATATATATCATCATGCGCCCGTCGGTGAATTCACGAGCATTTCTTCACCGCAGACACTTCGTGTGAATTCTAATGCCAATAATAAAATAGCAATCCTTCGAACGGGCGTGACACCGCCAAGTCAATCAAAATTCCGAGTTGCGGGAAAGCCCTCTGACAGAAATCCATCACTCGTCACGGTTGTAAACATTTACCAAAGAAATAAAAACTCATTTCGCCATTTTTTTAAATGTAAAATAAATAACAATTGAGTTTATAAATTTATAATCCGGATCTTCTATTTATCTGTGATTATACATTTTAACAAAAATCTACGTATTTCACGTAATAGAACATTTTATTAAAAAATCTATAAATTATATGATTGATCGTTACAATCGTAAATCGACATTTTTTCAAACAGTGCTGACTTTTATTTCTTCTGATGCAAATGTATATGCCAATAAATATCAATAGCTAATAAATTTATTTCTTACTATTCATCGCGATGTGCAAGCTTGACAGTTTTTTTTTATTTTCTGTTTTACAACCTTACAAAGTATGGAACTTCCTATTAACTCCTAATATAGTAAATTCATTTCAAACGGCTGATAAGATAAAAAAAAGTCCATTTTACGTTGCGTTGCTCTGCACTTGTTTCGATAGCGAGAAGCAGAACGATTGGAATGAAGAGAAAAAAAGCAATAAATATACCATCGGAGAGAAGCCGTGGACGAAGGAAGGGAAGAGTATAAAGAACTCGATGGAAGAGGCAAGATTCCTCGATGTGGTGTAGAGGAAGATATAGTGAATGTGCATAGTCAGGCGGTCAGGCAGTACGAAGGGAAGTGGCAGCGGCTCTGACCTTGGAGACCACGAGTTCCGCATTGTTGGAGCGTGGCAGAGCCTCCCCAACGTTCCGATGTCTGCAGAAGAGTCCATGTTAGTAGCGGGACTCCGTATATACCTTTACACTATACATTTTACTACATACATGGCCTGCATTGCCTAGTACCTACGGACAGTAAGACTTTTTATATTTCCCTGGATCGAAAGTGGAGAAAAAGGAAACACAATCCGTTGGATTATGAGACGTTCAGCTGTAGGATTCGATAACGAATAGCACTGATATGAGTAAAATTAATATTTGGATTTAATTGAATAAAATCACAATAATAGCATCTACCCAATTGGTTATAAAATTTATAATTACTTCAATTAACTCTGAGAAACAATAATTATTTATTATCATTAGTTTAAGGATAATTAATGATTGAATAAGTTGATTGAATTTGTCGAGTGTACTTGAATAATTTTTGCCAAATTGACCAATCCGGTTGTACGGTTTACCACATTGGGACGCTCTAGATTAGATTGTCATGAGTACTACAAATGAAAATCAGGCAGAATGACTTTAAAGGTTTCGGGCGGCTTCAACTTGACCGATGCTCGGGAGGACAGTGGTATGAGCCATAAACAAACATTTATTCGTACCATCTTGTGCCGTGATTATCTTATATAAGCGACCTCACGATTATACCCTGATGATGATTTTATACTGTGCCACGGAAAGACTATACACTAATGGTTATATCATAGGTGGTCTGTTGGGTCTTTGACTTGCCTTGTGGTGAATGCTCACACGATCGCGTCAATGATCTTGTACTACGTGTGTAATAGTCTCTGGCGCGTCTGGTTTATCAATAGATTCTCTCTCTCTCTCTTTCTCTATCTCTCTTTCGCTATTCAACCGGTTGGTAACACTGGCGGCGGCACTGGCGAACCTAGTTTGGCTGAAAGGAAAGGTCGATGATCTGGCGGTTACCTTGGCTATGCCTTCTTGCCTAACCCGTATTCTCTTGCAACATGATGTACATAATATTCGCATTATTCTTACGTTAACATACCTAAACAAATTTAGCTTAAATTGGAGAATCACGAAGATTATTACGACAATTAATTTTTGACTAAGAAAATTGATAATGTAGCTTAAGAATAACAGATCGGTGTCTATAAATTCGTATTGTCTTATATTTTTGCTCAGACACTCGGCCAAGATGTACTGATGGCAACGAGGGAAGAAGAATGGGGCAATGTCCTGTGTCTGCGCGAGAAGGGAACCTGTGGCGTTGTTCTCAGAGATCGTTTGATGACGGACGCTGCTCTTGGCGGACCAAGACCCATCAAGTCCGAGCACAGTTACAGCCTTGCATGCAGTGCACCGGCGAGCCCTGCGACACCGGGTGCCAGTCCTCACACACCTAATTCCATGTCTATTCAAGGATTTACCGGTACCACATGCCATATCGGTTCCATAAATACCAACGCCAACTCCGTCGAACACCACAAGACTCTCGAACTTCGCAGTAGAATTGATGGTACATGAAGCATTATTTAACTTATTAACAGAGGAAAATAGTATTTGACTTAGAAGATAAATAAAATATTTGCAGAGAAGTTTATTTGAATTTAATAGAAATATTTTAAATTGTATATTGTTTAATAGTTTTCATTTAAATTGAGCCCTTCGTTGACTAATATGACATAAGATTGGGGGTTGTTCAATATCCTTGATATCTCTGACTTACTTACAATTAGTAGCACGCGCAGTTCTTATTACTCTTTGTTAACATAACGAGCGGTGCTCGAAGTCGAATGAATCAGCGAAGGCACGCAGATAAACGATACAGATAATCTCGGATCAAATGTCGAGGTTGTATCGTGATTTCTGACCTCAATTTCTGATCGCTTAGTTATTATCCAACCGAACCCGGAAAGCAAACTGCATGTCGCTTTTTTTCTCATGGGCTTTTCTAAATTTTATTGGTTTGCACAGATATGGAGGAAGAGTGCTATCCTGCAATCTCAATGGATACGGCGTCAGGACGCGGCGTAAACTCCTTGTCAACGCCCGCGCAAATTTCCTCGACTCCCGTCGGTCACACACTCGTATCCTCGAGATTACAGTCGGTACCTGAAGAGAACGATTGCACAAAAATCAAAGGAGAGCCCTTGAGCGCTCCCAATAGTCCAAGCGAGCCGGTAGCACCCTGCCAACTCGTCGACGACAAAATCCCTATAACTATGGTTGCTCCACACAGACTTCACTTCACGAGAAATCATCTAGCTCTGCAGACAAGCGACAGCGAGGAAGACGACGAAGAATATTATCAGGTAACTCATAAGAATTTAAAGAAAAAAGTATTTTTCTTTATACTTGAATTTTAATTATCCCAGAGTCACGAATTTATAGTTTATGATATGGCAGTCATGATTTATATACTACTTTTTTTTATTAAGCCTTAAGGAAAGGGGCCACTGATTTATGGAAAAAATGTTTTTAAAATAATTTTTATTAGTAAAAAAATCGTATAAAAATCTCCTACGATTAACAGTTCGTAATGTTGTTCCGTTTGGGTGAGAAAATCAGCAAATTCAAGTACAAAAAATTGAAGAAGTTTTATTATTTTCATGATTATTTTCTGTTAAAAAAAATAAAGCTCTCACAGTTTCTTATATTTGGATCTCGAGATTTATTTATATCATCAGAACATCGTTACAAACAATCATTAGTGAGGGATTTTTTAAACAATTTTGGTTTATCGATAAAAAAAATAAAACATATTTTTGTACTGATAGTAGCAGAAAATCTGCTGGATACTCTAAAAACGTGTTAATTGCTTTAAAAAATATTTTTACAGAGCATGGAACTCGAGGAATTCGATATTAAGTGCGAAGGAAGCGAGACGAGCGTCGACGGATCGCGACAAAGACTTCCACCAACACCACCGAGCAGCGCTAGTTCTGACAGCGAGGGTACAGCGTCTGTTTCCTGTTCGCCAGAGCGCAGGGACTCTCAGAGCTCTTCCGGCCATGTACAAAATCTTCGGGGTTTGCTCGAGCCGAGGCTCTACGTGACGAACGGAAGTCACACGCACACAACCAGGCAGCCCATACACACCTCCCTCATATCTTGCCAACCGGTAAGACGAAACTGTTGCTGGGATTCACCGTGACTTTCTATTCCGGATGTAGGATTAGTATTTTCTACAGATTCCATTTTTGTTTTATCGCCCGCAGAAAGGCTCGACGGGGATCCTTACACTGACGGACGAGGAGAAGAGGACACTAATCGCTGAAGGATATCCCGTTCCTACAAAGTTACCTCTCACCAAACACGAAGAGAAGTCCTTGAAGAAAGTTAGAAGGAAAATAAAGAATAAGGTAGGAATAAACGGAACGTTAAAGAAATTTAGTCTGATTCTATACATATTTTGTTGAAAAATACTGTGGACAGTATTGGAAACGAGGCTATTCTCAGATACATGTTTTTAAACATTCAGAGACGAGAGACTTTGTTTATTTTGGGAACAGATAGCGTGGTCTAATTTTGTTTGGAAGAACAATGCACCTGTGGGTATTTCATTTTCTTTTATACAATGACAGAAAGTACATTTTAACGTACCGCTTCAATTTATTTCGGAATTTTTTGACGACAGTGCGTTACCTGGCCCATTCAACAAAATCCGTATAACGCACCAGTGCTTCACCCGTATTTAAAGTATTAATTATTTTTTTCTACATGTTAATCGCAAAAATCATACCAATTATCGTCTTGCGTCAATTTTAGGATTCATTTTTTATTCTTTGTTGAAAAGTTATTACGTAAATTAAGCTTCTTCTTTTTTTTTCCAAGATTGTATTCATAAATGCGCGAGCATATAAACGATAAAGAATCGGAGATAATTTGAAGTTTTTTGTTTATGTTACAGATATCCGCACAGGAATCTCGCCGCAAGAAGAAAGAGTACATGGACGGTCTCGAGAGGAGGGTTACGCTGTTGACCAACGAGAATACGTCTTACAGAGGCCGTCTCACAAGCCTCGAAGAAGCTAATCGGGAATTGATGAAAGAGCTTCAGCGTCTGCAGTCTCTCGTTGAAATGCAGTCTTCCTAATTTCCACGAATAAAGTGATTCGCGTTGCCAAAGGAATCGAGTCTTCCGGTGACATGCCAGCATTCGTTGTCAGCATTCGCTCGGAACACAGGCTCGATACTGGAATCGATTATAGCCGGGATGTACTCGCGATCGTACACCTCCAACAATTATTCTCGCCGTTGGAAAGCCATCGGCGGTGGATGATAGCGTGATCAGCCTTGTAAGCAGTACTTCCTCGCTTCTCTTTTACGGTTCCACTTCGATGATAATGGAAAGTTACTAAACAAGAAATTCCGTTAGTCTTGATGAGCGAAGTATGAACCGGAAGGTCCATACTTCTTGTTTGCATATAGGGTTCCTGTCATTTTCCTTTTTTTACGCTACGACGTTTCGCTGAAAATAATTGTGCTAATGGGTACTGGTTTGAAAATCACGGAACTGGGCTTTCAAGTACAATCGCATGTTCGTTAATGATAAACAATTGTTATTACCATTTTTTTTTTACTTGGAATTTGTTTTTCATATACCCTGGCTAATATATAATTAAAAACATCGTGCAAAGTTTTCGTCAATGATCAATCGTTTCATATCGACGACTTTTTGAAATAGATCTTATATCGTCTTTACCGGTTTCCGTTGAAAATATGAAAATGCAAATCTATGAGTCATAAATGAAATCTTTGTACGTCCTGTTTCTCCCAAAATGAACCAAAGTATATGAAAAAAAGTGTTAAAAATAAATTTTCGATTTTGAAGCGACTTTTCGCCAATTGCCTGCTCGCCTAAACGTTTCATCTACTGAACGCTGTGAAATTAATTATAAACCAGAAAGCTATCTCTGTCCGATGTTATTACACTGGAATCTTGCTTGCTTTACACGTCTTGTTTCGATTAGTCACGAGAAAAGTACTTTCACTCGAGTGGAAAGCCTTGACTCGGCGACGATGATAAAATGTATTTTTGTAAATTGCTAAAACGCGCTTCTCAAGCTGCACTGGAATCGCTATTCGGCGAAATATTCAAAGTTCCAAGTAGAAAGTAAGAGACACTATATTATTATAATTATGTTTAAAATTGCGACTGCATGCGCCTTCATCGATTCGTCCAATGGCTCATATGCTGACTCCGCATCTTCCGTCTAAATTCATATATATATTTGAGAAAAACAATTAAACTATATTATTGTTAGCTACTTTATTATCTATAGCGAAATTGTACAAAGTTTTAATGGTAAGGTTTATCAAGACGAAAGTGTCCATTATAGTGCAGTTAATTAATATTACGCATAATATATATAAATATATATTTCAGATTCATATTATCCCTCGTGCAAAGGTTGAAAATATATAGCTCATATAAATAAATAAGTAAATATATATATATAAATAGAATATTGTAATTGTAGGTGACAAATTATAGCAACGTTGGCTACATGATTTTCGTTAACGAGTCCACGTATGTTATCGCGGATAAATAGGTTAAGAGAAGGTGAAACCCCTCTCTCTTTCTCTCACTCCGTCGTTATCCCGTAAACGAACCTATTCGTTCAAATTCTTTCTAGGATGTCGGATCTTTACATATAAGAGCAAAGCTTCACATGGTGCACAAGACATCAATCTAATATGTAAACCTTGTTTTAACATTTGAAATCTCAATGCATCCTATAACAAATATTCTAGAAAGGTTTGTTATCAACTAAGTAGGTTTCGTCTCGCGTTAAGGATATTCGTGCCGAAGCTGCGAAATGAGAATATGAGAGGGGCCGCGCTGAAAAAGCTCGCCAGTGAGCGAAAAAGCGTTCACCGCGTGATGGAGCTAAAGATGGATAGACACCGAAAGTCATTCGTTTGTTTGGCAAATCTTAAAAACTGTTGATCATTTTCGAATTCAATTAGAAATTGTATTGACGCGTCTCTTCCGATTTGTTAGGTTTTTTTTCTTCAGATTGAAATAATAGTGGCAGAAAAATTCGCTTCGTTAAAAATCGTTCTATTGTCGTAAGCCGGCTTTCCTGATTTTCTACGTATAATTGCGTCACTATGCGTACAGCACCCTTAACTAGAAAACCTGATCGTTAAATTTTTTGAAGAAAATTATAAAAATTGAGCGTACATTATTCTACAAACTAGCTGAATTCCACCGCAATCTGACAGAAACTCATTTTGACACAAACATTTTTAATCCTAGAGAATGTCGGGACACTGTGGTCCTGTTTCTTCTAAACACGAGAAAATAATAAATATTTTAAGCTTTTTTTTTATAAATACAATATGAAATCTTATTGAAAACGCAGATTTTCTTTTTTCAGATTTTTTATAGCTACGCAATGTGAAGATAAAAAAAAAACAAAAAAATATTCACGATATTTGTGGTGTCCGATTCTAGGGTTAATTGTGAGAAAGGGTAATGAGAAAGAATGTTTATTCATCGACTGTCAAATTTCATCGAAAGTATTGTGCTTATAGGTGATAAGTGTATCTTAAGATTTAAATAGTATCTCGCGTCGCATAAGAGGACGAAAGGGAACGGATAGTTCATTCGGATTCGTGGCGCGCGATGAATCCGTCCACGAGAATGATCGGATATCGCGTTAGTTTCTATATTATTTAGATTTCACGTTGCGCTCCGAGCGTGCACGATAGGTGCGGGAAATCGTGCAATTTGCGTGTCATTTTGTGGCCGATCAGTTACGTCGATAATTTTTCTCTTGCGAAAAAGAAAAATGCGTTGAGCTTTGAAAAATAATATATATATCTAAAAGTGCTGAACATCGAGTGCGGGCGGGTGATCGTGCAATTTATTAAAAAAAAAAAAATTTTCTGTAAGACTTCGGGCCGTTATTGATAATATATGAATTCTTGAATCTACAAACTTGAACTTTGGGTCGATGACCCAAGAGTCGATGACCGAAATGAATTGAATGATGTTACACTAAGACCGTAGTTATAAATAAAATATCTTAATTGAATTTCGCCGGGTTCAAGGGATACTTATTTCTCGGAACGTTGCCAAATACACACGAGTCACGTGGTTATCGTCCGATGCTGTTGATTTGCGTTTGTCTATATCGCGAAAGACGTTGACATAGCGAATTGCATCGTCGCATCACCGTTCATTTATTCGATAAGTCATCATCTGCTGACGTCAATGTTTCAGTTTTGATCCTTTCGCTTCAAGAGCATTAGTATGTTTCTACAGATCGGTTCAAAAAATTAAGTTAATGTTGTTTAATTACTGGTTAATTTATAATCAGATCTAAAATTGCGAGCTTGTAAATAAAAATAATTATTCAAGATAATTCTGTTATTTCCGCGCAAATAATAAATGAATAAAATAATAACATTTTGAACATTGTTTGTATTTAAATTTAAAATTTACCAGAATAATGCTATAGCGAAAGGATGAAAGTTATTGAATCAATCCTCTATGGTCAATAGTCGAATCGAAGTCGGTCTCTTCCATTCCAACAGTGCGCTACACTGTACCATCGATCCATCGATCCATCGTTAAGCAACTTATTACGCGTATTCGACGATATACACAAATTATATTTAAAAAATTATATATATATATATTCTATGAGTGAAATAGAATTCAATATTGCATAGTGTGTACGGTATCACTACGAGGTGACTTAACGACGAAAATAATAATTAAAAAAGTTATGTACAGTGCCGAGAAAAATGCCACTGAGCTCTTGATCATGTTGCTCAACGTGCCTCGTATGGTTGATTATTATAAAAAATATAACTACGTTAAAATTGTACATACTGGACGCGAAAGAAATAAATGTATGCGAAGTTCCGAGGCATAATATTATGTTATTAAAAGAGCAACCGATTGAGGAACGAAGCGGTGTAAAAGTGGATAGATAGCAGCGGGCAGTTAGTTTATGATTATTTGATGCTTATTCGGCGTCGACTCTGCATCATTTCCAGCGGAGCACGCGTCCCGTGTTGGCGCGTGCTCGTGTGTGGTATGGGTGTTGTATGAAAATAATGAATAAACACCTGTGACCTAATACTCTCGTGATCCGTTTATACTTCCTTGTTTTACTATACACACGTGGCACACAGATAGCGCGGAATTTGAAACCCTCGATGATTCATCGCGAGGTTGACTCGATAACGCTCTCGTTGCCTCTACACACTTCTCTCCAGCACTAGGGCTGCTTCCCTCTAATTCTTTATCGATACTTATTAACGAAATATCAGAGACCAGATCAAATTTCCCAACTGTTTAAAACCTTGGTCTGAGATCTGATGCCCAGTTGGTTCAATCCTTTCAACATTCACAAGATATGAGGAAATTGTTGAGTCTCAAGGCGAGGCGAAACCTCTATACTCCACTCATGAGTGCGAGAGATATAGGCTTGTATGATGCTCACGGTGGAATGAAAGAGAAACAGCACATTTGTGTAAGTATGGAGGTTTCGCCTCGCCTTCATGAAATATTACAACTGTATCTCTCGGTTATTGTGTCTATATGCTTGAAATGTATGCTCAGGGGTATTCTGAACTTTCGATCTAAACAAGAAAATATATGTTTACGGAATTCGAAACAAGAACAATGTGAATCATTGATTTGTTTTCATATAAACACAAAATGATTTCCCTCCTTAAAAAATTAAACATGTTCTTATAGGAAATGAAATTTATCAAATCCAATCGTTTTTTTGCTTCGTAAATATTGGTGTTTGCATACTTCGAGCTATTTTTAGAGAAATGTGCTGTGTGTTTAATTCAACTTGAAGTATGCGTGCATTTTGGACCACTTCATCGATTATTTACTGAATTATCTTTCCATTTTGCAGATTTTTTTTTCGATTTCATCGATGTGATTAGAAAGATAAGTAGGGAATAGATAGTTATAATATTGCGTAATACTAACTGCGTAATATTGTTTTTATTCAGTTAACATTATTTTTTTACTCTAGAGTCAGTTCCTCTGTACCGTCGTCTTGAACTCTCCTCTCGAGAGCAGCCAAACTCAGCGGAGCATCAATGTCGATCATTTTTTCCACGACAACCGTTTTACTCTTTTCGATGTCGCGCGTCGATCTGTATAAAGGATTCGAGAATCTTTTACTGCTCGTAGACAGTCTGTCCACGTCGCTCTCCTCTTCCAGACGCTCCGCGTCTTCAACGATAATATTTGAAGCAAGATCCACATCACCCTCCGCCACGTTTTTGAAACGCGCAAATCCAAACGTTCCTCCGAACCTTGGTTTCCGTTCCGATCGAGAACTCTGTCGACCTGCAGAGAAAGCTTCTCGCCATTCTAAGCATATTCTGGAATGAAGAAATTAAAAAATAAATAAAAAATCAAAATGATGATATGTATCGAGCGAAGGAGACACGAGAAACATATGTTAAGGTTCGATTGATTATAAACACCAAGATTTTTAATTAACACGCTTAATATATTTATTAAGGAACCGAAGTTAACACGTGAAAATTGTTTTTAACTCTGACCGGAACAGCTTAAAAATGGATTAAATGATCAATTTTTTGAAGATTCAATGAAAATTAATTTAAAGAAACGATGAAAGAATTGCGCTGAGACCCTTGCAGCATATGCCTATGCAGCAAAACTACTGAAATATGATGAAGAAATACGATGCGGACTCGCAGCTATTCGTGAGCGAATATAAATTTACTGAAATTGGAGATTTACTTCCAGCGCGAATGATGTTCCCCATGGAAACAAAGTGTACTCGCGATATGTACAGAATAAATAATTATATCTTCTAGCAACAAGTTCCATTTCTTTGAATACACTTCTTTCCCGCGTAGCATTTAGCCTGCAGTTCAGTGGGCCAAGGAGCTAGAAATACCGTATTTATCAGCCTATTGGAAATTAATTGCACTGGCAAACGGTGCCAATAAATCGAACACCAACATTTTTTCTGATAAACTTGTGAAATGAACCCTACTTTTACCTACTTAGAAGTCTAAATTAATTATTCCTGTGTCCGAGCCCGAATTCTTCCCCTCGGAAGATAAAAATTAATGTTAACGTAAAAATATTGTTACAGTCTGGATGACTTTCTTTAGTTTATTCAAGAGTGAGAATTTAGTGAAGAATTAATTATAAAAGGGAGGAGGGAATTGCCTGGACATAACAATAATTTTTTTAAAATTCTTAAATGTAAATCTTGAAGAATAAAAAAATGTGTAATGTGACGAGAAGAAATTAAGCAAGGTACCGATTATGGTTTTTGTACCATTTTCTCGACCTTGTATTTTATAGCATCAGTCACTTTTCCAAAGTTTTTTTGTTATTTTACAATCAGAATTTTATTCTCATTACTTTCAATAAATGTACTGCTTTTGCGCTCAACAATTGTGTCAATAACAATTTACAATCAGAATTTTATTGTCATTATTTTCAATAAATGTACTGCTTTTGCGCTCAATAATTGTGTCAATATAAAATTATATTCTGTTACGAGTAAGATCGTCTAAGAACGTAACCGTTTTAATGCTTATTTCTCTAATTGGAAAACTTTAAAGTTTCAATTTTGCTACACGTAGTAGTAAAATTCAAATTGTTGGAAGTCTGTTCATGTACTTCCTTCGACATCATGACAAACGTTATGTTTTCTCTAAAATCAACAGACCTCGCCGCGCTCCAAGAATTAAAATAATGAATTTGAAAAGAGTTTTGCAGTTGGTCGGTAGGGGTCTGCTTCCTATCATTGCCGTAAGTAACAAGTGACTGGTTAGAATCAAGAAGAAGTCGAGAAAGAGAAAAGGAAACGCGGAGCGGAGTAAAATAAATTTGAATTAATGATCTTCTTAAAATTTTAATTCTTTAGAATTACAATTATTTAAAATTATAGAAATAAAAAATGTGAATATAAATTTATTAAGAATTTGATGGCTGTTATCATAATTTCGAAGTTAAGGAGCTTTCGAAAATATTTATATCTGTAATATTCTGAGTTTGTTTAATGCCAATGTTAAATATTGTCATTCTTATATTAAAAATATTTAATCATTTTTAAAAACGTATATTATTTCTTAAACGTTGTGACTTTGCTCTTTAAACTACTCGTTAATATAATTAGCTATCATCCTGATTCCGTATCAATGAGCATAGAATGCACATTGCACGACTGTTGCACCTGTTAACAGTTGACATATATGTCGATTATGCATAATATCCGGTTTTATAGCTTCCTGGAATATTGTACAATAGTACGATAGAGACCATGCGGGAAGTTCGAGAATAAACTTTCCATCGAGAGTACCCGGACGAGAAGTAATCAAGGTTTATTTCTTCTCCCTCCCTTTCTCTCTTTCTCTCGCTACGAACAGTTTTGCAAGTATATAATGTCGCAGGTCTCTGCTAAAATCAACTTCGATCCTCCTTCAAATGAATTAATAAACTGTTTGCCGTGGCTTGAATAAGGAGCTGACTAATTAAATGGTACAACGACCAGCCTGCTGTTCGCGGGTGTGAGAACTGCTGGATTGAGGACTGATTTTAAGGGGTCGAGAGAGTGAGAAAGAGAAATAGCGTGAGAGAGATTTCGTTGAAACTTTGAATTCAAAGCTTGGATCCGCGAGAAGAAATTATGCCGGGAGTCGAAATGCTAAATCGCAAACGAGAGGGCGCACAGTATGTGCCGTTACCCTTAATGTAGTATATTGCAGTACTAGTACAAATGAAAAGCTCTCCCCTCAACTGACGCGGTATGTCAGACTTGGCGCCTTTCCGAGACCGTCATTGAGAGCAAAGACCCGAGCACCTCGTCCCGAACCTCAAAACTTTCTCACCCTCTTTATTATCTCAATGATTGACGCGCCTTCCTCCTCTGTGATCCTCGCAAGAGAAATAGCTCCCTCGCGACAGATTCGCCGGATTCATACATCGTCAATTACAGACCTTCCAGAATCATCAAAGGATACGCCCGTCGACTTTAAGGGGTCTAAAAATAGTAGTTACAGAGTCTAATTTTCTTCCGTAGAAGCGAAATAGAGCAGCGGTATATGCCACATATGAAATTTGAATTCTCCACAGTAGTAACAGAGGGCGTGATGGGGCAATGCGGATTACTTAAGGGAAATACGCATATTTCTGATGATAAAAAAAAATCATCTTCTAACGAGTTACTCGTAGGTTCGAATAAATAAAAACTGTTCATTTGAATAACAACAACATTCTCGAATATATCTTTTTGCAGAATTTCAAACAAAATTTGCTTCTTACTTATATTACTCATACTCCCTGGTCATACAGGTCACTTCGGATTCAAGTCAATAAATACTACAAGAATAGATTGCTTTCATAAAAATTATCAAGTTTTTCTTCACTAGTACACAATTGGTTTACAAATAAATAAAAATGATAGTCTTAAGCTTTAAAAAAATAGAAAATCTGAATATTTAAATGTATACGTAAAATAAGTGCCATTTCGATATTATATCGAGATCTATTGGAATTAACTTGGATTACCCCATTTTCCTCATATCGAACCACTCCGTATTTTTCAAGAATTTCTCTGCTAGCTCATGTTCAACGAATTACATAACTGTATGAACGTGCATATACTCTTATGAATATAGCGTGTCTCATATTCCGTGTAATTACTTTTCCCCTGACCTTCTCTTCACATCGAGAAGTCATACACACTTAAACAAGCGTAGCGCGCAATGTTACGAGTGAATACGCTACTATAGTCGTACAATACGTAGGAGTAGAGTGCAGATACACAGTCAAGCGGTGATAAGGGGTCACGACTATCGCATCCGAGTCTCTCGACTCTCTTGTTGAGAAGTAACGAAAATATGGTGGCAACCGCTAGCCACGATCGTCGAGTATGCCGAACGAAAATGTTTTGCAAAGGCGAAGGAACAATACACAATAATGGTCTTTACACGTGACTTCACATATCGAGCACTTTCTTCTCGTTATATTAGCCCCTGAAGAGACCATCGAAAGCTCTAGAATAGACGCGGTAATATCTGTTGCGCTTCTCGAATCGTTGTATTCCTGAACTCGAAGGCACAGAGGAGAATTTAATAAAGGTTTTTAATTAAATCTCGTGAGAAGATTATACAGCTGCAAGAAGGGCTCTTCAGGACTAATCTGATTATGTGGATAATGTGTTTTATGACAATGGCGTATGGCGACGTGGCGACAATGTCAGCCACGTTATTATGGAAGAAAAGTAGAATTCTCTCGATGTAAAAATCGATTTTTTTTCGTATTTGTATTGAAAGTAATTATTTTGTGGAATAATATTAACTCTTGAGATACGGGTGACTCAATGGTGCGCCGTAAGGATAATGTTTCATTGGCTGAGTAAGGCGCGGAGAATACTCAATATATCGTCGAAAACTTCCGAATTAAATTCGAGAGTCACGTTAAAGTGATTTTTTTTCATTGTATAAAAAGACATTTATTACACACGGACGCATTATTCTTACAAAGAACTCCATGATAATACGATAATTTTTCTCAATAAAAAGGTTCCCCGTTTATGAAGTTTTAAGGTTCTTTGTAGAATCATTTAGTCAAAAATTTGTTAAGACTTAGCGTACGTGTATAAGCCAATGTGTTATCCGAATGTTCGTGTCATGTTGAGATAATAACAATTGAAGCTGATATGATTATCATGCATTTATATAACAAACACGCACGAACGACACGTTTTTCTTGCTATCGTCTGAACGAGATTAAAAAATTTAAAACAAAACGAAAATATTTTAGCGAATCTTAAAAGGAATATGTTAATGAACATTTTCGTTATTGCTCTTGAGATATTGGGAATTAAATAGAAATGTGGTAGCGTGTGAGTGTCGCACGTATCTGTCACACATAATTCTACTGCACATCGCAACTCGCGCATCTATCTACACCGATGAAGGCGCACTGCAGCGATGGGTATCTCTTTCGTATTATCTCCGCGAGGTGTAATATTTTACAGCTGTAAAGACGAAATTGAAACGTCTCGGTGATAACGATAAAAGATTACTACAGAGATTTTTTTTTCATAATTCACATCTGCTAAGCCATTTGCACAGAAATGACAAAGTTTGAAGTGTAGCGGGGCTTTAAATTTTGGCGAATTTTATAGTATTATGTCTATAATTATTTATTTATGAGAAGCAGTGATATATAAGTTAAATTTGTTGGGTGTTTATGTACAAGAAATTGTAATAAATAAAATAAATAATGACATTTAAATGATTACTTACAGCGAGTATGAGTAGCCATAGTAAGGAAACACTACGAGCAGCAATAGTATAATAATCACAGGAATTCCGAGTAATGGACCCAAAACGGTTTTCATCGGTGAACCATCCAGAGCAGATCCGGTAGCCTCGTTTGTTAATATCACGAAGCCGTCATCTGCACTCGCAAAACAGAGAATGATGTTGAATACTCGAAAGAAAAAAATATTGCGCAAGAATGGAGGAAAAACACAAACTCAAACCTATCAATGCTTTTGAGAGAATGTCAATGGCTTCCTGGCTGTTTATTCCAGAATATTCTCCTTTCTCGGCAATCAGGACTTCGGCATTGCCATCCCATGTATTTCTAATGTGCCACGTTACAACACCATGGAAATTGTCCAAAATCTTGTTCACTCGAGTCTCGATCTCGCGAGCTGAAACCTTGCTTGACAAACGAAGCCTGCCCCCGCAAAAGTCGCAGCAGTGACCCTCTACCTGGCGAATTTTTAATGAGAATGCTTTTATACGTCCTCTGTGTTGTATTCAACCGAATGAACATTAGAAAACTAATAGATAGAGTGCCGTTTTCTACCTGTAATGGATATTTGCAGGCAGGGGGGCCACATTTATCTGCTTGCCACATATAGGAACATACTTCTTCGGCGAGAGAATTATCCTCGTGACAGGTACAGTGGGTGCATTGGGTTAATTGATTTTTGTTTGTGTATCTGTCACCACCGGAAGAAGAAATATATGTGAAATAGTATTCAATTCAAGAAAAGCAGGTTATCAATGGCGATCTTGATGTGAGATTGGTTCGGGTTGGATTTGAAGTGCGTTATAATAAGTCGAGGTCAAACCAACATTTTGGTTAGTGCAAAATTTAAATCTAAATTCAATTGAGATTTTTCTGTCACTTAACCGTTCGGTGTTTTAAAACCAACTATGTTTCGAATATTCCATACGTATGTTGCTGATGATTCATGGACAATTGGATTTTAGATATCCAACCGCAATTCTACCGTCTTAAACGTAACTGGTCAACTTTCATTTGGGCTTTCAAATTTTGACCTTGACTCAACATCCGACCATTCAATTTAAAAAGAGTTACAGTACGATTGGATTTGTAAAATTCAATAGTAGTCGGGTTATAATAATTTTAAGATAAGACCACCAATGACGTTTCATAGATTCACATTTTTTAAACAAAACTGAAGCTTTTTATCGTGCGATATTAATTGTTTTTAACGTATCACTAGTAATTCAGCCAAACGGAATGATTGGAAACGTTTTTCTAGTTTATATCGGAATATTTGTCAGAAATATGATTTGATAAATACAAATGAACACCATTTGTATTTAATTGAACTAGGACTCTAGTCCTTTCTACCTCTAAATACCTCCAAACGTGAACCTATGAATGATCATTTGAAGTATTTCATGTCTTGAGTACCAGGAAAGCATTTTGTTATCTCTTTTGTCAAACTATGCAGCTGTATACATGATATTGAGAGAAAAAAATGTTATAAATTCATGAAAGTTATCAAACAATCATAAGTATGTTTATGGTTTTGATTAAATTATGAGCATATGTATTGATATATACGTGACGGTCAAGCGATGGCCGGTGAATTCTCTCGGTTGGCTTGCGAGTTCTCGCCATTCCCACTGGCTGAGTGACGTCTTCTCGTCAGCGATTCGGACTGCTGATACTTGAACATCAACGTTGGGGAATGCGATGCTGAGAGCTCGATTTTTGCTCGGTAATATAACAATGTCATGATTACAAGGAATTCTATCGGCGTGCGGTGTCGCATCCGTGTAACCATCCCAGTTTTCTGGATCGATCCATAGGTAAAGACCTTTCTTCGCCCATCTCACGTACTTTTCCGGGTTTTTCAATGTGCTAAACTGCATATATATTTTATTGTCTTGAGATTGCAGATGTTAGTGTATACAGGATTTTAAGAATGAGAAGTGTACCAATAATACGATAAAAACGATGAAAAACATACTTGCAAGTAGAACTTTGCAAAACGTTTCATAATTTTTTTATATCATTCACAAATCAACCTGAATAGTATATAGATCGATTTTGATTTTATCATTAGAGGAAGCATTGCGAACGGTGCAAAATAATGAAAAAGCAGTTTGCAAGGATTGCAACCTTATATACTGCACCCATAAGTTGCGCTCGGTAACTCTAAATTTCCAGGAGTAAGAATAATCCGACGTTAAAAAGAATGAAGAAAAGATCTGCAAGGCTCTACTTTGTTTTCAGCATTTCAATAGATTAGAAAAATTTTTGTCTATGATGCGATCGACAAGCTATATCGTAGTCAAATTACGGTTCATTCGCTAACGCGTTAAGCCTGTTCAATACAAAAATTGTAGCCGTTAGGAAAATTATTCTATCAATAGTGTCGGTAGAGCAGATATATCCATTTAACCGTTTTAGATTATTTATCAAAGATAAGTTATGAAAAGTTTATGATTTAATCAGGTTGTGATGAGTATATTGACAGCTATCGAGAGCTGTCTGTGTGAGCAACACAATGCATCCTGTGTATACGCGAATATGCGGTATGGTTTAGTGTACTTGAGTTTCATGAGTATATCACGACTATGGCCAATTTATGCTGCATATCTTTAGTTTCATTCAAGATATCTGTGTGAAATTATTCAGTGAATCTCTTTTTTCTGATCGGCTTTAATATCTTTACAATCTGATGTACAAGCAAGGAGTTCATTATATGCGATATCTAAGTGCAAACGGTGTTGATAATTTGATTAAAGTGACGCGAAATTATTGTTCATTTAAGGAGGTCAATCAGATAGAGAAAAATCTAAAGTTTGTGTTATATTTTCTTCACTACTGTAGAAATGTGCCTGAATTATTTGGGAATTTTCACCTACCTCATTGACATAAAATTTTAGTATGTTTTTAGAGTCTTTTAACATGCGTTCGCATGGCGTTTTTGTAACTTGCGAGTTTCGCTCCGTTATAATTCTAATGAAAATGTCGAGGCGAAAATAAAAATATTATTATTCAACACCGCGCAGATGAATGGAGCAGCATGACAATAATGATATTGATTGTGTACTTAGTTTATGAATAGCTAGCACGAGTGAAACAGATCTTCCAGCTTCTGTCTCGGTACACTCGGGATTCCGTACAGCGAACCTCGCTCCCACATTGCCTACCTCGCTCCGCGTGCTCCACCGGGTCTATCCTCCCGCGAGCCTAGCGCTCCTCCCTTCTTAAATGAGTGAATTATTGGTTCAATTTCAAGAATAAAATATACTAAAAACAAAGCTCATAGCTATTGTTTTGAGATTTTCTTTTATGGTGTATACTTGCCGTTAAAACTGCGTTGCTTCCCAAAGCCAGTACGCCCTCTTTCGGCAAATACATCTTAGCGACCTCGAGACTACCGGTATTAGGAAGACCAACAACGTGCCAAGTCTGCTCAGGAAATATCACACTGCTATCCACATCTGGCAATAGATTATCGACCCAGTTGCTTCTGGTTTCCCATTCAAGATCCGGAAGCCAGTGTTTTTCAATGCCAAGGGAAGTTTCTGCTATCGCTACCAGCACAAGTGACACTCTGACAAACAGCTCCGTGGCTCGATGCATCTTGTCTTCGACGATGAAGCACAGTTAAAATATTAACTCGTCGGCGAACTTTGAACTTAGTGACTTACTTGTGCTTATTATATCGACGGAACGTTTTACGTTCTATGAACGACTAACCGTCTCGTCGGAACTCAACTTTCGGTAGGCGTTTCCGAGCGTGGAATTCCCTGAGGGATGAGGTCTTATCACCATATCCAATATAGTCGATCTATAGCAACTACCAATACCGAATTCTTTCGGAGAGTTAGATAACGATTATCTATTAACCCCTTGAGTGTCAACATATCGATATTGACGCATATATTTATCGATAAATGCGTTAGTCAACACTTAAAGGATTAAATAAATAATAGTTTTGTATATAACTTCAACCTATTTGTTAAATTCATTATGTAAAATGTAATTCAATAGAAACAAAAAGTCATACGTGTCGGTATGAATGTGAACAGAAAAATTATTCTTTCTATTTTAAATACAACAAATCATTTTTAATTACCAATTTTGCAATATATTTCAAAACATATTGTTATGTTAAATCTTTGCATGTACAGTTGATTGTCGAATAACTGATAATCTGCTCTACTGTTAAAAACGATTAAAAGTAATTGTAGGTTTTCTGCGTAATCTTGAAAATGTTTTATGACATCGATGTTTTGTTTTTATAAATATCATTTGTTTAAAGTAATATAAGTGACCATCCTAAAAATTGCAATTAAAAGGTTGTGTCATTTTTAAAGATATAAAAACAATTAAATTTTCTATACGTTTTCAACTCTGTATCCAAAAGTCGAACAATGAAATATGTTGGTAGCTAAAAAAAGATTATGAAAACGATGAAAAAAATCATGTATATAATCGCGTATTTATTTCTAAGTTGTCAGTTCTATCAATGGCATTATTACATACAGAAGTGGAGCTATTACGCGTATAGTACAGTGAATAATTGTTAATAAATCACCCGTATAAATGCAGGTAGCGTATTTAATTAATACATCGATGAGATAATACAGATATTTTGTTGTTGTTTTTTATTTCATAGAGAATCCATTTATTAGCAACTATTCCACCGATAGAGCATCGTTTGATTGATTAAGTCGATAGAGGTGCATAGTTGAAACTGTAAAGATTTTTTTTGTTGTTATTTTTATTTTTGTTTTAAGAAATGTGCGTAGTAATACTGCCCTGCTCTGAATCACGACTGATTGCCTCCGTGTGAAGAATCAATCGAAATACAAGTAATTGATATAAAATCGTAGCTAGGAGGAGCAGCGCAATTAATATTGATAACTGTAATATAATTTTTAACAGTGAACCTATATTTACGGGTTCTCTTCTTTTTTTTCTTTAAATGTTTTATTTAAGGGTGCAGAAAACTTTCTAGCTACAAATTCAGTCCAACAATCTCGAGTCACTGTGTTAAATATTATAGTAATTAAATTTTGCAAATTAATTAGATATATATTCGCAATCGAGGTACTGAGAGTTCTGATTGAATTGCGCAATAATTCATTCTAAGCATCATTCGTATCTTCATTGTCAACCCTGTAAAATATCTAATCAAGTGCGATCGTGTAATTGATCTTCGATTCAGCGAGAATTGTTCGGTTTCACAGGTTTTAAGATCGCCCAAGAAAATCCGTTATCGAGCCATGAAAATAATTTTATTTCCGACCGTCTAGTCGACCTCCTCGACGTCTTCTTGGTCAATAAATCTGTTGTCCGATCCGTAGATAAATCTGTGTTCCGGGTCTTGATTGAATAATTTACTTATTGACTGGGAATCTTCTGGATTTTCGTTGGAGGAAACTGCACTGAAGTGAGGAACCATGCGTTTTCCAAGCCCAAAATCGTAATGACGCATACGACCGCTTCGCTTATTGTTTGGTTGTTGTGATCTGCTTGAATCGTCACTCATGTCCTCGTTCAAGTAATTCTCGTAGGTGTCGTACGGAAAGTAATTCATACCCATGCGCAAAGGATCGGCGTTTGCTGAAGGACTTCGCTTTCCAAAGCCAAAGGAGTACGGTTGAGCACCCTAAGAACAATTAATTATAATGTAATGTCTATTATTATCATGGTGTATGAAAGGGTTTTCCTAACCTAGCGATCGGGGTCAATTTAGTAGCTGGACTTACGCCATGTTGTCACCAAAACTCAGTGAAATGAGAATTGGAGCAACTATATTCAAAATACGAAGAACATTAATTTTAAATAACAGAACCAAGAAGTTAACAATTAACTAGTTAGAACAAAAATTGTATAACGAATTTTCAAGAAACTTAATTTTTTATCTTACCAAATGACTTTGTTCATTTTTACAAAATAAAACATTTTTGGAATTAAAAAAAAAATTCTAATGACATTGAATGTTCCGTTTTCGAGAATTTTTACAACCTGTTTTTATGAAACTGTTTGTTGAATAACCCTGAATCTTCTTATGTGTAATTTAGAATCTTTTCACAAAAAAACATGTTCGAAATTCGCAATTTTTCAAACGTATTATTATCATTAAAAATCAATTTCTACAATATCGTTGACTTTTAAAAGTCTTTTCTTTTATCAGGAAGTGCTGAAATTCTGATGGAATTAAACTTTTCGTTGGGAATATATACGTAAGCCATCCGTAATGAATTATTTTTTTAAATGAGAGTTAGAAATAAAGGAATTATTAAAATTCTATGAATCTTAAGGACGAATTGTTACGATCTGTCGAAAGTACACTTGTAAATAGATATTTGTCTCTTTTCATTAATATTCGCAAGAGCTCGCCCACGAATTCACCGGGAATCTTTTAAGAGGGTTTATTTATTCTCTTGTCAACATTGTGAGCGCAGTCAACATATATACTGTCCATATACAGGGTGGCCGATTCATCTGAAGACTGAAATATTTCGAAAACTACGCATCGGATCGAAAAAAGTTCTGAATAAAATTTGTTCGCCTGGAAGGGGGTCATCCAATGATACTGAAGTCGACCCCTCACCCCTACCCCCTGGGGTGGCGGTGGGGGCAACTTTGAAATTGTAAATGTGAACCCTCATTTTTTATTGTAGATTCGGTTTCCCCATAAAAAATAAGTAACTTTTATCTGAAACATTTTTTTTCGATTCGTGTTAAATGGCGCTGTAATCGCAAGGGACCTGATTTTTGCGAATATCTCGAGAAATTACACATCGGATCGAAAAATGAAAAAAACACATGTTCAATTTTTCAAAAAGCTATTCAGCGATTCGAAACTCGATCCACCCTCCCCCCCCTTCCTACCCCATTGTGGTGAAAATGGAAGTTGCTTCAAAATCGTGATAAGAAAACCCTATTTTTTTCCTGGTTTTCCATGACAAAATCCATTGATTTCATTTTATTGTTGATATGAAATTTTCTCACAATAGGGTTTTCCAATCACGATTTTGAAGGGCCGAATGTGGCCCGCGGGCCGTAGTTTGGAGACCCCTGCTTTAGAGGAATATTTCGGTTCTCTTTATCGCCATGTTGTATAAATCTTATCAAAGGGAAAGTATCAGTGGCACATAATAGGTTCGCTGAGGCGATACGAGAGGACTTTACCGCCAACAGTCCGGTCAACATTATTCATTTCTTCTCTCTGACAGAAATAAAATAATGCACCGACCGTTCGACTAACGTATGTGATGGTAGCAATAGAAGTAGTAAGACAGGATATCCACGACACGGAATTTTCGAGAGACTAAGAATAAAGTTAAAAGCATCCAATAAAAATTCCGAAAGTAAGGAATATCGTTGAGGTAACTCAGTCAGTGAAAAAAAAACGAAGATTTTATGTATCTTATAGTGTTTTTCTTGTGAACTGATAAAGTTCATAAAGATATCATTCGAGGTCTGAAAAATGTAGACTGGAAAAAGGAAGGCAATATAACATACACGAGATCTTAGTTTTCTGGCTGACTGGATTGCCTTAAAGTTGTCAAATTTTTATTGAAAATAGATCATTTATCATTTATTCGGAAATAATTTTAATATGACATTGTACCTTAGCGCCATTAGCACTGGTCCATCGTTTTCCAATTCCAAAATTAAAAACTGGTAATCGTTTGTACTCGGATACGTAAGTGTAAGCCTTTTTAATCGGTGATTTTTCGTCCAAATTAGTAGACTCTAGACGGTTGATAGATGTTGAGTCCCTTAAAGGGGAACTACTCGTTGAGATTATTGCCGTCAGACAGATTACCATTATCTGTCCCACCATAATAGCCATTGTAAATTTTTTAATCTTCTGTGACGACAATTTCTGTAACAAATATCAAAGATACATACGTTATATACAATATTATCGTGTTATTGGATATCTCCTAGGGTGTCTCTGGTCGCCTACAAAAATGCAAAAAATTTGTGCAGTACCTCTAGACAATAACTTTATTTTTCGACATCATTTTTCAAGTCATTCTATGGTCCACGTCTACAAAAGCAAATTCCTTTATTATCGCGTCCTGAATTAAACGAGAATATTTTAGACTCCAAAGAGAAAAAAAGTTGACAACCGATTAAGACAATATTAAAACAGCAAAGGAAACAATTAAAGAAATAAAACAAGCATCAACATGTCAATGGATTCCCGAAGAAAAATAAATTGCAAAGTAGAGGATTTTGTACGTTGCTCAATACAATTTTTTATTTTTATTTAGGTATAACGTCGGCGTTCATCCTTCATCATTATTTTGGTCTGTCGTTCACAAAGCTTCCTCCATGAGAAAACCAAATTTGAGGCTTTGTGGACTAATATAACGACAAAGGATGCACGACGATGTCATCAATAAAAACATATTTTGCCTTTGTTCTGAAAAAAAAAAACACACAATTCTATTACATTTTTTTAGCAATATAAATTAGGAGAGAGTTTAAAAAATGAATGCAAAAGTTGAGCTATCTGTCTCACTTTGCAGTTACTATAATTAAAATTTTCGATAAATATGAAAATTAAAAATTCTAATTTTTTTCTTCGGCGAGTTATAAAAAAAATGCATTCAATTTGACAAATGATCTCTGTGTAATATCAAAAACGATGAAAAAAATTAGGATCTATTCGTGTCCATTAAATTAAAGGAATGTCGACAACAAATTCATGATAGATCGATCTACATCCTGGCGAATAACCCTTAACTTTACCGGCTGATCAATCGCAGACATTGTTCGTTACTCGGTGTCTGTTGAACATAATAACTTATTATCGAATATGTGTTTAATATTATTCCAATGGCATCCATGGTGTAGCTAATTACAAAAGTATTGATATTCCTATTAACTTGTGAGTTAGATATATCAGAGATCAGGACGCGTACTGTTTGATATATCCAAAGGTTTAGTAAATTTAATCGGATTCAAATGATTGAAAACAAATTGACGATATATGTTTTATGAAAGAATACGTAAAACAAATCTAGAGAAAAATTGGATCATCCTGTGGCAACCAGGAAATTCAGTATGTCGGAACGAGATTGCCGCTGAGAGTGTAGGGTGAGGGATTGAAGTGCGCGTAAGAAATTTCCGGAAGGAGTCTCGAGTGTCAGGCGCGAATATACACCACACTCGCATTTACCAGCATCCCTGGCGGGTGGCACAGCAGGTTTCCTGACAGATCCCGACGACCTTTCTCTGTAGTTACAACGTCGACGGGCCAGAAGCTCGTTAATTGAATCCCACTGCGGTTATTTAATTAGTCTCGTCAGCGGTTTCTTAATGTCCTTCTTCGCCGACTCTTTTTATCTCGCGGTGTACATGGTGTATATGTAGAAACGCCTCAGAACGTAAAAACCTGATAACCGACACCTCGTACATGTACTGTATTTTCTATCGTATATATTTTTCAAAATTAAACGTAACTCGTGATTTTTTAAGTCCGATAGAGTTTGTAAATATATAATAAAGATAATCGTAGTGTTTAATCGAGTTATATCTGTTTTTAATCTGGTCCAAGTTGAAGTGAAGATAGGATTTCTATTTAATGTGGATCATAACCCATTAAGTTTTGATTGTATCGTGATAACACAATAGAATTTTCATTTAATTTATGTATTTTTACAAAATAGTCTATCAATAATAATATGGAGGTTGCGCTGTAATTTCAATATGATTTTTATCTGAAGATTCAAGTTATTTATATTATTTAGATTTAAGATTTAAGTTATTTGAGTTGGTTGTATATTTTTAGTATTATTCACTGAAGTTTATATATCAATTTCTCCTTAAATATTATTCTACTGCGCATTTTACACAATTTCTCAACTATTTTTTTCTAAATTCCGGATAGTAAATGTAAGTATTGGTCGTTGCTGATCCGAAGAACGTAAGTCCGAATCCCACCAACGGAACAACAATTGATTTTTGTACTTCAGATTTTAATTTGCTCTTATCGATGGAGCGCATTCGACTATATCGATATTAAGAGCTCTAATCAAAGGGTTACACAAATGAGAATATACGATTATTTAAAAAAATGCCAATTATCAAATAAACGATCATAGGAGGATGAAAAACGATACTTTTTTTATAACGGAAATTAAATAACGTATCCGAGGTTACGAACGAAACGGACCGTTACGAATCAAAAACAGGATTGGATTTCATACACTTTACTTCCTATAAGTATCTATCGGATTTCCTATTTTTTTCAGGGACTTTCGCTACGCTTTCTTCGACTTTTGTTGTTTACCGTTAGTCTGGGTATCCCTTGAGTCGTTTCAGTTACGACAACGACTCCGTGATTCCAAGAGAAAATTGATGAAAGATAAAACGACTGTGGCAAAAGCAACAATGTCGACTGATTCAGTTTCAGTGTAATAAGACTCGAGAGATATCACATGAAATATTACGTTGTATTGGTATATGACCCACGGAGAACACGCAATCTCTTTAGGATGCCACCATAGTTCGAGAAAAAATTCTCTTTCAACGAGTTACCTTGTACTATTCGATTTTAGAAATTGTCTTTCTGGTACTTAGATACAATTTAAGCAAAAAAAAAAAACATTACTTGATCTATAATGTTTCGAAATTAAAGAAAAAGTAGTGAGAAAAATTTCTGTGCTCACTATATTATGTCAAAATATCTCCAGTAGTTTGAGAAGCGGGCGAAATTTTTACGATTTACGATAAACGGATTTATTATTACTCGAGAAATATGTAACAAAGGTAAGACCCTTTCAGACGATTTCAGACGAAAAATTTGACTTGTTTTGTCTAGATGTAATAATAACACTACGATCGTTTTGTCCAGATGTAACAATAACACTACAATACTTTACTCGATTTCCAATAAGATATTAATGCTTTTTACAATTTTTTTAAACTAGCGAGTTAGGGGGCTAAAGATCCTTTCACGTAAACAAAATATACATATAGCAGCATATACGTATAAAATATATATCTCAAGTATATCACATATATTTTAGAATATACACGAAATATATGCAAGCTAACAATATATCTGAGATATATCGAAAATATACTTAAAATGTATTTCAGAAATATAAACAAAGCAAATATTTTAATACGTCTGATATACTTCTATTTAATGAGGGACCGCTCTTTTACTGTCAACAAGATACATAATTTTTATAAAACTTATCCTACTCATAAAGTAGTTGTAAGTATTCAAGTCAATTGCTCCATTCATTCATACTACCTGAATCGCGGACAGATTTTCTGGCTGCGAAGCTTAAGAATTACTTATTTATCGAAATAATATGTCTCCGCAATTGTCAGGTTCAAATTTACCCGACAACCTGCGTATACCAATTGCTAATTGAGAAAATTGACGAGGGGTAGGTGTGGCGACGAGTAATAACAGCCAGATACGAGTCAAACACCGCGGGAGCACGTAACCCCGCCAACTATAACGTTAAGTCATAAATTAGAATCATAGCTGCATTGCAAACGGAGAAGAAAAAGATAAGCAATGGTACATCGCGTTGCCGTTGCGTATGTTTCAATGGAAGCATCGAGTCGCGACGTGATCGATGTTCCTCGAAGATTAATAAAATTCTCGACGCTCCTCGTATTATGAGTATAATGAATCAAACATATTTTTGTATGTAAATAGCTCTGAGATAAAATACTCTGGATACCTAAATTCGACAAATACCACGTTTATAACTTCGCAGCTCCTGCAACTAAAATGGAGAGAAGTTCTCGTAGCGATCTCTCGAAGTATATAGCACATTCGATCGAAAGGGGATACGCCCAGACACTAAAGTATATGAAAGCATCTACATGGGTTTCATTTGAAAACACGATTTTCCTTTCAGGTAAAAGTCTATTAAAGATTAAAGTTTTTTTTTCTTTTTCACAGTATATTAAAGTCAACGGGGTATACGGACGACTTAAGTGCAAAGAGAGAAGACTATCCTCTAGGCATAAAATCTACACATTTTGTTATTAAGAAATCGGGTTCTCATTAAAATGTTTCCTTTTAAACCACTTGAAATTTTAGCATACGTTACATTTCGTTGTTTATTGCAAAATGACGTAAGTACGCTAATTTGAGTAAATTGCAAACTGTCCGTGATTTTCTGAAAAAGGAAAGGTATGACCAAGGTTGCTTGGACTTGAGTTTGTTTGGGTTTAAAAATCTGCCATTTCCGAAAAACGGTTGATTTGTTAGCTTGAAAAAAGTTGGGATTGGTTCAGTCAGTATGGATATAGAAAATAGTGATAGCTATGACAACATTAAGAAACAAAGGACTGAGCAGACCCGACTATCGGTGCAAGGCCTTATGAGCGAGGAGAAGGGGGGAGGGAGGGACAATACTGAGAAAAAAAAGATGAACCATAGCGCAAAATACAACGGCTCGCATCAAATACATTTATGAATTTCATCAAGAACATTGAACCAAGAGCCTTCATACACTAGCTGGGTGCATATTATTTATGAAAATAGCGCGAAGGACCCACGGGGGTTTTGATAATTGTATCGTTAGATATTCGCAACATTTGATTACATCATCACCGAATAATTTCCATAACGTTGGAAATCGAGTGAATAATTTACAAACGATTAATGTATCAAAGTGAGAGGATCTGCCGATGCAAAGAGCATGCGGTCAATGGTTGATTAAAAGGGATGTAATTAGCAAACCGCATGATTTCCCTCCGTCTCCATCTCGCTATCCCCAATTCTGAGTGGTTCACCCAAATCCAACAGCTAGATGTGATGGATCGATCCGTGGACATCGAGGCACGGCGCAACGTTAGTCTTTGATTGTTCACTGGTTTACCGGAATTTATCAGCTTAAACTATCCTACGTGAATCACGAAATAGGTCTCTCTCTTGCGTATGCACGTCGATATAACCATTAACAAACACCGACCGTGGATCAAACCGATGAGATGGGGATTGCGAGGTGGGTCGACGTTTGACGGGGTTCAAATGTGATCGTATGAAAGATGTCGAATATTATATTACCTTATAGCGTTGGTTAGCGATGACGTGGTCCGCTACACTGAAACAGAAATAGACGGAGTAGAGATGGACGGAGTTTGTCTCTCTTGTTTTCGTGTGAACAATTTTTTCAGTTCATTCACCATAAAGAACCGGTTACGAGTTTTTTCGGTCGTTTGAATCCGAAACGTATGGTTGAGGAAAACGATCTTTTGTTATTTATCCAAATATCGACAAGATGAAAGATTTGCAGTAATTTTTTCATTCCTTTTCGCATAAATTTCTCGGCTCAAGGTTTCTCTTTGTGTGTGTGTGTCTACAATCGATTGATCTTTTCACCCCATAAACAATCGTTTTGCATCTTAGAAGAGCGAGCAGCTACCGATGTGAAATGCGATGATAGAGGTATATTATATAATCTCGTTGAGAAAGCTGTGTTAGATATATTAGAGATAACCGTTCTGAGTAAAAAAAATCCTTAATCTATAAATCCTAAAAACAAAGATGCAAAAATTACTCATGCTCATAAAAAAAGGTACGATAATTTCATTTGATTTTATAAACTCAAATCAAATTGTACCATTTTAAACGGTATAGATAAATTTATAAGATATGAAATATTTTTTTTATTTCATAGGTTTAAAAATATATTTTCATTAATATGCATTTTTAATCGCATTCCAAGTGACACGAAATTCTGAATTCTGAATTCTGACTTCTCAGTCACACTCATTGTTACTTACACGAGCTACCTTATATGCTTTGTCCCTTTGCTTTATCAATCGCTGTATGTACTCTCAAAACCATTACTTTCCGCAGGTTTCTTTTTTCGTACAATCTTTAGCGAAGTGATAATACTCACAACACTTGAAATACCTTAGAATCCCTACATAGTCTTGTACTTTGCATATGTTCCACCCTATTTTTAGTTTTTCCAACTGCATAAATTTCTCTCTGGTCCCAGCATTCGCCTTCGCTATCACAGCCACCTTTTCCGAATTGTCCTTTGCCACCTTATATACTATCTTCCCCTCGATGGTGTTTTTCTCCAGTCCATTTTGGTCTACTGTTTTCTGTCACAAATTTTGTTCGTTTTCACAATCTTCTTTGTCGACATCGAATATTTTCACCTTCAGTTTTCTCTTCATTTCATTTTTTTCTCCCATATCTTTTACTACTTCCTGCTTCAGTTTTTCAGCTTGGGACTTGTTTTCGCATCCCACTACAATTGGTCCTTTCGTCACTTTCTTCATTATTGTGATTCCCACTCCTAGTTTTGAGATATCAATTTTTTTTATATCTCTTTTTGTATTTTCACTTGAATTATTCTCTTCTCCATCCTTAGGTTTAATGATTATCACCGATTCTTGATTCTTTTTTACAGCTCTGTTGTAGCTCTTTTCTAGTTATATATATAGAGAGAGAGATAGACAGACAGACAGATGATGATGAAAAGTTTTGATATATGAAAGAGAGTGCGAGTCGAAAGACGTCATACGGAGAGCTGGTTGAAACAAGCAATATAACGGTTTCATTACTCATAATCTCCGCAACGGAAGTTATATAGCTTCAGTGGTAATATATGAATATGTGCCTAAGTAGGCATATGATTCCATATGTCCCTTATAACACCTTTATTATTCTGCTTATAACACGTCGATGCTCATACGTTATACATCCTGCTCCTCTCTTATATGACCCATAAAGCCTGAGGGCTACTGTTGCTGCTGCTCCTGCCATATGCAAGAACTATACTTTGCTGAAATACCAAAACCCAGGACTACTGCAAAGGGGCATCGTATTCAAAAAGATTTATACGAAGATCAAGTCTTATAATATTTAATATTTACGACTAACTTTCATAAGCTTAATACACCCGCGGACCGTATTTTTTTCTATGACGATCGTAAAATAGATGTCAATCTTTCTTTCAATCGTGATAAGGATTAATCATGGCTCACCCTTTCGACGCTGTATAGCAAAAAGGGTAAGTCCCGCGGTCATATTATGGTTGTTGTTTTTATAAAGCTTCGCATCTTTGTTGCGACGTCATGTCGTGCCGGACCTTTCGATATTTACTTCGTAATATTATAAATACAATTAATAATTCCGTACATTTTTGCGAGCTAAAGAAAGAATTTCCGACATTAGCGATAAAAAATATTGGTTTGGGATACATATCAGCACGGTAGACTATACTGACAGGACAATCGCTCTATTTTCATGATTTGATTTGGTGAAAATTATACGTCCTCAATCGATACAATAATTTATTATTCCTGTCATTCAACACCCCTTGCCAAGGTGGTAAAATAATGAGTGTGCAGTGGGTCATCGCTTAGCCATTAGTCGACGGGAAAATTAAAACGGCTAGTCCATCATAAAAAATAATAAACGTTTTAGCGAATTGTCGTCAACGTCGACACTCTGGTGAAATCTCACCATCAGCGTGCCTGCGGGGGGTTTCAGAGGGAGAGTAAGAGAGGGATCAGGATTCAGGTAAGGGTGGGTCGTTGTAGTCGTGATAATTGTGAGACGCCGGCAGAGGAATGAGATACAAGTCAGGGAGATGATTGTGAAGCTCCGGAAGATTTTATAGTCACGAAACACATGCGACGTAGGTTTAGTGGTAGTCGAGTGAGAGTAAACAAAGCCACAACGAGGTATCGAAGCAGTATGATGGTCTCGATATAGCGAGGGTGGTTTTGCAAAAGATGTCTGACACCATTCCTCAAGTAAAATCCATACGAAGAGCATCCTTCGAGCGATAGAACGACGAATTTTCAATCCAAGGTTCAGCCTCAAATCCCACGGTAATAATTCACAGTTGACTATAAAACCGATCGTATAATATCGAATACGAAACTGATTTATTCTTTCTAACCATCATTTCGATTTGTTTTAATTCACAAATGATTCTTACGAACAAAATTGTATTAAAAAGAATGTTCTTCTTCGCTTTTGATTGTCTTTGATGGCTTCTTCTCCCGCGATAATAAGAACTAAAGCGGAACGAGAGAACGAAGAGTTTAATATTAATATATTCCGTGAGGTTAATTACTGAAAAATTACCCATTACCCAAAGCTTCCCGAGTCTGCGAGGGAAGGTTTCGAGTGCCTTGTGAAATTATCTTGAGCTGGCACAATAGCTTCGTCACGTTCGCTCACAAAAATGCCAACTCAGTTTCTTGATGTGAACATGAGTGAAATTGTTTATAATAACAACCTTCCACCGACTGAATGGTTAAATGACTGTTATTTAATCATAACGCAGCATGATATGATTCACTCAAATTCACCGTGAGTTTCGCTTGTAAATCTATCATCGCTATATATCCTTGCTATCTGTATTCACCGGGATGTTGAACCAACTGAATTCAGTTTCCTCGAACTAAAGTCAGTTGACTCTATCTAAATAGTTTTTTTCCAGAAAGAGAGTTATCTATTTACCTGTTGAGAGCGGCAAACTATGCAATATCTGTCATCAGTTTAACCGACACCTATATAGCATGAGATATTCTTTGCATATCCATTTTCGGTCTTTAATGTGGAAAATATATTCTGTATTTCTTATGGATACGTATTCTACATACATGAATGTACGTACAAGCATGAATGTTCAGAACTCGTTCTATGCAGATACTTTGAATATTCATATGTCACCGTGTGTTACTGCCATTCGTGAGATATTATATTCATATGCATCGATGTACATAGAAAAAACCCGAATACCGAATTTATCCAAATAAAGTGACTTTTTATTATTATAGTATGCCATACTGGATCCGTCATCATAAGCTTATGAATATTGTGTTGAAATTCGTAATCAGCGAAACGAAAACTCAAGTTTGAGTACCGAGTTTTATCTAAATCATTTTAGTCCTTTTGGTCCGCCATTCTGAATTTTGAGATTACATTCGTAACGCCCCCGCTAATGCCCTTGTCATTGATCATTTGTCTAGGATCTACGAGTAAAGAACCAAATTACCCCGGGGCCTGCATGGTCCTTAGTGTCTTAGAACCTAAAGATGAAACGCGTAGGCGTCTGGAGCCTATGTTAATTATAGGGACATATTGGATGTTCATAGATAGATTGCGAGGGTTACTCGAGCCGTTCGGAACCCTAGTGTAATTGCATTGAAATGTATTCTGTATGAAATGCATGTAAAAGTAATATATCGGTAGATATTTCAGATTTAAACATGATAGGGATGTTTGCAACTATCTGCAATTGTAGGGTGAGTACAGACAATTTTACTAGCATGATTGCAAATATTTCTGGAGGGATGATTGTACATTTTTCTAGAGAGATGATTGCAGACATTCCTAGAGAGATAGCTGCTGATATTCCTCGAGTGAAAATTGCAGACATTTCTCGAGTGAAAGTTACAGATATTACCTTGACACGATTATGATGTTTTATATACATTGTTGAATGGCAAGATGGTTGCAGGTATTACGCGTCGAGTCAGTGCATTTTAGCCTACAAGGAGAACGATACAATTTCAAGGAAAACATATTTTCCAGTATTTTCAATATACACGACAATTTTGACGCTACGGCATTAAGTCGTGGATTCGTTATAAATTACGAAAGATTCGTTTTGTAAAGTAATGAAGGTTGCGATGAGGATGTGCATCGAAGCCAAAGGGGTTGATAGAAAGTCTTTGGTATACTCGTCGGGTTTCTTATATTATTCTTATCCTGTGTTTCATCGTTTTATCGCTATTGTGAAAAATTAATGATACATACAGTATATCATTGATTTTTTTTTATGCGCTCAGTCAATGATTGATCAACGTGATAATTATAATCGTCAAGTAATTTGGCGCACGGTTATATCGTGGAATTTTATGATTACGTCACGAATCTTAAGAAAGTCGCGATAGAGTCATTTGAGGTGGGTGAAAAGAACTTAATTTCTTTTCGTAGCTACACCATATATAGTTTACAGGAACACGTGACGAGAAAACACGCTATCTTCATGTCTGAGTGCTTTCTGCATTTAAAGAGCGAAATGAGTGTACGCGGTTAACTGACGAAGGTTCGCGCTTGAGATTCTTTCTACAATTTTGTGGATACAATAGCTGAGGGAGGGTGGCTCGAAGTTTTACTACGGACTACAGTACCATCGCTTCGGGTCTCGGCTACGCGGTTTGGGATTGTTGCCGCTGGCTTTGCGAGATTACACCTTGAACCTTCTGGTAATTACCTTCCGGCAATATTCTTCGCCTACTCTCAAGAGCACTTTAACACTGTCACGTTTGCAGAAGAGGAGGAACCAGCAAAATCGTATTCCCCTCTGCCACAGGCTTAACCAGCTTTGGTTGCCTCGCAACGTCTCAATACTTTTCTTCCTTATTTTTCTCTTATGGAACAAGTCGTCTTGCAGATGCAAATACCATTTTTTTCTTAAAAAAAAAAAATCACAACGCAAGTAGTGTTCCACCAAAGAGTGGACAAATCGTTTCTGCGAAAAAAAACAAACAAAAAGCTTCGATCGTATCTATACTGTTCGTCGAAAATATTCGCGGTAAAAATGTGATATCTAAGTAAATAATAATAAAGTAATAAAATATACAGTCGATGTACCTATGTTTCAGCTTTCCTTACTGTCGTCTTCTCCCATTCGGGCGTTTACCATTTGCATTGAGCCTGCATCGTGAATTATACTCGGTATGTGCATACACGCTGTCTGTGGTGCCTACTTCAAAGATAAATGCAGCTTATAAAAATGTTTATTTATTCAAAGATAAAATAAAAGTACTTTTTTAAATTTTACATAAAATTTCGCTATGTTTAGAGAAAGTTATTTAAATCTAGGGTTGCGGGTGAAGGACAAAATATGGATAAAAGCATTTTGTTTAATTAACTAGATGTTTAGTCCGTTACCCGCAACTGCAGGTTTAGTTGATTTTGCTAAATCTCTCTCCCAGTGTTCAATAAAACCAGAAGGTCATATTTGCTGTATATAAGCATAGAATATACCTCCTTACGTGTAATTATGCAACAGGATTATGAAAAGCCTCTTAAACTTTATTATACTCAGTACGGAATTTAATTCTTCCCTCGTACATCTCATTGCACGACGAGCTCCAGAATATTTGTTATCATTCCTTGCTCTTGAACATTTTTTGAAATCTATGTTTATGAGCATTCTCAACACATTGTAGATTTTTTTTACTACCACTTTCTGTAATTGATGACAATTTCCGATACGGCTTTTAGTTGCGAAAAGTAAAAAAAATCATTTTTACTTCAAATTCTATTGTCCATTGATTCTCGCATATATTTTCAGCGAAGCTTATATCACAAAGAACAGGTTGAGTGGATTATAAAGCAGAATAAAATCTGCTTGGCAGATTAGGTTTGAAATTCGAACGCTAAGCGCAGAATTTTCAAGAGGATATACAAGGTGTCCCATTTTGAAAAATATGCTCAAATATATCGAAAACTAAGAACTTAATTGAATAATGTTGAGGACAAAACTTGTTATATATGAAGGGGTAACATCGGAGGAGTCATCATCTGACATCAGTTTTTGGGTCCAGGGCCTCTGCTGGGTGCGTTGAAGCCCAACTTTTGTTTTTTAAATGGAACCTTTTATTTTTTATTGCTTTTTTATTTCTAGTGAACAAATGATTAAGTTTTACTCCGAGTAACTTTTTGTTTTCCGTCTTCGAACAGACTTAAATGTTATTCGAAGTTTTCCTGTGGAAAGAGTGGTGATACGTCAATTTTTGCCACTTTGTCAATTAAAAATGAAAACGAGTTCTACGATAAATTTTTAAACATTGAAGAATTTATAAGCGTTCGTTTGCATTGTTGTAAAGTATTGCTAAGCGTTTGAGAACCGCTGCCATTAGCTTTACCCGAAGTACAACGCGGGGAGGCTGTTCGGTCGGATTTCGTACATCATCTAACCCTGAAAAAGGCTAATTTGATCTAAATTTGTTAGTCAAGTTCACTTTTTAATTGAGGTGTTTTTAATTTCTTCACAAAGATTGACGTATGACGACTCTTTCCACGGGAAGACTTCGAATAACGATTTGGGCCTGTTCGAAGACGAAAAAGGTAAAATGACTCCGAGTAAAACTTACTAATTTTTTAACGAGAAATAAAAAAAAAATTCCTATTTCGAAGCATACAAGCAATAGAGTTTAGGCATTTATTCGTATGTCGTTACTGGAACGAAAGGGACATAAGTCGCGTTTTGTGCATTCCTCGTATTTTGACAAGGTGTCGTTCAGCGAGCATCCCGACGGTTGAACTTTCACTGCGCAACTCAGTCTAGTTTACAGAAAGGGACGATAAACCATGGACTGGCCTTGCTCCATTACATTATGTGCTCCAGACCCTGGCAAGCGTACGTTTTGGATAAAAACCTCTCAGTAATAATTTACACAATAATAACGTATTCTGCGATTTACCAAACATTATTCTATTGTATACGTAAAGCCTGCCGTCCGAACGATGTGGAAATAAAAACTTAGCAGGAAAGTGCGTCCAATGATACTGCTGAATGATGTGCCTTTCAACGATAATCCCACCAACTTGTGGAAGGACCACGAGAGCTAACATTGAGAGGTAAAGATTTCCGTTTGACGGAAATTTTAATTAGAAGTTTGTTGAATTGCTTGTTTGATAACCTTCATTCTTATAGTCCGCACAGGTAGATCAATGTCTGGCACTTGTCTCGAGTGCTTTCGATACAAAAAATAAGCTTTTGTAACGGTCGGTTACATATGTTCATTGCTACGGTTTCGTTTACGCGAAACGCGTTACCACTTCGCCACCTGGCGGTCGATTTCCTGGCTTGGATTACGAGCAAGCGAACATAACATAATTTCTACACGAAATCTTCTGGTGCAAGTCAATCAATTGTCCGAAACGTAACATTCTGCATTTGCGCTTAAAACTTAACCGTACATGACAACAATTATACGAAGATAGTTTGAGGTTGTAAACACTCAGTCTCCTCTGAAGCGTATACAAAGTCGATAAAAAAAATAAAGACGATTAACCGGATTATTGATAAAGGCAAAAAAAAATTTGTATTAAAATAGTATTGCTGAAGTATTAAAAATATGGGTATGTTTCGAATGTACAATTTGCGGTTTGTGAATGAATTTTGTGGTTAATTGTTTGAAAAATGAAAAAAAAAACATACAATTTACTAATTGTTTTTTCTAAGTTTATGAAATTTTCAAACTTTAATTACAGATTTCAATCATAAACCGTGCATTTTATACTCGAAACATACTCATATGCACCCAGAAGTACATTTTTGAAACATTGATAGAGTATTCCTTGGTTCAATACGACAGATTTGGTATACTCCGACGTTTAATATTTCAGTAATACTATTTTAACACAAAGAAATTTATTTTCGTTCGGGCGCGGAGCTATAAATCGCATCTAAAGCCTACATAAACTAAAATAACTACGTGCAGTATATTATCGAGAGCCTGGTACAATCATGTGGCTTCGTTTCCGTCCCGAGACTTGTTCCAAGCTTTACAAGTCGAGTGGAATTGCACAAGCAATGCTAGTGGCTTGCAATGTATTAGCGTTCAGCGATTCGTACCGGAACCGGAAATGAACCTAATAGCTTGACAGATCAGTAAAGGATTAAAGTTTTTTTCTTTTTCAATGCATAGACGAACGCAAACAGAACGAAAAGCTTCATCAATAAAGGTAATTACAGCATTCCAATTGACATATGGATGCGTGTTTGTAGAATTTGGAACGATCGAATCAAAATTCTAGCTGAATCCATGTCATGAATCCAACTCATCGCACATTAAATATCGATGTGAAATGACGAAATTTCACAGATGTTTCCTATTGGACAGAATGAAGCTCGAAGCGGTCAGCCTCGAGGCGACTAACAGACAAGATCGTGATATTACGAAATATGTAAATTCAGGCTTGTTGGATAGAGTAGTTTATCATCTCATGAAAGAGAAGTAAGGGTCGATATAAAATGTGAAACCCCGTGTCGAACAGCCAGTTTTAAAAAGTAAGCGTCTACAACCTTCCGCGAATCACTCCTTCCGAACAGATTTTCTATTTGTCAGTCTCAGCAACCAGTAGCAGCACCACTGGAAATGAGATTAACGTCGCTTCGATATTCCTCGATGCAACTCCGATGACCGTTCCACGTTAAGGAACAGGAGACATGGAATATCATCGGGCGCGATCATGCTGCACAAGTGTCATATGTTGATAGGAGTATTTTAAATGCAGTCCAATCATAATGTATTCTGTTGGGAAGATTAAGCTTAAGGTAAGTCCCTTGCACGTTTTGAAGAATCCTTTAGGACTGCGTGACGTCTCTGTTTAATGTGAGAACGATAATTAATATTCCATCACGTGATCGATATTATTAAAGCTCTGCTGGTTACATCGATGATTCGTAAAATTAATCTTACTCTTCATTAATAAATCTATTATAATTCAGATGCATATATGCAAAATTATCAAGTCGGTGACCTTAACCCTCTGGTATTCGGTTTAACATTTTTTATCTTGCTGTTACAACCGTAAGATATATGCAGTTTTCTAAAAAGATTTTTTGACCCCTCTATTTTATAATGATTATTTTAAAAAAACGATTAATCGAAGTGTGTCGAAGTGTTCGAATGTCGCAAACCTGACACACACACACGCACACTCACACACACATCGCACGCGCGATAAAATGGAAGTATCGAAAAAAAAGAAAAATGTCATTAGAACAAACCTTCCGGTATGAGGAAGCAAAAATTGATGACAAAGTTTCCTTAAGCTGTTCGATGAGGAGTATTCTGATCATTTTTCACACAGTAAGTCAAACTTGGATAATTTCAGAGACAAAACAGATATGACATTAAGATATATTGTCGTTATAAACATATATTCACTTAGAGCCTTTATTGCATTTCATAAAACTATTTCGTGATCGTATTTCAATTATTTAGTCAAGCTGTGACCTAGGCATCTATACGTAATAACTTCCGACAACTTTGATATGAAAAGGATCGGGAAGTAAATCCGTTATGTCAAACTACTGAGGTAGCCGTTCAGCTGGGCGACGAAAATATTACGGGCAAGATGAGAAACAGCCCGTTGTTAAAGCCTATATAGTTCTATGGGTTCTAAAAGCCCATTCCACCCAGCGCCATCTCGCGAGCATGTTTTGGAGCTTCACTCTGTCTCGTATATTGTGAAGTGACGTTAAAAAATTCTAGCTAGGAACGTAGAATGCAATTATTTGACGGAATATCCCAAATTTCTGTCTGTTTGTAACTTTACCCCATCAACTTCACGATACAACTTCACACCGATTAGAATGTAATGAGAATGTCGCGAGCTGAAAATTAATGAATTAAATCATATATCATTGGACCTAATGAACACTCGAGCATTAGGATTAATTATAGATAAAAATTGTGATTTAATTGTTATTTGGATAAGTTTGGGAAAATGGTGCAATCGGTTTTACCGTTTGAAATAAAAGTAACAGTCTACAGCGAAAGAAATTATTGATTACTCTAATCAATTGCATTGCTAAATACGCTCCAAGCCAGTTGGCAACCAACTAATTTGTTAGCCTAACCAAATTTATTGCGGCGAGCATAATTAACCAAGTAGTTAGTTGGAGTATGAAAAGAATGTTTTAAAACTGTTGAACCTTGGTCGAAATTTTTCTGCGATACATACCTCGGTCAACTTAACATCGTTGAAAATGACCAATTAATTATAATCAGCGACAGTGAAAACAATATATTTCATGAATAACGTCAACTAAGGAGTCTCTACTGTTCCTAAATGGAGGTGTACAAGTAAAGCGATATAGTATTTAATACATTTCTTTCCTAATTTCGATCTTTGATGATCCTTTGAGCTAAAAGGACAATCGGATGTAACAACGGTATTGAAAAATATATTTCATGAATAAAGCCAACGAGGAAGTCTTTACTGTTCCTAAATCGAGGTGTACAGGTGAATTGTTCTTTGAGCTAAATGATCAATCGGGGATCGAAGGGTTGTAACTAGAAGCACATACGGTGACGCGGCCGTAAAGCATTAGGAACGTATTAGGGGTGTTTCCGCATATGTATAACGTACAATGACAGCCGAGACTGAGCTTCGCTCGCGTCTGTGACACTATTCTCGTTTTCGACCACGCGCTTTCATTGCCTTTTCCTTCGCAATCCCAATGGGAAGATACTTCTGCTGACCGACGAGAATTATGCGTCACAAATTTAAATACGTATTATATATATAACAATAACGATAAGTTTATTTGATGAAAGAATACTTCACTCAACATAATTATGTCAAACCTGTTTACCTGTTGGTCACTTGATGAATAAATTCGTATTCAGAAAAAAAAATTCATTATGTATTACTTATTTCCTTTTTGTTTGTGCTTTTCGATGACGCCCTGGCTTATCAGGTTCTGTAATCGCGAGATGGGTGAAGAGAGAGAGGGAGAGAGAGAGAGAGAGTTCTATCCCGTCAAGGCCTCCTGGCTTATTAACTACCCTTGCGATTTTATGAGGAATCTTTTCCGCGGCCAGCCCTATTATATTTCGTTCTTCATCTTTTAATCCTTTTTGTTTCCAACCCATTATTCACTACGACACTCTCGGCTCAGACCAGTCTATCAGATATTCTCGGGTACAATGAAATCACGGAGGACTATAAAGATATTGCTGCTCCGGTATTTTCTCTTTAGTATATTATACTATCGCGGTTTTTCTTTGTCCACTCCTGGATTTTGATCAAAGCATCCAGAGCGACGAAGCAGCTACAACTTTAGTAGATAACGAAATATAGTTTCGTTAACTCATATTAGTTAAAATACTATTTTTACCACTCTGAGTCAGACCTTTAAGATGTATCGTGGTTGACACTCCGAGCCAAATTCGTCAAATTATTTTGAAACAGCTGTCATTTTAAAACTATCCATCCGATTCTATCGTATAAATACTCCAAGCATTGTAGAATTTGTTTTCTTATTATGATGGCGGTGTGCAACGAGTTTGTGTGACCGATACGCGTGTCATTCACCCGCTATCCCATTTCTATTTGAGTCACGATATTTTAAAAACTAAGCGCTAAACCCATCTCAATTTTTTTTGGTATATTCATTATGAGCTCTAAATAACTCTCGTTTTTTGTTCAATTCCTAAAGTCCGTTTATACGGTAGAAAGAAAAACGTTTCGTTGCGTGTTCCCAAATAGGAATTCCATGCTAACAAATATAACAATTTCAATTGTAATTATCTGGAAAGGGTAAATATTGTTTAAATTGCACAGACTTTGAATTGAATATATTTTCGTTCGGATAATACATTCAAAAAATTTAATTTTGAAAGACAAACTTTAAAATGACAAAAACCGTACCTTTCTAACGTAAAATTAAGGGTAATACTCTTACGATGTGGTACTGTAAGGAAAAGACAATAGTTCTATAATGCACGTTTCAAAAAAGGACTATACATCAGTTTGACCCAGGGGAACCAGTCCACGTTAAAAAGTCCATTAGTATCATAAATGTTATCATTGATTTTAATTGATATATATTAATTCAAGAACAAATATTTGACATCGTCGGTGCTGTTTTGCAAATAATACGGATTAGTGCATTGACAAGTGTTTTTTTTTCACGATCTGATGCGATTCACTATCGATGGATTTAATCCTTTTTCTTCTTGAAGGTATTAAGCGCGATAAACGATGAGAAATGCTAGTTTCTCAAGAATTTGATGTTTTCAAGGTACAAGGTTCACTATAAAATTATTTTTCTCGCTCAAGCACGATATTCTCATGTAACCGATGTGCAATCCTACACATGTCTTGACTTTAATCTTCCTTTTAATAATCGTGCTTGCATCTTCGCATGCAAAGATGATAAGCGATTTTTTTCAGCTAACGCACGAATTGTAATTCGTTAAACTGTCAGTTTTTATTTACTAATGATCGAGGGCGAGTGAGTAATCAATCATGCCAAGAAGTTGAATCAGAATCATCCAGTTGGAAGAGATAAGAGAAATGTTCGCGTGTGTCGCGACTTATCCGGAAAGCTGAGAATATTTCGTTAGTATAAATTTTAACTAAACAAAGTAATTGAAAAACTAAGCAAAGTACAAAGTACAAGCAAAGTAATTAATGACATTGATCAAATTTGCGTGAAATGCTGATAACCCCAATACGTCTGATTAGAGGGTGATTTTAGAGTGTGCCTTTCTAGGGATAATAACCGGATGGTTTGATAATTCGATATGAAACATTTGACAACTTTTAATGAATGTAACAATAATCCTAACAAATATTTTCAACTGTACGAAAAAACTCACCAAAAACTATAAACACTGTTTATGCATGGTGTCGGTATCTATTAATAAGATAAAAAAATGTCTGCTTTGGCACTTACCTGTTGCTCCAGTTGAGAGCAGCGAACGGGTGATGTGCCAGTGAGTGCCCCAACAAACTCGACGTCTGTCAAAAGCACATAATAAAATTACGAAATCGGCTTTTACTCCGCAAAGTCGGCTTTTTTGAAAGGATAATCGATAAACTTGAAGTCTATAGACGGCGTGCAGAAATTCTTTTTAAGTAAAAACATGCTTTTTTCAATTCCACGGAAGAAATAGGTTTGCTGCAGGAATCGGATTTTAGTTAATTAAACTCCGGACTGCATTGATCAAATTTTTCGTATAGATTATTGTGAAAGACTCACCTGTTGCTTCAGAAAAGTTTTAAGTTGAAACTTCGCAAAGTGGTCACTTTACTCTGTTACGAAGAATTCTTCTTTTCTTCTTTAAATTTTTTCTTCTTTGTCACTCTGGGGTTTGTTTTTTTTTTTTACAAGAAGATTTTGGTTCAGATTTCAAACGCACGACATTCGTACCGAGCTACTTTTGGGGATGAAGTGAGAATTTTAAGTTCCGCATGGGATTTTCCCCGGTCGAATTTACTACCGGACTCGCGGAGTCTTCTGCGCGGGAATGACGACGAGGGCGTCGCTAGTCGGCTTCTATATAGAGCGCCAGAGCAAGTTCAACCCCTCGCTGCTCTCGTCGTCGTCGTCGTCGTCGTCGTTGTCGCTACCACTACCTCCACCACCGCAACCACTACCAACGTACCACCACTTCGACGCATGACATTCTCCGGTCCACCGAACCAATTGCAAATTTTCTGTACCAACTCAGATTCTGCGAAGCGAAACAGAATATTGAGCAACGTAAGTTTTCGAAACATTTTCATACAGCGTTGCATCGCGATATGAATTTTCGATGAAAAAATCAACTCCCATACGCTGCGGCTGTGGAATCAAAACAGCTTGCACGACTTTATAAAGCTTTGACATTATGATACCACAAGGCACTGATATCCTATCGTTTTGCCATTAAACTCTCTATGAATGGACCCTAAGCTTAAAACGTTTTGTAGAATATAGAAAATGTAGTGCTGGAATATATCCAGCGGATAAATAAAAAATATATAGACGGTATGGAAATTCTTTCCGTTATATTTGTATAGTGACCGCGCTATTTAACAAAATAAATACTACACATTTGTAATCTTAGTATGAAAACAGTAGTATATGAACAGTACGGTAGTAATATGAATAGTACAGTAGTAATATGAATACAACTAGAATACTTTTCAAGCGATCAGGCTGAAACTTTGTGCAAAACTGAAATTTGCACCAAACTATAGAATTTGGGGAAAATTGATCAAATGATTCAAAAGTTACGACATATTTTCATATTGATTCCTCATATAGAAAAATTAATCTCTTATAACTCCCAAACAGTTTGGAGTATCATGCTCAAATGTAATGAGCATTTGGATCAATTGTCACCTGTTTATCATGGACAATTTGATAAAAATCGATGCGATTAATCATACTTTGAAAACATTTTTGTTCATTTCAAACATGCAGCAACAACGTAAATAAAAAAACTGGTGCAAAGGAGTATCGTTATATCGAACTAAAACTTTCTGTATACCCATAGTTACGACCAAGTTTGCTTGGTACGCAGTTTGTCGAGGATTAACAAATGGATGACAGAAGACATAAATTTTGCCATTTTCTTTAGAAATGATTGATTCGCTGACTTTTCGACATGAGTACTTCCTTATGAATGTGGTACTGTAAATGATAGAAAATAATGAAAAAGCAATGTGAATGGTTCCACTTTGCAAAATTATTATTTTTTTTAGCGTAATTTCTAACTATTGTCCATAAACTCCGTTATTCACCCCTCCAAACAGGTAACTTAAACCATTTCCCATGAATTCAGGAAACTCGTTAGAATTATTCAATTAATTATAGTACATAAAAGTTGTAGGGTATAATATATATAAGGATATAATAAATATAAGAACCAGACCCGTAGTCTTGCCCGCGACAAATTAGCCACACAGACATAATATACGAATTTAATAATTTTTGAAATTAAATTCACTTCATTTGATCGCGCGCTGTTTGACCTTTTTGTAGTGGATGTAGCCTCATTTATACCAGACCCTTTACACCTCCACTGATTTTTAACGTTCGTTTCACTCTCGTTAGATGCACCGAGTATTCAGGATCGTGGAATGCTGTTTCCCATGTTTCTCTCAAGAATCACACACCCTGTTACAGCTTTCGAATTACCTACCGCAATAAATAACGTATAAATTTTCGCGAAGCAGCATTGCCAGCCATTATACCGTTTGCATACCCCGGCATTATTGCTATCACTATACAAAATTTAATTATAATGTTAATTAACGATTCTCATACCCGCCATAACTAGATATATTTACCATCTGCTTAATAGGGTGCAATAACTTGATTCTTATCGAGGTCAATGTTAGGCTCCGTCGTTGAAACCCGTGAAAGCAGTTTGATCTTACAATACAGTTCTCTTTAATATATTTCTTCTAAGGGTAACCACCATAATATATCATTCAACGATAGGTGTACACCATACATATGTAGCCGTACGTATGTAAACCGCACAGCTCTACATGAAGAATAAAAAAAAAGATCAACTATTAGCTGTAAATTATTACTGCATCATAATACCTTAATATTCCGGCGATAAAGTATGTCGGTGATGAACGAACTTCGCGATAAATGTATGTTTCTCATCAATAACAGCCTCAGCAGAAAAACAATACATTTGTACCGCTAGTGAGGTGCTTTAACCGACGTGTGGTTTTATGGTATTTTTCTGTTGGTGATTCAAGGGCCAAAAGATATATGGAATTGATAAGTGTATGTTGCAGGCTTATTTCTCGGCAGATAGAGAATGGCTTTGCAGTTATCTAGTTCGATTCTATGCTGTACGAGCTCGACGACTGGATATTTTCTACTAACTACTCGTAAACGCGAGTAGGGGTGAGGTAGGGTGGAATAACGGTAGGAGTTTTCGTCCTCCGCGTACATCAAGCTTGACCCTCATAAAATTCCGATGCACGGCGTAAAAAAAAACTAAAAAAGCCTGTCTGTTCATCCATCTATCTCATGGGCAACAGATAGCTGTGTTGGCCACAACCCGCACACTTCTACCAACCTGTGCAGGAAATTTCGCTCGAGAGTAACAGCTGCGTGGAAACTCAAGAGGGACATTCTGAAAAATAGCGACTGATGTTGGTAGAAAATGAGGGTTTCTCTATGCAACGAATTAACGGTTCTTGTATAACTGACGATGGAAAAAATAGATGATAAGGAGGTAGGTATCGCAGGTCAATGTGTAGAGGTAAGTACGCTTATTATACAAATAGTCCAAGATGAATTTAATATAGATAGATATTAATATAGTAATTTTATATGGATATAATTAATGGCGCTCACGTTGAGTTGATATGTGAATATTGAGAATACATCTCACATTGTCTTAAAATGTTCTATACGTCAGTGGTATAAAAAAAAAAGTAATAAAACTTATCTTACTGTCCGTTTCTGTCCATCTTCCCGAACTCTTACAAGTGCCAAAGAGGTATTCTCTCTATTCGGATTAAAGGTCGGGCGGTGCTTTACACCAGGGACGTAAATCCACCTGTAAATGACATTCCAGTGTTCTCTTTTAGTTAGAGTATAAGGAGGAGAGCAGTGCCCTAGAGGATAAGGCCACGGGTTGGCACGCAGCAGACCCGGGATCGATTCTCGACTAACACCAATGAGATATTTTTTCACACATGATTTAAATCCCGGTCGTTCAAAGCCTACCTTTTATTAACCCACCTTATATTACATAAATCCATACCAAATAGGTTTGAACGATGAGTGGTCGGTTGGTGTTCGGCTTTGGAGTATCTTCTACGTGGTTCTCATTGCTCGAATCGTGACCTCTGTGTGGAGCATTAAGTTACTGAGATAAGGCGCTGCCCTCGGTAACCCTGATGGTTGTGCTGGAGTCTACTCGCATTATAATCAGCTATATCCGCAACAGGTTTCCTGTAGTTTGTCTAGCAACTGGTGAATACGACACACACTGATCAAAAGATAAGTTGCGATCACCAACTAACAACTGTGCCAACTAGTAAATTGGTTCGATTTACCAACATATTGGTACTTCGAACCGTTCTTCGGTAATCGCAAATCTTTTTCTCCGTGCTGTAGGGAAGATGGCTGTAGCTACATGGAAAGGGATTGTTGAAAGGAGAAGGGCACTGTCCACGTTAATTGGACGTTAATTGAAAGTTATTAAAGTTTACAATATATATATATACTACGATGCGCACTCCTGCGCACGATAATAATGTCTAATGTCTAATATCTAATGTGATGTCTACTACGCGACAACCTGCATTAGACATTAAAAAAATATCTCGCTGTTGCCGTGTAGAAGAACCTAAAGAACCTGTAAAATTAGTGGTTGAGGGTTTCTCAAACCCCAGAGACTTCTCGATTATTCTACAAGGTGCCGGGGGCGAGATAATTTCATAATATAGAGAGATAATAAAAAAATGGTAAAAATATGGGCAATGAGCACATTTATTTATATATAAGTAAATATATATTTATGATTCCGCCCATTGTACGTTTTTTTAATACCTTTTTATTGTTAAAGAACGAATAACCATGATTAAAGAACTAAATCTGTACTAGAAAAAAAACTAGTGCGATCCTTCACCAGTGGAGGCGTATGCATTTTTTTATAACTCGTGTTATGAGTATCTCGCCTACATTATTCATCCACAGTCAAAAGATTTGAGGTAAGAATTATTTGAGTGCGTTAGGCCGTACTCGATTAATGGAAGTCTATATTTTAAACGAGCATTACCTTTACGCAGGTCTTCAGCTTACATCAGTAACACGGTAACGATATGGTAATAAAACCTAACGTGTTTGGATTTCATGATCAATCAGGTCGAATGGAAATCACAGTACGTATATATCTATCATCCATAAATTATACTACAGTCATCCTGGAAAAGTAAGGTGAGAAAACATTTCTGCATGGCTGTAAAAGCGAACATTATTCTAAATCGGGATATCTCGAACGTGGTGAAAAAAATTAGGTTTTGTCACGTTCTTCGTGTATATTCCAGAACTCTTCTCGTACTTTGTCGGAATATATTTCAACCGGTCGAACACCAATCGAGTTTTACAACTTTTTCTGGGACCGAACGATAACATTCTCTCGAACTGATGAAACAATTTTATACTTCTTGTTACATCTCGGGTTCATGAGACATAGAGGAATATTAGGGATCGTTGTTCAATTCACGGTTAAAACAAACATTTTAAATTAATACGTATAATGTTTATTAATAACCTGAATTTCATTGCATAAATAAATTCAATAAATAAAATAAACTGCAAGTTTCCACTGTTTGTGGCCGAGGTTATAATATGCATGCAGAAAGAATGCAAAATATGATGAATAATCTGAAAAAAATGCGGAGCGGCTGGGCCGGGATTCGAATCCCGAAATTTCTGATGGCCGGTCGACTGCGCTAACGACTGAGCTACGTCAGACCGCTTACCACATTTAATTAGATATGTCCTCACATATTGAGTTATATACTACGTTACAGGCACTGACATATAAACATTAGAATTTACGTAGTATGATAACCGTTGATATGTCTAATGAAACATGGTAAATTTATTGCTATAATTTCGAGATCGATGATAAATTAGCAAACTAATTATTTTTACCTAAATATCACGTATTTTTATATATTTGTAGGCTACCGGTTTAACTTAAGAACTTAGCACAGTTTATAAATCAGTCGTCCCGAATTCATAGCGTTGACATATTGGTATACATTTTATAGCTTTGTAGAATAGCTGAATGTAATCCGAATTGAGTAGCTCTCTAGGCATTCCTTCGCAGGAAACCGAAAAAAAATAGTTTCGCCACATCTAATTCTTGGCACGCATAACTTCGGTTAATTTTTGGCCTTCTGAGCCGGCGTGGCCAGTTAATTGTAGTACGCGACGTTCCCACATCTTCAAGCTTATTGTCTACTAGATGCGGCGGTATTGAGGGTAGATTGTTGAGGGTTCAAGTCCACGAGATTCTTGAATTCTTCGTTTATCCCATTGACATTTCAGAAGGTCGATTAACGCAGGTTCAATGATGCTGCGATTATCATTATCTTCGTAATACTCGCACATGGATATGTCATCAAAATATTGGAAAGAAATACACACATCGCACCGTCACTCCAGCATAACGCACCGATACCTGACGACTTTTTCCTGTCGCAGTGCCGCAATATAATGTTTTTACCGGTGTCTTCGTATTTCTGAAGGGTCTAATACGTGAAATATATAAAAAATGTTCTATACGCTTTGAAGTATTTATTTTTTCCTTACATACGGTATACATGAAATTTGGTACTTCGGGGGTTTTTTTATTTGAAGACGCTGATTAAAAATAGGAAATCGTAATTCAGAAATTAAAAAATGTCAGATTTGTAATCAGTGATGTAAATTAAGTTACTGTTATCAAATTCGGACCACTCTTTTGCTTCGTCATCTTGAATTAATGTAATATATAAACTTTGACATTGGGTTCGTAATTAGCAGATTACAAAGTAATTACAAAAAATCGATGAAAACCGAGTTTCAATATGTCACTTGTAGCGAAAAATTTCTGCTTGAAAGATTTTAAGTAAGACAAAAATTTGCGGACTTTGATTTATCGTCAGTCATTATCAATTTAAAAATGTTGACTTCAGATTTAGATTAAGCGATTCAAAATACCGCGTTTACAAAATGCGGTTTCCCTGAAACTGAAAAGATGTTGGCGCATGAAAACGTCGTGCTGTAAACCGGAAACGCGTGATGATTTACTTATGAATTCATAACAATGCATATTCTTGAAACGTATCAACGGCTCGAAAATAAACGTGCAGATAATCACAACAAATACCTCATACAATTGCCGTACACTGACAGTCTGTTCTAAAACGCCCGAGTAGACAGTTAAATTCACGAAGACAGCAGAAAAGTTTCTTTATCCATCAAGAAAACGGAAATGGATGAGAAGATTATTTACATAGTGCTTATGGTTGTTACGTTCACTTTCGTTGTCGGTAAGTAAAAGTTGCATTATAAATTGGTGATTTTTATAACTACAATCAAACAGAGTGATTACAAGTTCAGGCTTACGTTACATTGTACCGATCTCAGTTTATAGAGTCAAGATATGAATACGATTGCTCTGTAATAAACTGCTTCAGCAGAATTATAATATAATCCGATTGATTTTCGGAATTCGGGAGGTTAAAGTCCTCCTGAATTAAAAATCTAGAATTGAAGGAAAAAGGATTATTTATTAATTCGATGACAAGTGTGCGTGAAAATTTGTTCGTATGAAGTTGGGATTTGGCCGTTATGCAAATTACACGCATAGATTAGAAGTGACTTGTGATCTTGACAATCACCATTATGATGCGCTGAGCTATGACACAGAAATACGAGTTTACATTTACATGGCATTCGACTGGCGCGATATCAATTCTTTACATTTTCATATTACGAGCATATTATTCCGGCAAGGTGCACATTAGAAATTCAGTATTATATATCTATTGAGTGTTAAATAACACAAAATAAAACAATAAAGGTAATAATCATTGACATCTATTTTTACATGTTGCAATAACTAAATACGGCTCATGGCCTAATATGATTTATGACCAATCAACTTGGGAAAATTATCACATGACAGAACCGCACCAAGCGGGTATAATATATGCAGCAACGCTGCTTATCATACTTGGCATTTGATGCCATCAACATACACATAGAAAATTTTGTAATCACCACTGTAGATTATAAAATCCAGGTTATATTTTTATACAGTCACGCATCTGACCTAACGTATAGTATAATTATGCATCTTCAATGCGAGTTTGCTTGAAAGTAGGCTAACTAGCATTGACAGATTGATAACGGAAATTGCTGATAAATCTCACTCGCGATTTTACCATGAGAAATTTTAGATAAACATTTGGCAATCTTGCTAATTTGCTTCAACGCCGGTTAACCTGCATTGACAGATTACTTGCAGGACACATGAATACTACAATTTTGATGTTATCAGGAGATAATTCCTATAATACAACAAAATTCGCCCCACACTCCGCGGTACCCAGGCACATTAGCCACGAATACACGGTACGATGAATAATAGACAGGGGATGCGCTACTTAACTTGCTGTCTGACGATTATTGAAGACGTCACTGCTACCCGCATTTTCCGTGTATCGCGACAAGTCGCTAATATGGTGGTAGTACAGTGGCTTAATAGCCAGAATAGTTGAGCGTCACTATCGTGACGAGTGATGCCTCTGAAGTTGCAGTGCCAGTTGAGTACCCTCGATTTGAAATCCGGGTTCGGACGTTGTCAACGAACTTCGCGGTGGCGACGCCTTGGGATATAGGCCGATAGCAGCTGGATATATCGCGAAGGGGATGGTCCCAATGTTTCTGTGCTGAACCCCCTCAACATACGATGATTTGCAGTCTTCGCCCCAAAATTCCGAACTGCATTTATTCACTAACGGCAATGTATTCCGTTTCCTCAAGTTTGATTCATAATAGGAAGAACCATTAATGCAATGGCCTATAGATTTTGCCAAATCTTGACACAACCGTCCTATATACACGGGGAAGCGGTCGCTTTATTTCCGTGATTTGGGCGTATCACTTAATAGCGAAAAAATATATTATATATTTCATACCTATGATTTTGGTTTCACTGAAACTCTACTGATAAATAATGTTTAATGAAAATCCAGCACGGATGACTACGATTAAATTATATACTCTGTTATTTGAAACGCGGTACCAGTATGTATATCGTAGGCAGTGTCTCTCGCGAAAATGGTGGACGAAAGGAGGGAGTAAAATCGCACATGCTACCGAGAAGCGCGGTAGGTATTCAAGTGTGCGGTAGAGCAGCATACTGACTCTTTCGTTACAAGTAGATGCGTAGCGCGATCCTACGATCGTCATATATCGAACGATGATAGCAGTCGGTATGTAGACTACTAGGGTTCTTGCAGGCGTTTCATCGCTAATTTTTGCTCACTGAAAATAACAAAATGATGTGATTATTTTTAGAACACGCCGAAACGCATCGTATATGGTCGTATATATTACGGATATGTCAACGGCATCACAGGAATAGGATTAAGATGAAGGATTCGAGGTTAGTAGAGGACAACCCACGCAGTACTGAGAACACGGACGAAAGTAAATTGCGGAAGACACCTGTACATACTACCGAATCACTAGAACATGGTACCAAATTCTTATAGAACGACCACATTTAACTGGAAAACTGAATAAAAGGCACATTTTGAAATTCCAAGTAATTCCATTAACGAGAAAGTAAGAACTCTGCGTATTCTAATACAGGAAAGCATTCGATGTCTACAATCTCAACACATGGGACGGACGACAATACAACTACGTATACTGTCAAAACCTCCCAAGCCAACTCTACCTATTTGAATGAAATTCAGATTCCGATTGCTGACGTAATTACTGCATTTTCATCGACTAACGAATCGCGGCCGATTTTATCGAGTGCAGGACAACAAAATCAGCAATCTGAAATTTGGACTACTCAGAAACAGTCAACTACATACTTAACTACTGCATCTGAATCGACTGGAGACTCGTCGATGGCTACAGTCGCAACATATATGACGGACAACGATACCACTACGTATACTGTCAATACTTACCAAAGATATTCTGCCTATTTGAATGCAACTGAAACTGGAACTTCTGACGAAATTACTGCATTTTTGTCGAATGACACACAGCGGCCGACTTTATCGAGTGTAGGACAACAAAGTCAGCATTTAGAAATTTCGACTACTCAGGAACAATCAATGGTAGACCTAACTACTGCTACTGAATCGACTAGAGTCCCGTCGATGACTACAGTCGCAACATATGGCACGAGCAACGATACCACTACGTATACTGTCAATACCTCCCAAAGATATTTTGCCTATTTGAATGAGACTGAAACTGGAACTTCTGACGAAATTACTGCATTTTCGTCGAATGACACACAGCGGCCGATTTTATCGAGTGTAGGACAACAAAGTCAGCATTTAGAAATTTCGACTACTCAGGAACGATCAACTGTTGACCTAACTACTGCTACTGAATCGACTGGAGTCCCCTCGATGACTTTATTCGAGACATATGGCACGGACAACGATACAACTACGGATATTGAAAATAACTCCCAAGCATATTCTGCTTATATGCATGCGGCCGAAAATGCAACTTCTGACGGAATTACTGCATTTTCGTCGAATGACACACAGCGGCCGATTTTATCGAGTGCAGGACTACAAAGTCAGCATTCTGAAATTTCTACCACTCACGAACAATCAACTGCTGACCTAACAACTGCGTCTGAATCGATTGGAAGCTCCACGATGGCTACAATCGCAGCATATGGCACGAGCAACGATACAACTACGTATACTGTCAATACCTCCCAAGGATATTCTGCCTATTTGAATGCAACTGAAACTGCAACTTCTGACAAAATTACTCCATTTTCATCGACTGACACACGGTGGTCGATTTTGTCGAGCGCAGGTCCACAAAATCAACAATCGGAAATTTCGGCTACTCAGGAACATTCAACTACTTACCTAACTACTGCATCGGTATTAACTGGAGACTCCTCGATGACTACAGTCGCAACATATGGCACGGATAACGATACAACGACGGATATTGAAAATATCTCCCGAGCTTATTCTGCTTATATGCATGCGACCGAAAATGCAACTTCTGACGGAATTACTCCATTTTCGTCGAATGACACACAGCGGTTGATTTTATCGAGTGCAGGACAACAAAGTCAGCCTTCTGAAATTTCCACCACTCACGAACAATCAACTGCTGACCCAACAACTGCGTCTGAATCGACTGGAGACTTTTCGATGGCTACAGTTGCATCATATGAAACCGACACCGAAAGAACTGCGTATACTGTCAATACCTCCCAAGGATATTCTGACAATTTGAATGCAACTGAAAATGCAACTTCTGACGGAATTACCTCATTTTCGTCGAATGACACGCAGCGGCCGATTTTATCGAGTGCAGGACAACAAAGTCAGCGTTCTGAAATTTCCACCACTCACGAACACTCAACTGCTGAACTAACAACTGCGTCTGAATCGATTGGAAGCCTCACGATAGCTACAGTCGTAACATATGGCACGAGCAACGATACAACTACGTATACTGTCAATACCTCTCAAGGACATTCTGCCTATTTGAATGCAACTGAAACTGCAACTTCTGACAAAATTACTGCATTTTCGTCGAATGACACACAGCGGCCGATTTTATCGAGTGTAGGACAACAAAGTCAGCATTCTGAAACTTTCACTACTAACGAACAATCAACTGCTGACCTAACAACTGCATTTGAATCAACTGGAGACTCCTCGATGGCTACAGTCGCAACATACGGCCCGAGCAACGATACAACTACGTATACTGTCAATACTTCGCAAGCATATTCTGCCAATTTGACTGCAACCGACAATGCATCTTCTGACGGAATTACGACATTTTCGTCGAATGACACACCGCGGCTGACGTTATCGAGTGCAAGACAACAAAGTCAGCATTCTGAAATTTCAACTACTCAGGAACAATCATCTACTTACCTAACTACTGCATCTGAATCGATTGGAGACTCCTCGATGGCTACAATCGCAACATATGGCACGAGCAACAATACAACTACGTATACTGTCAATACCTCCCAAGGATATTCTGCCTATTTAAATGCAACTGAAACTGCAACTTCCGACGAAAGTACTCTATTTTCATTGACTGACACACGGCGGCCGATTTTATCCAGTTCAGGACAACAAAGTCAACAATCTGACATTTTGGCTACTCAGGAACAATCAACTGCTGACCTAACTACTTCTACTGAATCGACTGGAAACTTTTCGATTGCTACAGTCGCAACATATGGGACGGACAACGATACAACTACGTATACCGTCGATACTTCCCAAGGTCATTCTGCCTATTTGAGTGCAACTGAAACTGCAACTTCTAACGAAATTAGTCCATTTTCATCGACTGACACACGGCGACCCATTATATCGAGTGTAGGACAACAAAGTCAGCTTTCTGAAATTTCAACTACTCAGGACCAATCAACTACTTACTCTACTACTGCATCTGAATCGATTGGAGACTCTTCGATGGCTACAGTCGCAGCATATGGCACGAGCAACAATACAACTACGTATACTGTCAATACCTCCCAAGGATATTGTGCCTATTTTAATGCAACTGAAACTGCAACTTCTGACGAAATTATTGCATTTTCGTCGAATGACACACAGCGGCCGACTTTATCGAGTGTAGGACAACAAAGTCAGCATTTAGAATTTTCGACTACTCAGGAACAATCAACTGTTGACCTAACTACTGCTACTGAATCGGCTGGAGTCCCATCGATGACTACAGTCGCAACATCTGGCACGGACAACGATACAACTACGTATACTGTCAATACCTCCCAAGGAAATTCTGCCTATTTGAATGCAACTGAAACTGCAACTTCTGACGAAATGACTACATTTTTGTCGAATGACACACAGCGGCCGTTTGTATCGAGTGTAGGTCAACAAAGTCAGCATTTAGAATTTTCGACTATTCAGGAACAATCAACTGTTGACCTAACTACTGCTACTGAATCGACTGGAGTCCCCTCGATGACTACAGTTGCAACATATGGCACGGATAACGATACAACTACGTATACTGTCAATACCTCCCAAGGATATTCTGTCTATTTGAATGCAACTGAAACTGCAACTTCTGACGAATTTACTGCATTTTCGTCGAATGACACACAGCGGCCGATCTTATTGAGTGTAGGACAACAAAGTCAGCATTCTGAAATTTCCACTACCCACGAACAATCAACTGCTAACCTAACTACTGCATCTGAATCGATTGGAGACTCATCGATGGCTACAATCGCAACATATGGCACGAGCAACGATACAACTACGTATACTGTCAATACTTCCCAAGCATATTCTGCCAATTTGACTGCAACCGACAATGCATCTTCTGACGGAACTACGACATTTTCGTCGAATGACACACCGCGGCTGACGTTATCGAGTGCAAGACGACAAAGTCAGCATTCTGAAATTTCAACTACTCAGGAACAATCAACTACTTACCTAACTACTGCATCTGAATCGATTGGAGACTCCTCGATGGCTACAAGCGCAACATATGGCACGAGCAACAATACAACTACGTATACTGTTAATACCTCCCAAGGATATTCTGCCTATTTAAATGCAACTGAAACTGCAACTTCTGACGAAATTAGTCCATTTTCATCGACTGACACACGGCGACCCATTATATCGGGTGTAGGACAACAAAGTCAGCATTCTGAAATTTCAACTACTCAGGACCAATCAACTACTTACCGAACTACTGCATCTGAATCGATTGGAGACTCTTCGATGGCTACAGTTGCAACATATGCCACGAGCAACGATACAACTACGTATACTGACAATACCTCCCAAGTATATTCATCCTATTTGAATGCAACTGAAACTGCAACTTCTGACGAAATTACTGCATTTTCGTCGAATGACACACAGCGGCCGATTCTATCGAGTGTAGGACAACAAAGTCAGCATTCTGAAACTTTCACTACTAACGAACAATCAACTGCTGACCTAACAACTGCATTTGAATCAACTGAAGACGCCTCGATGGCTACAGTCGTAACATATAGCCCGAGCAACGATACAACTACGAATACTATCAATACCTCCCAAGGATATTCTGCCTATTTGAATGCAATTGATACTGCAACTTCTGACGAAATGACTGCATTTTTGTCGAATGACATACAGCGGCCGATTGTATCGAGTGTAGGTACACAAAGTCAGCTCTTAGAATTTTCGACTACTCAAGAACAATCAACTGTTGACCTAACTACTGCTCCTGAATCGACTGGAGTCCCCTCGATGACTACAATCGCAACATATGGCACGGATAACGATACAACTACGTATACTGTCAATACTTCCCAAGCATATTCTGCCAATTTGACTGCAACCGACAATGCATTTTCTGACGGAATTACGACATTTTCGTCGAATGACACACCGCGGCTGACGTTATCGAGTGCAAGACAACAAAGTCAGCATTCTGAAATTTTAACTACTCAGGAACAATCAACTACTTACCTAACTACTGCATCTGAATCGATTGGAGACTCCTCGATGGCTACAATCGCAACATATGGCACGAGCAACAATACAACTACGTATGCTGTCAATATCTCCCAAGGATATTCTTCCTATTTAAATGCAACTGAAACTGCAACTTCTGACGAAATTACTCTATTTTCATTGACTGACAGACGGCGGCCGATTTTATCCAGTTCAGGACAACAAAGTCAGCAATCTGACATTTCGACTACTCAGGAACAATCAACTACTTACCTAACTACTGCATCTGAATCGATTGGAGACTCCTCGATGGCTACAGTCGCAACATATGGCACGAGCAACGATACAACTACGTATACTGTCTATACCTCCCAAGGATATTCTGCCTATTTGAATGCAACTGAAACTGCAACTTCTGACGAAATTACTGCATTTTCGTCGAATGCCACACAGCGGCCGATTTTATCGAGTGTAGGTCAACAAAGTCAGCATTTAGAATTTTCGACTACTCAAGAACAATCAACTGTTGACCTAACTACTGCTCCTGAATCGACTGGAGTCCCCTTGATGACTAAAGTCGCAACATATGGCACGGATAACGATACAACTACGTATACGACTAATACCTCCCAAGGATATTCTGTCTATTTGAATGCAACTGAAACTGCAACTTCTGACGAATTTACTGCATTTTCGTCGAATGACACACAGCGGCCGATCTTATCGAGTGTAGGACAACAAAGTCAGCATTCTGAAATTTCAACTACTCAGGAACAATCAACTACTTACCTAACTACTGCATCTGAATCGATTGGAGACTCCTCGATGGCTACAATCGCAACATATGGCGCGAGCAACAATACAACTACGTATACTGTTAATACCTCCCAAGGATATTCTGTCTATTTGAATGCAACTGAAACTGCAACTTCTGACGAAGTTACTCTATTTTCATTGACTGACACACGGCGGCCGATTTTATCCAGGTCAGGACAACAAAGTCAGCAATCTGACATTTCGACTACTCAGGAACAATCAACTACTTACCTAACTACTGCATCTGAATCGATTGGAGACTCTTCGATGGCTATAGTCGCAACATATGCCACGAGCAACGATACAACTACGTATACCGACAATACCTCCCAAGGATATTCTGTCTATTTGAATGCAACTGAAACTGCAACTCCTGACGAAATTACTGCATTTTCGACGAATGACACACAGCGGCCGATTCTATCAACTGTAGGACAACAAAGTCAGCATTCTGAAACTTTCACTACTGACGAACAACCAAATGTTGACCTAACAACTGCATTTGAATCAACTGAAGAATCCTCGATGGCTACAGTCGCAACATATGGCCCGAGCAACGATACAACTACGAATACTATCAATACCTCCCAAGGATATTCAGCCTATTTGAATGCAACTGATACTGCAACTTCTGACGAAATGACTGCATTTTTGTCGAATGAAACACAACGGCCGAATGTATCGAGTGTAGGTCAACAAAGTCAGCATTTAGAAATTTCGACTATACAGGAACAATCAACTGTTGACCTAACTACTGCTACTGAATCGACTGGAGTCCCCTCGATGACTAGAGTCGCAACATATGGCACGGACAACGATACAACTACGTATACTGTCAATACCTCCCAAGGATATTCTGCCTATTTGAATATAACTGAAATTGCAACTTCTGACGAAATTACTGCATTTTTGTCGAATGACACACAGCGGCCGATTCTATCGAGTGTAGAACAACAAACTCAGCAATCTGATATTTTGAGTACTCAGGAACTATCAACTACTTACCCAACTACAGCATTTGAATCAACTGGAGACTCCTCGATCGGTACAATCGCAACATATAGCACGAGCAACGATACCACTACGTATATTGTCAATACCTCCCAAGGATATTCTGCCTATTTAAATGCAACTGAAACTGCAACTTTTGACGAAATAACTCCATTTTCATTGACTGACACACAGCGGCCGATTTTATCGAGTGTAGGACAACAAAGTCAGCATTTAGAATCTTCGACTACTCAGGAACAATCAATTGTCGACCTAACTACTGCTACTGAATCGACTGCAGTCCCCTCGATGACTACAGTCGCAACATATGGCACGGATAACGATACAACGACAGGTATTGAAAATATCTCCCAAGCTTATTCTGCTTATATGCATGCGACCAAAAATGCAACTTCTGACGGAATTACTCCATTTTTGTCGAATGACACACAGCAGCCGATTTTATCGAGTGCAGGACAACAAAGTCAGCCTTCTGAAATTTCCACCACTCACGAACAATCAACTGCTGACCTAACAACTGCATCTGAATCTATTGGAAGCTTTACGATGGCTACAGTCACAACATATGGCACGAGCAACGATATAACTACGTATACTGTCAATACCTCCCAAGGATATTCTGCCTATTTGAATGCAACTGAAACTGCAACTTCTGACAAAATTACTCCATTTTCATCGACTGACAAACTGTGGCCGATTTTGTCGAGCGCAGGACCACAAAATCAACAATCGGAAATTTCGGGTACTCAGGAACATTCAACTACTTACCTAACTACTGCATCGGAATTAACTGGAGACTCCTCGATGACTACAGTCGCAACATATGGCACGGATAACGATACAATGAAGGATATTGAAAATATCTCCCAAGCTTATTCTGCCTATTTGAATGCAACTGAAACTGCAACTTCTGACGAAATTACTGCATTTTCGTCGAATGACACACAGCGGCCGACTTTATCGAGTGTAGGACAACAAAGTCAGCATTTAGAATTTTCGACTACTCAGGAACAATCAACTGTTGACCCAACTACTGCTACTGAATCGGCTGGAGTCCCCTCGATGACTACAGTCGCAACATCTGGCACGGACAACGATACAACTACGTATACTGTCAATACCTCCCAAGGAAATTCTGCCTATTTGAATGCAACTGAAACTGCAACTTCTGACGAATTTACTGCATTTTTGTCGAATGACACACAGCGGCCGATTGTATCGAGTGTAGGTCAACAAAGTCAGCATTTAGAAATTTCGACTACTCAGGAACAATCAACTGTTGACCCAACTACTGCTACTGAATCGATTGGAGACTCTTCGATGACTACAGTCGCAACATATGGCACGGACAACGATACAACTACGTATACTGTCAATACCTCCCAAGGATATTCTGCCTATTTGAATGCAACTGAAACTGCAACTTCTGACGAATTTACTGCATTTTCGTCGAATGACACACAGCGGCCGATCTTATCGAGTGTAGGACAACAAAGTCAGCATTTAGAATTTTCGACTACTCAGGAACAATCAACTGTTGACCTAACTACTGCTACTGAATCGGCTGGAGTCCCATCGATGACTACAGTCGCAACATCTGGCACGGACAACGATACAACTACGTATACTGTCAATACCTCCCAAGGAAATTCTGCCTATTTGAATGCAACTGAAACTGCAACTTCTGACGAATTTACTGCATTTTTGTCGAATGACACACAGCGGCCGATCTTATCGAGTGTAGGACAACAAAGTCAGCATTCTGAAATTTCCACTACCCACGAACAATCAACTGCTAACCTAACTACTTCATCTGAATCGATTGGAGACTCATCGATGGCTACAATCGAAACATATAGCACGAGCAACGATACAACTACGTATACTGTCAATACTTCCCAAGCATATTCTGCCAATTTGACTGCAACCGACAATGCATCTTCTGACGGAATTACGACATTTTCGTCGAATGACACACCGCGGCTGACGTTATCGAGTGCAAGACAACAAAGTCAGCATTCTGAAATTTCAACTACTCAGGAACAATCAACTACTTACCTAACTACTGCATCTGAATCGATTGTAGACTCCTCGATGGCTACAATCGCAACATATGGCACGAGCAACGATACAACTACGAATACTATCAATACCTCCCAAGGATATTCACCCTATTTGAATGCAACTGAAACTGCAACTTCTGACGAAATTACTGCATTTTCGTCGAATGACACACAGCGGCCGATTCTATCGAGTGTAGGACAACAAAGTCAGCCGTCTGAAACTTTCACTACTAACGAACAATCAACTGCTGACCTAACAACTGCATTTGCTTCAACTGAAGACGCCTCGATGGCTACAGTCGTAACATATAGCCCGAGCAACGATACAACTACGAATACTATCAATACCTCCCAAGGATATTCTGCCTATTTGAATGCAATTGATACCGCAACTTCTGACGGAATGACTGCATTTTTGTCGAATGACATACAGCGGCCGATTGTATCGAGTGTAGGTACACAAAGTCAGCTCTTAGAATTTTCGACTACTCAAGAACAATCAACTGTTGACCTAACTACTGCTCCTGAATCGACTGGAGTCCCCTCGATGACTACAGTCGCAACATATGGCACGGATAACGATACAACTACGTATACTGTCAATACTTCCCAAGCATATTCTGCCAATTTGACTGCAACCGACAATGCATCTTCTGACGGAATTACGACATTTTCGTCGAATGACACACCGCGGCTGACGTTATCGAGTGCAAGACAACAAAGTCAGCATTCTGAAATTTCAACTACTCAGGAACAATCAACTACTTACCTAACTACTGCATCTGAATCGATTGGAGACTCTTCGATGGCTACAGTCGCAACATATGGCACGAGCAACGATACAACTACGTATACTGACGATACCTCCCAAGGATATTCTGCCTATTTGAATGCAACTGAAACTGCAACTTCTGACGAAATTACTGCATTTTCGTCGAATGACACACAGCGGCCGATTCTATCGAGTGTAGGACAACAAAGTCAGCATTCTGAAACTTTCACTACTGACGAACAATCAACTGCTGACGTAACAACTGCATTTGAATCAACTGAAGACTCCTCGATAGCTACAGTCGCAACATATCGCCCGAGCAACGATACAACTATGAAAACTATCAATAACTCCCAAGGATATTCTGCCTATTTGAATGCAACTGATACTGCAACTTCTGACGAAATTACTGCATTTTTGTCGAATGACACACAGCGGCCGTTTGTATCGAGTGTAGGTCAACAAAGTCAGCATTTAGAATTTTCGACTACTCAAGAACAATCAACTGTTGACCTAACTACTGCTCCTGAATCGACTGGAGTCCCCTTGATGACTACAGTCGCAACATATGGCACGGATAACGATACAACTACGTATACGACTAATACCTCCCAAGGATATTCTGCCTATTTGAATGCAACTGAAACTGCAACTTCTGACGAATTTACTGCATTTTCGTCGAATGACACACAGCGGCCGATCTTATCGAGTGTAGGACAACAAAGTCAGCATTCTGAAATTTCAACTACTCAGGAACAATCAACTACTTACCTAACTACTGCATCTGAATCGATTGGAGACTCTTCGATGGTTACAGTCGCAACATATGGCACGAGCAACGATACAACTACGTATACTGGCGATACCTCCCAAGGATATTCTGCCTATTTGAATGCAACTGAAAATGCAACTTCTGACGAAATGACTGCATTTTTGTCGAATGAAACACAACGGCCGATTGTATCGAGTGTAGGTCAACAAAGTCAGCATTTAGAATTTTCGACTACTCAGGAACAATCAACTGTTGACCTAACTATTGCTACTGAATCGACTGGAGTCCCCTCGATGACTACAGTCGCAACATATAGCACGAGCAACGATACAACTACGTATACTGTCAATACTTCCCAAGCATATTCTGCCCATTTGACTGCAACCGACAATGCATCTTCTGACAGAATTACGACATTATCGTCGAATGACACACAGCGGCCGATTTTATCGAGTGCAGGACAACGAAGTCAGCATTCTGAAATTTCCACCGCTCACGAACAATTAACTGCTGACCTAACAACTGCATCTGAATCGATTGGAAGGTGCACGTTGGCTACAGTCCCAACATATGGCAAGAGCAACGATACAACTACGTATACTATCAATACCTCCCAAGGATATTCTGCCTATTTGAATGCAATTGATACTGCAACTTCTGACGAAATGACTGCATTTTTGTCGAATGACATACAGCGGCCGATTGTATCGAGTGTAGGTACACAAAGTCAGCTCTTAGAATTTTCGACTACTCAAGAACAATCAACTGTTGACCTAACTACTGCTCCTGAATCGACTGGAGTCCCCTCGATGACTACAGTCGCAACATATAGCACGGATAACGATACAACTACGTATACTGTCAATACTTCCCAAGCATATTCTGCCAATTTGACTGCAACCGACAATGCATCTTCTGACGGAATTACGACATTTTCGTCGAATGACACACCGCGGCTGACGTTATCGAGTGCAAGACAACAAAGTCAGCATTCTGAAATTTCAACTACTCAGGAACAATCAACTACTTACCTAACTACTGCATCTGAATCGATTGGAGACTCTTCGATGGCTACAGTCGCAACATATGGCACGAGCAACGATACAACTACGTATACTGACGATACCTCCCAAGGATATTCTGCCTATTTGAATGCAACTGAAACTGCAACTTCTGACGAAATTACTGCATTTTCGTCGAATGACACACAGCGGCCGATTCTATCGAGTGTAGGACAACAAAGTCAGCATTCTGAAACTTTCACTACTGACGAACAATCAACTGCTGACGTAACAACTGCATTTGAATCAACTGAAGACTCCTCGATGGCTACAGTCGCAACATATCGCCCGAGCAACGATACAACTACGAAAACTATCAATAACTCCCAAGGATATTCTGCCTATTTGAATGCAACTGATACTGCAACTTCTGACGAAATGACTGCATTTTTGTCGAATGACACACAGCGGCCGTTTGTATCGAGTGTAGGTCAACAAAGTCAGCATTTAGAATTTTCGACTATTCAGGAACAATCAACTGTTGACCTAACTACTGCTACTGAATCGACTGGAGTCCCCTCGATGACTACAGTTGCAACATATGGCACGGATAACGATACAACTACGTATACTGTCAATACCTCCCAAGGACATTCTGCCTATTTGAATGCAACTGAAACTGCAACTTCTGACGAAATTACTGCATTTTCGTCGAATGCCACACAGCGGCCGATTGTATCGAGTGTAGGTCAACAAAGTCAGCATTTAGAATTTTCGACTACTCAAGAACAATCAACTGTTGACCTAACTACTGCTCCTGAATCGACTGGAGTCCCCTTGATGACTACAGTCGCAACATATGGCACGGATAACGATACAACTACGTATACGACTAATACCTCCCAAGGATATTCTGCCTATTTGAATGCAACTGAAACTGCAACTTCTGACGAATTTACTGCATTTTCGTCGAATGACACACAGCGGCCGATCTTATCGAGTGTAGGACAACAAAGTCAGCATTCTGAAATTTCAACTACTCAGGAACAATCAACTACTTACCTAACTACTGCATCTGAATCGATTGGAGACTCTTCGATGGCTACAGTCGCAACATATGACACGGGCAACGATACAACTACGTATACTGACGATACCTCCCAAGGATATTCTGCCTATTTGAATGCAACTGAAACTGCAACTTCTGACGAAATGACTGCATTTTTGTCGAATGAAACACAACGGCCGATTGTATCGAGTGTAGGTCAACAAAGTCAGCATTTAGAATTTTCGACTACTCAGGAACAATCAACTGTTGACCTAACTACTGCTACTGAATCGACTGGAGTCCCCTCGATGACTACAGTCGCAACATATAGCACAAGCAACGATACAACTACGTATACTGTCAATACTTCCCAAGCATATTCTGCCCATTTGACTGCAACCGACAATGCATCTTCTGACAGAATTACGACATTTTCGTCGAATGACACACAGCGGCCGATTTTATCGAGTGCAGGACAACGAAGTCAGCATTCTGAAATTTCCACCGCTCACGAACAATTAACTGCTGACCTAAAAACTGCATCTGAATCGATTGGAAGGTCCACGTTGGCTACAGTCCCAACATATGGCACGAGCAACGATACAACTACGTATACTATCAATACCTCCCAACGATATTCTGCCTATTTGAATGCAACTGAAACTGCAACTTCTGACGAATTTACTGCATTTTCGTCGAATGACACACAGCGGCCGATTTTATCGAGTGCAGGACAACGAAGTCAGCATTCTGAAATTTCCACCGCTCACGAACAATCAACTGCTGACCTAACAACTGCATCTGAATCGATTGGAGACTTTTCGATGGCTACAATCGCAACATATGGCACGAGCAACGATACAACTACGTATACTGTCAATACTTCCCAAGCATATTCTGCCAATTTGACTGCAACCGAGAATGCATCTTCTGACGGAATTACGACATTTTCGTCGAATGACACACCGCGGCTGACGTTATCGAGTGTAGGACAACAAAGTCAGCATTCTGAAACTTTCACTACTAACAAACAATCAACTGCTGACCTAACAACTGCATTTAAATCAAGTGGAGACTCCTCGATGGCTACAGTCGCAACATACGGACCGAGCAACGATACATCTACTTATACTGTCAATACCTCCCAAGGATATTCTGCCTATTTGAATGCAACTGAAACTGCAACTTCTGACGAAATAATTCCATTTTTGTCGAATGACACACAGCGGCCGATTGTATCGAGTGTAGGTCAACAAAGTCAGCATTTAGAAATTTCGACTACTCAGGAACAATCAACTGTTGACCTAACTACTGCTACTGAATCGACTGGAGTCCCCTCGATGACTACAGTCGCAACATATGGCACGGACAACGATACAACTACGTATACTGTCAATACCTCCCAAGGATATTCTGCCTATTTGAATGGAACTGAAATTGCAACTTCTGACGAAATTACTGCATTTTTGTCGAATGACACACAGCGGCCGATTCTATCGAGTGTAGGTACACAAAGTCAGCTCTTAGAATTTTCGACTACTCAAGAACAATCAACTGTTGACCTAACTACTGCTCCTGAATCGACTGGAGTCCCCTCGATGACTACAGTCGCAACATATGGCACGGATAACGATACAACTACGTATACTGTCAATACTTCCCAAGCATATTCTGCCAATTTGACTGCAACCGACAATGCATCTTCTGACGGAATTACGACATTTTCGTCGAATGACACACCGCGGCTGACGTTATCGAGTGCAAGACAACAAAGTCAGCATTCTGAAATTTCAACTACTCAGGAACAATCAACTACTTACCTAACTACTGCATCTGAATCGATTGGAGACTCTTCGATGGCTACAGTCGCAACATATGGCACGAGCAACGATACAACTACGTATACTGACGATACCTCCCAAGGATATTCTGCCTATTTGAATGCAACTGAAACTGCAACTTCTGACGAAATTACTGCATTTTCGTCGAATGACACACAGCGGCCGATTCTATCGAGTGTAGGACAACAAAGTCAGCATTCTGAAACTTTCACTACTGACGAACAATCAACTGCTGACGTAACAACTGCATTTGAATCAACTGAAGACTCCTCGATAGCTACAGTCGCAACATATCGCCCGAGCAACGATACAACTATGAAAATTATCAATAACTCCCAAGGATATTCTGCCTATTTGAATGCAACTGATACTGCAACTTCTGACGAAATGACTGCATTTTTGTCGAATGACACACAGCGGCCGTTTGTATCGAGTGTAGGTCAACAAAGTCAGCATTTAGAATTTTCGACTACTCAAGAACAATCAACTGTTGACCTAACTACTGCTCCTGAATCGACTGGAGTCCCCTTGATGACTACAGTCCCAACATATGGCACGGATAACGATACAACTACGTATACGACTAATACCTCCCAAGGATATTCTGCCTATTTGAATGCAACTGAAACTGCAACTTCTGACGAATTTACTGCATTTTCGTCGAATGACACACAGCGGCCGATCTTATCGAGTGTAGGACAACAAAGTCAGCATTCTGAAATTTCAACTACTCAGGAACAATCAACTACTTACCTAACTACTGCATCTGAATCGATTGGAGACTCTTCGATGGTTACAGTCGCAACATATGGCACGAGCAACGATACAACTACGTATACTGACGATACCTCCCAAGGATATTCTGCCTATTTGAATGCAACTGAAACTGCAACTTCTGACGAAATGACTGCATTTTTGTCGAATGAAACACAACGGCCGATTGTATCGAGTGTAGGTCAACAAAGTCAGCATTTAGAATTTTCGACTACTCAGGAACAATCAACTGTTGACCTAACTACTGCTACTGAATTCACTGGAGTCCCCTCGATGACTACAGTCGCAACATATAGCACGAGCAACGATACAACTACGTATACTGTCAATACTTCCCAAGCATATTCTGCCCATTTGACTGCAACCGACAATGCATCTTCTGACAGAATTACGACATTATCGTCGAATGACACACAGCGGCCGATTTTATCGAGTGCAGGACAACGAAGTCAGCATTCTGAAATTTCCACCGCTCACGAACAATTAACTGCTGACCTAACAACTGCATCTGAATCGATTGGAAGGTGCACGTTGGCTACAGTCCCAACATATGGCAAGAGCAACGATATAACTACGTATACTATCAATACCTCCCAACGATATTCTGCCTATTTAAATGCAACTGAAACTGCAACTTCTGACGAAATTACTGCATTTTCGTCGAATGACACACAGCGGCCGATTCTATCGAGTGTAGGACAACAAAGTCAGCCGTCTGAAACTTTCACTACTAACGAACAATCAACTGCTGACCTAACAACTGCATTTGCTTCAACTGAAGACGCCTCGATGGCTACAGTCGTAACATATAGCCCGAGCAACGATACAACTACGAATACTATCAATACCTCCCAAGGATATTCTGCCTATTTGAATGCAATTGATACTGCAACTTCTGACGAAATGACTGCATTTTCGTCGAATGACACACAGCGGCCGATCTTATCGAGTGTAGGACAACAAAGTCAGCATTTAGAATTTTCGACTACTCAGGAACAATCAACTGTTGACCTAACTACTGCTACTGAATCGGCTGGAGTCCCATCGATGACTACAGTCGCAACATCTGGCACGGACAACGATACAACTACGTATACTGTCAATACCTCCCAAGGAAATTCTGCCTATTTGAATGCAACTGAAACTGCAACTTCTGACGAATTTACTGCATTTTTGTCGAATGACACACAGCGGCCGATCTTATCGAGTGTAGGACAACAAAGTCAGCATTCTGAAATTTCCACTACCCACGAACAATCAACTGCTAACCTAAATACTTCATCTGAATCGATTGGAGACTCATCGATGGCTACAATCGAAACATATAGCACGAGCAACGATACAACTACGTATACTGTCAATACTTCCCAAGCATATTCTGCCAATTTGACTGCAACCGACAATGCATCTTCTGACGGAATTACGACATTTTCGTCGAATGACACACCGCGGCTGACGTTATCGAGTGCAAGACAACAAAGGCAGCATTCTGAAATTTCAACTACTCAGGAACAATCAACTACTTACCTAACTACTGCATCTGAATCGATTGTAGACTCCTCGATGGCTACAATCGCAACATATGGCACGAGCAACGATACAACTACGAATACTATCAATACCTCCCAAGGATATTCACCCTATTTGAATGCAACTGAAACTGCAACTTCTGACGAAATTACTGCATTTTCGTCGAATGACACACAGCGGCCGATTCTATCGAGTGTAGGACAACAAAGTCAGCCGTCTGAAACTTTCACTACTAACGAACAATCAACTGCTGACCTAACAACTGCATTTGCTTCAACTGAAGACGCCTCGATGGCTACAGTCGTAACATATAGCCCGAGCAACGATACAACTACGAATACTATCAATACCTCCCAAGGATATTCTGCCTATTTGAATGCAATTGATACCGCAACTTCTGACGGAATGACTGCATTTTTGTCGAATGACATACAGCGGCCGATTGTATCGAGTGTAGGTACACAAAGTCAGCTCTTAGAATTTTCGACTACTCAAGAACAATCAACTGTTGACCTAACTACTGCTCCTGAATCGACTGGAGTCCCCTCGATGACTACAGTCGCAACATATGGCACGGATAACGATACAACTACGTATACTGTCAATATTTCCCAAGCATATTCTGCCAATTTGACTGCAACCGACAATGCATCTTCTGACATAATTACGACATTTTCGTCGAATGACACACCGCGGCTGACGTTATCGAGTGCAAGACAACAAAGTCAGCATTCTGAAATTTCAACTACTCAGGAACAATCAACTACTTACCTAACTACTGCATCTGAATCGATTGGAGACTCTTCGATGGCTACAGTCGCAACATATGGCACGAGCAACGATACAACTACGTATACTGACGATACCTCCCAAGGATATTCTGCCTATTTGAATGCAACTGAAACTGCAACTTCTGACGAAATTACTGCATTTTCGTCGAATGACACACAGCGGCCGATTCTATCGAGTGTAGGACAACAAAGTCAGCATTCTGAAACTTTCACTACTGACGAACAATCAACTGCTGACGTAACAACTGCATTTGAATCAACTGAAGACTCCTCGATAGCTACAGTCGCAACATATCGCCCGAGCAACGATACAACTATGAAAACTATCAATAACTCCCAAGGATATTCTGCCTATTTGAATGCAACTGATACTGCAACTTCTGACGAAATTACTGCATTTTTGTCGAATGACACACAGCGGCCGTTTGTATCGAGTGTAGGTCAACAAAGTCAGCATTTAGAATTTTCGACTACTCAAGAACAATCAACTGTTGACCTAACTACTGCTCCTGAATCGACTGGAGTCCCCTTGATGACTACAGTCGCAACATATGGCACGGATAACGATACAACTACGTATACGACTAATACCTCCCAAGGATATTCTGCCTATTTGAATGCAACTGAAACTGCAACTTCTGACGAATTTACTGCATTTTCGTCGAATGACACACAGCGGCCGATCTTATCGAGTGTAGGACAACAAAGTCAGCATTCTGAAATTTCAACTACTCAGGAACAATCAACTACTTACCTAACTACTGCATCTGAATCGATTGGAGACTCTTCGATGGTTACAGTCGCAACATATGGCACGAGCAACGATACAACTACGTATACTGGCGATACCTCCCAAGGATATTCTGCCTATTTGAATGCAACTGAAAATGCAACTTCTGACGAAATGACTGCATTTTTGTCGAATGAAACACAACGGCCGATTGTATCGAGTGTAGGTCAACAAAGTCAGCATTTAGAATTTTCGACTACTCAGGAACAATCAACTGTTGACCTAACTATTGCTACTGAATCGACTGGAGTCCCCTCGATGACTACAGTCGCAACATATAGCACGAGCAACGATACAACTACGTATACTGTCAATACTTCCCAAGCATATTCTGCCCATTTGACTGCAACCGACAATGCATCTTCTGACAGAATTACGACATTATCGTCGAATGACACACAGCGGCCGATTTTATCGAGTGCAGGACAACGAAGTCAGCATTCTGAAATTTCCACCGCTCACGAACAATTAACTGCTGACCTAACAACTGCATCTGAATCGATTGGAAGGTGCACGTTGGCTACAGTCCCAACATATGGCAAGAGCAACGATACAACTACGTATACTATCAATACCTCCCAAGGATATTCTGCCTATTTGAATGCAATTGATACTGCAACTTCTGACGAAATGACTGCATTTTTGTCGAATGACATACAGCGGCCGATTGTATCGAGTGTAGGTACACAAAGTCAGCTCTTAGAATTTTCGACTACTCAAGAACAATCAACTGTTGACCTAACTACTGCTCCTGAATCGACTGGAGTCCCCTCGATGACTACAGTCGCAACATATAGCACGGATAACGATACAACTACGTATACTGTCAATACTTCCCAAGCATATTCTGCCAATTTGACTGCAACCGACAATGCATCTTCTGACGGAATTACGACATTTTCGTCGAATGACACACCGCGGCTGACGTTATCGAGTGCAAGACAACAAAGTCAGCATTCTGAAATTTCAACTACTCAGGAACAATCAACTACTTACCTAACTACTGCATCTGAATCGATTGGAGACTCTTCGATGGCTACAGTCGCAACATATGGCACGAGCAACGATACAACTACGTATACTGACGATACGTCCCAAGGATATTCTGCCTATTTGAATGCAACTGAAACTGCAACTTCTGACGAAATTACTGCATTTTCGTCGAATGACACACAGCGGCCGATTCTATCGAGTGTAGGACAACAAAGTCAGCATTCTGAAACTTTCACTACTGACGAACAATCAACTGCTGACGTAACAACTGCATTTGAATCAACTGAAGACTCCTCGATGGCTACAGTCGCAACATATCGCCCGAGCAACGATACAACTACGAAAACTATCAATAACTCCCAAGGATATTCTGCCTATTTGAATGCAACTGATACTGCAACTTCTGACGAAATGACTGCATTTTTGTCGAATGACACACAGCGGCCGTTTGTATCGAGTGTAGGTCAACAAAGTCAGCATTTAGAATTTTCGACTACTCAAGAACAATCAACTGTTGACCTAACTACTGCTCCTGAATCGACTGGAGTCCCCTTGATGACTACAGTCGCAACATATGGCACGGATAACGATACAACTACGTATACGACTAATACCTCCCAAGGATATTCTGCCTATTTGAATGCAACTGAAACTGCAACTTCTGACGAAATTACTGCATTTTCGTCGAATGCCACACAGCGGCCGATTGTATCGAGTGTAGGTCAACAAAGTCAGCATTTAGAATTTTCGACTACTCAAGAACAATCAACTGTTGACCTAACTACTGCTCCTGAATCGACTGGAGTCCCCTTGATGACTACAGTCGCAACATATGGCACGGATAACGATACAACTACGTATACGACTAATACCTCCCAAGGATATTCTGCCTATTTGAATGCAACTGAAACTGCAACTTCTGACGAATTTACTGCATTTTCGTCGAATGACACACAGCGGCCGATCTTATCGAGTGTAGGACAACAAAGTCAGCATTCTGAAATTTCAACTACTCAGGAACAATCAACTACTTACCTAACTACTGCATCTGAATCGATTGGAGACTCTTCGATGGCTACAGTCGCAACATATGACACGGGCAACGATACAACTACGTATACTGACGATACCTCCCAAGGATATTCTGCCTATATGAATGCAACTGAAACTGAAACTTCTGACGAAATGACTGCATTTTTGTCGAATGAAACACAACGGCCGATTGTATCGAGTGTAGGTCAACAAAGTCAGCATTTAGAATTTTCGACTACTCAGGAACAATCAACTGTTGACCTAACTACTGCTACTGAATCGACTGGAGTCCCCTCGATGACTACAGTCGCAACATATAGCACGAGCAACGATACAACTACGTATACTGTCAATACTTCCCAAGCATATTCTGCCCATTTGACTGCAACCGACAATGCATCTTCTGACAGAATTACGACATTTTCGTCGAATGACACACAGCGGCCGATTTTATCGAGTGCAGGACAACGAAGTCAGCATTCTGAAATTTCCACCGCTCACGAACAATTAACTGCTGACCTAAAAACTGCATCTGAATCGATTGGAAGGTCCACGTTGGCTACAGTCCCAACATATGGCACGAGCAACGATACAACTACGTATACTATCAATACCTCCCAACGATATTCTGCCTATTTGAATGCAACTGAAACTGCAACTTCTGACGAATTTACTGCATTTTCGTCGAATGACACACAGCGGCCGATTTTATCGAGTGCAGGACAACGAAGTCAGCATTCTGAAATTTCCACCGCTCACGAACAATCAACTGCTGACCTAACAACTGCATCTGAATCGATTGGAGACTTTTCGATGGCTACAATCGCAACATATGGCACGAGCAACGATACAACTACGTATACTGTCAATACTTCCCAAGCATATTCTGCCAATTTGACTGCAACCGAGAATGCATCTTCTGACGGAATTACGACATTTTCGTCGAATGACACACCGCGGCTGACGTTATCGAGTGTAGGACAACAAAGTCAGCATTCTGAAACTTTCACTACTAACAAACAATCAACTGCTGACCTAACAACTGCATTTAAATCAAGTGGAGACTCCTCGATGGCTACAGTCGCAACATACGGACCGAGCAACGATACATCTACTTATACTGTCAATACCTCCCAAGGATATTCTGCCTATTTGAATGCAACTGAAACTGCAACTTCTGACGAAATAATTCCATTTTTGTCGAATGACACACAGCGGCCGATTGTATCGAGTGTAGGTCAACAAAGTCAGCATTTAGAAATTTCGACTACTCAGGAACAATCAACTGTTGACCTAACTACTGCTACTGAATCGACTGGAGTCCCCTCGATGACTACAGTCGCAACATATGGCACGGACAACGATACAACTACGTATACTGTCAATACCTCCCAAGGATATTCTGCCTATTTGAATGGAACTGAAATTGCAACTTCTGCCGAAATTACTGCATTTTTGTCGAATGACACACAGCGGCCGATTCTATCGAGTGTAGGTACACAAAGTCAACTCTTAGAATTTTCGACTACTCAAGAACAATCAACTGTTGACCTAACTACTGCTCCTGAATCGACTGGAGTCCCCTCGATGACTACAGTCGCAACATATGGCACGGATAACGATACAACTACGTATACTGTCAATACTTCCCAAGCATATTCTGCCAATTTGACTGCAACCGACAATGCATCTTCTGACGGAATTACGACATTTTCGTCGAATGACACACCGCGGCTGACGTTATCGAGTGCAAGACAACAAAGTCAGCATTCTGAAATTTCAACTACTCAGGAACAATCAACTACTTACCTAACTACTGCATCTGAATCGATTGGAGACTCTTCGATGGCTACAGTCGCAACATATGGCACGAGCAACGATACAACTACGTATACTGACGATACCTCCCAAGGATATTCTGCCTATTTGAATGCAACTGAAACTGCAACTTCTGACGAAATTACTGCATTTTCGTCGAATGACACACAGCGGCCGATTCTATCGAGTGTAGGACAACAAAGTCAGCATTCTGAAACTTTCACTACTGACGAACAATCAACTGCTGACGTAACAACTGCATTTGAATCAACTGAAGACTCCTCGATAGCTACAGTCGCAACATATCGCCCGAGCAACGATACAACTATGAAAATTATCAATAACTCCCAAGGATATTCTGCCTATTTGAATGCAACTGATACTGCAACTTCTGACGAAATGACTGCATTTTTGTCGAATGACACACAGCGGCCGTTTGTATCGAGTGTAGGTCAACACAGTCAGCATTTAGAATTTTCGACTACTCAAGAACAATCAACTGTTGACCTAACTACTGCTCCTGAATCGACTGGAGTCCCCTTGATGACTACAGTCGCAACATATGGCACGGATAACGATACAACTACGTATACGACTAATACCTCCCAAGGATATTCTGCCTATTTGAATGCAACTGAAACTGCAACTTCTGACGAATTTACTGCATTTTCGTCGAATGACACACAGCGGCCGATCTTATCGAGTGTAGGACAACAAAGTCAGCATGCTGAAATTTCAACTACTCAGGAACAATCAACTACTTACCTAACTACTGCATCTGAATCGATTGGAGACTCTTCGATGGTTACAGTCGCAACATATGGCACGAGCAACGATACAACTACGTATACTGACGATACCTCCCAAGGATATTCTGCCTATTTGAATGCAACTGAAACTGCAACTTCTGACGAAATGACTGCATTTTTGTCGAATGAAACACAACGGCCGATTGTATCGAGTGTAGGTCAACAAAGTCAGCATTTAGAATTTTCGACTACTCAGGAACAATCAACTGTTGACCTAACTACTGCTCCTGAATCGACTGGAGTCCCCTCGATGACTACAGTCGCAACATATAGCACGGATAACGATACAACTACGTATACTGTCAATACTTCCCAAGCATATTCTGCCAATTTGACTGCAACCGACAATGCATCTTCTGACGGAATTACGACATTTTCGTCGAATGACACACCGCGGCTGACGTTATCGAGTGCAAGACAACAAAGTCAGCATTCTGAAATTTCAATTACTCAGGAACAATCAACTACTTACCTAACTACTGCATCTGAATCGATTGGAGACTCTTCGATGGCTACAGTCGCAACATATGGCACGAGCAACGATACAACTACGTATACTGACGATACCTCCCAAGGATATTCTGCCTATTTGAATGCAACTGAAACTGCAACTTCTGACGAAATTACTGCATTTTCGTCGAATGACACACAGCGGCCGATTCTATCGAGTGTAGGACAACAAAGTCAGCATTCTGAAACTTTCACTACTGACGAACAATCAACTGCTGACGTAACAACTGCATTTGAATCAACTGAAGACTCCTCGATGGCTACAGTCGCAACATATCGCCCGAGCAACGATACAACTACGAAAACTATCAATAACTCCCAAGGATATTCTGCCTATTTGAATGCAACTGATACTGCAACTTCTGACGAAATGACTGCATTTTTGTCGAATGACACACAGTGGCCGTTTGTATCGAGTGTAGGTCAACAAAGTCAGCATTTAGAATTTTCGACTACTCAGGAACAATCAACTGTTGACCTAACTACTGCTACTGAATCGACTGGAGTCCCCTCGATGACTACAGTTGCAACATATGGCACGGATAACGATACAACTACGTATACTGTCAATACCTCCCAAGGATATTCTGCCTATTTGAATGCAACTGAAACTGCAACTTCTGACGAAATTACTGCATTTTCGTCGAATGCCACACAGCGGCCGATTGTATCGAGTGTAGGTCAACAAAGTCAGCATTTAGAATTTTCGACTACTCAAGAAAAATCAACTGTTGACCTAACTACTGCTCCTGAATCGACTGGAGTCCCCTTGATGACTACAGTCGCAACATATGGCACGGATAACGATACAACTACGTATACGACTAATACCTCCCAAGGATATTCTGCCTATTTGAATGCAACTGAAACTGCAACTTCTGACGAATTTACTGCATTTTCGTCGAATGACACACAGTGGCCGATCTTATCGAGTGTAGGACAACAAAGTCAGCATTCTGAAATTTCAACTACTCAGGAACAATCAACTACTTACCTAACTACTGCATCTGAATCGATTGGAGACTCTTCGATGGCTACAGTCGCAACATATGACACGAGCAACGATACAACTACGTATACTGACGATACCTCCCAAGGATATTCTGCCTATTTGAATGCAACTGAAACTGCAACTTCTGACGAAATGACTGCATTTTTGTCGAATGAAACACAACGGCCGATTGTATCGAGTGTAGGTCAACAAAGTCAGCATTTAGAATTTTCGACTACTCAGGAACAATCAACTGTTGACCTAACTACTGCTACTGAATCGACTGGAGTCCCCTCGATGACTACAGTCGCAACATATAGCACGAGCAACGATACAACTACGTATACTGTCAATACTTCCCAAGCATATTCTGCCCATTTGACTGCAACCGACAATGCATCTTCTGACAGAATTACGACATTTTCGTCGAATGACACACAGCGGCCGATTTTATCGAGTGCAGGACAACGAAGTCAGCATTCTGAAATTTCCACCGCTCACGAACAATTAACTGCTGACCTAACAACTGCATCTGAATCGATTGGAAGGTCCACGTTGGCTACAGTCCCAACATATGGCACGAGCAACGATACAACTACGTATACTATCAATACCTCCCAACGATATTCTGCCTATTTGAATGCAACTGAAACTGCAACTTCTGACGAATTTACTGCATTTTCGTCGAATGACACACAGCGGCCGATTTTATCGAGTGCAGGACAACGAAGTCAGCATTCTGAAATTTCCACCGCTCACGAACAATCAACTGCTGACCTAACAACTGCATCTGAATCGATTGGAGACTTTTCGATGGCTACAATCGCAACATATGGCACGAGCAACGATACAACTACGTATACTGTCAATACTTCCCAAGCATATTCTGCCAATTTGACTGCAACCGAGAATGCATCTTCTGACGGAATTACGACATTTTCGTCGAATGACACACCGCGGCTGACGTTATCGAGTGTAGGACAACAAAGTCAGCATTCTGAAACTTTCACTACTAACAAACAATCAACTGCTGACCTAACAACTGCATTTAAATCAAGTGGAGACTCCTCGATGGCTACAGTCGCAACATACGGACCGAGCAACGATACATCTACTTATACTGTCAATACCTCCCAAGGATATTCTGCCTATTTGAATGCAACTGAAACTGCAACTTCTGACGAAATAATTCCATTTTTGTCGAATGACACACAGCGGCCGATTGTATCGAGTGTAGGTCAACAAAGTCAGCATTTAGAAATTTCGACTACTCAGGAACAATCAACTGTTCACCTAACTACTGCTACTGAATCGACTGGAGTCCCCTCGATGACTACAGTCGCAACATATGGCACGGACAACGATACAACTACGTATACTGTCAATACCTCCCAAGGATATTCTGCCTATTTGAATGGAACTGAAATTGCAACTTCTGACGAAATTACTGCATTTTTGTCGAATGACACACAGCGGCCGATTCTATCGAGTGTAGGTACACAAAGTCAGCTCTTAGAATTTTCGACTACTCAAGAACAATCAACTGTTGACCTAACTACTGCTCCTGAATCGACTGGAGTCCCCTCGATGACTACAGTCGCAACATATGGCACGGATAACGATACAACTACGTATACTGTCAATACTTCCCAAGCATATTCTGCCAATTTGACTGCAACCGACAATGCATCTTCTGACGGAATTACGACATTTTCGTCGAATGACACACCGCGGCTGACGTTATCGAGTGCAAGACAACAAAGTCAGCATTCTGAAATTTCAACTACTCAGGAACAATCAACTACTTACCTAACTACTGCATCTGAATCGATTGGAGACTCTTCGATGGCTACAGTCGCAACATATGGCACGAGCAACGATACAACTACGTATACTGACGATACCTCCCAAGGATATTCTGCCTATTTGAATGCAACTGAAACTGCAACTTCTGACGAAATTACTGCATTTTCGTCGAATGACACACAGCGGCCGATTCTATCGAGTGTAGGACAACAAAGTCAGCATTCTGAAATTTTCACTACTGACGAACAATCAACTGCTGACGTAACAACTGCATTTGAATCAACTGAAGACTCCTCGATAGCTACAGTCGCAACATATCGCCCGAGCAACGATACAACTATGAAAATTATCAATAACTCCCAAGGATATTCTGCCTATTTGAATGCAACTGATACTGCAACTTCTGACGAAATGACTGCATTTTTGTCGAATGACACACAGCGGCCGTTTGTATCGAGTGTAGGTCAACAAAGTCAGCATTTAGAATTTTCGACTACTCAAGAACAATCAACTGTTGACCTAACTACTGCTCCTGAATCGACTGGAGTCCCCTTGATGACTACAGTCGCAACATATGGCACGGATAACGATACAACTACGTATACGACTAATACCTCCCAAGGATATTCTGCCTATTTGAATGCAACTGAAACTGCAACTTCTGACGAATTTACTGCATTTTCGTCGAATGACACACAGCGGCCGATCTTATCGAGTGTAGGACAACAAAGTCAGCATTCTGAAATTTCAACTACTCAGGAACAATCAACTACTTACCTAACTACTGCATCTGAATCGATTGGAGACTCTTCGATGGTTACAGTCGCAACATATGGCACGAGCAACGATACAACTACGTATACTGACGATACCTCCCAAGGATATTCTGCCTATTTGAATGCAACTGAAACTGCAACTTCTGACGAAATGACTGCATTTTTGTCGAATGAAACACAACGGCCGATTGTATCGAGTGTAGGTCAACAAAGTCAGCATTTAGAATTTTCGACTACTCAGGAACAATCAACTGTTGACCTAACTACTGCTACTGAATTCACTGGAGTCCCCTCGATGACTACAGTCGCAACATATAGCACGAGCAACGATACAACTACGTATACTGTCAATACTTCCCAAGCATATTCTGCCCATTTGACTGCAACCGACAATGCATCTTCTGACAGAATTACGACATTATCGTCGAATGACACACAGCGGCCGATTTTATCGAGTGCAGGACAACGAAGTCAGCATTCTGAAATTTCCACCGCTCACGAACAATTAACTGCTGACCTAACAACTGCATCTGAATCGATTGGAAGGTGCACGTTGGCTACAGTCCCAACATATGGCAAGAGCAACGATATAACTACGTATACTATCAATACCTCCCAACGATATTCTGCCTATTTAAATGCAACTGAAACTGCAACTTCTGACGAAATTACTGCATTTTCGTCGAATGACACACAGCGGCCGATTCTATCGAGTGTAGGACAACAAAGTCAGCCGTCTGAAACTTTCACTACTAACGAACAATCAACTGCTGACCTAACAACTGCATTTGCTTCAACTGAAGACGCCTCGATGGCTACAGTCGTAACATATAGCCCGAGCAACGATACAACTACGAATACTATCAATACCTCCCAAGGATATTCTGCCTATTTGAATGCAATTGATACTGCAACTTCTGACGAAATGACTGCATTTTTGTCGAATGACATACAGCGGCCGATTGTATCGAGTGTAGGTACACAAAGTCAGCTCTTAGAATTTTCGACTACTCAAGAACAATCAACTGTTGACCTAACTACTGCTCCTGAATCGACTGGAGTCCCCTCGATGACTACAGTCGCAACATATAGCACGGATAACGATACAACTACGTATACTGTCAATACTTCCCAAGCATATTCTGCCAATTTGACTGCAACCGACAATGCATCTTCTGACGGAATTACGACATTTTCGTCGAATAACACACCGCGGCCGACGTTATCGAGTGCAAGACAACAAAGTCAGCATTCTGAAATTTCAACTACTCAGGAACAATCAACTACTTACCTAACTACTGCATCTGAATCGATTGGAGACTCTTCGATGGCTACAGTCGCAACATATGGCACGAGCAACGATACAACTACGTATACTGACGATACCTCCCAAGGATATTCTGCCTATTTGAATGCAACTGAAACTGCAACTTCTGACGAAATTACTGCATTTTCGTCGAATGACACACAGCGGCCGATTCTATCGAGTGTAGGACAACAAAGTCAGCATTCTGAAACTTTCACTACTGACGAACAATCAACTGCTGACGTAACAACTGCATTTGAATCAACTGAAGACTCCTCGATGGCTACAGTCGCAACATATCGCCCGAGCAACGATACAACTACGAAAACTATCAATAACTCCCAAGGATATTCTGCCTATTTGAATGCAACTGATACTGCAACTTCTGACGAAATGACTGCATTTTTGTCGAATGACACACAGTGGCCGTTTGTATCGAGTGTAGGTCAACAAAGTCAGCATTTAGAATTTTCGACTATTCAGGAACAATCAACTGTTGACCTAACTACTGCTACTGAATCGACTGGAGTCCCCTCGATGACTACAGTTGCAACATATGGCACGGATAACGATACAACTACGTATACTGTCAATACCTCCCAAGGATATTCTGCCTATTTGAATGCAACTGAAACTGCAACTTCTGACGAAATTACTGCATTTTCGTCGAATGCCACACAGCGGCCGATTGTATCGAGTGTAGGTCAACAAAGTCAGCATTTAGAATTTTCGACTACTCAAGAAAAATCAACTGTTGACCTAACTACTGCTCCTGAATCGACTGGAGTCCCCTTGATGACTACAGTCGCAACATATGGCACGGATAACGATACAACTACGTATACGACTAATACCTCCCAAGGATATTCTGCCTATTTGAATGCAACTGAAACTGCAACTTCTGACGAATTTACTGCATTTTCGTCGAATGACACACAGCGGCCGATCTTATCGAGTGTAGGACAACAAAGTCAGCATTCTGAAATTTCAACTACTCAGGAACAATCAACTACTTACCTAACTACTGCATCTGAATCGATTGGAGACTCTTCGATGGCTACAGTCGCAACATATGACACGAGCAACGATACAACTACGTATACTGACGATACCTCCCAAGGATATTCTGCCTATTTGAATGCAACTGAAACTGCAACTTCTGACGAAATGACTGCATTTTTGTCGAATGAAACACAACGGCCGATTGTATCGAGTGTAGGTCAACAAAGTCAGCATTTAGAATTTTCGACTACTCAGGAACAATCAACTGTTGACCTAACTACTGCTACTGAATCGACTGGAGTCCCCTCGATGACTACAGTCGCAACATATAGCACGAGCAACGATACAACTACGTATACTGTCAATACTTCCCAAGCATATTCTGCCCATTTGACTGCAACCGACAATGCATCTTCTGACAGAATTACGACATTTTCGTCGAATGACACACAGCGGCCGATTTTATCGAGTGCAGGACAACGAAGTCAGCATTCTGAAATTTCCACCGCTCACGAACAATTAACTGCTGACCTAACAACTGCATCTGAATCGATTGGAAGGTCCACGTTGGCTACAGTCCCAACATATGGCACGAGCAACGATACAACTACGTATACTATCAATACCTCCCAACGATATTCTGCCTATTTGAATGCAACTGAAACTGCAACTTCTGACGAATTTACTGCATTTTCGTCGAATGACACACAGCGGCCGATTTTATCGAGTGCAGGACAACGAAGTCAGCATTCTGAAATTTCCACCGCTCACGAACAATCAACTGCTGACCTAACAACTGCATCTGAATCGATTGGAGACTTTTCGATGGCTACAATCGCAACATATGGCACGAGCAACGATACAACTACGTATACTGTCAATACTTCCCAAGCATATTCTGCCAATTTGACTGCAACCGAGAATGCATCTTCTGACGGAATTACGACATTTTCGTCGAATGACACACCGCGGCTGACGTTATCGAGTGTAGGACAACAAAGTCAGCATTCTGAAACTTTCACTACTAACAAACAATCAACTGCTGACCTAACAACTGCATTTAAATCAAGTGGAGACTCCTCGATGGCTACAGTCGCAACATACGGACCGAGCAACGATACATCTACTTATACTGTCAATACCTCCCAAGGATATTCTGCCTATTTGAATGCAACTGAAACTGCAACTTCTGACGAAATAATTCCATTTTTGTCGAATGACACACAGCGGCCGATTGTATCGAGTGTAGGTCAACAAAGTCAGCATTTAGAAATTTCGACTACTCAGGAACAATCAACTGTTGACCTAACTACTGCTACTGAATCGACTGGAGTCCCCTCGATGACTACAGTCGCAACATATGGCACGGACAACGATACAACTACGTATACTGTCAATACCTCCCAAGGATATTCTGCCTATTTGAATGGAACTGAAATTGCAACTTCTGACGAAATTACTGCATTTTTGTCGAATGACACACAGCGGCCGATTCTATCGAGTGTAGGACAACAAAGTCAGCATTCTGAAACTTTCACTACTGACGAACAATCAACTGCTGACCTAGCAACTGCATTTGAATCAACTGAAGACTCCTCGATGGCTACAGTTGCAACATATGGCCCGAGCATCGATACAACTACGAAAACTATCAATACCTCCCAAGGATATTCTGACTATTTGAATGCAACTGATACTGCAACTTCTGACGAAATGACTGCATTTTTGTCGAATGACACACAGCGGCCGTTTGTATCGAGTGTAGGTCAACAAAGTCAGCATTTAGAATTTTCGACTATTCAGGAACAATCAACTGTTGACCTAACTACTGCTACTGAATCGACTGGAGTCCCCTCGATGATTACAGTTGCAACATATGGCACGGATAACGATACAACTACGTATACTGTCAATACCTCCCAAGGATATTCTGCCTATTTGAATGCAACTGAAACTGCAATTTCTGACGAATTTACTGCATTTTCGTCGAATGACACACAGCGGCCGATCTTATCGAGTGTAGGACAACAAAGTCAGCATTCTGAAATTTCCACTACCCACGAACAATCAACTGCTAACCTAACTAATGCAACTGAATCGATTGGAGACTCATCGATGGCTACAATCGCAACATATGGCACGAGCAACGATACAACTACGTATACTGTCAATACTTCCCAAGCATATTCTGCCAATTTGACTGCAACCGACAATGCATCTTCTGACGGAATTACGACATTTTCGTCAAATGACACACCGCAACTGACGTTATCGAGTGCAAGACAACAAAGTCAGCATTCTGAAATTTCAACTACTCAGGAACAATCAACTACTTACCTAACTACTGCATCTGAATCGATTGGAGACGCTTCGATGGCTACAGTCGTAACATATGCCACGAGCAACGATACAACTACGTATACTGTCAATACCTCCCAAGGATATTCTGCCTATTTGAATGCAACTGAAACTGCAACTTTTGACGAAATTAGTCCATTTTCATCGACTGACACACGGCGACCCATTATATCGAGTGTAGGACAACAAAGTCAGCATTCTGAAATTTCAACTACTCAGGACCAATCAACTACTTACCTAACTACTGCATCTGAATCGATTGGAGACTCTTCGATGGCTACAGTCGCAACATATGCCACGAGCAACGATACAACTACGTATACTGACAATACCTCCCAAGGATATTCTGCCTATTTGAATGCAACTGAAACTGCAACTTCTGACGAAATTACTGCATTTTCGTCGAATGACACACAGCGGCCGATTCTATCGAGTGTAGGACAACAAAGTCAGCATTTTGAAACTTTCACTACTAACGAACAATCAACTGCTGACCTAACAACTGCATTTGAATCAACTGAAGACTCCTCGATGGCTACAGTCGTAACATATGGCCCGAGCAACGATACAACTACGAAAACTATCAATACCTCCCAAGGATATTCTGCCTATTTGAATGCAATTGGAACTGCAACTTCTGACGAAATGACTGCATTTTTGTCGAATGACATACAGCGGCCGATTGTATCGAGTGTAGGTACACATAGTCAGCTCTTAGAATTTTCGACTACTCAAGAACAATCAACTGTTGACCTAACTACTGCTCCTGAATCGACTGGAGTCCCCTCGATGACTACAGTCGCAACATATAGCACGGATAACGGTACAACTACGAATACTATCAATACCTCCAGAGGATATTCTCCCTATTTGAATGCAACTGAAACTGCAACTTCTGACGAAATGACTGCATTTTTGTCGAATGACACACAGCGGCCGATTGTATCGAGTGTAGGTCAACAAAGTCAGCATTTAGAATTTTCGACTACTCAGGAACAATCAACTGTTGACCTAACTACTGCTACTGAATCGATTGGAGACTCTTCGATGACTACAGTCGCAACATATGGCACGAGCAACGATACAACTACGTATACTGTCAATACTTCCCAAGCATATTCTGCCAATTTGACTGCAACCGACAATGCATCTTCTGACGGAATTACGACATTTTCGTCGAATGACACACCGCGGCTGACGTTATCGAGTGCAAGACAACAAAGTCAGCATTCTGAACTTTCAACTACTCAGGAACAATCAACTACTTACCTAACTACTGCATCTGAATCGATTGGAGACTCCTCGATGGCTACAATCGCAACATATGCCACGAGCAACGATACAACTACGTATACTGTCAATACCTCCCAAGGATATTCTGCCTATTTAAATGCAACTAAAACTGCAACTTCTGACGAAATTACTGCATTTTCGTCGAATGACACACAGCGGCCGATTCTATCAAGTGTAGGACAACAAAGGCAGCATTCTGAAACTTTTACCACTAACGAACAATCAACTGCTGACCTAACAACTGCATTTGAATCAACTGAAGACTCCTCGATGGCTACAGTCGTAACATATGGTTCGAGCAACGATACAACTACGAATACTATCAATACCGCCCAAGGATATTCTGCCTATTTGAATATAACTGAAATTGCAACTTCTGACGAAATTACTGCATTTTTGTCGAATGACACACAGCGGCCGATTCTATCGAGTGTAGAACAACAAACTCAGCAATCTGATATTTTGAGTACTCAGGAACTATCAACTACTTACCCAACTAGAGCATTTGAATCAACTGGAGACTCCTCGATCGGTACAATCGCAACATATAGCACGAGCAACGATACCACTACGTATATTGTCAATACCTCCCAAGGATATTCTGCCTATTTAAATGCAACTGAAACTGCAACTTCTGACGAAATAACTCCATTTTCATTGACTGACACACAGCGGCCGATTTTATCGAGTGTAGGACAACAAAGTCAGCATTTAGAATCTTCGACTACTCAGGAACAATCAATTGTCGACCTAACTACTGCTACTGAATCGACTGCAGTCCCCTCGATGACTACAGTCGCAACATATAGCACGGATAACGATACAACGACAGGTATTGAAAATATCTCCCAAGCTTATTCGGCTTATATGCATGCGACCAAAAATGCAACTTCTGACGGAATTACTCCATTTTTGTCGAATGACACACAGCAGCCGATTTTATCGAGTGCAGGACAACAAAGTCAGCCTTCTGAAATTTCCACCACTCACGAACAATCAACTGCTGACCTAACAACTGCATCTGAATCTATTGGAAGCTTTACGATGGCTACAGTCACAACATATGGCACGAGCAACGATATAACTACGTATACTGTCAATACCTCCCAAGGATATTCTGCCTATTTGAATGCAACTGAAACTGCAACTTCCGACGAAATTAGTCCATTTTCATCGACTGACACACGGCGACCCATTATATCGAGTGTAGGACAACAAAGTCAGCATTCTGAAATTTCAACTACTCAGGACCAATCAACTACTTACCTAACTACTGCATCTGAATCGATTGGAGACTCTTCGATGGCTACAGTCGCAACATATGCCACGAGCAACGATACAACTACGTATACTGACAATACCTCCCAAGGATATTCTGCCTATTTGAATGCAACTGAAACTGCAACTCCTGACGAAATTACTGCATTTTCGTCGAATGACACACAGCGGCCGATTCTATCGAGTGTAGGACAACAAAGTCAGCATTCTGAAACTTTCACTACTAACGAACAATCAACTGCTGACCTAACAACTGCATTTGAATCAACTGAAGACTCCTCGATGGCTACAGTCGTAACATATGGCCCGAGCAACGATACAACTACGTATACTGACAATACCTCCCAAGGATATTCTGCCTATTTGAATGCAATTGATACTGCAACTTCTGACGAAATGACTGCATTTTTGTCGAATGACATACAGCGGCCGATTGTATCGAGTGTAGGTACACAAAGTCAGCTCTTAGAATTTTCGACTACTCAAGAACAATCAACTGTTGACCTAACTACTGCTCCTGAATCGACTGGAGTCCCCTCGATGACTACAGTCGCAACATATGGCACGGATAACGGTACAACTACGAATACTATCAATACCTCCCAAGGATATTCTCCCTATTTGAATGCAGTTGAAACTGCAACTTCTGACGAAATGACTGCATTTTTGTCGAATGACACACAGCGGCCGATTCTATCGAGTGTAGGACAACAAAGTCAGCATTCTGAAACTTTCACTACTGACGAACAATCAACTGCTGACCTAACAACTGCATTTGAATCAACTGAAGACTCCTCGATGGCTACAGTCGCAACATATGGCCCGAGCAACGATACAACTACGAATACTATCAATACCTCCCAAGGATATTCTGACTATTTGAATGCAACTGATACTGCAACTTCTGACGAAATGACTGCATTTTTGTCGAATGACACACAGCGGCCGATTGTATCGAGTGTAGGTCAACAAAGTCAGCATTTAGAATTTTCGACTACTCAGGAACAATCAACTGTTGACCTAACAACTGCATTTGAATCAACTGAAGACTCCTCGATGGCTACAGTTGCAACATATGGCCCGAGCATCGATACAACTACGAAAACTATCAATACCTCCCAAGGATATTCTGACTATTTGAATGCAACTGATACTGCAACTTCTGACGAAATGACTGCATTTTTGTCGAATGACACACAGCGGCCGATTGTATCGAGTGTAGGTCAACAAAGTCAGCATTTAGAATTTTCGACTATTCAGGAACAATCAACTGTTGACCTAACTACTGCTACTGAATCGACTGGAGTCCCCTCGATGATTACAGTTGCAACATATGGCACGGATAACGATACAACTACGTATACTGTCAATACCTCCCAAGGATATTCTGCCTATTTGAATGCAACTGAAACTGCAATTTCTGACGAATTTACTGCATTTTTGTCGAATGACACACAGCGGCCGATTGTATCGAGTGTAGGTCAACAAAGTCAGCATTTAGAATTTTCGACTACTCAGGAACAATCAACTGTTGACCTAACTACTGCTACTGAATCGATTGGAGACTCTTCGATGACTACAGTCGCAACATATGGCACGAGCAACGATACAACTACGTATACTGTCAATACTTCCCAAGCATATTCTGCCAAATTGACTGCAACCGACTATGCATCTTCTGACGGAATTACGACATTTTCGTCGAATGACACACCGCGGCTGACGTTATCGAGTGCAAGACAACAAAGTCAGCATTCTGAAATTTCAACTACTCAGGAACAATCAACTACTTACCTAACTACTGCATCTGAATCGATTGGAGACTCCTCGATGGCTACAATCGCAACATACGGCACGAGCAACAATACAACTACGTATACTGTCAATACCTCCCAAGGATATTCTGCCTATTTAAATGCAACTAAAACTGCAACTTCTGACGAAATTACTGTATTTTCATTGACTGACACACGGCGGCCGATTTTATCCAGTTCAGGACAACAAAGTCAGCAATCTGACATTTCGACTACTCAGGAACAATCAACTACTTACCTAACTACTGCATCTGAATCGATTGGAGACTCCTCGATGGCTACAATCGCAACATATGGCACGAGCAACAATACAACTACGTATACTGTCAATACCTCCCAAGGTTATTCTGCCTATTTGATTGCAACTGAAACTGCAACTTCTAACGAAATTAGACCATTTTCATCGACTGACACACGGCGACCCATTATATCGAGTGTAGGACAACAAAGTCAGCTTTCTGAAATTTCAACTACTCAGGGCCAATCAACTACTTACTCAACTACTGCATCTGAATCGATTGGAGACTCTTCGATGGCTACAGTCGCAACATATGGCACGAGCAACGATACAACTACGTATATTGTCAATACCTCCCAAGGATATTCTGCCTATTTGAATGCAACTGAAACTGCAACTTCAGACGAAAGTACTTCATTTTCATTGACTGACACACGGCGGCCGATTTTATCCAGTTCAGGACAACAAAGTCAGCAATCTGACATTTCGTCTACTCAGGAACAATCAACTGCTGACCTAACTACTTCTACTGAATCGACTGGAAACTTTTCGATTGCTACAGTCGCAACATATGGGACGGACAACGATACAACTACGTATACCGTCGATACCTCCCAAGGTTATTCTGCCTATTTGATTGCAACTGAAACTGCAACTTCTAACGAAATTAGACCATTTTCATCGACTGACACACGGCGACCCATTATATCGAGTGTAGGACAACAAGGTCAGCATTCTGAAATTTCAACTACTCAGGAACAATCAACTACTTACCTAACTACTGCGTCTGAATCGATTGGAGACTCCTTGATGGCTACAATCGCAACATATGGCACGAGCAACAATACAACTACGTATGCTGTCAATACCTCCCAAGGATATTCTGTCTATTTGAATGCAACTGAAACTGCAACTTCTGACGAAGTTATTCTATTTTCATTGACTGACGGACGGCGGCCGATTTTATCCAGTTCAGGACAACAAAGTCAGCAATCTGACATTTCGACTACTCAGGAACAATCAACTACTTACCTAACTACTGCATCTGAATCGATTGGAGACTCTTCGATGGCTACAGTCGCAGCATATGGCACGAGCAACGATACAACTACGTATACTGTCAATACCTCCCAAGGATATTCTGTTTATTTGAATGCAACTGAAACTGCAACTTCTGACGAAATTACTGCATTTTCGTCGAATGACACACAGCGGCCGACTTTATCGAGTGTAGGACAACAAAGTCAGCATTTAGAATTTTTAACTACTCAGGAACAATCAACTGTTGACCTAACTACTGCTACTGAATCGGCTGGAGTCCCCTCGATGACTACAGTCGCAACATCTGGCACGGACAACGATACAACTACGTATACTGTCAATACCTGCCAAGGAAATTCTGCCTTCTTGAATGCAACTGAAACTGCAACTTCTGACGAATTTACTGCATTTTTGTCGAATGACACACAGCGGCCGATTGTATCGAGTGTAGATCAACAAAGTCAGCATTTAGAAATTTCGACTACTCAGGAACAATCAACTGTTGACCTAACTACTGCTACTGAATCGATTGGAGACTCTTCGATGACTACAGTCGCAACATATGGCACGGACAACGATACAACTACGTATACTGTCAATACCTCCCAAGGATATTCTGTTAATTTGACTGCAACCGACAATGCATCTTCTGACGGAATTACGACATTTTCGTCGAATGACACACCGCGGCTGACGTTATCGAGTGCAAGACAACAAAGTCAGCATTCTGAAATTTCAACTACTCAGGAACAATCAACTGCTAACCTAACTACTGCATCTGAATTGATTGGAGACTCTTCGATGGCTACAGTCGCAACATATGGCACAAGCAACGATACAACTACGTATACTGACGATACCTCCCAAGGATATTCTGCCTATTTAAATGCAACTGAAACTGCAACTTCTGACGAAATTACTGCATTTTCGTCGAATGACACACAGCGGCCGATTCTATCGAGTGTAGGACAACAAAGTCAGCATTCTGAAACTTTCACTACTGACGAACAATCAACTGCTGACGTAACAACTGCATTTGAATCAACTGAAGACTCCTCGATGGCTACAGTCGCAACATATGGCCCGAGCAACGATACAACTACGAAAACTATCAATACCTCCCAAGGATATTCTGCCTATTTGAATGCAACTGATACTGCAACTTCTGACGAAATGACTGCATTTTTGTCGAATGACACACAGCGGCCGTTTGTATCGAGTGTAGGTCAACAAAGTCAGCATTTAGAATTTTCGACTATTCAGGAACAATCAACTGTTGACCTAACTACTGCTACTGAATCGACTGGAGTCCCCTCGATGACTACAGTTGCAACATATGGCACGGATAACGATACAACTACGTATACTGTCAATACCTCCCAAGGATATTCTGCCTATTTGAATGCAACTGAAACTGCAACTTCTGACGAATTTACTACATTTTCGTCGAATGACACACAGCGGCCGATCTTATCGAGTGTAGGACAACAAAGTCAGCATTCTGAAACTTTTACTACTGACGAACAATCAACTGCTGACGTAACAACTGCATTTGAATCAACTGAAGACTCCTCGATGGCTACAGTCGCAACATATGGCCCGAGCAACGATACAACTACGAATACTATCAATACCTCCCAAGGATATTCTGCCTATTTGAATGCAATTGATACTGCAACTTCTGACGAAATGACTGCATTTTTGTCGAATGACACACAGCGGCCGATTGTATCGAGTGTAGGTCAACAAAGTCAGCATTTAGAATTTTCGACTACTCAGGAACAATCAACTGTTGACCTAACTACTGCTACTGAATCGATTGGAGACTCTTCGATGACTACAGTCGCAACATATGGCACGAGCAACGATACAACTACGTATACTGTCAATGCTTCCCAAGCATATTCTGCCAAATTGACTGCAACCGACAATGCATCTTCTGACGGAATTACGACATTTTCGTCGAATGACACACCGCGGCTGACGTTATCGAGTGCAAGACAACAAAGTCAGCATTCTGAAATTTCAACTACTCAGGAACAATCAACTACTTACCTAACTACTGCATCTGAATCGATTGGAGACTCCTCGATGGCTACAATCGCAACATACGGCACGAGCAACAATACAACTACGTATACTGTCAATACCTCCCAAGGATATTCTGCCTATTTAAATGCAACTAAAACTGCAACTTCTGACGAAATTACTGTATTTTCATTGACTGACACACGGCGGCCGATTTTATCCAGTTCAGGACAACAAAGTCAGCAATCTGACATTTCGACTACTCAGGAACAATCAACTACTTACCTAACTACTGCATCTGAATCGATTGGAGACTCCTCGATAGCTACAATCGCAACATATGGCACGAGCAACAATACAACTACGTATACTGTCAATACCTCCCAAGGTTATTCTGCCTATTTGATTGCAACTGAAACTGCAACTTCTAACGAAATTAGACCATTTTCATCGACTGACACACGGCGACCCATTATATCGAGTGTAGGACAACAAAGTCAGCTTTCTGAAATTTCAACTACTCAGGGCCAATCAACTACTTACTCAACTACTGCATCTGAATCGATTGGAGACTCTTCGATGGCTACAGTCGCAACATATGGCACGAGCAACGATACAACTACGTATATTGTCAATACCTCCCAAGGATATTCTGCCTATTTGAATGCAACTGAAACTGCAACTTCAGACGAAAGTACTTCATTTTCATTGACTGACACACTGCGGCCGATTTTATCCAGTTCAGGACAACAAAGTCAGCAATCTGACATTTCGTCTACTCAGGAACAATCAACTGCTGACCTAACTACTTCTACTGAATCGACTGGAAACTTTTCGATTGCTACAGTCGCAACATATGGGACGGACAACGATACAACTACGTATACCGTCGATACCTCCCAAGGTTATTCTGCCTATTTGATTGCAACTGAAACTGCAACTTCTAACGAAATTAGACCATTTTCATCGACTGACACACGGCGACCCATTATATCGAGTGTAGGACAACAAAGTCAGCATTCTGAAATTTCAACTACTCAGGAACAATCAACTACTTACCTAACTACTGCGTCTGAATCGATTGGAGACTCCTTGATGGCTACAATCGCAACATATGGCACGAGCAACAATACAACTACGTATGCTGTCAATACCTCCCAAGGATATTCTGTCTATTTGAATGCAACTGAAACTGCAACTTCTGACGAAGTTATTCTATTTTCATTGACTGACGGACGGCGGCCGATTTTATCCAGTTCAGGACAACAAAGTCAGCAATCTGACATTTCGACTACTCAGGAACAATCAACTACTTACCTAACTACTGCATCTGAATCGATTGGAGACTCTTCGATGGCTACAGTCGCAGCATATGGCACGAGCAACGATACAACTACGTATACTGTCAATACCTCCCAAGGATATTCTGCCTATTTGAATGCAACTGAAACTGCAACTTCTGACGAAATTACTGCATTTTCGTCGAATGACACACAGCGGCCGACTTTATCGAGTGTAGGACAACAAAGTCAGCATTTAGAATTTTTAACTACTCAGGAACAATCAACTGTTGACCTAACTACTGCTACTGAATCGGCTGGAGTCCCCTCGATGACTACAGTCGCAACATCTGGCACGGACAACGATACAACTACGTATACTGTCAATACCTGCCAAGGAAATTCTGCCTTCTTGAATGCAACTGAAACTGCAACTTCTGACGAATTTACTGCATTTTTGTCGAATGACACACAGCGGCCGATTGTATCGAGTGTAGATCAACAAAGTCAGCATTTAGAAATTTCGACTACTCAGGAACAATCAACTGTTGACCTAACTACTGCTACTGAATCGATTGGAGACTCTTCGATGACTACAGTCGCAACATATGGCACGGACAACGATACAACTACGTATACTGTCAATACCTCCCAAGGATATTCTGTTAATTTGACTGCAACCGACAATGCATCTTCTGACGGAATTACGACATTTTCGTCGAATGACACACCGCGGCTGACGTTATCGAGTGCAAGACAACAAAGTCAGCATTCTGAAATTTCAACTACTCAGGAACAATTAACTGCTAACCTAACTACTGCATCTGAATTGATTGGAGACTCTTCGATGGCTACAGTCGCAACATATGGCACAAGCAACGATACAACTACGTATACTGACGATACCTCCCAAGGATATTCTGCCTATTTAAATGCAACTGAAACTGCAACTTCTGACGAAATTACTGCATTTTCGTCGAATGACACACAGCGGCCGATTCTATCGAGTGTAGGACAACAAAGTCAGCATTCTGAAACTTTCACTACTGACGAACAATCAACTGCTGACGTAACAACTGCATTTGAATCAACTGAAGACTCCTCGATGGCTACAGTCGCAACATATGGCCCGAGCAATGATACAACTACGAAAACTATCAATACCTCCCAAGGATATTCTGCCTATTTGAATGCAACTGATACTGCAACTTCTGACGAAATGACTGCATTTTTGTCGAATGACACACAGCGGCCGTTTGTATCGAGTGTAGGTCAACAAAGTCAGCATTTAGAATTTTCGACTATTCAGGAACAATCAACTGTTGACCTAACTACTGCTACTGAATCGACTGGAGTCCCCTCGATGACTACAGTTGCAACATATGGCACGGATAACGATACAACTACGTATACTGTCAATACCTCCCAAGGATATTCTGCCTATTTGAATGCAACTGAAACTGCAACTTCTGACGAATTTACTACATTTTCGTCGAATGACACACAGCGGCCGATCTTATCGAGTGTAGGACAACAAAGTCAGCATTCTGAAACTTTTACTACTGACGAACAATCAACTGCTGACGTAACAACTGCATTTGAATCAACTGAAGACTCCTCGATGGCTACAGTCGCAACATATGGCCCGAGCAACGATACAACTACGAATACTATCAATACCTCCCAAGGATATTCTGCCTATTTGAATGCAATTGATACTGCAACTTCTGACGAAATGACTGCATTTTTGTCGAATGACACACAGCGGCCGTTTGTATCGAGTGTAGGTCAACAAAGTCAGCATTTAGAATTTTCGACTATTCAGGAACAATCAACTGTTGACCTAACTACTGCTACTGAATCGACTGGAGTCCCCTCGATGACTACAGTTGCAACATATGGCACGGATAACGATACAACTACGTATACTGTCAATACCTCCCAAGGATATTCTGCCTATTTGAATGCAACTGAAACTGCAACTTCTGACGAATTTACTGCATTTTCGTCGAATGACACACAGCGGCCGATCTTATCGAGTGTAGGACAACAAAGTCAGCATTCTGAAATTTCAACTACCCACGAACAATCAACTACTTACCTAACTACTGCATCTGAATCGATTGGAGACTCCTCGATGGCTACAATCGCAACATATGGCACGAGCAACAATACAACTACGTATACTGTCAATACCTCCCAAGGATATTCTGCCTATTTGAATGCAACTGAAACTGCAACTTCTGACGAAATTAGTTCATTTTCATCGACTGACACACGGCGACCCATTATATCGAGTGTAGGACAACAAAGTCAGCATTCTGAAATTTCAACTACTCAGGACCAATCAACTACTTACCTAAATACTGCATCTGAATCGATTGGAGACTCTTCGATGGCTACAGTCGCAACATATGCTACGAGCAACGATACAACTACGTATACTGATAATACCTCCCAAGGATATTCTGCCTATTTGAATGCAACTGAAACTGCAACTTCTGACGAAATTACTGCATTTTCGTCGAATGACACACAGCGGCCGATTCTATCGAGTGTAGGACATCAAAGTCAGCATTCTGAAACTTTTACTACTAACGAACAATCAACTGCTGACCTAACAACTGCATTTGAATCAACTGAAGACTCCTCGATGGCTACAGTCGTAACATATGGTTCGAGCAACGATACAACTACGAATACTATCAATACCTCCCAAGGATATTCTGCCTATTTGAATGCAATTGATACTGCAACTTCTGACGAAATGACTGCATTTTTGTCGAATGACATACAGCGGCCGATTGTATCGAGTGTAGGTACACAAAGTCAGCTCTTAGAATTTTCGACTACTCAAGAACAATCAACTGTTGACCTAACTACTGCTCCTGAATCGACTGGAGTCCCCTCGATGACTACAGTCGCAACATATGGCACGGATAACGGTACAACTACGAATACTATCAATACCTCCCAAGGATATTCTCCCTATTTGAATGCAACTGAAACTGCAACTTCTGACGAAATGACTGCATTTTTGTCGAATGACACACAGCGGCCGATTCTATCGAGTGTAGGACAACAAAGTCAGCATTCTGAAACTTTTACTACTGACGAACAATCAACTGCTGACCTAACAACTGCATTTGAATCAACTGAAGACTCCTCGATGGCTACAGTCGCAACATATGGCCCGAGCATCGATACAACTACGAATACTATCAATACCTCCCAAGGATATTCTGACTATTTGAATGCAACTGATACTGCAACTTCTGACGAAATGACTGCATTTTTGTCGAATGACGCACAGCGGCCGTTTGTATCGAGTGTAGGTCAACAAAGTCAGCATTTAGAATTTTCGACTATTCAGGAACAATCAACTGTTGACCTAACTACTGCTACTGAATCGACTGGAGTCCCCTCGATGACTACAGTTGCAACATATGGCACGGATAACGATACATTTACGTATACTGTCAATACCTCCCAAGGATATTCTGCCTATTTGAATGCAACTGAAACTGCAATTTCTGACGAATTTACTGCATTTTCGTCGAATGACACACAGCGGCCGATCTTATCGAGTGTAGGACAACAAAGTCAGCATTCTGAAATTTCCACTACCCACGAACAATCAACTGCTAACCTAACTACTGCATCTGAATCGATTGGAGACTCATCGATGGCTACAATCGCAACATATGGCACGAGCAACGATACAACTACGTATACTGTCAATACTTCCCAAGCATATTCTGCCAATTTGACTGCAACCGACAATGCATCTTCTGACGGAATTACGACATTTTCGTCGAATGACACACCGCGGCTGACGTTATCGAGTGCAAGACAACAAAGTCAGCATTCTGAAATTTCAACTACTCAGGAACAATCAACTACTTACCTAACTACTGCATCTGAATCCATTGGAGACTCCTCGATGGCTACAATCGCAACATATGGCACGAGCAACAATACAACTACGTATACTGACAATACCTCCCAAGGATATTCTGCCTATTTGAATGCAACTGAAACTGCAACTTCTGACGAAATTACTGCATTTTCGTCGAATGACACACAGTGGCCGATTCTATCGAGTGTAGGACAACAAAGTCAGCATTCTGAAACTTTCACTACTAACGAACAATCAACTGCTGACCTAACAACTGCATTTGAATCAACTGAAGACTCCTCGATGGCTACAGTCGTAACATATGGCCCGAGCAACGATACAACTACGAATACTATCAATACCTCCCAAGGATATTCTGCCTATTTGAATGCAATTGACTCTGCAACTTCTGACGAAATGACTGCATTTTTGTCGAATGACATACAGCGGCCGATTGTATCGAGTGTAGGTACACAAAGTCAGCTCTTAGAATTTTCGACTACCCAAGAACAATCAACTGTTGACCTAACTACTGCTCCTGAATCGACTGGAGTCCCCTCGATGACTACAGTCGCAACATATGGCACGGATAACGGTACAACTACGAATACTATCAATACCTCCCAAGGATATTTTCCCTATGTGAATGCAACTGAAACTGCAACTTCTGACGAAATGACTGCATTTTTGTCGAATGACACACAGCGGCCGATTCTATCGAGTGTAGGACAACAAAGTCAGCATTCTGAAACTTTTACTACTGACGAACAATCAACTGCTGACCTAACAACTGCATTTGAATCAACTGAAGACTCCTCGATGGCTACAGTCGCAACATATGGCCCGAGCAACGATACAACTACGAATACTATCAATACCTCCCAAGGATATTCTGACTATTTGAATGCAACTGATACTGCAACTTCTGACGAAATGACTGCATTTTTGTCGAATGACACACAGCGGCCGATTGTATCGAGTGTAGGTCAACAAAGTCAGCATTTAGATCTTTCGACTACTCAGGAACAATCAACTGTTGACCCAACTACTGCTACTGAATCGATTGGAGACTCTTCGATGACTACAGTCGCAACATATGGCACGAGCAACGATACAACTACGTATACTGTCAATACTTCCCAAGCATATTCTGCCAATTTGACTTCAACCGACAATGCATCTTCTGACGGAATTACGACATTTTCGTCGAATGACACACCGCGGCTGACGTTATCGAGTGCAAGACAACAAAGTCAGCATTCTGAAATTTCAACTACTCAGGAACAATCAACTACTTACCTAACTACTGCATCTGAATCGATTGGAGACTCCTCGATGGCTACAATCGCAACATATGGCACGAGCAACAATACAACTACGTATACTGTCAATACCTCCCAAGGATATTCTGCCTATTTAAATGCAACTAAAACTGCAACTTCTGACGAAATTACTGTATTTTCATTGACTGACACACGGCGGCCGATTTTATCCAGTTCAGGACAACAAAGTCAGCAATCTGACATTTCGACTACTCAGGAACAATCAACTACTTACCTAACTACTGCATCTGAATCGATTGGAGACTCCTCGATGGCTACAATCGCAACATATGGCACGAGCAACAATACAACTACGTATACTGTCAATACCTCCCAAGGTTATTCTGCCTATTTGAGTGCAACTGAAACTGCAACTTCTAACGAAATTAGTCCATTTTCATCGACTGACACACGGCGACCCATTATATCGAGTGTAGGACAACAAAGTCAGCTTTCTGAAATTTCAACTACTCAGGGCCAATCAACTACTTACTCAACTACTGCATCTGAATCGATTGGAGACTCTTCGATGGCTACAGTCGCAACATATGGCACGAGCAACGATACAACTACGTATACTGTCAATACCTCCCAAGGATATTCTGCCTATTTGAATGCAACTGAAACTGCAACTTCTGACGAAATTACTGCATTTTCGTCGAATGCCACACAGCGGCCGATTGTATCGAGTGTAGGTCAACAAAGTCAGCATTTAGAATTTTCGACTACTCAAGAACAATCAACTGTTGACCTAACTACTGCTCCTGAATCGACTGGAGTCCCCTCGATGACTACAGTCACAACATATGGCACGAGCAACGATACAACTACGTATACTGTCAATACTTCCCAAGCATTTTCTGCCAATTTGACTGCAACCGACAATGCAACTTCTGACGGAATTACTCCATTTTTGTCGAATGACACACAGCGGCCGATTTTATCGAGTGCAGGACAACAAAGTCAGCCTTCTGAAATTTCCACCACTCACGAACAATCAACTGCTGACCTAACAACTGCGTCTGAATCGATTGGAAGCTTTACGATGGCTACAGTCACAACATATGGCACGAACAACGATACAACTACGTATACTGTCAATACCTCCCAAGGATATTCTGCCTATTTAAATGCAACTGAAACTTTAACTTCTGACGAAATTACTTCATTTTCCCTGACTGACACACGACGGCCGATTTTATCGAGTGTAGGACAACAAAGTCGACATTCTGAAATATCGACTACTCAGGGACAATCAACTGCTGAACTAACTACTGCTACTGAATCGACTATAGACTTTTCGATTGCTACAGTCGCAACATATAGGACGGACAACGATACAACCACGTATACTGTCAATACCTCCCAAGGATATTCTGCCTATTTGAATGCAACTGAAACTGCAACTTCTGACGAAATTACTCTATTTTCATCGACTGACACACGACTACCCATTCTATCGAGTGTAGAACAACAAAGTCAGCATTCTGAAATCTCAACTACTCAGGAACAATCGACTACTTACCTAACTACTGCATCTGAATCAACTGGAAACCCCTCGATGGCCATAGTCTCAACATATGGCACGGACAACTATACCACCACGGATGTTGTTAATATCTCCCAAGCATATTCTGCCTATTTGACTGCAACTGACAATGCATCTTCTGACGGAATTACGCCATCTTCGTCGAATGACACACAGCGGCCGACGTTATCGAGTGCAAGACAACAAAGTCAGCATTCTGAAATTTCAACTACTCAGGAACAATCAATTACTTACCTAACTACTGCATCTGAATCGATTGAAAACTCCACGATGGCTACAGTCGCAACATATGGCACGGACAACGATACAACTACGTATGCTATCAATACCTCCCAAGGATATTCTGCACATTTAAATGCAACTGAAACTGCAACTTCTAATGAAATTACTGCATTTTCGTCGAATGACTCACAGCGGCCGATTTCATCAAGTGCAGAACAACAAAGTCAGCATTCTGAAATATCGACTACTCAGGGACAATCAACTGCTGAACTAACTACTGCATCTGAATCGAATGGAGACTCTTCGATGGCTACATTCGCAACATTTGGCACAGGCAACGATACAACTACGTATACTGTAAATACATCATAAGGATATTCTGCTTATTTAAATGCAACTGAAACTGCAACTCCTGACGTAATTACTCTATTTTCGTCGAATGACACACAGCGGCCGATTTTATCGAGTGCAGGACAACAAAGTCAGCAGTCTGAAATTTCGACTACTCACGAACAATCCACTACTTACCTAACTACTGCATCTGAATCGACTGGAGACTCCTCGATGGCTACAGTCATAACATATGGTACATACAACGATACTACTACGTATACTGTCATTACCTCCCAAGGATATTCTGCCCATTTGAATGCAACTGAAACTGCAACTTCTGACGAAATTACTCCGTTTTCATCGACTGACACACGGCGGCCGATTTTATCGAGTGTAGGACAAGAAAGTCAGCATTTAGAAATTTCGACTACTCAGGCACAATCAACTGCTGACCTAAGTACTGCTGCTGAATCGACTGAAGACTCTTCGATTGCTACTGTCGCAACATATGGGACGGAGAACGATACAACTACGTATATTGTCAATATCTCCCAACCATATTCTTCCTATTTGAATGCAACTGAAAATGCAACTTCAGACGTAATTACTCTATTTTCGTCGAATGACACACAGCGGCCGATTTCATCAAGTGCAGAAGAAACAAAGTCAGAATTCTGAAATATCGACTATTCGGGAACAATCAAGCTGACCTAAGTACTTCATCTGAATCGACTGGCGACTCTTCCATGGCTACAGTTGCAACATATGGCACGGACAACGATACAACTACGTATACTGTTGATACGTCCCAAGGCTCTTCTACCCATTTGAATGCAACTGAAACTGCGGTTTCTGACGCAATTATTGCATTTTCGTCGACTACCGCGACCGCCTGAATATGTTTCAATATCTTCCATCTCGTCATATGCCACGGACACCTACCCAATCACGTTCTCTGCCATTTACTTTGTGGTCTATTCTAGCGATTTGAATTCAGCTGCATCTGCTTCGTATCACGAATAGACGCCGTCTTTATCGGTTTGAGAACAAAAAAGTGAGCTCCCCGTACCTTCAATTACTGAGAAGTTTTCGAAATCTACAGTCTCAGCATATCCAACGGACAACGATTCAACTGCGGTTACTGCTATAAACTCTGAGGTCAATTCTACCAACTATAATGCGACTCAAAATGAGGTTACTGTCCTACCTAATGATCCTCGCCGTCTATTGTACTTTTTATGTCTCCAATCTCAGCATAAGTACTGGAAAACGACACAACTACGTTTACTACTAATAACTCTGGGGACTACTCTATTGATTTGAATGAATCTGAAAATGCGGTGACTAACCAAACTAATGCATCTGTGTCGGCTGACGAACCAGGGTCGACTATATCGAGTTCGGTACAAGAAACTCAGCACTTTGTAACTATGACTATTGATGATGATTTGGTTACAGGCTTAACTACTTTATCTGAATCGACTCAAGATTCTTCGATGGCTACAGTATTAGCATATGTAACGGACACCGATACAAAGGCGTTTACTGCTAATACTTCCAAATACCATTCTTTCCATTTCAATGCAACTGAACATGCAATGACTAATCTAATTACTGAATCTGCGTCAACTAACCAACAGGGACCGTTATTTTATCGAGTTTGGGACAAGAATGTGCGCACTTTGATTCTTCAACTACTGAAGAACATTTATTTTCATAGAGTATTAGCATTTGGAAGGGAACGCAATAAAGATAAATTCACTCCCAAAGACTTATTTGACGATCTGAATCAAAATGAATATGAGCGTACTTCTTATACTACTATATCTGAGACTATTGACGAACAGCAGGTGCCTTTGACGAGTTTAGAACTAATTAATGAGCTTGCTTATTCTCCGACCTTTGACGACTATGGTCTTACGACAAGGCGAGTAGTATAATTATGTAAGCACGTACTATCCGAATTTACCGACAAACAGGGGCTGACTACAGATTGGTCCGTACAAGGAAGTGAATATACCGAATTTTCAACTGCTGGAGGACTTTTATTGTCTACAGTATCTGTATATGGAAAAAAACACTATATAAATTATGTTTACTTCCAAAGACTATTGCGACTAACTTCATCAATTGTATTGCTGCTAATCAGATTATTAATCAATTTTTGAACCATTGACTTTATTTTCGTCAAGTACATTTAATTTTTCTCATAAATCCACATTTTTTATAGGAGCTATTACTGAAATAATGATTTAAATATGCATTCAACCAAATATTATCTTAGATAACACTTATTTTATTTGTTTTGACATTTACCATAAGTCAAGTATCATCCTACTCGTCCAAGCCTTTTGTATAGTGTCATCAACGATAAAAAAAAACCCAACGTGCAAACAGTTGCGCCTGTAATATCTCGTCAGATTATAACGAATGCATCATCTATCTATGTCACCTTCTATTACAATATCGTTATCGATATAACTGAAGTGGCCGAGCGTATAAATCGCACGCGTATGTCATATAAGTGTCAAGCGTGTGTCTAATTATTCGGATGTGTGCATCCCGGGCGTATTACTCGGGAATGAAAGGTCGTTTTATTGCATATAGTATCAGCTGTACAATAATACCTGTCATTTCCTCTCGCTCGTGAGCACGTGCACTTATTCTCACCTGCTGCTCTGAATCTAGCATCGGGATGCAATATATATCTATTATTCGGCGCAAGCTGCTATGAAACTGCACGATTAATTTCTCAGCTACGACATGATCCGCTCTCGTTAACTTTTTGTAGCTTTTTATTACGTCAATTCTCGAGGAGGAAATTGCTCGCTCTAGTGGAATTCTGTTTTTGCTTTTGAACACCTTGTAAGCATGCGTTTCACTATCATATACCTCAGGTAATATCGGATAGGGCAAACATTTTTTATCACTTCTTTAACACAGTTTCAACGTACATACTTATTTCGAAATTTGTCAATAAAATTATCATTCTATTGTTGGGAAATGATTTGTTTTTATTTCTACAGCCATCTGACCCGTGTTACAACGACATTAGAATAAAATTATGATTATTAACAGATTTTTAAAGGATGATGTAAGATTTATTACTAGTATTGCTCTTTTAACAATCGATATAATTTCTGTTGTAAAAATGACTCCTTAAATAACCTTATATACAGTGAAACCCCTCCTAACTTAAACGCCTTATGGACCTCTTCTACGTTAAAGAAACGAACCTCTCAAAAATTACATATTTGCCAAATAGCAGCGAGCAACTGCTGTTATAAAAGGTCCAACTGCACTGTATAAAGGCAGGAACAAAGACGAAAAGTTTTTTTCATTTTCTTACGTAAAAAGCCACGCACAAAACAGAGTACACGTTTGGATACAAAGGTCGTTCTATTATTATCAGTTCTTTATATATATATATATATTATCATTGTTTCGACCCTCGAAATGTGTTTCCGTCGTTACGCTGTTGGTTCGTGAATGGTGAATCGTTGATGTATACATCACGTACGGTCCATTCAATGCTGTTATCGATAGGCGTCCATTTGAGTTCGTGGTTGGCTTAATAATGATTACGAACTTTTCTTCTCGCCACCCCCATGTTCGTCATCGCCCTTGGTGTGCGACCACTTGAAGCCCTTCTCGTGGCCTCTATTCTTTCCGTATTTCTCATGGTTATGATGATGCTGCTCCTTTCCGGCTTTACCGTCGTGTCCATTCTTCTCATGATAGTGTTGCCCCTTCTCGTGATCACCCTTCTCCCCATAATTGTCGTGTTCGTGGGCCAAGTCATGGTGACCCTTCTTCTCGTGGCCGCCCTTCTTATGTTCATGTTCGTGGTGATACTCACCTTCCTTCTCCTCGCCGTCATCTTCGTGAGACTCGTCGTAAAATTCCGTTTTCTTCACGTACTCGTCCTAAATGAATTATTAAACAACTGTTTATTTATATTATGACTGGTGATAATAGAATCTAATTTGACATACCAAAAACAGGTTATGAAAGAAATTGAAATCAATGTTATCAAAGATGACTGAACTTAACGATTATTACCGCGGGCCGAGGGAGGAAGGAGGGGGGGGGGGGGAGGTTATACGCCAATAATCATATACATGAATAACTAAAAACAAAAAACAATGTCCCGCCCGCATTGAAGGGCCAGTTCCAGATTTGACGAGTTTTGCAGATTCAGACTTTACGTAGAGGTGAAAAGAGGCATTAGGATTTAACAAAAGTGACTGAAAGGAACCTTTTTGTGGACAATGTGTTGACCTTTCGTACTGTGACCCTTTTGGTGCTCTCCCTTTTCCGCGAATTCGGCTTCTTTATCGCCTTTTTCTACGTGATGTTGTTCCTTGTGGTAGCTGCCCTCATCTACGTGTTTCTTTTTCTCGCCTTTCTTTTCGTCGTACTCCTTGTCGTGTCTCTCTTTTTCGTGATGGCCTTTATTCGCTTTGTCATACTCGTGATAGCCCTTGTAGCCCTTGTAAGACGAAATTCATACATATGATATCACTCGAGTTGAAAACCATCATATTATCAAGATAATTAAACAGTCGAACAATAAAATATAGGCTCGTCATAATTTCTCATCATCTTATCAAGAGATGCGGTAGCGTGTATCGACAACGAAGTATTAAAAAAAAAGAAAAAAAAGTAAAAACTTGCAAGCTGCTTCCTCGTTACTTTATACTTTTGACAAAATCACCTGTGAGAAAGGAAATAAGTTGATCGATTTTGGCTTCCTCATTGAGAAACCTTTGTCAATGTTGAAATTCAATGAAATTCAATGAGGTAATTTGTCAAATGTGAAAAATAATGAATCAATAATGTGAAATAATAGTTTGGTTCGTCGGATATTTCGGAAGTAAAATCAGTCACAAATAACAAATTTCTATTAATATAAAATCTCCTTGACACCGATTTTCGCCAAACTCAATATATAATATACCTCCGAACATTAGATTATGTGTGTACAAAATTTGAGTTTAACTGATTAATGTTTACGTGCGTTTACTAAACGTCTTTATTGACAAACGTCATTTATTAAAACCAATAAATACTTTTTTCTAATTGCCGAAAATAAGAAAGTAAAATCCAATCGTAACTTACTTTATCACCCTTTTCGCCGTGGGCTTCGTGATGATCTTGTTCGTGTTTTACTCCACCGCCTTCCTCGTGATGATTGTCACCGCCTCCGACTTCCCCGTGCTTTTTCACTTTTGCATGAGTGTGATGAGTCACTTGATCCTCCGCGTGACCCAAACTTGTTTGAATTTTGTCTTCGTAAGGAGCTTCCTTTACATCTGCCCGATGCACAGACTCATCAGACTCCTCCTTGACGTGAACGGAAGCGCGTCTTCCACTTCCGTAATTCATTTCTACGTTCCTACTACGACTAGGCGCTGTGAGGGATGTGTGAGTGGAGGAAGGGACAACATTTATATTCTCTTCTCTTGATATCCTTGGCCTTACTCTGCTTCCGTAATTAGCAGTATTCGATGAGTAGGATTTGTAATTCGGTGCAGCGGTCCATCGGATTTCCGTATTGACGGGTTCCAAGTTGTTTGGACGATTCATAGTTTGCAGCTTTGTCGCAGCAGGGACGTCGCTTCTATCATCATTAGACACGTCCTCATTACTACCATTATTTTCCACGTAGGTGGAAGTCGTAACTCTAGTGGCAAATCTAGGTGCATCCCTTTGAGAATTAAACGGTGCAACCAGAGGCAGTTTATTGCCGGATTTTGCTTGGTACAGGGAGTATTGGTTCCTAATGGGTTCGTCATAAGCGTACTTCGTATTTTGTTTCCTCGTCGGAAATATAGTCGTGACTTCTACTTTATTCTGATTATTATTGTCAACATCATAGTGAGCTCTGACTATGTTATGATCCACAAAATTTGGATTACGTAATCTGTGAGTTGTTACCGGAGGACTTTTGGGTTCTTCAGAATCTCCGTGAGAGTCAGAAATATCAGTCGTGGTCACGATTCTCTGATTGATATCAGATACACGAGGCAGATACCGAGTGCTCGGCCTTTCGAGGGGAGCTCCTGCAGTCGAGGGTCTCGTCTCTTGATTATTTTTTACACGATGGTAAATCGTATTGGCAGCAACGGGGTTGGAATTCGTTTTTACTCCGTGAAGTTGGTAGATCGGATTATTCACCAAATTTGATTTGGTTGCCGACTGTAGGGGTTTTCCAAAATAGTCGTAAGATTGGTAGACTTGTCTGCTTGGTACAACATCCGAACTTGTCGTCATCCTCTGCCGTTGCTCTCCAGTGGTTATAAACTTCGGCTGCTGTGGCGTATTCGATTTTTCCGCCTTCTCAAGTTCATAAGAGTCGTAAGCTGGGGTTGTGGTCGAAGCAACGAAGGAATTTTTATTCTTAAGCAAGAGTTCATTATGGCTGCGAACTTCTTCGGACTTCTGTACCGCAGATTCTTCATCATCTTCCTCGTAGGACTCATAAGCGGGAGTTATCTTTACAATCGCAGCTCTTCTGTCATTTCGATAATCATCGATAGGCTGCTCTGGTTGATGATCTTTTTGATAATCGATGAATGAAGGTTTACTGATAGTTAGTTGACTGCTCAAATTTCTCCTGCCACTCTCGAATGAATCGCGAACAGGAGTAACGGACCTAGAACTTTCAGGTTTGGTCTCTTCATAGTTGTCCTCGTCGTCGATTCGTTTCGTTTCCAAAGACTCTTTGGATGCCTCTGTTTGTCTGTACTCCGAAGCAGCCGGATACAGTCGAGCTTTCGGTACTTGCCTCGTCACCAAAGATGGTTTATTGTATCGCATCAAGTATCCAAGTTGTCGATTAGTCGACGGTTCAAGTTTCCCATTCGTTGATGTAACGTAATCGGGACTCAAGTAATGGTCGCTGCGCTTGCTGGCTCGTAGTACTGCGGATGTAGGAAGGGTTGACTGAGTCGACTTTTTTCTATGAACCGAATATGCTTCCTGTTGCAGAAATGGGTAGTAAGTCGAAGGTAAAGATACCGGAGTCGCTGGAACTCGAGATAAATGGAGTTTCTTCTTGCGTAGATTAGAGATGTTTGTGAGATTATAAATATTCCTCAGAGGTGTTTTGGTGCTTCCTGGCATGTCTGGAACGAGAGTAGAGGTTGTGTCGATTGATGATGGTTCCCCGTGTAAACTATTTCGTCTCGCTACTTTGCTATAAGTAAATTTTCGTGGTGTTGATGGCTTTGTTGTCAATGGTATGATGATCTCGGAGTTCCTTGAAGCTCGAGAGATTTCATTGTCCTTAGGTGAAATATTTCCATCAAATATCGTAGGCGCGGTAGGCTTTACTTCCTCAACTTTGTACCGAGGTGGATTGGACGTCGTTGTCCACCGGATCGTTTGGGTCGGATGCAAATCCGAAGTCTCCATTTTCAGTACTATCTCACTCGAGGCTTCATTAAGACTCTTGTTCAACGGCGTAATCCCAAAGTCACTTATTCTTTGATAATTTCTCGGTGGATTTCTTTGCTTCGGGACGTCGTAGTGAGTGTCCTCGGAACGACTTGTCGATTCTAGTGTGGAATTTAGATCGTCTACAATCACAATTAAATAACAATCGAAAAAGAAAATTGATTCTTTAAATAAAACGTATTAGCAGTGCACAAGTCTTTCCAATCTACAACGTACACTGAGAAAACAAATCAATTTAATATTGTTGCCAGTATATATATATTTGATTAAATAATGCGTAAAACCTATAATGTACACTGAGAAAATAAATCAATTTAAATATTGATACGAGTATACATATGTGTTCGAAACGACATATTTATTGACCCCGTTAAAATTGTACTCTCGTTGTTTATAGCTGAAGGCAATCGATTGAGTTAGAAAAACAATGTTGACGATTGCTCTTACGAATAAACTGAAAAGCAAAATTCTCACCACCCGTAACTTGAGCAATACTTTCGTCGATCCTCTTAGCATCGATTCTCTGTGGCTCGTACTCAGTGATAGCCAAAAGATCGTCCAGAGTCTCCAAGGCCTCGTCATCTGTGTAAACATACGAACCTGCTCTCTGTATTTTCTGAGATTGAGCTATTTCCTGGTCAAAACTCGGATTTATTGCATTTCGCTTTTTATTTTTTTCACCGATCACTTCCTCGACCAGTGATTTCGACTTATTGACAGGAGTTTCAATAACAGTCACAGATCCCGGCAGCGACTTAAACGTGTTTGGTCTATTGGCAGGTGGTGCTATCAGTATCACTTGACCCAAAGAGGCCGCGCTTACGAGAGCCTCTTCTAACTCGACCACAAACTCGTTTTTATCCACCACCTCCGTCGTATTCAAAGCCACAGTCAAATTATTATATTCTGGTCCTAAGGATGTAGCATTTCTAAGTTTTTCCAAATGCTCGGGTGAGTTGGCTTTATCTTCGATTACAATGATCGATACGTTCTTGGCGAGGATCTCCTCCGACCTCCCTTTTCCTTTGATATTCCCCCTGGACAGCATCACCTGCAAGAAATTGCAAGTAAAATACGAGTGTAAGTGTTAATCAATATCCACATAGTCACTGGCACTAGCACAATTAATAAATATAAATGAAATAAATCAATGTGTTCACTGCACTGTGTTCACATATCACGTTATCTGTTAATTCAATCATTAGCTTTGAAAATATAATTTACCAAGTGAGCCAGCAGCACGAAGGCTGTCAGGTCTCGCCAGATTCCCATGATCATTCGAGCTCGTCAATACGAAGACTGAGCTAGTAACGCCTAGTGCGATGTTAATTATATCGATATCTCCCGTATTGTCGTAGTATTACAAATCTACTATTCAATAGAATGATACGACGATTTCGTGGGCGTCGAAGTGTGAATTTCTAACTTGTGGCGATGTCATGCAGTGGGGACTTCACCATCATCTATCGATTGCTGTATCGATAGAGTTCGGTTTCCTGCTTTCTCTAACTGCTGTTGCATAAGGATATTCGTGCATCCAAGACGAGCGATAAATATTTGTGAATATTGTACTGAATACATGACGGTGTTAACATTTTTTTCTTCTTCTATTATTTCGCACTCCATTGACATTAAACGTTACGTTTTGACGTAAAGGGTGATTTTTTAAGAGCTTGAGAACTTTTTTTTAAAAAAAAACGCATAAAATTTGCAAAATCTCATCGGTTCTTTATTTGAAACGTTAGATTGGTCCATGACATTTACTTTTTGAAGATAATTTCATTTAAATGTTGACCGCGAATGGGCCCTAGAAAAGTTGGCAGAAAATCCGCTTTTTTATCGACAAATTTTGTTCAGCGATGAGGCTCATTTCTGGTTGAATGGCTACGTAAATAGGCAAAATTGCCGCATTTGGAGTGAAGAGCAACCAGAAGCCGTTCAAGAACTGCCCATGCATCCCGAAAAATGCACTGTTTGGTGTGGTTTGTACGCTGGTGGAATCATTGGACCGTATTTTTTCAAAGATGCTGTTGGACGCAACGTTACGGTGAATGGCGATCGCTATCGTTCGATGCTAACAAACTTTTTGTTGCCAAAAATGGAAGAACTGAACTTAGTTGACATGTGGTTTCAACAAGATGGCGCTACATGCCACACAGCTCGCGATTCTATGGCCATTTTGAGCGAAAACTTCGGAGAACAATTCATCTCAAGAAATGGCCCGGTAAGTTGGCCACCAAGATCATGCGATTTGACGCCTTTAGACTATTTTTTGTGGGGCTACGTCAAGTCTAAAGTCTACAGAAATAAGCCAGCAACTATTCCAGTTTTGGAAGACAACATTTCCGAAGAAATTCGGGCTATTCCGGCCGAAATGCTCGAAAAAGTTGCCCAAAATTGGACTTTCCGAATGGACCACCTAAGACGCAGCCGCGGTCAACATTTAAATGAAATTATCTTCAAAAAGTAAATGTCATGGACCAATCTAACGTTTCAAATAAAGAACCGATGAGATTTTGCAAATTTTATGCGTTTTTTTTTAAAAAAAAGTTCTCAAGCTCTTAAAAAATCACCCTTTATAATGAATTCTTATAAAAGATGGACATCGTAACTCAAGCTTTTGAGGTGGCTTAAACAACTTTCCTGTCGGTACTTAGTATCGTCTGTCAACTGCCAAATTAGATTCTAATTGTCCCTGAATTCGACTGCAAAAAGATACTAAAAAACAGCCGTACAACTGCATCACTTAAGGTCATATTCTAGCCGTTCCTCGTTGGACCTGTAGGATTACTCGTCGTTTTGTGTTCGAAATATTTTTTAAAAACTGTCGCACTGGAATCTTTCTCGCCAGTCGAATTGGCAATCGTTTTGCAGTCGCAATATTGAAATTCGTTCGGTTCGATTACCTGTCGAAAAAATAACTAGAAACGACTTCTGCCCTGCCATCATCACCCTGTCCTCATCACATACGAAGAACGTATAGAGAAAAAGTATTTTAATCCGCAGTACATACGTACGTTGCCCAATTTTGATTTCCTCATTGAAGAAATTAAGTGTACTGTGAATCAAAAATATATATCAAGTAGGCAATGTGCAAAGTTCTACTTTGCAGCTTTTTTCTTAATTTGAAGTGATAGATGTCAAATATTTTCTATAACGTTGAATTCGAAGTCTTAAGAAATTACAGGGGACACGGTAGAAAGTGACAGAATCAACTGAGTCATTTGGCGTTGAAAATTGTCGTGATATTCGTTCTTATTAATATTCTCAAAATTCAAATAGTCATAAAATCTATACCCGTTGATTTATTCTCGCCGAATTTTATACCAAATGTCTTCTAATGTCCTTTTCTGTAGAAATGTTAGGCCCGGTAGTTTAATTTGTATGCAGACCAGTGACCGAAGAAGCATTGTTCAAAAAATAAAGATTGTCATATAATCTAAAATTCATAACCGATTCTCATCAAAATTCATAGACATATTTAACCGATACGTACATCGTATTTTTGATGAATTATTTGAAAGAGATTCTCGTAGGAAGTCTCAGATAGATATTTGTCGAAAATCTGAGAGTCTGAGAAAGAATCTCAAGGAGTATCTCTTCTAATATTATGACGGGCTCTTTTTAGATATTTTCCGAGAGTCTGATTAGCTTCTTACCGACACTTTTGCCGAAACACCTTCCAAGATTTTTTTTTCCACGCCGGACAGTTTACCATTATTCACATGTTGATTAAATGAAAAATAAAAAAGTAGATTACGCTACGGTGTTTTGTTTTACTAGGGGGCCATTGCGTAAAACCCATACTTTTGATGCAGTGGTAGCAATAAAAAAAAAAATTTCTAAATAATTTTGTATGCAATGCTGTATGATACTCGGTGGTATTTAGGCTTTGCCTGGTGTTAAGGTACCTCCATAGATATATTTATTTAAGAAATTGTTAAAACTTAGGGTACGTATAACTGAAAGTATTATCCAACCGTCTGTGCAATTTGAACAAGATTTGCCATTTTCAAGTAAAGATAATTCAAGTAAAGATAATATATCTCCTATAGCAAAAACGCACAAAAGACACATTTTTTGTCTACCGTTTGTACGAGATTTAAGAATTAAACTAAAAACGCAAGGATCTTGAAGGTGTATGAAACGAATACGATAAAAAAATTAGATTGGTTCACCCATTGGTGTTTGAGATATCGTGAGTTAAATAGATATGTGGCAGTGCGTGAGAAACGCACGCATGTCGTACGTAGCCTCCCTACACACCGCGTACCGCCGCATCGATTTTCGCACCATTGCGACACGGAGGTGATACCTTAATACGCCTCCTATACAGACCAATTGTATTATATCCAATCGATCCGTACCTGTTCTGCACAGTTTCCTAATTCAATTGTATTCATTTATCGACTAAAAGGAACGCGAGAGACTTACGCAACTCTCGTTTCTACGCGCTTCGACTATTCTATTAAATCTTAACCATACACTCTGTTTTCCCGATGTCCTGGGTATATCTTTTTGCTTGCCTGAACGTCACTAAGAATTCAATTCCGAAATAAAATATTAGCCCAGTACATATGTGATTGAAAAAATAAGTTTTATTTCGTCGTTATCTAATTTACTGGCTAATGCTTCAATTCATAAGTAAATTACCGACAAATTCGACATGGAAAAATCGTACAGAAATACTGAAAAAAATTGTAAACGTTACAGAATTGAATAAATAATTAAATGAAAATTTAATAAAAACGAAAAAAATTAGTGATATTTGTAAAAAAAAATACTTAAATTATTCAATTTTTTAGTACAATAGAAATTTCATATTTCATAATTTGTCTATACAATAAAGTTTACTATACTATAATCAATACTATAATGCCTGTAAAAAATGTTTGTATTGAATAAAAAAATGTGTCTCATTTTTTTGCGTATACTTTACGTAAAAAAAAGTTTCAATGGGTTGAAAGAGTACGGAGTAAAAAATCTCCGAATCTGGCCGATTTAGTGTGAAGGTGCTCCTTTGTCGACTAAAAATTCCTTTTTATTTAATTAACATTTAATAAATTAACAACGTATACTTAACAAAACGTCTTACATTTAATTTTGTAAAACAATTATAAAAAAGAAGAATAAATATGTGAAACGATAATAAAAATTTGTATCTAAAGAAAATTTAATGCAATAATCTTATTAAAGACACTGCAGTTCGTACATGCACGGTAAACGTATCCGAAACGTGCGATTAACCCATATCAACAGATTCTCTCAGTCCCTGAGAGTGTAAGGAACCTTGTCAGCTCGAATTGCTAAGTATGATCTCATTGCTCATACTAGAAAATTGAAAACGACGTGAATCTCGACATTAATTTTTACCAACCCTATCCAATTTTGTTTGCCATGTCATACGTGATTAAGTAACCAGCGGATTTTTATAAAATTTAATATTGTTCAGCAAATACTCAACGAATCGTATTACCGAAGATATTTTTCTTGACACCGAAGCCAATTCTTGGTATAACGAAAGTTTACGGCAACGACTCGTTATTTCAGTGAGGCGACGCCCGCGCAGCTCATAAACCTCTCGCGTTGCAACATAGCTCGTCGTTTCGCGTCGACCACGGAGTATCGCGAAACAGTTAAATAATTTTAATTGGCGTTCAACTTGAGGACAGAGAATGCGAGGTGTACGAAATGTCGCAGGGTATCGTGTGACGCAACTGCATACAAGAAAAAAACAAGAACCTGGAGTGTCTTGAGTATACCCATTATACAATAATGCAACTCGACAACGTAATATTTTTAGAGGATGACAATTGAATGATAGATTTTATTTGTTTTTTTTTTTTTCTTATAAGAGAATTGTTATTTCCTTCCTGTAAATAATTTGACAGAGTGTTGATTTCCTGCTGGCATGACGGATATACTAATGAACGAATGGAAAATTGCTCTGATTACATTACGACAGTTCGATACGACTGGTTGCTGAATACAAAATAGCAAGTCAGCAGCTGCTACTCTGCTACCTTCTGTTCAATTGTCGTTAGACTGTGACCAATTTAACGCCACGTTTTCACTTTTTACGCGGACGATACAGAAACACCGAAAAAATGTGCGGTGCACGAACGAGATACCGTGAGCTCGACAATTGCCAAAGTGAGGGTGCGCGCTTCACACTCGAGTCGTTTAGTTAATATCAACAACTTACTTAAGCATCGGGCGGTCGATCACCTCCGATACTATCTAAAATTGCTGTTCCATCGTCGAACTCTCGAGCGTTAAACGCCCGCGATAACCGCATTTCCTACTGTAATCATTGTTGTTCATCGAACGATGTCGTCGATTACTTCAATATCTCGAATGACGAAATCACTTTTCCACAAAATTGTGTAAATTACTTGTGGAAATGTATATTTGTGGGAAACGCAGTTACGCGAGACATTGAAATAGGAAAAGAGATTTAAGAGAGAATTATGATTGTTAATACCGGAAATCTTACACGATTTTCTCGTTAATCAACTTATTTTTGATCAATGTGGTCAATTTCTGTGGAAAACATTATGTGTATAGTGCAAGATGCTTCAAGGTTAAGCAGTAAAACTGTCAACTTAAAATATTGTGGTCAATAAAAAGCCATTGGTGATGACAAAAATCGATTTGTGTTCCAGCGAATAGTGAATTTTTTATCAATAATACGTACAATGTTAAAAATATTTCGTAAACTAATATACTTATTTCAGAAGAATTTACTCATAGATCGGTGTATAAAATTGAATATACCAGTTTATGCATAAATACTTCTTATACATATATATTCATATTTCAAATATTTTTCACAGTATATTAATAATAATATAGTTTAATATTAATGTAATATTTATTTTATTAATTAATTCTGGTTGCTTAATTCAATTATTTAATCTATGAATATATTTGTATAGGAAACGTTTATGCATAGACCGCTGTATTAAATTTAATATACCAGTAACGCATAAATGCTTCCTATATAAGTATATTGATTAACACGAAGACAATTTCTACAGTTAAAAAAGAATGTACGTATCTACATTCTTTTTTAGTATCACTGATAAAAATATCCGAAAATATTAATATACAACTATAAAGAAATATTAAATATCTTCCATATCATATATAATATATCAGTCGCATAAACGCTTTACAAGTATATTAATTTACACAAAGAACATTTTCACAGTGCATGAGTAAGAACTTTCTTATCGTAATCGTATAAGCTTACTTAATGAAAATTAATATAATTATGTTGGATGCATTTATAAAAAAAGTGGTATTTTTAATGAAATATATCGGTTTATGCATAAATGCTTCCTACACATATATATTACTTTTTCAAATATTTTTGACAGTATATATTAACTTAATTATATACTGTTAAAACTAAATACTAATAATAATTAATCAATAAATTCCGGTCGCTGAATTACATTCATTAGTCAAATTAATATATTTGTATAGGAAAGGTTCATAGATAGAACGATATATTAAATTTAATTAATGTACAATTATCGAGTAATATTAAAGTACTTGCACACGAACTTATTAACGTTTTTCGTACACCGTTTATGTTTAGTATATCGTTTTATATTTTATTCGTATTTTAAATATAATATACGAGTTTATTCAAAATGGCTTCCTATGAAATTATATCTTTTTTTATACAGAACATTTTATAAAGTTTATTCAAACCAACAAATAATTCAGTTTATATTTACAGAAATATACTTAGCACAAAGAAAATATTTTTCTGCTATGGTTACTCCTATTTTATAAATGAATTTACATTTTCAATCAATATCCGGCAATATCAAATAATAATATCGGGAAAAGAATTGATTTTATTTCTTTATATCAAGTAAATAATTCTTTGTTTCAATTTGAGAATCGGAAATACTCACGTAACTTATACGAGAGCGAGATGCAATGTTTGTCATCTCAAACAAACGATATTTATCACAATTTTTGTCAACGTTGAATTAAATCTGAACAAATGACTAAATACAAAATAACTATATCGTAAGATACTATTTAGGAACACGGGACTCAAACGAGTATTCCAAAAGCGTCAGCATTTCTTACGAAATAAGCAGTATCACGTTAAATATTTGCAAAAAACTTTAATAACGAGTTATGATTCGAATTCGATTTTTTTCAGCCTTTTTTAAAAGCCCACTTTTTGGCGGCTTGCCCGCTTTCCTTCTTCCCGTGATTTTCCTCGTGCTTGTAATGAACATCTTGCCCATTGTCAGCTTTGTAAGCTTTCTTGTCAGTGTGGTGATGACCCTCCTTGTGTCCCTTCTTCTTCTCATGATGATCCTACGGACAAAATGCAATCGCAGTAAAAATAAAACCTTGCTCAAAAACTATTTTTTTCATTCTATAGTAAAATAACATTTTTTTCCTTTTAATCTATTGCAGCAAAAATAGTAACCGTTGCATTTACATGTTGATTTTAAATCAAGACTTTTAACATTTTGTGACAGAAAACGATTTATTTAGCCCCATGCAAATCGTATGCACGGAGAAATATTTTACGAAATGTATTAAAAAAAACGCTTTTAAAATTTCCGGAGATAATATTGAAAACGTCTTAATGCAACAAGATATTATAGATTATTAAACTCTGACCTTATGGTGATCAGAATCGTGATGTCTCTTTTTGTGATGCTCGCCCTTGTGTCCCTCGTGATGCTTGTGATAACCACCGGCCTCTTCATGGCCCTCACCCTCATGAAACTCGTCGTAAAAATCGTGCTTTTTTTCGTATTCATCGTTCTTGAATATATTATGTTCGCCCTTGGTGCTGTGGCCCTTCTGGTGCATGCCCTTTTCCTCGAATTCGGCTTCCTTCTCGCCCTTTTCCCCATGATGATGTTCACCATAATGGCCGCCCTCCTCGTATTTCTTTTTCTCGCGTCCTCCAGCCTCTTCGTAACCATGTTTGTGACCCGCTTTATCATGATGGCCCTTTTCACCCTTGTCGAACTCGTGCTCGAATTTGTACCCCTGCAAATGCCTCCATCGATTAAAACATTCCACACGTAACGAGGAGAATTGTTTAATCGTTGTACATGTCATCCGGAAACATTTTGTTATTAACTTTTTAGTAAAGAAGTTATTTCATTTGATAATTGTAGAAACGAGAAACTGGCAGCCCTTTATGTTCTTCCTAAAAATTATTTTTATCTTAAAGAGGTGAATATACGTATTTCCAGTAGTAAGTATATATTATTGAATGAAACGTCAAGAACCTTAAGCCCATTCTTGACTTTGTTATAGTCCCATGAATAATAATTGTATTAATTATTTTTTAAATTGTTAAATATTGGGTTTAATCAATTCCTTTTACGGCTCGATCAGAGCCGAGTTTCATCTATGTATTTTCAAAAGTCCCATAGTTTTTAGCCGATAAAAAGTTAAAAATGATTGGGAAGATAGACAGCGATACAACAGCACCTATTGCACTTGTCTACATTGAAAGAACCTTCGATAAAGAAAAAAAGGAAATATCGTAAAAGAAAAGTACGTGTCTGGCTCCCTGCGCTTTTTAACTTTATCGACACCGTTCTAACGACATACAAGTGAAGCGAGGTGGACAGAGGATACGAACTATAATGCGTCTCCTGTATCGTAGCTATAAGGTACGAAGGAATATTTTCGAGCCAAACGATCGAATTCTTTCCTTCTCGTATGTTCGTGAATGATCTGAGTACAACGACGACGACCGTGTAATAAATATTCGCTTGTACGAGCCACCAACACGTTCTTATTACGAGCGGTAAAAAAGAATCGTTATTGCAGGACGTTATTACGTCAAGTCTTCTTCTCGATGTATGTATACCTTGTCTCCCTTTTCTTCTTGAGATTCGTAATGTTCACCCTCGTGATGCGTTCCACCGCCCTCTTCCTTGTGCTTCGATTCATCGCCTGGACATTTTAATCGAAAATTAGGCCACGCATTTTCCTATTATTAACCACTAACTGATTTTTAGCACTTCATGCACTGATAATAGTCAAATTGTGTACCACCAATCCGTATTTCGTTCATGTAACAACAATTTGGTGAACCAATAAAATATTTACAGATACCAACATTTAATTTTCATTCCTTACAATTTTATTATTTCTATTATTGATGTTATTGTTGTTATTATTATTGTTATCGTCATTGTCATTACAATACGAAACATACACACCGTGTTTGCTATCAGCAGCTTCCAGATCCTGCGCGTATCGGAAGTTTATCGGTTTTCTCGAAATTTTCTTAACGGCATTACCGGTGCTCACGAATATCACGAGAATAGCAACTAAGATACAATGTGGTTTTAACGCCATTTTTCAATATCTCAATAGTTTATCACGACTTTATTCGAGAACAGTTTGTTCAACACTAAGATACTCGGAAACTCAGTCGGAACTGTTATACCTTATGCCTGTCGATGGTGTTACGAAGATTCGTCTCGTTAAGCTTTCTTTTTTTTTTTTGTAACAGAGAGAGAAAGGGCAAACGAGCCATGACTGCACTTTTTCCTTAATTAAACATGACACCGGATGCAAACGATAAATGCGAACGTCATAGTAGAGGCAATTCGCTAAGGCCGAGAGATGCCCGTCGTCCGAAGATTTGGTGCAGAAAAAGAAGAAGTAGCTCGAGTCTGTCGTTTTCATCGTATCGGCTTTCACTTACTCGATGCTCCGCGAAAATTGCATAGGAAAGAAATTTATTGAACGGCTTCCGATTCAAGCAGAACCGGAACTTGTGCGGTTCGATGTGTACGCAGCCTCCAAGTCTGTTAGCTCTTTCAATCATTATTCGAGAGTAGCCACGAATCTCGGAGCTTTCTGTATAATGCCGTTATCGTGGCTTACCGTCGTATCAGCAGAGCGAAGAACTGTACGATGCTGGCAGCTAGGACGGCATAATAAGAGCTGTATTCAAACACGATGAAGAACAGTGTCTCACGGTAAGGAGAATCCGCAGTACAAACAGCCCTTTGAACTTCTATCTCTCTACCCCCCCCCCCCCCCCCGGCACTCCATGCCGAGCCTTTTGTTAAATCCTTTGAGACACATTATTACTATCAAAGGCAGAGAATAATGAATGAAGTACTTTTATGATATTAGGATTATTTTTTATTTATTTTGAATAGAGATTTTATTTAAAAAAGTAACTCTTTTTTTCTTTTAAACTTAAAATAATATTTTGCAAATACGTTCGCTGATATATATAAACGACGTACAGTTACAGAGGCGTTTGGTATATCAGAATTCATATACAGACGAGAAAAATATCATTAATTCTTAACAATAATATGTTTTCAGAGTTATTTTTTGACAGAAGAAATGTAAAACTCTGACTATGCATTTAAAAAAATAAGGTATAGATATACCCGGACAATTATAAGTTAGCTTACGGTGCCTTCTCACTGATATTTTCATGCTCTGAACCTGAACCACTCAAATTATTTTGTCATTTTTTAAAAGAGCATAGAAAAGAGAACACGCATTTTTTTCATTTGGGCCTACGACCAATGTTACTTCGATATCTTTTTTATGTTTATCCATGATATTCATGTTTCACAAAACCAAAGTTACCAATCGACATCGTGTTTCTATCTGTAGAATTCAACCGACAGCAACAGCCCCTGAACTCAAATTTACTTTTGTTCCTATATAGGCTTCTCCGCATTCTTCAGCGGGCAAAGTCAAGCCCCTCGTAGTCCAGCTAACGAGATATCGGTAAGCAAATTAGTGGTTTTGCGAAGGTATAGCCGAATGGCTGTGTATAGACTGCGAAGCGACGAGGAGATACGTTCGTACCTTGAGTATCTTCCCAAGAATAAACAGGGTCTAGGTTAAGCCCCTTAATCTAATTGACATCATCCGGTATATAAAGCGTGAATGGCACAACATTCGTTTAGCTCGATTCGATCCGTATCCGCTCGCGTAACGACCCATCGGGCTCTCGTCCAGGCTCGCTGCGTTCAATCTCCCAAAAGATCGGGAATCGCGATCTTCGAACGTTTAAGTTGAAGCTGAAAAGAAGAGATCGTCGGATCTCAAGATCCGATTCCTCAGGTGATTTGATGCTGTGACTACGAGATCGACGAAATCGAGAACATTGAGCGAATCTGTGATAATAAGTGTCGACCTTGAAGAGAAAGATTCGACCCTGAAGAGGACCTTTAAGTACCCTCAGCGATATTCAATGGTCATACCTATGGGACGTGTGCCAGGGAAATAATTAAACAGACACGTGATACAAAGCATCACTTTTTTTTAAATTACAATAATAGTAAACAGAATGGGAAAATTGGAGAAAGAGGTGGAAGCGCCACCGGAAGAAGTGGACAGCTACACTCTTCATCTTCCAAAACCGCTTAATATCGAAGAGAAGAAGTATCTTCTGGCGGTTGAGCGAGGTGACCTGTCGAACGTCCGAAGAATTTTGCAATTAGCGAGCAAGCCCAATCCTAGAGTGAGTGATATTTAAGCGTGAAATCTCAATAGTTTATAGTGAATAAAAAAATATAATTTAGTTGTACATTGAAAAGCAGCCAGCGAACATTATTTTCAATGGGCTGCTTTATAGTTTAATGTTGTGAAAACCAAGTCATGATGCGAACGTTTTTACGCTAAGCTTGTGATAGATTTGTAACGTTCTTTTTTTTTTGAGAATATATAAATAAATTTGTAAACATTTTACCTACAAATTGGTTTTCCAGGCGAAACCATTAGATGTAAACTGCGTGGACAGCCTTGGTCGCGGTGCTCTCACTCTGGCAATCGAATCCGAAAATCTGGAAATGGTTGAACTTCTAGTGGTGATGGGTGTCGAGACAAGGGATTCTCTTCTTTATGCCATCGACGAAGAGTTTGTTGAGGCTGTGGAATTGCTTCTCGAGCACGAGGAGCTGCTCCGATGTAACGAAGTCGAAGGGCCAGATCGTAAGAGGCCTCAGATATATCTTTTAGCAAACACAATTGGAAATAAATAAAAAATTCTTATTAAAATTTTTTTAAACACCGATTTTGAAACTGCATCTTTTATTTTACTCATTCATTTATTTTACAAATATTTTCAATTGTAGTAGTAGTAGTAGAGTTTTTATTGAGTCATGCTTTACATGAGTGGATGCGTAATTTTGTGCCTATCTTGATGAGCAATGGTGTGTAGTGGGCGATAGGCCATCGATCGGATTCCTTCAGATCTTTTTTCTTTGTATGTGTTATGTTGTGCGTTTTTTATTATTATGTTTGACATCTAAAGATTAAAACTAGATTAGGATCGATATGCCAGTTGTGGCCACCCTAAACGTTTTTACAACTTCGTAGGTTTGTATTTAGAGTAATTAGTATTAAAATTACCTCCATTTTATATGGTCTTACTTGCAATGTAATATAATTTTATATCTTCTTACTTAATTATAAAACACTATATTTTCTCTCAGAAATGACAGAATAAAAGAATAATAACTAAGTCCACAATTTGTTCAGTTGTGGCCGCAAATCTATTTGATTTCTACATTCTTGAGCGCAAAAGCTGTCAATTTATAGAATGTACACATAAATGACATCTATATTTAAAATAATATTTTTATCACTCATGATAGTTTCAGTTATTGCTTTTTATGGGTGGTTATAGTGTGTTCTTCTTTCTGCTGTTCTGTGCATGCTAGGATCGTTGATAAGGTCTGTGTTGTTTTGTGCTAAGTTTATTGTAATTTTTTTAAGCATATAGTTTCGTTGCATTATCGTGGCTTTGTAAAATATATTTTGTACTGGTATACTCAATAATATAATTTTATAATCATTCACGAATATTCCCAATTGTGTAAAGTGTGCCATACTATAATTATTGAAATAAATCGACGTTATATATATAAAACAGCTCCGAAAGAAGTAATCCACAGCTGGCAGAAGATTGATGCAGCCTCGGCTAGATATCCACCTGAAATGACGCCCTTAGTCCTGGCAGCTCAGCGGAATAATTACGAAATCTTGAAATTATTGCTCGACCGTGGTGCAACCCTCCCAATGCCACACGATATTAGATGTGGTTGTGCGGATTGTTTGCGGTCAGCGACAGGTGTGTGTCTTCGATCAAGCATTTCATCTCAAAAATAAAAATTAATTTCTTCAATTTCGGTTATAAATAGGCGACCCATTGAGACTGTCATCAACAAGAATCTCAGAGTACAAAGCGCTTGCCAGCTCGAGTCTCATTGCCCTGAGTTCGCCGGATCCCCTAATGACTGCTTTTCAGCTGAGCTGGGAGCTCAAACAATTAGCAGTTTCGGAACCTGAGAGCAAAGCTGAATACATGAAGCTGAGAAGACAAGTTGAAAAGTAAACACCACGTGAAAATTTATTATACAACGATAGATTCCAATGATATAATAATTATCGATTACCGATCGTGATGTTATCCATAATTCAAGATTCGCCGTGGATTTACTTCATCAAACACGAAGTACAGGTGAATTGAATACGATCCTGAATCATGATCCTGATGAAGTGTCAGCGGAGCCAAAAAAATTGCTCGCCAGACTAGAGCTAGCGATACAATACAAGCAAAAACAATTTGTCGCACACGCTCACGTTCAACAACTTCTAGCAGCTATTTGGTGAGACTCTGAAAAAACTATTCAAATGCGCAGTGACTCGGAATATCAACAATAATGTCGCGAGAATGTTAATGAAGATATGTCAATGCGTTAATGAGTAAATCATTTTTGTATAATTGATTTGCATGATGAATTTGATAAAGGTACGAGGGCGTACCGGGTTTTCGTAGAATGGCAAATGGACAGAGATTTTGGATCATCGTGAAGACCGCCTTGTTGTTCCCCTTCTATTGCATGGCCTACTTCTGTGCTCCTGAGTCCAAGTTGGGTCTACTCCTTCGTAGACCGTTTATGAAGTTTCTCGTGCATGCTTCCTCCTACTTCTTTTTTCTTTGTTAGTCAAATTTGCACCTTTCACTAAATTATCATAAGAAAATAAAGTAAAACTCGACTTCAATAAACAGTTTGAATACAAATAATTTTAGAATCTTTTCACAATGTGCATATAATTATTTTTAATCAGTGGTACTGATGCTGGTGTCACAACGCGTCGACGTCGAAGTCGTTAGACTCTTCGGTAGTGATCACACGATAAAAGATTTCGAAGAAGAGCTGTCGAAGCAACGAGGTGCAGGTCCATCGCCACTTGAATGTATTATCGTGTTATACGTATTAGGATTCATCTGGCAGGAGATGAGAGAGGTGAACTACATATTTCCGACGATGAACGATTCAAGTCCTTCAATAATACGCAAACAATATTTTTGACAGGTCTACGTTGACGGTCTAAGAGCTTATCTTCGAGATCTGTGGAATTTTATTGATTTCACGAGAAATTCGCTCTACGTAGCAACTGGACTTCTCCGAGTGGCTGCTTACGTCCAACAGGCAGCAGAGATCCAGGTTAATTCGTCGGCTGCATTCGTGCCCAGAGAAAGATGGGGTGACTTCGATCCTCAATTAATAGCCGAGGGCCTCTTTGCTGCTGCAAACGTATTCAGTGCTCTCAAGATCGTACATCTCTTCAGCATAAATCCTCACTTAGGCCCCCTTCAGGTATCTTTCTATGAATTAAATTAATTATGAATGAATTAAAAATTTTGTAGGTAATTGGAACTGTAACTTTCAATTTTGTAATTTTCTATAAAATAGTAAAAATAAATTACAATTAGAAGGATTTGATTTTTATTAATTCAACTAATGAATTGTAAGAATTTTTTTTATCAAACTCGATTTTTTCAGATCTCTTTGGGACGAATGGTCATCGACATCGTAAAGTTCTTCTTCATCTACACTCTCGTACTCTTCGCCTTTGCTTGCGGTCTCAATCAGTTACTCTGGTACTTTGCCGAACTCGAGAAGAGAAAATGCTATACCGATATAACGGATTCCTCTTGGGACGCAGCTAGCGATGCCTGCATAAGATGGAGAAGATTCAGCAATCTTTTCGAGTCCTGCCAGAGTCTCTTCTGGGCGAGTTTCGGTGGTATCGGTATCGATACGTTTGAGCTTACAGGAATCAAATCGTACACTCGATTCTGGGGACTTCTCATGTTTGGCTCGTACTCAGTTATCAATGTGATCGTTTTACTCAACCTTCTTATCGCTATGATGAGCAACAGCTACAGTGTTATAGCGGTACCATCATCTTCTTCGTTAATATTTATCCCAACTGTTTTCTTTGTTAATAATCATCATCATTGACTTGTCATTGAGCATTCTATTTTTTTATTATCGCTCTACAGGAACACTCGGACACCGAATGGAAATTTGCCAGGACGAAGTTGTGGATGAGCTACTTTGAGGAAGGAGGAACCTTACCGCCACCTTTCAATATCTTTCCAGCCCCAAAATTGTTCTTGAGATTGTTTGGCTTTCAGAAAAAAAAAATGAGTGGACGCAATAGTTCTCGAAGACGCGCGCGTGATCTCAGGTAAGATTGAAATTTATATTTCTTCCGGTGATAATATATTTATAATTGAATTAAAATTGCTTTATTATAAATATTTTTGTTTCCTCACAGTGAAAGCTTTGTATGCATGAAAAATTTATTTTTGAAGATTTTCATGTTTGGACTCTGTGTGTGCGTGGGTGCGCACGCGGGAGTGCTGTGTGGTGTGCATGTATGTGTGTTAAGATCTCGAAAAATTCAACCCTTTCTATGTTTACAGGTATAACAAAAACGTATGTTTGTTCAGTATAATTTTCGGCAAAATGGATTCACAAATTTTCATATTATGACGTTTTGAATTTTGAGAAAAAGTGTCTGTAGTTACCCAGCTAAATTCTTTTTTTACAAATAAAGTAATGCTCAAGGACATTTGGGATTGAATCTGAGTCGAATCTATAAAGTGATTCGGATTTTATGGAATTTTCAATTTTTCGAAAAATGTACATACATTGTCGTACATTTGAACAAATGTCGTTCAGAGACGAACTAACGTTCAAAGATATTATATATTCAATTTGGTGAAGATCGGTGAAAGAGTTGAGATTTTGTAGCAATTAAAAAATGTCAATTTATTAATGCTTCTACTTCGGAAACTTCTGACGAACCAAACTATCATATTATATTATATTATATTAGTTTATTATTTTTCACATTTAACAAAGCTTCCTCCATGTGAAAAAAAAAGTCGATCAACATACGTTTTCCTAAAGGTGACTTTGTAAAAGGTGGAAAATAATGAGGAAGCAACGTGCAAGATTTTACTTTGCATCTTTTTTTTAAAATAATTTTTAGATACGGATCTGTAATGAGAGCTCTTGTCTGGAGATACGTAGTGAGAGCTCATTCACAGCACGAAATGGAACCAGTCACCGAGGACGACGTTCACGAACTAAAGAGCGATATCTCGTCCTGGCGATGTGAGCTGCTGGATATTCTAAAGAGCAACGGAATGAATATCAAAGGAGCTAACACAAAAGAGAAAAGTGCGTATGACATATGAAACTAGTGAGTTTCAACCAGAGTTACACAAAGTACTGAAAGAACAAACTATATTAAGTGCGTATTACATGAAGTACATATTTTTTAAGTTCCAAATACTTCATGTACATGATTTTTAAATTCCAAGTACTTCAAGTACAAGTTTCTTAAGTATCAAGTACTAGAAGTACATGTATTTAAAGTAATTTCCTCCCAAGATATCGATCCTTGCATATTCTTGAATTTTTGCCGTCTTTTGCTATTTTAACGATTCCAGGGCTAAAATGTTTCTTTTTTTCGACTGTAACCACCTCATGAGATTTCATCTGATCGTAAATTGTTCACTGATTACGAATGTACAGGAATTTTCATTAATATGTTCGTCTACCCAAGTTCTTTCGAAATCAACAAAACATATCGAGATCGGTTAAAGATAAAAAAATATTTATGATAATTGAAATTTTCGAAAATTTGACTATTTTAGATTTCGAGAATACCAAAAAACAAAAAAAACATTTATCTTTAAAAAATGATTATATCGCTACGCAAACAAATTTTTCCCCTGATTACGAATTGAACCATAGTTTCGTCGAAACTTTAAAATCGCTATGAAAAAAATATTCTAAACCTTAAAAACTGCACTGTGTTAAATTTTTTTTTTAATGTTCAAATGAACTAAAGTTGTTTAGCAATAAGCCCCAGACTTCACTGTCATGCGATACTTAGAAAAACGACTAAGGATCAATAATATCTTCCTTTCATCAATTGTCATTACCACAGCAATACTGGGTAAAAAAATGCGAGTGTGGGAGCGGCAGTTGATGAAGGACTTCCAAGTTGCTGGGCCAATAAGTAGCCTTGAATCCGACGCCCAAGAAGAAACTGAACTTCAGCAACCACCGGATGGAGAAGACAACATTGCGAGATGGCGACGTGTCGCCAGACTTGCTGTTCTCAAGTCTGCCGAACGTCGATGGGGCCAGGTAACGATGCGATTGAATGTATAGTTCAAAGCGAATGCACATGTTCTAAATACTTTTTATTGAACTCTTTCATATAATATGCCATAAGACAGAATATTTTTTAAGTCTTATTAATTGCGGTAAAACTTTAATTCTATTTTTTTTAACTTTCACGCCAACTGTTTGATTAATTTGTAGATTGTTGTATATTATCAACGGTTTGTCATCAAACGTTATATGTATCATCGGTGCGTTCGTTACAGGTGATCAGTAGCGCAGTGCAAAGTTCGCAGATCGGCAGAAGCAACAGCAGGATGTCACTGAAAAATCAGCAGGGCTTGAAGAAAGCTATGGAAGAAGCTCGTCAATTGCGATCCAAGAGCCCTCTTCCTCCAGTCACTCCGATACAACTTCCTCAGACCGTAGCCACGGCTAACATTCTTAACATTTTGAAAGATCCAGACGAGTTGCAGTCTTCGCCGAAGCCAATAAAACCCAGAACTGACTTCTCCCCTGAACGACCGGAAAATGTAAACGACCAAAAGACCCTGACGGTAGTCGGCTACGAAGACGAGAAACATAACAAACACCCGGCGCCTTTGATATCCGTAAGAAATTCATCTCCACGAGTTATCAAAAGGAAAGCGCCGAACGTTCTCATCCCTGGTCACAGCTCCGGTACTCCGTACTCAAACAGTTCGACGCTTTCGGTCACTGATGCAAGAAACAACAGGCATGCGAACGAAGCGCAAAATAGTAAGGTAACGTCAACGAATTCTGGTATTGCTCCCGGCTCTCCACCCAAACGAAACGGTCAGACACCAAAGACAAAAGAATCAACTGATAGGAACAAATCGCCTGTAGATAATGTGAGCCCATCGATTGACCCACAGGGTATCGTCAGGCCACGACCTAGACCATCAAGCCCAAGCCCTAAGAATATTCCCAACGTGGCGATTATTCCAGAGACTCCGGTGTCGAGAACGAGCAGGCCGGAGGATCGCCATAAATTGGTAAAGATCGAGCCAAGGTCCCCGAGACCTGCCAATAGCAGATCGCCGAGAAGAGGTGGCTGGCTGTAATTATATACAAAATTCAAAGGATACGATTATCCAGAACAAAGATCGATTGAAAAGTGATCGAGAGGCGCTGAAACAGCTAAACAAACTGTGGTTTTGCTATTGAAAAAAAAAATTATATTCCTTTTAAATTTTAGCGAATTAAAGATATCGCGTGATTAAAGAAAGAAAAAAAAACATATTTTCTATACTTATACACTGCAAATATACCATTGTAGGTTTACGCATGTCATTATTTGTGATTGCAAAATGTATATATGTACTACGACCTCGGTTTTTGGGACCGTCCTCATTCCCCAGTGCACATCTATCGACGTGGCGCATAACGTGAAAAAAAACGTTAGGCCAGCCCAACGATCGCTGATGCTGCCAAGAGTTCACATTAGCGGGTGTGTGCAACCTCGATTTATGCAACAATGCGGATATCCATACTGGGTGCCATTCGTACGTTGGGTTGCCCTGTAAAATTGAGATGAACGATGCGTAGACCGCCCCATCTCCAAAATCGAGCTCGTTGTATATTAATGAAAGGAAATGTCAATTTTTTAAGTTGTGGGTTCAACTGAAATATATTATGAATATTTCTTCCACAGACAATACAGATGCAACCATCAAGATACGAAGTTACTGTTACAATTATAATCTTCACATTAAATAAAATCGACAAATCATACACGTATTCTTCATTTCATTGTATACATTGTATGACTACAACGATGAACGATTTTTCACGATTTTTCAGGATGTTTCAGAAAGAGTGCACAAATTTTTCCAAATGTCGAAAATACTTATTCGTGTATCTATACTATAATTCTGAAAGTTTGGATTTCCGTCCCTTAAACTCCTCCTAGACGGAGCGTGCTAGGAAGGTGATCTTGGACATTTTGGAAAGGTCTCCTGATTTCTAGGTCAACGCAACTATTTTCAGCTCTTCAAGTTGAGTCCTTAAGGAGTTACGAACATTTGAATTTTCTAAGAGTATTATTGAATTTTGACGTTTAATTTTAATTTTTAAAAAAGCAAAGTTATTCTTCGTAGTAGGTATAGCTATACACATGTGTTGAAGGATTGACTTTGGTAAACTATACTTCAATGATAATGTTTAAACGTTCAATAAATACAAATTCTATTTGAAAATCATAGCATTTGGTTTTATTTAAGGTAACGATACTAAAAATAATCCTGGGCGAAGCCGGGTACGATACTAGTTTATTTATATAAAATGGATATTTTAGAATTATTTTAAAAAATATATATAGGGATTTTGTGCGTACGCTCATCGTTGTCTTTCTGCCTGCTTGCTCGTCACACAAGGTCAATGTCAACAGAGTTTGAATATTTCAGGCTCGAATGCATTCGTACGTTCGGTAGTTTCGTAAAATTGAAAAGAACGCGATGCGGAAACGGTTCCGTCACTATCTTGAAAATCGAGGTCGCAGTGTATGTGTAAAAAAAATATTAATTTAATTAATTGTGAGTTCATACGGGCTCCGCTGTGCATGTATACATTAAAGAAAAATATAGGCGCATACATCAAGACACGACGCTACTGTTATTATTACAATCTTAATGTTAAATAAAGCCGTTAAATCATACAGGTGTAATTTATTTTTTCGACTACAAATACACAAAACACGATTTTTCAGGATGTTTTCTCTCAAAAGTCGTGCACAAATTTTTCAAAGTGTCGAGAACATTTATTCGTGTATTGATCTGCATAAAAGTGATATTTGTATATTAAAAAAAAAAAAAAAAAAAGATAGGAAATATGTTTTTAGTGCGTACGCTCGTCGTTGATGTTCGTCGGCGTCTTTCTTCCTGCTCGCTCACCACACAAGGTTAAGATCGTCAAAACCATGTTGGAACGAAAAGTTTTATGATTGATTATCCCAAGTTTGTATCATTCAGACTCGGATACACAAACCTCTTGATAAACTTTGTTTTGCGCGACTTTCTGCGCTGAATTGATCTTGTCGCCAAGTGACAGCGCCATTCCTTGACTCTTGGCGCGTATGCGAATGTGTCCTACCACTGGAGCATCTGGTTTATTCAGCGGCTTCTCTATCGATAGATTCGCGAGAGCATCCTCGCCGAATATCGACTTGGCGTACATATTTGCGGCCATGAAACCGCACTGCCCAGAAAGAGCCTGTGGATAATATAAAAAAGTAGAAGATAAGTAAATTGAGTTTTACCAAAAGATAAAAAATGCAAATTAAAATTTTTTTCAAGGCACACCATAATCATATTTCGCTAAATAATAATAATAATAACAATAATAATCTAACGAAATAATAATAAATATTTTCAGTGAAATAAAACGATAAATTATTATTATCAATGGTTACTTTTTCGGGTGTGAGACATCGCATGTTTGTAGATTTGAGTAGATGCGCGAGATATTCGCGAAGATCGGATAGCGTCGTGTTGACCGACACTTTGTTTTCCCACTCGAATGCAGCCCACATTACTCGGAACTCAGCGTCAGTGCAGGTTGCTGGCACGATGTAGTCCATTATGTCGATATGAATGTCGTTGAGTACGACGACGCTGCGATCAGATCCAGCACCGGAAACGTCGTACACTGTAAAAAAAAGAAAATAAAAATTTGTTTAATTCACATAATATCGTGAGGGTGCAAGGTAAAATAGTATTTACCGATGTTTCCAAAAATGATGCCATTCTCCGTTGAGGCTACCTTGACGTTGGCCTTTATGCTTGCGAAGTCTCGAGGTGCGAGAACAATCGGCTGCGGTCTCTCGACGAGCTTCAGATCTCCCATTGTCGCGAGTTCGAGGGTGCAATTTTGTAGCGTATCCTCGGTCTGGTTAACTATGAGTACATCGAGTACGATGTCGTACTGGTTTACGTGTACGAGAGCCTCCGCATAGACCGGATCCGAGAAGCCTGTCAGCTGGGTAACCTTACTGAGGGCGCTCGGAGCTGGTGCGTCTGATCCGCCACCAGGACGGCCGACCACAGCTGCACTCAAGCTCTGCTCGAATACGTCACCCGCACCGCCCGTCAAATCTGCACCACGTGTCAGCTGTATGAACTGTATCGCATCGTCCACTTGAACGATGCTTCCCGGTTTTTCCTTCGCCTAAAAATCATTAATCTCCCGCATTAACCGACTGTCGAATGTCAAGTTACAAAAAACGTTATTGGAATTCGTGGCACCTTCTTCGTCTGTGAATCTTCCTCCGCCTTTGCAGCGAGCATTCTTCCAAGCGCGTCTCTGCAGCTCTCGGTGAAGATATCGTTAACGAGCTTGTTGGGACAAGCGAGCGATCTCAGACATAGGGAAATTCTTTCGGCATCATCGTGGGTCATCGCTTTAGTCGGAAGACCCGAACGACCGAGCTGTAGCACGCTCGTCATCATCAACATAGCTTCAGCCTGCATGCGGTTTATCTTCGTTATGTCTTGCTCTAGGGCTTTGTAGCGAAGAGCCAACTTCGCGAGGGTCGTTGCCAGAGACGCACCGATGAAGAAGTCGCCTTCCATCATGTATTGCACCAGAGCTGGACGTTTCTCTTCTTTCTTACCTGATTTATTCGGATATTTAATTTTAGCACAATCAAAATTGTTAATTTGTATAAAGTGCATGCGCAGTTAAAAGAATTTTCAATTTTCGTATACAATTTTTACAATATTTTGGACATAGAAACTGCAGAAAGACATATTCGTGTCGAGAAATCTGAACACCAGATCATGGGCGTAACGGAAAGAAATTTTACTGTGAGGTTTGCAAAGCAAACGAAATTCAATTAATTACCGGTATTGGAAGTGCTGAAAGCGCTCTGTGTTGCGTAAGTTCCGTCGGAAGTGACCAACTGCGCCGGTGCACTCTGAATGTTTCCATCCTCCGGAAGTTTTTCGCCTGCTTGCCTTTTGTTTTCCGAGTCGACGAGTGGTAGCTCGCCCAACGATGACCGAATTCGATTTACCAGACTCTCAATGTCATCCTTCGACGTTGCGTATTCACCGAGAATCCACAGCGCTGCTCTATGGACTTTCACCGAACGAATTTGCAGGAATACCTGAAAAAAATATAATTACCATTGAAGAAAAAAATTATTCCACAAAATATATCATAATAACATAACATTTGTACATATGTATTGAAAAAAAATATTGTTGGTTACAGTAAAATTTTATTTGTTCAATAATAATTGTATTTTGATTCACGAAAAATGCTTATCAGTAATACGAAATGATTATCTAACAGTACCTCTAAAAGTTTCTCGATAATCAGCGGTCTGAGGTTCTCGAATCGTTGTATAGCTTCGCGAATGAAAACCAATACGTCGGTTGCCGCTGCTTCGTTGCTCTCGGAAAGAAAATCAGCGAGAACGGGAATGACCGTGGCAGCGACATCGGGAAATTTGACGGAACAGGTGTGCAAAGTTCTGACGAGAAGTTGCCGATATTTTCCCGCATCCTCGTGTTCGCCTCCCGCAGTTCTAAGAATTTCTTTCTTCAAAAGCTGTACCATCTCCTCGATAGTTCGAGTGCTTACGAGATCCATTGCTAAAGCGAGAGTTTTCGTGCGGACTTCGAGCGCCGGGGATCCGAGAACCCGCAGAACATCCATAACGAGATCCTGAAGCACTCTCTCGTGAGACGGACTCTCCTTCATCGCGATGAGGCGGTCCAGAACAATCAGTTTTACATTATTGTCGCTTTCCTTAACGACAAGCTCGATGTAGCACGAAGCAGCTGCCTTGATCGCCGTTGGAGCACTCGACAGGGTGACAAGAGTTCCCGCAGCTTCGTATCGAACTGCGGCACTTGGAGAATTTAATAAACTGTAGATGCAGCGTATGAATCTGGCTCTTTCAGCCGGATTAGCGAGACAAACCTTAAAAATTCAAGATTATCATTAATTAGTGAAAAAATTCTTTGCAGAAATTTTTGTTTTTTATAAATTCGAGAATTGTATGAATGACTTACTTTATAAATCAACTCGACGATAACCAATTGGAGAATATCACCGAAATTAGGAACGAGATTCAAGCAAGCTGCCAAGTACGAGAGAGCTCGACTCTGATCAGCGTGAAGTAACATGAGAAAGGCGTTTCTTCTGCACGACATATCGTCCTCACCCTCCAGATACTTAGCTATCAATTCGGGAGCGTCTGGTATAAGAAATTCAAAGTTGCGATAAATTGTGAAGATCGCGAGTACAGCGTTACGTCGGACGTACGAGTGACGGTGCTCCAAGCAAGCGATTATCGCTGGCATTAGAGGTTCCAGAAGCTCAGGCTCCTTCAGTTTGCATAGAAATCTGTGGAATTATATAAAAAATTTAGTACCGGAAGATAAATCGATTTAATAAAATATGTAATTACAAATGAAATGTTTCTATGTTAATCTTCTTTAAAAAAGATAATATATTTATATTTCATTAACATTTTTTTTTGTATAACAGTATGATCCACTATTCATAAAAAGTGATAGCTAAAATAATTATTTGATTTTATAATCAAGCGAGAAGTTTTGTAAATTGGTAGGACATTTTGTTGCTATATTTAACAATACCCAACATGTCATCTGTCAATTTCTGTGCCACAATTGACCTTTTAGATAAAGAACAAGAATGATAAACTGTAGAATTGTGAGATCCGGTTCATCGTTCTACTCTTTTATTTGAAGGTTCAATCTTGTCAAAGAAATTTACATTCGTTTCTGTAATGTACATATATATTATATTCTTTATATTACAAAATGGTCCTGTCTCACTGGCACTTATAACAGCTTATTCGGTATAGTACTGGCCTTAAGCTGTATAGATTGGAAAAATTTTAATGATAAAGAACTGAATTACATTCAATTGTAAAATAAAATGAATTTATTACCTAAGGGTAGATCCCCTGACGAATTCATTCGGATGCTGCAAGTCCTTTCTGTAGGCGTCGCAAACAAGAATCATCTCTTGAAGCAGCTTACCATCGGGTGAAGTCTTGGGAACAATTTCCCAGAACATCAACAAAAGTTTCTTGATCATGTGATCCTGCAGTGGCAGGACAAATCTTATAATGGTCATGAGAAGTCCAGGTAGACGTTCTCCGTTACTAATCATGTAAATAGTCTTTTTCAGAGCATCCGTTTTGGCGGTAATGTCGCCCTTTTCCAGGTCCTCCTTCATCCGTAGCTCGTTCAGTGGTTCCGTGTCCATTGGTACGTTTATCAGGGTGTAGCATGGCTGCTCCGCTACGCTGCTCATGTTGAAGAACGCTCAAGGCTCGAGCCCTCAGTCGTTAAAGATATCGGAAAAACCTGTTTAAAATTGCAACATCCGTGAACAATTAACAATTATTTGTATGTATATCTGATGTAAGCGTGGAATATGCTGGTGAAATCGCAAGATGAAGTGAAAAATCAGTGAAAAGTCAGGTTATGGCTTAAAATTTGTGACATATTAGTTGACTGTTGTCAATTTTTACGACTCCAATTCACTGGCAAGGAAAGTCCATGAATCTCACACACCTGTCACTCGATGCTCACTGTGACGAGGGTGTATTAAGGATAACTGGCATTTAAAAACCTCAATTTTATAGAAACAGTATACGTGTCAAACCCAGCGCCTGAGTCTGCACACCACAACTGAGGCTGAGTTGAGGATATTTGCCAGAATGGCGCCACCGTCGTCTGTCGCGGCTCCGAGTTCGACGTGACACACGCTCCTGCACGTTTCGTTTCAAATAATCGAATTTCAATCTACGTTTACAATATCATTATTAATGATTATTATCTACAACGTACTACATCACATATTAACCTTATCAATGAACTCGAGCTTCAATTACATTGGTTTTTTCGGTCGCTAAATAGTACAATCTTATGGCGCTTTCCACTGGTGTACTAAGTCTGCACCATGTCCAGTATTCTAAATGAGAGTAAGTAGGATAAGTATAACCTCGGGTCATGCAGCTTCTTCATTTTGCTTGTTAAAACATGCATTGAATTATACCAGTGAAAAGCGCTATTAATGTCGAAATTCGGCTCGGGGTCGAATTTCAAGTGTTGTAATATATTTCAACTATTCTACGTTGATGTTGAAAGTTGATTTACAATCGAATTTTAGATATTCAATTGTATTCCTACCGTTTCAAACGGTATTGTCGAGTTTCCGTTGGATTTTCACATTTCGATCATGACTCAATCTTCAATTGTTCAGATAAAAAAAATGCAGAGTGTGGTTGCATTTCTAATATTCAACCGTAAGTCGACTTCTATTGGTCGGTTTATGGGTAGGATCGTAATATTAGTTTCGCGCCGAATCGAATTTGAAGTACGTCATCAAAAATCAACCGCAATAAACCAACAAGTTGAAGCGCAACGTTCTAATCTATAATCGACGGATGTCGTTTTTTACTCGCTTCATCGAGCTATTAAATCTTTCATTAACGTCAGGTAATCTCATCGAGAATGATCGGCTACATCGGGCGCATCAGCGTGGTGAAATTACACCAGCGTACCAGTCTTGGTCTTTTTTTTAATGCTCAAAAAGCGTATCGAATGTCTATCCGAATGATAGCTTTTTTATGTTAACATGTAGACATCCTTAGGTGGTTACTTTCATCGAACGAAATTATCAATATACTATGTTAACAGAAATATTTTGCAGACGTTGGATAACGGCAACTTATAAAATATAATCAATCGCTGATAATAAATGTATTTATTTTTTCTAGCTCGATTGCATAGAAAGTATAAGAGAAAAACACTTAGAGATACACTTCGACGAATACATGAGAATACATGAGATATTTTACAACCATTTATCGAAGCATACATAAAATATGTTTCATATTTTTTTGCATCTATTTTGTTGGTGAATAAGCAGTATTTTCTTTCACATGTACATGCAATCATTAGAATGATATTTTTTCGAGAGAAAGTCGAGATATATATAAAATTCGCATTTTCCGGAATATCTAATCTGCAATAATTAAGGTTTCACAGCAGATGGATAAATATCATTATCGGAATGCAGTTGGATATAATTTTTTCATCCGAGTCACCATTTTGACGACGTATATAGGACAAAAAAGCCATATGCGATTGGATCCATTACTTATTTAACGTATATATCAGAGCAAAATATTAGGTAATCGTTTCTCTTCTGTATGCATCTAAATCTCGAAGTACATATGTTATTCTTTGAAAGCCCGTCAATTGCTATTTTGCCATAAGGGACAACGTTAAAACTCTTAACTTTTAGCATCACTCATGTCATACAAAGTGTCCTTTGTATGACAGACGATGTCCTCGCCTGCTATTCCGTACATATTCTCTTTCACTGTATATTAAGCATACGACAAATTCAGATAATCAACTAATACTCATTTTCATGAAAGGACTACCTTAAGCAGAGAGTAATTGATTGGATATTTAAAGAAATAATAAGATCCTTAGACCTGTGAAAAATGGGTCCCCAGACATAGTAATAATAATAAGGACATTGTAGACATAACACAAGGGCTGATGCGCCTATCGATGACCTCGAAAAAGGCATTACAGTAGTTACAATCAGGCAACTAGCAGTATTCTCCGTGTGTGACGAATCTGATATTTACGCACGATTTCCACCTTACGACGAGGTAAACCAATAGCGAGCGATCGCACAAGTAGCAATTTCAACATGTGTGCCGGATAACGATAGTATTAAAACCGGGTGGTAGCTCGCCGATAATGCGAGTACTGATAGATGCTTCGTCGATCACGCAAGTGCAGGATAAATTATTGTAAAGACAACGACACAATGGGCTCGATGAAGATGTTATTCGTACATCTTACGGTAATGATGGCCGTTCTACTTTACTCGATGAACTCGACGACGGCGACCCCACTGTGCACGGACAATATGACAGAGTGCACAAATTCGTCAATGAGGGAAAGGAGAGAGCTTCCGGAAAACCTATCGAATGTCCAACCCAATGCAGGTACGTCCAATCGTTTGCATTGTCCATCGATTATGATATTGTAAAACCGAAAACGAACATGTTAAGACTCTCGATTAAGTTACTTACCACTTTTTTTTTGTCGTTTCGCGATTATTTGAGTTTCAACCCTTCTATTTTTATTCGCACCAGTAATGCAATTTTTATCGGAAGAATTGCATATTCAAGGTGGTCCTTGGGGCAGACAAGTCAAACGAAGTGCTGCTTTCATGTGAACTTGGAATGAAACAGCACGAGTATATTATAACATCGAGAATATGTATTTATCGTTCCTATAATGGATTCAGTCTCATTGTAGCACGTATATTATGTATTTATGATAAATTTTGATTTTTTTGTCTCGAATACGAGTCACTTTGACTCAAGATATTGCGCTTTTCTTTGGTACTTACGCTTTCTTTGGAGTATACTTATATAAATCCCGATCTAGATCGTTAACATAGGCTATTAAGTCCTATTTTTGTATATATCAATGGCGCGACATTCTCAAAGGCGCAGCAAAATCTCGGACGCGTCCGTCATACGGAGAGAAAATGACGATTCCATACTGTTTTGCCTACAAAAACTAAATAAATCTCGTACCAATATTCGTTTACGATATTATTTTCAGTGATAATAGTAAAGCTTGCAATCGAACAAACAAAAAGTGTTTTTCTCACTAAACGTGTCATTAATGGGTGCATTGAACATTTGCAAATACAATGCATGGTGGTCAAAAATCAACGTATTAAAAATCCATATGATTCCCTAGTGCGCACAGAATTCCAAATATATCTTAAACATTCTTTATGAAAGACTTTGAAAGATGTTTGATTTATCGAATGCTAAAAAGAAACAGCCAGTCAAACTCACGTTATCTCAACGAAACGCTTAACTTTTGGTTTGTCTTGTATGCAGTTGAGTGTAACAAAAATGATATTGGAGGACAAAAAAGTCATTAAAATTCGATTACAATTTTTTACACATGTATTTCCAGCTTTTCGTAGTATTTTAATTATATTTTTAAGCAAAAAAACTAAATGTATGACAACGCTTTTATCTAGGAGATAAGAGTGCACGGCATGGCAATCTGAAGAAGAAACAACTGGCACCTTCTGAACGTTTCCGACGAGTTGACGAAGGTAGGCTGCAATAATATGTGGCAGTAAGCAATAGGTTTAATCGCCCACGAGGACATTTCCGCTTAGGTGATTGTAAGGGATACGCGGTGAAAGAGGTTGCAAGGTGCGAACCCTCTTCAGAAGTCTTTATTTACAACCTGATATTAACTTGTAACGTGTAATTTTAACCGAATCGGACGTCCAAACTGAAACCGTAGTTGAAAACTTTTAGCAAAAGCTTTCTCAGACTGATACAAATAGAAAAAAACCATACAATTTTGAAGAAATATTAGAGCGAGAACACGAACAAGTGTTGACCGGTTTATCGTTTAAATCAGACTCAACGAGTAAAATATAACATCAATTCGAACGTTCGATAGATTACAAAGGGAAATCGTTCAGTTAAAAATCACATGTTGATACAATAGCACAACAGACTGAAGTGCCCATTAAGCTGTAAATTTTTCACCACGTGCTCCTTACCGCTACTTACGCGGAGATGGCATTGTCGTAGTCGAATAAACTCATTACATGTTTCTCTATCATCGACCGCTCATCATATTGACTATTGGATTACGTTACAGAAGCTAAGCGAGATGAACCGGAGCTACCAGTGAGTACTCCATAAATTCCTTTCATTTTTCTCTTTATCTCCATTATTTAAAAAGACTGGTGGTTATGGTTTTTCTTTCCAAATATTTTCACACACTTCTGTTCTGTAGATGTAAATTGGTACGTGGCTGTTATTGAATTTAACATGTCATTTTATAATGTTTACATGCATATAATACTGTTACATTAAATCTCACATACAAATACGTGGCTATATTGCACAGTGACCAATTCGCGTCATTTTTATTTATAATTGTGTAAAAACTTTTCGTAACAAATGCATCAAATATGGTGGTCATAATAATTGAGATTGGAAATGTAACATTTACTGATCATTCTTTTGAGTGTCAATGATTTGTTTATTAAAACAGTCTTTTCTTTATTACATGTAAAAGTAAATATAATTTTTCAAAAAGCAGAAACTCGCACATTTCTTTCCATTATTTTTTGGAAATTTATAAAAGGAAACGAAATAACCTTTTTTCAAAAACGGTAAATTTAATGCCTTGATACTTATCCTGGACAAACTCAATACTAAGCAACTTTGGTTGTGACTATACTTATGTAGAAAGTTTCAGTTCAATAGCTTCAAATTCATACGAATGTGTTTAAGTTATTTAACATTTTTGTAAAATATTTTAACCCATCAAATTTTAGTGACTCTGTCGATTACAATTAATTTCACCATGATACCTTAGTATTTGATAGACCAGTGCGCTAAATTTCAGCCCGATGGCTCGAGCCCCTCTCTAGTTATAAAAGTTAAATCTACTGTAGATTTTTTTAAAATGAATGTCAACTTTCAACCCGTCTGCCAATTCTGTTCAAACGCAATACCGTTCAACCTTGGTAGTAACTTTTCTTTTGTAAAATACTACAGGTTATCAGCTTGTATATTGCTTATGTTTGTGTGTTTACGTCATTTTGCATTAAGAAAATTAAATGTAAAGTAGTATAAAATTTTTATGATCGTACAGAATTCAACCAAACTTGCCACAATAACTGCCACAAAAATCTAACACTAAAATCATTTTTTAAAAAATGTTTCACACCACCAAAGCTTCCTCTACAAGAAAGCAATTGATAATAAATTAATATAAAAAAAATATATATAATCACACACTTGCATATAAAATAAAATATTTATTTATGAATGTATAACCTAAAAAGTTCACTCATGAAAAATAATATTGATTAGAATTCTAAACGTCTGATCTAATGTACTCATCATTCAATGTTGTGTCACATATTTATACATATAATTTAGCAAATAAGTACAGGTATGAAAATTTCATAAGAGTACATATTTAATTTCAAAAGATTTTTCAAAGTGAAAGCTTCTATACCTTAATACTTTTTTACATATACATAAGTATTTTTATCATGATAAATCGCAAGGCAAAAATTTACTAAAGCAAACTATTCTTTGCTTGCAAATTCTATCTCTATGTGCATTCTGACGCTGTTTGGCATGCGTAACGTTGATCTTTGAAAGAACGGATGCTATGCAACGGTAAAATCTTTTTGAGAATATGTACGAAATGATCAATCCAAGTGAATTAATTATCGAGCATGTTCTAGGCACCCGGAACACCTCTGAACGACAAGACTCGTCGGGGCATCGCCATCGCCATCGCCATGGCAAGACGCTCAGGAAACAGTCAGGCAGAGCAGTTGGTTGCAATTGCTCGTAGATGCTGCCGGAATAAAGACTCCTGTCAAGAAGAAAAAGCCGCTTACCCTCGTTTCGAAACTCTGTGTAATGATCCAGCGATAAAAAGATATTTGGATGGGTTGCCTAAGCAACGTGATGATTCCCCTGAGTAAACTGTAAATACATATGTGCCCAAACAATAAATAAATAAATAAATAACTCATCACAGTGTAAGTATTTATAAAGGAAAAAAAAGTACATTGTTGTCATTATTTGTAATCGCTGAGAAGAGCGATAAAGAATTATCGTTAGACGACTGGCATTTAATGACGAACTGCGGTATGATTACTTAGAGGCCAGAACGAGCGAATGGAAGACATTGGTTTCGGCACGTGTCTATGAATATCATCACATTTCCTCGTTAAGCTTAGAAAGACATGTGTACTCGACTTTATCGTTTTGTTGAATATGTACCAAATATACCTTATGAATCCAAATTATCATTTACTTCAGTTCGATTGGAAATAAAACAATAAAAGCGATACAAGAATAATGCATTAAGTCGTTAAGTGAGGTGATCACGAGGTGCGCTGATCGTATCGGTTCCTGACGTCCTGACTCGTGTATTACTTTCACACTAACACCAGAAGAAACGCTACCCAATGCTACCGCGTTGAGGTGTCGACGCCAAACATATCCAACATAGCGGCTACTGTTGCTAGACGCTGAATCTCGATCGGAAACTGTCCCTGCTATCTCCCGAATAAGATGATTATAGAACAGTGGGAGTATAATGAGTGGGACATCACTGTACGAGTAAAGCTTCCTGGTCTATTACGCTAAGATAAAACGGTCTGTTTACTAGTTATTGATAAATAAAATTATGGGGCGTGACTAACGCTAAGCTACAGCTCTGTCGCTATTGTTGCTCCTAGTGGAACCAACGACAAGCGTGATACATGAATGTCATTCTAGAGTCGCATCGGTGGTTGAGTCGTATGTGCTTCTGATACAAATCGAGTGTTAGTTGCTTGTCTAATACATGACTTGGGATAGATTGCGATGCACCCAGCTTTGTGCAAGCTTTATACTCATTTTAGATTATCATTTGATGCCCCTGACTGTCTTTAGAGCGACCCTCGGGCAACTAGCATGACTGTGTAGCAATGCAATACTGAGCGATTACGATTACCATGAGACTGAAGATAGGCTACAAACCGATCAGTTGCTTTGCATAATTTTTATTGTGTGACCATTTATCATGTACGAGGAAAATGTATCATTCGTACGATCGTCAAATAGATAGCAATTTGAAAACCGTCATCTTGTGCTATTTGAGTAAAAGTTGCAACTTTTTAAAACTCAGATGCTTCAATCTGGAGTAATAAAACAAAGTTCACTTTATGCTACTTAACATGCGTAATGGTGAAATTAATAGATATTAAAGGAACTGGTTCTGCTTGTGTTGACAAGAGCGTTTAAGATTGCGTTGTCGCGAAAGGCTAAGCCGGGGTTCCCCAGGTTTGGTTATTATAAATTGCAAAGCATGCACGTCATTTTTTCCATTGATAAGAAGCTCGCAACAGGTAGACGTAACCATTACTATCAGGGCCTGAGTGAAATGTCATCGGATTCTTTGTTCCTCACAGTTCGATGTCATGAGAAGCCTAGTGGTGGAATTGCGTCAGCGGTTATGATTATTTTTAATAAATTGAATTGCCGGCACGTACAGAAGTCACGACAAGGTGCATACACCAGGTAAATCGCTGAATGGACGTTCGTAATATCTGTGGCAATGCACCATGCATCGTGCCTCTCTTCATAGATTATATTTCAATTAAATTCTTTTTCTCGTTTGTGCGCAAGAGATAGATTCGATAGATCACCACGTGCGAAAATTCTCGATAACGAGCTCCCGATAGAGAGACGCACGGAGATTAATTAAGCGTTTGACGGTCTCATTAGCGTCGGTACAAGTACATGTCGTATAGCAGGTCAGCAGGTGAGGGTTAATCCAACGAGATCGTTTAGAAACCTCGAACGACCAGTTCTCACGGCCCGATACCATATTCGTTCTACGCGATGATACGTTATTAGGTACGCGGTTACTTTCATTGAACGCAATTATCAGTATACGATGTTAACAGAAATATTTTGGAGACGTCGAATAACGGCAACTTATAAAATATAATAAATATAACAATCTCTATTCATAAATGTATTAATTTTCTTTGGCTTGATTGCATGGAAAGTATATGAGATATACTTCAGCAAAATATTTTTTTTGTGTCTATTTTGTTCCCAAAAAGACGGTAACTTTTTCACTCAAATAATTGCATGGAAAGTATATGAGAAATATATCTTAAGATATACTTCGACAAATACATTACAAGATATTTTACAAATATGCATTGAAGCATTCATAAAATATATTTCATATATTTCTTGTATCTATTTTTTTACCGAATCTACCGTAACTTCTTTCACAGATACTTTTTTCTCATACATATGCAGTCATTGGAATAGTATTTTCTCGAGCAAGAGTCGAGATATACCGAGTGAAGAGAAAAAGCCGCATTCTCCAGAATATCTGATCTGCAACAATTAACGTTGTCCTTTCGCAGCATCTGAAAAAATATCATGATAGTAGTGCAGTTGGACTTGAATATTTCGTCCAAGTTGCCATTTTGCCGACGTATATAGGACAAAAAAGCCCCATGCGATTGGATCTATTACTTATTTAACCTTATATATCAGAGCAACATATTTGGCAATTGTTTATTTTCAAGATATTTACGAAATCCAGAAACATCTGGTAATATTTTCGATTATAAATTATGTATATGTATTTGATCGTTAAGTACATGTAATATTGGTTGAAATCCCGACAATTGCTATTTTCCCATAAGAAACAACGATAAAACTATTGACTTTTAGCATCACTTTTTAATACAAAGTTCCAGCAATCTCGCCTGCTTTTACGTACACGTACGTGCTCATTCAGTGTATATTAAACATATCACAAATTCAGGTACTCATCTAATACTCACTCTTGTGAAAGGACTACCGTAATCAGAGAGAAATAGATTGAATATTAAAAAAAATAATAAGATCGTCAGACTTGTGATTGTCTATATAAAAAATGCGTTTAGCCCCAGACATAAGAATAATAATAAGAAAATCATATGGAACACACAGGGATGATGGTCGTATCAATGACCTCGTCGATGGCATCACAATAAGGTATCTAGCAGCATTCTCCGTGTATGACGAATTCGTTGTACACACGCAATTCCCACCTTACGACGAGGTAAGCAAATAGCGAGCGATTGCAGAAGTTACGGTTTCAACACGTGCGCCGGATAAGGGTAGGATTAAAACCGGATGGTAGCTCGCCGGTAACGCGAGTACTGACAGATGCTTCGTCGATCACGCAAGTGCAACGTAAAATATTGTAAAGTCAACGTGAAGACACAATGGTCTCGATGAAAAAGTTATTCGCGCATCTGACGGTGATGCTGTTCGTTTTACTTTACACGATGGATTCGACGACGGCGAACCAGCAGTGCAAGTACAGCGTGATGGAGATTGTTATGACACAGTGCAGCAAGTCATTGATGAGGAATAGGAGAGACCTTTCGGAATACCTGCCGAATATCCAACCCAATGCAGGTACATATAATCATTTTCATTGTCCATCAGTTGATATTTTGAAATCGAAAATTAAAAATTAAAAACCCTTCATTCACCAATTTTTTTTTGTTGGTTCGTAATTATTTGAGTTGCAACCCTTGTTTTTTCATTCACATTAGTAATTAACTATTTTTATGTCAAGTTAGAAAGAAACTGCATGGATATATTATGGCATCAAAAATATTTATTAATCGTTCCTATAATGGGTTTAGAGTCTCATTGTAGCACGTGTATTATTTCTTTGTGAAGAATTTTGATTTTTTGTCTCGAATATGAGTCACTGATGAATCGAGTGCTTATTCTCGAGGAACCCATTCTTCAAAGTATATTGTACTTTTCTTTGGTACTTTTTTTTTAAATATAGGCTATTAAATCCTGTTTTTCGTATAAATTTAAGACACGGAATTCTCATAGTCGCTGCAAAGACTTGGGTGCGTCGGTCATGCAGATAAAAAAATTATACTTTCATACTATTTTATCTACAAAAACTAAACAAATCTCAAACCAATATTCGTTTACGCTACTTTTTTTAGTGATAATCGGAAACCTTGAAATCCGAGGAACAAAAAGTGTATTTGATTGTGTAATAATCCACTATTTTTGTATACGAATTACCAGATAATCTGCAGGTGGTCACAATTATTTGTATACACGCTGTGCTAAAATCGCAATTTTTAACATAACATTTCTCACAAAAAGGGTCTTTAGGGTGCATTAAAAATTTGCAAATACAATTAGTAGTGTTTAAACAGCAACGTATTAAAAATTCATACGATTCTCTACTACTCGCTTAATTCCACGTACTACCTTCAACATTCCTTATGAAAAAGTTTTAAAGATCTTATGTATAACTATCGAATACTAAAAAACTAACCAGTCAAACCCACGTTATCTCTATGGAACACATAACATTCGGTTTCGTTTGTGTGCAGTTGGGTGTAACAAAAATTATATTAAAGGACAAAAAAGTCATAAAAATTTCTTCACAATTAAAAAAAATTGTACAATCTCTGTTCTTGTAGTGTTTTAATTTTATTTTTTAAAAAATAACTTAAACTTATGACAACATTCCGATCTAACAGAAATGGCAATCCCGTGGTATGTCATTTGGGACAGGAGACAACCGGCACCTTCTAGAATGCATTTTCGACAAGCTTCTCGAGGTAGGCTGCAATAATACGTTACAGTGAATGATGAGTTTACTTGGCTATGACAACGACATCTTCGTTTAGGTGATGGTAAGGGGTACGTGGTGAACATTAGAGCGTGAACACGAATAAATGTTGACCGATATGTCGTTTAAATGAAACTGCAGAACGAGTAAAATGTAACACCAATTCGAACGGATGTCAATAGATTACAACGGGAAATTTCTCAATTAAAAATCATATGTTGATACAAAAACATAACAGAATGGAGTGTCCATTAAAAGCTGTGAGCCTTTCACCACATACTCCTTACCGCCACCTAAGCGGAGGTGGCATTTCGTAGCCGAATAAATTCATCGCTTGTTTCTCTATCATCGGCCACTTACCATATTGACTATTGAATTACGTTGCAGAACCTGCTCCAGCTAGATTTTTGCCACAAGTGAGTACTCCAGAAATTCTTTCAATTTTCTCTCTATCTCTTTTATTTAAAAATACAGTTGGTTACGATTTTTCATTCAAAATTTTTTCACACACTTCTGATCTGCAAATCTAAGTTGTTACTTAACTGTTATGGAATTTTATACGTCATTTTATAAGGCTTGCTTGCATACAATACTGTTACATTAAATTCAATACAGAAATACACGAAAAAATTGCAGATAGACCAATGCTCAGTAAAGTTGAAATTATTCTTAGTGAATTTATAGAACTAATTATTTTCGTTTAAACTTTTACGTGTAATTCTGTGAAAAGTTTTTATAAAAAACGGATGCATCAAATACTGTGGTGACGATAATTGAGAATGGAAATGTAATATTTTCTGATCATTCTTTTGAGTATCAATCATTAGTTTATTAGAACATATTTTTCATGTTACCTGCATTAAAACAGCAAGTTTCAATGCCTGTGTAGCCAGTCGAAACGAGCCAATTGCAAGCAAATGCAACTCAGCGGGCAGAAAATAGGCGTTTTCTGTCCGCTACATTAGTTTTTAACTTCATTTCATCCCTGTCAGAATCACATTTTTTTATTGCAAGCCTCTGAATATTTAAATCATTCCAACCATCCGCCAATCTGACAGTTGTTGAGTCCAACTGGCTACAGACATGACATGATTTCATTACTTTATACTTCTTGTTAATCCCGGACAAACTCAATACTAAACAACCTTGGTCGTGACTTCACTTATGTAGAAAGTTTCGATTCGATAGCTTGAAATTCATACGAGCTAATGTGCTCGTATGTAATTAACATTTTTGAGAAAAATTTTAAATCATCAAATTAAAGTAACGTCGTCTATTTTTATTAATTTGACCATGAAAGTTTAGTATTTGATCTAACAGTATCTGTACTACATTTCAGGCCAATAGCTCCAGCCATTCGCTGGCCAATCCCTCAGTCAATTCTGTCCAAACGAAATACCGTCCAACCTTGGCAATAACTTTGCTTTTGTAGAAAACTACAACTTGATAGCTTGCATTTTTTTTTATGTTTGCGTGTTTACGTTATTTTGTATTAAAAAAAAAAACGAATGTACAATAATATAAACTTTTAGTGGCTATACAGATTTCAACCAAATTTACCAACCAATTTGCCTCTGACACTATAATCTAAAACGAAAAAAAAGTTCCACGGAAAGCAAGCTTTCTCAATAAGGAAGCAATTAATAATAAATAAATTCATTTATTTATAGTTTATTAGAACAGATTTTTCATATTACCTGCATTAAAACAGCAAGTTTCAATGCCTGTGTAGCCAGTCGAAACGAGCCAATTTCAGACCAATGCGATTCAGCGGGCATATAATAATAATAATAATAATAATAATAATAATAATAATAATAATATATTTATTTATTTATTTATTTATAAACTAATGATTGGCACTCAAAATATTGATCAGTAAATATTACATTTCCATTATCAATTATCGTCACCACATTATTTGATCCAACCGTTTTTTACAAACCTTTTCACAGAATTACACGTAAAAATGACACGAACATAATTTCTTCTAGAAATTCGCTAAGAATAATTTCAACTTTACTGAGCATTGTTCTATCTGCAATATTGTCACGTATTTCTGTATTGAATTTAATGTAATAGTATTGTATGCAAGCAAACCTTATAAAATTACGTATTAAATTTTATAACAGTTAAATAAATTTATTTATTAATTATTAATTTATTCTTATTGAATGAAACAACTTTTTATGGATGCAAAACATAAAAAGTACATCAATGAAGTGATAACAATATCGAATACAATTCTGATAGTCTGATTCAATATACCCATAATTTAATATTGCCACATATTTGTACATAAGATTTAATAACAGATAAAGGTATGAAAATTTCATAAAATTGGATATTAAATTTCATAACATTTTTTAAAGTTATACCTTCCACACCTTGACACCTTTTCACATATACATAACTATTTTTATTATTAAAAATACTCGGAAGATGACTAACGCAAACTATTCATTGCTTGCAAATCCTATCTCTCTATAAACTTTGATGATGCTCGGCATAAGAAACTGGATTCTGAAAGAACCGATGCTATGAAACAGTAAAATCTTTTTGGTAATATGTACGAAATGATAAATCCAAGTGAATAAATTTACGGGTATGTGCTAGGAACGCGGAGACACTTTGGGCTTTGACCTCACTCCCAGCGAGATGGACGAGCTCTACGAAGAGATCAGCAGCAGAAGTTTAAGGCGCTCCGAAAAGAGTCAGAAGGAGATAAGGGATATCATTGAAGCTGCAGCTAAATGCTGTCAGAATAAAGAACTCTGCAGTAAGGAAAAGAGTATTATACCCTGTGTATGATGCTACAATGATGAAAAAAATGCTTGGCTAGCCCGTGATCAAACGACTTGACGATTTACCTACATAAGCTGTATAATGTATATACAATAAATTAATAACCCTTCACAGACTAAGTATTCAGAAAGCAAAAAAAAAAGTACATTGTCAACATTTTTTTGGGCAGGCACCTGCGCGATTATCACTTGCGCATGCTGCGAAAGAAATCGCTGTGAAGAGTGATAAATAATTATCGTTAGACGTTTGAAATTTAATGATGAACTGCTGTGTGATTACTTGGAGGCCTTGGTAAACGAATGGAAGACATTGGTTTCGATACGCGTCGTGTTATTGACGAATAAAATCGGGGGGTGTGACTGACGCCAAGTTATAGCTCTGTTGCTCTTGATGATCTTGACGGAACCAACGACCGTCGTGATTTGTGACTGTCATTCTATTATAGAGTTATATCGTGGTTGTATCTGTGACTGAAGATAGAACACAAGCCGACCAGCTGTTTTCAAAATTTTGATCGTGCGACCATCATTCGATGCTAAAAGCGACAATCGCGTACACGACTACCGAATCGGGTTAAACGTCGTTTATTATTTCAACATACGTACTATCATTTGCGCATCGCAACTTATATCGCTCTTACGTATTCTAGATATTGTGTCAGTTCCATTAGGCGAGACAGAAATTAAGGTAATGAAACAGGAATTTAAGGAGCTGGTAATGTTGTTTCACCGGAATAATTCCGATTATTTTAACAATGCACAGCCGATATATGCAGCTAACTGTTGATGTGCAGTATGTACCCTGCAGGTTAATCCAAAATGGGGTACTGTTTTGAAAAAGAACATGCACGTCTTTTCAATGTCCGTGAACCGTTGGAAGTATTGGAATATTGTCAAATTCATGAGAATGCACGTTGAAAACCTTTGTTATTGAGACGATGTGTGTTTTAATTATTTACAATATACACAATATTGTGACAGCTTTTTAAAATCTTTTCAATGACACTTTAAATATTTGAAACGTATGCACACTTTTTCCTTATCACTATCTAAGCTCAACGTAACTCACTTTACTCTCACATTATTTCTTAATGAGTCTAATTCTAAAGAATAAAATTATTAAGTTAGACTTAAAACTACACTTCAGGAAGCCCTTTGGGGTGCGGAGTCCTCGATTAGAAATTTAAGAGATTTTCGAATCTCGTTTCATCAAAAAGCAACTCTGTTCATGTGGAAAAAGGGAAAAATTTTATTTTATTCGCGGTTCATGCCGACATTTCACGTAAAAATGTTCGACACATTTTAATCGAACCCGAATTATTGTTGTGGGATCGATGCGTAAATGTGGCATGAAGTGATGAATCACACGATTCCGACATTTTTCAGAAAAACTGGGCCCGTAAAAAGTGTAGTAGTTCTACATGAAAATAAATGATTAGTTGCGATTACCAACTATCAGATGTGTCAACCAATCAATTGGTTTGACTTACCAAAATTGCAGCTAATCTTTTTTCTCCGTGTATCTATCTCGCACATGTTGGTCACAATTGCGCTGCTCAATCGGTGATGAGTACATAAAATTAGAGAGTTTCAGTTTGTGGAGCTTAACCATTGTCGAAGTCGTGGATTTTTCACTTCGTGTAATAAACGTTACCTAAACTTGTTTGTGATTCTTTGGGTTGCGTACACCATTCACACTGAGTAAACACTTGGCCGATTTCTTCACAATACTTGGTCAGATAATTGCCGATGTAATAATAAACAAAAATGTTCAACAAATTGCCTGTGAGCTGGAACAGTGTAAATGCTATAAAGAAAACAATTTATTTGTTAAGCCCTTAAGCGATATCTGAGAAAATGCCCCATCCACAATGCAGAAATAAGAGGGGGAGGGACCCCCAATTTCAGTAAAATACACGTCCTTTTTTAATCCCATACGTTTGATTATTCGTAACAGTACCCTGATCACGTAAAAATGGCGGGAAAAAGATGTTTTAAGAAAAAATACCAACTTTACCAAGTTCTACTTACATTTTGCTCGTTAAAGGGCTAATGAAAGAAGAAAATCATTATCACTTACCGAGCATGCAAGTAATAAGCTGACACGTGACAATGTGAATCGCCACGAATACACTAAATGAAACCTGAAGCCTTGCACTCAAATCGAGAAGTTGATTGTACCTCTCTACGAGCTGACCAAATTCTTGGGGATGTTTTATTTCGTTTGGGGTCAATAGAAAATCCTGAAATCGCTTCTTAAAAACCATGAATTGTGTCGAGAGATGCATAACGAGGTTCCAGAAGAGCGTGACACCAACAATCTCTGTTAAATTGCTAAGGATATAGGTCGCTACGTCTAGCGCTGACATTACGTAAGGCCACGAGGAATCGTCGAGAAATGCATAGTTGTCTCGTTTACCCAGGGTTTCAACTCTCTCCAACATACGAAGATCCATAGTTCTGCGAATAGTGGTCAAGACAAAGAAGAAAATTAGAAAGATTTGTCGTGGCGTTTCATAATATCTCGTTCCTCCGGGCCGATAATCGATGACCAATCGTGATTTCATGAGAGGAGCCATTCGACCTCCGCTTACTCGAAGAGCTATTCGTTGTAAAATAGCAATAACTTGAATTCCATTTGATATTGTCTCAATGCTGTCTTAATAGTACGGGAGCTACTTTTCAAAAGGACTTTTCAGACGTGTTATAATGACCATTATCTGTTCGGAATTTAAAAATTGTATCGATTAACGTTCATCCACTTAGCAACAAAAAATAAGAAATAAACTGTAAAGGAATTAGTATTCGTTAAGATAATATAGCGTAATACCTGCACCAATAATGTCAATAAGAAAACGATTACTGATCCACGTTTGTAACAGTCCAATGGCCATACTCCTGATTTTCATGCAGTTTTTAAAGATATCCAATGTTTCACCTTTTTTGCTCAACAAAACCATTATTTCACTGTAAGCAAAATGATTTTTTATCGAAACAATTTTTTTTTACGTAGAGTGACTTTCCTCTAGGACGTGCACTAATGTACTGCTCGGCATACGTAGGGTATGGCTTGCTTTTCTATAACAACGACGCTAATGTCAGTTAGTATGAAAATACTATAAAATTTTACGAGTTTTTCCGTGATATCTTACAAAAAACCAACAGCAAGTTGTCCCGTGGAAAGATGGCGAAAGATACGTGTCAGAAAAAGCTACGACAATCATACAATATTGAAGTGCTGTGCCATAATCGATACTGCAAATGCCTTTGAAAAATGAAATGATCAATACTTGCAGAGTCTTTCAGTGCATCCTTTCTCGGCCAGTTTTAGACTACGACATATCAATGACAATTGGAATAAGAACTCTAAAACTTTTCGATAGAGAACGCATCGGACGAATTTAAGAAACTATTTGTTTTTTAGATACCTTATTTTTTCACTGTGCGGGAATGCTTTGCAGGTACTCGTACATTAATCCATCTTTACGTAATATAAAAATAATATATCACGACATAGAACACGTAGACGTAAATTTATTCAGTTTTTAAGGGGATGCTGGAATAGATTTTTTTACCGCCTTTGGTCGGTAAAATTAGGCTGTTTCGTAGTCTACGGATAAGCTTCACATTGGACTGGACTGTAATATGAACGTAAACGTTTTGGCGTCTGGTCGAATTTCGGTTGAAAACGTGCACAAAATGAAAATAATTATATATTACAGACTATTCAGAAAATCAAGACGGCCGCTCGAAATGTCAACAGCATCTGTTTTGTGCGGTATAATCCTTGCTAAAATTCACATACGTCAAACCGGATCGGACGTCGATGCTTCGAGGGTCTCTGAACATTTCCATATCGTCAGAAAGTCGATTACACAAAAGAAATCCACGTAAAGTGTATACTACGTTCACGTAGTCTGTGTCTATCTTGTTGCCGTAATCCCTTGCCGGAGGCATCCAGACTACGTGAACACGATATACACTCTACGTTAATTTCATTTGTGTGACGACTTTTAGACGATATTGAAATGTTTGGAAAACCTCAAAGAATCAACGTCCGATTCAGTTTGACGTGAGTTCCAGAAAAGTTTACATCCAACAAAACTGATGTTGCTGACATTTCGAATGGCCATATTGGATTTTTGAAGGGTCAGTAATATACGATTATTATCATTTTTTGCACCTTGTCAACCGAAATTCGACCGACGTCGAATTGTTTTTCTTCATATTAGAGTCCCGTACAATTTCAAGCATATCCGCAACATATTAACGATGCAACAGAGTATACTACAAAATAGCCTATTTTTACCAACCAATACCGGTAAAAAGTATACTCCAGCATCCCCTTAAGATGCATACTGAGCATTATCTTAAGGTGATGTGCCTGTCGTATATCTCTCCCAGATCGCCGTACGTGTGACGGAGATAGCGGAATGTTTCCAACACGAATTTTCAAGCCACCACGATTGATCTTTGGAATAAAAGATGAGAACGGTAAACTGAAAAATTATAGGACGCAGTTCAACGTTCTCCTTTTTTATCCGGAAGATCGATAAGAAGGAGAAGTTAACGTGTTTGTTATCGAACGAAGGGTAGCTCATCGCCTTAAGGTGAAGCCTGATACCGACAGTTAACTTCAAAACTTTTAAAACATTTTACTTGAAATCAGTTTTTTTGTTGGAACCAGTGTTTTTGTTACCGAGCTAGTAATATCATGTCATCTTAAGGGGATGTGACATACCGACAGAACTAGCATATTTAAGATTCGGTCGGTATATATCTCCCTTCTCTATTTTTTCAGAGATGGTAACAGATTTTCATGACCAGTAGAGGGATCCGAAACTAATTTGAGTTTGTCCAAAAAAAATTAAGTGTCCGTGAAAAAATAGGGAACCTGTAATTTTACGACTCAGTCGGTGTAGCACACTTCCTTAAAGAGCTCCTAAAAGTGAAAAATCCCGTTTTATACTAGTCGCATATGTTTGTGTGTACAACGATATTACTGACATCCGTCTAGTTTCCTCATCTCCAAGATTATTATAGAACGCAATGAGGTGTTTTAATAAAACAGTCAGACTTTTTATAGAAATTTGTAATTTATTTGCTCGATTTCTCGGCGATGTCAATAAACTGTAGCTGAATCATCACTTTTATCCAATACTAAGTACATGCAATAAGCACGTCAACGACATCATCTGCATCTAAGAGATTACTTCCGTACTAGTTATACAATAATGATTCTTCTTTCGCGTGTACGTGCACAAGCCGTCAATCCTAAAACCAAATATCTATATCCTAATAAAGTAATAATCGTTTGAGTTTTCTAATTAATTTATAGTAGTTGATTAATACTAATGAGATCATCAGTCGGACGACACGTAACCGTGTGTTTTAACATAACACCGGCAACTTGCGAGGCGTAGAAATATCTCTGTCGCTCCAACTTCGTATAAATTGTTAATTAAAAAAGAAATCTATAATTAAGGCTGGTGGTATGGACAAATTACCTATTATACTTTTTTTTTATTATACGATCCTTTCCCCAATTTCACTTACTGTCCTTACATAAATTTCAATATAATCACAACAAACTATTTGTCATCACTGCATTACGAGCGTACTTGATCAGTATGCTTTTTTCCACATGCAGTGCAATCGTCTTTGAGTTTATTAATTATTTCTTTTGTTCTTGTCATTTTGGACGAATGTAAAATATTTTAAGACTTCGCGTTGACCCGCATTAACGTCTCTTTTCGAGGGACTTCACTTCCACATATTGAACAGCAACTCCGTTAGGCTTCCTTGCGCAGGTCAGTTACTTTTGTCGTACGTTGCCATCTACGGACGGTTGGTTGTCAGATCGTGGTTCCTTTCATCGATCTTCTTGTGATAGAGATCGTCCTCGTGGAGGGAATTGAACTTTTCGAGAGACTTAGACTCGTGACTGTTGGCAAAATCCTTGAAGACTCGCATAAAGCCAAGATTCGTTCTCGATGGAAACAACAGTAACACGGAGTCCTTTGGCTCTGGTAGAGTTGTTCCAACCTTAAATTCCGGTACAATTGCTATCGCCGCTTCACGTAGAGCCTAAAATAGAAAAAAAAAACAAAAAATTAGTCTTTTTTTCTATAGACAGTTACTCAGAATCAAAGCATTCTCTAGCTTAAGCGATTGCAAAATTTACATTTCAAAACAAAAAATTAATATTTATAAAATAATTTCGACGAGATGAGGTTACCGTCGCGACCTCATCTCGACCGAAATTAGTCTTTTTTTCTATAGACAGTTATTCAAAAACAAAGCATTCTCTAGCTTATGCGATTGCAAAATTTACATTTTAAAACAAAAAATTAATATTTATAAAATATTTTTGACGAGATGAGCTCACCGTCGCGACCTCATCTCGATCGAAATTAGTCTTTTTTTCTATAGACAGTTATTCAGAATCAAAGCATTCTCTAGCTTAAGCGATTGCAAAATTTACATTTCAAAACAAAAAATTAATATTTATAAAATAATTTCGACGGGATGAGGTCGCGACGGTGCGTTAAAGTCGAAAAATAAAATAAGTATTTAAATTCTGGAACCACCGGAAGACGAACAAAAAAGACATGGGAATCGGTAAGCACGTCCTCGATGCTATTATATCGTAAGAAGATATTCCTGAAAAAATAAGTTACTTTAAACACGAACTACCGGTGATTGGTTATTGTCTGCCCTCAATAATACCAATTGAAATCGATTAATCCGCAGTTTTACTCATTCGCGTTACATCATTCTTCGTAAAATTCATTGCTAGGCATTATCTCGAACGCTAATAGTGCAGGTTCATTCTTTGTCGGAATTGATTTCGATTTCTCATGCAAACGACTCCTAAATGTAACCACGCGTTACCAGTACTGTCACGTGATCCCTACGACTGTTTCTTCAGTGTGCTCTGATGCCTCAAAATAGAAACAAAAAGCCAACACGTTCCTTTACGTGCATCGTCAAAGCGGCGAAATTTTGAAGCGCATTCTGTGCGAGCAATTATATAAAAAATGTAGGCAATGTGCAGTGTAGACGGTTGCGTAGTGAAGGGCCTGATCTACTGCACCTCAAGAAAATTTATTTATATGCAACGGATTTCAACAACCTTTTCAATGTTTCTAATACATTCGTCATTCAACTTATTTTGAACTGTGGACTGAGCACTCGCAATCATATAATAAAACTATTGATACGATGCTCCGAATTTCTTTTTCTATGCTATTGTTTTTTAAATTCAATAAGAAGAACTACGAGTTATAAAACAGTAAGGAATTTTCCCGAAAAATGATGAAACTCTTCTGATAATACTCGTGTTGCAGTCAAGGGTATAACGGTGTATAAAATGAAAAGTAAAGATCGAATGAAACGTGATCAGTGTGCGGAGCATCGTGGCGTCAGTGCAGAAAGAAGGATAAAGCGCGTTTGCAAATGCTGCTTTAAACCTTGGAGGTTTTAAGCATGTACATGGCAATAAATAATTAGTTAAAAAGTATGCGCGCGTGCGAGTGTTCTCGTTAATGAAGCACCTTGCACCTTCGACGCCAGCGACGTCGGCGTCGGCAGATGCGTCGCGTTACGTCTCCGGCGTAATCGTCATCAGTGCCATCACGTTTGTCAAGATTATCAAGACCTCGACTGCGACCTCGCGTACGACTCCTTCTTTCCGTTTCTTTAATCTTCATCCCATTCCAACTCAGTTGGACACGTTTCCCATGTTTCTTTCTTCGTCTATTCCGTTCCATTAATTTCGTACATTTACGATCCTTACTTTTAGTTATTTTCTCGTTACTCTTGATCGCGGCACCGGCTTGTTTCTCGGAATGCAATTCCCTCGTCGAGGAGTACGGCAAGTTGACGATTCTCAGAGACTCCTCTCTGTAACAAAACATGAAAATTAATTCTTCATTAAAAGAACAAATAAACGAAGAAAATCCTGAACGTGCAAGATGCAAATAAAAAATATATAAGAGGTGTGCGTGCGAAAAATTACGTAATATCTCAATTATGGCGAATCTATAGGATCGTTGTCGTAAAACTAATAAAAGATCGACCCTTTGGACATCGTACGTTTCTTATATTGTTGCTACGCGCGCACCGTTGTCACTGAGCATCCGTTCACGTAAATAATTGTGTAACAGATTCCCGTGCGCTCAGAGAGATTGAATTTCGGAAAAACGAGTTACGTTGCGGCTGCTTCGGCGACGACGCGGAGAGTTCATAGCCGGCCCATGAAGTTCAAGGGTTCGATCGTGTAACCGTTGCGCGTTGTAACCAATATTTATTATTTCAAAAGGGCCGCGACGACTTTGAGTACTCTCTGACCGCCGTGAACTTTACGAAAAGCGAGGCTGACGGAACTGGCTTATCGAAGACCTGCGAGACGTGTCGTCGTTGGATCGAAAAACCGCTGTTCCGTTTTCGCAGCATTCACGATCTCGAGGTGCTTTCGTGGTCGTCGTAAGGAGCCCACGTGTACATCCCAACTTCCGGCGCTTCTACAATCGACAAGAGAAGCATTTGGCGGAGATCACCTCGACGAAGATAAGGACAGAGAGATAAACACTTCCCATTCTCATAAACAAACATATGTTCATACGAAAGATAATCACGGCTGTTGTTGCCTTCACGACGAAACATAAAAACGGCAATATCCGTAGAGATTCGTCATAATCGGTCAGTGATCTTAGCGCAAAAATATTTATTCTGTACGTGTACACCGGTTTAACTACGAGAGACTGTCGAGCGCAATAAGTCAAATAAACTCCTCGAGAAGAAACTTTACAAACGAGTAAAGATGAAGTGAAATCGAGAGAAAAGGAAAAACTGCAATGATCTTGACCTCTTGTCGCGCTATTACACCACTCTTTGGTCCCCGGCATCGAGAAGTTGAAACTTCGATTGCTCGATACTTTTAATATCATTATTGTTAACATTAATGTTAATCTATTCAATGTTGACACCAATGAATCACTCAACAGGGAACATTATTAATTAGGCTCAAATTGCTCGATATCCAGGGGTTCAATAATATTATTATTGGAATAATTATCAGTAATAATATAATAAAATAGAACAAAATAAAAGTGTCGCTATCTTATTGTGTATTATCAATTATGATGAATAAAAAGTATAACGAAAGCGATAAAAAATATAGATTAAACCTTTACTACATTGGTGGATTTTTTTAAACGCAATTGCAGCACTGTGAATAAATAAGTTGCAATGTGATCCTTTATGGTGCGTGGACATTATTAATTCATTGACTTGGCTCTTAGGATAATTCAAAAAATTTTTTTTTCATACTATTGGTAATTATCGCTGTTCCTCTGATTCGCGATAGTTACTAATTATTAATATTGTTGGAACTATCAATTTTACGTAATGCACTGTCAAATAGTACGATAGATTACCTATCTATAAAAAACTAACTTCAACCGTGTAATTGAACATTTATAAATTTAAAAAATAAGAAAAAGATCCAACGAACGTACATTTAACTCACATTCCGTCCTGAGAATTCCTCTTTTCGTCAGATGCGGGCTTGCAATATTGCTCGAGTTGTTCATAGCTGCATGCCCGGTAGCAGCATTCCTCAACGAGGCTCGGACCGGAGAGTGCACGAGTGTAGTCCTCGCCACTGTACGAGAAGGGCTCGTTGTAGCCACCGTGCTCTTTGCAGACGAGATAGAGCGCGTCACTGAGACTCTTAGAGCAGAGTCTCAGGGTTCGTTGGTGCGGTCGGCCGTAGGGACTCGCGTTGACCATAAGCACTGAAAGTTCCAGGATCGCAAGGACCATCAGAACCAGACGAAGCGAACGAATCGAAGACATTCTTCGCGTCGTCGTCGTCGTCGCCGGGGTGCTCGGTCCTCGGCACGAATTCGTCGACGAACGAGCGTCACCGAGCATCGCGAGCCTTTTTATACTGCGTTACGACGGAGGAGGTGGAGAGGTGAAGAGCAACAGCCAGCCAACGGAGCAGCGGCAGGGTGGGAGGACCTCCGGTCGAACGTTAGCTAGGATACCGCAATCACTGTCAGTGAGTCACCGAGTTGTAACGCTACAAAGCATTCAACGCTTCTCCAAGGACTCGAACGAACGATAACGCCCTCTAATTTTCTTCGAATTTCCAGCTTGCGACTTATTTTTTTTTTTTATTCGTCACTCGCGGTTTTTTTTAAATTGCAATTTGATACTCGATACAGTGTTTATTTGAAAGTATTTTTTTTCAAGAAAAAGTAACTTTAGCACAAGAAGAGGTCGGTTACTCAAACTTGTGTCTCGAGTTTCCAGAAAGCTTTGATACGTGCAATTTCTCTGTACAGCGATATTTGCGATTTTCGCACGAGCGAATACACAGTCGGTTCCACGAGAACTCTTCGCGAATGACGACCGTATTGATATTGTGGCTCGATCCTTCGGGTGCCGAGGTTTTAAGCGCTGGCTGGCAGCGATGTGCGAAAACGAGTGTAGGGGGCAACCGTTGTTAGCGCACTCCTCGGTGCCACTGATGCCGGTTTGGCGTTCATCGCACTTCTCGTACTCGCACGACACCCGTTCCCCCAACACGCGAGCGACAGAGAGGAGCGTTTCACCATTGTAATGCAAGGGTGGGAGAGACGCGTGGAACTCTTACGATCTTCGGTGAATGCTATACTTATTCGTACTTTTGTAGATAAATGTTTATGTACTGTGGAAGCTACGATCGCGGAATTGTGAGAGACGGTCCTTTGACCTTCACAATTAAAAAATGTTAATATCTAAATTGAGGAGCACGGGTTCGTCAATATTTATCTCGCACTCCAAGACCTTCGCGAATGCAATATTTGTTTATGCGCAACTTTTATTATACGGAGATCACACATTTTCTTTTAGTGTGATACGCTGCGAGTATCGCGACAGTCTTGACTTCCTGTTTTCAAGATGCTTCATTTCTCTTCGCTCTCTCGTCTCATCCTTATTCTCTTCAAGCTCTGCTTATATTTCTTAACCACTTGAATTGTATTGATGGTTTTCGACATTTAATCTAAACACCACATTTAGTCTAAATAAAAAATTAATGTACACTGAGAAAAGAGATTGGTTGGCTCAACAAAATCCGGCGGACAATTAAATGCTGTCAAATTAATGTTTAGTCAACGCATCAGCATTTTTGCTCACCTCAAACATGCGTTGGTCTGCTAAACTGAATGACTGTTGAAGAAACAAAAAACTTGGTTGATCAAAAACATGTGGGGTAATATTTCATGACTAAGAAACACTAGCACCACCTTCTTAACTCTAATAATTGATGATAAAAACATTTATTTGTCTGCTCACGTTAAAAAGCCAACGTTAGAACTTGATTTTTCAATAGAATATTTACAATGCCATACATCTGAAGAACCATTCAGAGGTTTCATCTTTTATTTAAAAAATGCAATATGGAGTATTAAATTACGTAATTTTCTTAGCCTACTGATGGGTGCAATAAATTGTTGGGCATAAATAGTAGTGAGCGAATAAAATATATTTTCTTAACACAAAAGTATAGCAGAATGATATATAATTTGAATGTATTGTAACTAATTTATGTCAACTACTGGTACATAGTCGGTAACCGATACGTGTTCGCTGGTGTTTCGATTTGTGCGGTTGTGATGTGGGAGGGACCGCGTATATACAAAATTAGAAAGCTCTATTAATAAGTATTGTTTGTCCTTTGAAAAACGAGCTTTCGCCCTCGGATTCCGTAGTCGTGTTGCTTTGCCGTCTAGTCTTGTTCCTCAAATGATTATGATCGCTGACGCGTCGTTCACTCATGAGCTAGCCACGCTTCGAGCAGACCGTTTCTCTTGTATTTTATCATTTTTTAAATACAGACCGCGTGTGTTCAAACTTTAAATGTTTCATCAAAACATCATTTAATATCTGATACGCGTGCTATTTCTGCGTGCTTGTTTAAAAAAAATTATTATTGGTATGAGTAGAACTTGAAAAAAAGATTTTTTTTCAATTAAAATAAACTACAGAAGACAATAATATGCCACGAGGCTTTCCTCATGATGTCACGATGTTACAATGCAAACAACACGCTACTGAGCTCTATTATTTTTGCGTTTATGTAGACTCCTAGGGTCATGTAGGCCAGTGACCAATACACATCATCACTATTACAAAGGATCGAAAAGTGACATCTTAATGGCCTGTTTAGGTTATGTAATCGAACCATAACAACACTAGGTAATGCTTGTATTTGTTGATTCAAATAAAAAGTATAAATAAGCATAAAGTTTAATCTTTATCTCAGAAATTACTTGATGAGTTAATTACATTGACCCTTCAGGTACGGGTGACGCACAACGCATCGTCGCCACGTTAAAGTACTTTTTTTTCATCGTATTATACACAGACGAATTGTTCTCGCAAATAAAAATAGACAACGCTGATTATTCCCAATGTAAAGTTCCCCGTTTCTAAAGAGTTAGTGATTGGGTGTTTGATATTAATATAAATAATAAAAAACTCACAATATTTGATCTATATTGGAATTCTTCTAATAGCAATAGCTATATCTTGAATTATTTTTTATAAAATACATACTTTTCGATGTCCGTGTCCTTAAAAAAGATTTTCAACATAGAATAGCTGGTTTTCTTTTATCAGATGACCCGCATTATCGTCTTAAGCTCCAACACTATATTACAAAGAGCTCAATCCGCTTGTTTCAATTCCAATACCGTCAGTCTCCAATCTACGTGAATCGTCACGTAACCTGAGACGGATAGATTTACGTTGGTGACACGTACCGACCGGTGTTTATAAAGCATCGGGAGAACCGATTGTAGGGGCGAAATCGTCGATTGACGCGAATGCCCGCGCGCTATCATGTTTCGGATTACTGGCACGGCTTCCACCGACGTAGGTGTTCCCCTCGCACGTGCCGTTCTTCTATTCAATGATGAGGAAACCTACGTTTCTCGTTAATCATTTGTTTAAACGTTTACAACGACGAAAGAACATATTTGATAAATAAATAAAAAATTATGCAATAGCCAGGAGAGGGGAGGAGGCAACACGAAACACGTGCGCTTGTCAAAATATGCTGACACAAAGTTGATTGCCGCTTTCAGGTTGGTACACGCGCACCAATCGATCAACGTTAATAGATGCATGTTAGTTACATCAGCTAGTGTAGCCTTCGAGGTATAACGATACACAATAGAGAGCATAACACGTACATTGCTGATAGCGTGTGACCGCATAGGAAAATCTAGATACTGGATATGCATGTGTGCATGTCAGTTAGAGGCGAGGCATAAGGGCAACTGTTTGCTACGGGATTCTTGCTGGTGTATTGATAATCGTCAATGTTTATTAAACTATATTTCTCTTGCATAAAGAGGATTAGATAAGAATTATTCTATTTCTTTAATCGAAGGATCTTACGATTCACTTCCTGTGTTTTTCAATTATTTACTGATTTCAATGCTCGCGGATCAAATATGCAACATACTTAGAAGTGGATACATTAAAATACAACTTGAAATGAATTGTTAACTATTTTTGCTTCCTCGTAGAGGAAGCTTTGTTTTTATGAACTATTTTTTTCTCGAGATTTCAATGTTTGGATATTAAAAATGGTGTAAAAAGTCCAAAAAAATTGATTTAAAAACAAATGTCCAGACTATGTCGGTGTGTGCTGGGCTTTTAAAAACTAAACGGCTACACAGAAATAAATTATTGATTGGAACAATCAATTTGAAAGGGTAACTACGCTCGAGATGGTTAATCCAAGCGACAAATTATTAAATTACCAACCAACTCATTTGTTGGTGTATCCAATTTATTCATTGCCCTACACAAACAAATTGCCTGAAGTGTATTTAACCATTAAATTTTCTCCGTGTAAACTGGAGAATGACTGAAACAACTCAGGTGAAATTTGAGACACATGTAGAGCACTAATCACCCTTTAATAATGGTAGTTTTCATTATAATGACTTGCAGTGTTTATACTGTTTTTTAATTTTTATTCCAATCGATCTTAATAAATAATATAACGTATATGGTTGTTAGTTATACCATTTAGGCAGAATCTGTAAATAGGTTCGGATTGTAATGTAAATAGGTTCGAATGTAAAGGTAGCGTGTTAAAAATGTGTACGCACACCTTATAACGTTCAAGGATGATTGATACAACATTTGTCCAAATTCATGAAAAGAGTTCGAACATTATGGCAGTATGGATTATTGATTTCCACATCTCTTAATTCCAAAAAAAACCTCTGGATTGTAAATCATTTAATGAATGGAGTTAAAATTGATCTATTGCAACTCTCGTTAACATAAATTTCGAATATTTAACTTAATAACTCTCTAGTTTTCTTAAACTTTGACAGAAGTTTGTAGAAAATACAGAAGAACTACCTTTCAAAAGTAAATAAAAAGTTACAAGGTAGGACCTTCCAAGATCCTTCCAAAAGTAGTAAATTACGGGTTCCAGATTAAAACTCTACCAATGAGAAAAAGTGCATGTATTTTTTTCAGTGAATAGTGTGTGCTATTCTGTTGAATAATCTTGAATATCTAATTAAAAGCGCAATATAAACTGGTTAAACGGGCGTAAATAAATATTTTTTAATAACTTAGCTGTTAAGTAAGGGCTTAATGGGAAAGCCTCTATAGGTTCTAATACAAAAATCTATAAAGGCCCTATACTATCAAGCGTGACCGGCCTAGTAATATGATGATTAAATTTTCTTATTGGGACCCTAATACAGTTAGGGCACACTAGAGGGGACCATGAATGAGCCCCTTCTAGTTGAACTGAATTGCTACACGAGGTGTGCCAATATGGCTTCGGTTCCATGCATTGGTTTTAGGTATTTATTTAACCCTTTGACCGTTGGCGATTTCCCCACTTTGGCGCCCAGGAACACACTCGCCCCACTTCCATTCCATAAGCCCGTTATGCTAAACTTTAGGGTGCTTGGAGCGACCAAATGTTAAATAATATAGACAAAGCATTTGTCAAAACGTTTTTGTCGAGAGTATCATTTCGCCGATGCAAGTAAATATTTATGGCGTTGGTGCCGATGCGGCAAAAAGGAATTGCATCAGTGTCGTAAATGGAACGGGATGCCACCGTCTTTTTTGATTACATGTTTATTTTACAGTCACATTGGAACCAGCGGAACAACAAAAGCAGTTTGAGACACTTCCGATATCAAAATACAATTCACTTAATGTATTTTACGAAATATAAAAATATATATTTTTATAAATAATATTAAAGTTATCCCCAAATTATTAATAATTAATGATGTTGGAACAACTGTTCTTGTATAATATATGTCGGTTTATTTAGCGAATATAGGAAAAAACACTACATTTTCATATACACTGCAATGATTAATGTTACGATCTATAAGTTTTTAGCTCTATCATACATCCCACCTTCTAGTATAGCTTGTTGTGCAATAATATCCGCGAGTCTTACTCTTCATTCTAAAGCGAGACGAGACGTCTAATTGAAACAACGTTGCTCCTTCATCTTGTGGCGCTTCTGAGCCACGAGTTAGACTTATTGTTAGGCATATTCATCACGGTTATATATATTTAGATCTCGAGGCACATATACATTGTCCACAATACGTAGCGGCATGGGGACGTCAGGCGCTACCCTAATTGGTCGATTCTATTTTTAATTATTCTTCGCTTCCATTCTCACACTCACTGGCTTTTCTAATTAAACAAATGCAAACCCCTCTCTTGTTATCCCCCCGCCCTTTCATCCTCGCTCTATCATCTCTGTCCGTGTATGCGTATGTATGAGTATGTGTCCGCGCGAGTTGTAATAATTTATCAAAGATAGGATATCATACCCCACTCAGAGATTGAAGTGCACGAGGGCCCAACGAGTGCGCTGCTTACATGCACTTGAATCAGGCCGTGACTTTCGTATATCCGTGACATATATATATTTTTAATTGTCTTAACGCCCCCGACTCCATCGTTATTTCTCTCTGATTTATCACACGTTGCCTATCCCTTTTTTTAAGTAGCGAGACACGCGGCCTGAATAATCAATGAATAAAAAAAGAAAGCCTTCAAGAAGTATGCAATTGGGACGTTATAAGGAAATTTGAAAACTTTAACATTTTTTTAAATACTTGGCGTCGAGCCGATGCCGCGTCTCTTGATTCTCGCTATCTTTTTCCACCCCCCCCCCCCCCCCCCCCGCCCTTCTGACATATTATTGAAGAAATCGAACTAGACTTCGATCCTAAGAAACGCTCTTTGGCTAGCGAGAAACTGTTATTGACGAGCAACGAAGCGAGCGCACGTGTTGCGAGGTGGCTTTGTGTGATTGTATAATTATAATTCCTCCATTATCCCGGGAACGGGGTTAAGTTCGCGGCGATTCATATCAAATCAACAGGAACGAGAAGTATGTAATGCCTTTCAGCTATTTTTCCATTTGTAAAACGTTTGGAATTTGGTACGCGGAAAGAAGGTTGACAGTCTCTCGGTACACAATTACAATTAGGTTCATTATAATAAAGGAGTAGATTTCTTCAAATTTTCTCTTTCTGAATTTTGATGAAAATTCTAATTAATTTTAGTAAAATAATCGAAATACCGAAAAAGCTAACACGTTTTTGGGGGTTTTTCATTAAGATTAATCAGTTTTCGAAAAAAATGAGTAGCGTAAATTGAGAAATTTCAGTAAGTTATTTTGTTCAAAGAAGATGATTGTTACTTTCTTATTCAATAGAATTGTATAAGTATACCGGTGCTTACTTTAAGTGTAAGCGCTTAAGTTTAAAATTGTGCTTGTTTCATTTGGCTACGATTACTTTTTCACTTTTGCTTTCCAATAAAGAAAGCTTTGTTTACGTAAAAAAAATGTATACTTCGAGATTGTAATGTCAAAATACTTAAAATACGCCGAATAATCCGAAAATCTAAATAAAAATAAAAGATTGGAGAGGGAGATTGGGGGGGGGGGAGTAAAAATTTAATCGACTATAACTAGAGAATTACATGAATCATTGTTCTGAAATGTAACACGGTCCAGTTACTTTCCTTTCAATGTGCTAAATTCCATAGTAATCGCGTGAGTACGAAAGAGAGCATACCGGATCTTACAATGAATATTCATTATCATACAATTAAATGAAACTAGATGGAAAGTGCAGCATAAATAGCACATCAATTTCAGAAAGTATCAAACTCAGGTTTCGCTTTAAATCCATTTATCTACTATCGTATAAACTTCTTGTATTAGATACACGGACAGTGTCTTGTTTTTCACAGAATTCGAGTTGACACAGCACCGCCTCTGCACATACCGATGATATGTAGATTCGGTGATATGCAGAGTCGGTAACGTGCAGAGCCAGTAATGTGTACAGTTTCCTAATTTGAACCTCAGTATATTTTGCAAAAACCAGTGTACAGTAGGAAGTGTGTAGAGTCGGGTCTGTGTCGAATCGGATTCTATAGAAACGTTACGCTGCCGATATAAGAATAGATCTAAAATAGGATTGAAAAGTACTACATACACATATAGCTCGGTGACCCATTACCTGGAATACTATGAACTTAAAGTCTCATCGGCGCATATACAATATCCAGAACAAAATGACTTTATTATAGACCGAAGCTTCTATCTTGAGAGTCTAAGGTCGAATTATATTTTATTCTAGCACAGTGCTGTCTTACCATCCAGAAATAGCGGCTGTCAAGGCTGTCTGCCGACATTAAGTAATGATCGGAGGAGGACTCGTTGTTGAAAAAATAAATTCAATACCATTCGTTTTCCCAATACTTACCCGATAAAAGTGCTTTGCTTGGCATCACGTTATTCCTGCGTGCTTTGGTGGAGACAAAGTGCGAGACATGGTATTATGGATAGCTATATGCGACGATTTGTATTAATGCATCTCTTGCCAAATCGAATGAACGGGTCGGGACGTTTGATCCCGGCCCTATTCTCTTTCGTTCGATATCTTTTCTACCCGGTTATCTTCTAATAATATATATTTAATTTAATGTTGTTGATCATTTATTCAATCACCCTCGGTCGCGACAGAACAAGATGTACGTTGCGACGACCGGGTGACTGAACTCCGATCGAGAATAGTATCCTTGCATTATAAAATACACTTAAGTACTATTGATCCGATGCGTATATATAGGTATTTAAGGGTACGAATGAGATCGTTCCTCCGCGAAGCTTTTAGTCATTATAATTGACGTACTTTTTTTTCTTTGCAGTGAAGAGCAGAAGACACGGTTGCGATACGGGTGAGAGTATAAACTGTAGCCACTCAACAGGGGCTACCCCGATGTTTTCTCCAGACGCAAACACTAGATATAGGTACCCAGCTTACACACCAGACAGAACAATCCTCCATGTTTCTGTGGGTATCAAGGGATGCGATAGGGTCTCGACACCAAGTATGTATTATATGTATTTCACTGGAGATAAAATTCTATTTATATACACAGAGGCATTTGATCCCATCCATTGCCGTTTTACCAATACACAATATATAAATATCATTATTACGTGGATCTATAAGTAATTTAAATAGCGTGAAAGTTATGCACTTAGAACGATGAGGTTGTGATTGCTCAGAGTCTCGGGGTTCGCACGATCACAGAAATTCACTCTGACAATTAGTCGCGAGGTATTTGACGTTGAGTCATCGAACTGACTTCATCAACGGGTTGATCGCTAGTTAATTTATTACAGTTGTCATTTGTAGGTTGGATATTGTTTCTTTTGTCTTTTTAATTGATCAAAGCATTTTATCTCGTGTACAACGAAAAGTGCAATTAAGATTCACATATAAATTGAATCTTTGAAGTGGCTGTCCCAGTTGCTAGTATAATAAAAAATAAAAAGGAAAAGTTAATTACGAAACTTCACAACATCAAAAATAACTAATAATAATAATATTTATGTTTTTTTTTCGATTAATTGCGCATGAATATGGTGAACGATCGACAATTGTACAAAAGTCGTTTTGCTCGATTTCTTCTTCGAGAGACATAAACTAATTCTGGAATTAATCAATGCAAATTTGTTAATCCTCAAACATGTCAATCCTTTAGTTACTTAGTTACTTCCGATCCCTTTGCATTTCTGATCCCACATGCTTTTGCAACTGCGCGTCGAGATGAAAGAATAACACGAGGAAAAATCGCCAGACCCGAGAGATAATTTCAATGAAGCGGTGTCACAAGCTGATCTACGTCGTCTAGGCGCACATGCCGGAGCAGTTTCTTTCACAAACATATGTATAGAATTACAACATCGTCAGATATGGATAACAAGTACTGCGTTGTAAAACATACCGCTCGAGTTACTATTTCGTTTGCTTCGGTTGTGCGAATACAGAATTTAGCACGGCTCGGAGGCCAATGATTACTGACCACCTTCGACCAATCCCGTGTAAATGACAACTCGACATTTAACTCACGCAGAATCGTTTTACTGTACGACCATCGACCTCTAAGAAATTTAATTTGACGATATTTATCGAAGTTATCGTCGTATCGAAATTTCGAGCTTAATGTCACCGTTTTATTCATGCGGTGTCTGGTCTGTTTGTATGTTACTTATGTGTGTGTGTGTGTGTGTGGGTGTGGTTCCTAGTGGTTGCCGTTGATGACAGCTGACAGAGGCGCTAGCTTCCTCACGTTCCGTTTGACCGGGCCGGTGGCTGTCTGGCCTCCTGGGTGGACACTGATGACACGGCCTAATCTCCACTGTCGTGTCGCCTTCTCCATGTTTGCCGCAGGTTCAACTCGTTGAGGTACTCCTTGTACCACCGCGCCCAAAAGTGTGTCGCTTCTTTTGAATGTGCTGCCAGTTTCTCAGCCTATTGGTCGGCATGTCCGTGAGGTCTTGGTCTGGTAGACTAGTGAGAGGTTGTCCGATGAGGGAGTATCCTAGCGTCGATGCCATCAGGTCGGGATCCGAAGACAGCGGTGAGAGTGGCCTGCAGTTTAAAACATCTTCGATCTCGATAATGAGAGTGTTGAATTCTTCAAAGCTGAACAGCTGATTGCCGGTTACTCGTTTGAGATGGTGTTTCAAAGATTTCACCGCTGCTTCCCGGAGGCCGCCGAAGTGTGGTGAAGCTGGAGAGATGAGTCGCCATATGATGTTCCGCTCGGCTTGGACTGCGTTGACCTTGCATCGTGCTCCTCCGATTGCAGCATCTTATCCAGTTCTTCCAGTTCGTGTTTAGAGCCGACGAAATCGCTTTCATTGTCCGATTGAATCGGCTGGCATCTTCCTGACTGAATCCTGCTGTTGTGAAGTCACTCACCGGTTCAAGGTGAAGGACTGCCTTCGATACCAAGCAAATGAAAACGGCGACGTAAGCCTTGACCTTCCCTCTGTTGCATTGTTTTTTTTTCCTTAACGTAGAATGGGCCACAATAGTTCATTCTGACGTTAAGGAATGGTCGAGCCTGAGTGATGCGCGGTGGTGGAACGTCGACAATTGCGATCGAACTACAGTTGATATTTTGGTGTTTGTACGTGGTAAGTGTGTTGTGTCTTGTCAAAGTGCTGGTTAAAGGGTGATGTTTCTTGTCGGAGTGGTTGTCAAAGACTGCTCAGTCAAAAAGTCATTTGTCTCGAGGACACTCGCGGGGTTGACGTACCCTCCTTCTCGTTGGTAGAGTTAAGAAAAAATCCCTGTATGTCAGCGACGCCGCCCAGCCATGTAGTGTCTGGCAGGTCCGTACGTGCGGTCATCCAGGTCAAGCGCGTGCGGCCATGCCAAAGAATTAAGCGGACATGCCAATTCACTACTAAAACGCTCTGAAAGAGCTGCAATCAGTATGCGGGAAAGTCATTTCCCAAGAAGTTCTCCAATTGTCTGTCCCGTATGGTCATCGCGTACTGCGACGTCGCGCTGGCTGCGAAAGTCGAGTTGACACAATCGTTAGTTCACGCAGAAAGTTGAGTGACCTCTTTAGAGAGTTGACAATCGGTAGTTCGCGCGGGAAGCCTCGTTCGTAATCGCTGATGAGTTGGTCTATCGTGAGCAGCCCCTTTAGTCAATTGTGTGTCTATTGAATCGGGCCAAAAAGAACTTCGTCTTGGACAGTTGTCTCATGAAGAGCTTCGCAATTATGAGATTGCGATGGTGAGTTTACCATTTGGTGAATTGCTATCTTTAGAAACGGAGTCCGGCCACTTAACGTGCAGAGTCCACATGACATGGGTAACCAGTAAAATTGCCGAAAAATGTAAGCAGAAAGAGGTAGAAATATATTGAAGACTCGTGGCTATTCGGGAGCGGATTCACATTACCAGTCACATTTTTCCCATAAACAACTGGTTGGTTCTTCCTACTGGTATTCTACTAATATATTTCATAAAGACAAGCGACGCCATTGATTTATGCGACATTTGCACGCGATTGGAAGATCGATAAGATTGATAAAGATATTTAAATTTTATAGAACATTGTATTTTTTTTATTCAAGATTGGCATAGCTTGCAGAATGAAATGCCTGAAGTTTGAGAATCGCTTTGGCAAACAATCTAAAATTTATCTACACTAGGTACGCAATAAGTTGTCATTATTGGTTAACAATTTGCATAAAAATATATTAAAACAAGGAGATTTAGAGCGTTAAAATTTTTTAATTCCTTTATTATTAAAATATTATGAAACTTAATTTATATCATTATTAACAGAATGCAGTAGCTCAGGCATTTTCTGATTATTTTTTACCTTTCCGGCTTTCTCTGTGAGGAAGCCAAAATTGATAATTCTTCTTAGAGGTAGCTTTGCAAAAGGTAGATAATATTAAGGAAACAATGTGCAAGGTTTTACTTTGCATCGATGTCTTATTACGTTCGAAACAAAGTGTGAAATTAATTTTTCAAATTTCAGTTTATTTTTAATGGGACTGTACGGTCTGAATCTTCTTAACGAGCTATAAGAGTTCACCGCACCGAACTTTATCAAGTTTGACCTAAGTACAGTTGTTCATATCGTGTAAAAACAATGTCGCGACTACGAAATCATAATTAATATCCAAACATGAACCCGGAGCCTTTCTCTCATATTCACGTCCAGTATGTGAGTTTCGTTCCCGATGAATTCGGACATACCAGTCTCGTCTTATCTTATCCCTCGGATAACCACAACTTCTTAACGTCGTACGGTAATCGGTCAAGAGAATTTCTGTTTTTCTTTTTTCTTCATACTTCGTCCCACAGCTGTTTTCGTCGATTTAGTGTTTTCTGTTGTAGCATCCTCAGGCACGGACACTGGTTTTTCCGTGTATGTTTGGTGTACATTGAACGATAGGCACTGCTGCGATAAGCAATCTTCGATAACCCCATGAGTAGTTCCTGATTAACTGGGGATCAGCGAGGAGACGGCACGCTTTTCTCCCTACTCATTCTTCGTCGCGCTCGCTCTCGTTCTCGTATAACATCGGGAGCTACGCGACACTCGGTATGAAAGAATGAGAGATTTTTATTTTCGGAAAGGGCACGAGACAACTGTGGGATGCCAAGAAAACATGCCCCGTTTACGTAGCAATAAGGATAAAAAAGGTACACAGCGGTCTGGGCAGCAAAGATTGAGGGGTGGAGGCGGGTTATCTGTGTGCAGACGCAGTCGAAGAAGGGAAAGGAGTGAAGACGGAAAGAGACGAGTCGCCCTCCGTCTGTTCAATTCCTATTATTAGGTGCTTCGATTGGTCCCAGTATGCATGTTGAAATATGATAAATGATGTCGAGACCTTTCAACGAGGAAACTGCTGCTGGCGCTAAGGGGAGAGAATAACGGTACTGTGTATCTGGCGGAAAAGTGCGCTGAAAGGTCGGCTGGCGCCCGAGGCGCCGCGCCGGTCGGGCAGCGTGTAAGAGAGAAGATCGTGTCACGAGATGCGGAACGTACATTGTTGTATACAAACCGAGCTGTTTTATTTTTACAATTTATTTGTAATTATACAAACAAAACATTTCGGTTTTCGTTATAATTCTTTCCAAAGATGTCAAGAATTATTTGACATTCATTTTCATTGAATTCTTAATATTTTTAATATAATTTTTTGAGATCTGCAATAGATAATGAAAGCTTTTTACTATGTTACCCGTATGTTAGAGTACAACTTTAATAAATAATAACTCGACAACCATGCAGACGATCGACTTAAAACTTTGCACAGAAGTTTCATTCCCCATAGATGAATATCCTTCATAAATTAAAAATAATTCTTAACATTTTGAGTTGAGTAACCATGCTCCTGAAATAATTATGATAGATGACAGAAACTTTCCATGTTTACGACGATGCTCCTTTTCGCATACGTATTTACAATGATTGATATGTATTGAATCGAATGTTTATTGAAGTCCAAAGGGGTCAGGGTAACATCTTCTAAACGGAATTTCGTAAAAGAAAGGAATTAATGATATTCGATAGAACACTGAAATGATACTAAGAGCTTTGATAATTTCAAAAATTAGCACAATTGAATCTCTTTGAAAAAATATTTGCAATATAAATCTTATTATAATTATATCAATTTATATATATAATAATGTAATTAAATTTTTGACTTTTTATTTATATAAAGTTATTAAGGAACTGATCCATAAATTTTCTAAAATAAAACTTTGATCTCGAATAATTCACTTGAACTCTATTATTAACTTAGTTTTTTAATTTTGCCCACGCAAATTTTTGTTTTTATTTCCAAGGGCCTTTTGTACCCGTCGAAGAGTGATTTTATCATTGCACAGATTTACAACCAAGTGTATTGGTTTGATATAAATTACTTTATACGATATCGTAAAATCTGATCGTAAGAGAAGGCAATGTCTGCAATCGAACCTATTAACAGAAACAGGATCGTGCTATAGTAGAAATCGATAAAGCTTGCCTGTCTATTTTGATTCCTGCTATTGGTCCTCTGTATAAAAAAGTTGTAATAATTGAGTCACCCTTAGAAAAAACGATTGAACACGATTACCAGTTATTAGCTGTGCTAATCAATAAATCCAAGTTGTCTTTACCGACATGTCGGTTGCCACAGCCAATAATTTATAAGCACATTTTTTAAAATATTTGTGCTGCTTCGCAAAGCCACTACAAATATATCGTTAGTTCGATTTATTTTAACTATACGATGTTAGTAGAAAAAGGGGAAGAAATGTCTTGTCCATTGCGCTTCTCAGTGCCGTGCACCGTCAGGATCCCTATTATTCCTGGCAACGTTGCATTTTACGATCGAATATAATATATAGAGCATAGTTACAAGTAGCTGCTACTTCAACCGGGTCACTGGAAGCCTCGAACCATTCATGGCAGGAATAAGGAATGCGCGTCCGTGCAGTTCACCTGTGAGTCGGCGAACAGGCTAAGAAAAAATCGAGAAATAGTGGGAAGAACGCGCCTGATCGTATGAAAGTTTCTATGCACCGTAAAGAATTTTTGTTGCCTCGTCAACGATGTAACCGATTTGTCAATCTTATGTCGTGGATGGTACTAGTAGCGAGCAGGGCCTGACGTCTGGTCGTTATCGTTCACGACGCTGTCACAGTGGACATTGTCATGTACTGTGTAATAGGTATGCTGCATTTCGCTTAGCTTGGTTAACTTTTTCGTAAAAATAATAATCACGATTAAAGTGCGGGCAGAAAAGGCGACGCGCAATCAGATCTGCTATTACAGAACACGCGCGCACGTTCGTTGAACCCGCGAGGCATCGGGGCGCAATCGTCGCGAGAATGTATGCCGATCGAATGATTAGAGACTAACGAAACCAAGACTGTTTATATAAGTTTTTTTTTCTGGCACGCGTACCACGGTCTTCTTGGAATCGTTTTTTTAGCTCCAATAGCATCATAATAACGATAGCGAAATTATTATGACGCCGTTGGAGGCAAATATTGTATACATACTCCCGGCGTCAAGAACCTTTGAGGTGATGTGACAAACTGACCAAATAGCCGCGCGTGCGAGAAGAGAAAGAGCTGTTAATTTGTAACTTTACTTTTTCGTGAGCACTAACAATTTGTAATTAGAAATATATTGTTATCGACTGTAGAATGGATCTGCGAAAATGGTTATAATTGGTTTTTACTTAAAAAAAATGCTTAGGCCATTGACAACAATGCACAACGTTTTTTTAAAGATATTTCTACTTGTACTCTTTCGCAACCTACGTCGCTTACAGGTGGTTTAACGATAGTGGAGAAAGCGCCCACAACAGCTCCGGCATTCAAACTCGCATATGAATATGCTACAGTTCCCATATAATTTTCTTATTGTAATGATTAAGAGGAGATGAAACATATCCCTAGCGTTACTTTCTCACTCCCCGGTGAGAAAAATTAATTGTATCTCTCTCGCAACAATCTCTATGTCTCGTGCAAGAAAGATAGAACTAGATGGCGCAGCGTATGAGAGAAAAAAACACACGTTGAGACATGTGTTTATTAAACCTTAAGGTAGTCTTATCGTTCCGTCGGAAATTAGATAAACTGTCAAATCTGAGACATAATCCTCAACACGCCGGTAACATGAATTGTCAAAATCACAAGGCTCTTTACCGATCATATCAGTAAGGAATTTCGGCTCAGATGCAATAAGATGTCATACGAGACAGTCGCGAATCAACAACTTATTAAGAAATGTCATTTATATTTCGATTGGATAGCGTTAAAAATAAATAAAAAGTGACTTGTATATTTTTCAGATTATGAGAATTCTGTCGAAAGCACGTTGAATGTGTTTGACCAAATATTTTGAAGGGAAATTTCGACGTACGGCGCAAGAATCAGCTGAATCTGAGGAACTCTAATCAGTACCGAAACTTACATTATTCCTATAAATAAACTAATCTGGAAAATGTGTTCAATTAATACTTAGAGTTTCATTAGTAAGATGATTAATGAAATACTGAAAACTTTCATGATTTTTTTATATTAAACGACATTTGTGCATATCCTTGATTTGACTAGCACGTAGTAAGACGATTACTTTAAAGGGAAACTATGCTGTTTCTACTTTATATATTGGACGTTGTATATTAAGGATCCTCTATATGGAGTTAACCAGAAGCTCTTATAGCTGAAGGGTGGCGCATCTATTGATTATGTAGAGATTTTCGAACAAAGCGGATATGAGAGAGTATCGTGTGAGCGCCGTACTCTATGCTTAGAAAATCCGATTGAAACCGATTAAACGGACAAAACCACATTAAAACCGATTGGAAGTGATTAGTTTTCAATGGGATTTCTGCCTATTTAATAAGTTTCAATCTGTTCCAATGGGATTTTCTGAGCAATCCCTTTTCAGTATCAGCATTGATGCAGGATAGTTGTAAAGCCGATTTCGTCGATGACGCAGGGTCCTGTTGTATTTTATAGCTCTCTGCGCAAGAGTTAAAAGCGTGATTTATATTTACGATCAGGCAGATCCTGCAGGCCTGCATATAAATTGTGACATAGAACAGCCATGCGTTCCGCGAGTTATCGCATACGCGATACATGTTTAGTTATATGTATGTTTATGGTCAGTTTAGGGGTAACATAAAATGCACGATATGGAACTCGTCCTTGTTTAATGGTACTTTCCACGATCTATGTTGAGGAATAGCCTTTTTTCTGTCATCGGACTCGTCGAACCAATGTTATTCATTAATATCGTCATAACAATATCAACGATCATGTATATTATTTGAATTTACATAAATGTTTACCCGGTGGTGTGGAGTTGATAAGTGCGTCGATTAATCTTGATGTTTGTTTCTTTTATGACCATGTATGCATCAGTAGGGGAAACCAGAGATAGTTCGATCAATTTCGATTTCGAATTATTTATTTTTTAGTTTCTTGCTTCCTGCACAGAAACAGGAAAAACTTTGCATCATTTTGGGTCTGTGTGACTTTGAGGATTAAGGATTAAGTTTAATTAAGAATGTTGAAAGTGACGTCATACGGAATATGATTATTAATTACCACAATTATTTTCATCTCTATTTTTTAATTCTTAATCTCATTCAAGAATTCAATTTTTCGTTGTCGTAGAATTGTTATTACGAAAGCTTCAACTGGTGAAAAATATTTACAGGTCGCTCGAAACTTTAGTTAAAAATTGTTATTACTTACTAAAAAGTGATTTATTGTTGTTGGTATTTATCAAATCTCTCATTCCGTATTCTTTTTTTCTACATTGAATTGCTGAATGTATTTCCCAAGTCTGTTTTTGAAGGAATAGAATAAACTGTATATGTCGGAAAGCCAGCCATCTAATTCTTATCGTTTAACAAATAATTGACTAGCTCAAACCGACTCCCTACTGACCCGACAAGCCCGATCTTTCCCGAATGTCGATCGTAGTGTGTAGTCTTCTCGGAAGTGTTTTGCACATCATGGAATGGTGAAAGAGATGATTCCGTGGATAATTTGTAGCATAACCGGCGACTTCAATCGCCAATCGCAAATAGATAAACACGCAGAGATACGTCGTTGTGGTTATGCATTCTCATGACTCTGTATCGTGATCGAGGATACGTCCGATTGACAAAGGCCCACATATAATCTTTATACGTGGTACGAGAGACAGGGATGGAAAGCCAAAGTAATAAATATGTGTTGCACAAACTCGGTATATGTTTATCAATTTAACTTGGACTATTGAGTAAGACGAGGATTTATTTTGGTCGTGCATTAGATGCGGTGTGTGTGTGCAATTCGATATCTCGGCCGTATCGTTCCAAACCGCGATATCCTTTGAGCTGTGCTTCGGTAAGGACGAGACACATATCTTGAAAGTAGATCTTAAGTCTCGCTTTATTATAATTTATCCATGAATAAACATGTCAGTTAAGATGACCTGGTAGTGACCCTAATTTTTTCCCCAATTACTAAACCATAAGAGAACATAAAAAAAAAATAGCTCCACATACATTTTTAGAACTAGCAATTTAATAATGGCCAGTTTTTAATTGGAAAGATTACATTTCAAGCAATCTTGAAGGCGTTGCCTTTTTAACTAACAATTCAGTGTGCACATTTCAAAACAATAGGAGAAAGCTAATCAAAATTGTTGCTGATACAATATATTTTACCACCAAACTAATTTTTCGATAAATTTGTTTAGTGTATTTTTTTCAGATGCTATTTAAGATACTAATTGGAATAAAATTAATGAAAATATGAGGATTCTGTAGAAATTAATTTAGTTCGAAAGGGTTAATATTCTACAAAATTGTATTTTTCTATTTCGTATAGTCGTATTTTGAGTAGACGATGCGGTGTTGTTTTTTAATCTTTTTGCGATACCCTACGATATAGGAATTGGAGCAAAAATCATAAAAACAAGAGGTTGGCCGCCAGGCCGGCTTAAACTGATATACGAGCTATCTATATCAGAAGATAGTATAATACTAGTCGTTGTTGTTTCGTTGTCTCTCACTCATCTCTCTCCCACTTGCCCTATGCACTTAATGCTTACTTTTTTTTAAATGCTTGTTTACCCACCCAACGTGCTATGCTCTTTTGTGCAATGGTGGCATGAGCGGTCATGGCGTTTACACGTGATCAACTACAAGCCGTAAACATATTTCAGATAACCGAGTATTCTCGTTGCGATTGTCCGATGGTGGGCTCGGCGCCAGAGACTTTGCCTCCTGTGGACCTGATATCATGAACGTTCGATCAACCACCGTCATCTCTTTCTGGCTCATGAATTCTTGCAGCTGGGGTGTCCAAGCAGTTTATTTTATAGAGTGTCAATTGTTCACTGGGTCAGTTATAATTTTAGTCGTCAAAAATACGGGGATCAATTGGAATTTAGAGGATTCTTGGAGCTCCGACAAAGCACCTACAATATTTTAGAGAAGAGAATTTATTGTGTAACATTTATAAAATTTGTTTTTCTTCGATAAAAAATAGATTCACAAATTCCTCACAATTACTCATCTCATTATTTTATATTTTGCTTGATCATAGAGGAAGGTTTGCTTTCGAGAATAATTTTCGAGATTTTAATGCCAGCGTACCAAATGTGCCAAAACGTCGAGCAATTTTTTTTTATTTCAATGTCCGCGCGTGAGTGTGTGTTTGTGTATAACGAGTCCGCAAAATTAAAATAGCTTTATCTCGAGAACGACTTGAGCAATCTTAGTGACACTTTGCACACAGCTTGAGTTTTACTTGCCTTGAGTTTTTAGATTTTTATTCTGATCGCTAACGGGTGTCTTATTTTATGGTAGTTTGAATTTTTCAATAGATGATCGTTTTAACTTTCGTAAATAATCAATTATCGAGTTAAAACTTTCTACAGAATGGACAAGGCTATTTGGTATTTAGTAAACGATCACATTTGATATCAATTCTCTGGACACAACAATTCGAGGAATGAAAGTTGGACAAGATGGACGTTTAAAAATATATTTTGTTTGCAGTTGTACTTGAGTTCAATCCATTTATAACATCATCCGTTTCTAAGAGCAAGAACCAGAGCCTTTTGATTTTCATCTTGTATCGCTGACCTGCATCTATTGACAGCGTTCGTAGATGCTTTTCCAACTGAAAAATGAAGTCATCGTTTAACGAATATACTAGTCATTGACAACCTGTGAATGACTGATTGGTAGAAAAATGCAAATTATTCGCAGAACATTTCATTCGATAAGGTAAATGTCCCCATTCGCGTTCGCATGCTTTCTCTACCGGATAGTTCAACAAAGAATTGAAATCTCAGACAAGTTGAAAAAAAAACTACCCGATTACGTGCAGTGAAAAAAAAATCAACAATACGTCCCGTATATAAGGATTGAAACGAGAAGAGTAAATACATTAAATAAACTTAAGTTCTTTTCACATTTCCGACCGCTCATCAAGATCCGAGCCTATTCTTCATAGTGTGATTATGACATGTCGACCTCTCTGAATGTCTGTTTTTCGTAGTAGAAACTATGTACAACGATTAATAAGTACACATTCTAGACGATTGCTTGCGGTCTAATTTGCGGAAATAGAACAGATCGTCGGAAATCATGATTTCTTTTTAAAATTTCATGGTCAGCGGTTGTGGACAGCAAATGCCTGCTTGATCCTATTGCCAAAAGTAAACGTTAGCTCGATGTCTACTATTAAACAATCTGTAAACATAGTATTAACTGATTCCTTCTTTGATTGTTTGGACATAGCGAATCCAATAAAAATTTAATTCGTTTCCACACTGTCTATTTTTATGTGTGCTGCTTATTAATTAATTAGAATCTCCGTTCTGCAGGCAGTAGAAATGATGAACGGTGATGAGAGCATAGCAGGCCGATATCGGGCTCAGCTGTGTCGATAGTGGGGACACCGACGAGTGTGTGTTTGATTCATTTTATTTATCAAAATAATTGAAAGATTGGATCGAATCAACGATATTTTTAATTAATAAGGATAATATTATACAGGGCTGTATAAATAATAGTTCTATTTACTCTTATCACGGACGAAAAAACCATACCCGGTCACGTCGGTCAAATAGGGTTCGAGAATAGGGACATTCACCTTATCGGGATGAAAACAGAAAACAGTGAGACATCGAAAAAAAGCAACAAAAAAAAAAAGAAACGCAGAGACAGAGAAGCAAAAAGGACAGAAGGAAATGGTGTCTAAGAGAGTTGCTAGGAAATAAGCTCGCGTAAAGATTGTCGAACATCGAATTGTCATGCTGAAGAAAAGTAAAACTGAATTATAATGTTCAATCGTGTTCTTTGCATATCACCATTGCAATGTATACAAATTAATATTTTTAGCATACAGAATGATTTAACGAGATAATTCACTAGGGGCAGGTATGGCCATTCTGACTTTAAGCCACATTTTTCTGTATTTATGTTCGAAAATGTATTTCATTTCATTTGATGGATGCTTATCCATCTCTACCTAATTGTCGATAGGTGTAATGCAATTTTGCTGGCATATTGATTGTTTTATTTGCCAAACAAGCAATATCCCACCATTTCATTAATCGGTCATCCAATGGGATTAATACCCATCACCTTAACCATGGTAAATAATCAATGTTTTCATTTCAATTACTTACCACGAAGTCTGGCGGCATGTCGGACTCCGACATTCAGCTGTTTCAAAGCTATGGTCATTTCCTTGCTGCTGTTCATCCGTATTTCTTGTTCCCTCATGATATCACCGTTCACGGTTTTCAATTGTTGCAGTCTTCGTTTCATGCCTTCCACGTCTTCGAGGATTCGGGCATCTTCCAATCGAACCACGAGATTTTTCAAAAGGGCTGAACCTCCGGCAGTATCTGCTTGCAATCTAGCTTCGACTTCCCGCAGTCCTAATAATCACCGACAGGAAGATATCTTGTATGGGTTACACATAAAATTATGAATGAATCGAAATTAAGTCCAATTTTAATTCTAGTATCTAAAAGTAAATTTTCGAAAGACCCGCTACATATATTGTGAAACAAAAAGACTGTTCTGGTCGCCATAATGACAATGTACGATTATGTTTTTCTCAAGGTTAATACTGCTGTTTTTAAAAAACGTTCTTAAAACTTTTTCAAAAGAGATTTTCAATGGAACTAACGACTTTATCTTTAAGAAAACTCATCAAGGGAATCTTTCTTACTCTCCCCCCCCCCTCCTATTGAACAAACCTTTGACGCGATCGAGTGCCTCAGTCAGTTTGCGTTCTTCTTCAGGGAATCTCGCTTCTGAGCCTAATTCTCGAATTCCCAAATAAGTAGCCAAGGACTGTACAACGTCACCGGCGAACGAGGGGTCCTGAGTTAGAACGCTCGCTTTACCAATGTTGTTGGCTCTGATACAGTGAATTCCGTTGTCCCGCAGACAGCGAAGCCAGATCTCTATGAAGCCAGCCTTCGGGCCTTCCTCAGCGACTTCGAGATCATCGCCGAGCAGCAGACTCTGATTCAGCCAGAGTGCAATTCGCTGTGGTCGCTCGGCGACTTCGAACACAACTCCGCAGTCCCTCGGAATATCCGGCAATTCTTCGGGCTTAGCAATAAGCTCATACATGCAAAAACGAGGCAATTGGCGGGTCAACTCGAAGACCTGCACGACTCGATCGTATTATTTGAGAAATTGTTATTAATTAGTTAAAGAACTTTTGTAGGCTTGGTAATTGTTTACAAAGAGGACTTTTCCTAATTTTGTTATTTTTTATTTATTTTTCGCGCTACAAATATTTGTTGTGACTCCAACAACAATCAATGAGGGGAGACCGAAAAATATAACACACAAAAAAAATCTAAAGTTCCTTATATTATGAAAAATAAATTCATTTTATTATGAATGTTTCATTATTTCGTTTTGAATTAATATGTTGTCAAGTGCAATAATTTCAAACATGTTGTGAAACCGCTGAGTGTGATCTGGATATTTAAGTTTGAAATAAAATTCGGCAACGTATCCATTGATATGTCGCTCGCGACGTCCATAACGCGGAATATTCGAGCGAACTTCTCGCCATAGACGTTCAACATTTTGTGTATGTGCTCCTGTATTAAGATCCACACAGTAATACGTGTGATTGACAGTGAGATGCTGAAATCATTCTTAATTAAAATATATATAATATAATATAATATAATATAATATAATATAAATAATATAAAATAAAAATAAAGAACCTAAAGAACCTAAAGAACTTCAGATGTTTTTTGTGTGTCGTATTTTTCGGCCACCCACCCATTAATTGTTGTTGTTTGAATCCCAACATTTCTAGCGCAAAAATAATTTTTAAGTATCAAAATTCGGAAAAGTCCTTTTTATAAACAATGACCGTAGTTTTCTATTAGGTTTGTCCGTGCTACCTGAAGTAAATCGACACCCAGAGGACCGACGGAGACTTTTACATGAATATCCACAATACCATTATTCGGTGGTTTTAACTCAATTTCGAGTTCGCCCGTGGGCTTGCCAGGATGCGAAACAAGAGTCTCGCCCTCGAAAACTCCTTCGGCAAATACGATAGCGCAGTGGATAAGGAGTCCGGGACCAGAAGCTAGAGCGAGCCTGGCAGCACCTCTCGCAGAAAATAAACTAACGGCCAATCTCGTGCCTAAATATCCACTCGGGAGGGGCGTGTTTTTCTGACGAAGTTCCACTTCCAAAGCATGCTTTTTGGCGAATAAATTGCGCATTGCTTCACCCGGTTCTGGGGACTCCATTATCATGCCCTGTCCGTATCCTCGGACTGAAATTATCAAAGTTGAATAAGTTAATTTAAAAAAAACATTTTTTCTAAGCTACGGTACGTTTGGTACTAATTTTTTTTTACCTTCTCCACTTATGGAAACTATCACGAGGTCCGCTCGGCCAGTCCGTCTGTAGTCAGCCTCGACGACGCCTGCGATTCCAGCAGCTAATTGAATTCTGAATATAACTTCACCTGTGATGCAGGACCTAGCGTCGACTTTGCCACTGCTCCAACCGGTCACAAGTTCCATGACTCCGTCACCATTTACATCGAAACTTTTTACCGAGATGATTCTATGCTTTGACTAAAACAAATGTTAACATCCCAAATGTTCATCTTAACGATTTTCACAGAGACATGCATTCTTCTAATACGTTTTAGTACTTTGATCCTCCATAATCTTTGGCCAGCTTCGTAGATACCAACGGTACCGTTGCCCACAACGTATGCTAATTGTCTTCCCGGAAGTGGTATGAGAGATGTCACTGGCGCAGTTTCCTTCGTCTCCCACAAAATGGTATCGTCTTTTTGAACTTTTATCTCAAAGTCTTCGGTACCAGTGATTAGCTAGAAAGCATCGAATGGATCGATTGGTTTTGAAATGTCTTGTCAAGTGTGAAGGACGTATAGTTTATATCATATATCGCAAACCTCGTTCTCTCCGTCCCCGTCAAAATCGAATATAGTGAGCGATTTTACGATGTCACCCATAACCGTCCAAAAAACTTCGGTACCTTGAGCATCTAGAACGGTGACGGAACAATTTCCACCTATAACCGCTACCAAGTTCGGTAACCATCCAAGTTTTCCTATCGCAATACAATGCGCTCCGTCTGGCATCTATTTGAAAAAAATCGTCCATAATCGTTCAATAAATTCAACAGAGTTACTGCTATAACGCAATTTTTTATAAATTTGCGACGGTGTAAAACAAATATTTTGCGTCAGGCACTCGACACGTTTCTTCGAATATTTCTGATCAAAATTTATATAAATCCATATACTATATATGTAGAGCAGTTTAAAATAAGAAAAATCTGTGCCTGACGTATTGAGTATGGAGTTCTCTTTGCAGACTTAACTACGTTGACAAAATAATTATGAAAGTAAATATATTCTTATCGTTGTACGGTTGATATGGTAAAAATACACATGATTCGTAGCTCCATATGTCAGCGGACTTTAATGATGAAAAAAAAACAACATATAAATAATCGGTGCCTCATTAAAATACAAACATCGTCTTAATCGTAAGTTTCCCCACCAAGACTAATCTTTCGAACCAACCGGTTCATTCATTCGAGTGGCCATACTTGACACTCTCTATTCGTACGACAGCGCTCTATCGAACTGCACAACTTCCATCCACGCAGCAGTGCAAACACAATTAATTCACTCCCTTCTGTCTTTTATAATATGATTTATCATTGAGTACCTCCTTGTAGAAGAGATCCGCATTTTCTTCGACCTGATAAGCGAGCACGTGAGTTTGTGTTCCAACGAGGAGAATGTCTCGCTCGTCTTCGCTGAAGCGACCCGTACATAACGCGGTTACCTGTGTGTAACACAATTATCAGACATAAGAATGCAGCTAACGAAAACCAATGAAACAACGAATCCATATAAATCTCAGATATATTTTTGCACCTGTCTTCCAATCTGAAGCTCAGCGAGTTCCCCGGTCCAAGCCAATCGACCTTCCAATTGCTCCTGTCCGATTTCGGTGCTTTTTGCCGCTGGTTGCCGATGCGGACTATGTACGAGGATATTGCCAGATGAAGTAGCAGCCACGAGACAAGCGTGCGAACCATCGAACTTTCCACAGGCTACTAAACTTTGCTCAACTTTTCTTTGTAAATTTAACGAAAACGCCGCCATCACGTGCTCATTGTACCGAACGTATGGCCGAGACTACTAACTTCCATCTGTTTTTTCCACCTGGTCTCAGGTGGAGAACTGGCCACCCTCCCCCGTCGACGAATTATTGATTTTCGCGTCAACGAAGCGCGACTTTATTTCCAACGATACTCACGACGATCGTTAAGTCCGCATAAACTACCAAACCCGAATTTTATTGATGGTGATCGGAGTTTAAAATCTGATTACCCTTTGTTAACATTAGGTAAAAAAAATGCAACCAGATTTAAACCACGTCGGTAGAAACGGGCGCGAGTCTAGAGTTTTTTTGATACCTTTTTAGATGACGAATTGCATTCTCTCTCAGTACACTTTATTTCAGCGGTATAATTATAAACATAACTTAAGGGATTGGTTGATTTCATTGCGTATAGTGAATCGCTTCATCGCGATTGAACCACGAAATTCACAAATTGCGAGTACATCTGAATATTTCAATTTGAAAAATCATTGTCTCTGAACACTGTTGCCGCCTCCGCCACCGCCGCCTCCACCAGCCGCACCAGGCTCCGGGTTCGTCGCCGATGTAAGAACTACGAATATCAGCACCGGGACGATGTACATCCACTGGAAAATAAATTCAAAAATCGTAAATTATAATCAGATTTCCAAAAGAATTCTTTGACAAGCATATTCTTGTGTCGCTCTTCTATTTTGCTGAATTCTCTTGTAAATATGAATGATTCTTTTACCAAGTATTATGGAATATAGATCATTAATATTGTACGCAAGTTTCATGCCATGAATTTCTGTTATTCCCTACCAAGTTCGATAGAAATCAAGGTAGAAGAATGGTAATAAGATTCTTGGGAGAGAAATCCTTACATATTTCGCGAGGAACGACCGGTTATCCTTGGTTTCTCCGCGATCGCGCGCTTCTTTTTCTCGTTCGAGTTTGTAGATGTAGGAGGCAGTATCGGGCACAGGGCCTCCGTCAGGTAGCTTGATTTGGACACTTGTGGTCCACATATTGGTGGTAGGCTCATCGAGAAAGCAGGGGCCTGGTGAAACTTGAGTAACCGATACAGGTTCGCCAACGCTGTCCAACCATACCGTCAGGATATCCTCCAAGTCTGTGCCCAGTAGATGGCACTGATATAAAAGGAAAAAAATAGTTATTCGATCAAAGTTTTTGTCTCAATTAAAAATATGCAATTTTATTCTAATTTTTTTTACCGCTGGTACAGAAGTCAGAAATGTTGTTTCGCCGCTGGAAGAACTGCGAGTGATAATCTTCAGACGATACTTGCTGTTCTGCTCCGCCAAGCTCTTCAAGCTTTCGAGTTGATTGTCTTTCAGGCCCACCTGCCCAACTACCGACGCACCGCTGCGTATACTAGAAATTGTGATATTTCCTCTTTCCTCGAATATTGGAACTGGATCATTGTTGAGCGCATGCCACAATCTGAGTTGGAGCCATCCATCGTAATCTAATTCACTCTGTTAAATTTAAATGAAAGTTATACTTTTTTGATTATTGATAAATTAAAAAAATGTTTTTCGATAAATTTTACGAACCGAAGCAGCTAAGGAATACAGTCCAACGACCGCGTATAAAGCCACGTACGACAGGTACATCCTCATTGAATTATATTTATCCTTCTTGTCGCAATAATATTTAATATTCGACTAAGCCGCCGATTTCATACTGAAATGGTTAACACTTTGAATTCACAAAACTCTCTTACCTTCTCATTTTTAATAAAAAGAGACTCAAGAGGCGTTTTTAATTGAACTATTTTCAGACATTGCTACTTTTTACACGTTTGATTTATTAATTGCTTTAGCAGGATAATTTTTACGATTAGGCTAGGTTTTCGGGGCTGCAAGGTTCAGGGTTCAGTGCTGCTCGATGCATATTGTGACCGTAATTATCGACCGAGGGTATTTAAGTCGGTGTAAACAGCATGATTACCGTACTTTAGTTGCAATGGGAAGCCGTCACGGGTTGCCTATGCTACATTACTACGTGAGCAGCAGCTACCACACCACCACCGCACGGACCACGGTTACTACGTGAGCAGCAGCCATCTCCACCTCACGTACAGCCCCGCTAGCGACATCCCATTGGCTAGGATGAAAGCTTGTCCCAATCACAATAAGTTTTCTAACTTTAGGGGAGACGATACCTACTCAGTGGGTACCTAAAACTGTAAACAATAGCATTTCACTCTACTGGTGTGTGAGAGAGACTGCTATATAATACACTACCAGCGCCTCTCGCGGAATTCAAGTGAGGCGAAACTATACTAGTTCTATCTCGTTCGCACTCATGCATATTTCGCCATGTCTTCATAAAGCTGAGCCACTGGCCATATCTCGCGGATTTATTTTTCGAAATTATCAACAATAGTTGCCGTGCACGGTTGAAGTACTTTTTCGTTTCTAAATCGCAATCAGAATGGGTGTACTGTGTGTTTTTTTATGCTGGCTTGGGAGTGACAAACGAGGTTTTTTTTATTTTGGGCCTTAAATTATTTAAAAAAGTAATTTTTTCATTACAGGTAACTACTGATAATTGATCTGTAATTTTTTTTTTTTTTCATAATTCTACGTTTGTCACCCAAAAGGTTCACGTTTTTGCAGTCTATTGACCAAATTTCATTTCATTCTGTTCAGTGTAGAACGAGTAGGTGTGTTCTGGGAATTAGATGCGTGGTGTGGAGGTTTTGCCTCGCCTGCAAACGTCGGGAACTGTTCTCAATGCTCTGTGCTTCTATGTGCATCCATATTCTTTGCGCTACCAACGAACAAAATCTCTGTTCGTTGGCGCTACGTTCCTCGGCTTCGATTTTCAATCTTGGCAAAAGTAGCACTTTTTATCAGCAGTATCTTCTTTTTTTGCATCTCAGTTGCAACGTTAATGTGAATAACGCAGTAATTAACAGACAAAGTAAGTATACTTTTGATAATCAATTATCTGACTATAAATTTAATTAACCATAAATTTAAGAGCAGCATTACTTTTTTGAGGTTATATTTACCTATGCAATAATACATTTCTACGTTTTATTTATTAAACTAGAGTGCAGACTCGAAATCGTAAAGGCAAATAATTAATTTTGGCTTTTTTAAATTTCTATTTATAATTTCGAAACTTTTTGAGTAAGTTTAGATTATATCACGATATTTTCAAAATTTGTCAACCAGATGGATGACAAAGATCCTACCAGTGTTATCCAAATGATCAAAGATCTGAAATCTAGTACGGGTACCTATCGTCGCAACAGTGGTGTTTCTCTCAGATTGTCGGGTACCGGTATTCCTATGACGCTTATGGAGGACGATAACGAATGCAATACTCCTCTGAAACGCAAGAGACTCGACGAACCGGCAAATTCAACCATCAACTCTACTGTGAACAAAACAGGGTCGGATTCTGTGCCAGGTAGTCCCTGGGAATGGAGAAGACTGAAGGGAGAAGTAGTATCGCTGCGCACGAGGCTCTCGCACCAGGAGGCTAATGTCCAACAGTTGCACAAGTTAAGAAGGCAGATGGAAGAGATTTTTGAGAAGGAGAAAAGTAACTTAGAGATGCAGGCCGAATTGGATAAGCAGACGATCAAGCAATTGGAGGCGCGGATTGACGTAGCTAGGAGAAATGTTCAGGAGGCGTTGCAGGCTCAGGCGACAGCCGAGAAAGACTTGTCGCTCATGCGATCGAAATTGGAACAAAAAATCGTTTCCTTGATGAACGAAAACTCGAGACTCATAGAGAGTCATAGACACGCGACTGCCGGCGAGAGTGCTGTATTGCCGTCACCGAAAGATACTCAGAAGGACTCTTCGGAGTTGCGAATGAAGTATGAAGCAGCAGAAGGCAGGATAGCAGAGCTTGAAGAAAAATTGAAGGAAAGTAGAGCAGCGCAGCAGAACACGGAGTTACAGTGCGTTGAGCTGCAGAACGCGAGAATAAAAATTGACAGACTGGAGTCGGAGCGAGCGTTTTGGGAGGAGGGTAAACTGTTGTCGTCAAGGGCAGCTCGCGCGAGCGATCTTGAGAAGGAGCTTCACTCAACGCGTGAGTCTCTGATCGCGATGCGAGAATCCGTGAAGGGTAAACTGTTACTCGAGGAAGAAATGTGCAACATGAGACAGCGGTTGGAACACATGGAGAAATTGGAGGAACAAGTAGCGAGTCTAGAGACGAATCGCGCGGAACTTATGCGAAAGCTTGCGGAATTCGAATCGATCGGGTTCGGTGGTGAGTCTACGGCTCTGCGACGAGAATTGAATCGTTTGCAGCAATCGGAAGCTATTCTCACCTCGGAAGAGGGTCAGCTTCGTTCAAAAATCGGTGCGATGCAAAGACAGAATCAGACTGTGACAATGAAGTACGAAGAAGCGAAGAAAATTGCTACGGAAATGACCACCTCAACCGAGAGGCTCAATAAATTGGTCAGCAGACTGCAGAAGAAAATGATTCTAATTACTAGAGAAAGAGATAGCTACAAGCAGCAACTCGATTTGTATGAAAAGGAAATGACCACTGTCGATAGCAACAGCGCTGTTACGGAGAGAATCCCGGCTCTGGAGCGTGCACTCGAGGGATATAGGTAAGAAACGTGACATTGACATTCATTTTTTCTTATTTCGTTACAAGTATGCATGATCCACGCCTATTTTTATTAACCCTTTGCGGGCGAGTGTCGGCAAATAGCCGCCCAAGCCTCTTTACCGTTGCGGACGCGTATCGGCATATAACCGCCCAAGTCGGTCGTTCTAAACGACAAGATACGCATGGGTATACCAGTCTAAGAAGTCAAGTTGCCTCTCAATGAAATTAGAGACTTTGTAGTGACGAAGTCTTATCTTTCGTATAGTGTTGCCTCTCAATAAAATTAGAGACTGCGGCTCCGTCCGTAAAGGGTTAATATCGACAACTCGTTGAAAAATTGTGCAAATAATTCTTTAAACTACTGCTTTAAAGTTGATCACACCGATAGGACTTCCTTACTATGTAGCTACCCAAGTTTATACATGTCCTTATTATTCCCCTCGATTGATAGAATTCCCTAACAATAATTTAATCGTTATTATCATTTAGAGATTTGGTTTCGAAACTCGAGGCCGATCTAGGAGTGACGGAGACCGGCTTGGCTAAGGACGAGTGTCAAAAACTTCGCGAGGAGGTGGAGGAGTTGAAGGGCGAACTGGAGCATCGTGCGTTGAAGGGCGACTTTAACTGCAATGCCAGAGTATTACATTTCACGATGAATCCTGCAGCGATTGCCGTGCAACACGCCGAGGAGAAACAAGAGGCCTTGCTGCGTGAGGTGGAAGAATTGCGAGCTAGAGTAGAGGTGGGAAGTGGCGCTTCTGTCGTCGGAGTATCTTCTCTTCACGCCCAAGGTACGGTAGTTCAATTTTCGACCCAATTAAAGTTGCATAAAACTCATAAAATGCCCCTCGTTCTATTATTTTATTCACACTTCAATTGTCGTTTTTATATTCAGAAATCGCAGAACTCAAGCAAACGCACGAGATCAAGATAGCACGCTTGAAGGACGCCTTCAGAGTTGCGTCTCAAGAATATCGTCAGGCATGTTATCAATTGTTCGGTTGGAAGGTCGATCGAACGAAGGAAGGAGATTACAAGCTCTTCAGTCAGTACGCCGAAGCGTCGGACGATTTTCTCCACTTCCACGTCGGTGAAGAAGGAGTTGTTCTACTAGAGACTGCTTTCTCGGCTACTCTCGACACTCTAATCCAGCGTCATCTTGAGATGCAGCACAGCGTGCCGATGTTCATCAACGCCGTACAAAACGATTTATTCTCTCAACAGACAATGACAAACGTCTTGAGTTGAGTTTGTACGAATGTGTGTAAATCAAATCGTAATCTTATCATCCGCTACTCTCGCCGAAACGCATGAGATCCTTTCAAGATAAGCATTACGATTCTCTTTAAATATAAAATCAACGCTTGTCGCGAATATCGCGTGGAAATAAATATGATACATTTGACAATAAAATTAACAAAAGGATTTCAGTTGTTTTCACAATTTGTTTTTCGGGATGAGCTTCCCATTTACTTTCGATTTAGCTCATATAGGTAATCAGATTACGACCAATAAGTATTGCCGAAAGTAGATTTTTAAATATTTCTTAAAAACGTACTTTTTGGCAACACTCGAAACTTGGCTGGTTCGCTCAACGTGGAAAATCACATTTATAAATATAATTATAATTGATTGTGATCGTTTACACACATTTTTTGGAACTGGTATACAGATCCACTGAAATATTTAATACGACGCAATTTAGTTATATTGGTATTTTAGTCGAGTGATTAGCGCACTCGTCTCTAAACTGAATTTACAGTAGATCGAGGGTTCGTATCCCGATGCCGTAGCTTTACTAAAAATAAAAACGTTCGGTTACGACGAAGCTTCAAGTCATGTATATAAACCATATGTAACTGTAGTCTGAGTGTTCGCATTCAGCGAGACGCGATTAGCTTCGGAACCATGAAGCGAGCTTGAGATTGACTGATTGCAGTACAATAGAGATGAGTTGGCGGTTATCATAAAAAAGAGATATTGGCTCGGTTCGTACCGAGAACAATGGTACACACCAGGGGAAAAATTGAATTAATGGGTCGAACCACAATAGACGCAAATAGATGTTTAAGAGGATTTTTCAATTGATTCTAATTACAAAATTTGGAGATAATTATACATTTTTTATTATTTAAATGGCTCGCTAAGGGCTTCATAAATAACGAAGTAATGATGTCTAATTAATAGTATTTAGCAATAGTTTCGTGAATTTCAGATACCTGATATATAATGCGGCTACTCGCTTCATTGATTTCCAATTTTCGCATTTCCAAATGGGGCGCATTCACCCGGCATTGCGATCGAAAGTTTCGTAACCGCGTTTCGCAGTGCAGGACTGGTAGTTTTCCTGGCAGAATAGCCTTGGTAACCCCAAGGAGAGAGGAACTGAAAGAGAACGAGAGGGAGAGAGACCCTTGTCAAATTCCTGAACGTCCATCTGCGGTCTCTCTGACTCTGAAAGGTCGATTCCGCACTCCGTTGGCTTCTGTCACAGAACGACTGTGCGCTTGCCGCTCGCAAGAATCTAGCCTTAGTCTGACCAAGAACCCTGTAACTACGCAATAGGTCTGACCAAACTCTTGCTATGCTATTTCCATGGCCTTGCAATAAGCAGTCTGCGTGTCGCGCCAAACCACTACTATGCTCTTATTGCGGGCGTATTGCTCGACTCGTACTACTTTAATAGTTCGAACAAGATGAAACGCTTCTCCTCCCAGCTCCCGCTATCCATTACCACTTGCGAATTCGGGAGTCGAACTTCTGGATTGCTATGCATCTTATAGCAAAGTCTCGGTACGGTTGAACCCCGGGCCAATGACCAATTCAACTTTTCTAAGAATCTTCTTCAATGTTTGGAGGGTTGATTAGCAACTATTTTTGCAGTTACAATCTCTAAAGCAATAATGACATTAAAAAGATGCTGATAATATTAATAAACTGCGTCCATATTCTTTCTTTTTAACTATAGCCAATGCACGGCGTAATATTATTGTGTAATATTGTTATAAGACTGATTATTCAATATTTTTTAACATAAAGTATTCCAGCCAAGTGAACCGTAGGTTTTACTTCCACATAATCACAATTTATATATTAAAAATTTGAGAGCGCTTCCTCGTCGTCTATAACGACCTGTAATGCTTCTCTCTCATAATTAATTTTGCTGTCATATGTATACAGTTGGTTTTGAAGAATATGGCCACAGCAACTTTGAAGATACCAACCAACTCCATGGAAAACTTCTGCACTTGGAGTAGTACAAAAAAGCAGAAAAAGAAGAATGCCCCTTATCCTGGTTCCACTAGGCAGGTTATTTAGTGTTAAGTATCTTTAAATTAATTCCCAGCGGTTTGAGAAGTAAACTATGACTAATTCCAACTCGGCGGTTTCCGGGATTGCTGAAGCCCGTGGAAAAATTCCAGGCACTTTATAACTGACAATGAGTGTGGAACGAGGGTCCGGTCATACTCCCCGCTTTCACGCGACTCGAGGGGTTGACTCAATAAGTTCGCAAGGACTCTCCGGCGACACGGAGATAACACTCAACGCGAGAGAGTTCGCGTTCCCTCCTCTCTGAAACAGTCGCCGCACGAACCACGCGCCTAACTACATAATCACGCTAATGCCCAAGGGACGCATTCTAGGCGGGAGACGACTTTTAGCTTTTGAGAACAGTAATAATGAATGAGGGAAACCGCGATCCAGAGCTTGACTGATAAATTGTGTCGGATCATTGCGCTAGAGGCATTGCAGAGGGGTAAATACGCGAAAACTCGCTATACAATGCCCTAACTACCGAGAAATCAACGGTCAGTTCACCGTATTTCCTTTTTCCTTTAACGCATCAAGGAAATAAATGAGCTAAAGTGGTATCTCCCGAATCCCAAGTCCCGATGAATAAGAGAAAAAGAGAAATGCCATAGCAGCAGAAGAGAAGTTGATCGGTTCCTTAGTCACCCCTCTGCGGTACGATCCCTCGCCGACCCTCTTGTAATGAGACGATTGTGGATAGAATTTGGCACGCTCCGGTCACCCACTCGGCCGATTGTTCGAGGGCTCGCTCTAATCTCTTCCTCCGGAATAATTGTCCTCAGAATATGAGGCATGACGAAGAGAAGGTGGTAACGAGAACGTCGATACATGTGTTATCGGGCTGCTGCGCCAGGAAATAGCAGAGTCACCAATAGAGGTAGAGACTCTTACTACACTAGGCCATGGGCTAGTCAACTCGATGGAAACTCCCAAACTGTAACTCCATTATCCTTAATTATAATCGCGTTTAATCGCAAACTCGTTCCCCTTTAGGCTCTCCCTACCTTTCACTCTCGCTCTCGCTCTCTCTCTCTCTCTCTCTCTCTCTCTCTCTCTCTCTCTCTCTCTCTTTCCTTCCTTCTATCTCGCTTCCAAGTACTTCCACACTGTACACGCTATATATATAGAGAGTACCTTGTCACTCCCTCTGGCACTTGCTCACTACCTCGCCCTTTCAGCTCTGTTCCATTTCTGTCTTCGTCGACTCCCGCACCGGGTGTGTTCTCTTGTCTACCAAAATCCCAAACCACGGACTTCGATTATTATCACTTGGCTCGACTGGCTGTTGCTCTGGTAGTTCGTGCATCAGCAGTTGTAGTTTTGGAGAACAGTCAGTCTATAACTATAATACTGGGGGGTCGTGGGAAGCTTCTCAAGTCTACTTTATGTATTAGGTACTGAGTACGCAGTACGTGCTAAGGGGGCTGCACGTTCTTGGGATATTGAGTACGAACGTTCGCTCGACTGTAGTATAGATAGCGCGTTGCGCGATATAGCATTCGCGAGCGAGGGAGCTCGTGATTCAAGCGGCGTAAACTCGTTCACTTACGAAATGGATATATATAGAATAGTGAGTGAGTGAGTGAGCGAAGGTGAGAGAGAGACAGACAGAGATTTTAGTGGGTTGCTCGAGCCGCAAAGCCGCAGGATCCGAAAACTCGCTACGAGACCTCGTGAATATTCATCCGGAAAGAGTAGAGCGCGCTGTTGCGCGGGTCCGTGGTAGCAAAGCACTAGGATCGCTACGAAGCTTCACGTTCGTGCCTTCGTATTACGATAAAATTGTTTATCATACGAAATTTTGTATTATAATATTTAACGAGTGTGGACATTTCGCGTTGACGGGTAAACGAACGAACCAGACATGTAATACATATATACAGAAGGGTAGTTAAAGTTTTCCCGATCCCTACGTTCGACCGAAATATTATATTCCATCGCTTTTAGTCTGACGAGATTATGCACTCGTTTTCGAAACTTTTGCACAGTGAATTATGCGCACTGGTAGGAGTACCGCAGCATTCGTAAAATCCGGATTTTCCGACTAATCCGATTCGTGGAGAGACGTTACAGTTATTATTGAGGAAGGAACGAAAGATAATCATTGTGGTACGGCCATTTTAAATATCGTTATTTTCTTGTCTGGACCAAGTACAAAATAATTCTATCTATAGCGATTGAAAACTATTTTTTAACACACGTGCTTTGAAAATAGCTCAATTTTGACCCGTTTCCATGGTAGAAAACGAGTCATTTTTGTTTTGCAATCAGCTGTTTACATTCCTCCCCTGTTTTTATATTCCTTCATTCTAATATTATGATTATTTCATTCCTTCACTGTTATTCTTCTGTTTTTCTGTCAAGAATTTCCATGTGACAGGAATGAACACAACTGTTTTGTTTACGTCAACTGCTAACCTAGCAGACGCGGTGGTGTAATGATGTGACGTGGGAAAACGTTGATTAATTGTCGAAAATTGAGCTATTTCTTGCACTCATGTCAAAAAGCACTCTCCGCAACTCTTTCAAAATGTTGGTCATTCTGAAAGAGTTGCGTAATGTACTATTTTAAAGAAAATTTTTATCTTGTACCGGTCATCGTGAATTTCTTGTTACGTAAACGAAACTCTGCGTAGACTCGTGTGCTCCGAGTTGTTCTGGATCTCGAGGTGGGATCATGATCAGTAGTGCAAGTCGCGAGATCAGGTAGGTACGTTGATCCTCACGGGACACACTGGTCCGAGAAAAGAAAGATAATCAATCGGGGCAAGGGTAAACTGATATCTTATCAAAGTTACCTCATCTTAACGTGAAAGTTTGCAGAGTTGGCTAGCCAATAGCTGTGCGGGAGCATCCTTTGCTTTCGTATCTGCTATCCTCGTGCACGCAGCCTATGCTTCTATGTGGAGCGTGCATCGCGTACTTCCACATCGAAAGCTCTTGCGCCTCAGCACCAACTTTCGTACGCCCGTATAGAGCCCGGTAGCACGGATGTAGGAGCCTCACCTTGGTGAACTTTGTCGATCAGAGTTGAAGGCTTCCTGTGCTGCGCTGCTTCCACCGCAGGAGCAAAAGCAGCATCATCAGTAGCTGGGGAGCTTATAGTATCTCTCTACATTTAACGTATAACGATACGCAGCCATCTCCGCGTTGTAATAGCTATAACCTCCTCTTGTAGTAGCTTCAAACAACTAACAAAACCGATAGTTTGCGTCGTAAATATCTGGCTTGGAAGATAAAATACAGATCTGAGAATAAAGTACAGACAGTACATTAAAAGATACAATATATTTTATAATTATTTGCTAGTGTTACAAGTTATAAAACAATTTAAGATATGCAAGATTGGTTTCAAATTATTTTTTATAATTGTCAATAATAATTCGTCGACAGTCAATTATGATTGAGATTTAGAATTTAGTGAGTCAAAAGAAAATTTATGATTGATGATTAGCGAATAATCTTAGTCACAATGTCGAAAGTAGAAAAAAAATAATGCTAATATGTACAAAAATATTTTTTTTTTAAATGTTCCGTCCACTTATTTAAATAAGGTTGACCGACAATTATAACTGAATATTGGTAGCGGGGAATCAATTATAAATGAACCTTAGGTACATCCAGTTTTTCGGGAGGTGGTGTGAGGTCGAAAGGCTTAAGGGTTGCCCGGTGTCTCGTAGGAGCAAACGAGTGAGCAAGAACGGAAAGTGGAGAGTAAGTTGAGCGTCTCGGTTGCTGGTTAAATCCTTGGCGAGAGTTGTTTAGGTTTGGCTAGGGTAGCAGGCGAAGACGAAGCAGAGAAGTAGCAGCGGTAGCAGTGAAAACCAGTGGCGAGAGAGTAGCCAGGGGAGGGTAATTATCTGTTTCTCGGGTCCATTACACCCAAGGGCGAACGAGTGGCGAGGAAAGAGCTGGGGGCGGCTGGGATGGCCATAGCGAGTCGGGGACTCGCTGGGGGATGAAGCGAGTGAGAATGAGAGAGTAAGAGGCAGTAAGGGAGGCCTGCGCTCCGTTTAGAACGTGACGGGAAATAAGAATGGGCCGAGTGGCGGGCGGAAATTACAGGGTTCGCGCACCATGGGGCTTAAGGGTACAGCATGAGCTTAGTGTGTGCTGTACGCGGAGTAGCTAGCTAGACGTTTCCGTGGGAGATGAGAAAGAAAAAAAAATAGAAAAACCGAAGGATGAAGAGGAGGAGAGGAAGATGATGAGAAAGCGTAGAGGGGTATGACGGGGAGCTAGTAAGAGACTCGGACTTAGGGCGTCAGGATTGAGATTGCTGTACGTCGAGCTGTTATACCTATTCTTGTCGGACCTACGGTTCTCGCGCCAGCCTTTAACTTTTCTCTGGAGACCACCTGAGAAGCAGTCAACTGGCTTTCTTCTTGTTCTTCTTCTTCTTTTTCCCGACAGAGAAACTCTTCTATTGGTATATATGTTCGGTATCCGCCCGAGAGGACGAGCGTCACGTCGTGAATGTCAATTATTTGTACGGCGAGAGGATAAGGATCGATGACTGAGAAAAGTAAGATCCACCGAAGCATAGAACTGCGAGAAAAAGGAAGTGTACAGTCGAAGTTCCGTTACTAGAGCATTACCGGCGAAAAGACGGCTTAAAATCTTAAGGACCGCCCACTCTCTTCGGTAGATGGATGTAAATGATGGTGTCACGCCGATAAAAAAAGATATAAAGTGAAAAAGAATTTTTTTCGGTAAATATTGTATAATGACCGCGCAATTTAATTAACAGGATTGTATGTTATACAACGTTTATCAATGAAAATTTTCGTGATATCGAACGTATCATACTGATAGTACGTTAGCTATCACAAGCTCTTTGAACAAGGAGTCGATCGTTTGTTCGTTCGTCAACATAATCATCACGAGCATTCCAATTATTTCTATTCATTCATCGATCGATAAATGTCCTTCTTAATACTACTCGCAATTTTTTTATACAATACTATGGCCTGGTCTCACATATTTCTTTATGTCTGATACACTTTTAGAATAAATTATTTGACAACGTTTACGTCTCATTGTATCAAATACGAGTGCTTTCGCTAAACCAGTTTTGGTCCAAGTGGACGCCTATAAACATATATGGCCATAACCGAAAAGAGAATGAACGAAGGAAAATGGAAGAAGGAAAACCGTTACTAGGATCGAGCAGACTCGAGGCTCATCCACCAACCGACGATTTTCTCAGGATGTTCACAAGAGCCAGGACGACTCGTAAGAAAATTCCTGACTCGATTATCATCCAAGCGGTGGGTGACCCGGTAGAATTCAGAACGAATATAAAGAGCTGTAAGGTTGGAAGATGAGAAGACTTTAAAAAAGCGATGTAGATCCCTACCACCCCCACGTCCTTCCAGCTAGTACCGCAGGCCAAACGTCCCTCCTTCTCGGCCACCTCCACCGGAGTATACGTATGCCGAGCGCAGTTTGGTGCCGATTCATCAAAACAGAAGGTGTAGTATAACGTTCTCTAGCGTCTGAACGCGTCAGACTATTCGGCGCTGCGGTATAGAGAAAGTGTAGAGCAAGGGCGCGAGAAAACTCGCGAAAGAAGAATCGCTTCACCGGCGTTTTCCATCCCTCCACGATCGTCTGCCTTGTCTCGCTCGCTTCTCGGCGTTCTACTATTCGTCTCTCGCTTGTACGAACGTTTTTTTCTCCACTGAAGAGGTTTCCCGGAGATTGGACCCTGTCACCAAGCCAAGGAACTATCATTCTCCGGCTACGTGCTTCCTCCTTTTAAACTGTAGAACTTGTATAGCAACGAAAAGAGAGAACGAGTAACGGTGGCCGTGGTATACTGGCACAGTAGAAGTACAGACATCCTCGTTGTTCTTGTACCCAGCATAAGCATCGGAGCACGTTCGATAGCAATCGCAGCCACTTTGCTCCCGTCGCCGTCGCCGTCGTCGTCGCGTCGTCGTCGTCATCGTCTTCGTCGTCATCGTCGTCCCATAGCACTGTACCGTTGCCGCGAATCTGGCGAGGTAGCTATGCGATAGGGGCACTCGGGATTTCCGAGCTACGGGATCTGTAAGTATACTCGTACCGGCGGCGAAGACTAAACTCTCAAAGTTCCGTTTCCTCGAATAAGCGACTATCTCGTGGCAATCAATCCTCCGCGGCTTCCATGCAGATGCTATACGAAATAGTTCCCGTAGTAACATACAAACATGTATATAAGTGTACGGTTATGGTTTCTGATAGAAATTACTGGGAAGAGTCGAAACTGATTTAATTAGTTATTTCCTGGAGTCAAATTTGAAGAGTTAACGACGTCAGCGAGATTATTATAGTAGCGCAATAGGCAGGGGTATATATCATACTTTCCACGATATTTAACTTATTCATAATTTAGTACAAACTTAGCGAGAGCAACTTTTTAAACTTTTTTCTTTCAGTTCATTTAATTATATTTTATTTTTAATTGTACGAGCAATGAAAAAATGGCATTTTTAATGTTGCTAAATTTTTACGTAATCCTCTATCATTAATGCAAAGATATAAAAAATAAATACTGCGATTAATTAAAGAACTCGTTCAGAAGATATGGATCGACTTATGACATTGATTTACTTATTCGTCTCGTCGTCTACAGATATCTAAAAGTTCAAAGGAAATAATATTTTTTTTTTTGGAGTAACAAGTACTACCCATAGCACACTTTTACTTCACTACGAGGGTAAATGATGGTTGCATGACGGAGAACCTTAAAGAGTCGCGTGTCAAACGGCGCTTTGTTATAACTTCAACGCTCCCTTTTGCCTTCTTTATCTTTTGTCAGCGGTATTTCTGTGGCTGTCTCTCGTGCTCACTTCTTCCTTAGCACACGTTTTATAAAGAGATGATATAACCAGAGTACCAGTGCCCACGTGTTCATGTCTACGTCTTACATGTATACACCACGCAACCACTTAGCGATAGAAGCTTCATTTAATACAGAGGGAACACAAAACGATTAATAACACGCCTTTTTCTTTTATTATCACTTCAACAATAATTACAGAAATAGCTGGTGTTATTTGTAGTACTTGACAGATCGATTTTTTTTCGTGCAGGTACCATATTTGTTTTTTTTTTTTGCTTTCTAAATAATTATTTACTCCTGAAGGTTGCAGAAATATTTAAAAACATTATCGAGCATTTTTCACAGTATGAAATGTCGGTTCGAACCACTCTCACTCTTTTGCAATGTCATATCTGTGGTGGAGCACACTCTCGACGTGATTAACTTCATTAGTGATATGGCACCACACTCCCAACACGAGACATCAAGCCCCTCATTTTATTTCGTAAACGAATATCTCTTATCATTATTTGTAGAATAGAAAAAAAAAACTAAGTGGTACCCAGCATCACATTTCGCCCGCAATCACCAAGTCTGGTGAAAACGTTTCATTATCTATACTTCGGACAACCGGAAGGAGAATGGATATACCAGACATACTCTCGCGTCTCGACGTTCACCAATCAACGCAAAGATAAGTTATGGCCATAGCCGCGGCACGCTGCCACTTCTCCGTCGTCCAACCACGGGGGATGTTACGGTGCCTAGACACGCAAAGTGGTCTTGCTAATAGAGGCAACCTCGATATATCTCCACACGATGATAGCCTATGCCAACGCCTATTATACCTATGTATACATCCGGCAACGGAGAGCCAGACCGGAGGGCCAGACCGGAGGTCCTTACCTCGAGAGACTCCAATCTATTTCAAGACAAACATGATTAAACTATCCCTACAAGCATGATACATCGGATCATCCAATCAAGTTTTGATTTTCATATAACTACGTAATTGTTTATTAATATTTACTCAGTTCGGATTACAGTGTACCTATCTCGTGTACCCTTGTCCATTGAATGTATTCACGAAAATGTTGCATTCTCCATTAAAAATTAATTCAATAATATTGACAAGTTCTTTGAACTCGCGAAAAAATATTTCTGTATTAAATAATTTCGTGATAAACATTCTAACAATAATGAATTCTATTGAAACAATATAATAGGGAACTTATGAAGCATATATCTATGCTTCAAAAGTTCCCTAAACTTAAAAAAAAGAATAAATATATTCTTCAAAAGTTCCCTAAATATCATGAGTCATAATGTTATGTGACGAATTGGATTAAACGAGTTTCAGTTGCATGTACGGTTCGTAATGTTCAACAAATATTTCTTATTATAATAGTTCATGACAACGCTTGTGTTTACTTGAAATAATTAGTATCATTTGAATCGTAATAATACGTAGAACCTCAGTTTCATAGGGAACACGAAACTTCAGTTAATTTTGACTGATATAGCATGAGACGTAATAGCGTGCATGGCATAGCTTCTGTTGTAATTGTAACTACGTAATGGGTACACCAATGCATGAGCAAAAGGGCTTTATCTACAATTGAACCTGGAAAGGTAGAGTAATAATTTCGTGGCGTTGTGTAAAGTACGCAGATATTGAGAAACCTTTTGAACGCACGTGCTTACGTGTACTCGTATACTGTAACAAACAACCGTGCAATATAGGATAAATACTTGCTGTATTATTACATCAGCAGCATATATATAATATATGCTGTAACAAGCACATACAATATGTAATGACATATATAATAACGGCATATACCATATATTGTATATGCTGTAATAAGATTTCATGGAAGCTATGTTTCATTACAAAAAGTGTCTTACGAATCCATACGAATTCATTCTTGGAAAGGCTGCATTTACTTTCTCTTCTCCCTACTTATCTGCACACGACTTTTACAATGCTATGCATATTGCATTGTTTAATCAAGCAAAACCTTCAAGAATTAGGTTTCATCACTCAACAGGAGAGCCATTCCCTAGAAGTACTTACGTGTTCTCTCTTAATTGCGATAAAATAGAAGAATCGTCCCGGTGACTTTAAGTACGGTGACAAACGCTATGAGCAGAATAGCCACCACGGACACAGAGTTTGGTGTAGTATTGACTGTCTCTGAAGAGCTAACGATAACTTGGCCAGTCCATGCTCTCAGGAAAATAGCTGCTGTTCAGCTGAGCTCACCTCTCGCCTTGGGCGTACAGAACACAGTCGTGGGATAAGAGGTTACTTTTAAGGACATAAAATACGTACAGCCGTATACCTCGTTTACGTCCTCGCGTATTTTTCTCCTTACGGGACCATCCCGAGTCCATCGTAAAGCCTTACGATCCTTACGTTCGATATCCGGAATACAGCCGGAGCTGTTATATCCCCAAGCTTCATCTCTGCTTCGTGAAGAGCCTCCCCCATCTCAGGGGCACCACCCTTCCTACCATCTCGCGTGTTTCACGTAGATAGGGATATTATGCTCGAGCACTTAGTAGCTGGTTCTCTCTCTCTCTCTCTCTCTCTCTCTCTCTCTCTCTCTCTCTCTCTCTCTCTCTCTCTCTCTCTCTCTTTTCTCTTGAGCCTAGCCTCGGTCTCGTGGGCCACGACAATATATTCGATATTGGAAGATCCTCATTTTCCTATTTTTCTTTTTACATTTTCCTCATCGTTTCTTTGTTGCTTCACGTGACGTTCTCTGGTGACTCCTTCTTCCGGCTGGATTATAATTAATGTCGCGTTTCTGGATGCTATCGTTCTCCTTCGTTCTCTCGAGATGTTCCTGTTGAGCTCAGTGAGTCCACGAATACAGCCGGAAAGTTGCAGGCTCATCTGAAGGAGGGAGGGGCTGAAAAGATTCCCAAAGATTTTTCCTACGAATTCACGGGTCAATGATCTTTGGTGGCTTACAAGTCGGTGATAAAATAGTATATTGATATTGAAAAAGCTTTTTATAGAACATGGCGAATGCCGGAGTTGCAAAAGCATCGTAAAAAGTGTATCAGCATACATAAAGAAATATAGCTTTCGTAATACAAGGTAAAAAAAATTATATGAAAATGTATTTCAGTCCATTAGGGATTCACGAGAAGAGCGAGGGAGATGGATCTACGACTTATATATTTCGTTATTTTATTTCGTTCGCCTCGTATTAAATGCTTTCTCGTTTCGTCGTCCAAATGAATTTAAATAGGAGACGTTGGAAAATGTTGAAAAATATGAGCTCCGTGTACAATTTACAATGGGGTAGTAACAAAAGCTCGAAAACTCGCTTTCTCTTGATTTTACCCTTAAATTTGACAAATTAACGTCGAGGGAGGAGTAATCTCGGGTCGCCCAAGATCGTCGGACTTGATAAACGTGTCGGATAACAGATGGGGTGAGGTCGAAGGAGGGATAAGGAACGGCGAAGGGGTTCTCTCAGTGGAGAATGAGGGCGCCGCTCGGGCGAGGCACATCCGGGACCAGGATAAGCAGCATTAAATATAAACAGGAGTCGAGCAGGGTGGCGAGAAAGCCAGCCCCTGTCTTCGATATAACTCGTCCTGCATTACTTCATGAGACGTAGGAGTAGCAGCGCACAACATCGACATTCATCTTCTATGGTATAAGAGACTTTTCTTCCGGCATCAGCATGTAAAGGGTCGTACCTTTCAACTTTTCTATGCAGCGTAGTCAACTACTTTGTTTCACTATGTCGCCTTGAGGATATATACTTGTGGATGTAAACTGCACTTTTTAGAGACCGAAAAATTCTTAGGGCAGCTTGGGCTCAAATTTTTAAGAAAGGGACAGATTGGTACCGCAAGTCACCGGGCAATACAACTATAAAGGATGATAGAAATTAACTTCTTCTGATTTTTCATAAGAGGCGTTCTCTGTCAATTCGGACATTTTTTTCTGACCTACTCAGACTATTATTTCTCATAATTATTCAGATTTCGTTATTACTTGAAAAACGTAGAAATTTAATTGTTTTTCAACTGTTTATACCTTGAAAAGCAAAAATCGCACAACAAATGTATACATTTATAAGGTAAAAAATATATTTTTGATAAAATTGAGAGACAATGCCTTATTTATATAAAAAGAAAATAATGCAATGAGATAATTCAGTAATTATTGAAAAACGCTATTAATTAAAATAATACGATTTATTTGTGAGAAGAAATTAATACAAGAACATTATGGTGGAAGGGCTAAAAAAAATTGAAGTAAATCGATAAAAAAACATAAATGAAGATTGTACCTCAGAAGCGAGCTCACGATGACGCCCAACGTGAAATATAAAATGTATTAAAATTTAGAAAACTTGTCAATTCTGGGCGACAAATGTTTATTTATTCTCTTAATGTTTAGCTCAATGTGTTTTTTTTTTCAATTTAGTTTCACGTTGTCTCGTTATCTAATTCTCGTTGATAAATCCGATAGCCAATTTTTAAATATACTTTAGTATTCTTCGGTGACCCACAAGCAACTTTATTTTTCATTCACGGATTGTAATTACAAACATCCTTCAATGGTTAAAGCATAATACATTTGTAATGATAACATTTTGTTGTTATCCGATCATGCTGCAGTGAAAAAATAAAGAAAGATAAGAGCAAAGAGCAAGGTCGAGAGAGTGTGAGAAAGCAGGAGAACGTTTATGAGCGTCGCGAGTGGTGCGGTGACCCAGTAGAGTCGTTGCGTGAGTGTTGGTGCTATTCTATACGACGTAAAAGCATACAGTGGCTACTCCGTCATGCTACAGTGCGCTATGTAGCAAATGTATTGCTTCTTGTGCAGCCCGGGCTAAGTAAAGAAGTCTGCGGGGACCAAGGGGACCCTGTTCGCTAGCCCGTTGAATATTTAATTCAGTTCGTGGGACGATGGTAGGAGGATTCCTTTAAAACGCGCATTTTATGAATGATTAAGCAACGAGAGTCTCTGGCACACGAAGGTGTGCCCTTCGCTTCACTTCGAAGAGGCATGGGGTTTTCATCGGTTGCATCGTCGCCGCGAGAAAGCCTTGGATGCTCCGAGGGTTAAGACGAGCCTCTTCAAGATTCAAGTGTACACATTACACCTGTGCTGGAGTCGCTTTTACCGTTACCTTTAAAAATAACAACGAATAGTCATCTAACACTAGAGGCAAAGGGATTTTTAATCTTAAGCAGGGAATTGTCATTTTAATTATTATATCAGTTAATTATCTTTATTCTGACATGTGGATTAGTACTTAAATAATAATAATAAATAAATAATTCGAATAAAAGTAGTGGAAATAATATTGAATATGGATGAATAATATATAAAAAAAAAGATTCAATACTTAATATTGTGTCAGGAGGCAGAATAGAGACGAAGAGGGTGAGAAACCCTTGCATCGTACACCTCTTACGGTCAGACTGTTCGTTTTATCAGAAAATGTGTAATCTTGTGTAGCGCTGGGCCCTTTGCTACTTTCATTAAGGTGGTCCTTTCATGAGAATCATTATTAGCTGGGTACCTGAATTTGATACGTGTTAAATAAAGAATAATGCGAAGCATGTATTTTCAATATAAGTGTAACGTTATATTTAAAACATGAGTGAACATTGGTTTTTAAGAGATTTTATTTTTATCGCAAATACTGAAATTTTTATCAAATCAAACTATTGGTTATGAATGAAGGTATACATAAAGCATTATTAAACTTTATATCAAAACTATGATTAGGTGACACATTTTTCTGGTCTCTGAATCTTTCTTCAGCAGAGTCTAAGTAAGAGATTCATTTTCAACTGAAAAACCTTACCTCGGGTCGCTCCTTCCTCGTGAAGATGGGTCCAGTGCTGCTGTTCCTGTTGATCGCGAAGTTTTATCTTTAAAGTAAACGGACACCTTGGTCAGTATATACATAGAGTGTGGTAGACCAGAGTCAGAGTCACCGATCAGGCTATGCGAGACATATATATTCTGCTCTATGATCTACGATCGAATAGAATAAATAAGAAGTAAACTCGAGGCTTTCTATTTCAGATTACAAGTCCACTGATATTGCGACTGAATTTCAATCTCTCTATCCTGCGGTGTGCACTGTACTTTCTCCTTCTAAGTCGTTCGTTAAATCTTGGACCTTCCGCTTTGACGCTTTCTCACAGGATTAATTAATACATAGGTATGTATGACGTATTCCACGTTAAATCAACCCGATCGAAAATCCAATATTTAAGAAATTATTTAATCGAATTAAGAAAAATCGATTGTCTCCAACAGTGACAATGTAGTAATTTTGTGTTAAACAAAAGAATGAAAATTGTTATCATTTTTATTATGATGTCCAAAATACCTATAGGTGACATCTCGCCTGACATTCGCTATACCTATCCACATAGAAACCAAGAACTCGGGAAGCCTGTGGGTATCTTCTCGCGCCAGCCACGTAATATACCAACGGGAGTAATATATCATCGATTGTTTTCGCGAGCGCCAAGACCCCGTAAGAGATAAGGGTGGCTCCGGGCGACGATATATTCGCGATGCGAAGAGCGAGCTCCTCGTGCACCTCGGCCTTACCCGTTCCCTCGCTTATATACACTCGACTGGTGTGCAAAGCCACGGCCGCCATGGCTAACCTTGCCGAGCTAAGAAGAAGCACGTTAGCGAAGGACGGAATTGAAAAAAGGAAGAAAAGGGAGAATGGGAGCTGAGAATGACCTATCAGAAAGAAAACCAAAGAATACGAAGGAAAGAGAGAATACCAAGGGTGTTGGATGTCATAAAGAGTCTCGCGTTAATCTGGTGGTTACATATAGGCCGTAGATGATTTTACGCTAGAAGAAACCACGTTACGCATATACAGGGTGGGACGTTAAAAGTGTTACGGAGTAGTAGTACTCAAACTATTGATGATATCCAAAGAAGTTTCAGGTGAAGATTGTATTGTTCGAGAAGGACGTCATACGAGACTATTGTAATATTTTTTCTGTAGAGGCGCTAAAGCTACGCTAAGGTCAACTCCACATTTTTTAATCGAACCTTCTATTTTTGTTTTCATGACATCATTACTGACGTTGAAACGAGTTCAGTGACGAAACATTGGAAATAAAAATTTTCAAATAAATTTTAATGAATTATAAATTATAAATAAAAAATAATATTTAGATATAATTTTTATTTATTTCGATACCCATGATCGTCATTATCGTTTACATCGGTAGAAAGTACGGATTTTCTGTCTACGTATCAATTAATCACTCGGTAACTTCTAATATGAGTGTAATTTTTTTACTACTTTCATTATTTACGTGACTAGAATGACCTTTTATCGTAAGTCACTGAACTCGTCTCAACGTCAGTAATGATGTCATGAAAAGCAAAAACATGGTTCGATTTAAAAAAATGGAGACGGCCTTCTCGATCAATACAAAGTTAAACTGTAACTTTTTTAGATATCACCAATAGTTTCAGTGCTATTGCTCCGTACCACTTTAAATGCCCCACCCTGTATAGGGCTGACCGGTATAAGATGAGAAGACTATTAAGTCAAAGTACGAAAGGTAAGTTGAATATTTTCAAGGGCGTACACTAACATTTTAGTAGGAAATAATTGAATTTGCAACATTTAAAGAACATGGAAATTTTATTTAAATTTTATAATCATGGGTTTCGGTATTAGTATCCTCACTAGACGATCGTCGTATATTATGCTCTGCAAAGACAAGGACAATGACAAGAATAATAATACAAAATTATTTAAACTATTTATTTGAAATTTGAATTATTTAAGCAGGCAACTAATTTTACGCTGGCTAATCTACTTTTCTACATGAAAATATATCATTGGTCGAGCAATGGTTACAATTCAATCCGAATGGTGCAATAAATGGTGCGTTGATCTCAACTATTGCTTTCGGATGGTGTGAACGGTGAATCATTAACACTTTTAATAGTAACCTTTCGTCTTTTAACGCTTTGAGAATGGTAATTCATTTCGAGCGTTATCACTGATCAATTGTGATTGTTTGAAGTTACGTTTGAATCAACCAAGGAAGTCTGGTACTACTCCAATAGTAATGATTTGAAGCATTACCATAGTTAATGGTTCCATAATTAATTTGTTAATATATTTATTAGAAAATTTATAATTCAACGACGTCGAACTCCCCGAGTTTTGAGCATCATCCAAATCAAATCAGTCTGTTATCCCTGTAGATATTATCCTCAATTCAATTATATGGAATTAAAGTAAAAGAAATGTATGTAATCGACTTGATGAAGTGGACAACGTGCTCGTAGTTAGGTAGTTATGTAGTTAAGTACGCAGTTAAGTCGGTCTTAGGTGCGGATCCCGTAAACATAACTTCTTGAAGGGCGTCACGAAGAAATCGTATTAGTGTTCGAATTACTTAAATTTTTTTTTCCATATCAATAAAATTATATTATAAATATCACTGGAGAACGACCCGTAGTAAAATATACTTTTTAAAATTAATCATTAATTCTTATATTGATTACACCATAATAAACAATGTAATAATCACTATTGACTAAATGAAGCGTCACCATTCAACCAACGAATGTTTCCCACGATCGTCCGAGGATTTTATTTTTCAGTGGTGATTAATGATACATTTTCATGAGGTTCGTCCCGGTCACCGTTAAAGTTTGACCTGGACCAACCTGTATATTACTACATACCTACCGATAATAGGAAATTGGTATGCTACCGTTGGCTACGCGGTGATTGGCAGAGGCTACCACGGCATTCCTAATCGGAGTTAGCAGCTAGCCCCTCTGCCATTTACCCCTCCGCAGCTTCAACCGAGGCGTTCTCTCTCTCTCACCCTCTCATTACCATCGCTCGAGTGCTTTCGTATCCTTCCGGCAACGTTTCAGCATAGTGAGGGAATTTTATCCCCCTGGATTGTCCCGGGCTTACGCGTTCTATATCTCTCCCTCTCTCCCTAACCCCCATCTCTTCCCCCTCTCTCGTTGTGCTCATTCGAAAAACTAGCGGCGCACCTGACCCAACTACGACCTCGACTATGGCATCAAGCACACGGTTTTCCCGATAAAGGGGACGACAGGGATATTCTTCTCGGCGCTATTAATCCTCGTGCATCACAGCTTCTACCGCCTCCGACAATTTATCTATCTTTCTCGCTTTCTTTTACATTTTGTTTTTATGATTCTGTTTTTCGTTTTTTTTTTACGTTATCGTTGTAGCTTACCAGCCTTATGGATTCCATTCTCCTTGGTACGCATACCGTATACTATATATATATATATATATCTGCTGAACGCTACACAAATGACATATATTCCAGTCACGTCTCCGCGCGATATATTAATTTTGAATAACGAGAATTACACGCGACAAAAATATTCATACAGACTCGTAGTCGTCACGTGATTACTTTACTCTGGGTCGCCTACATATGATGGATATGGTACGCATCAACTTGGAATAGAAGATTAAAAAATATATATCTCGAAGCATGAATTCAAAAGAAGATAGAAATTCCATTGCGAAAAAGGGGAGGATAACGATTTCTTAAATTAATCGTTTTTAGATTTTTAATAATTTCATTATTTATTTATCGTTGTCACAGGTTTTCTTATATATTCATCTGTTTGTTAAGGAACTACCGTTGTTACTCGTCAGTTATTTGTTGTCTATTATTTGTTAGTACTAACAGAAGCAATCGATAATAGTTTTTCTGCTCTTTTTTAACTGATTTTTGGATGTATAATTTGCCAGACTATTTCTTTATGCTATATTTTACCTGAGTTGAACTTTTCAAATTTTTCCTTCGGAACGCTCAACAATAGCAACCTTTATACGACCTGTTGACGACAATGGTTACATTTACGCGGTGAGCTCGCCACTACAGGTTGGATGTGACGTTGTTGCGTCGCGACCGATCAGGCGACTGGCTAACAAGGGGTTCTCGGATTATTGCGTGTCTGTTTGCGTTATTGCCCCCATATACGTCCGCCCTCTTCCCCTTCCGAGTCTTGGTTACCCCCGTTTATCGCGCCTCACCGACGTCTCGACCCCCCTCGAACTGCTGGAGTACGCGCGAATGCACCCCTGCTGTCACGCCCCTGTCATTAATTTTAATTCTGACTCGTTCGTTACAATTTTCAGAATTACTTGGTACGGTGAACGGCGAGCCTATCATCTCTCTCAGTCTTTCTTCTGCGCTAAGCAGAGATGACGACACCGATTAATATTTCAAGTTAACTCTCCCTCACCGCTCTTTGCGTGCGCAGATCCTGTTGACGAATTTCTCGAAACAGGTATGTGCTTCGCGTTTTTCATCCCTTCGGCAATTTTTTATTGACTGATCCACGTTATGGGAAAAAAATCCTTCCGGATAGCCAATTGAGTTTTGACAATTATCCTATTCTTGTGAAGCACGATCGTTTATTCGATTAACAAAATTGTTATTTTACATCCTTGCATCAGAAGCATCCAATGCTGATATTTCCTTCTCTCCGCAGGATGAGTGATACTTCTTTACTGGATCGTTTTTCCCTCCCGGTTCCTACCATCCTCGTTTTATTTTCGGAGGAAGAGAAATGAAGGTAGCGAGCATCAGCACGTGCAGCACATGGTCACCTCTGCGAAATGTCCGCCGTAACAACAGCAATTTTTCGCGTGAATATAAACGCCGGTACGCGCCACCCTTGAATCGCGCTTAGAATCAGTATTCAGAGGGGATTGGCGTCGAGAGTACCCGAAGATTCGAGCAATAACAGCAGTTCTCGTGGGCTCGCGAGTTGGAAGGATGAGAGAAGGGAGTTTAAAATTTCCCCGGAGAGGGTCGATCCGTTGGGGGTTACTGGGAATGAGCATTGTTCACGATCACAGCGTTGCGGTACCTTTACCTAGGAGCCTAAAAGTCAAAGCCGGTCCGATGAACCCTAGAATTGATTCGGAAAACGCCGGAAAACGCGGAAAGAGGATCGCTGCACCCTGTACGCTCGTCGGCCCTTTGCGACATTATATATATCGAATATATGTTGCGCAGTGATTTGCATTATCAGAAAAGGTTGATGATTATTCGTTGATATTGCATTTCTTTCTATTCAACAGCTGTCATATTCCAACCACTGGTAAGTTGACGCAACTGGTTTATTTTCATTACATTGATATATGTCATACATAGATAGATAACGCGTGTTACGTGCTTTGCCAATCGATTTTCTTTATACGTATGTTTGTGTAATTGCAAAGCCAGTCATCACCTGTACCTATTTTTAATCCACGCGACTATTTTTATAGTTACTATAATTATCTTTAATTGTTTTCACTTTAAAAATAGTCACGTGGACAGTTAGCAGTGTAACGACGAAACAATCCTGTCGTTTATTTTAAACGCGTCGATATACATTCATTGACCGCTACACTGCGAGGTAAATGGTCGACTCTCTGACGTAAATTGTAACATGTTTAACGCGTTACTGGTTGACATTCATATTTATCCAGTTGAATATACCCAATAAGTCCCTGCTCATCTTTTTAAATAATAACAAACGGTTGACTGTCAGGTGCATCATCGAAACTTGAGTGACAGTATTTCACAGGATCTCCCATGTATCTTAGAGCAACTTTCGCAATTGAAATCAAGTGGTTGATATTCAAATTACTCTCCCGTTGTCATTGATTTTGTTTTCTAACTTGTCTGAAGTTGTATATCAATGCGTCAGCCGTACCAAGCGATGCGCAAAGCTATAATTATACACTGCAACACTGTCAATTTATGTCTTTCAGATACGAAAAATTCTGTTTGTCAGTACACGATGAAGGCAAACAACCTTTTTGAGATCGACTGCACTTCGTGTAACTGAAGAATAGCCGGCCGCTCGTACAAATCGTTGCCCGATGCTTACTAATGCATTCTATATTCGAATTACGTGAAAATCAATAGTTTAGTTAGAACCATAGAAATGCTCTAAATGGGTGCTTGATAGTTTGGATGCAAGAAAGGATTAAGAGCTACGAAAGAAAAGCGATCCGAAAGGTGTTCAACAATAAGAAAAAACTAATATTACATAACAATTAACATAATAAATTAACATAACATCAATGTCCAACAGAAAATGCTTAAGTTAAAGTTCATAAGCTTGTAAATGTAAGCAGGAACTAGAGTGACAGTAGAATTCGAATGAACTCTTTGATGATTGCCCGGGAATAGGATTATTTCGAGAAACTAATTAATTATGGATTTGGAACGAATGTGTGGAGAAGAGAAGCGTGAATGCATCATAGAAAATACGCGCAGACATAAACAAAAAAGAAAAGGATGATATTCTACTATTTATTCAGGCACATAGGAGAATAATGTAGAATTTTTTTTCTCATACCCTTTAAACGTAATTTGATTCTACTGGCAGGGTACGAAGGGCAAGCGCACCCTCGAGCTCCACAACCCTTTTTCATTTGGTTCACTCCTAATTCATCAGCGTTCCAATCCGCGCGTACATTCGCCTCCTTCGGAAAATGTACGTCCACGTTGTTGAATAGCCGGACGCTTTCATCTGGTCCGGTGGTCGCGACTATGAAGGTGGAGTCGTCAGGAATAAAATTAAACCGAGGAAAATGATTAAAACATGTATTGTAGCCCTGGAAGAGCAGAGCCCATGGCTTGCCATGTAAATATGGGTAATATAAAACCTTCGCTGTGTGGATAGATATAAAATTATAGAATAATTCGAGGAGGGATAGCCATAGTATTTTCATTGGTGTAGAGATTATTGATTTAATTATTTTAATATACTACAGCCGGTGAGTTCACACACCAGACCATCATGATACAGTTACTTGCTATCCGGTTTCGCCGGTCGAATTTCATTAAGTATAACAAATTGAGAACATCAACAACAGAATCAACAATAGAAAAATAAGACCGGAGAAACGGATCACCATTAACAACATATGCGCTCGCTGATTACCGCTCGCCTCAACACGGAGTCGGAACACTTTAGGCTCGACCACATGACAATGGATTATTAATAAAATATATCTGAAGAGGGCCCCGAGCAAAGGGTCGAAACGTAAGGCATTTACAAAATCCAAGATCGTTAATTTCCGAAGTTTCTTTTAACCTATCATTCACGCAATCATCGAACCATCACATCGGTAATAATTGATTCCCTGTAGAGTATTATATATCAATGTGTAAACAAATAACGCATAAATCAGTATGTGATGAAATTTTCCCGATAATGCCAGACCTTAGGCATTCGACGGATTGAGCACTGGACGAACTTACCTATTTGACGAAGATAGGAGTCGCGAATAATCAGAATGTAGCTGAAACGAGCTTGCCCCGCACACTTTCGGATATCATTTAATGATTACAAACGTACGTGGCCATCGCATCTGGAATCTCATTGATATTCAGAATGATCACAAGAAACACGAGATGTATCCAATTTTACAGAGAATATGGTATATACGAATACTGTCATAATGAATTATGGCGTGCTTATAGTGTAAAAGTTATCTATGCGCTATGTGATATGTTCCAGAGCTAATTACGCCCTGAAGAAGGTAAAAGTTAATTCTAGGAGATATTCCCACGAAGGTACGATTACCAATCGCTGTAACTTATTTCTTTTCGCATGGAGTTTCAATTGTACAGTTTTGTTGCTTAGTATAAAAAAAATTAGTCATATTGTTACAATTTTGTGGACACGGTTTCTAATTAATCTACATAAAGTTTTACGATCTAGTGATTTAGTGATCGTGAAACTTTCTGTCGATTAATTAGAAACCGTGTCCACCAAATTGTAACAATATGACTAATTTTTATTCTTCAGTAAATGATCATCATTGTTTCACCATTAACATCGAGTCAAATAGATTTTGGATCATAATATATTTAGTAATAATGGAAATACACTTTTCTGTCATTATCGTAATTCGTAAAAAAATCCTTAATTCCTTTTCCGTAATTTCTCTTTCATAATTGGTTTAAGTTCCCAGTAATAATTGTGGCTTTGAATTTTATTATTAACATTTGAGGTGAATTTATCATTTATCACAAAAACCGTTCATTTTTTTTTTTAATTTCGTTACTTTTAATTCCAATGTAATACGACACATGGTCGGTTGCACAGATTTTTATTGAAATTCTTGTTACTAGTGCGTTTCTATTCGTTGTTTGTTATACATTCACCATATATAAAAAGAGTAATTAAACCGACTAACACGGAAATTGTAGGGACAACGTGCGGTGTGTGGCGTACCGCCAATATTTTCGAAAACGTGTTGGAAAGGAAAAGCATGGAGATTCAGGTATCTACCTATACATCTATGTATAGCGGAAAAGCCGAGTAAACTGCTGTGGTCGATAGTGTCGTAAAGTTTCATTTTATAGCCCGTCATCCCATAGACAGTGGCCTTACACGAGAGTGGCCTCACATAACTATCATCTCGTAACCGGTCACATTTTCACGCCATCGTTAAGGCCACGTTTTTCTCCCCATCGTATACCCAATATAACGGATTCAATCAATATTATGTTACTCCACATTACAAACAAAACATTTACGGAAGAATATCCCATTTTATACACTTAAAAAGAGTTTATTCACTATAACTATGTGTTACAAAATGTATTAACGGTAAATAAATATTAGTATTTTCATAACGTTTGTAGCTTGGAAATACGAGCGACGATTGTGCTGTGTAAAAACGACAGGCTAGTGCCGTGTAAAAAGTGAGCATTGTGCAAATGCTTGTAACAAGTGTGAAAGGGGCCGAGTAATTAAAAAATTATAAAAATAAAATAGCAACTGCACGTATGAATTCTTGCAATTTGATCGAAAACGTTACTTCAAAAGAATGAAAAAATAAAATATTTTCATAAGTAAAATATTGTCTTTGTATCCAGTTCAATGTTGCAATATTATTTTTTATTTTCAACTTGTACTCTTCAAGTTCCATCGATGGAACAAAATGGCTTTGCGACGTTCTCTTTGCAAGAAAGCTCTGTCCGGTCTGAGTATAGGAATAATAAAAACAATTACTGGGTAAAGAAAAATTAACTTTAAAAGCGTATGTGTCTTATGTCTGTTATTTTTTATGGATTCAACAGCGCCGCTATCTGTAATTCATCTTTTCAAAATTGACCACTTATACGTTCACGTTACTCTCCCTTCTGTATTTGCATTTTGCGAATTTCACTGAGGTGCACCAGCGTGTAGAGGATAATGAGGAAATATTTCTTCAATTAAAGCTCCCAGCCCGGGTTGATTTTCCTCGGGAGAAGAGGTGTTGATGCTGATTAAAATTTTCCAACACAGCTGCCTGTTACGCTCTTCATTCTTATTCTCTTTTATTCCGCTCGTTCGATAGCGTTACAGTTAAGGATGTACCATGATTATAATCATAATTATGTTTTTCGGTTTTCTATATTTAGTAACAATGTCATGCAGAAAATTATTTTCTTCAAAACGTATCATCATGGAGTCACATGGAAAGGAGGAGTCACATATACGTTCCAAGATTTTCTTACTTTATATTGTTAAATTCTTTAGTGTCTTGCGTGCCGTGCCTGGCACGTTTGATTTGAATGTATTTTTTTACTTTATTGTTACCTTAAATAACTTTCGGTGAAGGTAACCGATCCAATAAACAAAACATTTCTAAAGTAATACGATAGTACCGTGAAGATCGCAAAATAAATAATTAGCCTATCGTTATTGCAAAGAAAAAAAACGCTTTTTGTTTTTTTTTTCTACAATTTTTGTCTTTAAGGAGGTATCTGTGATTATCGGTTTACAAAATGAAATCATAAAATTAATGTATACCGGAGATCGAGATATTATAGAGCAGCTTGAAAAAGCAGAATATGTTTAAGCGTCTAAAAACGTAAATATTTCAGATTAAAATAAGCCTTTTTTAACATGGTTTTTTTATGGCAGACGTGGGTAACAAACGCTGCTTATTATATGCTTTAAAGTAGGAGATCAGCAAGAAAGAATCATTGAAAGTGATAGCTTAATCTTTAGGGAATCGTTAAAAACAAAAAAAGTATGCATTACCGTAAAAAAACATTTAAAAATTCAGTTGAAATGAACTAGAACGAGTAGAACAGGCGCAAGTAACGTGTCAACACAGCACACTCTGAGAGGAGAATCGCGGAACGGCAGAACAAACATAACATTTTCACAAATGAATTTGTCCAGAGCGGAAATACCAAGAATGTTTGAAAGAATTTTCGTGTTGTTTGAAACTCATAGTATTTAGTTATTTACTACATAGCACAATAGCCGAACAAGTGTCGAGGCAATTCGTAGAAGAAAAAAATTGGAAATAAATAACATATTTTGTCGACACTCTGCACAGTATCAAGAGGAATAATATAAAGCGATGTGCAATATAAATTTCATTTTTTCTTATCCATTGGAAATTGTTCAGAATAGTACGTCAGTTTGCTAATCTTACCCGCAGATGCCTCCTTAAGGTATTCTTTGCACGAAGTCGAAGCCGGTAGAATTGTCTCATTCTACGGTATAATGAAGTTAGAACATACATCATTCCGCCGGAAAAATATTGAGACAATTCACCGAGTTTTTAAAGAAAAATTAAGACTTTGAAAATAGGTTAATTAATACGTGACTTTTTGGAGAAGGTCGGCTCTCGACGTTTCAATATAATAATTCGCGAACTAAACTATGGGAGATGTTTAATGTCAACTACCCTATGCATTCGAATAACTCCATAGATACCATGGCGCCGATAAAAATGTAGAGTCAACGAGTGTTTAAACAAGATATTTACGTTAGAATTTGGTAAAATGGGGCTTGGAGACAACTTTTCGTAAGCGCGATCTGGAGGGTTACGTTTGGCAACGCTGCAAGCTGCGCGCTCGCGGGTTCACATCAGCTTTTTGCTATTGACACCGGTTACACCACGCACATACATGAGGTGTGTTAAGAAAATTACGAGAATTTTGTAATCTCACGTGTTGTATTAGCCCGATTCGCGCGAGTATTTTCATTGTTGTGTTGGTAAATTTGTCTGAAAAGTTGCTGTACTGTGTTAGCTATATTGGATATTTAGTCTATTGTCAGCTGTCAAAACGGTCACATGTGTTTTGGTAGGATCGACGATTTTGAAAATGAATCAGAGAATAAATTTTGCTGTAAGAATGGAATAAAGTGCAGCAAAGTTTTCGAAATGTTAAATATTGCTTTTCGTGAGTCTGCTATGAGTCAAACAGGGTTTACGAGTGATATAATCGATGAAAACGTGGAAAAAGTGAAAGAAATTATTACGAATGATCGCCGAATCACAATCAGTAGCTGATGATGAGGCATATCAATTGGCTCATGCCATGACATTTTTTCGAAGGTTTTGGGTTGAAACGAGTGGCAGCAAAATTGTTAAAAAATTGTTGAATTTCGAACAAAAAAAGTAGCGAATGGAAGTTGCTCATGTCCTGAGCCTCAGGAGTCGCTAAATGAAGTCAACAACAATGCAGAACTACCGAAACATGTCAAAACAGGTGATGAAACATGGGCGCACGGATATGTCGTCGAAATTAAGGCTCAATCGTCCCAGTGGAGGTGTTCTGGATCGATTTTAACGACATAGTGCACCATGAGTTCTTGCCACAAAATCAAACGGTCAATAAGAAGTAATACTTACAAGTTCAACGCCGTTTGCGTAAAGCAATCCGATAAAAACGCCCGGATTTGTGGTGAAACAATTCATGGCTTGTACACCACGATAATGCATTTGCTTACACTTCATTGCTTGCTCGAGATTTTTTGGTCATAAACAACACTGTAATGATATCCCAGCCACCATATTCGCCAGACATGGCTCCTTGTGACTTTTTCTATTCCCAAAAATAAAGAGAACTTTGAAGCACTGTCGTTATATATATATATATATATATGACACAACACGAATCACCAATCACAAGTCATATGATGACCTATAAATGTATTGAGTGTATTTATAATACAACGTTGATACACGTATACACGATGCAGGGCTGTATGGCCATGGTATCTTGAGAGGTACCAGTTCAGCGTTGCCATATAGTTCTCGCAGCCAAATGGCCAAAACGAATATATGAATTCGAAAATTTATACAAAACTCGACGAATTTTTTATTCTTGTTGATTGTTGCGTACAATAGTAGGTCCTAACGTTGTTTTACGTGGCTCCAGAGCTTTATATTCGAATTTTTGTGGGGGCCCTGCTTAAGCTCCTACAAAATACGCTCTTCCATGAAAGGAATACCTTAAATCGTATATAAAAGTGATTAGATATGCAGTAACATTTTTTGTGCGGAAAAGTAGTGGTCGTACTTGAAAGATGTGAAGAAGTCGAAAAAAATTCGAGATGTCACATTAAATAATAAAACATTATAGTTGTTTTCTATATGTAACAAATAGCTAAGCAATTTTATTCACAATTATCATCTGAATGCCAATACTTATGGAATGAACCCATGGAGTATGTTTATACAAAAATGAAGAAAAGTAAAAGTTGTGTCAGATAAAGTTTTAAGAAAAATGGGGTCCTACTGGATAGCGAAATTTTAATGATTTTAATCTCAAATATCTCGATAACTAAACGTCAGATATTTTTTCACATCTCTACGACCGATGATAATTTATTTACCAAAAACATACAAAAAATTTAGCCTTTTATCTTTCATTCAGCCAAATAACTGAATATTCTTAATTCGACGCAAGTACAACGAAAGTTATGGTACATTGCGAGATCGATGGTGAGGCGGAACACGTCACGACCTTACGGGGAATAGCAAACGACAGTCCTACGTTGACTATCGCGTCCCAGCAAGGAAAATGATTAACGACCTTACGCCGGTATAATATCTCCGGCGTAAGCGGAGCCGATATAAAGAGGCACACGTCGCGTGTGAGCTAATTTTCAAATTTCCTTGACGGAAAAAGCTTTTTGACACCACACCGCACAAGACGCATAGAGCGAAACCGACATAAAACCGCGACTGAAGGATATTGTACATCCGCTTCTAAAACTCCATCGAACGCGGGGTCGGAAAGATTACCAGAAAATGTCCTAACTGATCGAATCAAGTCTGACGAGTCATACCGGATTTTATTATTTACTTTCACAATAACGTCGTTATTGCGACAAGAGTATTTTTCGTGTCAATCAAATATCGGATCAATATCACGTATCATGTAAATCATGTAACCCCCGGGGTTTCGTTAGAAGAGTTCACTACGATTATGAAGATGATTGAATTTTCCGTACGATAAATCGAATTGCTTGATAAAACATATTTTCGAAACTTTTATCAATTGATTTTATGAGCCCGGTGAAAGGAGCTAGAATGTGGGGGAACGGCGAGTCTGTCACCATGCGCGAAAGTGGAGAAATCGAGAAACGAAGAAGGGTTAAGAACAAATGCTTTTTACCATAATATTTGAAATATCGGCGAATTGTCGCGTGGTAATAATTGAATATGGTAGATTTGATGGTAAATAAGTAAACTGCAGATTTGCAAATGTCTTAAATCGTGCATACACACGAAAAAATAAGTTATTAACATACGAAGAAATTTAATTGTTAATAACGAAGCCGCTTAATAAGTCGGCAAATAATAGCAGATTCGTTAAATATACTCTTCCAGAATGTTACAATAATTTCTATAAAAAGCGTCATTATAGCGCTGTTACATCTGTCGAAGCACGGAATCATGATGCATTAACAAAGGTAAAAAAGTCCTTAAAAACGAGTTTGTCGATTGCCGTGTCCCTCCGAATAAATAATGCACGTCAAAGGGGATAATTTCAATTAATATGATAGTTAGTCGTGTGGATCCATTACAACATATAATGCCTCGACCCGCACTTGATAATAAATTCGTGTTGACCCCGACAATCGAGGTCCGGGACTTGCTGGCTCGAAGCTTCCCGTACCACTGATAGTGGTGAGGCAATAGTTGTACCGTGTGGATCGGGTGTAGCGCCCGTACACGAAACCATTTCGGAGGACCATAAAAACGCAGCGGGGGTTGTCGCGCGAGCGAGTTACCATTAATGTGTATACGCGATATATATTCCACTGTACCAAACAGTGTTGGAGAGTCTGGCTGGTTGCTGGCTGGTTGCCTCGACCTGGCCTTTCCGAGTCGAGTCTATCGTCTTCTTCCTCCACCGCACTTTCCCTCTCGTCCACCCTCTCTTGCCTATCGTTTATTAATTAACCGGCTTAATTAATAATTCAATAACAACGGTATACGCGCCGTTAGGTCTCCCGTCCCGAAATAGGGACCCTTAGGCGTGTACCTGGTCGACGATATACAACCTTTACGCATATAAAGCCAACCCGTCGCTGTTCTCGTCGTACCGCCTCGCAGGGGCGCATGCCGCCCTTGTTTCGCGGACTCGCGAGCACAAGACGACCTCCCTCGAATACATATTTGCCTTTACAATTGCTGTTGCTGCTGCTGCTGCTGCTGCTGCTTCTGGTTCCCGTTCACCGTTCGTATATACAATGTGAATTTACTATACACTCTATACACCGACGAATCGCCTGTACATGTTATACAGTACGTGTATAATACAAGGTGCCAGGGACTGCACAGAGGCTCAATGCATTTTACCATTCTGCAGGTCACGTCTACGACTGCACGCGCTCACCTCCCTCTATCCCAACCCTCCAACGATAAACTTTCTTGTAAATATATCCCAACTTTCATTTTGCCTCATTGTCTCTATGCTTATTTTCGTTCGTCGAGTCTATTCACACACTATGGTTCTATAATAATGAATATAATAGACTAATTAACGAACTTTTCAGTATGTATTTTATTTTATAGTGAAATACCTGCTTTCTCTTACCTGTAGAACTAGCATTTTTATTTTTAATGCCTCTATACACTCCGCATTATGTAGAAAAGTGTGGGGATAGGAAATTTATTAATTAAATGTGTACGGTACATGTACTGATTATAGCCTCTGTACCACTTGTGGTTAACCTTAGTATTTTATAACGTAAATTACTTTATTCAAATTATTCAGTGCGAGTTTATAATTATCAATTGTCAGTGCTTTTAATCAAGTTACAGTTTTTATGCTTAAGTATATCGAATTTCGTTAAAAGCATCTATATCGTCACAATTGATAAAATAATGAACTTTCTAATTATAATTTTTTATTTATTTTTGGGACAAGTTTACTGTTTGAGGAAATTTAGTTGCTAAAATTCGAAGACCAATAGCAACGTAACAAAATACATTATATACGTCAAAAACTTTGTTAAATTTCATGAGATGTCGGATCTGGTTCATCCGCTCACCCTCCACGGTACATTCATATATATTTTTTTATTGTGTGCACAGTGAGGTCTATGTTTAATTACGTAACAATACCTCTAGACATATATCGAACGTTAATTATTCCCTTAGGTGATATAGAAGATATACTATACACCATATACGATAATATATACATTGAACCGAGCGAGACGAGGGTATTACGGTTCTGAGCACAGAGAGCTATAGGGGTTTTACCTACTCATTTACGTGCAATAACTAAACTTCTCGTTCAAAGTTTAATTGTTTATATGTTTATACGTCGCTGCGCTACATTATACTGATATTTTTTTGCTGTTTCGTCTGCATGCATGTGCGTATACTCGTGCGTACATTGTTCGATCTATGTGACTATAGCTCACGTGTGCTTGTATTAATTTTCCAATTTCATTTAACGTATCGAACACGTTAATTATGTAGTATGGGACTACGAACAATTCCGTGTGGCCACGTGTTTACACACGTGAGGGTGGTTTATGGTATAACATATTGTATCATGGTGTACGATACAACGATATATCTATATTAATATAGTTACACGAGTTAGTAGTCACGTGTCTCGACGCCTATTGTACAACGAGTACACGCGATTGCCCATATAGGCGCTATAAATGTAGCCCCTGGTCCGCACTATATGGATTCCAAGACCCTGCCAAAAACTACCCTGGGGTGAGGGGTGAACCCGATGTACACAAACACTTAGGGACACACGCGACCACCGAACGTATTATCACCAGCGCCAAAAACCAGAATCGACTCTATCGAACGCGGCATCCTCTTCGTAACTTGGAAAAATTTGTCGGAGCCGAGACTCAACTACGAACAACCACAGAGTATTTATCATTCGGATTTTAACGATAAAAAAAGTGATTCTTTGTACCAGAGAAGATACCTTTGTTTTAATAAAAACAATATCAAGTATAGAAAATTCTGGCTCAAATATAATTTTACAATGTAATTGCAATTTCGTTGTTTTTATTTATTTGAAATTTTTTTAATAATAAATTTCACCAACTTTTAATGCTGGGGAAGAATGGTGAATGGATTAACAGCGAATTGGTGACTGGACTTGGCGGACCGTATATAGAGCATATGGCCTAATAATTTCCGTCGCATTCCCGGAACAAGTAACACGAAACGAGCGATCGTCGTTGACATCGCAGTTTTAAAGTTTAAATCGGAAAAGTCAAAGCCTCTCGAATAACAAGCACAACTCCGTTCTGAATGAGAACGGGAAAAACGTGAATACGTATTTTTCGGATGCTGTACATTGGGATAAGTGCTCGATAACAGATCCGCAAACCTTTGTCGTGGGCGATCTCATTTTTCTCTCGATTCTACAATTCAACAAGTGGGAAAACAATTGTCACGAGAGACGCAATAACTTCACTACCATCTCGAATCATAGAAATGGTGGGTTGTTCAGAAAGATAAAATCGTTTAAATCTAAGGTGACTATCGACATACAATGTCACTAACAATTCTCGCCAAAACTTGTAATAAACTATCGTTGTCCGGCTTTCTCGGTTATAGAGAAAGCTTTGTACTTCTCATAAATTATCGCTGTTTATCATTTTCGTTATTTGCGTTCTCGTTTATAGAGAAAGCTTTGTACTCAAGACGTTGTTTTTCGCATTTTAAAGTCTGAATATTTCAAATTATTGAAATTTTTCTAATATTCGTTTTTTAAATTTGTAAATGTATCGAGTTGATTGTGAACGTTTGTATATGATAAACTTATGATAGACAAAGTTGTATCTCAAGAATGACTCGAGTTGTTATTGTCAACTTGTGTTGTTATTGCCCTCGCGGAAAAAAAAACTATAGGAACTGCCCAACTAGTATTGAGGCCAAATAGTTACTATTAGTTTTTAACAGTGCTAAATAATAGTTACTATTTGTAAGTATCGACCCCAGACACTATATTGGCCATTTATATATTTTTTTTCAGTGAGTCGTATGAATAATATTATTAAAATGACTATTATTATTATTATTATTATTATTCAGGATGAAAAATTAGAGAATTGCTTATAATTCGTAGGAGATTTAAGATCGAGATAGTCAGGGATTGGGTAGGGCACGAGAACGAGTTTTCTTATCTTCGTATCATGAGGATCGATGCCAGTACCGTGAGTGTACCTTTCTTGTGACTTTCCACTTTTGCTATTACCTTATCTCTCTACGGAGAGGACTCATCCCTCGATATGCCCTGGGATTATGCGGTCATTTCTGCGTCCACCAACTCATAGTGCCATTACCTTACTGACAAGGGTGCTCGCTCAGTGAGTTATATACGTAGAGACGCAAGGAAGAATAATAAGGGATGAGCTGGACCAGAGCTCTGTTTGCGGGTACGTACGGAGGTCAATCATTCTGTCCCGGGATGACTGGAAGCACGTTTTTCTCTGAACGCTCTACGAATGTATATACACAATAAGTTAGACCACCCCTCAAGATAATAAAACCAGCAGCAGCAGCAGGACTGACTGTGTGAATGTTCCTTTATTGAGTCAACCTACTTTACGACTTTATAAATTCCATGAATCATCTTTCCTCATTTTATCGTCTGTGTGTGTGTGTATGTATGTGGGTGTGTAAGCTTCAACTTCAGCTCGAGGGACCATTGGACATACAATATGATATAAAATATTCCTTCCCGTTGCTTGCACAAGAAGCGAGGTATTAAAAAAAAAGAATTACGAAAAAAGTACGAGTTTGGAAAACGTGGCCTTAAGTATATGCGCAAGAAAGAAATTTTTTTATCCCCTTGAGAAAAAAAGGCAGGCGTAACAGGAGAAAGAAAAGTTTTTTTTTTTTGCACTCTCTTGACTTTGTATAAAAATAAAATGTAACGGCTCCATCGAACTTTCGTTCTTCCTTTCAAGACAAACTCGGTTTCCTCCACTTCCTCTTTTCGTCTTTCTCTAGTCATCGGCCTCGATGATGAATATTTATAAATTGGACGCAAGGTGCTCGCGGTTTATTAAATTGAAGATAGCAGAGGTTAACGGATATATAACAACGATGGAGAAGCAAAGAGAGAAGAAGAGAAAAAAGAAGAGGTGTGAGGTGTGGTTTCTATAGGCTGACTCGCCGTTCCGACGCCAAGAGGATTTTATTTCGTAAAATTTATGTCCGCATATGCGGGGTGAGAAGGCCAAACGCGAACGAATAATCAGGGGAATTAGGACGGAAAGTCGGGAAATAAATTTTCTACGGGGCTTCTGGCGCATTCGTTCGTGTAGTTCCGTGTGGCTAATGCCGTTCTGTAGACCGGGGTCTGTTGAAACAGGATTAAGCTAGATTAAGGCAGCTTAAAAATCAATTGTACAGCTTTTCGGCATTCACTTAGATTACTAGCTTTGAAAATATACGAAATTAATTTTTTTAAGATGTCCATCTCGGGTCCCCGGAACTAAGAAAAATAATAAACGACAAGCAATATATTTAAAACTGAAAAAAATTAAAAATATAAAATTCAAAGGTTTCCGTGACAAAAGTCAGTGAATATAGGCTCGGTAGGTTGATTGATTGCATCATATTCAACAATTCGATTCACCTAATCGAAAAGAACCAATTTATCACTGCATGATCGCAACATAAGTTCCTTATGGACTCGATAAAATATTTATTGTAACGAATTCAGCTTGATTACCGCATATTAGACATGCGGAACATTGTTTAAAAAATTCTTATATTGAAATTGATTCAACTAACCCCGATCTCTCCCAGTATTGCCACTGATGCTGACCATCGGTTCAGCCTTCTGGACCTGTCCCCCTCTTTGTTTGCTAGCTCTCGCTTTTTCTCGTTCTCTCTTTGTCTCCCTCTTTATGTTTTCTCTTCCGTCTTCATCTCTGTCTCACTTCACCACTGATGAGCTTACGTTGTCGAAGGGCTTTAGGATTAACGTTGCCGCGAAACGGATAACAAGGGCGGACAGGCGTCTCTTACCTCTATTCCTCGCTCTCTGCTATTCTATGGTAACTCTGTGTGTGCGTATATGTGTGTGTGTTTGCATCGAACATCTTGCTACAGGAAGTGTACGTGGCTTTGCATCTATTCGTGGGAAGTTCAGAGCTCGTGGTATCGGCTGCGTATAGATAAAGCATACACTGTACATAGGCTCGTTACTCCATTCAGCCCTACTGAACGGGTAGCAAACTAGCTCGTTGCCAAGATAAGGAGAGAAATAAAAATCACTCTCGTGTAATGCTCTGTGTCTCGCACCAGTGCGAGAATTCCCACCGCTCTCGCGCGACCGTTGACGAACGACCACCGTTCCCTCAATCTCGGGTCTGTGATTCTTTACAAAGCTTGAAAGCCCAACGAGATAGCGGTTAGAGACGGGAACTCTACAATTCTTACAAATTTTTTTACATTGCCATGATCTGGATTCAAAATAATGTTTTGAACTGAAACCGAGAGGAAATGAGATTCTACATTTTATATTAGGTATACAGTGTCGTACTATATGTATACAGTCAAACCCCGCCTATTCGAACAACTCGGTACCTGGCTGATTCACTTTTTCTGGGATAAATGGGGTTCGACTGCAATAACATTTGGGATATGCTTGATCTCCCTCGTAGATAAAAAATATGTAACTTTCCTGTAAAAATTGTCAGAAATCAGTTATTAATTTATTTAATGAAACAAATAAAATAATCTACTATCAGATTCTGAGAACTTAGTGGTAAATATTCATACAAAGTTGTAGTTAAAAAAAAAGTCTTAACAGAAATTCATGAATTAGCATTTTGAACTACCGATAGTTAAATACAAAGGAATGTTACTTTATTGAAAATCCAAAGGAGATTAGAAACGAATCCTAAAAGAAAATAAAATGGAATTTTTCCGGGAGGATAGACGTTTATCCAAACGAAAATAATTAAGAATAAATGGAATAATGAATACCAGGAAGAGGCCTAATCTCAACGGGTGACACGAACCATTAGAGACAAGCTACGGGGGTGCCTTGTCCGATACTGACATCCATGATGGGTATATACGAGCCATCGGCACGTGTTCCAGAGATTCCGCGTTGTCGTATTCGAGAAAGTCGCGGTAGACAGAGAATGAATGCTCGGTGATGATATACGTACTATGCGTATATACTCAAAGTTGGAGAAAATTGTGTCGAACGGAGCAAAAACGTAAGAGAGGAAAAAGCCGCGGCAGCAAAGCCCGGTAAGAGGATACTAAATGAGCTGCTCGAATGGTGCGGAGTGATGAGTCTTCAGCAGAGAAATAGGGAGGTCTCCAAGGCCGCGGAGTAAGCGAGAGGAAGTATAACGTTCGTCTTTCTCTCTCCCGTTCTCTTTTACGGGGCGCAATCCGCGAGCTCCAAGCGTATTTTACTTTGCTTCTGGTCTGAACCCCTGCGCTCATCATGTTTTACTCGCAGCTGCAATGATTAGAAATGGTGCGGGATGGGAGAGCCAGTAAGATAGTAAGCAAAGAACTGGTTGTAGAGGGCGTTGGAGCTCGTATACAATATAAGCGCGCTACGCTGTGCTCGACCAACGAGAGCCTCGTCCGCTGGTTGAAATAAATCCTCAAGTACGCTTGTTAACCAAAGTGAAACCAAGATTACGGCTCAGCTGTGATTGGTATAAAGACTGCTAGGAGAATAGAATAAAAATAAAATGGCTGTAAACCGTGGAAAGGTATATGTATAGGCTTCGGAGCAAGGTACCGCTGCGAAATAAAATGAAAGGAGAAAGAGCTAGATAGAACGAGGCAGAGAGAGAGAGAGAGAGAGAGAGAGAGAGAGAGAGAGAGAGAGAGAGAGAGAGAGAGAGAGAGAAAGAGAGAGAAAGAAAAGATATAAATGAACGGTTAAGATGAAACCTCTGCCGACTCCTTATTCGCTTCCCCACCCTTTCATTTCTCATTAATTTCCACCGCGCCTATTTCCAGGTTCGATCGATTCGCAAGAAGTTAAGTTCATCCTGATTCAGTTAATAAGCTTTCACACCCTATCGAGTATTATATCCATGACACGACTAAACCCAATATATTTTTAAAACTCTTTGAGAATGAATTCTCTATACATCGACTTTCCTGCTCTATGTATCTTGCATCACAGTAATTCAGTATCTGATTTTCTTTTTTATTTACTTTGATCCAATTTTTTTAAATCCTCAACTTTCTCGCGAGTTTTTACCCTTTCATGACTCTTTCCCATAATATACAGGATTCTTTGGCGACCCTTTCAGATATATCGCACTTTTTAGCAGTGCCAACTTATAATTAACTTTTGACTTTTATCTGAGAATTATTATTTTTCTTTTAACCTCGACCACCAAACACGACTCTTGATATCTGCAAAATCAAAGTGACAATAGTAAACAAAAATTTAATAGCGAAATAAAAACGCCGTGAATATTGTTCATTTTCCTACGAGTGTATGTACTACGTACGTAAGTTAGGCCCACGTTGTCTTTATAGATATGGAAACGCGTGGAGTGCGAGACATGGACAAAGAGTCGTAGCACGCGAAGCGGGGCAGCGACAAGGACCGTAACTAACGGACTATGTTGGAAGGTATAGCAGCGGTGGTGGCAGTGGCGGTGGCGGTGGCGGTGGCGGCGGCGGATTCGTGGCCGAATTAATCGCTTCATTCGTGAATCCGGACCCGTAAATTCAGTGGCCAGTGACGCGACCGCGGTACCGTGCATAAATCCCCGCTAGGGACTCTCGATTCTCCCTCCGACGTGCATGCATATACGCGGATACACGAATCGGACTCTCTCGGTCTCATTTCTTTTGACCGACGTGTTACCGATCGTAAATAGTTCGGTAGGGTTAAACGATCGAATTTATCCATGCAAGCGAGTTCGCGAGAAAAAGTTATGAAAGAAAAATAACTACCGGACGACAAAAATTACGACCTGAATAGTTTCTACGTTTAATATGCAGGAATCGTTTAATTGGTCGATAGGCTATCGAGGAAAGAGTAGGCCGGTTTAAGGGATACGACGATGACTCGAATAAGACATTCACTCTCAAGAGAAACGACATTTTTCAGTTAACATTTATTCTATTGCATTTTTTAACTGTCAATGTGAAAGAAAAAGAATTAAAAAAAGTATTTAGTGAATTCAATGATAATTCAATGTATCAATTTAAGGAACGAGCCGTTTTTCTTAGTTACTGAAAGAATTTTAAAAAATATAGATTTTTGCTATTTTTACTGCCCTTCGATTTATAATCTCCCCTCAATAATCGGTAGTTGCGCCCTTTTACCGTTTATCAAGTCCACCCCGTCTAGACTTGTGGAAAGTTTGCGTGATCTCACGAGAGACCTCCCTTCGTGATATTCGGAACGTCCAGTAAACTCCCACACAGGAGTTACCGCGCCCTTGGAAGAATTCGATGAGAAAAAGGCGAATACTGGCCCAAGCGCGAGGCTGAAGAGAGGGTCGAAGATGTAGGGTCCGACGTGATCGTCGCTAAAGATATCCATAGGCTCTCGTGTATACGAGAACATTTCGTACGTGTTGGGACCATAAAAGTTACTCCCCGGCTGCTTATTACTCGAATTAATTGGTTTATGCTCTACCACCACTACTATCATCACCATCACCATCAGCAGCAGTACCACCACACGACAACTATTACCACTACTACCACCACTTTCGACACCCCACGAGGAGGGTGCTGCTGGTACACGTGTCTCTCGTCCTAACTTTGTCGACGTGCCGCGGAGAGGGGAACCCGTCGCACCGGCGCGCGAGAGAGAGACGGAATAAGGGTAAATAGCGGGGGAGGCGAGTGAGCGAGCGACTGCGTTACCGAAAAGGGTCAAGCGAGATAGAACGTCACGAGTGCGACGACGAGTGCGAGAGCATGCGCGGGTGGGAGTGGCCCGCGTATTCGTCGAGCTATCCCGCCAAGGCTTTCTGTCAACTTCCAACTATCGCTCGAGCACGAGGTACCGGTACCCTGTCAACGTACGCACACGGAATCGTGCGAGCGACACTCGCGCTCTCGGTTCTTCTCGGGATCACCGAATGACCATCGAGTCGTATCTGTTCAAATTATTGTATAACTAATATTATTAACTAGAAAAAAGAAATCACTATAGTCGCTCGGACGAAACAACAAAAATTTAATAAAATTTTATCTTCAACATACTTTTGTGACTTTTTTTTGTGACTGTGACGGAAAATTACATCTGAAGTTATTCTTCTGTGTCAAGTGACGTTGAGTGACGTGAAAAGCCGGTGAAATTATCTCGCACGTGACTCATACGTTGTAATTTGTGAAGTTGGCCAAGTTTTTGGAAGACTGAGACATAAAATGCAAATAGGTCTGAGAGAGGATTACCCGGTGATACGGTGCAACGAAGACAGCAGTTAGAAATTTTATTTAAAAAAAATTAACATTTAAAGCAGAAGGCGCGCAAAGAGTTTACGGTGACTCTCGAGCTCGCTAAAGATTATTTGAAAGAATCTTGAAGGTGAGAGAGTTTGCGAAACGAATCGGAAACCACCTCGGTATCTCCGGTTTGCTGCCCAAAGTTTCAAGTGTCATAAGCTGTGCGAAATTCCTCACCCGCGGCAGTGGTGAAGTTTAACAAGAGAATATATAGGGCCCGGAAGACAGTGGAGTCGGGTGTAGGACCGAGAAGTGAATTGAATCCGCGAACTCTTGCTCTCAGTTATATTCAATGGAGCGAGCACATCTCCTCTTCGTTCCGGGTGGCTCCGAGAGTTCAGTCTTAGTCGGAAATTAATTGAGTCGTGGCAATTAGCGGAGTATATTTCCTAGCGCACCTTCGAAGGAGAACGACGAGAGGCAAAGCTCACCGGCATCTTCCATGACTCATCCATAAGATTCATCGTTGTGCGAATATTTCGATCAGTGGTTTATTCAAGTTTCGCATACATCAATTACCGGTAATAAGAAGATGAAAAAATTATGACTAATAATTATAAGAAAAGGATGATCTGACGAACAAACGAGAAGAGGAAGTAAAAGAAAAAAAACGAAGAATAAATACTTTTAAGTAGGTACGACAATCATTATCCAGTCCGATCAGTGTCGAATTTTTATAAAAACTCAAAAAATTTGTTCAATTTTAACATTCAGTTAAGAATATCGCTGCATTCTTCTTATTGGAGATGCTGTAGTGAAAATGTTAGGAAGAGGAATCCACCTATTTCAGTGAAAAAAAAAATTGTATTCTTTTTTTTATTGGTAAAAAAATAGTATAAAAATATACCGATGATTGATTGTTTGTACGGTGATCGGATAATGTTAAAAAAAGCTTCAAAATCCGAATATAAAAAAATTGTAATAGGAATTAAATTTTTTCTTAATAAAAAATCATTTTTTTAATTATGGAAATCTTTTTGTGATTTTTTAATTCGAATTAGCGGATCTTATAACATTATCGGAACACCGACACGAATCGTGAAGTATTTTGGATCCATTATTTTTACCGACCCCCTCCCCCCTCCATCGAAATGATATATTTATTGAACGGCACACAAACGAAGGAAAGTCAATTTCACTAAAATTTATTTTCAAATATTTTTATTTATCGGTGCATCGAATTGTAAATTTGAAAAAAAATGTATTAAAACGAGAATATCCTTTGATAAATTAATTTTTCAAACTTTTAGAACAATTTATTAAAAATCCAGTATTATCGACCTGTAATGATTTTTGAAAAGTATGAAAAAAAAAACCTTTTTTTAATTCGACACTGATTCGACTCTCAAAAATGCAGACGATAGTCCTTAATACTATCGCGTAAATCGCATTACAACTCTATTGTATGCAAGAACAGCATGTGCGCGTGATCTTCGTATGTGATCGTGTCAAGAGAACGATGAACCGAGAGAGAGTAAAGCCGTGTGTCGTCACTCTGCAAAGTGAATCGGGCTTCTCTGGCTCCATCGCCCCTTCGTCGTCGTCGTCGTCTACCGACATAACTGCAACCACTGGAGTGCACTGTCTGACTACAATGCGACTTTTACTACTGACGGTGCTGCTCTACGCATCGCTAAAAACAGGTAAGGGCTTTAATCTCTTCGACGGATCTCTCTGAAGTTTCAACTATACCCAGCGCAGCATCCCCGAGTCCTCTGCGATATTCCGCTCTATTTCTCACTCTCCCGTAAGCTCATCGCTTTCTCTCTCTCTCTCTCTCTTTCTCCGATCTGCTTTCTCGTACGGCGTACACCTTCTGCACCAACCACTCGAGGTTCTCTTCTTTTCTTCCGGTAGCACAGATGAAAAGTACCAGAGCTCTAGTTCGTTCGGTCGTATATCACAGAAAGGGTTAAAAAAAAACATATTCTACCAGCCAGTGACTTTTCTTCTCTTCTAAAAACGTGCGGTTATAATCTACCTTGTGCCAACCTAGTCAAGTGCAAAGAGTACTTTCAATCGAATCTTATGCACCCTGGCACTTCAGTCCAAAGTTAATGTAGCCTTTCTGTAAGAGTACGCTTTTGCTTAAGTATTCCAAGCTGTGTTTTCACAGCAATTATCCATCAATCATTTTTTCATATATTAACAAGTGTAGACATTCGTTAAGCCTGACTCATATAATTGATAATCATTATTTCTGATTCAAAAAATGGAACAAAGGCTACGCTAGCACTCAAATAAGCGAGCACTTTACAGAGATGCTAATAACGTATTTAGATACGTTGAACTCACGTTGGAGGTCATATTTTATCGTAGTTGGTATATACAGGTTATTGCGACGTACTTCGGAGCTTATCTTTTATCGCTCTTGGTATATAGAAAATATATCGACATATTTCATTTTTTATCACTTACTCGTAAATTTTCACATAACACGTGAGCACTTTTCAATTTTATATTCCCTACATTTTTAGAATCATATAATATTACGATATTGCAAGTAATTAATGGTTCTCGAGTAAATAAAAAAAGAAAAAGTTGATAACTTGATGTTTATATTTATGCAATGTAAAAAATTATTATTATTCTTAAAGATGTAACAATATGTACGGAAAAATGTCTATTTTCATAGAAAAAAAACACCGCTTCATACTCGTTGAAGATTAATTTTTTTTTTTTCAAACACGATCCAATATAAAAACGAGAATTATCGAGTACCCTTGATACGTGTGATCGTAAGGAGCAGCAGGAAAATGGACAAATCGTCCGTACGAGAATATCTCGAGGATCGAATCCCCGGTTTGAAGATGACCCGATGGCCTTTTCGGCAAAGAGTTATGGTTGGCCTGAGGCCTTTTTCAGCTGAAACAAGCGAAGGTAGATAGAGCGGATCGGAACGTTTTGCCAATCGGGCCGGGATAGTCTCGGATCGTGAGTCAGGAGAGATGGCGTGGTGGCCGAGCAAAAGAGATGAGAGCAGAAAGGTATATTGAAGGATACACGATTGAGAGGACGAGGAAAACTAAGAAAGAAAGAACGAGAGAGTGATTCGAACATGAGAATAAAGAAGAAATGAGAGGGTAGGGAAAGAACGGAAGAAATAAAAAGACGAAGAATAAGAATAGAATGAAGAATAAGAAGAACAAGAAGAAGAGGAAAAGCTCGTGACGTGCTGGCGAAGCGGATAGGAGTTCGAGCCTCTTCCGGAGGGTGGCTTCACCCAGAGGGTCGTATGATCACACGAATGCCATCAAGCACACGTATGCACATGTGCACCAAGGCGTGCGACTCACCTCGCTCGTATACACACACATACGCACACGCTAACCTTACTCGCTCTGGTCTGCTCGTCGTTGCGGATTATGCAAACTGCAGCCAATTCGATTGAAGTGCACCGCAAATAACCGTAGTTTTACCCCATTCTCCTAAACGCCGAGGCTGCCTCGCTCGGAACCGCCGATCGCACGCTTATACGAATGGTACGAGAGCCATTAGAATATCGTACGACACCCATGGTGCTGCAACGCTTGGATATCCTGGAATGGGACAGTTGTATATGTGCTATAGGTATACTCACTTTACTTTGCCTCTTTTTTCCTCGCTCTCTCGGCTCGTCGATTCATCGTCATCGTCCATGAGAGATATGCTCACACCGGACCATTTAGAACTCACGGGTTACGCTGCTGCAGACACTGTGCCACCCCGAAAGCTTCGCTTCCTTTCACCTTTCCAGCAAAGCCGAAAAGCGTTTTACGGCTTTCAATCATTCATTAGGTTTTGCGAAAGCTCGTCGTCTACACTTTTTAAAATCCTGAGTGTTAAACGCTATTGGTGTGAAATATTCACCAGTGTTAACCGATTCGATGTTAATGGTATAATATAATAACACTTTTCACAATATTTAATTCACACAAGAGATTGTCTTATAATTAGTCAGTCCCACTTGAAAACGTTCAACACATTCATGGTCAAGATGAATAGATGAAAATGATAAATTGTTAGCAGAATTGTTGTTGTTTTCAATGCAAAATAAATGGCAGGAATAAAATTAAAAAATTTCATTTACCTATTTTCAAGAAAAATATGTTGAAAGTTTTTCAGTAATTTGGTGATTATGTGAAATTACACATTTGTAAATATCAGCACCAAATGTTATTTAAATTGTATTGCAATGGTTAATTATTAATTCGTTCGTTTTGTCAAGATTCATTGCAACGTTGCTATAAATAGAAATATTTTATATTTCCTATACATTTTCATGATAGACGTATTTGCGCCCTTTCAGCTTAACGAAATAAATAAATTTTATTTCGACGAACGTAAACTCAGGACCGTTGGCCATTACTGTTATCTTTGATGCAGGACGAATTTCAAAAGAGTTTAAGAGATATAGATATGAGAGAAGTTTCGTAATTGCCCGAGAAATTTTGCGAGATTCGAACGAAAGAGTTGGTCACTGGGTCTTTACATAGGATTAACGAGAGTACTTCTTGAACGTTCCCCGGTCATACGGTGATCCTCGCTCACCGCGGTACTAGTACCTACTCGAGTAAGCTTTATCGCTGCCTATCCGTCGGGAACATTGGAACGAACCGAAAGAGCATTGCCGGCCGTAACGTTTTCCGATATAAAAGGACAGCTGCAGTAGCAGCAAAGCTCACGAGAGCGATTCGCAGCTTCGACGGCGCAGCTTGCCAATCCCCCGAGCCACGCTACTCGGAGCTCGCGACTATCCAGCGTCGTTCGCTCATCTATAAAATTCTGGTATTATCGGTCACTACCAATGCCTACCTCTCTGCGTGATCCATTTTTATTACGAATTATTCTCCAAAAAAATGTTTTCCTTCGTTCACTATTTCCCGAACAAATATGACGTCGTAGAATTTTTTTTACGTCTCGTTACACTTGAAAAAGTAAAATAAATAATTCTGTATTGGAAATTCTAGTAATCTCTCACGATCTAAAACAATCTTTCAGTCGCATCGATACAGGAATTATTATGCAAAAAAAAAACAGAAATATTTTTTATTAATTCCTGAATATTGTCTGTGGCGTAATTATAAAAAATTCTCCAAGACTTTCAGATCTTGAAAAATTACGCCCTCGACACAGGTTAATACAAAATGTTTCGTTGATCCAACTAAAAATCTCGTATTAACTCCCCTTGCGAGTAAGATTCAAGTTTCCATTCTCATTGACTTGCCAATTATTATGCAAATTTTTATATTTCCCATGATCCACGAATAATGAAGCAATGTACAGTCATCGAAATTTTGCCTCGGTAGCCACTATATAAAATGAGTGCCATAATATAATCCAAGACATATCCGTATATATATATATATTTATTTAAAAATCCCTGCTGTCGGAACCCTCGCGGGGGTCCTATTCTCTTGAGAGTGTATTTCGAGGGCGTTTCGATGGCCGCGGAGGATAATCCTCAGTGTGTACGAGAGAGTGCACGCCGTGGCACAGCACTTTTCTCTCGCCTTGTCGGTTCGTACACATCCACAAGTACCTCACTGGTATGCTCGAAATACGCGAATTTACGGAGCATAGATAACCCTCTAGAACTGTAATCTGGTGCACGAATTTTGACGAGAGCGTCCACAGAAATTTTTGTATCCAGTGTATGCCGAATGAAGAATTTCGTTACAGCTTTTTAGACTACGTACGGGTTGCACATCGGATTATCGTGATCCGTGAGTCTAGTACCAAACCGTGGATTTTCCGCGCGAAGTGTGTTATACATCTGCACCACTTGAAAATAGAAAAATAATTAATACGGATGTGTGTGTGAAAGATAAGTGTTCCCTCTTGAAAATGCATCCCTCTTCAATTTCTGAGGTAGTTGATGCCTCTCTCCTCGGATTTCAGCGAGCTCGCGGATAGCACTAGTGATGACACTCACCTCCAACCGCAACCCGAGCCATTTTCCGAAGTGCTTTATTTTCATACGTAAACAGAGTGATAGACGTGTTTGAAAGAGAGAAGATGAAACTGAAGTGGATCGAATAGTAGAATGCAGTGCCAGTTCAAGCATAGATTATGAATGGATACCGTGTTTTCCACGTCAACTAAGCCTGGCCATGAGTCATATTTATTTATTTATTTATTTATTTATTTATTTATACATTTATTTATTAATCTCTTTCATCATTATGTTGTTGTCAAGCATTTATTTTCAGCTGATTATTTATTTAAAAATTTTTTAATAAAATAGAAAAGTGTTCAAAGCGTCAACATTCGGATTACGTAAATTCTAACAATCACAACAAACCGAATTTTTGGAACAGAAATCGGAAAATTGGAGTGGTCGTTTTGGTTTTGTCATACCACACATTATAATGAGTGAATATAATGAAAAATGAACAATACTATAATCACAAATAGATAAATTTATCGTGGAACGATCCCTATGAGTGCGCGAAGTATTAACCTGTATTCCAACTATAGTATATCTGTTATGTGAAGACGAAGTCGAGGATGGATGAGGAAGCGAAGGAGGTACAATGGGGATAGCAATATGACAGATGGGTGTATTCTCGTTGTCGAGAAACGGCTCGTGGGCTTGATCAATGAGAAATAGTACGGAAAACACGAATAGGACGAGGGATCGAAACGACGGTGTTTCGGGAAAGCCGGAAGGCACACGAATAACGCTTTCTACGCGACAAGAGCTTCAACGTCCCTGAGTCACGTAATACATATAAAGTATACCAATCGATAAATGTCACACGTTGATTTTTAATTTCGTGCGCGCACTCTCCCATTTCTCCGAGTCTCGGGATGCCCGGGCTGGTTTCGAAGGGCGATTTGTTGTCGTTTGGTGCCAAGATATTGCGAGAGAAAGAGAGACAGAGCGCCGAGCCAGAGAAATTGAAAGGAAGAGGGATGAAAGCTTAGGATTGCTTCGTGTTGTAAAACATTACTGAAAAGAGGCCATGCAGTGATGGCAAACTCAGCAGCAGCTAGATGTGATTTATTTTTTTAACGTTGAAATTTAGCTATCTACACCTTAATCATCCAATCACATTTATTTTTCATTAAATCAAGTAAATACTTACGTGGAAATGTTTATACAAATAATAATAACACATAATAACTTCCATTGATTGCAACACTAGTTATGTAGGGAAAATGGTATAATTATTTATTGTGATGTATACGGCTTCGTGACGGCTTCGTGAAGGCCTCGTGACAGCGAATCACGCCGTCACGAAACCCCATTCGGCACAAGATTCGTATTTCATTACCAGTTGCATACCACTTCTGTCATGGTATAATTGTTTGCCACGTTCCGATGATTGGCATAACTCTAGATAATCGAGAATATTAAAGTTTTACGCAAATTTAATCAACTCGGAAGGATCCTAAAGTATACCGCTGACATTTACATCGCTTATGTGCTTTTCCGGTAGGCCGCGGAGTATCTGAGAGAAGAAGAGAGAGAATAAGAGAAGGAGACAGTGCATACGACTACCTGGATAGCATTTTGTCGATAGGAGTGCGATAACCAACCGATAAACTTCTGCAACAACCACATTTGCAACAACAAACTGCAACAACAGAATTAAATAAAGAAAGAAAAGAATATAATAACAGTTGTCGTATAATTTATCAATAAGGAATCTTTATTCTGCGTCGTGTTTTCGTAAAGTTATCGAATCTTACAATTAGTTCTATTGGCTTTATCAATGACAGACCGAGCGAACCGAAGCCACAATAGCAGTGCATAGGCAAAATAATTCCATCCCCGCAAAACAACAGATGATTACGCAAATATGAATGCACACTGCAATATACGCGTTGCTGTAGACGGTCATTCGGAACAAAATGTACGGAATATTTATATCTGTACAATTCTTAAAATATTCCAAAAACCGTTGCTGTTTCCAGTACTTAATTTAGTGCCCCGTTCTATTGCTGCAAATCTAAACATAAATGCAAATGCACCTCAACATAATGATTGACAAATCGTTTGCAGCATAATCCGCAACAGATGATTGCTACACCGAGAAAAAAGCTTTTATTGATTCAAATAAATTTAAACATTGAGATATCGTGCATTGAATTAACTAAATATTTATTTGAGTCAATAAAAATATTGACTTGATTCCAATCATGTCATGCATTGAAACCACGATGAGGATATTTTATTAACTTAAAAAAAAACATTTAATTTATTATTAAAATGTAGTAATATATATATATATACATAGCTATGTGTGTGCGTGCGTGCGTGCGTGATGAAATATAAATTGTCTAGAATCCCAAAAACGATTTAGCAGACAGCAAATAAAAGTTTTATCAAAGTATATATAAGCGATTAGTTGGCTTCCATACAATTTTCATTGTTTCAATGCCACCGCAGTTGATAAAATTCGCGATGAATTAAATAAAAGATATTATTAACTTAAATATATTTTTTCATTGACGGCAAATTTAAAGTGTCATAGGTTAAGAATTTCAACGAAATCTCTTTGATTCAATGAAACTTTTTCTCTCCGTGTAGTTGTCGATATTTAACCAGCAATTGTTGATACATATTTTTGAAAATCTGTTTCAGCAAATTAGTGCCTTTAGTTGCTTGTACAAATTTTGCTATATTGGTTTCAGACTCTCACTCACATAGTTCAGACTAAACGCAGTGCATCGCGTAAACAATGTAATTGACACAACGTTATAAAAAAACTACAGTTTTCACGATAACAAAACTATAACATATCGAGACTATCCTGCAATGTTTTCAGATAATATGCAGAAATTAATACCTGAAATCACAAACTGTAATGGATGAGGATGATGATAATGCTGTATACATTTCGTATTAATTAGAATTTGTTTAATTATATCTAGCATAACGAGATTCGTTGTTAGTGTCTTATGCAGCCACAAATCGAATTTTGAGATCCTTCACATGCTTTATTAGACATATGCCATGAATCGAATTGAATTAAGAGAGATCAAATTGTGTTTGACAGATTTGGAAAAATACTATTGTAACGACGTCTACCTTGCATGTGAGTAGACGATTCGAATGAAAGGAATATATAAGAGACATCAGCGCAGTGGTTCGTGCACTCACTCGGTACCTGAACAATAAAAACTGAGACTAGCGATATCATAGGTACCAATAAAAATGTTTATTTTTAAAACCAATTTAAAAAATGTTATTTACAAACCGTCGTAGATAATTCTTGGTATGATGCCAATATCTATAATTTTACTACGACCGATAATTAGATACTGTATACTGTGGATTCCAAAGTGCGTAGACGGAGAAACATATTTAATTAATTGAACTAAATGCATAAGCTTGTTACGCACGATTAAAAATGTTATAAACGTTGTTATAGTTTTAAAAAGGTAAAATATGCAGTGTTTTCTCAAGGTGGCTAATCATTGTCAAAGAACTGGCTAATCTAACATTGGAGTACGCTAATATTTCGGTTTAACGCTATCATACAATGAAATTATGTTTTCACTAAGTTTCCGAGATATAAAATGAATCAATTGTATATAATTATAATGTTGAGAACATTTGCATTTGGGTCGATGACCCAAATCATGTTTATGACCATGATATGTTTACCCGACATAGCCCATGACCACAATCATGTTTATCCTGCACAGCCCGCAATTTTTAAGCTGAATAGAGTCTTTCAACGTCATCGAAATACGATTTTATTTCCATTAGAAGAAGAAAATGTTCTCGTCTGTCAAAGAGCGGATGAGAAAGAAGAAACAAAGTGATTTTTAACTCAATATGAACTCCTCCTCTTGCTCTCGGTTGCTTGGCTTTGCGAAAAAGTCGAAGGGTTGATCGCTTCCCACGTCAAAAGCTTAATATTCCGTGAAAGATTATGTGCGAGTGATAAAAAAAACAAAAAAAAGAATTACCAACCGTAGCTTTTAGATAAAGTTAGTTGCTGATGCACGTATACCCGTTGAAGAAAAGAGCATACAGACAGTTATATATAATTGAGTGCGATGCAGTTTTATCTTGATCGATGTAGAGAATTTTCGCCGAGAATGTACAAGGCAACGTGGTTCTACAATATTTAGAGACTACGGACATTATGCTATATATTTTTTATTTTTGACCTTAATCGAATTGCACGTCTCTATATTCGTATTTGACTTTACTGATGACGTTTTAACGCAGTTGGATAGAGCAATTCCAAGCAAAAAGTAATATGTCGGCTATATTGACTCGGTCCAGGTAGACCGGCTCTATATGACCCGCTTCCGCTAACTAAATAACGCTTTTGTAAAGTCTGTACAATGGAATCCGTAATTTGAATGTCTACTATACGTGCAATGCAGCGCTAGTACTGTTATATCAAACGTCCGTGATACTGTAATCGTTATTAATTACTAGACATTACAATAGAAAGTTTTGCTGGTACTGTCGTTGAAAAAAGAGGGCGCCACAGTGCTAAGCTGGCTTGGTTTGCTCGAAACAAAGAACCGAGAAGCGAAAATGCTTCCCCCATGCTGGACTGTGCACACACTGTACTCTAGTAGTTTAAATAGCCATATGTATTATGCATTTTTATTTGATACATCGTAAACTGCTGCTGTTTTGAATCACGAGTGAAGTAGATTTTTTTTTGCGGCATTGATTTATAAATGAAAAATGAAATGGCATATCAAGAGTAATCAAAACAAGTACGTCGTTGATAAAGTTTCGTGAATAGGTAGACACGTGAGTCCACGAGAGTACGTTTTTGTTAAACAATCAAGACCTCTCGATCTCGTTGTTGAGACGTCGTTCATTATATGGAATCGAATATCCAAATAATAATTTATTCGATTGCCGATTGTCTCGAGAGTACAGGACCACGCAACAGAACCAATGCGACAACAAGTTCAAGTACATCTGACGACGTCACGTTTTAATGAAAATATTAACAAACGAGCGGTCCTCTCCTCCGGAGGCACGATCAATTCAATTTCCGTTGTCCACCGAATCATGTCACTCGCTTTTTCTCGATAATTATTGACGCGCATAGCCAATTTGTGTGTTTACGTTTGCGTCGACTGTTCGGTATAAAACCAATGATATGAAAGTGGTGGAATAATGGAAAAAAAAACATAACAAAACAAAACATGTACGTACCGTGAGAAAAACAATGAGCGAGTGTACGCACGGAATGGGGCGAGACAGAGGGCAGTCTCCAGGAACGAACAATAGAGGCGCTCGACTACCGGCGCAATAATTAACAATAGAATCGTAATTGAGGCATTCCGTTACTACGGTTGTCGACCGATCGTCATTGTGTCGTCGGCGGACGTGTATTCATCGGGAGGCAATGCGCGTGGATCGTCGTCGTCGTGCGTTGCTCGGTGCTACGAGAACGTCGGCGCTGTTTTCCAATGATGCTAACTATACTACATATATACATGCAAATACTATTGGCTTGGACCCGAAGTTGGAAGTGCACAACACGCTCCTACGGTACGTGGATTCTCTAGTGTCCCCCTCTTCCAATGTCGATCGCAAAACAATGCTTTGGCGATTCACCGACAGACGACGAGAACGATACGGCACTCGTTATCGGGTTCTCTGGTCCGCCACTTTGAGCTGCCCATCACCCTCGATCTCCACGCTCTCTCGTACTCTCTCGTTATTCTTGTAACGCCATTGAAGAATCGGCGCTTAGGCATTACGATAGTAAAATTACCATGTCAACGTAAACAGGAAATTCGATTGCCAAGTCAAGTTATACGAACGCTATCGGAAGAAGAGCATTGGACTCGTAAAAGCGAAAGAAGTCTCCTACGCTGATAAAATTAAAGAAAAAAAACATTTTCTTACTATTTTTATAAATTACCACGAATAAGCAGTGCACGAGAGGTGCACTGCCTATTGTTTTTTTTAATTCTCATTTCGCAGTTGTACTTTTATTTCTTCTGTTTGTTTATTCTTCAAGAATTCAGTGGATATTCGCGTATCGTTGGTATCTGCTCGTAGTTATTTGGATTTGGTGGCAACAAAAAAAAAACATGGCGTGTTAATTTAAAATTTGCATATTGCTTCCACGTGATTCTCGCCAACCCACAGATTCTCCTCTACGGGGAATGGTTATCTAAATTCGGATTTCCTCATAGATGAAGTGCTATTAAAATTGTCAATTTTCGATTGAAAATTAGGTAAAATTGCAAATTTCATAAGACCAATCGTTTTTCGCCAAATTCAAGACCAAATATCCTTGTACCCTAACCAATTGGTTGACTAAGTTACGATAAAATAGATTTTTTTCGAAAAATCACAAAAATGTATGGTTCAATAAAATTTGAACATCTTGATCGATTCATGCCAAACTCAATACCGAACAATCTTGTCGCCTGGCCTGTTTTTGTAGAAAGATTTAACTCGATAGCTCAAAATTCACAAAAGCTAGAGAGCGTACATTCTTTTTTCGAAAAATTCAAACAACCATAAAATGAGACACTCATTAGCGAATTGACCGAAAATTCAACAGCAAAGCTTAGTAATTCAGTATGATCGAGTAACCCGTTCTCGAGATATATCCATTGCAATTTGGCAAGATCATCACACATACACACATACGCGCGGCATTTTTTCTTAATGTCATTTCGTGACATTTTGGGACTTTTTAAGTACTTTGACATCAAAATCTCAAGAAGCGTATTTTTCACGAAAACAGCTTCCTCTACGAAGAAGCAAAACCTTGTATAAATGTCGGTTAGGTGTAATTTCCGTAGAATTTATCAGAAAACGATGGTCTTTGTTGATCCTGCCTGCTCCTAGAATGCACCAAGGACTTGGTTATGAGACTATGAAGTTCTCATCATACTATTTTCAAAGGTTAAAAAAAAAAACATTCTTAATTTCATTGATGCATTATCACAATTTTAATGTATGCCCGTGATAGACCATCCAAGAGGACTTCACTGTGTTCGTGCACACACGTATATTATAATACTCGATATACTAGAGCACATAAATGCTCAATATTATTATATACTCATGTTCATGTTTATAGCCAATAGAGAACTACTAAACCATGGAGTTATGGCATGATCTATACGTCTGGTAGGTCGTTTCAACTCCTATTCATAATACCCTAACAATAATAATCGTTCAAATGTACCGGATATTAGGCACTGTATTGTATATGTGCTCTCGCGTAATGCATCCATGTTATTGCGTAAATGTGTGTACTTCTCTCCGTAGTATTGAAATATGCAGCTATGCACTTCTCTCCTTTTTAGCTCTTAACCTTTCAAAATCTAATATCAATATAAGGGAAGAGTGAAGCAAAATGAACCCTACAGATAAATTTTACGGATAGACACTACACCGAAAAGGAAAAAAGTAACCGGGAATTATTAAAAACAACAACTATTAATTGCTGGTTCATGCAACTATTTTTATAGTTACATTACTGTCACATTAAAGTGCGTTTTAATTCATTGTATGTAATTAAATTTATTACAAACAGGTGCATTGTCCTTACAAACATAAATATACTACTCTGTTTGTTCTTAATACAAAGCTCTCCGTCTCTAAAGGATTACCGTTGCCTGCATTTTTACATTAACATAAATTACATAGACTAATTGCGATTACCATATATCAGTTCGCAACTATAAAAATGAGTTAGTTAAGTAACCTTTATCGATTTAATTATAACAATAGTATAATACAGTCGCATGGACGAACGTTTGATAGTTGTTAATTAAAAGTAGCAAAAACTACCTTGATTTCTCTGAGTGTAATGGACAATTCATATTAGATATCGATTTTTATTACCAAATTCAGAACGATTGAGAAAGAAAGAAAAATCAGTCAGTCAATCAATCGATTTTTCACTAACCCCATCACATCGTCCTATAGAATTAATTTTTTTTTTTTCACATAATATGACATTTTCTCCAAATGCTTGGCTGTCTGTTTCAAACATTTATAGACTTTTTCTATTCACTTGTGGTACCAAAAAATAGTTCTTTCTTCCTATGTACACGGAAGATAATCAGCCATCACCCATATAATCGGTTCTGATCAGTTGACACATAAAAAAAAGCTTATTAGCAATTGCCAACTATCAGCTGTGACAAAGATGAATTATTTCGATGTACCAACATTTTGATATTTGATAACCGGTGATCGGTAATCGCAACTACTCTTTTTTTCTCTGTGTAAAATTAACTAATGCAACTGTAAAAACATAGATAGAATTATCCGTTCAAAGAGAGTGAGCAAAACAATGCATTTGTGTGTAATAAATTAAATTTTATAGAATAAATGGAAGTACAATTTAGCGCCGCTCTCTAAATGATTTCGCAATTTTTTAATGATTTATGTCGCCTCTCTAAGCCGATCCGTTCGGATCCGTTTGGCACAGTGGTTTGTCATCCGTACATGGAGGGTTAAAAAAATGTTAATTCGCTCTACCCTTTGCTTCCCAACTTAACGGCGTATCACTGCGTACATTGCAAATAACATTACACCTGTGTATAACCGTTAAAACTCCGTCCTACATAGTCCATTGATGGTCCTGGCCAGGTTATCTCTCGTAAGCTACCTCGGTTTCGCGTATTTATCGGGAGTGATTTGGTCCCGCGTTGATTCGCAACCGATAACACGCCGCGATCGACCGTCACCGTTTTGCGCGTTGGGTATTTGAATTTTTTTTTTTTTTTTTTTTTCGATTCAGCCACGTACCGCGATAACGCGGTCCGACTATTCACAACAATGAGATATACGAGGATGACAGTGTCAGTAGTAATAAATATATTTATAAACGTGCATATATCCATATATAAATACAATATATATATATATATATACACATAGATGCGACATACTCGAAATGTAGCGTTTCAGCATGTAATAGGTACGTTTTAAATTGCACTCCGCAATTTTGTGGCCCGTCGACGCTGCCAACCAACGGCCGGCAAATTGTATGCATACTTTACTGTCGTACACGTGCACGTGTGTATACGCGTGAGTGTATCGTGAAAATTTCGTTGCGGACGTTGATCGTGCACTTGGCATACTCAACTGCTACGCGGAAAAACCGTTGTCAAGTGTGATCGCGTATATCGTTGGTTTCATTTTGTATATCTACTGTACGTCGTCGTGGCTCGTTAGCCGTACTGGCAGAAATGGACGCGCTCGATGGAAGGCGAAGTGAGGAGTCGGTCGTCCGTCAGAGTCGCTCGGTTCCGACCCGATTCATTAGACCCAATTATTATAGAAGCCCCGGAGGTTGGTTACTCCAACTGCGTTAGTTATAATCTCTCTAGGACTGACTCTCTATTATATGTATAAAATTATCATACAATAAGAATATTCTTTACGGTAAACTTGTTCAGAATATTTAGCTCGTGTACGAAAGAATTAAATATTTTAATATTTGTTCATTCTCCCACCCACAATTAATGAACATATCCGAGCTGCACGAATTTATAACTGCTCCACTGGAATCTCTACTTGATGAATCGAACAAGTGGTTGCGCGAGCTAGCGAGCGAGCCGCACCAGTCGCTTGAGAGAATAATCCGAAGAGTTATATTTTCATTGCTGACGCTGTTGCTACTGCTAGGATACTCTTTACAAAACATCTGACCGTGTTTAACTACATCAGAGATATGGGTATTTAAGTTAAGCACTGGTATTATAGTATTAAAAGCTTTTTATTTCGCATTCCTGCGAAGAAGATAAATTTATAGTGAAGATGGAAAAGTTTACTCTCGTTAACATTTTATGGTATGGAACATTAATTGTTTAATTTCCTATACGTATATACGATTAAAGTATACGTGCAATGACAAAGAGGTTCGCGTACTGATACGATCTATTCAATACTTTTGCTCCGTACATTCAATTTGATGCAAATCTATAATAAGAAATAATAGAGGAAATCTATCATAAAAGATATTACATTTTATTATTTTGTGAGGTAACGCATTGCGGGCTTTTCATTACATCCACAGATGTAAAAGGCTTTGATATAATCAGAATCAATGTAAATTGTATAAAGATTTTTAAAAGTTTGAGCAAAATTCACAAGATTCTCTGCCATTTTGGATATTCTATTATTCTCGTACAGAATAGAGAAGAGTTTGACAGCTCTTTCTTCTCTGGTAAAGTCGGAATTTGAGAATTCTGAACGCGGCGACACGTCGGAAGCTTTCAGAAGCAACGTTACTGCATAGTAGCAAAGAGGCAGTGTCGTTATTAGACACCAAGTGCATTGAAGTGCGCGTTGGCGGGAATCGCGTTGGCGCCGACCTCGATTTCGTTAGCTTCTTTCGTACATGCATCAGCAATGACACCGAGAGAGCAGAGGCGTTGACTCGTGACTCTTGGGCGAAAATATTATTAAACAATTACATACACTTGCTTCTATGAAATCGGAGTATAGAGAAGACGTGGTGCAACAATGAATATAAATTGAACGAATATCCGCGTTAACTGGAGAACGTGTTTCGAACGAGAGAAAAGTATTTGTAAACGGAGAGAAGGATCTGTAAATAATTACCATATCGGTATGGTAGATGCGTTTGCAGTTTCATACTCTGACGAAAATTATGAGAATTTACTAGAATTTGTTCTAAATATATTTGCAGGAATTGTTATTTGAATTTCTAATAAAATTCATTAGTATACATTACTAAGCAAAATTACTTTGCCGTGTCTTCTGGCCCATTCTGGTCGTTTTACGATCAAAGCGTAGTTCAAATTGATTACTTGATATCGGTAGCGATCAGTGTTAACGGTTTCACCTGATTTTACAAGCTCACGGTACACCACACCTTCCTGATCCCATCAAACGCAGAGCTGTCTTCTTTCCGAAGCGATTTGGCGTTAACCTGGACGTTCTTTGGCTTTCACATAAAAATCATAATTTTTAAAGGGTTCACCATACGCTTGCTCAAGTACACGATATCTTTCAGCAGCACTTTTCTTCAAAATAAAGTAATGAATTAAAACTTTCCGCAAATGATCTTCTTTGAGTCGAAATTCAACATTTTTAAGCGTAAAAATATCTATGATGGTATAAAAAAATGATGTTACGAAGGTTTTAAAGCTTGTTGTCAATACAACAAAATAACATAAATATAAAATCTCATATATATCTACATATGTGTAACTCCATCTATCAAAAAAGTCCGCATTATTAACCGGCACACTTAGTACATATCGGCATTCATTCTCCAATAGATTACGGATTACTATACAGATATGGCACATTTTTTCACAGAAGTATGCTGCTTCTTACCAGATACTTTTCTCCGTATGCTGATAAAATGGGATTAGTATTACTCAACGTGCTACTGAACCTTCTCGCTTTCATTACCAAATCACCTTCGAAGTATGTAATTCAATTGATTGTTGCAGAAACCAACTTATACCCAAAGAATTGATCATTAAAAATCTTCCATCTGTAAACGATAACCGTTAAGTGTTGTTGAAGTTTCGCGTATGCTAAATGCTCCAAATTTACACTTTAAAATGATAATACGACATAATTTTAAAAAATAAATTGAAATATGTAAAATTACGCGTCGAATAACAAGAAAGTATCACGAGCAAAACATTGGACGTTTTATTCAACTGATTGCGTCCCATCAGTTTCATCAGTGAGTTTCGAGCTCGTCAATCTCCCTCTGTCGATCGGCTATTCTCTCGCTCCATTTTTAATTGTCATCGTTCCCGCAACGTTGATTTGTCCGCGGGTAAACGACGCGCGGGCCCCTTTCCCCGCGTATTGCTCTACTGCGTTCTCTGGTTTGGTTATTATACTTTATGGGAAAGAGTGGGGCGAGGATAGGGTGGGGGGGGGCATTATTCTCATCCTGTCACTACTAACAAGAACGTTTACCACTGTAATTAGTATTATCGTTTCATATCTGCGAACTCTCGATCGGTTTTGTTATCATTGTAGCCGATTAGTTATACAGGTCATGTGTCTCACCGACGTTGATCATAATAAAAAACATGAGATCATATAAAATATAGATAATTCCAAGTCAGATGGCAAGCCGTTGTAAAATGAGAGATCAACTTTGTCGAGCCCGTAATCATTTCGATGATTCAGTTCCATTTTCTTCAAATAAACAATTATAATAGAATTAATCAAATTTTAATTATTAAACATTGAAAGTGTGGTCACTTGGTACTAAGAAATATCAAGTGTCTTGGTCTTAACGCACACAACAATTTTTTTATCATACTTTCTCGAATTAGTTCGCACAAGCTATATCTACCGTTGTATCTACCTTGGTCGTATGTTGGCCATTTTCCCGAAAATACGTTCATTCGAAATAAATTTCACCGCAATAGCTGAATCCCAAAGCGTGCGTGTGCGTGAGTGCGTGCGTGCTTGTGTGCGTATGGGTATAAGAGAAGCACGCTGCTGGTCACGCAGAGTGAACTCTCGTGAGCAATTATCCTCGAGGGGGTCTAAGCGGAGGCATTGGTTGGTGGTAGGTACGGTGGTTGTAATGTGATTCTACTCCGGAATACGTTATAACATCCAGGCATTCCTTATTCGCTGGCTGCTGCTCTCTCCCCCCACGGGATCGTTTCCGAATTAATGCATAGCCCGTGGCTAGCATACCATGTGCTCGGCGGTAGTAGCTGGATGGTTTTGTCTTGGTCCAACTTGGAGTCGACTTGAGAAGCAATTATCGAACGATCTCCACCGTCGAGCTCCCTCTCCATTTCACCGCCCGCCGTTCGTCTGCCCGGTAACACCACCTTGCATCCGCATCGGAGAATGAGAGACCTACAGGGGGTATCCGCGTGATATACAGGGATGACGTTGAAGGGGTATAGAAGCAGGAGGGCAAGATAAGAGCATGAGGGCTCGAAGTAACAAGGGTTCTGAGAGGGAGTTGAGACTGGAAGCTGGTATGGATGGGGATGATTATCTAATCCTACGTGGCGTTGCTCCGTGAAGGCAAATCAAATTTCGCGTGCAGCGACGTCCCTTTGCAGCTCGACTCTCCCTCACTCTTGACGACGTATGGTGCTCAGCGTGTCGTCCTCTATCAATGATCGATGTAGCACCAATACGTATCGACGAAATTCGATTTCGAATTCTCGTCGAGTAGCTAAACTCGGAGAGAAAGAATTTCTGAGATTCAACTGGAAATCGAAGCATTGGAAACGTTCGATTGCAATCTGTTCAAGACACGCTAAATGTACGACATCCAAAGACTTCAAATATACGTACATTCTGATATTCTGGTGTGTGTGTATATATATGGAAGTTGATACGTATTATCAATTTCTGGCTATCGATCAACCGTACTGGCTAAGCTACCCTATTATCCGCATGAATTAGTAACCAATTAACTCGATTCATACGTTCAATGGCCTGATAACCTGGCGATAAAGGAATCACTGATGCTCAAGCGCAGATTAGACTAAAAGAGAATATATATATATATATATCTGTCACATTTAGAACTCCATAAAAGACATTCGGCGCGCTGGCATAGGGAATACTGTATAGAAATCAAGAGCAGGGATAGAAGGGGAGGGTGATAGATAAAGCGAGATGGTGACTGAGAAAAGTAAATTTTTCCTCCGACTCTGCGAAAATCGGTGCTATAGGTATGGTACGAGCTATTGTGAGCACTGCACCAGATAGGAAGAAAAAGGAGAAAAAAAGACCAAGTATTATGGTGCGATAAGCCAGTCTCGCTCACTCATTCTGACTCACTCATTCGATCCGTCTTCCCCTTACGTCTTTTACACTCTTACTGCAGAATGTGAGCGTCGGGGTGTCCGTATGCGTGTGTATCTCTAGATTTGAAGAGAATTGAAGAAAGCGTACCGAGGCGCTGAAGCGTGCGTTTACCCTCGCAGCCAATTTCATCCAATTGTGGCTCCACACATGTCCCTCGCGTAAAACCATCGTAGCGTGGTCCGGACGTAGACGAAGACGAAGACGAAGAGAAGGAATAATGGTGAAGAGATACGAGACGCGACGCACGACCGTGTGTATTAGCTTAACGCATGCTTCCCTTTGACAGAACTGTCGTTTCTTATATGTAATACGCAGCGTACTCTACGTCCTATGGTATATGGCGTATGAAAGAGAAGAAATAGTGGCGACTGACCACTTGACTCGGTGACCCACCCACATATCCCGTACAACCGCCCGAGTGCCCTCCAGCCATTGGCGAACTCCGCGGAGAAAAGAGAATAACTGAGCAGTCCGGAAAAGTAGGCTCGTGCACGAGACAAGATAAATAAAAGATGACTCTCTGATGAGGATAATAAGAGAGACAAAAACCGACGTTATTAATGCAGAAATTTGCCACAATTCGCGTCAATTCGTTGTAATTAGACGTATAGCGTAACGACGCAATAACGTGGAGAATGAATTTGTTATTCAATAGTTTGGGAAACTACGGAGATCCACCGAAAGATGGAATGAAATTTGAGAATACAAGAAATTGTAAGCGTGTTTAATAATTATGCTCGTGCTGTGTGAAAAACATTAATTAACGAGGCAGTGGAAGAAACGTGTAGTTCGATAAACCGCAATATCGTAATATTTTAAAGGCGATACGCGCTAGAGAGGCGAAGCAAAATAAACGACGACGGAAAAGTTCAACGAGCGAATTGAAAAGAGGAGAGAGAAGCGTGTCATGTGTATAACAGAAGCATAAATAATTTGAATAAACTCGTGTGCGGCTGAGTCTTCGAGACGAAATAATTGGAGAGATCAAGGCAGGGACTATCTTAAATTGGACGGGAGAATAAAGCTCCGAGATTAATTGACTGAATATAGAAGTAAATAAGACGCGGATGATCAATACATTTATTTAACAAATTACGTGCTACTTCAATAAAATCGCACACACGTTTTATATCGTGGATAAGAAAAAAATATAATGAAGCGATTGTAAATACATGAATTACAATATTTAATTATGCTTAAAATAATGACACGAAGAGTGAAGCTCGAAAGGTGAAACCGCGAAGCTAAATTAACGAGGCGTCAAAATGCATGAGGGTAATACGACAAAATAGCGAGCGAAATGCAACGATACGCATATAAAGTAACAGAAATATAAATAATGTGAATAAACCCATGTATGTAATACAATGAGAAATTCAAGCGGACGCGCTTCCAGGGAAACGAACGTGCGGTTCGCGCGAGTTTTGTGGACCAACGTACGCCCGTACGAATTTATCGCTCGCTTAATTAGCGGACAAATAACACGATTAATGGCGGCGGTCGGGATGGTATTGTCGTGTTTACCGTGGCAGAGTACCGCCAGCCATCCGCAAAACCTCTAGATCGCCGCTTTCCCTCTCGCGTCATGACGTTCGCTCGCCACTGGTATACACACAAGGCATCCCTTCGCTTGCATGGTGCTTGTCTGGCTGGTTGACTGCTGTGCCCGCTGGAAACGGCGTCCTGGACCGCACCTCGTCCGTTTACTCCACTCGATCCTCGCAGTCCTAAATAAAAAATTACGATCGAGATCTCTCTGTAGGGAGGGATAACGGTGTAATAAATTGTACCGCACGTCGTTTCTTCAGTCCCCTGATGAGCGGACGTTTCTCGATCGCCCGACCAACCGCACAACGAGCGGTACAAAAGTCACTGTATGTACTGTATAGTATGTCAAACATCTGCTTATTTTATACAATCAGACGGAAACTTAGGCACGGAATCCTTTCGAATTGAGAATTTAACACGTATGCGGTTACACGAAAATACATTACTATGCACTGAGAAAGAAAACCGCTTGAATCTACTGAAATAGCGGTTATAGATAGCGACCAACTATTTGACTGATTGAACTAAATACTTGTCATAGTAAATAAGGAAATAAATATTGAATGGTGTAAACGGCCGTATGTGAAAACAAATATTTAGGGTTGGAGGCAGCTACCGCTCGGCCATCTCCAGGATGTAAAGGAGTTTATGGTTCAAAAACTGACTATCGAATACTTCGGTGTGCAAAGTTTTAAGGTTGATACAACACAGAATGAAATAAAACTTCAAAGGGACCGCATGAGGATCTGAAGAGGGTCGAGTGACCGAAATGTCAACAAAAAAGAGCACTTTTAAACCATAAACTCCTTTACTATTTACAATATTTGTAAATAAAGAAACCCTCAATTCGATTAACCGTTTGTTCGATCAACTAAGTAATTGTTTCAATCACCCAAACATTTTTTTCATCACCCGTAACAGCTAATTCATTAGATTCAAATGATTTTTTTCTTACTATCTAGTAACTTCAAAATATTCCAACCATGGGCCGGATTAAAGTTCGCAGGCCCCAAAAGCCAACCTGAAACTGTCACTCCTTCCACCGTTCGTATCAATAATAATAGTGCAGTAGAATCAAATAAAAGTACAAATAAGGTAGTCATATTGCAACAAATAACAATCCATCATGAGACAATTGGAAATCATAATATTACAGCGTAATGATAATTATAACAATATAAAATATATTTTATCCGTATGAATCAATCATATAGAACTGTTTAGTTATTTGAAAGTAGTGCAATTGTACTCGATTTTTGTGTTCGAAACGCCATTTTGATGACGTACATATAAAAAGGCATATACGATTTAATCCATAATTTATTCAATTTTATTTATCACAGCAAAATATTCGGTAAGCGTTTCTTTTCGTGATATCTAAGTAATCCAGGAACATCAGAGAACATTTTAGAATAATAATTGCGCGTGCCTTTAATAAACTTTACAATGTAATTTTTTTATATCTCCTTGATTATGGAAATTGTAAGAAAATTAAGCATTCATTTTGTAAAGATTGAATAAGCGTGTATGACGTTACGTCACGTTACACGAGGTAACATCACTGTTGTTAGCTTACAATTGTTTTTGTAGTAGAATCGCGATCTCTCAAGGCACGAATTAAACTTATTCGCACAAAGTGCACACGAAGTCGTCATTGTTGGATAAAATCAAGCATTCGTAATATATACTTCTAAAAAGCTTCACAATTTTGTGATTATTATTGTAATTTCGTCTTTACCGTAACTCAGTCGTCATGCACCTGGTATAGTTTGTTTTCTCTCATTTTCGGCACGTGAATTTTTACATTCTACGAGTAGTGCAGGCTCGTTTGTGAAAAAGGTATGAAGAAGGATTAAAAAGAATTCATTGCACAGAAATGTACGAATGTACAGAGCCAAGGGCTTGTCGGCACCCGGCAACTATGCTGCTGCTGTGTTACGAGCTAGGCCCGCCGAGCTAGTAGTCATTGTCTCGATTTCGAGCAGACCTTGCCGGTTCTTAACGCGCTCCTACTATAGTCTTTGGTGCTACTGGCTTCTTCCATTGCTGCGTTACGAAGGTATATTAATTAATCTGGTAATTATTAAACTAATTGCCAGCTTAATTGGCTCGAGGGATATCGTCAAGTTGCACCCGTCGAGCCATAAGCTCTGCGACGCACCCTCACAAGCCTTATGATCCCTCTTTAACCCTCTCAGTGCAGGTTACCTCGTGCTCTTTGCTTTTCTTCTTTTTTCCCTGTGATTTCGCTAGTTCGCAAATGTTGTAAAAAAAAATCTCCAAGGATTGGAATAGCTTGACGGTTATAAAAAATGCTTTGCTCACTGTTAGTGAGAATCTGGACTCTCTGAATGCCTTGCTTTCAATTTTAATTGGCATAAATTGCCAGATCCAATACACTAAAACTGCTATGTACTCTCCTTAAGGAACAAACGGTTGGTGACTTCATTAAGAATTCGTACATTTCTAACGAAAATAAACATTTCAAAATTATGCTGTGATGTCAAGAGTCTGAAAAACGAGTCAACCAGGGATTTAAACTTTAGTTCCTCGTGCCTGCATGCGTGTGGGTAAATACTCATTTTTTCAATACAAAGCTAGCGTACGCATGTCAGTCGAAGTAATTCCATTATTTTTGTTTTAACACAGTCGGGCAAACTGGCAATAAATTCGTATGTTTTCGGTACTTTGGGGAACCGGCGCGAGGAAGCCTCAAGAGAATACGAACGCGACGCGTAAGCGAGAGTTTCGGAGGACTGGCAACGAGGGGATGAAAGTGAAAAGGATTGTCCTATTGTATAATAACAGTTGTAATTACTGCTTCAACGAATACAAAGGGAGAGAACTCGCCTAAATGCACAAGAGAATTATTTAAAAAACCTCTGTTATTGTGCCCGAACCCTTCGTTTTCCCTCCTGTGTAGCTTCATTGGCGCCGTCTGCCGGGCCATTCCCTCTTGGCATATTTTCGAAAGCACCTCCTTCCTCCCAAGCCAAAACGAAAATGAGAATGCAAGAGTGAAGAGAAAAAAACATGGATAGAATCCGTTTCCCACGTTTACACGAGAAATCAATCAACCTTTGACTGTATCGCTACTGCACGAATCAACATATCGCGAGGCAATTTGAGGAGCCGGAGGGCCTGATCAATCGAGCAAGAGAGCGAAAAGGAACGAATGAATAAAAAGAAGATGGATAATCGAGACCCTTTGATCGGAATGGCGAAAGAACGATGACACTCGCGTCAAGATTTTGTTCAGACATTCGAATTATGCGGGTTCGATATCCGGACATAGGGCACGCGGACTCTACCGTCGTCTCCTATTCTCCTCTCCCTTATTTTATTTTCTCGTGTCTTCTCTTCACATCTTCATAACTCTATTGTTATTGGCCCTTTCTTTATCAAATGTAGATAGCGAGTGATGCAGGCAGTTGGAAAAAGAGGAGCCATCGAATTGTCACTCGGGAATCGAAGTTTTTCACTCGATTTTGATGAAACGGTGACGCTACGAGAGGATGATAGATATATCCGTGGAGAAGGGAGAGGCGAGCCGAGAGCCTATTGTTATTTTAGAGCGAACTCGCTAAGGGCCGGGAATTATTTATATATAGCGGAGGGGCTCACTTAGGGAAAGGGTCGAACGGTAGAATGGGTTAGTATGGGGGAGGAACACAGTTGAGATAAACGTGCCACGAGAGACAAGAGGGCGAAGAAAAGGGAGGTTGGAGGGACAGCGTCAACGCACGTGAAATTAGGAGAAATCGTCGTAGTGAATTTATTCAACAGGATCTCGTGGACCTCCCGAGGGAAGCGGGGAAGGAAGTTACTGTAGTGGACAATGAAAAGTGTCTCCTACCAACCGTTTCTTTTACTCTCTCTCTCTCTCCCTCTTGGTTTCGCCCATTGTCACTGTTCTTCTCGCGCTGTATTACAGAACTCGTGGAACGTACCCTACAAAATTCATGAAAATTTCCCAATGGAATTACGCCCGGCCGACAAATAATCATCAGTATTACATGTAGCTTGTTACCAAACGCTTTTAATCACACGAGCGTATGACTGAGAGGAACCGCCGTTGCGTGACCGCGACGATGCAGTCGAACAGATAAATAAATTGATTGGCACGCATTGTGTATGCACAGAAGCCGCGGCATTGCTGGCTAATTGCGAATGCTAATAGAAAACCACAAAAATGTGGCTAAACGAAGTAAAAAATAATAAACCCTGAGAGAAGAAAGTGGTAGTGCGGCATCTATTTAAAGTGACAACATTTAATTGTTGGCTAATGCAAATATTGTTATAGTTACCGTTAGTAATTATCTTCAATTGTTGTCGCTATAAAAATAGTTCATGCAGCTGTAACAAATGACAACAATTCATCAATTACCAGAACGAACACGATTTTTCTGAATATAGAGACTCTCATTTATTAATACAATTTAAAGGGATTTAGGTTACTAATTGATTGTACGTCAGACTGTTGAGACTCGTGAATTGAAATGGTAACTAAAATTGTATCCGGATGCATATTATTTGTAGTCATTGCAGTCCGGAAGATTATGATGTCCTTGTATGTATTTTTTTTTCTAAATGTATAACACGAACCCTTGATGATCGCGGGTTTACCAGTAACTCAACATTTTTCTATTATTCCCAAGAATTTTTAAGAATTATTTTAACCTTACGTGTTACGTTTTTTTTTTTACAGGCGATTGCTTGCAGGTTTTAAAGGTGGAAGTGCCATCGGTGGTCGATCCGAGGTTGGAGAAGGTCGCTTTGCGGTGTGTTTACGATCTCGAGGGAAAGGCACTGTACTCCGTCAAGTGGTACAAAGACGGCGACGAGTTTTTCACATTCACGCCGTCCACAAGGCCCCCAGGTCGCAGCTACGATGTCTCCGGCGTTGATGTCGACGTTGGACGGAGCGACAGCAAGCAAGTGATACTCATGGGACAGACAAACTCACTAAAAAGTATTAAACTAAGCTTTGTATAACATAGTATTTTGTTTTAACAAGCATGCACTTTGCAAAGTTAACTATACCGTGCTGCAACTGCTATACGATAATCATTGTCTGCCTACAGAAGAGATCAATCTCACCGGTAGTTACAGTTGCGAGGTTTCGGTAGAAGCGCCAAGTTACTATACCGCGTTTGCATCTGCGAACATGACCGTGGCTGTATTACCCCATCAAGATCCCGCACTCGAAGGTCTCAAATTAAGGACTCATTACGACGTAGGTGATATACTCAAAGTGAATTGCACCTCGGCACCGAGTTATCCGCCAGCTGTTCTGTCGTTCCTTCTCAATCACAAGAAGGTTAGTAGATGATATAACATCACGGAATTCCGCATTCACCGTCATCGCTATAAAATATTTTTCCTGTCAAAGCAATGTTATTACAAAATATCTTCTCCAAGAAAAGTATTCGCCGTAGTACACTTTGAAACAAATTTTAAGCTTATAAGGTGTGGATATTTTTCATAGTAATTACAAAGCTGAACGCAATTTTTTTTTACCCTTTATCAGTTTATCGTCAACGTTACAAACAACCGAATACGGCCGTTTGACTCATGCGCAAAAGCAAGTTTTTCGACAGAATAATTCGCGTTTAAATATTGTCTTTTGGGCTGTGCGTCAAAAACCATGAACGCGGTTGTTGCATTAATTATTATTAAACACACAATGAGTAGCAGTTATGATAATAATTGGGTACGCAGTCATGGCGAGGGGTTTCATTTATATTTTCAGACATTGCGAGATGTCATATATCGATTGTCACATTGTTCGGATGTATTTCTGTGTTACAGTTAATGCGACGCCAGAGAGGATCAAATTCATTTGACTTTCTCTAGTTACAGAGTAATACATAGTAGCAGTATACCATATGGTAGAGAATCTGATCGGAACACCAAATTTCCTAGATAATGTGGTTACAAATGTCCCTAGTAGAGAATTTCTATTACTTTGTAATAGACAGAGCGATGTAGAGAGATTGATTGATTGATTGATTTAGTATTATACCATGGGTAGCCTTAGGCAAAAGATAATACAAGTGTATACATTGAAAGAATAGAGAGAATACTAAAAAGAAAATATTGTTGTTGTTGTTGTTGTTGTTGTTGTTGTTGTTGTTGTTGTTGTTGTTATTATATATATTATAATAGTGTGAAATAATAGTTACAACTAAATTTTTTATTATGGTAAAATAATACTTATGATGAAAATATGCAATAAGATTTTATATTTATATTATTATAAATTAAAATTCAATCCTGGTCAACGTGATTGTGATCAACAAACATGTGAGCAAATAGGTGGTTCTTAAAAACATGTAGGTTCGGTGCAGATGTTACGAGATTTGGTAGGGAGTTCCATAGATAGATACCAGAGAGAGAATATAGAGAGAGAATAGAGAGAGGAGAGAGAGAGAGAGAGAGAGAGAGAGAGAGAGAGAGAGAGAGAGAGAGAGAGGAATCATTGAAAGGTGAGAAATAATATAGTTAATTATTGCGAGTGATTCGTTCCCTTCTAAAACATGTATTGACGTCCGAAAAGCTTTTGATTACCGTATGCGTTAACCGAATATCATTGATGAAAACATTTTATCGGGCAAATCACAAATAGCGCGTCACAAACATTTTCCCTTGAACGATGGTCCCCTGTCTCTTTGCCAATGAGTGACTGTATTAATTACAATCTGATTTGTGTTATATGTATAATTTTAATTAAAAAACTGATTCATACGTATCGAGTAACGTAATGGCGCGTTTTAATTTTGTCTCGTTCGGGATAACACGATGAAGAGTGAATTCGTTTGATGGGAAATATTCCAACTCGATTAACTGTCGAGCCTCGACATTACGTTTCTGTCAGATATCACGGGAAAACGACGCAGAATCGAGTGTAATCTTTGAAATATATTTAGTAAAAAATGTATCGGAGAATTAAATCAAATACGTACCCGATAGAAAAAAGTTTCGAATCGAAATTTGGATCTCCCATTGAATCTAAATGTAGTAGTTTCGCAGAGGAAGCTACCAGCCTCCGTGTAATCTCCGGAAATGGCTGATATTATCCATTTGGAGTGAACGGAGAAAGTCATGGAGAGAAATTTTGATGTTGCAATCACTAAAGAGCTTTTACGGAGTAAGACGAGGCTGTGATACCTTTGTTACACCTCCACACGAAAAGAAATGAGCCTCTCGGTATTACATCAAGACAACAGTAATCTTTTTGTAGTAATTCTTACGTAAATTGTAGTCGTTATAAGTACAACTTATATCCAAAATAACACTCGCTGTTGTAATTTATAATGTTAACACGGTAGTAAAATATTTATATTAAAACTTACAAGCTAATGCAGTACTTGTGAATAAGTTCGAAGTAAACTTATTCATTATAAATTTTACTATTTACTTAACTAGCACAGGCTGAAGGAAAGAACTCGTTATCTTGTCTTTATAGCAGTAACCAGTAACGTGTATTGCTATTGCAGGGTGATAGTACATTGAATCGTATACTCAGTAGTAAAATGTATCTATTGGACGAAATCGAATTTGCCATCGAATGTAGTAAATATGCGTTTCCGACGCTTGTAGTCGCACGCATTGTGAAGCACGGGGCCGTCTCTCTCTCTCTCTCTCTCTCTCCCTCTCTCACTCTCGTGTGTGTTGAATTAAATTATTGATAAAATTAAATGTAATATCAATATTATATTTGATTTGAATTAAATGAAATTACATCTCATACATCTATTACGCCATTTGGATGTAATAAATTCAACGGTAATCGAATGGCGTAGTCAGTGGCGTTAGCTTGTTACAGTTATTTAGGTAGGTAGGTAGGTCATAGGTTAAAATCCCGGTAAAGGCAGGACATTTTTTTCAGTAAAAAAAGCTACCCAACGATCGCTGATGACAAAATATATCGAAGAATTCCCAAGTCAAAAAAATATGTTTTTGGTTTACCATAATGCCACCAATATATTTTATCATTTTATTATGCCGCGTGCATAACAAAAATCCATTCCCGTATTAATCTGTGTAGCAAACAAATGATGGTAAAGGTTATCAGTGTAGGATAGTAGCGATAACTAGACTTCGAACGTTTTACGTCACAATGGTTTGATATTTATTTTACTTCTGACTTTAGTTATAGTTACAGTAGTGATTTTACTACAATCACGTATTATTTTTAACCGCAGATACTCACTGTCCATATATTCTCCATTGGTTGTAGTTTACGTTACTACAATTGTTGTTCCTGATACCATTTTTACTTTTCGCGTAGAAGTGACATATTTCAATCAATTAAAATGAATGAAGTGAAAGGGTTTAGAATTCAACTCGGGGTGTCTTCTAACATTCCCACTAAGAGCTATGAAATAATAATATTTAGATTAAGGTCCTAAGACTCTAATCGTAGATATAGTTATGTTAGCATTTACGCGATCACGTGAGAATATAAAATAACATCGAATGAAGGAAACCACGTGTAAATATGGGAATCAACATAGATATTTTACATTTAGCATTTTCGCTAGGAGTAATAATAATGTGTTCATTGAGGTTTCATCGACATTACGGAACCGATATGTAACTTGTGCTAACGCAACTCTTAAAAACACTTCTCTTTTACTTCTACAGGCTAACAAAGGACTGACCAAACAGCTGCCCAACGTTGGTCAAGTCGAGGGGAATGTCGTCGACACGACGCGCCTCGGTATCTCCTTCAAGCTCGAACGTTACCATTTTCCTGGCGGAAATCTCAGTCTGATCTGTCGATCAACATTGCCCGGTGTGCCGGGTGCCGAAATTCGGGAATCGGAGGCTGTTGTGACGCTTGCTGCCAGCAATCAGCGACTTGCTCAGGAACCACCCATGTCAGCAGCTTCCATCAGCTACAATCTAGCTTTCCTTCAAATTTTCACCCTCGCGATAACTCTGCTCCACCTTCGTACTTCCTTCACAGTGTAAAATTATTTCAGGCGTGTGTTTACTGTATAGACGCGTGGGAACTGTACGTCCAGAGCAGGAAGAGGAAGGTCGACAAGGGAAAGTGCGATAGCCATTACATATAAATGTGAAAAAAAGAAGAAAACAAAAAACCAACTAGCGAAGTAAGTTGCAGGACGTTCACTGATGAGAATCAGGAGCGAGAAATGAGGAAAAGGATCATGGTGTTGTATATAGTGTATGATTGAAGTAACTAGAATTGTGATTATGAATTATTAATAAAGATAAATGAAATAATAAGTGTCTTCATAAAATCAGTAGTTACCATTGCTTTATTTTATTTTTTTATTGTATATAGATATTACATTGTACTACAAGGTTCTACTATAACTCGGCGGCTAAGCACCTAACTCGAAAATTGGACACACAATTGATTATTTAATTTACGAATAACATTTATAACTATAAAACAGTTTGATAAGTTGGACAAACATAGTCATTTTTCTAGTTCATCTGCAAAAATCAATTATATTTAATTGAATAAGATCCTCAAGTTCGCGCATACGTATATTTTTCTTCGTAAAATAATGCTGCAAAGTTTATATTTTGGTCGTTTGATATTTAACGGAATCTTTCGTGGGGATGGACAGAAGCATTGATAGTTCACTCGGAATACTCGTTGCAACGATTAACGATGTTATTTATTTAATATACTTTTATCAATTGAATTAATTAAAACCATAATCACTCGTAACAATGAGTATCGCATCTGCTCGGGATCGTGTTCGTTCGGCTTCGCTCGTATTGTACCACACTCTATTTAACTTTCGCGAGCTCGTATTTTAACTCTCTCATTCATATTAGATTGCCGCGCATCGTAGAAGAAGAAAGCTCTCCTTCGCTCGTACCACGCACTCCGTGCGCACGTGAACGCTTGATTAATTTAGCACGTGAACGATCTTGAGCTGGATCGGTGCCCTCGATGCACCGTCCAATTACGCGAGTTATTTCAACGCGTTGGGCTCGGTTGTAACAACATACAAAATATTTTGTTAACGATGATGTCGAGGAATTCTCAAGGTAAGAGCATTAATAGAATATATACTATATAGTATATATATAGTATATATATACCAGGGGGCCGTCCCCTTAGCGCACAACCCCCTAGGAGAACCCGGGCTCTGAGGAAAACCCAGGGCTTCGTCTCTTGTGCTCCTCGTGCTCCGATTCCTAACCTCCCTCTCAATTCCCCCACACGACGGCGGCGACGGCAGTAAGATATTTTCATAATTTAGAGAAATACGCGGGTTTCGTACAGCTCGAGCGCTGAGTGCCCTCGCAATCTGTCATTGAGCCTCCTCTGTCCCTATCATGAACACCTTCCCTCCCGAAATATTTTTAAAAATTAAGTTTTTTATGTTGGAAAACCTCGTACGATTAACTAACATTAATTAGAAGCAAATCAGAGGGCTTTGATTGGAGGGAGGAAGGGATTGTTTTGATGAAACTCTCAAATGGGTTGAGTACATTCGTTGGATGAATAGGGAATAACGATCGTCGTTCTGTCGACGACGGCGACGAATAGATTCCTTGGAAGACGTCTTCGACAATGCCTAGCACCGCGGTTCACCTGTTTTGTCGATGATATTGGATTCTCGGCGTGCTTCGCATTGCTTCCGCGTCCGTAATGGACTGCACGTATATTGCTTTGCTTGTTACGACGAGATTTCAAGTTGGTTGTGTTTGTTAACGATTGGCAAAGGAGCGGGGTGAAGAAGAACGAAAGTTCAGTGCTCGCAAGACAATTCCTCAAAAGCCCGTTCCATCAACAGAAAGGTTCATTCTATCGTATTCTATTGAGAACGAAGGGAAATCGCAAGGAGAAAAGAGAATCGAAGATCCATCGTATATAAGCTGTAATTTACCATCTCGATACTAACTACAATCTCGTTACACTTGAAAATTACCGAAAAGTAATCTCGAATGAAGTCTTCTTCCGCGAACAAGTAAATCATACAGCATTCAACTGTCTGAACCAAAAGTCCCCAGTATTTCGAGTACAACCTTCGTGAGTGAAGACAATGCAATTAGCTACTTTGAACACGGACGATTCAGGACACATTTACCACAAGTGCCAGAAGGGAGCGCTGATCCAATATCGAAAGAAAATCAATAACATAGACAGCAAAGTTGATGCAGTGCTTTGGTCGTGTAGATAATAGGGAGCTTCGACACTGAACGACCTTCATGTACTTTAATCCTCCTTTAAGTTTCGGCTCTTTGGTCAGGACCCTCCCAGAAATGTTTTAAAACATTTCTGAGGAAATTCTTCATGAAGGTCGTTCGGTGCCGAAGCTCCCCCACACCTATAGATAGCAAAGGGCAGTAACAAGAATATTGTGGATATTCCATGCTGATAATCAAGTAACACAAAACAGGTATGTACATATCTATGTGCATACGTGTACTTCCAATGTAGGTCCAGGAGAGAAAGAGAAGAAATGCCAAGAATACTGGAACTAAGGGCGGATTCACTCGTATATTATGGGCGTTTCGCATTGTCCTGCCAATGATGGTGCATACAGTGCAATACACAACAAAGAGGCGGCACGATTGTACACATATGCATGGGTAATTCCAGGCCAAGTCGACAGATTGATGACCTCCACGCTCTGTGATTTAGACAAAAAATTATTATATTGTTGTTACAATATAATAATTTCAAACAAAAAGTGTAATTCAACAAAAAATAAAATGATAAAAATAGAAGCGAATGCGCGTCCTCTCTTTAATATGGCTAAAAAATGGATTTTCATTCAGTTAAATTATATCGACAATTTCCCGTGTACAATTTTTTTTTCCAAAAAATTATTATAACATGGACGAGGGCGAAAAAAAATCTACAAAAAGAGCTGCATGCCTTATAAGTTTCTAATAATAATTTAATAAATGTTTAACGAAATCTTAGAAAATGAGGGTGACCGCTCTACCAATTTGCCTGGAATGCACCATATGCATCTATAATGTATACATATACGTACCATTCGTACCATTAGTACTATGGGCCGTACCTACGGTGTATAGTCCGGTGCTTCAGAAGAGCACTCGGTTTCTCTACAGGTATCGTGGTTTCATGACGATGACACTCATGATTGTCCTCGTTTCAACCTTGATGCTGTACATACCAAACCTGCTCTCACTCTTGTCGTTCCTCGTTCCTGCCGCATGCACTCTGACGTATTCATAAAAGTAGCGCGTATTCACCTTTTCATCACAGCGCCCCGCGATATCCATTTCACGGCGCATCTCCAGTACCGTCGTGATGTTGCTTGTTTGATACCGTTGACGACCCGCAACACATTGTACGATTTTAACAAAAAAGTAACAGTTGTTTCTTTTGAACGGTTTCAATACATTTCGCATTGTTACCGACAGTAGTACATGAACATTCAGCGTTCGATACTGGGGGTTCCCCGAACTGAATATTGTTTTATACTTCTATTACTCAGACGGATGACCTTAGCTGACCGGCAAAAAAAGCAATTTTCTTCTCCGCGAAATTGTCAGTGTCGCTATGCGTATAAAGACGTAAACGAAATACTGAAGAGTAAAGAGTATCCATCGTAAATGCCTTATACGGCGTTGCGTATCATAAGTACAGTGTAAAGTAGAAGCGAAAGTGCTCCCAACTTTTGGTTCAGAGCAACGGAGTGCGAAAGATAAAACGCGAGTTCTCGCGTTTGTAGCTTTCACGTATACCGAGAAGAAAAAAAATCCATTTAGTTGGAGCCAACTGAATTCAGTTGGCTCAATGTACCAATGTAGGTACGAGGCCGTGTACGTAGACACGAAAGGCAACACCCTCAGGCATGGTGTCGGGCGTAACAGGTGATCGACCTTACGGTGCCCTGCTCCTATGTAGATGCCGGGGGTCGGAGATGGTGTTCGTTGCTTCTGGTACTACGTGTGAGTGCGGGGCTTTCTGGGTTAAGCCGCGTTTGTGCGGTTGTGCAAGAACCCCCGCCTATCCAGCTGATATAGCATCACTGCTCCATCATTCGTTCCACTTCGCCCTCGTGTCGTGCTCGCATTCCCACATACAGGAGAATCCTTTCATCCGAATTGAGAGACCAGAGAGGCAAAGAGCGATAGCGAGCGTGCCAGAGGTGGAAATGCTATATATGTATAGATGCATTATAGGAAAGCGACGAAGCAGCAGTCGATGGTACATCCGGCGGACGGGGAGTGAAAGCCATAGGCGGCCACGCGCGATCGTACGAAAGCGGAAATATCGAGCCAATGCTACTAGGCATTTCACCGAAACCAGAAACGTTGACCGAGCGACAATTACTCTCCCTGATCCTCTGAACGAGATCAACCGAAGTGATTTGTCACTATCTCCCTCTTTCTTATCGCAAAGCCAGATCGAAGAATTCTTTTCAACTGACCAACTACGGGCGGAATACCCGCACAAGGGTAACCTTGAACATCACGAGGTGTGCGGTTTTATCAATCGAATTATAGGTAATAGATAACAAAGAAGAGAAAACAATTGATTCGAGGGATTCAAGGTTGAGAAAAATAAATCACATTTTATTCGTCGACATGAATTAAGACAAATAAGAATTAAAATAACCGGAGTCCTATACTATTGTTACGACATGCACAATCATGATTAAATATATCATTTACATGATGGGATAATCTTAATTAATATGGCATTTACCAACAAACTTATAGCTTAATAACTTATCGATTTCCTTCGAAATTCTGAACCCTCGAGCAGTATTTACCATTGCGTTAACCGCGCGTCCATCCATTCACTTAATTATCCAGTTGCACTTGTCTCTCTGCACTCGGTATATACACGAAGCATGTATAGTAACTGTATACGCTTATATGTGCATAATACTCAACGAACATCGGGGAATAATTCTCGAATTCACTGTGAACAGGACACGAGTTCCATTTCATTATGATACACGTTGTATAGTCGCAGTTGCGAAGAGGTGTTGGGTGGCGATGCGAAGAGGGGAAACACATTACCGGTTGGATACACAGGAGTTACAAGAGAGAGTGCGCAATGGTACGACATGTGAAACAGAGAGAGAGAGAGAGAGAGAGAGAGAGAGAGAGAGAGAGAGAGAGACTGTAAGGAGGCTAGGGATACAGTTTGAGCAAACCAAGGGAGTACAACTTGGAGTAACCTGGAAACAGGATATCTCCAGTGTGTGTATCGCTGTATTTAGCGTAGTAGTTCTGCTGCTTCTGCTCTTGCTGGTAGAACATGGAAACTATGTACAATATACCATACGAAGTAGTAGGTAGGTCATTCCAGGCCAAGTCGACCTGACCGTGACCCTCGTTTATTATTTTTTCAATGTGTATCACACTCATTGGCTATTTGCTTCGCACATATTTATTGGTTGTACCGGCAATTAGGTTGGCTTTATTTTTTTCTTGTTCTCGTTAAGAAACAATATTTATTTTATATTCCCGAAGATTAACACGGTTCTAACTTAGATGCTGTAGAAAAATTATTATTTTTTTTTTCAATATCTCAAACATTCCTTGCTTCGTGTTTTAAAAAAAGAATAAGCTTTACGCTCGTCTAAAGGAAGGTGCAAAAAATGTCAATTAAAAAATTTAATGATGCAAATAGCAAATTGAAAATTTACGTGACAAAAAAAAACAATTTTCGTGCTGCAGGTTATCAACAGATTTTTTTTTAAATGAAAAATTACATGGCGTGCTATTTTATGACGACCTGGAATGTTTTAATTCAAAATTTTTATTGATGAAATGCTCATTCATGCCCACGACCAGATCGATTTGATATGGAATATATCAAATATAATATCTACAGGTGCTTGAAACGTACACGATATATCGTCAACCTATCCAGAATTGCGATCCGTTGCAAAAAGACTTTAATAATATGTTATTATGATCACTGTTATATTGTTATATTTAACCACGATATTTTGTTGTATATCATCCCTAACCCCTGCCAGATATTATGCATTCCGGGTTGAAAATGATCCTGTGAAGCTGTATCGGCTTGGACGTGACATAACTAATTTTACATTACAACAATTTAAGTATGTTGACGATGCCTTGAGCGATTTTTAAAAATTAGGAAAAAATGTAACATTCCGTAACGCTAAACAACTTTTGTTTACATAATTTTTATATACAATCCAGTATTTAAAATATAATTAGTAGAGTTTCAATATGTAGGCATTCAATGTGACTGATAAGAAAAATGTATCATTCCCGAACAATCGAACGGACCATGATGCCAATTTTTGTTCCAATTTTGCACGCCTACAGCGCATTTAACACTGTTTCATACACATATATAACAAAAGTTGTGAGATTATACGCTTTTCTGTTTCATAGCAGTTGATATGACTTGTATGTGATCAGATATTTATATAGAAGAATCAATACTTGGAAAATCCGGTCACCATAAAGCGTTATAAATTATATATGGATGCGTAACAAGATGCATAACAATATATGAGCTCTAACGTACAAAACATGGTCTCGTGTATGGTTAATTACCAACATATGATTATATATCTCATACAACACATAATTGTATTTCTATAGTCATATATGGCCACATATAATATACGAATGTTTATACACTGATATACGATCATGTACAATTACATGTCGAGTTACATAAAATTATATATCACATTATATAATTATATATCATCTAATATAATCGTTTTTTTTTTCGGGTATAAGCATAAAAGAAAATTTTGTAAAAATTTGAGCAATATCGAAGTTGATATAGTTGTCAATCATTGTGTATTTAACAATCTTTATTTATTTTTATTTATTTTTATTTATTTATTTAGCATTTTTTTATCCGTCTCGATTTTTCTAATAGAAATCAATAATTTTGCTTGATACAAAAACAATGTAAAAAAAAAATTACTGACACTTCTACGTTCTAAACTTTCCTGTTTCTAAAGTTACAGAATGTTTGGTTGTGACGATTTTCAACGTGTTAAAATTTCGTGGAATGCCTCGTACGGAATCCCGCTGCTATATGCAACCCTCGTAGATCGTTTTGCTCTTCCAATATGTATTTCAAGTCGTGCTAACTCACGTATACGCACCTTGTAAGTTCGTCGGAGATGAAACGGAGCTCGTGTGCTTTGCTCGTGGTACATAGTGTTACACGAGTTGTGCTATGGAAACTTCCGAAGTATCTAGCTGCATCGCTGTATACTCTTGCGAGCCAGTACACGAAATAGAGCGAGTCTAGACCACTCGACTGAGCAATTCGTGGTTGTATAAAATCCCCTCTGGTCTGCACCCTCGTCTAGCCCGTACTCCCGAGGGCACACACGAAAACCCTTGCGAACGACACTCATTGCTCTCCTCTCTTCTCGCGCTTTCACACGTTAATACATCGCTTTATTCTAGAGAAGCATAGCAGTACCTCGCATTGCATATATCCAAACGTGTACGAATGTAGGTGCGGCCGTGTTACCCTCGTTACAGTTGTTTACATAGCCGCGCATGCTCTAGTGTTGGATCGTCCTACGTACGTAGCCACACACATGAGCCCATTTTACAATGCGTATACACAGAATAGTGAATGTTTACTGTGGCGTAATAGTGATGAATAGAGAGTTAGTGTTGAAGTGAGAACCGAGGGTGAGGACCGACATCAGCACCAGGTTCGCTTGTACATATTACTTTGTAGGTGCATGTACGTGATATCGAAACTGGCACTAGAGAATCCGGCTCACAATCTACCGAGCCCTTGTGTCTTCTTTCTTCGCACTTGCAACATGTTGAGTCCGAAATAACTGGATGAATACGTGGATCTAATTGCATTATGCATTTTTAAACAGTTAATAATAATAATAATAATAATAATAATAATAATAATAATAATAATAATAATAATAATAATAATAATAATAATAATAATAATAATAATAATAATAATAATAATAATAATAATAATAATAATAATAATAATAATAATAATAATAATAATAATAATAATAATAATAATAATAATAATAATAATAATAATAATAATAATAATAATAATAATAATAATAATAATAATAATAATAATAATAATAATAATAATAATAATAATAATAATAATAATAATAATAATAATAATAATAATAATAATAATAATAATAATAATAATAATAATACAAGGTAATAATAATAATTGTATTATACATTTTTAGGCTGAAGTACACACCGGTATGGGGAAAAAAATTAACGGTAAACCTAGAGATAAAAGGGGAGCCACCTCCAGATCGCTTTGGAGTGGCTCTCCTTATCAGTAGGTTTACCAAATTAAAATACATTGATCGGAATCGCGTAAATAAATAAATATCGTATTCGAATATTGCATTATTTTTATTCCAGGTTTTCAGAGCAATTAAAAATGTATAGATAACGATTATTTTCTTGCTTGCTTATGAACATCTACTACTACTACTACTACTACTACTACTACTACTACAATGTGCATATACAAAGCATAGACATTTTAAGGTAGCGTGAATTTAAAAAAAATTATTTTATTGTCAAACTTCTTTCGCATGCAGTCAATTAATTTTATTATAAGAATTGATGATCTGCAATGACTACGAAAAGCTTTCCCATTAATGATATTCTCAAACGCGAAATGAGGTACAAGGTACCTCGTTTTACAGGTAAATATACAGTTAGGAATACTGAGAGAGGAATAACACATGAGAGACGACTCCTAGAGTATCTTGGATACCATTTGTTTGCAGCAAACAGTGCACCGTACATTCAGCTCTAAAATTACATGAATTTGTGTAATGTGTATCAACATTTTCACAAATGGTTTCGATGTAGGTGGTTGCTCTGGCGTGCTTATAACAATTTGATTTCGTTGCCATGCTCGTTCGCCCGGATCCTAGCACGTGTATGTGTGCGAAAGAGAAATATAGAATTAATATCCTTGATGATAGGGTAAGAGAGAAGTACTGAGAATATGGTTTGCATCGTCTTATTCTCTTTTAGGTACACGAACAAAATTAATTCTGTGATACGGCTGGCTTTCTGCTTTATACGTCACGATGTGCGATCAAGCAAACGAGATAATATTTGTGATCTATTGTTATTTGATCCTACAGGAATATAATCAACAAATGTAAACCGTCATTAATCATCTATTCACGCGTTTCATTAAATTCGGAATCACCGATTTGCATATACAATAATCCTGCAGTCCAATTATGTTCCAAGAAAGTGTCAATGTTGTCCGTTGGACATTATTTACGAATTTGAATGCATTGAACGTGCCTATTACCATTTAAATTCATACATCCTACATATATGCCGTTAAAAATATTTGAAAAATGAATATACTTGCTTAATAGGCAGCATTAACAATGTCAACTAAATTTAAGATACAACTATAAAAAAATATTTAAGTATTTATTAATTGAACACAATATTTTTTATGTATTTACTATAACGTTCATTAATTTTTCATCATACCTGTAAATTAAATGTAATTCTGAAGAGGACACCGATCGATGTCGATACGTAAACTAACTTTTTATTATTTCACCATAGTCGTAAGAAGCCGCAGCTATACGTGAAAGAAAAATAAAAAAATACAATAAAATATAGGAAATTTTATAAAAATTAAAAAAAGTTGGGCCTTAATGGGCCCAGCGGATGCCTCGGACTCAAAAACTGATAAGCCCATCCGATATCCGCTTTCATATAAATTCTTAGTTTTCTATATATTTGAGCATATTTTAAAAAATGGGACAATCCTGTACATAGTTCATTCTCGGAAAAGTTTACATGTTGTTATCCCATGAAACGTCAAGGTTGAAGTCGTTGATCATAAACTTACCAGTTTCACCGTACAAAAAACAAAAATAACGGCATAAAATTAGAAAAGAAAAATGTTTATTTTTAACTCAAAGGAACATGAAACAATTTCTGTACAACGTGACCATAATGAAGGACTCAAATATGCACAAAGAAAATTTGCATCAATCGATTTAGTCCTGTGTTGTGGATCATTGTTTCACCGCACCATCCAAATATCCAAGTCTTACTATTAAAAACGTGATAGTCGCTTCGTCTTTCAACAACCGCCGGCTATGAGGTCACGTACGTTGGATGCTCGACCATGTAGCAACAGTCACTGCACACTGTCAAGGTATATAGTCACAAAGGAATAGACGTTCCGATTCCGCGTACCCACTCATGCTACTATGGAGCCCTGCAGCCTTTTTCATTCAAACAATAAAAGCACCTCGAGTTGTTTCATGCGTTCACAGTGTGTGGTACCGCAGCACTTCTTTGTAGTGACCTGCCACATTTCATTTCCTAACGCGCGCTTGCGTTTACGTGTGTACGTCCATGTTCCTCTTCGCTCTGCAATTCTCTTTCCCTATGGTTTTAGGTAAAACCACGAGTAATATCGTTTTCTCCATACTTTTTTTCGTTCACTAGAGGAATAAACAATAGAATTCTTGTAGTACCCTATGGTCATTGGCAATGTCCAGGTATTTCATTAAAGTATTAGACGACTCGAAAAGACCAAAGTGTCATTAAAATTGATAACAAATTGTAAATAGCATATGAATGAATTGTTGAAATAACATTTATTTTTGTTGCTTTATATTATCATACTAGTAATATTTAAAATAAATTTAAAAAACGTACTTAATTTTAATGGATAAAAAGTATTATCTCTTTTAATTTTATTTCTAAGGTGTGCATCTTTCGTATGCTTGGGTGACCAATAACTGTATTATTTACCTTATAAGCTTACTCTCATTAATATCCAGGACTTCTGCTCTTTGTTGTTCTACCTGTACAACCTCATCCATCTTGCGGTGCTCGCTTTGTTCAACTCTTTCATCCGACTACAATTTCTCCCTGAGCTTCATTCCCTTTTTTACTCGAATCGCTCGTTTTTAATTTTTTTTTTTATTTCTCTCTTCGCTATCGCATCAACGACATCCATGGCGGTAGCCATGCCCCCCAAGTTAATTAGTGCTTCGCAGCAGCAGTAGCAGCGGTACTTCTAACCTTCGCACCCTTCATTGAGTAAAGAAGAGCGAGTGGGGTGAAAGGAGATAGAAGGCCCGATGGAAGGGCTATAGAATAGCGGGAGGAGGAAGAAGGGAGGACAGGAGGCCCTCCCGGTGGTCGGTGGTCTCCATTTTTACGGCGGCCAAGCGCTTGTACGTGAAGTCGTTAACCCGCTCGTAAAGCTCGCGGGAGATCGCGTTCACGAATAACCGGACGAAGCTCTCTCCGTTTGTCAGGTCCT